>JAGSMS010000029.1:2743684-4115526 GCA_029286595.1 Bhutanitis thaidina | reverse complement strand
CCGTTTGGTGAAGAAGCACGCTCGCGAGCAGTGAGCCGGATTCCGTGACAAAATAACCATTTACGATCTTCGGTTGTACAGTATTTTTTTTATATCTAAGTAAGCACATTTTTTGCGACTGTTCTGAAGACATATACATTTCATAAAAATAAGGTTGTTAATTAAGATTAGACTAAAAGGCATTCAAAGCTGTGAAATGTTTACCATTTGAGTAAAAATACAAAAAGCAAAAGCAATTTTCATTTATACACCGCAAAATTTTCAGTCTTTTTTAAGTGAAAAGTTTAGTTTCTAAGCGACGATTATTTTCTATGAACCAGAAGAGTACTCTAGAGTATCTTAATTCAATTTAAACCTGTCCATGTTAAGAGGAAAATCACCGATGCAGGCTAACTAATTCAACACTGAGCTTGCTGTGTCTAGCTGGAGAAAAGCTGGCGAGAGGATAATCATTTACCGGTACAGACAGCGGATTCCGTGTCGCGGCAGGCTCACCGGCCCGCAATAAATAAACGTAGTTGCGTGCAAAACGTTCATCTCGGTTCGGTTATTCGATATTCTGTTACATTTTTTAGGAATTTAAAGGATACTAGTGCATCTTGCGAGAGTTGTCAATCCCCTCACATTTACCTTTCTCTTGAATTATGACAGGTGTCAACTCTATGTAACATTCAACATAAGGGTAATAATATCTTTGGTATTAAATTAATGCAAAAGTACGTAGTAAATAAAAGTAGGTATTAAGATATATTAACTTGGAGAGTGGTGAACATATTAATAAGCATGCATAACTATGGTAAGTAACTACTTAAGCCGTTAGAGCGGTGGCGCCTCAAGACAATCACACCACTCATTCCGTAGTATTCACAATTTTTTATGGGAACTTGACAGAATTTCTGACCTCCTAAAGATGCTTGATTAACCGTCTCTACTCTAAACTCCTAAACCTAAATTAACCGACCCAGTGACGGACGTCTACGGTGTCTGGTTCTGTGATGGCCAAGCCGCTAGCCGAGCGAAGTTATAACGACCTGTAATTATTGTGCTGAATCTATGCCTTTTTTACTTACTTTCGATATGCCTCCTTGACGTTAGTTAAAGTTAGTTCTGTTCAATTGAAAAAGCCACCAGAAGTACCTAATGGAGTCGATTAAAGTTTATAAATTATCAAACTAGAATAGTATCGACAATTATAATCAATTAGTATTGAAATTAAACAAGTTTTTACTGCATCAAAACGTTATAACAGTTTTAAGCCCGAAATGGTCGAAGAAATTATTCATAGCCGTGAATAAATTATCATTACTCGTTGACAAGCGAGCAGGTGGTCAAATGGCAAATATTTGATGTGTCGACTGTTGGTTCGTGGAAGCGAGGTACGGCGCCGGTTACCCGATTCCTCCATGGTACAGAGTCAGATAAGACTCGAATGTGTAGTCCAGATATATCTATCGCCATATACTATGTATGTATATATTCACGGCTTGTTCCCAACGGGGTAGGCAGAGACAATCTTCTTCCACTTGCTACGGTCCTGACATACGTCTTTCGCTTCTCCCACTTTAATTAATCTTCGCATGGATACTCGTTGGTTTAGAGTACTCTTGACCTGACCTTTTTTTCAGAACGTCTCCGATTTGATCGTGAAATGTTCGCCAAGGTCTTCCTCTCCCGACTCTACCATTTACACTCGCCTCATATATTTGTTTCATCAACCTACTTCCATTCATCCTCTCTACATGTCCAAACCAGCTCAGCATTTCTTTCTCAATTCGTGTCGCTACATCGTCTTACACGGCACAACGCTCTCTGATCACATTATTTCGAACCCTGTCAGTTATCTTCACATCAATCATACTTCTTAATATTCTCATTTCTACTGCATTTAGCCTGCTTTCATGCCTCTTCTACCATACGCAGCTTTCGCTTCCATATGTTACTACAATAATTTATTTACGAAATATAACAATAACATTATATTATCAAATATTCAGAGAGAATTCAAGATTTTGAGGCACAGCTGTGGCTCTAGACTGAAGGTCTAGCTAACTTAACCTTTATAGACGCGCTTTGCTACAATACGGGCACTGGCAAATGCCTCAGGTTTTCGGACAGTCCGTGCCGTGTCTAGTATTGTTAAATTTCGATTGGAATTTACCGTATTTGACCGGTTATAAATACCATAAAAACTTTAAAAGAAAAAAAAGTATATTTCTCATCGTCCAGTCAGCCGATGTCATCCGAACCAGTCTAGTTCCTGTTGTCGCGCGGACGCACGTATGGTCGTGTTCAGTTACACGGTCCGTAAATGGTGTTAGAAAAAAAAACGCTGATACACTCATTTGTGCAATAAGCATTTATACTAAAATGTGGCTTCCTGTTAATGCGACACACCTTAAACGTATGAATAACTGTTACAACGTTTCAGTAGAGCGGTTCTTGAACTCGTAAAGGCAAGACTTCATCATTTCTAATGCCGCATTAGGTTATGAAATAATATAATCACACCTTATTTAATAAGCAATAAATGTGGACAATGTCTGATATATGTGACATATATATCATTAAATTGTTGTAAGTGGTAATGATTAAAATTGGTAACACCGTTCCACTACTGATAAAAGCAAAGCTTAAACCAGATATTATAATTAAATTAAAGTAACTTATGAATATAACATTAAACGTGCGATTTGTGTATGAATAAAAGAAGAGAAAACAATTCAAAATTGATAAGGTAATTATTTAATTAAACGATATTAGTCAAATCAGAACAATGGATGTTGAAGATAATATAGAGGACGTGTAGCCAATTAAACGAGACGGCCACAAAGTAATACCGCGGCGTAGTTACGACGAAATAAAAGGCTACCAGCACCATAAAATGCCCGGTAGCGGGGCGCGATGACCATACCTCATCGCCTGTCAGTGCGCCCGAGATGCCTTTACCGCGCACTTCGCCAGCCTTAATAAATACACGACGCTTTTATTCTTCGCTTCTAGGCTTTTGTATGCAAATTGTATGGACATTTTTAACGTTTATTTTCTTAATGACTTTAGGGCATGTTCCTTTGTTTACTTCTCGAATATTTGGTGGCTTGACGCTAAGACGATGTCGTTACTATGTTCGCGTGGCTTAGCGGTTAACGAACCTGACTGTTGGTCAGTGCTCAATCGGTCCTGTGGTGCAATCCCAAGGAAATGTCTATACAACTCGTGAATTGTTGGTTTTTGAGTTATATTGTCTTGCGCCCAGCTGTCTCTAAAACTACATCTGAACCTTCCTCCGATCTTATCACATTACATTTGATGAGTTAGTGGCACTGTCTTTACGCGTAGTAGTAACAGTGAAGAAAACTTCTCTTTTTAACTTTCAAAGTAATTCGGAAGTCGTCGCCGTGATTGAAGTCTGCCATGAGGACATGATCATCAAATATCCGGTAATCTTACTTCTAATTTATGAAAGTTAATGAATATATTGTATTAAGAATTCATAAACATAGACTTGTTAATTTTAAGAGCTGTATTTGCCACGTGTTCGGCGGTGAAGGAAAACATTGCGAGGAAACCTGCATATCTGAGAAATAATTAAAAATATTATTTCGAGGATATGCTGCCTGGAGCAGTCTGCCAACGCGGACTGGAGTAGCGTGGCGGGCCCCACCTGGCTCCAGAACCCTTTCAGATATTTGAGAAGGAGGCCTTGGACAAAGGTGCACTTACAAGCTGCTACTTAAACATTATTTTATCACGTTTACCAACAATAACTTTTTTTGTAAAATTATACGTCTTTAATGATAAGACAAAATAATGAGCATTGGCGAAAAGTAAGCGGCAAGAGCGTCGCTGATAAAATCTTGGTCCTTCGAGCTGGACTTCCCACTCCCTGTAAATCTTTTCGATAGTGCCCTGTAGACACTAGTCGATAAGACCCTCACGAACCGAGTAATTGACGCTATAAGAAATGCAGTAGTGGAGTTTATAAGTTTATGAGACAGTCCTAGGTTATAAAATAGATAAAGAGCGTGATAATATCTATACATGGCTAAGGCTATTGATAACAGGTAGGCTGTAAAGTAAATCATTATACTTATATCAAACAAAGATATTTCAAGGTTATAATAGGCTGTTATAGATAATTAAATTTGTACGTTATCTGAGGCGTATCCGTACTTTGATCCTTCACATCATCTGACTTTTGACAAAACCGGGACACGTCAGTGAAGAGCGCTCTTCTCAAACTGTCATCATCTCAGTTTCGGTGTGAGTAAGCGAAATTGAACCGAGCTACATGATGACCGGTGGTCAGTAAAGGTTATCCGGTAGCCAAGTATGCCCCAATTCCAGCCGCCTTAAGTCTTCTTCTATGGAACGGGCTATGCTCGGTATTTCTCTGCGTGATAGAGTCTGCAACGATGATATCCGCTGCAGAACTAAGGTAACCGACATAGCCGTAAGGATCAGCAAGCTGAAGTGGCCAAGGCCCGGCCACATAGCTCGCAGAACTGACAGCCGTTGGGGGAAAAAGGTTCTCGAGTGGCAGCCACTTACAGGCAAACGCAGTGTAGGATGACCCCCCACAAGATGTGTTGCGGGAAGTCGATGGATGCAGGTGGCTCAGGACCGAGCTTCGTGGTATCCTTTGGGGGATGCCTATGTTCAGCAGTGCACTTGTGATAGGCTGAAATGATGATGATGATAAGTCTTCTTCTTATGGTTTTATTCTGTCACTTGTCGAACTTCCTGGATCTTAGTTCTTACCTTAGAATTAGTCGAAGTACGATTTCTTACCACTCAGCTTACAATAAATCAATCCACTCTCGCCTTTGTTACTTTTGGCGACCTTGTCCTTTACGTTTTGTAGATTCGCCAGTCGGCCGGTATCGTTAGAAAAGCCGTTGAAAATCGCCGTTATGCGAAATGTCACATTTGGAAACTAGCAATGATTTTGAGCTACTTGATTGTATGTGTCTTCGAGGCGTCCGCTGAGGTCCGGCGCTATTACTTAAATTGATTAAGTGATGCTTACGTAACACAGCGATGAAAAATTAAACACTAAACTGGAATTTGTTAAAAACAGCGAAATCTTCAAATTTTCTTACAATACGCATAAATAAAATTAACACAAAACCAAAAAAAACAAATGAAACTCCGATATAAAAGTAAGTTAAAATCCATATTTTTTTTAATTACATGTTCTGATATATACGTTATGAGAACATATTAAATGTTTTTGTACACGATCTGTATCTAATATAACTTAACGTAATAGATAAATTATTATAACTTTAACGACTTTTCGTCTTCTCATGACCTGAGTGGTATCCTACGCCCAAAATGAACACAGCGTCAGGGCATCAAGATCAGGTCAGATGCGCGATGTTCGATTGGGCGAGAGAGCGGCGCGGGCGCACTGGCGGACGCAATTTGCAGAGGGGCGTGGCCAGCGTACAGTAGCGGGAGGGGGCCATGCGAACTCACCGGACGCACTTTAACCTCTCCAGGTTAGGTTGGTACTATTACCGTTTGTAGTACTGTTGTTTTTTGTATGTATGGGTTTTCATATCGGCCCACACTCGTAAATATAATTTATGATTTTTTGCTTGAATAAATGCTTTGCTTTTTATAATGGAGTTGGTTACAGTGGAGTCGCCGCATGGCTCTACTACGTTTAAATTAAAAAACAAAATAGAAACGGGATAATCACAGTACAAACAGAACGGAAAACAAAAACTTGCGAGTTGTAGAAATATTAGCATTGGCTAAGATTCAAATCCAGGAACCAACCACGCCTCAGTTGTCAAAAACGCTGACCACAGAGCCAAAATGTTCTTTCAACGTATATTCAAACTGTTTCATAGTAACGAAGTTTGGGATGGCATCAGTGTTAGTTTGCAAAAGTGAAAGGGGGCGCACAGCGACTGTTAAGGACACGCCCACACAAAAGCGAGGACACTTGACGGCAGACTTGAGCGGACAGAGTGTGGCAAATCAAACGAGAGCAGAGAGAGAAACGGACTATACATATCCACCAAAATTATTGAACAACGTAATCTTCTTTTTTCAAAATTAACAATCAGTATCGTTGGTCTAATTAAATTGAGTGAGAGGGAAGTCACGTAATCTAGAAATCTGAATTGAGAATGAAGATAAATGTTAAAAGAATTAACAATATTATTGGCAAAAAGGTTTGATCAATGCTTAAGACGAACTAGAGGACACGTGATTAATTTTTATGTGTTAGTGGTACTTATACACACATTGTAAAAAACATAACACTGCTCAATATGTATCAATTTAATTAAAGGAACCCGTCAGTTATGCCTCGAATTTATTTCGAAATCAAAAAAACAAAACTAATAAGATTTTATTCATAGTAGCGATATGAATATTGCCTTAATGTTTTGGTATTTGAAATGCTAAAATCATAGGACTAATAAATTTTCAAACACTGAAATATTAGCAAGGAACTTTACGAATAAATTTCAAAAATTATATGATAAATTTTAAGATTAATATCAATATGAAAATTTATAACATTTGCTTTGCATTATATTTATTTTACTAAAATAAAATGTTTTTACCATGATTGTTGAATATTTATAATTTTATTCATTGCCACAATAGACAAGAAGTTAGGGGATTCTGCTTCTGAATCTAGAGATGTGACTTCCATCCCCTATTTGGAGGCCTATTTATACCACCCGAGTTTTGGGTATACGGTCCAGAGAGCTTTGTTTGTTATTTGGTTGTCATTTATTAGTGACGACAAAGATTCATACACAATTATTCGTTAATAAAAAAACAAATTCCAATTAAATGGCAGAGAATAAATACATTTAACATTATTTATCATCATTTGCACTTCATTGATGCATTGCCTTAGGACGAACATGGTGGGGCATAGCAGAGTCCCCAGCGGCAACACGAAGCGGTTCAAGTCACACACTACAACTTAAACACATTTAATTTGTTCGAATATCTACAGACAGAATTGATACTGCTTTCCATATGGCAAGCATTAATTATAAAATTGTAGAAGTTCAATCTTAATGTGTCATCGGCGCATTAACAGGTTTTATAGAATTGTGCTCAAGATTTTGCTTTGATTTTGGAAATTAGAGGATGTTTATTTAACTTGGTCTATCATCCGTGCATATTTTTCAAAGACTGAGCTATGCTTTATCGTACAGCATCAATAAGATATGTTATTAATGGTCACCTAGTAGCAATAATATGTTTCTCTAATTTATATTTTTGACCTTTCTAAAAACACATAATTTTCGATGTCATATGGTAATTAGACTTTTGATTCATTTTTGCACGCAAAAGATAAAATCTTCGCTGTCATTTGATGTCAAAATTTTAACATTTAGTCAAGAATTACAAATTTATGCCTTTAAAAACCCCCAAAAAATTTATAAGCAGTTGTAGTTAATTTTTAAATCGAATAAAATTAAAAGCAAAAAGCTACTAAAAAGGCGTTAGGGAATTTAATTTTTCTGGTGGTATATAGTAAACTAGATACTATTTATAGTCATTGCAATTTTCAAGGATTTTGCCTTAGAAGAAAGGGGTTGGAAGAAGCTCATTAAATTATAGAAAGAAGGGTGGTGGCAGAATCATACGCCGATACCACACTGCAAATCTTTTGCACCAGATGTCTCATTGAAAGTGATCAGCTCTCATCAGTAAAAAAAAGCTTTATGGCTGAAGGCCTTTCGGCCAACGCCACAAAAAAATAAGCGCTTGCGAAGCGTGGAATCGAGATTACAAAGAAATATATGTACAGAGATAAAAATTGCGTATTTGTCATTAGTTGAGACCATGAGTTTTTAATTTTTATTTAATTATTAATGAATATTACGGATTACAATAGTGATGAAACGAATGATAGAATTTATAGAATTAAAATATGAAGCTACTGAAAGAAATCAAAGTGATTCATTACGTTTTTCAAGAGATATTCGAGAGATATCGATACATACAGACCAACAGACGTATAAGTAAAATTTCGTCAATAAGCTTTTGTTTAATTATAGTCTAAATAAATCGACTTATAATAATGTCAGAATAGTCATTAGTGTAATTTTTTACCATGTAAGTGCAATATACAGTTGTTGGAAATAATTGAAGCTGAGTAGATCGCGATTTTTTTCCTGGTTATACCAAAATCTTCTGGAGTTATTTAATCCGCGTTTAGGATAAACACTGATTTTATATACGCTGTTATACCGCTCACATATATCCACTGCAACAGCAGATGCTTGTGTTCATGTTGAGAACTTTGAACAAATTTAATATAATAAAAAATCATTATTAAATGCAATAAACTCTAATATCAGACAACATTTTCGTGTGATGCGTGTCGAAAAGCGTTGTTGCTGTTAATAATGCGCAGTGCGCGAACGGAGCGACGCGGGCGCACGCGTCCGCCCCGCGCCCGTTCCCACGCACGCACACCGACGTCTGCACGCGCACACACACGCGGTCGTGTGCGCCCGAGGCGCGCGCGCAGCTTGCGTCGCCTCTGCGCAGAGTACCGAGTTGCAGATCCTAGTACGTTTCGCATGCGGCGAAATGTATGCGTAGATATACAAAAGGTTTTCGAAACAGATTCTGGCTTTTCGAATAATTTATATCACTTCTCCTTTACTAATAAAATATTCAAGTTAATTTCTTGTAAGGACCATAAGGATTGTTGTTTTTCTGAAAGTAGACAACATTTAGACAATGTTTAAGGTTGTTTATAACATTGTCTATATATTTGTTTAGTAAAGGACTTTGAAGTTGGTATCGATTTATGAAGCTACTGCTCAGCGATCTTTGAATAATTTATTTTTAAATAATCGATTTCTTTTTGTAATTCTTTTTCATTACTAACAGAATGATACTTCAAGTATCTATAATATAGAATTTCATAAAGTTCTCTGTACGCGAGTTAGTCTATACAAGCCCACACGTCGACATCCGCCGATCTCTATTGAACGCCACACGTCTGCCCGCGATTGATGCCGACATGCAGACCGAATTCTATCGTCAAGGTGAACCGTTGACATTGCATATTATATTATGTCCGTACACAATAACGGGCGTTTCCACAACCCACAACATACTCAGTACAGTTCAAATCAAAATAATTCGACATAGACATTCGTATACATAACAGATTTCTCCTATAACTTTTTAGTCAAAACACCGACCCCCTTGTACTCTTATGTTCATCGAATTATGTCTGTTATATATACTTACTCCTCAATGTTATTGAATTTATACGAAAAAATATAATAATATCAGTTATTCTGCAAATACCATTAGTAAATTTTGATTTGAAATAATCCACTGCTGCCCACAAGGGGCCATATTAGCCTAGTGCTCAGGGCGCTCACTAGCGCGAGTGACCTAGGTTCGATCCTCTGTGCCGGAACCATTAAAATTGATAATAGCAATTTTAAGTGTTGTATTTACCACGTGCTCGGCGGTGAAGATATAAGATATCTGAGATATAAAATATTATTTCGAGGATATGTGAAGCCCGCTAACCCGCACTAGTGCAGCGTGGCGGGCCCTTCCGGGCTCCAAAACCTCTCGGCTATTTGAAAAGGAGGCCCTTGCTCAGCTGTGGACACTTACAGGCTGCTACTTTACTTTTTACCCACAAAGTGATTGTTTATCATCAGAAAACCGGAAAAATTTAATTGTCCGGGAAGTAAAGCCGAAGAAACTCATTCATTCGATATTAGGATAAATCACTGGAAAGGAGAATACTACATGAAATTACAGTCTAAGTAGAGGTCGGGTTACACGCACGTGTAAACGCCAATGCACCACTTGAACACAACCCAAAAACATGAATCGTTTACCCCTAATTAAATCAAAACAGACATTAACGAAATTTAAACAAATTGACTAAAAATCACAGTATTTACTATTGCAGGCCCTTAGCTGTTGCAATTATGCGTTTGGTTTTTTATTATTGTGAGGGTCAGTAGGAATGGCGATTATAATAATTGATTTATTACATGACAGAATTGCGAGAAATTAGAAACTGGACGGTTTGGTTATAAAAGCAGCTGCAGAACATAGCATCCTGTAAGCTGCGAGACAATTGTAATAAAAATTAAAAATTTCCGATTGTATGAGCAACAAACCAAGACAGATGTTAAAAATCATATGAACATAAAACACGATGTAAGATGAAAAATGTTATAAAATTAATACTATTAAATATTCAATAATTTAATTTGTGTAATCTATTGCAATGTACGACTACACCTCCAGCTCAGCGAAATTCTGATTGATTGAATGACTTAATCGATACTGAAGAACAGAGTGGAGATAGAGATAATGACGCACGAAGTATGGACACCCAGGGCCAAAGTATAGATCGCACCAGCCAGGGTTTCCGACACGTAAGTCAAGCTTTACAGTCTCAGTAATTTAATCGACTTCCGGTTGGGATCATTTTAGATAGGAATATTGTTTGTTTGTATGTAGGGTATCTCTGGAAAATATCATCTGCTTAACCTTTTACCAACAATGTCACTCGCGGGACGTAGCTAAGAAATATTTTTTTATCCTATATTAACTATTGCTCGTGGATTCAACCAGCTACAATTCCCGCTCGAGCGTCTTAGACGCGAACTACGGCCAACCAGCAGTGGTGGTTTTACAACAAGTTCTCTCCATGGATGTTTAGTAGTGGACTTTTTACGGGCTGATGACGACGATGCTTGTGATGATTATGATGATCAGCAGTAAAATTCAAAACTTCGCAATGAAAGTTACATAAATGCACAACAAGCATAAAGTAAACGGTTAACAAGACACAGAGGCCGAGTCGAAAAACGAGAAAGAAACAAACCAACAAACAGTGCCAACTGTTTTGCATAAATGAACCAGCGAACGAGATTAATAAGATCACTTAGCGGCTGGTAAGGATCGCGTCGGAGCTTGAAATACCCCGCCGATGGGGTTGCGGTACGAGACTGCAGATAACGCAATACAAACACCATTAGGCTTTTAGCACTTAATGTGTTACTAATAAACCACTGATTATGTTATATTTGAATGCGTAATATGGTACACCTTGGACAAAACTGGCGGCATTGATTAATCTTGATTTGTCTCAAAACTTTACGATTAACCTTTCGATACTTCACTAAACGCTTATTTTGCCAATACTAATTACACATGACCTTCAAAAATTGTGTTATTCACGTTTTACATGTTAAAGTAACAGCATGTTAATGCCCACAGCTGGGGCAAAGGCCTCCTTCTCAAATATCTGAGAGAGTTTTTTAGCCGAAGGAAAAAAAAACAAATTTTAGATAGTATCGGTAAAATATAATTTCGACTGACAAAAGAAATTAATTACCTTCATCAGATAACTGTTAAAAGTGCGTAAACGTTTACTTTGGTATTTTGAATATAAAAAAAAGTTAAGAACAAAAACGCCGATCAGATATCGGTCTTCGATCAGCATAAATATCGAACAGGGCGTTATCCTGTCATGCTGCACTCGCACGATCAATATGTAACAATAGCTTGGGTTTCGTCTTGTTTTTAATTACACCGTGCGTCGCCGCCAGCGTGCGAGATTCAATTCTAGGAACCGTATATGGCGAGCGATGATAAAAAGCAAGCACGTCAGCAATTACAGTGCAGTGTGTAGGTTGCGCGTCCGATTCGAGAGCAATCGCGACATTGTCATGGAAAACGTATAATGTAACGCGTCCATGACGGAGGCTCTCGACCTGCCCGCACCGTAAATCTAAAAGCCTGGCCAGAGACGCACACAACCCTTTATTATATCGAGACATGATTGGCCCCGGGCGCTCGCCGAACAAAATGAAAGCACGCTCAGCAACGAACGCAACTGGTTCGTTTTAAATCTGTTATTTTACTCTGGTATTGAGTGATTTCTTTTTGTCTCTTAAAATAACTCTCGATTTACATTACAAAAAAGATTAATTATTCGGTAAACTTCAAGGTGGAATTAGCAACGAAGTTATCGTTAAATACGTAGTCATATTCGATTGTCACCAAAAGATGCCCAACAGGATCGTAAACAAAAGCGAGCACCTACCGGTGCTGAATACAAATACGTTGGGAAACACGCGGCTTGACGCGTTCAGCAATTGTCACAGTTTTTTTCGCCACGAATTCCAAGTGTCCTATTTTGGGATTCGATATTAGCTATTCATACTAGCTCTGTCGGCTTTCAAAGGTAACCCGCATTCCAGACGCCCGGGTCTACGTCAATCGCGGAGTGAGTTGTTATGTTTTTATCACCGGTACGTTAATATGGAAGAATGAACCACCGTCAATCATGAATACATCGGAGCACGACCGTCGGACGCGGCAACAAGAGAACAAAATGTAAATCGAACATGACATCCGGGTGCGAGTTCAAACGGGGCTCGGGCTGCGAATTCGAAATGAAAACGTTCTCGGACTCCGCTCAATCTCGCATTGAATCAATGAGATTGTTCGGGCGCGCACGCCCGGGGTCGGGCCGCCGTGCTAAACGGCGCAACAACTCCGATACGACTAGAATGCTTAAGGAAACCATAAGAATACACGAATACTCACTCATAACTCGTTGCCTCGTAACAAGTTCTCGTCGGATATGAGCGGCAACCCGATGACTTGACGCTATCCATTAGCATAGCAATTGTCTTGCTTCATGCTGTGAGTCATACAACGCGAAGTTTATTTTAAATGAAGTCAATAACCGAGAGTAGGTTTTTGTGTCACAACAATGATTTGCTGTCTGGTGCTGTTAAGGTCTAAATCAGACAAGTAGTTTGATTTCCCGATATGTTACTACACATTTCTACAGTCGTTACAAAAATAATGACCACCTATTGAAAATGATTTTAAACTTAAAATAACAAATGTGGATTATGTTTATGGATTCACCTACCCGTCTTCCATCATGGTGAGACATCTAAGAAATCAGTAACGACTGGGTATTTCTTACAATATATATTCGATTACTGAGACTTACCAACTTGCTAAATCTAAGATGAATAATTTGACACGAGACATTAAACTCGCCCGATAAGGTTTCACTCGAAGAGATTAAACGTAGGTACCTACTGAGTAACATTGTGTATGTACGACAAGGAATAAAATGGTAAAAAAATAATAGAAACCCAGGCAATAAACATGAATGTACAGAAGCGAGGACGTGCTGTCTGGTTTTATGGTATGATTACATCCATCAAGTATTTCAAGTCCTTTTATAGAAGAGGAGATGCATTCATAAACATATAACAGAATATTAGAAAGGCATTTGTATGTATCATGAATACGTTTCGATTATGAAATATTTCCTTACATGCAACTTCAAACATATAAATTGAAATTAAAATAACACATAACTTACAAAATCTAATGTTTAAGAAACATTTTTGAAACATACACCTCGGTAGATTCAAGAATATAATAACAATTAATTCAATTATTTATTTGCAGCCACCAATTATTCAAAATAAATAACAAATCGAATTCGATTAATGGTCAAATATAACTCTTAGAAGCTATCACTTACACAACAGAGGCCTTGCGACTGGTTTGTGGGAAAGAACGAGCACTTGCATGGGATCCCTCGAGGGCCGCATTCCCTAGATTGGCCTCGTACCGCCGCGGGCTACCATTTCGACCTCGACGTAACCACCGGTTCAAACGGACTTAGAGACTCGATGTGTCCTTTTCAGAATTATAAAAACGATGCGAATACTAACGGACTTGGAATTACTGTCTAGTTTACGTTATGATGGTTGACTACACGCGATATGTTAAAACAATGGATCAGTCGCATGATAGAAATGATATAATAAATTTACGCAGAGATGGCTCCTTTTCTGATATCTTATTCAATATGTTAAGAAAGAGTATGATCAATTAGATCACAAAGAATGTCTATAGACCATTCATGATAGACATCGATGTATAGTTATTTACGCCTGGTGCTATTAAATCAAATTATTGTGTAGCTGAGAAACCATGGGCTTTCTACGGAAAGTGTGTCACATTCCTTATTAAGATAGTGGCAACAACGCAGGAAATATAGACATAAGTATTAACGGAAAGCCAAAGGAAATGAAACAAAATCTAATCAAATCAGTATCCGTTAGCCACTTACCACGTCACACACAAGCCCGTTCGGATACGTCAAGTATATTATGAAAATAATTTATGAATACGTTGATGTTTGAAACGAATTTAACAGTAAAAAGTTATCATATATGAAAGAAACCTTTCGTGTTTAATTAAAACAAGATAACTTACTTAAAATTTCGTTTATATAAGATCTTAATTAAAATACATGCAAGTTGGTGTGTTGTCAATTAAATTTGAAATAAAAAAAAACATTTGTACGATTGTAAAAATAATGCTAAATATTCAATTCAACACATAATACGTAAAAATAATTATACGCGAATCGATTTCAGCTATTTTAATACATATACATATAAAATAGCATAAAATTCCTTTAGTAACCTAATTGAATATGAATTATATAATAAAACGAGCCGAAAAGTTACACACCTCGATAACTCACAACTCATTACAATAACTCCTAACATTATAGATTCCATCATACCAAAGTGATAACAGCTATTCGTTTTTACTAATGATAAAACTCGCGAACTGGCCTCGATGAGAATAATAATACTTGGCCTTTTTTCATTAAACTAAACTAGTTATCTTTAAAATTATTTCAATTCAAAGGATACGTAACATTCTGATCATCTGTATAGTAAATGAGACAAGAATATGAAATACGTAACCATAATATAAACGAAATAACGGAAACATCGAATCATAAGATTTAAACAATCGACCAGCAACATTTATGTATCTACAACTACCATGTCGTACGTCTGTCTGTCGTATGTAAGCATTTCCTTATAGAGCAACACCCACAACCCATTGTCGAGGCAGCACGCGTCCGAGCCGCTGCGACACGCGGCGTTCGCACACGTAAGGCCGAGGTCGCAAGTGCTTCACGTAAGCGATCACAAACTTAGATAATAACCAGCATTATCAAACTCACATTCGAAATGTTATCTATTACTTTGTAAATAATCTTAGCTAAGAGTAAATAATGGACTAATTCCAAGTCTGTTCAAAGTTAATAATTAATGTAATTTGCCAGAACCAGAAGATAAAATGTTCTCTGACACTTGGCACTTTCTGGGACACAACGTTAGCTATATACTATTACTCTGGATAATTCCTGCTATAATCTAAAGATTTCGTTGTCAGTCAATAACTGGTATTTGACTTCTATGTATTCTCTAACATAGTGTGTATCTAAACGTGTTTATCTAAATGGAAATAAATTGTAGTTTCCTCGAGTTATCAACAACATAATTAAAAGACGACCTACAAACTTCAAGTTGTCCAACAATGCATAGACAATCTAACATAAAATTAGTCAATGAAATTCAAAGGGCCGTTCGACCATAAATTGAATATTCAACAGCTACAAGAATGCTAGAGAAATGCGCCGCAACTAAGGTTCCGGATGACACCCATGCGACACACAACTGTTATCAAACTTGTTTTCGATGTATATCTAAAAAACGTGGATTGAATGCTGGCAATAAATATATTTTAAATTATCAATTTAGCTTAAATTAATGACCTTAAGGAAACTCCAAAAAGTTTGATTCACATAACGTTAAACTAAAACTTGCTTAGATACACGCATGCGCAAATACACTGTATATTATTTTAAATCAATTAACGGTGGCAATGTACACCAATACTCTCTCTACTTGATGGTAAGTTATTGGTCCATAGACACTTTCCCAGAGAAGAATGAAGATATGTGAGATTTTCACGTTGTCACGTTTGCTTTATAGCTCATGATGGAAGGCCTCAGTGTCAGAAATTAGTACAGAAATATTGTTAATCCGCCACCGATTCCAATATTGCATTCATATCTCTTAATTGTTCGTTTAACATATAGCTCGTCTTTCGGTCCACTAATACAAATCATATTGTCCGACTAGTTATGGTCACTCGTGATGTAACGACTATGCAAATTGTCTGCGCGGGCGCAAGACTCAGGTCGTCGACCGGCGAGTTTGCGCGTCATTGGCGGCTCTATTGGCTCCACAGAATCGATTTGTAGCGCGCTCCGAGAGCTGATAGGGTCAATGTCGATATGACTTGCATCTGCTACCGATTTTTGCGTGTGTACTTGCTATGAATCTGAGCACCTAGAACATTTTCATCCAATTTTACTTTTTTATCTGTCAATTTATATCTGCCATGGCTGGATACGAATCGCCGCACAGTTTTTGAAAGAGTGTAACAGAGCCGGAGAGTTCATACCCTGTAGGAGGGGAAGAGTTCTTTTATAGTTCGATGGGTTAATTACAAAGAAATATTGGACGACCTTACAGTGTTTCCGCCTTTGGCACTGCTACGTTAGTGACTTTACCTTAATCGGTCAAGAGGACGATATCGACATAACTCGCTCCCTTAACGCAGTGTATATTTATTGCATGCGGTATGAAGCCGGTGTAAAACCAGCTAATGCAATTCAGCAAACAATTGCTTCGCGAGTTGCCTTTAAGAGCCGCAGTAAGAGAAGGGTAGGCTTGATGCTCATACATAGAATAGGCGAATATGATTGTGTATCTAGTCTAGGTACCTTAAGTTTCTGTGTACTAAGATTCTGTGCAATAAGATAGCTTTTTCTATTCTAATCATATGAATGCAAACGTTCAATCATTATCGAATATTGGAGTAGATATGATAGGATATAATTTTTGATTACTATTTTCGCGATGTAATCAAAACCTTTCTATTTGTTTTTTGTTTAACGCTATCCTTGTAGTGATAATGGAACTTATTTATTAAAATTAAAAAAAAACACTGAACCCTTTGTTACACTTTAAGAATTTTTAAGAATATTAACATAATTTTCCTGTAAAAATACTAAAATATGCGTTAACTGGGATTACACGATAAATTTTAATTTTCATTAAAAGAAAACATGCTACAGTAGTAATGAACAAAGGTAAACAGTTGCATAAACAATTTCTTTACAAAGTTATATATAATTTATTAAAAAGGTAATCTGAAATTAACCCTTAAATACCTGAAGTTTTAAATTTGATACCGAGGTTATAAATCGCATTGGGCACCTACAATCGATTTTATTTTAATATTAGGCTGTTTACATGTAACCTTTGACTGATAATCTTCAAGTTAGAAAACAAAAACAAACGTAAAGACATGTAACCTTTGACTGATAATCTTCAAGTTAGAAAACAAAAACAAACGTAAAGTGTCGAAAGATGACAAACAATATGACATTTTGGTTTCCCGCCGCATTGAATGGGTGACATAGTTTTACAAAAAGTTTCGCTTATTAATTTCTTTGATTTTTTAAATTTTTTTGTAAATTAAAAAGACTTGTGCGATAGGTGAGTATCTTATTTTTATTATGATTTATATTTTTTTTCTTACACCTGCTTTGCTTGAAGAAAAACTTGATGTTTTTGTAAGTATCAATTTTGATACTACAGGCATTCTGGGCTGTTTGAATCCGCCTTACTTACCTACCAGTTTTGGTTCAATTTCTGACTGATTTTAGTATTGTTTCATGTTTATACGCTTGGTTTGGTGTTGGATTGAATGTGCTTAGCCTTTACTTAACTGTATATTATAATTGAAAATGAAACCGGACGATATTGAGGCTATGTTACGGATGCTAGAAAATGGTGAAAATTCTGAGGATGAGGCCAGTTAAAATGAAGATGATTTTGATCTTTGTTGAGAAATTATTAAAATTCCTTGTAGAAGAATCAAACAAGTATCCGATCCAAAAAAATCCTAACTTCACAGAAGTTGTGACTCTCTTAGAATTACGTAAATTTTTTGGCATTCTTATTTTCACAAGTGTTTATCATTATCCGAGCGTGAGATCGTACTGGTCGAATAAATCAAAATTTGAACCAATTGCCCGGTTCCCCCAAATCGGAACAGGTTTGATAAGATTAGACAAATTTTTCACATGAATGATGACAATAAACACTTGCCACCTGATCATACTCAACACGACAGACTGCACAAGGTACACCCAGTATTAGACCACTTGAATAAAAGATTCGTTACTGGACCTTTTGACCATCGGCTATCACTGGACTAGCAAATGTGTGCCACCAAAATACAACATTTTATGAAGCAATATTTGCCCAACAAACCCCACAAGTGGGGATTGAAATGATATGTGCTGTGCAGCCTTTCGGGTTACGCATATGGTTTTGAGGTATACTCAGGGGCTAAGAATGTTGAGAGATTACCACACGAACCGGATTTAGGAGTGGTATCGAATACAGTCGTTCGATTCCTAAGACCAATACCAAGGAATGTTAACCATATCCTATATTTCGACAATTTTTATACCAATATTCCTTTATTACATTACCTAACCAAAGAAGGTATTTACTGTCTTGGTACCGTCCAGAGGAACAGACTGGGCAAGACTTGCAAGTTGCAACATAAAAAGTTTTGAAGTCCATAGTAACAAGAGGAGCCTATCATGAAAATATTGCTACCTTTGAAGGTATGGATTTCTCGGCAACAAGTTGGAAGGACAATAAGCAAGTGCTATTGCTTTCCACTTATGTTAGTTGCGAACCAGCAGAGCTATAACCCGCTACGACAAAAAATAAAACGTAAAACATATTCAAGTACCTTGTCCTCGCGTAATCAAGGAATATAACGCCCACATGGGGGGCGTTGACCTGATGGACAGCTTCATTGGGCGATACCATATACCCATAAAATCTAGAAAGTGGACAATGAGGTTGTTCTATCATCTACTTGATATTACAATAATCAACTCTTGGGTACTCTACAAAAACGTTAACGTCAAAAGAGGAACACCCCAGAAGGACATACTGAAGTTAGGTGACTTCAGAACAGAGCTTGCTGACACCTTATGTCAGTATCAAAATCGACCTGAAAATAAACGTGGAAGGCCAAGTACAAGTCGAAAAGATGATGATGTTGAACCACCCTCCAAAAGATCACGGTCTTGTGTCCAGGTCTTACCCTCAACTGACATACGTTATGATCGAGTGGGACATGAAAAGTTTTTATGGACTCAAGAAATAAATGTAAATATCAAAATTGTCGAAAGCTTACTTCATGGTTATGTAAAAAATGAAAATTTTCCTTATGTGATAATAAGAAAAATCCCTGTTTTGCATTATTTCATTATTAAATAAATTTCAATATTTTGATTACCGTGATGCCTAAAGTATCAAAAATGATACCAAATCTTTTTTTCAAAATAAATATATAAAAATATCGTTTTAATTTATTTTACTATTTTTCCTCATTAGTAAACACAGTAAAGGGTACATTTATATATTTTTAAATTTGATTTAAAAAATCAGGCTTTTAAGGGTTAAATATCTCGAATCAGTTAATGTACTGTTTATTGAGTTCATTTAGGATGAATCCATTGAAATTAAACATTAGCCAGGTTAAATGCGACAGCAGAACGTCAATCATCTCAGTCCCCCCGTGACCACAGGGGGTTGCAAAGCACCTGAAATTTCTCGAATAAAACTGTAAAACTAAAGCGTTTAAATCAGTTAAGAATAGTTTCATGTAGTATTCACGTAAATACAAAAAAGTTAGTTAAATAGCTGATGAAACATTTTATGTTAAAAAGTAAGTGACTTGGCATTGACCCTTTGTTTACTCTTAGGCTCAAAATGTTCCAAGTATCCCGAAAGCTGCTATACGGGTACTCTAAAAACGTGTGTCGGCCACGCTCTGATAACTTACCTTATTCCGAACTGTTAGTAATCCTACATCATGGTCAAAGAAAGTTGTAAAAGGCTTCGTAATTTAATCGAACTGTGCGTGGATTGTTTTAAGGCCCTATCGAATTACCCTGTGGCTACAGCAATTAAAAAGCGACGTATCCTTGTGTTAAACATTTAACTTCTGAATTCTCTTTACTGTCTACTCTTGACGCTACGTTTCATTAATATCTTAATTTGTTTGCTTTCTAGAATGGTCAAATAATAAAAGAAATCAGTATTTTTTGACCAGTGGACCTGAAAGTTTTTTTACACTAAATGTTGTACAATGTGTGTCCACTGTTACATCGCGGTATACATTTGGTCTAAAACGTGCCGTCACTCCCAAGTGTTAAAACAAAACTATATAAAGGCATATGCGACGCCTTAGGTAGAAATTACTAGTGTTGAAATGTGTTAGTGATTTCGGACAGAAGCAGAAATTTGAGCACAGGTTTCTTGGATTTTGACTGTTGCCCGAAAACTTAGTTGACACAAGGCTGGGAGAATTTATTCAATCCATGAGAGAACTAACGGTTGGGTAACGTTAAGCTTTAAAATACTTACATCAAGCTTGGCTAAAAGGTGATTTTAGAAGTCAGTGGTACATTTACCAGGAAAGACACGGTACGATACGAAAAACGGTGCTGTTGGGCAGAATACAGCGTTGAATAACGACGTTGAAATGTGAACATCATACGTTTGCTAAGTATTCTTTTGAAAGCAAATCAAAACAAAAGCAGGATTCCAAACTACCGACGTCGTGAAACTGAAAAGGAGAATTTGATTTGTTATACACTGTTATCTCTTGTTCATGGCGAAATAACTGTGAGTATTTTTGCAAATTCACAGATCAATAATAGGTTTTATCTTGTTATACCCGATTGCTTTTCGAGTGTATGTGTGTACGTAAGTTTGTGTCTATTTCTTTGGCTTGCTCTGCATGTAGCCTAAACAGCTTGATTTCTGATTCTGATCGAATCTGCTAAATCTTTTTTAATGCATTAAAAGCATCGGGACTTCTTTGTGCTTTCTGCACGACCCCGAAGCGGCGATATTACATATTATCTTTGCCAGGCCGCATGCTAAACATGACACAAACTAATAATTTTCCAAAGACTTTTCTATTGAGAAGATTTATGTTGTGAAATGTAACTATAACGGGGTGTAATGACGATTTATGTCTGATAGAAAATATCTTCAATAGCATTTTTCATACCATACATCTAATTGACATTACATTGAGTAAATAGTGCTATTGAAATACCAGTAGAACCCCATTATGTTTTACGAATACACTGCATAGTCAAAACATGATTCCAGAATGTAAATTATAATGATATTATTACATAGCTAACTCTTAACACTCGTGTATAAATGACAAAATTAGTCTAAAACGACTAAATTTGAACGTATCTATACAAATTAAAATCCTGTCATAAAATCGATGCTCCGGGCGCACCAATAAAAGGCATCGCTGCAACACAACGGACGGAGACCAATTTGTGCCGCGAACGGGTTTTTTTTTACTAATAAAAACTGTTAATGGATCGGCCATTAACAAAAACGGCCAACGAAATAAAACCACAGACGCATTCAAATTTCTTTATAGTTATGCTGCGATAAAAATATTAAAAAAAAAATCCTTAAAAGGTTTAATTCTTACAGACTACAAAGAGGCATATGGTTTGATTGTGTCGATTGTTCAATTAGGAATGTTGTATTCGTATAATATTTATTTGCCGACGTTAAAAATCTTGTCCAAGGACTGAACTGTTGTATTAAGCTCGATTCGTAATGTTTTCCTTAAAACTGTACTCTCCCATATCCAAAAATTCAAACCAAACATAATAAAATAAAAAATAAGCCCTGACAACCGTATGCCCAAATCTGGGGTGGTTGGAGGTCAAGACATTTTAGTCATTTTTACCAGAGCTTAGTTAGTTATTTGGAACAACGTAACTAGTGCTACGCGTAACGCTGTCTTAGGGTACAAGCAAACGATGAAAATCCTACGTAAGTTTCGAAAAACTGTTGCTAATTTTCCATTACGATAACTAAGAGCTTCGAATGAGTCTTTTTGTTCTAAAATTATTAATGGTATGTATTCTATGGACGTAAAAATAAAATAAATATTACCCTTCGCTTACATAGTACAGCAATAAAAATTGTCTTTGTTAACGTGTATCGCTTCAACTGAGTACTTAATACATGTCTTTATTACTCTACGACCGAAAGATTTACTAGCTGCATCGAATGAAACATATTCAAAATAGCCCGAAAGAAATTTTGATACAGCCTGAGTTGGTTAAGTTCCGGATACACGATCCTAAACATATTTCCAAAGTATAGCTGTAAATAAGGTAATACCGTCCCATTTCTATGCTAACACGGCGAGGGCACAGATTCAACGTTACATTAAAGATTGTTATCAGATGGTCAATAGTATAAAAGGTGTTCCAAATAATTGAAATAATAATTTCGATACGAGATGACCGTAAAATTTAAATAGGGTTAATTCAAAAAATTAAATAGTTCATAAATTTTAATATTAAAAGGCAACACGATATGAAGCAAAGATAAAGTCAAGATATATGCTATAAGAAAAATTGCAAAAAGTACAATATTTTGTTCCGCATATTAAAAAAAACTGAAATAAAATCAGCTCTTACGATCGTATGTCCAATACTGATGGGGTCAGCGTCTAGACATTTCAGTAGTGTTGTAACGAATACGAGTATATGTGGATTCGCCGAATGTCATGAAATCGCCAAATATTCATATTAGACGAATACTCTCATGAAATTCGTAAAATATGTTTTTTCCATATAAGTACCGACTGGTTTCGCCTTACGACATCTTCTGGGTATTCAATTAAATTCAATTAATAAAAATAAAAATGTGTCATCAAAAAATCTTAATATTGGCTAGAGTGTTTTATTTCCCTTTACGTTTTTTGACAAATAATTAACTCCAGCTGTACCAGTATTCGTATTTGCATTCGTAAAAGCAGTATTTGTTGCATCATCACTACACTTTAGTCCTTTCAATCCACTCTAATGGAAAGTCACAACAACAACAAACAGATGGCGAGCCTGTCGCGCTCTTAGTGTCCAGGCTAGCGACACAAATCGTACATAACTTATTGTTACGTGCCCTCCGCATAGAGAATCGTCTTCAGAGGCAGATCCTCTGACCTATGGCTATCGTGAAAAACAAACGAAAAGACAAAGGTTTAAGTTTATGCTTGCAGAAAATACTAATTGAAACATTTACGGAAATGTTTCCATTAGTATTTTCTGCATTGTTTAACAGTTGAAAATAACTTTTCAACAAAACGAAATCAAAAATTGTAAAGAAATGAATAAGCAATCGACAAATAATACATTAAACTAAGATAAAAGCAAATACTTGGGATTATCGACGTAACTGGACGAATGGATGGCATTACTCAACAGCTTCGGAGACGTTTTGGGTTAACACTCTGATACCGTGGCTGTTTATTTATTTCCTCTCTATTTCTATTTCATACAATTGTGAGGGTTTATTCAAATGAGTCGGGCTAATCGGCCGTCGGCACCGTTTTAACGCTTTTTATTGCCTCGTCTTGGTCTAAGTTAAAAGAGGGTAGCATATTTTGGACAGTTTAAGAGTTGGAACATTTGATTTATAATATTGTATCCTTCGTTTTGTTGTATTTTATCGGATCCATTGTTGGAAACCAGTTCGGTACAATATCATGCTGGATATATTTTACGGACGTTCGCGACCCACACGCGTGTAGTCCTCCATAGTTAACAAAACAGAAAATTCGGGAGCAAACCTAATGGCAAGGCTAACAGCCCGTCACGTCCTGTGTCTCGGTCAGTTGAATAGTGGTGACTCTCTGACTACCCCTGAAGATATTTATCCTCCCGCCATTTGGGGTGATTTCTTATATAGAAAATCCCTGAACAATCAAGTAACCCTAAACATACGCCATGCCAAAACATTGACATAAATTGACGAAGCAAATGAAATAAAACAATACCTGAGTGAACAAAAGAAAATTGCAAAAGCATAACTAAGTTGATTAATTATTTAGGAGCAATGAGTCTGCCATCCTAGAGAGATATATCTATAGGCTGAGTTTTTAATTTTCTGTCAAGTATTTATTACATATTTTGACTCAATAACGACCGCGAAGCATGTTTCATTTGTACCAACCGTTATCAGTGTTGGTTTGAAGCCCATTTTAATTTTTATTAACATTCAGTCCATACACTTGTTTTACGAGCTTTGCGCTATCAGAAATACATAATGATTCATGGACATTCCCTTAAATTAGATGGCACTGCTTTACTGCGTCTCCAGTGCTATTATCTTTTAAACAAATATAGTGTCGACGGACGACGCTAATGAGGAATTAAGTAGCGGATAATAAATTAAGAAGTATCAGAGTACATTGTTAAAGATAACATTTCAGTGCAATGTAGGGAACTACACGATAAACGGACAGACATCCGGTTTATGTACAAAATTTGGGCAGAATTTATTTTAATGTTTACATTATTCTCATGCTTAGATCGTATCCACAATTTGTATGGATTGTTTTATTCGAAACCAGCGTAGTTATCACTGAAATATTTAAACTCTTTATAAAATCATGCAGTCTAGGTTTTACGTAAATAAATAAGAAAACAAAGTCAACACTATGCTAATGCTATGCCTACGTTATTAAATAACCCAGCACTCGACAAAGTACTCGATGTCAAACTGTTCTATTGAAACGATCAGATCAACGGACTTGGCTGAACTTGGCCAAAAAAGCATGAAGAATTTTTTTAAATAAACATTCATCGGAATCGATTCGAGACTTCATCTCCGAGTGTTTACTTAGTAACAGTCTGCTTTAAATAAATCGATTTCGAATGGATCACTTCGCAACAAAGGAATATACTCTGTATTATTTACACAGTAAAGTTTCAAACTGTATCTATATTCAGAAATTTCGGTACACCTGAATTATTCTATAGAGCAAACTCGGTTCTACAGCAAACGAAATTAAGTGTAGTTTCGTGTAAATAGATGACTAGTCCAATGACATCCGTTGAGTGGTGTCAATTCTGGACTAGTGGAGAGTATACGGAAAAAATATAACAGATTACAAAACCAACCGATGAGACGAAGCAGCTTAGACGGGAAATTGCGTCGTGATACAATTTAAATCCTCTTGAGTTGGGAAAGTTTTGTAGCACTAATAAACTAACGAATGATATTATAATCCGAATAATTCGTAAAACTTTTAAATTTTCTCGAGACAATATATGATCCTATATTAAGATGTAGCTTTATATTACATAATTATATATACCGGCTTTAGAGCCGGAAAGGGTTGACTGATTTCAAATGTCAAAATATAAAGGATTCCTCGCGATGTTAACGTTCACAAGCACGTGGTAAATTTAAATTAACATTTTTAGAAGTGCCGGCATCGAGATTCCAATTCAAGTCACTCTTATACTCTGAATTAAAACGGGCGGCCTGGCCTATAAGATTGTGGTAGCCTACTGCTCACTACGCTTATGGTAGCTAGAACAAGAACATATAATGTGACGGAAGTGTTGAAGCAACTTAAATCGTGGTTTCACTTTTATTACGTCAAATCTTACGAATGAACTACAGTCAACATTTGGGGCACTACATACATTGACCCCTGTCCATCGATCAAGGCTGGGCGTGTCGTGTTCGCCGGCTCATGTTAAGCCATTACTGGTAATAACAGGTTGGGGCAGCGGCCATCTCAAAACAATATGATACGAAGCTCTCATGAGCACAGCGTAAAACATTACAAAGAACTCCGCACGAACATAAAAATTGAGACAATTCGCAACGTACTGCGAGTACAATTTTTACAACATGCTCTTATGTATGCATCATTATTATTTACGAAAGAAGCGCATCTGACGATAAATCATAGGTTTGTATTTCAGCATAACCAATTTCTGCCGAACATATTTCTCCAGTTTTATATGACTCGTGTTTCTAAATAATGTCAGTGACGAAATCATCATCTAGAAACATACCTAGTTCAAGCAATTCAAAACGAATGTTCGTTTGAATATCCTAAAAAATTATCGTTCTCCCACAAGCTCTATGATTCATTGCGCAAGACATCGCACTCGAAACCACATAACTCCAATTAGGAATATTAAACAGCTGCCCCGCGTTTCAACCGACGCCTCTATTTAACTACTCTTACTAAACGTCGTGTCACATATATTCGTTAGGGCCGCCGTCACAGTTCACTTTTACTCGACAACGTATCACATTTCCCCAACACTGTTAATTGACATCACTTTTCAGACTTTCGTTAATTTCTTCCCGCACACTAACACGCATCTACGTTAATATCTCGTTTCGACTCACTTCAAAATGTAGTTTCTGGGAACGCACTAAGATAGGCCGTCGAATCGAGTAATCGGAATCAAAACTGCGGTTGGACACAGCGTCGAAGTAACGCAAGGACTTGCCATTCAAAGGTAAGTTTATGAAAGCAATAATATGCAAAATATATCCACGCAGACGGGAGCTGTAAAGTGGTGAGGTTGGTATTTTTATAACAATATATACGCAGCGGTAAACTGTTGCGAGTTGTTCATCGATATACAAAGTCCTAAGAGGACTGACATCGTACTGCTAATTGGAAGTTATAGTTGTACCGACGGAGATTGCAATAGTAAATTATTGCAGCGGAACGCTTCGTTAAATCACGCTGAGTAATCGCTGACAAGGGACCAAAACGCGACCGGCACTCAACATGGTGCCCGTAGAGTTCGCAACTAAATTCCTTCATCGAAAGGATCGATAGCCATAAACATTTGTTGATTAATTCTAATGAAACATTTCCATTCGATTGCTTTTGATATTGTTGCGTATATTTTGTCTAGTAGAACTACTTGAGCAAAGTTCTATAAATAGATAGTAACTCTGGTCGTCTTTTGTCTTTTCATCGTAATATCTCAAAAAATTTTTTTCATCACTGCGGATTCTATACTCACAAAAAACTACTTCAATGTAAATAGTATTTTTTAATAATATGTTAGAAAAATTATCTCATTTTGTGTGAGACTAATTCTACTGATGAGTTTAAACAAGCCCGTATTACAGGACACTTCAGTTTAATTCAAAAATGG
Source organism: Bhutanitis thaidina (assembly GCA_029286595.1). NCBI lineage: Eukaryota > Metazoa > Arthropoda > Insecta > Lepidoptera > Papilionidae > Bhutanitis > Bhutanitis thaidina. The sequence goes on along the minus strand of JAGSMS010000029.1, from coordinate 4,088,504 downwards.
ATCAAATTAAGTGGAACAGAACATACTATGAAAAAATCATTTTATATTTTAAAATCAACTACTAACATAAGCTATTAACTTTTTATAGCTCTATCGCAAGCGTCAACTGCTCTCAAAATTGTCATTCACGGATTTAAAAAGATCGTGCGTAAATAACCGAAGCCGCTGTGTAAACAGTATAAGGCGTTTTTTCACGCTGGCGGTAGATTGTAATCCAAATTTAAAATTGGTTTGTTTTTTGTCGCGGGCCGGCGACGCTCCCGAGAAAAGCGGACCGGTCACGTTGGTTAGTCTAGCTACAGTAGGTAACGAAGTGCATGAAACAGTGAAACGACATCAAAAGTTTGGACACAGTTTTTTTTTTGTCTCAGCGTTAGATAAGAAAAGCATCCTGCGTTTCTGATATCGACGGGTCATCAACCTGAGAACTTGTCTTACTAGTCACAAGTATTTCACGCCGGAACTAGATGACCGACCAAAAGAAACGCGAAGAAAATGATATACCATGAGAATTCATAGTCCGAGATTATTTATTACGTGAAGTAGAAACACTTACTGCCCACGTTCAGGTTTGATGTTTTCTGTGAATAACAAAGTAATGGAGTGGAAACAAATATTGAGGCCATTAGTTCAACAATATAAAAGTTAGAGATACTAATGACTATAATGTACGTAAGTAAATGTGAGTTTCTGTCGTTTTATAATACTTCACTACGGAATTCTACAAACTATACACAAAGCCCTGGACTATTCAAAAACTGATTGTTTTGGAAATACGTAGAGCACTTAAATGTCACAAGATGAACCTATGCAAATCTAGCATCAGGAGATTTCGTCACTATTTACTTACTTTTTTCTCAGTGAAAGTCAGGAAAAGGTAAAGCGTGCGACACCATTCGCGAATCCAACGGATCATTGTTTCACCATGTAACCACTTCTTACTCATATTGCGTGATGCACGCGTTCGGGTTCAGAGAAAGTTGGCAAACAAGGCATCTCATCATCAGGAAACGTAATGAGTACGATCGCGAACAATAACCGCGAAATAATGAAGCATCTGACAGACGCACTAGACTCTACAACCTTTGTCTTCTGATCTTTAAAGTTTTAATTAATGACCGGAGAATGCTAAGCGATGGGGCAACGGTATCGTAACGAGCTCAAGCATCGCTACAATTCAATATTTAAGGCCTGGCTTTCACTAACAGTATAGCATGCGTGATGGTAATCTCCTTCACTACAAGCATTAACGCAGAGACCTCTGAGTATTCATCGACAATAATGTAAATCTCTTATAACCCTTTACGTGTCATAACTTTGTAACAATTGAAATGATATTGCTATGAGTCATATAAGAACCTATGACACTTAAACTTCATCATTTATTCAATACATGATGTATTGAGACATACGCAGATTTAAAATATACGTCTCTTCTTTAAATATATATAAAACAAAGATTCAATCCACGTTTTTCTGTGTATTCGGTTATAACTTATAAACTTCTAAGTGGATTTTAATGCGGTTTCCACCAACAGGTAGTAAATATATAACATACATACACGTGTCAACTATAAATACTAGATTTACTAGTAGATAAAAGGAATCGTCATTTAAGCTATATAAGCTTGCATGGTCGTATACTCAATACTCGGTTGGTCAGAGGTCTGAACATTTTAGTCCTTTCCACCCATTTATCAGTAGAGCTTTTTTGAAACGATGTGGCATGTGGTGAGCCTGTCGCCGTTTAAGTGTCCAAATAAAAGTTCGTTGGCGTACAATACGGGTATTTCTTTTATTTTACTACTTAGGAAAGAACATTGACATGAAACATATTCGAAAGTCGTGCATTTCAGCCGCCATCTTTTCATTAGGACAATAATTGATGGTTCATATTCTCGAATTGTGTTACAACATTTAGATTGATAGCGTTACGCGTCCGAGCCGGAGCATATGGCTTGTCTATCCAACATGACTTTGTTTTGGGTGGCATACATGTTGCCCGACGTATCAAATTCGATTTCCCAATCGATGCTTTGTTGTAAATGAATGATTAAAGAGATAGAAACACTATTTCATAACCAAGTTCCTTGTAAGCGCTACGTCGTAAAACAAGTTGGTATAAACAGATAATTAATATTCCGATTTGATAAATGATTATTCAGACCTTTCTTGAAAAGAAGACATTTTTTAAATATCAATGAATTTAAGTATTTGAAGTTAATGTCAAAGCACAAATTGTAATTTTATTTCCAAACTAGTTTCTGATTTCAAACAATCTACGACATGGTGGTGGAGAGAATGAGGTAGAAGAATGGCCAATCTAACCCCATAAGGTAACAACCAGGTAATGTTGATATATTAACTGGGTTAATCCTGGATAAAACGAAATCATCCCAAATTTGCCTTATGTATATCTGACTGGTGACGGAGAGTAGCCGCCCAAGGTGTTTTGTAGTGCGATCATTAATCTGACAAAGCATCGCAAGTTGCCGCATCATGTAAAGGTAGGAGTTTTGAAGGGACTATTTTTTTTAATGATGACAAAGTGGTAAACTTAGTGACTAAACTTAACGGTTGAAGTCTTTACCAACCAGTCAATTTTAAGTGCAATTTTAATAAACAAGTTAAAGCGAAGCGTTGTTTAAACTGTTTCTATAATTGTTACTTTGGCATATGTTTAGACTTGTCTGTAATAAGTACCCAAACAGGCATAAAATTGCAATGTTTTGATTGCTATACACATCACATCTACCTGCGTACCTGCGATGCATGACCAGCAAAACTTGTTTTTGTGTACACTTATGTTTTAATTGTTTCTACTTAAAACAAAACCAGATTAACCAAGAAAAGTACAAGACAAAGCTCAAAATGCAAATTCTAAATGTTCGGTTGTTTGTCATTCAATCTCGCCTAACGAATTAATTACTTTAAAGAGACTTTTGTGTTTTTGAATAAGATATAGAATACTTTTTCTTTATGAAGAGATTCCTAATGTAAGGCGGCCGAAACCGATGGCAGTCATTTATTGATTTACAATTTAACAAAATGGCCACTAGACTAAATAGCAACTTCGTGTCAAAATTATGTTAAGTTAAGTATATTGAATATAATGAAACATTAGAGAGAAAAAAGATACTAAAATATGGAAAAGGAAATATTTTGTTTGGCAGCTTTTAGTGCCTGTTCCACATACGCTGTTATTAAGACCCTCGTGCATGCGCTCATGTGGTCTAACAGTCAGAGACCATTAAGACGTAGAGACCGTGTGATAAAGCATGGCGGTCGAAGCTTGGAGACGTGCTTCACGGCATCGTGATAGACGCTAGAGGTGTATTTTCACGTATGGATGGGGAAACCTCGTCGCCCTATAAATAATCTTTGGCTCAATAATAATAAAGTTCAGTTTCGTCTGCCGCACAGAATAACACGAGTCGGTCTTTTGACAGTATTTTTGAGGGAATTTGAAGCACTTTATTGCGTACATTGTCATCAAGATTTCGTATATGATAAGATGACCCGTGTACGAACATTGTCTGACGCAGGTAAAATGACACTTAAAGTTCACGGACGATATCTTTAAAGTCGCTATACTCAGAACTTGTTATTTTTAAAGTCACCATAATTTTTAGGCTACAAAGATATAATTGAAATTATTTAAATGTAAAATTAATTATTACAAACAGGCTATAAATGTTCCAAAGCAGGACACAAACAACTTTTCATTTTTGTACGGATAATAATTAGGCACATCCAATTTGAGTAAGCAGTTTCACAGGTTCTCTACACATGTTTTTAAATTACGATATCAAGATTTTTAACGAGTTTCCATTATTAACTAATATTTCTTAAAATTGAAAAAATGTTGATACACCCAGATGTGCCTTGTCTATAATATTAACTGAGTATTCAGTCCTACTTTTTTCCTTTTAAGCTATTTCATCTTCGCCGACAGTCGACAACTGGATATAAGCCGAGGAAGAGCACAATAATATCGTGCAGAACGTGATTGAGTTTCGTTAGCGATTGCGAATTTCAAAGACTTCAATTTATGTAAACAACAAATCTGGCTCGGGCAGCATCATTAGCTACAATCTGATTTGATACAGTTATCCGGGGTAAGGCGATTACGACTAGTGGAATACAAACGAAGGCCGTATACGGTTAGCTCTGGGCTCATAATGAGCAAGTTGTCCGGACTGATGCGTTCGGAGTTCTATGATGGCTGGAAAACTTTAACAGTCACAATACGACGTTCACTAAGATCCACATCAATGTCCGCTCTTAAATCAGGATTTCAATTAGATAGCTATAATTTTACACGCAAATTGAAGTGACCTTTCAAATGTTTCATTCATGATTGACAGACGCAGCTGTTACGGCTTTGATGTTATTTAACTTAGAAGATTTAAATAATGAACTACGTTATTTTTTATTAAAAGTAATTAAAAGTTTTTTTTAATTACTTTAATTACTTTTATTTCACATAGGACATAGACTTAACATATCGTAAAGTTCACTAATGTGTTGCAGCGAAGTTGCGTTCATTATTATAGGAGATAATTGGATAAACGATGTGGAGCAACCCGGTCGAGTACTAGCGAAACAGCCGCTCTGAATGTGATAGCTCGGTAATTTGCATTTCAGTAAAGGTGAGACGATGTTCAGATTCGTAACTACAAGCAGAAACGTTATTTATACTCATACATATTCAGATTTATTTAGTATATTAATCAAGGTACCGCCGCTACTAAAATTGTTATTGTACAGACAGAAATTTATCATAATTTTCATTCATGAGTTAACGATCACCCACTATATATCTAGACTCAAATCCAAATCAAGATTTGGCCAATGATGGTAGGGCTTATGTTAAGATCATCTGTACTAAAGAGATAAAATTAACACTCTGAAATAAAAAATACATTGATTTGTATTTAAGAGCATGTTGTAAATTTCACGAACGTCTTAATTTTATCCTGATCCGAATTTGATGCAGCAAAAATGCGTTAAAAGAGAACTGAGGCGGCCAAATTTTGACTAAAACAAGTTTAACAAGAAACACGATAATTGAATGTGTATTGCAAATTTATTCAAATAATCTGTGACCATCTGCCGTGTGCTCCAAAAGGCGAATCGCGAAGGGACGGTTAGCTCATCGTTAATTCTTTGAAAAAGGTGCACAAGAACGTGGTCCGTGCCAAACTAAACTTTGGCGGAGAAGGCCATCGGTATGCATCTGCCGATTATATTTTAGCGCTGTTCAAAATTTTTTTTACAGAGCAAAAAAGTTTTATCTGGGATTATTTGTATAAAGAAGGAGCTTTAGTAGTAACATCAGAAAATTACAACAACATTAAACTAAAAAAACAATTTATGTAAAAATAGTTTTTGATTCGTCTCCACACACCTGGCTACAGCCAAAAAAAATATTATAAATAAAATAGTTCAGTATCAACGAACGACGAAACAAGTTTGCATCGAGGAAAACTTAACAAACGAACATCGCACCAAACGTAACAAGTAATCAAGACAATAATTGAAATGATTCTCAAAACGCGTGTGGCCTCGCGTGACAAAGATCTGAACCAGCATTACAATCACATTACAGTGTAACGAATAAACCGAACGGTTTTAAGGCTAAGGGCTACTTAATGTTTTGTTCGGAACGGACCCTGTTATGCAAAATACCCACACGGACTTGGATGCCATCTATTATTAACTTGCTGCTAGTCCTTCAAAGGCTATACAAACGTATAATAAGCACAGTTAACCGACTGTTGTATAGATAGGCTCAGACTAAGAGCTGAGATAATATCGCGTTATTTATAGCATTAAGTCACGGTTCAATACCTTTAGGTTTGAAATTATTCACTGTCATTGTATAGGGAACCTTACGTTGTTAAGGTATTTAATGAAGATTGTGTACAGTAATATTTTATTTACTCTTATAATATCTTCGATGAACTTTTCTATTAAGCTTATTCGATTGCTAATATTAATGCTAACAAATAAATAAAACAACAGTTAGTCTAAGTTCTTTTTTTTTATTTCAACTTTATTCCGATATTCGCTTCTGAACCTAACACAAGTATCTTTTTAAAAATTTATAACCTGAGAAAACATACTCGTACTAAAGCTTGAGTTGAAAGTTTGGTAGGTTTTTTTTTCATCATAATAAATTCTCATAAATATTTTTATTTTTTAGTGTAACACCTGAATGTCCCATTAGTAATATGCGGACATAACTATCAAATCCTTTTGTATTTTATTCCTTTCTTCATGAAATAACTAACTAATTAGATTTTAACTGATATTGTCACCCAGGAACTAAGCAAGTTCACATTTAGCGGCCTAGAAAGGCTCATGCATAACTGACTGTTATTTGAATTTTTCCCCAAAGGAACCGGTTCCCAAGCTAATGGCACCGAAACAGCCGACGTCCACGCATGCCCGCCCGGAGACCGAAGCGAAATTCCAGGCGAGCTTTTAGGGAATCCAGTGGCGACTCATTTCGGGAAACTAAAAAACTTATAGACGTCCTATTGTCCATGTCGGTGGCTACGAAATGTGATGGGGTCTGCAGGAAATCTATTAGAATGATTGGGGGATAAGTTGGACAAAAGACTGAAAAGTTTTAGAACTAAAAATCCAAAATTAAAAACCGGCATGATTCTATAGACACAATTTTTAGAATCGTTGAAAAAAAGTTTAGCTGTTATGAGGAAACACCATGGCGAGCTGTAAGCTTCTACTCCATGTTTTAGTTAGCTGTAAAAGTTCACAAAGAGATTTCCCGCAAAATGACTTGGTCTCTAATAAAACGCGATACACATACAAGGCATCTCTCAACTTTAATAACTACAGTAAACATTGCTTAGTTACACCCGCTGTACGAATTTCTACTGTGATATAGGGAGAGTTTAGATACATAAGACAATCAGACCAGGAACCAATATTTATTGTCCATACAAATACTTGTCCCCAGACAAAATAAATCCCCAAATTGCGAAGATTTTTAAATCTACTTTTAATTAAAATTTGCACGCTGCTCTGAAGGTAGAATGTAATGAGTAAATTTAATAATTTCAATCTTCTCAATCATCAAAAAACACATTCTGACAAATGAACGATTTATTATTATTATTAATATTTCTTCAACACACTTTACGGTCCCAATGAAGGGTAATTCAAAAAAGGTTAAAGTGTTAAACTTTTTGCTGCGTCGGTAGACGCGTTAATCGTCCAGAGGCGCATTTGGAGTAAGGACAAGAAACAGAAGATAAAATCTTAGGCGATTTTTGTCTAACATTACTGAATTGGTTTAATGTTGACGGTTGCATTTATCGTGGTCTTTTGGTTTTTGAATATACGCTTGTTTTCTTTTCAGACAACATTCTAAGTATCACTGCTCACTACGTGTGTTGTTTTAAATATTCTCCAGAGATAACTAGATGACTATGATATTTTCAACACCCTTATCATAGCCTCCTCTTACAACACCCACGGAAAGAAGAGGACATTCTTAGGCTTCAACCTCACGGCATCTAATTTAGTTATGCCGCACGGGTTATTAATTCAGATGGCAGAATCATATGGCGTAAGCCACGATGTCTTTCTGATATTTCATTTAATATAAGGGCAAATTCTCTGTTACCACACAGCACATTTTATGACATTAATATGTCCAACACAAAAATACACAGTTGCGCTCTGAATCTTAATAATTTAAGCGAGCAATTCTTGTATATATTTATATACATATACGTGTATATCTAATTGTTTTCTCCGAAACGGATCTAACGATTTGGATGTTTATTTTGTGTTTAGATTCTGATATAACTTATCAGTATTTTACCAATACTTTCCAATTTTATCTAGATCGTTTCCATCCCTGAGAAAACGTATTAACACTCAAATAATTAAAGTAGTTCTTAATTAAAATGTATAAAAACGTAATCTAATAGAATATTGAGTTATATATATCTCAGTATGTGCAGAGTGTAGCGCTCCGTTAGTAATGACATTATAATTTATACTAGCGATTATTGTCACCTGGTGAAACTACATCACATTGACTATCCCATTAAATACAATGTCATTATGCCCGATTGAAACAAAAAGCCTCCGTGCAAATCTGCCGCCCTGGTATTACTTAATTAAGACACTATTCAAATTTCTTCTAAAACTACTAATTTTAATACCCATATATATGTATAGATATATATATATACAGCTGAAATATTTTCCATTTGAATCGCATCGCTAACAAGCCCATCACGATAACGTCCGAGAACGCAGATTGTCGCTGCATCCCGCAACTCGCGCCGCAAATAAGCCCTGACCGGTTGCATGGCCTGTAGATAAAAATTACGCTTTAATGACGAAAGAAAAAACCCTCGCAGTTTCTTGTCGCACGAACGAGACCTGCACGTGATTTAGATGTAATGTTACTTGGCCACTTCGACGTAGCGAGAGCAAGAACGGTCGAAGACGGTCTCCTTTAAACTTTGTAGTTAATCTCGGTGTAACGTTAGCCATTTGTATATTACCCCGATAGGCGCGTCGGATCTCTATAAAAAGTTCTCTGTGCATGCATTTTGCGAGGTAGGGAGAGTGAAGAATTCTCCGTTTTCTTTACACACGTCGCCATCATGACGAACAAACCTACTTTTAATTGAATGGTTTGTAGCATTTCAATCGTAAGCACTGGTATTTAATGTAATTCATATTTTGAAGAATGAAAAATAATTTGTTTAGATACATATGTATTCGTTAAAAACGAAATGTTCTCCGCAAACAAAGATTGCGTTTATCTATATATTCTTAGCAGATTTGGTCCAACCTGAGCATTGCTCATTATTCTAAATTGTCAACTGCGCATGATATACTGTAGTGCCGCATATGTACGAACAAGCACTATCCTGATCCATATGATAGTCCTGATCTAGCAGATACCTTATGCTGCAAAACATATTTCTTCGATAATGTCATACTGTACATTTTTAACATCCAATACATGGTTTCATATATAAATGCCCAGATTAATAGCGAAAAGGTGAAGAAAAATTAAAAAGATTAACTACGCTAGGTTTAGGTTAGAGAGTTTTTAGTCACCTCAATGAGAGATAGCTACTATGAAGTGTAAAACAACATCATTTAAAGTTCAGTAAATATTTTTGGATAACGTGCAAACACGCCTCGCTACATGTATGTACACATTAACTATTTTATACGGTTAACTTCTACCAAACCAACGTCCACGATCTAGACGAAGATTAAATCTGAATGCGCCTTAATGCAGTGAGAGCAATTCCCGAAAGAATCGTTTTATTTCTCACGCTCGTTGCCGAGTCATCTCCGACGAATTTGAGGAAGTGGATGCTATTATCTTCCTGAAATCAAGTCAAACAAACGTTAGAGCGGGAGATTTTTTTTTTTTTTAATTCCGTAACGATGCAGTGAAGCGGGGTTGTGATTAAACTAATGCATTTCTTGTTACTTTTACTCCTTTATTATAAACGCATTTACCTCTAATGGGTTAGTATTGCCTAAGACGAGACAACACGTAGCCAATTTCTGTTTTAAGAGTACCGAGCCTAAGGGGTTAATGAAACCCTTAAGGGGAAATTTTGATGTATGTCATATGGGAGTGTGACGTTGGTTTTTCTCAATAACAACTTTAGTTATCGATGTGAAATTTAACACAGTTGTGGAATAACCTAAAGGCCTCCAATAGATGGCGACACCGTCTAAGTGGCGAGGATTCTGGCACAGATATTGTCAAACCGTGCTCTAAACGCGGCGATTATATTCTCTTTTATAGTCTCTTACGTCGGACGGTCTCACTTGTCTGCATCTTTTTTTTTAATTAATAAAGAGCATATGTATACCGTGTTGTATGGTATTGGAATCTATTATACCCTTTCTCACCGTAGGTGTGGTAAGGAGTGACTTAGAGATAAGCCTAGAAAATCGCAGTGGTTACCGACAGATGGCGGGACAACAGAACGGACGTTTTGATCTAGTATTTTTGAGACGTCGCAAGATCTCTGGCACTGCGATAATATGGCAAATGCTCTTCACGGAAGAGGTCTATGTCCTGCAGTGGAATGTTTTCAAGATGTTAAGGTAAAGTAAGGTAAATATTGATTATTGATATCAAGGACAATAATCTTGGACTTGAAAAATACTAATTATTGTTCTTCGGGTATGATTACAATATTCATTATATTGAAAGTTAACCTGTATTAGTTTCCGAATTTTTCCAGTATGATGAGTATGGAGTATGTAAATCTTCCATATAACCAGCAATAACAAAGACTTATAAAAATAGGCAAAAAAATATATTTAGTCCTTACACTTTAAGACGTTAATTAGTTCGGAGAATAAAATTATACGGAACCCTTAGCGCGCAATTTGATTCGCACTTGGCCGGCCATGTTTAAATATAGTAGACAGCTTCAAAAGGAAATTGGTCTAATAAATTGATCTCAATTTACGGCGAACAGAATTGCGATGGATTGTTTTAGAAACAGATAACATATCAATTGAAATTTAAGGAATTAAGCTATTTGTACAAGGCGGAAGATGTGACTTCAATCTGTCACTTTCTCAAACTCTATTCTCTATTCTCTACTCTATTAATCATGACGTCTATCTGTATCTATCCGTCCGATTTCGACAACGGTGACATCTTCCGGCATAATCCAAAATTAGTTGGTGCAAAATTTAAATACGGAAGTACCGTTATATAGTTGCAAAAGTAACAGAAACCAATTAACATTTAAACAATGCTAAAATTCGAATACAGTTTCTTCCTGGCAGGTGATTACAGCCGGATGCACTAGATATATTTCATTTCATTTGATACTATCTTTCATATATGTTATTCATATAGCACTTCTGCAGTAAGAACGGAAGGGTCAGATGCGGTGTTCAACAATTTGGGAGTTATATCAATCAGGTAACGGTAGAGTCGGGAGAGGAAGACCTAGACATTTCACGATCAAATCGGAGACGTTCTGAAAAAAGGCCAGGTCAAGAGTAAACCATCGAGCATGCATGCGAATATTGATGAAAGTGGAAGAAGCGAAAGACGTATGCTAGGACCGTAGCAAGTGGTAGGAGATTGTCTCCGGCTACCACGTTGGGAATAAGACGTCAATATAAGTATGTATGTATGTATCAGCCGGTCATCGAACACAGAACCTAAGACGTTAAGCATTCTGACACTTTATACGCTGAGCCACGTGGCCGTCAAACTGTTAAGTAACTGCCCTTGCTACGTTCTCGGACACCATTCGGCCCACATTTACGCAACCTCCGTGTGAATTGTGCGGACTACAAAGCCCATGGGGGCATTGCTACACTGTGCTTGTAACACGCGCTTCTAACCTCTCTCCTGAATAATGGTACCTCGCGAACACAACTAGAATTAAAAGCGAAGAGCATTTTTTTTCTTTTTTTTTTTTAGCAATTATGCTTAAGAACGAGATGACGAAGAGTACAAAAGGAAAAGCTTTCGTATCGGTCTATGGATTAGGACCTCTATTCCTATTATTTTTTAGAATAAAGTCGCAGCCTGTAAGCGCCCGCTGGTGGGCAAAGGTCTCCTTCTCAAATACGTGAGAGGGTATTGGAGCCGGAAAGGCACCGACACGTTGCTCTAGTGCGGGTTGGTGGTCTTCACATATCCACCAAATAATATTTTATTATTATTTCTCAGAGATACAAGTTCTCTTACGATTCTTTCCTTCGCCGTCGAGCACGTGGTAAATAAACTTGGAAAATGCTATTAACAATTTTAGTGGTATTCAGAATAAGTGTTAAAGAAACCATGTAACCGGTTAATAACTTCGTTGCAGATATTATAGTGCATTTAAGTTTTAGCGTAAACACTTAATTCCATCTGTATCCGATACTACATCTAAGTAATGTTATCACAACAGCAATCGTTGTTTAAAAATAGAATTGAACACACCGATGTTCGAACCTAGGACCCATGGGTAGTCTCACCACTGGCCATAGAAGTTGTCACGGTTGTCATCATCAAAATACCCATTAACCTTCATCGTTTGCTTCCATCGTATTTACAGTGCCACTTGCGCTGGTTACACGAGCGGGACATCCGTAATATTTCGTAATGCTATGCTATAAACGTGGCGTCTTACGACAGGACTTTTAGAGAACGACGTGTCCGTTGAATGCTTGACTTGTGACTTGTTACATCAAGATTTATATGGGGAATGACCGTATGGTGTAACGTAACCTACTAAAATTTACAAACGCACATCAATGTGAAGAATAACTTGGTAGATTTTTCCGATTTGTTTCCATTAGTCGACACCGTCGAGACGAGATTTTTTTTTTATAGAAGAGACGGCCTACGAGCAAGCGGTTCACCTGATGGTAAGTGATTGCCGTCGCCCACATACATCTGCAATACCATAGAAGTTGCAGGTGCGTTGCCGGTCTTTAAGGATATTTGGGAGAAGGGAGGGAAGAGGAGGGGAATAGGGAGGGGGTGTGGGCCTCCGGTTACCTCACTCACCGAACGAAACGCAGAAGCACAAGATGCCTCTACTTCACGTCGGTATTCTGCGAGGCCGTGGTATCAATCCGGTCGAGCCGGCCCATTCGAGCAGCAGCTAAAGCCGCCGCTTGGCTCTACCACGCTTAAAAAAGATTAGAGATCATATCCGCTATACCACAAAAGTATTTAACAAAAATCTATGTAAAATATTTAGGTTACTTGTGTCTGGGTAAGGATCCATTCTCGTACGTCACCACGTCACGGTTTCGTTCGAAACAAAGGTATTCCGAGATTACGAGCCTTTACTAATCCCCTGCTGTATACATATCACCTAGATGGCCAGCAGACGATGGTCAGCAGATGATGGGTAGCAGACGATGGCCAGAGTGAGCCACGTTTGCAATTCCGCGTGGGATACATGCAGGCGAGGTTAACGTTCGAAGAACATAACAGTATTCTCAGTTTATAGTGCATTTAATAATTAATTAACCACAGCATATTTCTTTTACAGTGAAACATGAATAAAGACTTTAGTAGATTATCAATACTTGAATATTTTCTGAGCCGAAATTTAACGATTCCAAAAATAAATAATAGCGTAGTCAGAGCTTGCATTGTATGATTTGAAATTTGAAATATTGTTTTTCTTCAACCCATAGGTCTAAAAGCGATAAGTGACCACTCAATGCATTGACCTTCTGCTTGGTCTTCCAAAGATATGAAATAAAAGAAATTGATCACCAAGAAAAGTGCTGATAAGTCCAAGTTTACTTTGAGAAATTCATTCGATAATCGAATTAAAACTTGCGCAATTCTTTAAAAGAATCTATTAAGTTTATCTCGATACAAAATGCTTTTTGTTTCGAGTAATACGAAGCCATCGGAGACGTTCTCTTCACGTTTGCACGTGTCCGATGACAAAATTGCATAATAAGCTTAAACCTCATAAGCCTTTAATATTTGTCGATATTAGTAGGAATAATTTAAAACCTCAAATAGGAACAGCCCCGGAGCGCTACGTAAGTACCCAAACTGCTTCGGATTCCGAGAACAACGTGCGCGGGATTGAACCCGCGACCCGCGGCCCGCGCACACGTCGCAGTGCTCACGAAAACGTTATTTGTACGTTGATTGTGATGGAGCACGGTCGCGTACAATCGTATTACGTCTCGTGATGACTAATCTACAGGTTGCATGTTGGATTTATTCAATTTAATTTATGAGCTACGTAATCGTTCTATTGCAATGTTCACTGTGTACGCGTAAGTTAATAAAAAAATCCGAGATTCATTAACCACACTGTTTGTTTCAATCAACAAATTGCCGAAGTATGTTGAGGATAATTCTACTACATCTACTACTATACTAGCCTAATTTAGCCCACTGCTGAACATCTCACAAATACCTTTAAAGGCCGGCAACGCACCTGCAGCACCTCTGGTGTTGCAGATGTATATGGACGACGATAATCACTTACCGCTAGCTTGTTTGCAGCCTTTCCCATTAAAAAAAATCATAGGCATCTCCAAGAAAGCACAAGCAAAAGCTGGCCATACATCTCAAACGAGCAAACAAAAGTAAAGAGTTTGTTGAATCTCAGTACCGATGCAACAGTGATGCTGGTACCCTAGTCTGTGAAGTACGGCATATTCGGATGGATATTCCGGTCACTCGGTAGCCAGAGCCACCTTTACTTATTTATTTATTTATTCTTTATTGAACCTTATAAGAGTACTATACGTGATCAAAAGGCGGACATAATGCTAAAAGAATTCTCCGCCTGTCAAACTTTGGAAGTGATGAAAACAACGAAGGCGGTTACAGAATTGATAAAACAAAATAAAGGTTAAACAAAATAAAAACATTCATACGCTATATTACAATATACATAAATTAATTATATACGAATATAATTAACTACGAATACAATATACATATACGTACACCTTTGTTTCCTAGCAAGGTGCACCATGAAGTTAAAGTTCGTATTTGCAGAAAGAAATGGCATATTCCTTTTAAAATTATCATAATAGGTATGTGTTATTATGATAATTCTGATTACGTGAACTTTAAGACGTTTAAATGTTTTTTTTTAATTTTACTCGTAAATAATACATATCTTCGAAATTAATAATGAAGAAAAGTCTACAGGAGCAAATATTTGTGAAAGTGTTAAAAGTATTATTAACGAATGTTCTGAAATAGCTCTGAAATAGTGGTTGTAAATACAGTCAAAAGAACAGGTCATAAACTACAGAATGCACAATGGCCCGAGGCAAAGGTAAAGCGCTATTCCGGAGCAGACCTATTGAATTAAGGGCCATTGTATAAGATAATAAGCCGCATCGGTAATTATAACGCAGGTGGGTTTGTCTTGGGGTGTTAATAAAGTTTAGAAGACATAAAACTAATAATGAAATTAAAGTATAAAAGTTTATGATTCAAATATGTTTCAGGTTAAATACTAGACGGCAAACTCAAAAAGGTTTTAAGTTATAATCAGGGTTTGATTGCCAATACTAATATATGTAATTGCCGTATCGCTTAATGTGGCATAAATGTATTTTGAATCTTATATCACCTCAATATCAAAGTCTATTAATATATAATATATAAAAATATAAGTATAATTTTTAGGCTGTCAGTAATCTAAAAACCTATCCAAGATTTTTTAGTGGTTAAAACACAAAACGATATAAAATATCATTTATTCGACAAAGAAAGTTATCAAAAAATATTAAGGAATAGATATAAAACATATTTGAACATTCATCAGATTTTTTTTAGAAAGCCCGATAAATTGATTGTATTTGGTTATACCAATCGAAAATGATAAAGCAGGAGGATCATTTGAAGCAATTTCGACAAATGTAATGGATTTCGACAGAAATCGATTTTCAAAACAATCAGACTAATATATCGAAACAAAAAGTATAATGGGCGAGATATTGGGTAATTTAAGTCCCGACCGCAGAATGTAATGAGTGGGGTACCATCATTATAATAAATATAATTGGAAACAATAATATATTCGTCCTTTTTGTTTTTATTAAGTGTATTTCTGATATTGGTACAAAGTTTACCTTTTCTTTTTAATACCATAGCTTGATTTTTGTCGTTGCGAACATTTCAAACATTTTTAGAAATGATTAGTCCGATTAGTTTTGCGATTCTTTGCAAAATATAATTTGTGGAAACGAATTTAACGATTCTTTTGAAAAGTAACTATTATTTACAGATTTTACCGCGTTTTATTTTAGTTTCGATGTACCCGACGTTTCAATTGTCTTACAGCAGCCGTGGTCACGGGGAGACTGAGGTGTCAGATGTTCTAATGTCACATGTATACTCAGCTTTTAATTATGAATTTTAGTCCAAACTACGCAAAATTGCTCAAAGTATATTGATGTCGTCCAGTGGTAGGTTTGACTATATTTATTATTTAGATTTAATTATATTTGTTAAAAGACACCACGCACGTGGTAGCACCCAGTCATCTTCTCTATTGAAATTTTGCTTGTGCTCGCGTTTGTTTTAATATTCCTCCAAGAACACATATTTCGACATATCTAACTAAACAAAGGCAAGCTACTTAATATGTCACAGAGAATAAAGTTACAATTCGCTTGCTTATTATTTGGTGTTATAACAATGCACTAGATTATTTATATAAAATGCTTACTTGATCTAGTGAATACAAACATCATAATACGCGTGACTCGAAATATTTGCTAACTGTTCCAGGAAGTAGGTGACGTACCTACCACTTTTCGTTACTTTGCCACTAAGTGTTGGAACAACCTACCACCACCACTTCTACATACCAATTAGAATACTAGTTATATGGTCTGTGTTAAAATTTGTTATTCATGGTTGTAAAGTACGAAGGAAACTTAGACAATTTAAAGAAATTCAGGAACAACAGTTGTCCCTGTGGAGGTTAGATGTATCAACAATCAACTTACGAACGTGTATTACTCTATGCTGATGCGGAATTAAGTTTAACAACTTACTTTTAATTGTTTTATATAACTTATTAATGTCATTTGTATTGTTATTATATTTTTTTGTTTTTTATATATTGATTATTGTTATATACCTCATGTATTACAAAAAGCATGTCGACTGCACGCGAAAAAATATCGATGGTGACGACAGAATACCAGCGCTGTTGTAGTGGCTATGCATTTGGTATTACTATAGCATTATGCTGAGTCGGATGGCGTTTTGTTGCTGAAACTCAATATGTTTTTTATTTTCTGTTATGTTAATTAAGTTTCATTACATGTTACTTGAGTTGTGGCAAAGAATAAAGTACTTTTCTTTCTTTCTTGCAATTAGGATGTTCTATAATTTCAATAGCCTCGCGAATCATCCTTGGTAGGAATCGATGTTCTGTTACGAGGATTTGTTGTCTATCAAATCTGATGTAGTGTGCGATCTAGATTATGATCACAGATTGAACAATTCTTGATATCGAAAAAGTCATAACGTGCATCTCTCATCTCATCATTACTCTAAAATAACGTTCCGTTTAAAATCCCATTACAATCGAAATAAGCAAACAAATCTTCTCACTTTGTGAACAAAAAACTTAATTTCGAGACCCGGAACGTCACGGTGCAAGCGAGTGACATTGGTTGAATATGGACCGCCGCCCACCTCCATTAGCAATAGTTCACCGACATCGTCTAGACGATAAGTAGGTACCTCCGGTAGATCTATATCTACGGTCTCCATTAAAATTATCGCTGCTTCTTTGGTGCTTTCAAAATCACAAAAGAATTTTCTTTTTAAATTATTTACAACAAAATCGTGATGAGATTGCGGAAGTCCAAATATATTTGTATAGGGCATTCAAAGTAATACAACTACTTTTATAAAACTATTTTTAATGAAATCCGATTGAATTCTATATTTCAATCTCAATTCAGAAGTTCGAGAAGGAGAATCAGAAATCAGAATTGATAAGGGTGAATTTTGTATACTTCTTACCAATGACAGCATTTTTCTAAGATTTTAACTAAACTTTCAAAGTCAAAAGAAATAGACAATAGAAAAAAAACAGCCGAAGATTCCTGTACCACCGAAGTTCCGTAACAATATAACCAAATTATTGTGTACAAATATATAGATCTAAAACTAGAATTGCTGCACGGGCCATTGCAATAGCATAGACTACTAATGAATCATCTGAATCGCCAATAATGAAATAAATGGTTATAAATTAGGCTATGAAAGCATAACATTAAGGCTCATTTTAAATTGCATGAATGTATGTATGAGCGCTGTGGTGTATGTATGACATGCTTGACAAGTCACGTTCGTTATGAGACGCGATTTGTAGAATGCTTTATTGTAAGTGGGAGCATTTATTGTGTACGTCTTTGTAATGGATGATTTAATTTTTTTTTCTCAATTGCAATCGTTAGCTAAAGATAAACGATATAAGAATTGTAATCGAAGTAATAAATCGTATTATATTCCCTATCTCCTCTTCGATTACATAGAGATTAACTATAATTAAAAACAATTAAGGTTCAGGTGCATATGAAAGCTCGTTGACGTGTACAATAAGTCTGGTACTACGATCCAACATGGGTGAACTAAAGACCGTTGGTCTAACAATAGACGATAGAATAACTGGTACTGACGGGTAAGTATGAAGGTACTATTTTCATGAAATCACTGTTACTTAACTAACGTGAGCCTGAACAGATTATAAGTCTTTTCTTCTTCTTCTTATACGAAACAGTTGCTGAACATAGGCCTGTTATTTTAGAGCTGTTTATTCGATATGAACGGAAAAGAATCATCTTTTTCCGTTCATATCGAACCATGCCAGCATTGCCGCGCCGCAGCCTGGTCTTCAATGGTCTCCTACTGCTGTCTGCAGAAACATGCTTGTGGTAAAATTGTTAAGATTATTTCATGCCTAATATGTAGATAACATATAAATTAATTTAATCATCTACATATTGGGATATAATTTAAATCCACGCAAGTGAGTAGGTGCACTAAGTGGGTCTATCTGTAACAGTGTCTACGAGCTCATTCCCACCTCCATATTTAAACACCTCCAAAAAGGGCCAACGATTTTAATGAGGCCGCCAATGAGGAAAACAAAGGGCTCCGCGACACCAGTGCCATTGCCACGAGTATATTCGACGTAACTGATTCTTAATTGGGAAGAAAGTATGAAGTGATATTTGATTATAGAGTGAGAATTTTAAATTTACAATTTTACTTCACATCTGTAGACTATATCGGGTTGTTAAATAAATGTAACCTATAAAAAGACCATGTTTCATCTTTCTTAATCATCCATATGGTTTTCTATTTGTGCACATCTGGCACAGTACAATGATGCAATATTAACTAAAAAAAAAGTAACTAAATTTGCGATGGTCATTTGGAATTATTCTTCTATTGAGTTTAACGTAATGACGTATAGAATAGAAGGAGACAATTAAGATAGAAGAAACAATTAATCCTTTTAGTATCACCGACTACTGCAATTGTCACATTATCCGTATATATATACACCAAGGAACGCAATCAAAGGCCACAAAACTCATATATGGTGACTGGCAATGCTATGAATGTCTCATAAATGGACGTTACTATCGACATATATGTAAATAATATTCATTAATGAGTTGTCTATTTGTGGCAAATATTCACTTCCTTACTTTTATCTCTTACACACATTTACTTCTATAATTCCTTTCAGGTTAGAAGTTTCTACAGTATGAGATCATGTGGTTAACTTGGTTCGGCTTGTTCAAATCCTTCGTCAAAAAAAAAAAAAGTAAAGTAACAGCCTGTAAGTGGCCACTCCAGGGCAAAGGCCTCCTTCTCAAATACTAGTATCAGAGAAGGTTTAGGAGCCGGAAAGGGCCCGCCACGCTGCTCCAGTGCGGGTTGGCGAGCTTCACATATCCTCGAAATAATATTTTTATTATTTCTCAGACATTCAGGTTTCCTCACGATGTTTTCCATCACCGTTGAGCACGTAGTAAATACAGCACTTAAAATTTTAGTGGTGCCGCCACCGGGGATCGAACCCTGGTCACTCGCGCTCTATGAGACTAAAATGAGCGCCCTGACCACTACGCTACCACGGCTCTCTAGGCTATCACGGCTCGTGGTAGCCTTCGTCCAAAGGCTTTTAAAAATAACTTTTCTGTATGATTTACTACCTAGTAAGGCAATTTTCTAGACGACACGTGACGTGCGTTCACAGAGTTCCTACATAAATTCTCTTCTCCAACCTTTTCCAAGCTAATATGACGATATCGAACTTAATCGCCATAGCATTAATGATTAATAAACTAAAGCGGCACTGGAACAGACACAGCTCGTAGAACCGTTTGTGTAAGAAAGGTTTTTATATCTCTGAGAGAAATAGGAAGTGAAACCCACTAAATTATTTTAGCTAAATATTGTTTAATGTTAAGTCTAAAATATCTGAAATTATTCGTACTATTAAGTTATTTAAGAAGGTCCTAGCATTTGAAGTTATCCAAACAATTAATATATGTAATAATTTTGTCTGAAAGCTAAAATAATTTTGAATGAATGGCAGACTTCTAAAATAAATTAGCAGCCTGTATATAAAAATACGCAAACCAATTTCCTCATTAACATTATATTGTTAACGTGGACTTTCGTTTTTTTTTTTAATATACATCAATACGATAAATAAGCAGGGGTCGTTTTCTCTTTATATTGAAAAATACAACTTATTCCTTTAGCAATAGAGCACAAACTTATATCAAAAAGAAACATGACCCTTGACTACACCGAAGGGTTGATTCACATCTGCCCGACAATACGTAGATCGGCAACAATTATATACGCACCGGAACGTTGAAGGGCGATATGGCCATGTGATAGATGCAACATGTGGGTATCTATGGGGCACTGTACAATAACGTTTCTGTACTATACTCTACAAATTTCGATTATTACAATAATGGCACATACGCGGATTGCATCGCATTCAGTCAATATTATAGATTCCGTGGTTTCCGTTAGTTTCGACAGTGTGGGCGTGGTCGCGCTGAGATGTTATCTGTTTGATATACTTTCAAAATTATGCTTCACTACCACCGCCCACGTTTTCTTAGAAATCTAGTCAAGACCTGATATGACGTACTAATATTTAAAATTTAATGAGTTTTTAATTCAATAGTCTTACCCATACGATTTATATGGGAAAAAAGTTTCATAATCGAATCTAACACCCGTGACAAATAAAAAATTCTATGTAATTATTTATAATTCTCAATGGCCACATCATTTAATATTTAAAAAAAAACAATATTCAAGATAGTTTCTTGCAATTTAACTCCTATGAAGTTAACCAAGTTTCGTGTACTTCCTCCTTAAAATTGCATCGGCGGTTACTTATCAATACTATTAACTGTTCAATTAGAATTCGTCGCGATAGTCGACACCTTCGTGACTGAGTAAAATTAAAAATAATTTACCGAAGAACACATAACGCCACGTGATATCTGTTACACGTTTGCGTTCTCAGGAGGCTGCGATTAAAACTCTACTTACTTGCAGAAGTACTCCCCTCTCGGCGTGGATAAGCAAGTCCCGCCGTTCTTGCATGGCGACGGCGAGCACGACACGAAACCTGAAACAGAAGCCAATCCATTAGCGACCACTACCTGAAAGCTACTCGAAAGCTATCAACATTTAACGCCAGTGGGGGAACAAATCGCCGTGAAGTTATAACGCGATGTGATGTGATGCGTATTGAGCGTGTAATAAAAATATAATTCGAACACGTTTCACGTTTACACATAGTATGTAATCAAACGTTTGCTAAAACGTTGGATATATTGGAACATCAATTTCTATATTGAAAACAATTTATTAGCTAGTGAAATAACGGTACATTTTTAAATTATAAACACTCCTATTTGAACACAAATAAGCCGTATGTGGAAATATACCAAAGTGGTTCACCCTGCTGGCAAACAAACGAGGCTCTGCCAACCCAATGATGGTCGAAAATCCATTCGAATTTGCCTAACCTAAATCCTATAGACTACTGATGGGGAGCAGCATCACTAATCCGATGGCCCAGCGTTGTGAAAATGGACAAATCAACCAAGAAATGTATGCAGTCTTTTGTGGGTACTTTTTGGGACGCTGAACCGTATGTGTAATCACCACGCTCGGTAAGTAGTAATGGTGATATCAAGTGCCAGATATGCTCCTCTGCACGATGACGTGGACGGCCAGATGGCCGGTGGGATGGCATCGCAACGGTTGCAACCCGTCTACACGATTTCCACTTGGGCAACTGGACTCTACGTTATACAAGATGGACGTGGAAGTTATCACAGCTGCGCCTGTATATTTATTTTAATATTTAAAAAAATTTAAAGTAAAGGTCGTCTAGTTTCCAACGCGTTGAAACGGAAACATATATGACTCTCCTCTATGACGGAAACTAGGCGATAGGCGCGTGTTGGCTGGTCCACTATCCTTTGATGTGCAATCTAAAAACCGACAATGCGGCCATCCTGAGTCCATCACTGCGCCTCATCTCGCGCCATCTTAGTGGGCCGAACGTTTAGATGAACCTTAGAGACCCGATGGAAGGCTTAAAAGGTGGATGACAGAGACACGTCAAGTCACGAAAAACCATCATTCTTGTGTTGCACTATACGTTAGATAGATAATCAATAAATTTGAAAGGTTAAAGTTTAATATGAGATTAATTGATTTCTACTGTAAAATATTACCGATCGAATCGAGAATCGATAAATAGCCAGTGATTGGTGCTAAAAAAATACCAATTCTTAAGCAAGTAATTTTTTTTAGAGTAGGCTCTTTTAAAGTTTCTATTAATTATATTTCACTGTGCCATAAGCTTTTTCTTTAAAAGTGTGCAACTTCGGTCATCAATCACTATATGGTGCTTTAGCAATGTTTGAACTTCGTAAGTGTTAAAATAAACATGTGAATTT
The DNA here is from genome assembly GCA_029286595.1 of Bhutanitis thaidina. Classification (NCBI taxonomy): domain Eukaryota; kingdom Metazoa; phylum Arthropoda; class Insecta; order Lepidoptera; family Papilionidae; genus Bhutanitis; species Bhutanitis thaidina. The sequence goes on along the minus strand of JAGSMS010000029.1, from coordinate 4,065,974 downwards.
ACGTTTCTTTTTCACACAAATGTTTACATGAGGATATAATTTGGAAGGTATACACCCCAAAGCTCGGTAAATATCGCGAGTCAACATCTGTGTGGTCCCTTTGCGGTCTGATCGATCGTCTAGATTTAAGTGTTGATTACAGTTTGAATAATTCACGTGAATTTTGCTAAGCATTCACTTTTCGACTGGGTTACGTGTTTAATGAAGATTTACGACTTTTTACATAAGCCTAGCTTAGTTAGCCTTTGTTCCACTAATTCGATATCTATAAAGGAAACATCCTTCCGACTACGCCGAACCCCTAACTTGCGGGCCTCCTGCTCGCGAAGCTGTCAATACCACCAGGACAACAGCGTATCTACCGTGGTGGTTTAAGTCGGTGCAACATCTTAAATCACCAGTCACCGCCTTCTGCATTTGGTAACTGAACTACGCCGAATCCAAATCACACAGATCTGTGATGGGAAGGACATCCGTTGCGACGGCACCGGCACTGGGCTCATGCACTCGAATGCCGAGCGTTTTGTGGGTATACCCGTGCAAACCAAGCCAGCTCTTGTGACTCTTTCAGGGAAAGGGCCTATGTCCAGCAGTGGGCTCACAAAGAAGAAGATTTAACTATGCTATTTTTTATAACTGAAACTATTTCGTTAGTTGGTCATTGCGCAATATTAACGTGTTATCATCGTGTCTAAATAAATATTCTTACTGTGGCTGCTGATAGCGGCGCGTGGGAACATGAATTTTTGACAACCGACTCCAAAGGTTTATTGACACGTCAACTTATGCTACGGGTCACTACGTGCGATAATGTTGTCACAGCGACTTGGACATTTGTTTGCTTTACTCCTCATATTTCATGTTGACATATCGGAGATCGCGGAGGTGGTTGAAGAATAGATTAGATACCTACCCTAGGGCGGTCCATTATAATATATCGGACCATCGCACGCTTCCAACGTCCGAGTCCCAAATTAGGACTCCCCGTGTCGTGTCGTGACATAGATAAATGAAGGCCGTGGTCAAAGGAAGCAATTTTAAGTACTGTATTTACCAAGTGTTAGGCGATGAAGGATAACATCGTGTGGAAACCTGCATATCTACGAAATAATGAAAATTATTTTTGTGTAGGTTATCCGAAGCCCGCCAAACCGAACTGGAGCAGCGTGGCTGGCTCTTTCCGGCTCCAAAACCCTCTCAGATATTTAAGAAGTAGGCCATTGCCCTGCAGTGGGCACTTACAGACTGCTACTTTACTTTTTACATAGATAAATAATCATACATGCATTCGAAGTTACCCACAGCTTCGTAGGTAAAACTGATACAGTTCGCGAAGCGTTTAATGCGATATGCCAATCCGAATGGCTGATTTTTATCACAGAAAAGACACTCTGAAATCAAATCATCCACAGAGAATTTCCATCGAATGATACCTAAACGTTTGAGTTACCGGTTTTTAATTAACACAATTAAAGTTACCGAAACCCTAATAAGATCCGTGTATCAATTTCGGGCACACGATAAAAACGATTACCATAATCGAATTGCATTCCTAAACGACAAACAAATGAATCGGCTATAAATCCTTACTTTTGCCAACACATCGGATAAGGGTTTCCAGAGTTTCTTATCGATCATAAAAATAAACGAATGTAACGAAAAAAATAATTTAAATTACACTTCAAAATCAACCTTAGAAAGTAGTACCTTCATTTGTAGTCGCAAATGTAATATGTTAAAATAGAAATTTCCATTTAGGATTACGCAATTACGATTCTTGATTCTTTCAACGATTACATTTTTTGTTATATGAAAGAAGAGCGAAACCCGGAAGCACAAGATGACTCTACTTCACGCCGGTATTCTGCGAGGCGTGGTACCGGCCCATTCGAGCAGCAGGACCCGCTGCTGGGCTCTCTACCACGAACGAAACTTACATGGGGATATCTTTCAAAATATAGAGCGCATGATTAATTTATAATAGTACGCGTGTATCCTGACTTCACGCCGTGGGATAACAAGGGGTTGATAGATTATTACGCCATTTGTGAAAGGCCATGAAATTCATCTGGCGTTTGAATTAGTTGATATTTAACAGAGCCATAGGGAAGGAAGATCCAAGCATTAGAAGGGAATAAGAAAGGATAAAAGCAGCACTCCTTCGGATTCTGTCACATGGCGCATTTGTTAAATTAAAGCCCATTATGTTCAAAATAATTCGGCTGACCGATGGTGGCGGAATATCCTTCCTGATCTACCGAGCCCTAACATCGCACACTTGTTTCGATTGTTGATAACAGATTGAATAATTTATATGTATTTTGCTAACCGTCCGCGTTACGACTGAGATCTGTTGAATAAGATTTAGGTTTTTTTTTTTCATAAATTCGACTTAGACTTCACTAACGAGATATCCGATTCGATATTTATAATGATGAAAATTCCTATGTACTACACAGCACACTGATTAATGAAGGGGAGCAGCAACACTAGCGCGAGGGTGCCTCTTGTCCAGCGTGGCGTGGGCAAACCTTCCGAGAAATAAGTGCTGCCTTTGCTGATGATTTCTTGGACAAGCCTTTGTTCGACAGGGGACTAATATAGGGTGAATTAGTTTTATTGAAAATATGGGACTTCCGTAATCAAACGTGATACATGGCCATACTACTCGGAGCCTGTAGTCTGGAACCGAACGGAGGCATAACAAAAACTAGCCACGCGATGCGGCGTCGCCTTATTGGGTCGCCCTTTGTTTTTTACACCGTTCACCGAGGACTGTCGAAGACTAAAGGGAAAGCGGACCCAAGATTAATGTTTACCGGTTTTCGTGAAATCCGAGATGAAATATTAATGGGCTGCGTGTTCGCTCATCAATATTATTATGGAGCTACGATATTAATATCGATTCAATATTTTGTGCGATCTTTTCAATGCTACATGGCAGCCATAACGAAACTATTATTAGTACTATATGTTTATCGAATAGATACCACCTCGCATTCGACCGACGAAATTCAAATGACTGTTTCACATCGATCATTGTCTATGCTTTAATATATTTTACAGAACAACATGTCTTCAACCTTTTCCTACAAGACTGTACCCGGGCCGTATTTAAAAATGTTCGATGTTATATACGAGTCCGTAGAAAATATGTTTGCGGGAGTGGCGATGCATGCGAAAAAATTAGACGACGAGTCATTGGCCGGCTCGGATACAACGCGATAGCGCTGCCCGACCGTGGGAAAGCGTGACGCTGATAAAAATAACGAAAATAACACAAAAATCGCCTACAGAACGAGCGCGCTTCCGCGAACTTGTGTATCTCGTATCTCTACATGAGTATTTGCATACCGATAACCGTGAACTAGTTTGAACAAGTTCCCAAAATGTACAGTTATGCGGAAATGTGATTCCTTATATCACGTGTCTGAAAACGAAATAATCGAAGCAAAGTATGAGATACTCACTAGGAATGTAAATCAAAAGTGATCTGTACATATACGACAAGTACAAACATTTACACTACATATACTACTACAATTTTATTTATTTATTTAATCTTTATGCACTAGTTCGTACATATGGCGGACTTAATGCCTAGAGGCATTCTCTCCCAGTCAACCATTAGGCTAAGCAGAGATATATACGTAATAGAGGCGATACTGTTAAGAGAAAAAAAACCAGTTAAAGGATATAAATATCAAAATATATACTTACAATAGATTCATACATAGATAGATATATAAATAACATATACAAATATACCATATATACATAGAATAATATACACTGCACTGCAATTGCACACATACAATTGCACACATATTAAGAAAATCTTGCGACACCCAGACTGACTACAACATGTATTCATTTGTCGTCTTCTTAAACGCCATTGAACTATAGTAGGAACAAAGGTAAGGCAATTTTTTATTTCGACAAACATATGAAGACAGTTTTCGTGTGGACTGTACTATTTCCTAATAAGCTTTCTCTATTATCTGATTCATATTCTCCTCTCTTTCATATATAATTTTTATCCAACTCTGTAAGAATTTCTCTTGTATCGTGAAGGTGTTGTTAAGAGACAAAGTATACATAGACAAACACCGAGATCCAACCCGCGACCCACACCGCCGCAGCCCGACGCCTCGCTGCTACGCCACCGAGCCGACAATTAATTTACATAACTAACTCAATTCACATATCATTTACGTCATTCCACAGCTCAATCTTATATTTTCTAGGGTAAAAAAAAAAGAAGAATTTACCCATTTATTTTCCCCGTCTAGTTCCCCAGAGAACAATGTAACATAGAAGCCTAATCAATAGAGCTTGCATGACAACAAAGCATAAAGCTAAGGTGAAAAAACAAAATATCGTTAGATGAGCGAAGTAATGCCACGCGATTAAAGATTTCACGGTGAACGTAACAGATATTGGACAGATGAACGCGGCTGCGAGTGATTCGCGGGGAATTTTAATCGCGTATGGGTCTATTGGTGTTACGAAAGAGAAACTTGGGAAGTTTCTTTGGTTCTTATTAGTGTCACTCGGTGGATCTCGGTGTCGCTGTCGTCTTGATATCGTCTCGACGCATAGTTCTATGCGACAATGGCTGTCTTTGACAGTAAGGAGGCGCGAGTCACTGGATGTGATGTAACGTTGGATGAATGCTGCAGTAATGTCTTATCTTATAAATAATCTTAACATCATTCGTCATCATCGTTAAAGGATAGGTAATAGGATAACTTAACTATTATATATAAGTATTTTCACGACTGTGGTAGTAACACGACCTCGCAGAAAGCCGGCGTGAAGCGGAGGCATCTTGTGCTTCAGCGTTTCGTTCGGTGAGTGAGGCCCGCTTCCCCCCATCCCCTCCCCCTACTCCCGTCCCCATCATCCCTCCCATTCCCTAAATATCCTTAAAAGATGGGCAACGCATTTGCAGCTCCTCTGGTGTTGCAGATGCACGTGGGCGACGGTAATCACTTACCATCAAGTGAGCCGCTTGCTCGTTTAAAGTAACAAATAAGTAAAAATTAAATCTCGATCAAGACACAGGCGAAGCAGCGGACAGTCGCTAGTATTGTATAAACAGACGCATTAAATTAAATCTACCGATGTCTTCCTATTGCGTACGTAATCAATTTCTAACAACCGCGTTATTATACAATACAGTACAACATAGATTGTTGTAGTGATGTACATACAAGAATGCAATGCTAATAATTAACTTTGATTGTTTATGTGACAAAGTACAATGAGTGATGACTCATTAAGTGGCCGGGTGCTCGAGTACTTATCATATGTAAATGTTCGAACAAACGTCAATATCAATGAAGCGGAGGTTTATTTGTGGATATTGGTTTATCGACGGGTGTCATTACGCTGCAGCATATTAACTTTAATATAGACATTTCTGTTAATGAAACGATTGCTTTTGTAATATTTGGTTAACAGATAGTTGGGTTCGTGTTATTCGTTGTACACATAAACGTTTCACTGCTGTGTGCAGGTCGCCTTTAACTTGTAAGAGGGTTTTGATGCGGGGAGAGCGGACGTAATCACGAAGTTTTCTTCGGAGCCCGGCACGTGGTTAGGAGCGGTTAATATTTCAATTAATAATTAAGAGACAGCAATTAAATAGATAATATAATCAGGTGTTAATTAGCGGAAATAGATTAATCAAAGATGTTAATTTGCTGTGATCGAAACACGTGTCGCGGTTACAACGTCGGAGGGTGTTGGTTGAGGTGAGCGGTTGAGGTAGTGATTTGGGTGATAGTGGTGTTTGGTGTGATGGACGTAGAAGTGGTTGCAAGCATGCGTGGGGGCTGGTGGTGCTTTTGTTTTACTCTTCTCTGCAATGCACGTATACGGTATACTAGAAAGTGGTAGACAAATCGTAAATACCGAAATATTTTGTATAAATTACCTCGACACATTCATATAATTAACGAAATGTATTTATGGTTTCAGCTAAGAAAAGGACTGAAATTTGTAAAGTATGATGGTGCAGAATTTGCCATGATATTTTTTTTTTACTTCCAACTTCGGTGCTTATATTCGCCACCAACCATAGATGATGTAGATGATAAATGTACAGAATACATTTATATCTCAAACAGTATATTTAATCATAATCTTTAACCTAAAATTAATTCACTATTATTTTAATTATCTCTCACAGTAAACATTTAAAAAAACATTGCTAATGATTAATGATGATATTAATAAATGAATAAACTTGAACATCATTGGGATTGAATGTATTAAACACTTGCTAACGAGTTACGTCAAATTTCGTCCAAAGGTAAAACTCAACGTTATATACTCGTAGTATAACTAAAACAACGAACTATGCTTGATCACTATATCCTATCTTCTGCTAGTTTCTCTTATTACATACTTCACATCACTTGAATAAAGTTTCTGTCAACGATCATTTACTAAGCAAACTAATTGATACGCGGCAGCCCAGCGGCCGCTTTTGCTGTTGCTCGAAAGAACCGGCTCGACCGGGGTACTACCACGGCCTCGCAGAATGTCGGCGTGAAGTAGAGGCATCTTGCGCTTCTGCGTTCCGTTCGGTGAGTGAGGTATACGGAGGCCCACTCCCATTCCCCATCCCCCTCCTCATCCTCCCCCATTCCATCTCCCAAATACCCTTAAGCGCTGGCAACGAACCTGCAGCACCTCTGATGTTGCGGATGTACGTGGGCGACGGTAATCACTTACCATCAGGTGAACTGCTTGCTCATTTGAGGACTTTCCCATAAAAAAAAACCGTAAATAGGCTATAGAATTCGGCCATTATAATGGACAGTGAATAATACATTCCATTTTTAAATAGTCGTCGGATAATGGAATCTGATAATGCCGGAAATGAAGTAGCCGATCACCTGTACCACCGTTATTTGGAGTCATTCGTTTGGGCTACTGTCGAGAGCGAGCCAACGTGGGCGTTGAAATTCTTACCCGTTTTCTGGATAGTCTGATAAGAGAAATACCAGATATGGCGGAAAGGAAAAAAAGCTCAGACTTAGTGTTAGTTGAGACTGAAGATACAAGAACAACGTCAAAACCAAAACTATCCTCTACTGAACATTTTATCTTTAATCGTTTATTTTAAAAAACCGATTTGGGATCACAACTTCCCAATCCCGATGAATTGAAGCATAGCCCAAGTGAGATATAATGTTACGCGAGATATAATGTTCCTGATCTGAATAAAGCAAAAGCAATTCCCTCTGACAGCATATGGTTTTGGAATTGTCGCATTGTTCCATCTACCGACTGTTCATAAACTGATATGAAAAGCACAGGTCTACACAGTAAAACCAATTTCACATTCAATACATATAATATTAGTTCTGTCTTAATTGTTAAACGTATATAACAAATATGAAAGTTGATGACTAATTTGATGTTCTCAATGAAACTGTACGCTACGATAACTCAGTTTCTAATGGAGCTGGTCACCCTAACCGCAGCAATTCAACGACACTATTATCTTCGAGTTTAATTAAAGCATATTCATTGATAGCGCCGCGTCCAATGCGCTTTGTTTTGAAATTTAAGTGTTGGGTTATTCGTCTCTGCCACTTTATTTAGATAAGGCCGATGGAAACAAACCGTTGGAAACGTTAGTGTGTGATAATTATTGACGTGGTCTCGAAAGTATGGATGGAATGGCTTCGATGCGGTCTCTCTGGTGTGGGCGTAGGTATGTTCAGGTTTTTTTTTTGTTTGGAGTTTACGTCACGTCATACCTTGTCCATGCAAGCACAAGTTTCAGCTTTCATCTATAGAGGTTGAGGTAGAAGCGTAAGTCTGTTTGCAAGCGGGCAATCAATAAATCACTAACTGAAATATTGAGGAATCTACCAATATTTACCACTAATTTACGGTAGAACTTTGTTGTAATAAAAAAAAATTTACAATGTTTATCTAACCGATAGTCAATTAGCATACGGTTATCTGAACCCGTATTCTCGATCTGAAGGATAATATCACAAGTATCGATTAAAATTCATAGTTATTATTAAAACCGTGGCTTTTGCACGGTAAATCGAATTGACATGGGGTGGTCTACGCTCACCCTTCACGCAAACACTGCGCTCACTCATGGCCGTGTTGAACTTTCGAGATACATTGTATTATCGCTGCGATTAGTATTATTATTTCATATAAACAATTATTATTACTACGGCATTAGAGTGGGGGCGATGTCATGAACAAGAAAAACATAATGCTATAGCTTTTATTCTAATAATTGTTTTGTATCTTATTCATTTAGATTACTGTCATTTGTTTTGTATTTCCTAATGGTATTTATTAATTTAGCTTAAAGTTCTGTATATCTTAACGATGATAAATGTAAGTGAAAGATTAGTCAAGTCTTGTTTTATTATGTAATAAGAAGATCGTTAAAGTTAAGACTCGATCCCAATGTCGTCATCACTCACACACAATACAAAATAAAAAATATAATACAATTTTGGTTAAAAAGATAAAATATTCATCGGTTTTGGAACAAGCGCATTGAACATTTGTCACATCATTTCCAATTGAATAATCTGACAACTTCCAACATATCGCAAACATTCACATTGACATGACATGTAGATTCAAGGTGACAGTGCAGAGCGACATATTCAGCTCGACCCAGTAGCTCAGTAATGGGGGCCTCAAATCATAGATGTAATTGCGGATGCCCAGCATTGCCGCATCCGCTGAGCACGGCTTTGATCTCGTTGCGATCTCGCGCGCTCAACGCGCCGCTCTCAGTTTTATTTGCCGAACATTTCTATAATCAATATTTGTTGTTTGATTCTTTATCAACGTTTTGAATTTAGAATTGTAAGACGCGACAATTAAAAAAAAACCTTAGTAACGAGAGTAACTAACTCCACGGCTGGCAACAAAGCAGGAATGACAAAAGGCTAACCACACACGACCGATACGACCTACAGTGGGGTGGGCAGAGGTTTAGGAGGATAATATAGTTTTTTCACCAGGTCTTATTTGGGTCAACGTGAGCCTGTATTGCAGTCTTAGTATCCAGAGACACCTTCCATATAGGGTATCGAACTCGAGGCATCTGAAGCGGAGGCAGATCTCCTACCCACTCGGTTTTCGCGGGCTCAGCAGCGTGAAACATAGTAAATAGCAAAATTTATTGAAACTATAACACGATATCGCTCCCAATAATATCACCGAAACAAAGACAAATGAAACATATGAAATGAAATGAATATAACGGTTCACAAAGACAAACAAAAACATTACCATGATATGAACAAATGAGAAAACGTAAAGCCGTGCTTTTTTAAGTAACTACATACACAGTTAGCAGAGAATTAATTCGCCGATCAGATGAAAAAGATACTTAGCGGAAACTGGTCCCAAGATGTACAGTTACGAAGATGATTAATGTCCACCTGACGTTCCATCATTATCATTTCCTTATTGCGTAGAGAACAAAGACCATAATAGAATAGACGGCATGTCTGAGAAGCGGCCGGCAGACGTCTAATTACTCGTGGTCGACGACTGACGGACAGCGACAAACGTATTATTATGAGAGAAAACATCGAATTCGTTATAAAGAAGGAGAATTTAATTGTCAAGTCACAGATACTAAGTGACTAAGCTTAGTTGTAATAACTTAGAAAGTGCCTAAGCTGAACTTGTTGAATTAAAAGGTTCCGTACGGAGCTCTATTACAAAGCCTATGCCGTCTGCCATCTTTTGAACTGTGATAACAGGCCGGTTGAAATTTCATTTCACAGAATATGTGTTATTACTGTGGACATAACAAATAACAAAAGAAACAAACAGTGAATGAAAGACCTGGATAACAGATGTTTTGTGTGATTGTACCGAAACCTTGGTGAGCGAGTCCGACTCGCACTTAGCCGGTAATTTTTATTCTGTGAAAATTTTAATCGGCTACCTATTACGGTACAAAAGATACAGCCCTTTAAATGTGGGACAGACAGACGGCGTTGGCTTAGTAATAGCGCTGCGCACGGAACTCCGAAAAACGTGATTTAACTCTAAATATTGAATTAACTTTTAAACAGGTAAAAGTCTGTTAATCTGTCGATGTACACGCAGAGCAGCGTACTAAAACGAAAAAAAAAACTCCAATATCAATGTTACACAAACGTAAAATAAACACATCGCATTATGTCGTGACATTTATCGTTGAACAACACAGCCCTACGACTCGCATCGGTCCGGGGTCGTTGGTAGGTATTCAGCCGTTACAATGCATAATATGACCAAGTGTTCAGAGCGCCGTTACTTCGCGGAACAAATATAGACACAAGAAACGCTGAATAGTACTCCGCTTGCAATTTCTCGTGAAGCTCGGCTCATTACTCGAGGTATAACGTACTAGTGCAAGGGTTGACGCTCGTACTGTCAGGTTATAAAGTTCTCGTTTTGTTATTCTTATCTAACGTAACTCCGGGATAGTGACAGATAACAGATCCTCCTATTTGCCATGCCATACGTTCTTAGAAACAACCCTTTCAATTACTGTTACAGATTTCGGTATAACGCAGTAATGATATTTCATCGTAATATTTTCCACTAACACTACTTTTAGGAAATGAAACTGTAATGAAGATATCATTGACTTTACAATTTACATAGCAGCAAAAGCCGCTCGGCCACGGCCATTTCGTTTTTAAACCCCCACGGTAGATAGGCTGTGGGATAGGTCCGGTGGTCCTTGACATCTTTGGCGGTAGAGACTCGCGAGCAGAAGGCCTGCATGTTAGGTAAGAAAAAGTATCGCGAAATACCGGCGTAAAGTAGTGGCATCTTGTGCAGCTCTGGTGTTGCAGATGTACCGGGGCGTCGGTAATCACTTATCATCGGGTGCGCCGCTTGTTCATGTCCCATAAAAAAAAACATAAAACCTTAAAAAACAATCTGAGATTTAAATAATTTTAGTTAAACCAGAATCCATTTTCTGGAAAACGTTCATATAAAAACTTGAGTCGCAAGTTATAACTTAATTTAGAAAAGTTTTCTTTTATATTGTCGTAGAATAAGTTATCGGTTTGTTGCTTTTGATGTTCCATTCTCTCCTATATCATCAATACATATGTTTCATGTCTGGCTGTCACTCTGTCCTAACTATTTAAAAACTGCTAATGCTTATTAATGTGTACATGAATATTGTACATTATTATCTAGTCTAAAAATCTTTGATATATAATTTTTTTTACTGGAGGTCTGGATATACGTGAATTCTGAAGATCACGTAAAGTCGCGTCCATTGCATGTTTATTTAATTCCGACAATCGCGTTGTTTACATTATCATAATTACCGGTTTCTAGCTCAAGATTCTCTAGACAAAACACAACAAATGCCAGCAGCACACGTTTAATATTACAGTCAATTTTTCTAATATTGACCGTGTGCTTACAGACTTGAATATTGAAACAAATATTACATCGATACATTGAAACGTGTGAGAGAACTTTACGTATCTTGAATCGTAATTATAAGTGATTGCTTCCCGATGCTCGCTGGATGTACGAGCAAGGGTTTGTTCGGTGTTTCATCAATCTCTCTTGTTGCTGAGCTTCATTAACTTAATTACTGCGCGGTTCACGTGTGACACGAGCATCTCGCACGCCATTGTTCGATGATGAATCGATGTATAATTCATTAATATAGTCGCCTGCGCATACACAATGGATGTCGAAACCATGCCGTCCCCGAGATATATGGCCATGTCTTGCGGCGCTCCAATCCGTGTCTTTAGAAACATCAATGTAATTCAACCGAAGATTTGTGTCGACGTTTGGTCTAGATGTGTTGTTTTCTTTTTACAATTAAGATAACATTCGTTAAGGAGAACACTTGCCATGTTGAAAAAAATTCTTGTATTTCTGTTTATTAACCCGACTAAGCTAAAAATCTTGTGCTGACAAAAGACGTACCTATTTACGCGCGCTTTTTCACACTATGGGTTCATGAACCAATGTAATAACTTTAGAATAGTCGAACCCATTTTGGCGCGCTTTTTTAACATAGTGGTTCATGAATCATGACTTTTTATGAATTCGGATAGATACATCGAGAACCTAAATATTTAATCAACCAGAAACTTGTGTAAAATCGCAAATTTACCCAACAATCTAAAAAGTTAATATTCCCTTTGAAAGTTCCGTAACCCTAAATGAACAATGGTAGTAATGTCCTTATAGTCTGAAGCTTCTCATGTAGTACTCGAAAGGGATGCAGTGTGGTCGGGTTAATGCGCTGTATAAGGCACATTTGATTCGATACTACCATTGTTGTCACCGATAATGGGACCCCGGCGTGTTAGAACCATTGCCCTTATGTGGTCCATTTATTATGCTCTTCTTAGGCACGTTACTTGCGTGGTGAATTGGATAAGACTAAAAATAAATTACGGATTTTAAAGAAAGAGAATTTACGAATGAAGTATTTAAACATATTTTTTTTTATTCTTTATTGTTGACCTTAAGATAAAGGCTACAATCGGACTTAATGCCAAGTGGCATTCTCTACTAGACAACACTTGTCATGGTGAAAAATAGATGGCAGGTACAAAACAAAGAATAAAAAACTATAATAGTTGTACACCAAAAAACAATAAACTAATATATATATAACTGTTTTTGTTTAATTAAGTAATAAATAAATATTTATAATATAAAATTCATAAATAAGTATACAAATACATAATAATAAAGCTGAAAATAACTTAAGCCGAATATAGTCAATGATTCATTAGGTTCTTAGTAATTATTTATCTGACTGGGTGGTATCGTTGGAAGAATCTGCCGCCCCCCTTTCTTCCGATAGATATCGTAATACGCGACTAAGGGAAAAGCCTTGAAATTCGCAATGGCTACCGACAGATGGCGGTATAGTCATCTCGAAAAATAGCAGACCAAAATTAAGCATGCCGATGACGGGCAGCTGAGATAAAGGTGCGTGGCATCCTGGTACTGCGTTCGGCAAGTTGGATAACCTTATAGGAGAGGTCTATTTCTTGCAGTGGAAAATTTACAGGCTGATAAGGTAGGGTAAAATATATTAATTCTGTTATGGACCGTTTTCATTTGCAGCGGTTGATTAATTGCTAAATAAAAATATTATTGGTATACCTCTTAAATTTTAATTTATTTCAAGTAAGTTAAATAATATAAAACAAACATAAAAAATCTTTATTAGATATTATTAAATAAAGCGTCATGTGAATATCTGCTTGTTTATGATACTACAACATGTTTTACAGAGGAAATTGTCTTACGGCTTACCGTAAATATCTTAAGTAAGTACGCGCTCTACATCCAAAGACTTAAATGAAGATATAAACCGACATTTTTATTTGCATAATGAATTAATGCCAACCCACAATAACATACACACATATTTTTTCATTATAATATTTTTTTTTTTTTTAAATTACTTTACATCGTAGCCTAGTGGTCAGGCCGCACGCTTCAGTTTCATAGAACGCGAGTAACCTAGGTTCGATCCCCGGTGCCGGCACCACTGAAATTGTTAATAGCAATTTTAAGTGCTGAATTTACTACGTGCTGGGGACGGTGAAGGAAAACATCGTGAGGAATCCTGTCTGAGAAATAATATAATGAATTCTTGGTAGACATGTGAAGTCTGTCAACAGGCACTGGAGCAGCGTGGAGGATTCTTCCACGCTTCTAAGTCCTTTCACATATTTGAGAAGTAAGCCTTTGTCCAGCAGTGGGCATTTACAGGTCACTACTTCATTACATTAGATTTAAAAGTTGCCTGGTTTAAACAATCGTTTAGTTATTTCGAGAGGGCCGTGAAGCCAAAGAAATTTCAGCTCCTTCTATTTATTATATATTATAGGCAGATTTTCTCATGATATATTTTTCATCAGCGCGGACTTTAACGGTACTAGAAGTATGTCAAAAATCAGACATCATAATTTGTATAGAAAGCTGCGTGGGATATTCTCAATTAATAATTAAGTCACTGAATGACCTAGATATATTCGTATGCATTTTACATACTATAATATTCCGTAAAGTGAGTCCGCTATTATCGGTAGCAGATCAGTTTACAGAACCAGTTTCATATATTTTACTTTTAATTGCCTGGTACAGTGAGATCTCGATTATAGGCGACCTTATAAGGATGGAGACCGGTTTGTACTTAGTCAAACGAATGAAAGTTCATAGGAAACGAAGAGAGTGTGTAAATTTATATTTCCGATTGCAACTGCAGGAGTGATATACATTAAAAGACTTTTAGTTGCTCGATAGAAACGGCGATTATCTAACAAAATTTCTATACAACTATGTTATCATTCGATTTAAAGTCGTTTTATAACCGAATCGATTCAATATAGCAATAGACATTTGAAGAAATATTAATACATTCATTACACTCGTACATCTAGCACGAATTAATTAAGAACTAATTTTCAACAACATAAACACATACCTCACGCCTATAAGCCCTTAAGGCAGAACTGAAAATAAATCAAACGGACAAAAAATTTTTTTTTTAAAGACGAAAGTGTTAATACACAACAGATACACTACTCTCTACTAAGTAACTTATAATTTGTGCTACATATTTTATACCTTAAATAACGTAGTCGTAACAATTGGACCGTTAACCTAGTTAGTGCAATGTTTTAACCTTTTTGTTAATTCTGTTAAAACCTTGCGATCAGAACTGACAACATTAAAAATGTCCAATGAGTGCAGTTTATTAAACTAACAGATACTGGTTAGGTACGTGTATCAATCATAAATTGGGTACGGCTATAAAGTAGACCAACATGACCCTTCGAGCCGGAACACCTAAATAATACGGCTTTGCTGTTCAAGGTGGAATTTTGAAGCAACAAAGTTTAATCTCTTCCCCCAATTACCGGCAAATAGAAATGCTAGAACGATCAAGAAGTTGGGTCGCTAATAAAATACATAAAACAATTTGGATTTATAAGATGATGCTTTCAATCTCAATTCATACTGTCAGCGAACATTAAGTGGGTCTTGTTAGTTAATAACTCTTGGCCAATATCAGAGTGGCGCCTAAGGCATTTAACGACGCTGATTTCGTGCGCAGCGCGATGCTTAACATAGTGTACGATTATTTTTTTACTACCGCTATTAGAATAACGTGTCGAAACTATAATAATTTACTTGCTCGAAGTTTAAATTGTTTCAATGTGGAGGATATAGTTTTTTTTTTCATTATCAGTAAATCTCGTAATGTTTTTCTTAATTATTAGGTATAGCATATAGCAAAAAACTCCTTCAAATCTTTCAGCTTCCCAGCTTCATTTCTACAGAGTTTTTTTGCTACTTTCGTTATGTGTCGTCACTCAACAATATCTGTTATCTTTTTCTGTATTATTTATTTTGTTTTCGCTATTTTACAATTACGTTTAGATAAAACTGAAATCCTTCACTAGTAGAATATATTTTAGTGAAACAGACAATCGCAAAGACATTAACCAAACTCAAACGCACAGCTGTGATATCATCAACGAAAATACTTAAAAGCTTCGGGCAACAAACATCGCGTGAGTTTGGTCGTTCTGTCTCTTGCACTATAATCTCGCTACCGGCCATTCCGATGGTGGATGTTGAGTCATACAATCCTCTATGATTAAGTCGACCATACAAATTGCACAAACGTTGGCACGTAGGGCGTTATTGACCAGCGCGTGGGCTCGGATAAACGACCACCGCAATTTACAGCACCTTGAGTTCTGACTAATGCTGTTCTAATGAACCGGCGACACATATAAACGGGTCCCGAACACCGGAGCCATTTCGTGCAATAATGTGGGATCCGCCATGGGAAAGTTTAAGTGACTGTTGATATTCATAACTTGTAGATTTACTTGTAATAATAATTTTGTGTGTAAATGGCTATAAGAATAATATTTTAGGAACACTAAGTAAGTTACATACAAATGATCTATCTAAATTCTGCTGGTTTATTATTCGATATATTTTAAAGTTCACTACTCTATACTAAATATCAAATAAATAACATAATGTAAGGGAAAAATCGTTTTATTACCTTATACATCTTGTGTAAAATTAGACATATTGTTTATGTATTTATTCTGATAGTATATGCGTAAGTATGTGTAAACGTAGTAGTATGTGATATATAAATTTATATGTTAATTTAGGTCATTAACTTAAATGTTAATGCACCATAATAATATCTCTCCACGCCACGGGTTGACTATCGGATAATGCCAAAAGTAAGTCCCCCTTTGTATTGCTTCCTTAAGGTATACAAATGAAGTATTAATAAATAAATAAAATAAACTAAAACCGAGCATTAAAACAAAAAAGAGCGTTCTCATTTCGTTTAGTTTTTCACGCGACTGTACAGACTTAACATTTTCTACTCGATACCAGTTATTAAACGTATCTATATCTACCTACGCTAATCCGTAGAGAGCGGTCTGCGTGAAACGAGTGCGATAGGTCGGATTTATCGACTTTGGAAGTCGATGTCTGCGACAAATACCAGCGACGGGTCTGTCCGAGCCGATGGCTCCTGGGGGCGAAACATGGCTCCACGACTAAGGTAACATGAGTACCCGACATATCTGTGGTAATGAGGTATCTTATACTTCTTATTTTATATCTAATGCGACTGTACAATATAACCTGTATATATAAGCTACTCCAGTAGTTTTATAAGCTAATAAAATAAATTACCGTCGCCTGTGCTTTATCAGCCTTTAAGGGTATTTGGGAGAGGGGAGGAAGGATGAAGAGGGGGTTTGGGAGGAGGAGTGGGCCTCCGGTTAACTTACTCACCGTACGAAACGCAGAAGCACAAGATGCCTCTACTTCACGCCGGTATTCTGTGAGACTGTGGTCCCTTGCTATATACCACAATTAAAAAAATATAATTAATATGGTTTCTGTATATGAATGGCAACTATTCTCTTAGGACATTTTTACAATATCAGGATGGTATATATATTGATCAGACGCCAGTTACAGGTGGTATAAGGCCTTAGCCCATACATAACTGGAAGTACGCTTAGCAAATAGTATGCATGACTTCAACACGTATAATTAGCGCTCGTTGCATCAGGTAAGTTATCAGATCCCCGCAATGGTCTAGTATGAGACAATGCGGTCGCACGGCGCGATCTCGGCGAATGCGCGACTCGGACACGGTGCGATCGACCCTATTGTTGTACAACCGGTAACGAAATGCAATCGAGATAATGACCTTTTAAATGTTATTTAGGTGTAACACTGTGTTACTGCTTTTCACAAGTTACCTTTGTGCATTGTGCATTAACATTTTGCATGCCTGGTAAATGATACGCTTTAAATTTGATAATGGAACCAAAAAACAAACCTTAAAATTCGAAAACGGTATCAATAAGACCCTATCGGTAATCAGGCAGTCAAGAATCAAAATGCAGATGAACACCACGTTCACAGTAAATTGTGATTCAATCACTAACCATACGCATACAGTGGCATTGTATCAATGTTATAATGATGTTATTTTTTCAAGCAATTGAACTGATAAACGAGCTAACAATAACACGGTTAGTGGCTACAACAAACCCATGCACACCTGCAAACTTCAATCGAAGAAGGTTATAGATGCTTTGACACCTCTAAGAACTAAAATTGTATACCTCTAGTTATACTGGCTTACTACACCCTCTCATCTAACGAGAATAAAAAAGTTAGTTAGAGAAATAAGTTGTTATCCATCTACATGCTGTTTTCGACTGATATTAAAGACAACCAGAACTGTAATTAAGTTAAAAAAAAAGATAAACTTGAACAGGTTTATAGTCTATAATATAACTTTATTTCAATGCAATCTGCGATACAGCCAAGCAATTGGGCAAGTAACGAACGACGTATGAATGCTAACAAATGTCTAAGGCATTACGCGCTATCCCCTAATAGACCTTTAATGGAGCCTATTAAGGCCACGCAGAAATCGAACAAGCATAGAATAGGACTATTAATCTCGATCTTTAGTCTATGACTGGCTGGTTGCTTTCATTAAACTTCTAAAGCTCGTTAAACTGGCCGGCGAGACCTTGAAGTTTAGATATTATCTGTCATATTTAATATAATCCTTCCAGCCACGGTCAGACTATATACAACTCGATCGATTTAAGCATCACAGGTCCTAGTTTTAAATGACTAGTTAAATTATTTATGGTACGAATGTCTGGATATTGGCAACTGCCACAATATTATACACCCTATCCTATTAGAATAGATTAATAAATGTTTCATCGGATACAAAGAGGTAAATGAAAACGTGGTAAAGCTTCGGCGTTAAGATAAACGCTTAACACACGCACTATAGCACATTCTGCGCAGTTAATTGACATCACTCTAGTAGTGATTATAAAAGTGATCGGGGTTTGATTCTCTGTGTCGGCACCACTGAAAATGTCTCCTCAATAAAAATGAAAATGGGAAAAAACAATTTTCCTGTGATAAAGGAGAGAAGGCCTCTGTCCACTCCTCTGACAAAGATCAGTTTTTTTTTATTCAAGCTAAGGCAACTAATTGTTACAATACATTCATAACCTTCGGTTGTTATTATAAAGCTTCTAAGTCATCAATCTACCAACAAAAAAAAGACTGTTTCAAGCAAAACAAGATTGAGTTGTTCTTCGTTGATCGATTACTACCTTACCTCTAAACATGAAAGCTCTTACGCAGATGAAGCAGCAAGCATCAAATTTCTTAACACTCTTTTCTTAATTACAATGTAGCTTAGCGATAATCTAGCAGCGAACGAACTTGATCAATTAATAGTACTTGAATCGGGAATAACCTTCAAAGCGACCGCGGCAAGGGAATCGAACCCGACACGATACATCGTAATCGTGTGAATTCGACTCGCTACACATTAAGAACTCGGTACACTGTGCACACCGATTCGCCGCGGTGCTGGAATAGTTACGCAATTTTATTGTTAATTGTGTAAGTCGGAAACATAAGACAATTTGTTATTTCGTGTACGAGTAACACAAGATTGATCGTTTTAAATAATTATACGATTGTGTGATTGAAAAAGCTGCGTCTGTTCATTAAAGATTTATAAAAAGAAACCTCATGGGCGAAGATATACGCATGAGACGAAACAAAAAAAAAAGCTTTTTTGTAATTTGTGTATTTTTGTCAATCTTTGTTTGTTCAGGCATCACGCAAGAACTACTAGATGGATGTGGATGCGGTTTTCATTTTTTGAAAGGTTCACAACCTTAAATTCCTCAATTAAAAAACTGCGATAACTTTTATCCCGTGGAATTTCCGGAACTTACCAGTACGGGAATTTTTACCCAAAAAACACTGCACAATTGGAAAAAGGTTTATACTTTTAATCCCGAAAAATACAGGCATCGACCAATATCATAAGTTTTGGTCATAATGGGATCACAGTCATTGTTTGGAAGCATATGAATAATAACGTGTCTATTTATAAAGAAACAACATTATAAATAAAACTATTTCGTTCTCATAGATTATACGCGGAAGAAATCGCGTGCAAGCACTTGTTTCAAATAACAACCTTTCGATAAGGTGCTGTAAACCTAGTAGCTTCAAAGTGATTCTCAACTCATGATTTAAAAGTAAATTAGATGCTATTTATGGAAAAGAAAGAGAAACAACAGTTGCCAGTTCAACTATGACAACCAGAGACCGAAACAACCACACCGTACATACAACATTACGTTTCGCCTGGGATCTCAATCAAGAAATCATAACAGACAAATCCTACGCTAACAAACCAGACCAAAAAAAAAACAATATACAAATAATAACAAATATGCGATCTCATTTTGTTAAGATAGAGAGTGAAGTCGACAAGCCGCATGGACCAGTCGCTCAAGGTCTTCCAAATTAATCTCCACAACAAACAGTCATTTGTCGCGTGGTTCATAACAGCATCAAAATTGGTGGCGTATTATGATACAGCCATTAGTAACACCGAGGTCGCACGTATTACTATTGGTAAAGATTTACATTCATCATCATCATCATCATTTCAGCCTATCAAAAGTCCACTGCTGAACATAGGCCTCCCCCAAAGATTGCCACGAAGCTCGGTCCTGAGCCACCTGCATCCATCGACTTCCCGCAACACTGCGCAGGTCGTCGCTCCATCTTGTGGGGGGTCGTCCTACACTGCGTTTGCCTGTACGGACATAATTTTCTATAGGAATGAAAAAACTTTTATAATATGATAAAACCAAGCTGATTTCATACCGTCGTCTCGAACGAAATAAAAACCAATCTTCAATTCCATCGTAAATATAACACTGGCAGTTTTCTTCTAGGAATTCTATTTTTCACTAGAGTTCTAGACTAGAGTTCCGTGCAATTCTTCACTTGGCGGGAAGTTTCGAAGATTTTAAATCAATTGTTTCATTTTAAATGTTTGCCCTTGTTGAGGTATATACACGTACGCGCGTGATGAAATTTGTTTTCTAAGAAAATTGCCACATGTGTGTTTTTTTTTTTAGTCAATGAGAGCAACGAGGCGTGCTGTCCAAAATCCTAATCTTCATAGAGTTGTTACATGTGCATGGGGTTATAAATAGTGTAGACTTGTTCTTAGTGGCAATACATTGATATAATTGACTGAATCTGGATACATTACAAATTCAGCCGACGTTTAGTTGAACAACTCAAATTTCTTAACATATCATATCACAACATAGCCGTAGATATTGGCCTTAACAAATGAGTGCCTCGCCCTCCTCACCTCACCAGCCTGTAACCACTTCAGGACACAGACCTCTCCCATATTTCAGGACGTGTTGCCATAATCTCGGCAAAGCTCGGCAAAGATCGGAAAGCGGATTGACGATCGCAGCACCAGACACCTCGCACCTTCTTCTGTTTATTTTAGGTCTGGTATTTTGGAGATGGTGTCTGTAGACATTGCGATTTTCACATCTCACCGCACCCTCACCTGTCGTCAACTTTTCGTATTCGATGAGAGGCAGATTACACGGAAAAATTACGTCAATACCTGAAAACTACTAACTTTTCTGCTGTTAATATATTATCATTGGCTTGTTACCCATTAGGCCCAGAACCAGAATTTACAGAATGGTAATCTGAACCCCGAGGTAATCTTAATATAATTCAACGTTAATGCACTTGTTTGTTAATGATTAAATTTAATAACTTTTTTTTATCACAAAACCACGTATCCGTGCTAATGCATGAGGTAGCCAGCCAAGTGGGCTCACTTCATTTCAGTGCCCTTTTTTTTAATTTCGACGCAGGCTGTCCAAACTAAGACTTTGCTGTCAGAGAAAAAAAAATTGAGATGTCGAAAATTCGTAATCATTTGATTTGTAAAAGCAGAGCCAGTGCAAAAAAAATGCACGTGTAAAGTGATTGAAAATAAACTTGAAGAACTTGTTTCTCTCTCTTTCTCACTCTCCCGCCCCAGGTGACACAACCAGATCTTATCTTGAAACGTTTATGTTAATTACAGTGTGTTACGTCACGTCATATTAATAGTTACATTTACAGTCATATTAATATGGAAGAGCAACAAAGTCCGAAAAAGTGTTTTTTTAAGTAGATTTTAAATTTTTCATTTTTTAATCTGATCTGCAATATATAAAAAATCGTTCAATGAATGAAAAGTAAACACATGCCTGGAATCGGCAAATTTTATCCGTATGTCCAGCAGCGGCCTATTCACAGACTTAAGGAAAAAAAAACAGAAAAAAAGGAAATAAAAGATCTATCCTTTGACATGTTTTTTAATCAACACTGTTAAATCTATTTGCATACTGTATTGATATATCCTATTTAGGTGTCCATTGTAACATTTTTATCGTTACGAAAAAAAGGTAAAAGTCTCTAATAAGATTCAGCCAGGGAGGTTCGAGAAGCGCCCGTGATGCTAAAGAGTTATAAATCTTAATTTAAGGTATTTATTCTACTCCCTAAGCGGTGGAGATAAAAATATATTTGTTCCCGCGGCGCGGGTCCTATCGACGGGACGCCTCCGTGGGCACGCATAAAAACGACATCCGATGCCTTCCTACCACTAAGACTCTAATAAAACCTTTTCAATTATAATTTAATATCATTCCGAATACGTATTTGTTGTAATAGTGGGTTAAATTAATTTGAACCACAATGTTTAGAGGGAAAACATAATCTAATTTGATATAGAAATTTCGGTTTAAAGCATCATAGTTTCTTCTTACAGACTTCGTAGAAATAGGTACCGAGTAATATAAAGATAATGTGTATTCCACAAATAATAACTTACTTTAAGAAATTATTATCTGTTAACAATAAGCGTAGCATTTAACTTTGTATTTTAAAATGGTTTCTTTTATCAAACATGTGGATATCAAATGCAGTTATAAAAATATAAACCATGGCTTAGATGTGAAAAATAAAACTGTATTATTTTATCGAAAATAGATTTATCAAGGAATTTTTGCGAAATGTTTTTATAGCATAGCGAATATGGCCCCAGTTAGGTGTTGTAAGTATTCATCACGTGTCTTTGAAGCCGCATCTAACTCTTCCTCAGATCTTATCCCATCGGATATGGGAAGGTAAAGACGATTGAGTGCCTCTGTGTTGGCGCGTACATTTAGTGCCCTATAATATCTCCAGCGCAGTTGACAACTGCCGATAGTATCCGGAAGTTGTCCCTGTGGTCGAAATCATCATCATCGCTATGTATTGATTAATATTTTTATTCAACTTAAGATAGATAATGTACGACGTCGTATGTTATTATAGTATTCTATAAATTAAAAAGTCATTACAAAGTATGATAAGTTCTTTGAGAGAGGGAGACAAGCCGAGAGCGAAAGAGAAACGATCCTGTGCATCCAATCCAAGTGTTAAGCGAGCGGTTCCCATAACCACCCTCCACAAAAAGCGGTTCAAGTGCGCGACATGTGGCGCTGACGACACCGGATCACATGTGCCAGTACTACCCATATGTACGCGAGCTTCTTTTTGTTAAAAAACGTGACTAAATTCGCAAACAGCGCTCTATCTGGACTTGCTGTTTTACTTCAATTGCTTATCGATTACTGTATTTTTTTTTTCATTATCCATAATCGAAATACTGGCATCTGGAAATGTATCTTCATTTGAGCTAAAACTTTGATATATTCAAACACATAAAACTCTATTATTTATGGCGCGCCGAACCCTACCGAACTTATGGGAGCCCGTTACTCATAAAAGAATAAACAACGCACATAAAATACTCCTATCAAATTGTATATATAAAAATAATTGTTATGGCCGACGTAAATTCTCGCTTCAACGTAAAATAACTCAGTTAATTAACGTCCTTCGGTAATTAATTTAGGAATCTCGATATAAAATTAAGAGATTTCTCTTTAATGACTCCATTCTATGTAGGTAGAGCTGGAGGACGTCCCGGCATCGACAGGTCGTATCTATAGAGATAAAGAAGCGTCAGAAAAAATAAGGAAATATCTAAATATTATTTAAGGTATTCATTTATACTCAATATTTAAATGCCGAACTTACTCAATCTTTTTTTTATGAAAAATAGGCTTGCGTTTGACCTCAATCTTGCCCGATGGAAGGCGAAGATGAGGCCTAGGATGGTACACGCTTGCCTAGATGTCTGTTCACTTTGGTCTTAAAGATATCCAGATTATAGTTTTCCGGAAAAACTGACCTCGGCAGAGAGTTCCACTCCTTAGCCGTCCGCATAAAGAAAGAAGTGGCAAACCGCTTCGTGCATAATGGAGGAATGTCTACAACATAAGGGTGGAACTGCTCGTCGCGTTTGTTTGACTGTTACCTATTTCACGGTTAAACAGCTGCACTAATTTTGATGAAATTTGGTAAGGATCTACCTTAAATCCTGCGGTCCTATATAAACCACTTTTATAGCGGGAAAGTCGCGGGCAGAAGCTTGTTGCTCATAATTCATTACACCTAAATATGATATGTCAATAAGATGACGTCGCCAACTGACTAAACCGAGGGATCGACCCTCCTACCACTCAGCTATCGAACTAACCTTTATAATCGAAACTTCCACGTTTATAATGTCAGCAGCACTAAGTACTCTTTTACTTTTACTGGCGAATTCGTACTTCATGCGAAACAAAAAAAAAAGATACAACTATTCATTTGAAACACAGTTCCGTAATTCGCGGAAAGGACGTGATTCATTAATAGTTACAATAGATTTTTTTTTGTATCTGTACGCGTTAGTTTACTCTGTACTCTGTGAAAGGCAAACCAAACAAAGCGCTCATTTAGCGTTCCCCGGTCAAATTCGGAACGAGTTGGGTCCGATACATTCGGAAGTCGTATATCGTTCTTAGTGGCCACTAATTTATTTACTCGTCACCATTAAAAACCCATTACTGGTATATACCGCGAGTGGTGTTCCTTCGTTGTCCCGCTTCCGTTAAATTTAGACACGAAACCGGTTGTGCGTCCCGTGTTTGCTTAAGCATCGGTCTTTTTTCAGTAACACAACTTGATTCTTGAGTTCTATTAGAGTAATTATGGTATTCCATACATTATCGTGAAAAAATATAGGTATACGGTCGTAAAAGCCTAGGTAATTTGTAGTGAGTTAAGTAACAGACACATAAGAATTGCTTTTTTGTATTATTATGACACGCATCGTACTGGAACATGACGCAAGTCTAATTTAAAAGTTTGTTGTAACTTTCAACATATTATGTTGCTTATATATTTAACTTAGTCTTTGAAGTCCTTGTTTCGTTTTTTAATTAAAAAATAAAATGGTATGGTTTAAGTATCAAATAAGTTATCGCGCGGTATGCACGCTGTGTCAACATTTATCAGAATGCAGTTTAAAGGGTTTTTCTTACTTTTATATTATGTGTATTCATGTGTGTGTGCCATTGTAATCCGGTTACAAGACCTAATAAAAATTTAAAAAAAAAGTCACTTGATCGTCACGGCTTTACCTAATTAATTGCGACCGCTACTACAGATTATATAATATTACTACTTAAGTGCCACGGGCGAAGTTTCATCTGTAATGGTTGCTACTTTTTTGCAAGAGTACTTGTATAAACGAAAAGAAAAAATAATTCTTATTCTACGAACGAACTTGAAAATTATTTTCTCCGTGATCTAAAAAAATTCACCTAAAATAGGTAACTCTTCATTATCCCCTCAAATTTATTCCCCATATTTTCATAAATCCCGTGTGCAACAAAAAGTAAGTAATGAACAAAAAATCGAACGCGATTGGAGAAAAAAAACGGTCGAAAAACTAACACACGAAACACGTGGCTATTGCATTGAATACCAAATGCTGGCAGAGGACTGCTTTGTTAGTGTGATTTGTTGTCTGATGGAGCAGAAAATGGAATAATAACCTTTATTCCAACAACATAACACGTAAAATTGCTTATGTTTCAAACAACGCTTTTCTATAGCAATTTATGAGTCATTTGAAACAGGGTTCTAAAATATGTTATGTTTGAAGCTGCTCTCTTCAAAACATAGTAACATAATAATTATTTGTGACGAAACAGAAAATTTATATCGTTTATACAACGCAACTAAATTTATATATACAAAATAGAAAAAACAAGAAGAGTGTCAGTATTTGAGGTATGAAAAAATATTAAAATACTGTCACAAAATCGATACACATCTTACCGTCAATACACCCTGCGCGCACGCATCCTGACAGATATGCGTTAACGTGCGACAGCGACAGCAGATCGTATCTCTAGCGTTGGACAGAGACGGGTGTACGAGTTGTGTACGTTGGTCGCAGCTGTCGTATACATCACAAGGGGTCCGGAATAATGCGCCCGCCCGAGCGTGAACGGGCGGACAAACATTTTCTATACGTTCCGGAGGTCCTTAGATGTTTGAGTTACCCTGGAATTAAATTTTCGGATCCTGAGCGACCCATCTGTTGCCTACCGTGGGCCAGATTATGAAATCCTTTATTGGGAGGATATTCGAGGGAATTGTTTCTTACATAAGTTTGGTTCTCCTGTTAAACTGTCAAATTAATAAACCATTATGAGTTTCACCCGAAGGCAAAATACCACAAACAGTTTTTTTTTTAATACAAATATTTACAGATCGCACCTAGAACTTTGTAGAAAGGTCACAGAATAGTAGCGACATGGCTATGCAAGGCCTAATAAACTTAAGTGCAAGTATTGAATTTCTTTAGCTAAAAAAAGGCTTGTTTTTTAGTTACCCTCCCCTATATTACTCATAAATATTATGCTACAGTAGAAACCTTAAGGAATGTGGAATCTTCTATTGTTAAAGGCTGCATGCCAAAAAGAAAGCACATGAAGCACGAGCGAGCGAGCATCGGGAACAATTGCAGCTAAACTTGCTTTGTGCGACACGAGCAGATAACGTTAACGCTGTATAATGAACTCTAATTACTTCCTACCATTGGAATTCAGTGTGGCAGGAAAGATGCAACAGTTACAACGTGGATTTAAATTGTAAAGGAGATTGAACCTCCTTTAATTGAACCTTCCCAATAAAAAATTTAATGTGAAAGTATGTACGTTTGGATTTTGATGAAATTTTGATATGGAGATACCATACAAATTTTGAAAAACGACATCAGCCCACGGTCACATAGCCATGCCCACGGGGTTGTAACCGTGTGCTGGCAATGTTTGAGGGAGGCCTATGTTCAGCAGTGGACTTGTAGCAGGCTGTAATTGTGAAGTTCACTACGGTATGTTATCTATTTGAACTTTATTGGGATCACCTTAGCAAAAAGGATTTTAAAGACTGAACGCATTTCGATTACCGCAACACTGAAAGCCGTTGCTCAATCTTGTGTTTGCCTCGTCTTCACTCGTGAACGTTTCTTTCCTAACTGCCATCATCTCTACGATATGGCCGGCCCAATGCCACTTCAGTTTGCTGATCCTTATAGCTATGTGGATTATACCAGTCTGCAGCGTCCGTTACACTAAAAAAAAAAGTTGTTAAAGTATATACCAACTGTGAAACTTACAGCAAGTCTACATTAGTTTCCTACCTTTACTTAATTAACCACAAAATCAGAGGTCGTAACTTATTTTATTACCGGAAAATTGAGGATCTTATTTTCCCTACAATGTAGTTCGTAAACCAAGATGCACTCGAATGCCGTTACGTAAAAGCTGTTGACTAAGCTTTAAGCTGAAGCGATCGCAGTGAACGAAAAAATAAGATCGATATTTAATATCACATTTTGTTATTAATTGTTCATCCATAAATAAACAACCATTAAAAATCTTTTTCATTTACACAATAATTAAAAAAAAATGGAAAAACGTTTATGATGCTGATGCTTTAGGTACTCTCATTTGCTTATTCACTGACAATTACGAAGGTCGCGTACAATTTTAAATTTCGAAATAAATATTGAACATGAAGAAAAAAACAAAAGTGGCCAGAAGTTGCTGATTTTAATTGGAATATTAAAAAAATACATACAATTTTTTTAAGCATATTGCTGGCAGTGTTATGAACGATAAAACATTCGATTTCTAAATATTAATAGAACAAAAATTTAAATAACATAGTTATTTAACAACATTGCTGTAAAGTCAATGGCCTCTACATCCAAACGCTTGGTCCAAACAAAACATCTCGACAACTGAGAGAATCATCTCACCGGAGAATACCCATTTCGATTCCATGAAGCTAATAGACGTTGGGAATAATGTTACCAGGCGTGTGCTACCTCTAGGACAATCCCGGTGTTATTCTAAAGACATATATTTTTTTCTAACGGCAGACTGCTATGTTCTTCATGAAGTCATCTAGAGACTACTTAACGCGCTAGCTTTTAAAGTAGTGTTTTGATCTTTAAACGGTGCAATAATAAATAAACGTTACAGGTTATAAGTTAATCTTTTCTAGAATCTATACGATCTATTCAACAAACGAAACATTTAATACGATCTGAATTAATAAATGCTTGCTTTCGACAAAATATTTATCTATAACTTCAAGACTTGACTTTAGCGTGGAGGCAAAGCTCTGTAAAAGACGAATTCCCCTCATCCGCAAACACATCTTTCACCGTTTACCGTTGCATTTAATGTTTACCAACTCTTACCTAGAATCACACGTGTGTTTCAGCCTTATGTTGAGCTCAAACAGAGACTCTGCAACTAATAATCTCGTGTAATTCACGAATTGAGCAACCCTAGTTTGGATATGTCTAAATTGCACTGTAATCGTTCGGCGCAGTTCGCGAGCCGTAACACTTGCGAATATTAAGATAAATATCGAAATGCCAATAGTTGCGGACGGACCGTAAAACTTCCATTGTTGATATGCCACAAAAACCGTTAACTTAATAACATTTTGTTGTTTCGAGCCGTTTCTCGGCGTTCGGCCAATAGGGATGAAGCAACATTGCGTGTATCGTTAAAATTTTATAAAAAGGTTCTACTTTCAAAGTCGTTACATTTTTATTCTTTATTTCTTATTGTATGTGAAGGCTGTGAACAGTTATAAAACGAATTTATAAATGATCGCTTTTAAAACGAGTAACCAGAAAATTGTAATGCACCTTACAATGTTTTACAGTTTTCCACTTTATA
Source organism: Bhutanitis thaidina (assembly GCA_029286595.1). NCBI lineage: Eukaryota > Metazoa > Arthropoda > Insecta > Lepidoptera > Papilionidae > Bhutanitis > Bhutanitis thaidina. Next base: position 4,037,319 of record JAGSMS010000029.1, on the reverse strand, counting down.
CAGTTGTAATAAGATTCGAAAACGTTTACATAACAATGTATGCGTTTGTGCGGGCTTCAAAATTTTACGCACACATGGAACGAGTCATACAATGTCGTCACACGTGGAATTAATAAATAATGAAAAAGACGGTACCAAATCTGAATCGATTAATTAAATCACAATGCACGAAATGACGCTTAAGTTGGATTATTACAGCCAGTGCCTAATAGATACATGCCGGTGGCATAGCTCCTACATTCCAAAAAATTTAACCTATCCAAATACAAATGTTCGAGCCACTTTCTCCCTCATTCCGTAGCAGTTAACGTCGATTATCGATTGCGTAAAGTAGGAAATGACTGTAGTTGTTGTTGAGAGCGTGGGTCCCACCTTGACCAAGTTCATTCGTCTTGTATCTCCACCACTGCGGTACATCGATTTTGATAGCCATATATTCTATCGGAGTTTATTGACCCGCGCCTTCATTAGCTTACGATAAAGCACTGGTGGCTGGTTACGCCCTCCAGCTCAAGCTCGGTGTGGAGTATTCAAAACATATGCTTAATAGGAACGACTTGATTAACAATGCGGTCGTAAATTTATACAATTAATGATATGATAATGTAACGATTTAACCTCCTTTTTTACATATTTTTTTAAAAAACCTTTCAAAATCGAGATTTCTGAATATTTTATTGCTGTTTTCTATATATCGTTTATTCTGATAGAAAAATCACAAATTGTAAACATAGTAAAATGGTATATATAATTTGCATAATGAAATGTATTAGCGTTAAATTTGTAGAAGTACCGTATTTATTTACTTTACGTTAAATCTATTGTCGTTAATAATAATATTTACGTATTAAACCAACAACTTGTTGCGATTAAAAAAAGAAAAATAGCTAACCCAGTGGACGGAGTATCAGACAAACAGACGCAAATTTCTCCATACCAACCTGGCTCTCTATTACCAGTACAACAATCAAGACTGCAGGCAATGTCAACTGTATATTTGACAAGTTTACGAATGTTTATAAATCTAAGGAAACCGATGCAAATCTTTTGAAAACGCCGTTGAAATATATCTGTATCGTATATAGTTTCATTTTTAAATATCGTTTTTTTATTTGTTTACCGCCTCGGTGTTTTATTTTCATCGTGAAGCTTGTGCAAAAAATACATAATATATTTACGATACATTAGTTAAAATAATTAGCCATCATATATTTTTTATAGCTTAAGGAATAAAAAACACAACACGGAACTGTAAAGTTCTGTGGTTATTTGTACACTTTTGTTCTTATCAATAATGAAATACGTTAAGGTTAAGCTATACGAAATACAATATTGCTATTTTAAATAGCTAAATTCTTTTAGCATCAGCATTTAAGAATAGCTATTATCGCTATTAAAAAGAATAACTAAGCTGAAAAGCTTTACGATAACGATCGTAAAGAGGGCATGAACTAGAGACGACATGTTCTGCAATTCTTACCGTAAGACATTTAAGACATAAAGACATTTTAATACTTTACAGATTAAAAACATTATAACTTTCCTAAACATTTTTTTAGCTTTAGCTTTCTAGTGAACATTCCATTGTATCTATCATTTAATATCACGTTATAACGCGAGTCTTCGCGTGACTTAACTCAGTGAAAGCGCCTCCAAATTGTTAAGTTAAAAACCCTTTAATATGATTAATGTTGAACTCAACCTAAACGCCGTGCATTATGGAAGCGGAAAATTAAAAACATTAGCCTCGAGTAACGTGTCCACTTGTTGGAATTTATTGAAACGTATCGTTACGTTACACGATCGTAGTTTAATTAACTTAATTTGTGACTATGGTATAATTGTGAGTCTTAATTAAGCATTAAACGCCATAAATCTGTTTGTTACAGAATATATATTTATATGCATTTTGAATTAAAATATAATTTCAACAAGTACAACTATAAACTTTGCAGTTACTAATTACGTACATCAATTATAAAGAGTGAGAAATTTTAATAATAATAATAATGCGTTACGTTATATATCGTTATTGGATAAGTAAGAGGTTGTGAGAATATCTGCAATAGATAGCCATTGTTTTTTGATCTTATAGTTAGAATTAGTAAAGCTTTACTGATGATGCGCTCAATTTGGAAACACTGAACTGAAGAAGCAATTGTGCATCTAAAATAGAAATTATCATAAACAAATATGAATAACATATAAAAGTTAGTTTAAAAAATAAACGAGCGCGCCAAAATGCAACGATTCTGTTACACGAGGGCCGCTCGAGCTAGGGACCGTTTACCTGCCACTATCCCCCCCCCCCCCCTGCCGCTCTGCGCCCCGGGCCCAACTCGTCGCACCCTCCGAGATTCGCCGGGTGCTGACGCAGGTGTTCCGTATTAACCGACTGTTTTGTAAAACACAGTGTATCCACCAGGGGCTATATGAGCTCTATCAATCGCGATCGCGTAGGGTTATACATAAAAAAAGGCGGGAGAATTTCGGTCGTTTCCGCTTTCTCGGAACTGTGATTCACGTCGCGTGTGAGCCGAGCCCGCGGCCTATGATTTAAAATACACATAATAATTGTTCGCGGTCAAAAGTTGCGTCGTGTTGCAACGCTCGAATGTTGTTTTGTTTTTTTTTTTACTTTAAATGAGCAACGGTATCGCTTCCTTTCACAATTGTCTTGAGAAATATGAAGAGAATTGTTGAACAACATAAATTTAATTAGAAATATAATTAGGTCACAGTCAAGAGAAATATACGGTGTTTTTTTATAGTTAATGTGTCCATGTGTAATGCATTAAGATGCTTCTTCATCTTCTCACTAATCAGTCTCTCGGTGTGATGAGTAGAGCAAACCTTTTTTAGACAGACTTGCGAAGACAATACAAAATAAGGAAGATAAAAGTAGTTTTGAAAATTGATAAATGATTTAAGAACTTCCATTTAACTACAGTATATTTGATTACAGGCAAATATTTATAATTTGTCTGGTTGTCTCAATTCTTAAAACGTATTTTCTTAATCGGCAGGCATCGAACCGTTTTTTTTTTAATTGAGAAGCGGCGCCCGAATTAATTATAGTCTAAATATGAAGCGTAATGCAACATATCGAAACCGAAGATATCGAATTGCATTAATAAGACACCCAACCGATCGACCTGATAACCTTACCGGTGACGCCTTATAATGATTAAGCTCTATCAGCCGTTTACTGCCTAATTATGGGACTGTATCGAGGTCGTAAAGTAGTGGTGTCGATTTTATAGAGATTCGAAAGTTTTAGATTCATCGAGGCTACACAAACTTAACATTGATTTCCGCCTTTAAAAGTGCCGCGTTGGTAGGTATGTAAGTCATAAATATAAAACTCTTCATTTTTAAATTTCGAACAGTTTGAAATTGGTTTGGTATGTTCACTTGTTAGGCAAAAGTTAAAAAAAATCGCACTATCAGGCACCACCATTAAGCTAGAAAGCAAGACAAAATTCTAATTAATATTATAATATTTTTGACAGCTAAAAGTGCATGACTTGACATTGTTATACAATTGAAAGCATGTAAAAAGGCAACTTACATTTACGTGTCACGTTCGACATAATTATAAGTATAAAACTTTAAACATAATTGCATAGTTGTTGAGATGAAATTATAGTAACCTTAGTACGAGTATTGTGCAACGACCAAGTGGTCAAGTACAGTTCGCAAAAATTTTTAGTTCAGATTAAATCCAATTCGAACAATTCTTTTATGTATTTACTCATTTTAAGTGATGGTAGTATTGCTGGGCAAAATTTATCGAATGAAAACTGGACGTGTTCATAAAATTATTAATCAGATATAAGAGGTTTAATTTTCAACATTTTACATTAAGTATATATTTATTTGTATGTTTAAAGGCTATATGATACGGCAAGTATTTTAATTTTATTACATAATTATGCGCGATATTCTTATTATATTAACATTTCTATGTTAAGCGTTATACAAGAGTTATTTTTTATCAAAAACAAGTCACAATCGATAAGCAGATTATTATACATAATTAGTTACTCATAATTTTTTTACTATGTCGCTGACTCTACTTCGCGTGCCGAACAGCTTACTAAATACTCAATATTGCATTCGACGAAATCTCACGTCACAAATTACCATAGCGTCAGATAGAAAAATAAGCAACGGAATAGCTGTATTAATTACACGGGCCGACATGATAGCCCGTATTATGTAATTAGCTGTTGTGTCGAAATAGCGTCCGGCGGCCATATTATTCATTAAACGCAGGGCTGCTGTTTAGACTTTGGAGGTTTACGAAAAAGTTTACGAGGCGATAGGCCACCTCCACTGAGGAGCCGTATGGGTAGCTGTGGTGGCAACCCAGTGTAACCCAATACTTCATTTACCCACCTGTCGCCATTCAGCAGTGAAACCAATGTTGTGCTCCGATAACTGAGGCAGCATAATTGCTGTGGGGCAGGGGTGACAACGCATCTGAAACCTCAATTGAAGTTAGTTCCAGGTGTCCGCGGACAGCAGTAGCCACTTATCAGGTGGACTGTGAGCTTGTTTGTTGCCCCAATCCAATAATAAAGGGCAACGGACTAAAAAACAAAAAGGTATACAATATGAACTAAAAAATACATTTCTTTTACAGATTATTTAGAGTTAATATAATTATATTCCCACAACATTGAATTGTTAATCTGTGCGTAGAGTAGTGACAGCCCTATTATGACTGTCGTAGGTCTTACATTCATGAGGAGAGGATAAATATGTAGTATCTTGTTACATCTTTCTATGCATATAGGACTTTTTTCTTACATAACCCATCCATTCATGTGTTTAGTAGTGGATCCGATGCCGCGAAACATTTTGTACTGACATGTTTATTTGGTAATAAAATCACATAAATAAAAACGTGATAAAATCAAGTTTTGTTTAACGTTCATTTGTTTTGAATTGTCGTATGAAGATCAATTTAACGGTAAGTAAAATAACTTTGTAAGTGTTAAATGAACCAGTTTACAGTTGTAATGAAATTTTTTTTTACTTATTGTTTTTGAGATGGTTTTAGGAGCCGGGAAGAGTTCACCGTGCAGCCTCAAAAAGGGTTGGCCAATTCACGTGTCATCGAAATATCCTAGAGGTGCAGATTTCTTTACCTTATATTCCAGACGCATCTTTTTTACCATTTGTTAACGAATTAATTTGATAAACGATTATAATTTTAACGAATTATTTTGACACTTTATTTAAAAATATAAAAATTAGCGCATGTAACTCTGTACACTTGACAGAAGTGAAACTGAACTGAACCAGCCTGATAGTGTACTGCAGGACATAAAGCTCTCCCATAAGCAGGATTGAATACATCAATAAATATTACTCTCTGACATGTCCGTCCACAAATGGAATATTACACAACTCCAATTCAAAATACGAGACAGTCACAGCTATTCGACCTTGAAATATAACTCTCATCGAGCTCAAAGAAGTTTCACTTGAAAAGATATAAAAAAAGCTCCCAAGACTGTATAACCCAATACTGGGGTGGTCAGGGGTCTAGACATTTTGAATTATTTTAAGCCAACTTATCACAGTGCTTATTTAGGACAGCGTGACAGGTGGTGAGCCTATGGTCGTCTTAATGTCCAAGCCGTACATGAGTTTTGAATAACTAATTGGCAGCAGTCACAAAGGGGATCGAATCCACGTCTACTGATCCAGATTTACCCACTTATTTGTAAAAATGGCTGGAAATTTTAATTCGGAAAAAATCGTTTTTTTTTACCCTCTTTCCAATATCTGAAGTAGATACACCGCTGTGCGTAATTTCGATGCTGATGATTGAATTAAGAAGGAAACCGAGTGAAAGCCTCGTCTTCAATACAAGTCTCAAGCACGGTGTGATGTGCCAGTGCAATCATTGTACCCGCTCCCGGACATTTTAAATAGCGGCTTGCCATGTCCGTACACGTCCCAAATACCCCTGACCTTACATGGATCCAGTAGCTTTGCATAATGATCGATAATTACCCGGCGGGCCGATGCGCCCGCGCACCAGATGCTGACCGCACCGACGTCGGTAGGGTTTACTCAGTATTCCGGAATGTATTATTAGCTTTGTTTTTGGTTCATATAAATAAAACAATTAACATCGGTGTATTCTTAAACGAATATTAGTGTGTTAATTACGATAGTTTTGAAACAAATCTTTTCTTTGTTTGTTTCTTGAATTGAAATAAATATCGTTTGGTGCTTCTAGATTTTTTTTAAATTTTAAATACTTTTTCTTAAAATAATTGTCTAAAGTAAAAGCCTATAAGTGTCCTGACGCAAACTTTTTGCTAAAGGCTATGTAACCGAAGACTGTATCATACGCTGCGCTCCTCAAATACAAGTTACCGTACATCAGTTCCATTAGATTTTTGTCTTTTAAGACATAACATTTTCTCATAAAGATATCATCCGCCGCAGTGTGAGACAATTTTAATTCAAGTAATGTAGCAGCCTGTAAATGCCCACTGCTGGTCCTCTGAGAAATCTGAGAAGGTTTTGGGGCCGGGCAGGGTCCGCCACGCTATTGCAATGCGGAGTTAGCGGCCTTTACACGTCCTCAACTTTTTTTTTATAATTCTTCCGTCAGCATTTAATACTGTAGTAGTATACCACTTTAGTGATGCCTGCACTGGGGATCAGTGACATTCAAGTGATGATACTTAATTAAAATTGACATATCGAAAGGTGCCACAGACCTGTGGTTCGATTACAATGAAATTAACGCCGTATGGCTGCACGCTGTGGCCACAACTATTTCTTATTGCGGAATATAAGCTTTTCATTAAGAAGATTAAATACATTCAGTTTGAAACAGAAAGCGACAACCCTGTGTCGCAGTGTGTCTGAGCAAGGATGGATAATCCTAATAATTAAAAAGCTGTTGCTTCATCGAGAGGGCTGCGCTCAAGCGGAGCTTGTTATTTGTGCTTCACAGTCCAACAGCGAATTGTCTTATTATGTGACGTCGTAATTCGCAGGTGCCTGTTATAAAACAGGATTCGGTCGGATCAAAATTGACCAGCGTTTAGAATAGAAAGACAACCGCATTTGATGATAGCAAACCAAAATAAATAATAAAATACTCTAAAATTCAAAATATGGAGTTTATGCAGCGCTTTATAAGTGTTCTTGAAGTGAAAGTTTTCATATACTAATTTTGTGTTCTTGAAGTCTTAAGACCTAATGCTTGAGGCAATCTCATCCAGTCTCCGTTAATACACTAGTTATTAATATAAAATATATAGATAAACACCTATAATAATAATGGTGCTCATAATATATATATATATATTACAAACAATTCTGAGATTGTCTATCGTTGTGTTTAGGCAAAGTACAAATGTTTGTAATTAGGCAAGTTTGATCTTATCGATTACTACCCTTGTTTATAACTTACCTGCAACGAAACGAAACCTGTCGCGCAGGTAGAAATGCAGAAGAACAATGGAATGGTGAATCGGGAGTGCAGTTTTACGATACACCCACTTGTTTACAAGTAGGAGACCGGGCCGATGAATGGGAGGAAGCGGTACACCTGACTCCGACAACACTCCACCGGAATCGAGTGAGGGTTTCCGGACGGTCGCCTTTTTAACAAACCAGGAAGGCGTTGAGTACAAACTTCTAATTAAAAATACATACTACATACGACCTTTATTACTTTATATAGAGTGTTTTTTTTTAAGTTATTCATTTAGTAAATTTGCATACAAGACTAGCGCTTGGCCGCCTTCTTTACATATGTAAAGAATTTTTGATTTCAGTATATAATTATTAGTACATAATAATATTATTTGTCAATAAGCGTCTTTAGTTTTCACACTAAATAACGAATAAAGGAGTTAACAAAATAAAAAATAAATCTCAATGTACAAAGCTTGTGTAATGCCTTTAAGAGTTCTTTTCCAGATAATATTATACAGATACAAATCTGTCGATGTAATAAATTTATATAAGAAAACCTTGCACTTTGTCATTACAGTGTTCAATTTGATCAAACAAGCGCATTGCATTCGAACACGGGACCTGGAACACCGAAACAATAAGTGAACTTTAACCAATGACAGTTCAGTCAAATAATAATTGTTTAGCGAGCTTGTTACTACGTACATGGAACTTGAAATATTGCAACACGTACGTATTAGAAAGGCTTGAGCAAATCTCACTAGGAACTGATGATCTGAAAAAAGGAACGTAGGATTTTACTAAAGAAAGCGTTAAGCACTTTAAACGTAGAGTTGACACGATTTGGTTAAAACTTAATTAAAAATAATAATAAAAGAGCCGAATAATTCCGACAACACAAATAGAAATATTTTTCGAACGGCTGTATCTTTAATCGTAATAAGCAATCAAGGTTAAGTAAAAAAAAAAATGTTCACTGAATATGGGTTATTAGTGGTCATTTATGATTTTTTCAACGTTTTGTTTTCTTTTTGTGGCGCATCGTAAAATCGGTAATACATAATACAAGCGTTCTTTATTATGTATTACGTCCTTGGTGCTATTAAAGCGCAAACTCTGAAGTAAAACAACAAATAATACAAACCGAGCAAGTGTGAGTCGGGCTCGCGCTATGGATCACGAACTGAATGAAAGAAAACACAATTTTTCTTTGGTGAATAAATAACACTGATATTTTGTGTGATTGGACGAAACCTTCAGTGCGTGAGTCGTGAGTCCCACATGGCCTGCACTATGCCACTTGTTTATTTTGTAATTAAGAAACATCGAAAAATTTGATGTTGTGTAACCAGAGGTAACCCAATACATTAGATAAATCGCGCCTAAGACAAGCATATAAGCCTACCCCGAGTTTTGTTACGGAACTCTTTGGCACACAGCACTTTGGGGCACAACATGAACCCTAAAACTACAACGCGCCAGCTTTTTGGGGCTATACATTTCGCGATATTTCTTAATTCTACAATAACAACATTGCGTAATAGACAAAGCGCACTGAGGTCAACAGTGTACGAGAACAGTTACAGCTATCGAAGTGCGCACAGCTCACTTGACGTCACGGCAAGATACCGCGGCGCTGGACCGCGGCGATATCGTGGGTTCACACGGCCGTCCAGCGATACGCGAGCTTCCGAACGTCCTTCCGTCAGCCGACTTGTTCAGACCTGAAGCTATCGCCGCCCCATCCGCCGGACACCGCGCCGCTTTACTAATAGATAGCCTTCCGGATAACTGCTCACCGCAAACCAAAGACAACGAAACGCTTAATCATATAATCGGACATAGATAATAACCTGCTCAAATGTTACACGTAACTCTAGAGTCTAGACTATTATATAAAATTTTACTTACATACATATAAAGAGTATGGTAGCCTAGTGGTCAGGGCGATCACTTTAGTTTTGAAAGAGCGCGAGTGACCTGGGTTCGATCCCCAGTAGCCGGCACCACTGATATTGCTAATAGCAATTTTAAGTGCTGTATTTACCACGTGCTCGGCGGTGAAGGAAAAAATCGTGAAGAAACCTGAGCATGCCTGAGAAATAAGGAATAATATTATTTCGAGGATATGCGAAGCCCGCCAACCCGCACTGGAGCAGCGTGGCGGGCGCTTCCCGGCTCCAAAACCATCTCATCTCAGAGAACTCTCCAAATAAGCATTAGAGATTGTATTTGGAGTGATTCACGACAATAGTCGAATGGCGGGCTCGAACCTGCGACGTCATGTTTCGCAGTCCGCACCCTAACCCATTAGGCTATTGGCGCTTTATATAAATCTACATCACACACTATACAAATGCAAAAGGCTTGATTATGACATCAGGTAATCAGGATGTCAAACACCTCAGTCCTGGTGACAGGAGTTCCGCTAAACAAAGGAAACGCGGAAATTAAAAAGTAAAAATTTAACACTATTAAATTTGATTACGTGTAATTAATAAAGCTGTTAACTGGTATGTCGTGTTATAGAATAATAACTTTGGGACTAACCTAATGGGTTATAGTTTTATCGTTATACTAGTAGGTGTTTAAACTAGAAGAAAGTCACGGGCACTGCTACTAACTAAGGAATTAAAAGCCATGAGAAAACACAATCACCATAACTAAAGCCCAGAAGGGAGCACGAACATAACCTATCTCAGTGAATAAACAAACGTCATACGTTACATTACAGTTACGCCGAAATTTGAAGATGTATGTCCACGTAATACAAGAAATGGACAGAGAATTGTTCTCGTCCACCGTCTGAAATTGACACTGTGTCATATAAATTGCCATGAGTGTCACTGTTCATAATAAACTACCGACATCGCTGAAAGAACTCCCGTATGGAACGTTCCGGAAAAATAATAAGACGTTGTTAATCTAAAAGGTTTTAATTGTTTAAAATTTTTATGTCTCCCAAAATTGTAAATGTAAATATTAAAATCTCGTATTCATCAAATTCTTGTATTTACTTTAACATGTTAACTTAATATTATTTCGTATTTATTTTGACATACCAACCTTTAATATTGAATTATTTACTTTTAATGTCCTTTCTGTTTTTTTATGCAACACAATCTTCTGTATGACCAAATTCACATGCCACCTGAACGGCGAAATAGGACTATGGAACTAGATATGAAATACCCAAAATTTGTTAAATTTTTAGTGACTAAATTTCATTTTCATTATAAATTTTTAATTTTCAATTATCTTTATATTAAGAAGTTGACCCCCGGGTTGACTGGCAGAGAATGCCAAGCATAAAGTCCGCCCTTTGTAATACTTTTGTTTAAAGGTATTTAAATAAAGTTTAAATAAATAAAAGTACCCATATAAAGCACAAGAATCTCCCCACCTGTTAATTAAGCTGTCGAGTTTCCAGTGGAGCAATAATTTGCGTGTCACAAACAAGTTAGGACCTGTCTGATAAGCCGAGCCGTAATAGGATTACCAAATGATTAACAATTATCGGACCGTAATGTCTAGCCAGTAATTAGTTGTATCTAGAATTGTCACTAGATCGTACATTCATACGGTCAATAATTAATCAGTGTGCATCGTGTGAGCATATCCGTTAACAGATGCTTATATCTGTGGAATTCATTCGCCGATGGTAACAGACTCTATAATCGACATATAAGCAACTCGTATAATGAACATTTAAAAGGCAGGACCATTTAATTATTTGTTTTTATATTTGTTATCTTTAAAAAACAAGTACAAACTTCTTATCTCTTACGATTCGCCTTAAACTTATATTTGAAAACTTTTGATTTTACATTCATTTTTATTTCTTTGTGCACTTATTTAGGTGTCATGCCACTTTTTGTTTGTACCTTTTTTATCGTTGACATTAGATAGTTGAGATTAGACTACAGTCGGCACAACGCGTGCTTCCTAACCTCGCAACCACTAAGATTATCAACGGCGTGCCTTTTCTTCTCAGGGCCTCTCGACCTACTGAAGATTCTGAGCACAGCATCACCGCAACGTCAGACCGCTCATCATAAACTGTCGTTACCAACCGCTACACGCTAACTTCGACTCGACTTCCAGTCTCAGCGGGGGAGTGATGTGGCGACATCTATCTCACCCCATGAGAATTAAATTACCAAAACTGTAATCGTTTTAGTTCAGTTAAGTGAAATACTACTTATTTCATTTCAATAAGGTAAAACTAAAAATGAAGTTAAGCTGCTGAATTTTTATGTTTCATATAATCACGGGTACGAGACTCAAGATATTAAAGACACATCTTTTTTAATTTTCGAAAGTTATTTGTAGATAATAAAATTATTGTTTTTGAGACAGTTTAAAATATATAGATATAGGTAAACCGTGAATGTAGATACTCATTTAACTAAGCATTATCATATATCACTTGCGAGGTTGGATCCTTATGTAACTGGACTATAACCCTTACTGTTCTTTTGTGAAACACAAAACTTAAAAGTAGAAAATTAACTTAAATCTGAATATCAAATTAAAAGGAATGATATGAATTAACGTGTAGATTAACAATGTTATTTTTGCCACAACCATAATGATTTCTAGTATTTACGCGAACACTACACATTTGCAATGAAACTATTATTTACGGATTTTATCGCGTTTAATTATGTTTTTATATTCTCGGCGTTTTGACGTTCGACGACGAAAATTAATAAATAAAGGCTGAAGGTACCCTGAGTTACCTATGACATATGGACGTCTAACACCTCCCCGGTGACGGTTGCTGTAAAGCAATCGAAACGTCTAAAGTAGAATTATTTTGATATAGAATATTCAGAAACAAAAAACTTACCATATTATTGACGTCTTAATGTCCAATAGTCACTAATAAATACTCTAGACTATTCTATTGCAGTACCTGACAGTATAATCATCGTTAAGCGAGCCATAAACGTGCAATCGTTACAGTCAATCATAGACAATCAGAAATCGGCGCATGAGCAAGGATCTATAACTACGAAAGACCTTAGTCAAGTGTAATAAGTAGACCGCAGCGTCCTATCTGTGACTGAATTTGATTTCATAATAGTTTCCTCTGTTATAAATATTGTGTTATTGTTTTTTATAAAAATTTATATTTCTCGTTACAATGAAACAATATAAGAAAGAAACGAAGTAACTAAAATATATTTCTTTTCACACTGAATATATTAAAGCTGGCAATCTACAAGAGTAATCCTTTTTTTTTTAAATTAAAACTCTTGAATTTCCAGAATCGATCCAGCAGTTTACGAGCTTTTCCTCCACGTAGTAAACGAGCGCACATTCGATTTCCTTTTGCAACATTAGTGAAGGTGTTACATAATAATGATCATAATAATAATAATTAAAACCAGTACCCGTTTCTACTATAGTATTCCGTTTACCCAATACTGGGGTGGTCAGAGGAGGTAACTTCTCACCGAAGTTTAATTGTGACAACGCGACAGGTGGTGAGCCTGTCGCAGTCTTAGTGTCCAAGACCACGATGCAAATCTCACCTCCTAGGGGATCGAAGTCCGAAATCGAGTCTCCTGATTCGGAGGCAACCCTCGACCATCGTGGCAAGCGTAGTATAGTACTTAATGTTATTATATTGTTATTTAATTGTAAATCACATAATGAAATATCTACATTGATGACAGCAGTACCAACTTCCTATTACGTTCGATATTTAAACCCGACGCTTTATTCCTTCGGCATTAAAATTCAATTTTCAACTTGAACGGCCATCGTCAATGTTACAATAAATCGGTGAGCTTAAGGAACTCGGACATATGATACGTGGGAACCAAACCCGTACCCCTTCAGTTCAAAGGCACCATAAACAGTTCGAACGCGGCTTAATAGCGATCTATTTGCGTATTGAATTTCATTAATGGTGAAGTGAAACTGGACGTGGAACCGACAAAAGAACGTTAAACTGAATGCGTTTAATACAAACGTCTGAAGTGTACGCAGCAAGCAGATGGTGGGCTATTGGACGGTAAGTTGTGACTGGTAATTAAAAACCAAGAAATTGTTAGATTATGTATGTTATGCTTTACTTTAATTTTATAATTATTAAACATTACAAACAGCAGTCTAGTAGAGATGGAAAGCGAAGAGACGCTTCGAACATTACTTTTACTTTTAACAGCCAGTAAATAGTCCACTGCTGGACATGCCTCTGTGAAAAGAACTTGCCATAAACGCTACGCTTATATCGGACGTTAGACGCAGCAGCGTCATAGGTCTTCTTAATTTTTCGAGATGTTCATCGCTAGGCATTGCTATTTTCAAGGTTTTTCCCTTAGTCGCCTATTACGACGCCCACGGGAAGAAACGGGGGAGGCAGACTTTACGCAGATTGAATATTTGACTCCAAATCTACTACAGGTATGTTACACTTATTATAATTCATAGTATTACTTTAACTGCTATGTTTAAGAATGGTCTGCACCAAATCTTACAACGTTCAATTATCACTAAGCATGTTTAAGACATCCTTGTGTCTCTTTCAGATTCAAACAGACAGAAACAGAATGACGATTTAATCATGTTTTATTTTGTTACTATTTAGTGAAGTTTGGTGCAAGCCACCCTTAGTATACCGAAAGTAATATTTTAGTCAGTTTTTTTTTATATTTTCAACAAGAAATAAGTCAATTACGTGCGTTAATAAAGGTAACTTTAGGTTTAAAGATTTTATATTTCTCATAAGAACATTATAAGTTCACTTTAAATGAGACACCAGAACGGTACTTTAATTATAACATTTTACCTACAGTGCTTTGAAAACTGACATTAGGTATTGTTATGTTGAAAATTACTCAACATTGTGCATAATATAGGTCTTAAGTTTGCTCTTGAAAATAGGTGTACTGTCGCATTCTTTTATATAATTTGCAATAAGCTACTATTATTATTATATATTATTATACTTGTACTCCTTCTTAACAAAATTGTTATATTTCCGTTTTGTTTTTATTTTATGGATTGTGTGTGTCAACTTTTTTATGTAATTGTATATTCGACTGTATTTAATTAATGGTTTTGAAATGAAACTATTATTTACGGATTAAATAGCGTTTAATTTTGTTTTTGGCGTTTCGGGTGCTTTGCACGCTCGTTACGGGGGCACTCTGGTTTTAGACGGTCAAATGTCATAGTCACCTCGGGCTACCTTCACCGTTTCATTATTAATTTTGGTCCGATCTACGCAGCATGTGCTCACAGTATCTTGAGGTCGTGCAGTGGTGTGCTTGGTTTCAGATTTATATTTATTTATTACTAGATCCCAATCCTAAGTCTCGTATAACTACCAGAGATAAGGAAACAAAATCTCGTTGCTTTAAAATAAATAGCCACTGCGACGCGAGTTAAAGAAGAAATGAAAACTTAAATATTAGTTTATCATTTAATATTCGTCAATAATATAATTTGTTCTCAAGTTTTCTTAAAATTAAAAGATTTAAACAGAATTCGAACGTATTCTTCTTTCGAATTTGCGCCCAAACGGATCAGCCGAATGCGATGTTTGGTGTTCGTGACAGCGGCGCAGGCGCAGGCTTATTATTAAAGCAAACGACAGACGGACGGACCGATAACCACTTGTGCATATGCATACGACGATACTATGTAAACACTCGAGCCCGGCTTGTATTTTACATTACAAAGGTACATGTAACTATCGACCTAAGAGGAGATAAAATTTAATAGCCATGGAGGCGAAAACCGTTTGTAGCATAATGCAGGTACAAGTTATGTGAAAGATATTATGAATAACACCCGGTTCTGAAAGTCATTTCTCTTTTTTTTTTACTGCATTTCGAATCTATCGTATGGGTGTTTCAAGACGAGGCGTTAAATACAATTGAAGATTACATATTGAATATGACTAAATGGTATATGCATCTCAAAAAATATTAATAATTTAAATTAATAAAGAACTTTTCCAATTTTTCGTATTAGTTATTATTAACGTCACCCAAATATTTAAAAATTAAATATCGAGCTAATCCAATCCAACACTATTGCACGCATAGACATGGTGGTAGACTCCCTCTCTGCCATGAAATCGTCTGGGTAGCTGGCACACTCTTAACCATTTCTGCCAGCAATTAGCGTGGAACTACTTTTGTGTACCGGTTTGGAAGATACAGAGAGCCTGTATAATTACGTACTGTGAAGCATTCCATCTTAGTCCTAAGTCGAATAAAAAAAAACACAAAATTGTATGTATTATTGCTTGCTTTAATGCAATACAAAAAGCGTGTAGCCCCGGTGCCGGCACCTTATATTAGGTTTATCAAATGTTGGCACAAACATTCCTAATACCAAACCTAAATGGGCAAACCACGATAAACATGAGTCCGTCACTTTGAGGTTGAACGCGAACATATTTCACAGTCAGCGCGTTATCTACGAGCGTCGAGGCGATGTTTGCCGATAAACACGGCCCAACAGGATCGGCGCATCTTGTTCAAACACCGGCCCGTGGACCCCACGGATGCGGGACTGGGGACTGGCATTAGATTGTACCTTAAAACTTGCGTTCGAAGTTAAAGTTGTCCTGTGTGTTGTTATGGAAATATGACAGAAACTTTTCGGATAAAACCTTAATTAATTACTTTTTACTCTTCGCAAAAGACATTAAAACTATCTGAATTTTTATCTTTTTAAATCATTTCCTTTTTCTATTACTAATTAAACTTGATTAACAGACAGCAAATAGTATGGGTAAAGCAAAAAAAAAATTAACACAGATAAACAATGGAAAACTTTCGCATGAGAAACTATCGTTTCCCAGACCATAGTGCGCGAATAACGCAATAAAAAAGCGCATGTCTCAACCGTGTCGGGTTGTAAAAAAACCTCTAAACAATAATTTTACATAATGCTCCCGCATGTGTCTGTGAATTGTCAATGAGACGACCATTTTTGGTACGTACCGGCGTACATATATGATAAGCTTAAGATAAAAATGTGTAGTTTTGTCGGTGCCTTATTCTATTTCTTATATAAACAATCTTATTCAGTTTTTATTAATAATAACAAATATACACCAAGAGTATTAAAATTCATTAAGTCTGCTTATTATGTAGCAGTATTAATAAATAAAAAAGAAAGATTACTTACGCCGGCATGATGAGGTCAAATCAGTAAGTACCTAATATCCATGAATCTAATAAAATTACGCAAATATAAACATTAAAAAGTAACAGAAGCGTTTCGTAGCATTTCATTCATAGATAATCGAGACTACAGATTATACAGTAATATGCGATTATGTTGATCCGAATTCCGCGAATTAGCAATGCAGATAAAGTTTATTAATAAATTGAAACTATGATTTATGGAAACTTCCTTCAGATTAAGACTTTTACAGATTAAGCAAAACTTTGAATCCACAAGAGAAATTAAGCAAAGGTTTTTTTTTTTGATTTTTCATGGACACCGGATAACAATTTCAATCAAAGAAGATTACAGATGCTTGCCGTTGCCATCCCCGAATATTACTTCAGGGGTCGATCAACATTTCCAATACAACACATGCCGGTTACGGAAGCAAACATCGGTCGCGACATCACGGTTTAGATAGTCATTGCGTTTACAAACCCGAATGATAATTACTCAAAACTCAAAACTTAATGTAAAACATAAAGGAACGGGCATCAAAAAAAAATATCAAAACGGACTTACCGTATTGATAGTTTTTTTTTTAAATCGAGCCAGATTTACAACTTGTCTCCTACAACTCTACGCAAGATCTGCGTCGTTATGGTAGGGAGTCAATTTATTACAAAAAAAAATACGGTTTATGGCTCTTAAGCCTCAACGACTAAAAAGGCTAACCGCCAATGCCACACAAAATTGTAACAGCTTGCATTTAAGACGACAATTCTGCGACTAGTGCTGCGTGTGGTCCGAATACTACACCGTATATGGATATTATTCATGTGTTTGTTACTATGTAATTAAAAAGTTTGAGATATTTAGTGTTTCAAAGATAGTTAACAGATATCAAATGAGAAATATTTTTTTAAGTGCTTCAAAACAAACACGTCGGTAAATTTGGAGTCAAGGTGGAACATAGAGGTGGCACATTAAGTTTTATTTTGTTATTTGTAACGGTATAATATAACGGCTGGTTAATATAGTAGAGTGGCATTACAAACGTCAATTTAAAACAATGTCTTGAGGCGTATAAGGCACATCACGTCACAACCCACCACCCAAAAAGTCCGATCAATTGGCGAGAGACAAAAACTTGTTAGTGTTAAAATTCATGCTCGCCGGCAGATGGGGCTACTCAAATATTCAATGTTTCTCAGACACGGGTTGCTACAAATAAATAAAGAAGCTTCGCGGAACGATTTCTTGACACGACCGCACGATTGACACGAAACAAAACCCAGTTCTCGTTGCGGCCGTCTCATCGCCGCACGCAAAATTCATGTTAGCAATAAGGTCGAAAGTTAACGTCAACTCGTTTATCGGGGGTAACGCGTAAGTTAAGGAAGATGTTACACTAGAGGTTGGCCAGCGTGGACGAGAGCTCAACGCAAGTGTCACAAACAACTGGAACACGTCTTACAAGCCCTGGTATATTTCACTTGTGAATGCCAAACAAGGGATCAGTTTAAAAATATTTGAATTGTTAAACAAAGCAACCGCTTTTGAAAATATCAGTAGTTACTGAATTGTGCGCGCAAAATTAATGAACATAGTTAAAATTTGCAACTACCGGCGGATAACTAAACATTTAGTGTGACCTAGCCCTTAATAATAAGTGGTGCTTCTAAGTTGAGATTTATATGTGACATGGCGGTGTAGCGACCTCAGACGCTGCTCCAATTGGCCAACAGCAGACAATTGCTCGTTAATTGCAATTGTTTTAAAAAAGGAATGTGTGGTCATGTTTTTACAACATGGCGATATTTGCGTTATATTTATTTATTTAAACTTTATTTGCATACATTTATTAAAGTATTACAAAGGGCGGATTTAATGTCTTTTGGCATTCTCTGCCAGTCAAACCGAGCCGTGGAGAGATATTGTTTAGGTGCAAATATATATATATTTAGGTTATAATATCTCGAAACCATCTTTACCTGATAAATTTTAATATCATGGATCTAATCCAGACATGTTATATTTATTACAGGTTAACGTTTAACATATTTTCAATGCACATGTTACATATTTCGAACTTATCGTATTCAGGATGAGGATCTTATAAAACTGCTATGTGAAAATAACTATGAGCAAGATTGAGAAAAAGTCTTCATTATTTTTAAGAATATTTTTCTTATTCCTCTTTAGTTTCTGTACTAGTGTCGCCAGAGCTGAACACCGGCCTTTCCCAGAATTCGTGGGGTTTTGCCTATGTCACCACACTGAGCAAGCAGGTAGCTGAGCGATGTCGGTACCGTCGCGCTACTTTATGAGTAATGCTCCTCTCCGTTACTATGATGAGAGATTTAAATTTGGAATTATTAAATATATTTTTAACCACCAATCGCATTACATTCGGCGAAAAGTTGCTATTATTTCCTTTTACAGACGCAGCTCATAACCGGACGCTACATGAGAATACAAACCGAATAATCTGGCAACGTACTCGATGTGAATTGTCAAAAACAACTTTCCCTCTAAAAGTAGAAAAAATAAAACGAGCATTTACTGGTTAAATAATTGTCCCTTTCTCTGACAAAATAACAATGTTGAGGTTTTATGAAAATTGGTAAAGTCCAGCCGCGGTGGCCGGCGCAGAGATCGTGTGGTGGCGCCTCGCATACTAAAGCTGGGTGCTACAATTTGTATTCAACTAGTCGGACTTAGACGAACGCTTCGTGCAAGCTATGTACGGAATTAAACTGTTGTTTTTTATCTCTTCGAGATCTAGTATGTCCAATGTCCTTGCACGCGCGTCGTTTGAATATGAAAATCGTCCCGTAACGAATAATTGATGTTGGTTGCACATACAAGCGATTGCATCAAATTATTGCATACTACAATATCTACTTTCTAAAAATTGTTACGGATGAAAACCATTTTTTCTACTGAACCATTTCATTGAATAGCTGCTAATAAGCACAATCGGGTCTATACCTAGATACATCAAATAACATAGCAAATAGTAAAGTGTTTAAAAGAAACTAATCTAATATAAACTAATCTTGTTTATCTGTTTAGTTTTAACTTACAAAACAAATTACAGCTCAAGGTTAAGCTATTAAATATTGTACCCTTTTAATGGTTTCTATTGTTTAAAAATACCTATCTACCTACGAAATGTTAATTATTAAACTAAACGTCAAATTTAACTTAACTGTAAAGATAATGTATTTAGGACTAGAATGAAGCTGAAGATTTATATTATAATCACCCATACAAAATGCAAAGATACAATTAGGTACCTATTAGTTATAGTTATATAGTTATAAATCTAGTAGACCCAAGCAAGAACCGATCAGGTGAAACCTTAATTCTTATTACCGTTGTAAGTGCAAATGAATCGGATATCAAAATATGAATCAAGTTACGCATTACACGAACTCGACGTCAACAGAAGCGACACAATTCAAATACATTAAAAATACTATTCGTTGACTTCACTCCAGTTTTTAAAACAACTAGTTTCACAAGTACCTCAACTGTGAGAACCAAGATATTAACCGACTGATTGACGCGACGGCAAAGCTGCTCAAAGCTCCTTACTCAGAGTAGTATCTTTCCCGCGGTCGCTTAACATCGCAGCCGTGCTTTCATAAGCTCAACCACTACAAATTATGTATAGCCTTTTAATCGTTCACTTACCTTCGACTCCGTGAATTTTGGCTGCAAGACTCGACAGCAGTACACCTATAGACAGCAACTTAATCCCATAATCCGGTATAAAGTTTCTCGACCACATTTTGAAGCACAACATTCACACATGGATCACACACATTTGTTTTACTCCTTCTGTGTCGTTTAAGCACTCAATAATCAACACTCACGGAACTAAATGTAAGAACTGACACTTCATTTTGTTTATGAATTGTTGTTACGTCGAAACACTTGGATGTTTGGGCATTTTAGCGGTAAAACAGAGTTTGAATATACACCAATCCCGGTAGTAACATGCGCAACCGCGTCCTGCGCGCATCTGGCTGCTTTGTTCGTAAATACACAGAGTACGGTAAATCAAAATGGCCGCGGATGCGTTTGTGTGCGTGTGCGCAGCTTGTAATTGACGATTTCTATTGCATAAAGCTCCAAAATACTTCCAAGCCATACATTCCATTAAATTATTAGAATTTATGTGTTATTTATGTTATAAAATGTTAGAATCCCTCATATTTGGCCGTGAGAACGCTGTTACGCACACATACAAAACTACGCGAAGGAATGTCGATTCAACGGAGAAATCAAGCGATTCAACGCCGCGTAGCGCTCATAACCAATGGAGAGCTTTCGAACTTTGTGGTTTGTCAAACATGACACAGATGGCGCTGTAGTAATTTGAAACGCTCTACTACTACAAGGGGTGAATTTTTAAGTGTGTAACGGTCGTAGAATGGTGTTTATTATTATTTCATTTAAATAAAGAACATTTAAAAATCCACAGTAACCAATGACGAAAAGAATAAAAAGAATGCTCATATAAATTGCTAACATTCAATACCTACCTACTTGTTTAATCGATGAACTCGCGGATTAGTTACTGGAACACTTTGGTCTATAACTTATACATATCAAAGCAGCCATCACTATTTACGTTTGTATTATACGTAACAAAAAAAAACATTGCATTCCTTTTTACAAAATGGTAACTTGTTATGAAAAACATCCATTCGAAATCGAAACTGCTGATCGTCTCACCACAATCAACACAAAAATATTCGAAATAAAAAAGAAAATACAACTTTCAGGTATCGTATTCGTCACCTGGTTTCACGTCTACTTACATTTGCTGTTTACAACTAATATTCAACTGTAATTACGATTTATGTACTCGTAGGTATTCAGCAAAAAATAAATATTAAGCCTTACTTAGTATCAAATTAAACAACTTCTCAACTTACCTAAATTAAGTTACGTAGTATCTATTGCTTCTAAATGAACGCCTATGAACTTAAAACTGCCCTTTAAGCTATCTAAACAAGCGATTTAAGTAATTATCTACTACCTAATAGTTAAGGCAAAAAAATAGCTTCTGTGTAATATTATGTGTAAGCCTTTTTACTTTTTCTCGTATTTACGTTACGAAATTTTTTACGAAACTTCTAATGTACCCAATGCTGGGGTGGTCTCAGGTCGAGACTTTAATTTTTGGCGGTTTAACCAACTTTTCATCTGACTTTATTTGAAACAACATGTCAGGTAGCGACCATGTCGTTATCTTAGTCTCCCGACCATAGTTACAACTAGTAATAAGTTTCGAAATACGCATTACTGTGTGCCCTCCACATAGGAGATCGAAATCGGGAGTCAGATCCCCTGATCACTAAGTTATCGTTCCGAATGCAGCGTCAACTAAACTCTTTAAAATACCATTTTCAGAGGGTCAAAGAAAATCATACTACGAAGAAAACGAAGCAGAGAAAAAACAAAATAACGACCTGATTGACACATTGAAGAAGGAAATAAAATCGAGAATTGATGACCTTCTTCAAGCTCGAGCCGTGCTAGGCGAAGAGGAAATGCAAATCAAGAAGTATCTCAACGAAGTCTGTGCAGTTGGCTACAAAAGTGGAGATCAGGTGAACCGTAAAAGAGCAGACGTAGTGGGCAAAGCTGAGTTTTTTTTTTGTATTGGAATGGCAAAGGAACTAACAGTCCACCTGATGGTAAGTGACTACTGAAGCCCATTTGCACCCGTAAACAACTTTAATCGAAGGAGGTTATGCATTGTCGTCTCCGAGGACTAAGACGAGGCATTTCATCTATACCATAGTCCGTAACTATACCGGTTTAGTATATCTTTTAAACCGGAACTCAAGTGTGATTGCACTGCTGATTGGTAGAAGTAGGTAAAAGGGGGTAAAAGTATTTAATAATATTTGCATTGACAATTTAAAGGAAGGTCTCTGATAAATCTGAACAAAATATATTATTATATTTCTTCAAGAGTGAGCACTCTACCCATTTTTCTCAATGATAACCCCACCCTGGGCGCGATACAACTTAGGAACTGGCGATTCCGAGTCGCTTTCAGAATCCCACCTCGAACGTTCTGTTTTGACACATAACAAAAGAATTTCAATTGTTTCAAAAGTTATCACGGAGAAAGGTTAAAGAATTAAACAACCCAATAAAACAATCCAATGACAGTCTTAAGTGTGACAGACAGACATGCGTGAGTTTTTATGTGTGTAGTATATTTTTGTAGATAATTCACAATGTGGATCTTAAAGTGATAGAACAGAGGAAGATGCTGGATCTGTTAAAGTACGAAAAACGAAGTAAGAAGAACAAACTTAAAGAACTTGAAAAGGAATACGAGCTGCTGCTCATAGAAAGCACCAAAAGCGATATTGTCAAATCTAAAATTACAACCCGAGCTAAAAAGGTATTAGTCATTATATTGTAATAAATATTATAGGTGTTTTTTGGTAAGTGGTAGAGCTAAGCAGTGGCGTGTGATGCTGCTCGAATGGGCTGACTCGAACGGGGCAGTACTATGACCTCGCAGAATACCGGCATCTTGTGCTTCTGTGTTTCGTTCGGAGGCCCACTCCCCCTCCCCATCCCCCTCCTCATACTTCCTTTCATCGTCCAAATATCCTTAAAGGCCGGCAACGCACCGGCACCCTTTCTGGTTGCAGATGTACGTGGGCGACGGTAATCACTTACCATTAGTTAAGTCGCTTGCTCGTGTGTACCCAATTTTATTTAAGGTTATAAAAGGTTATAGTAAACGAATCCAAGTATATGACTAAAATACAGAAACTAAACGAAGAATATTAGTACTTGTTACATGTACTAAGCATTAGTCCCGATAATTATTTAGTACCTACCCTAGTAGGTACCTTTAACATTATTAAACTTTAACATTGTAATTTAACGGTAGTGCCTACTTGGAAGGTAGACTGTACATTAATTTGACATATTGATTATGGATTAAAATACACATTCCGATTATAAACAAGATGATGTCGTCCTGGTCTGATTTCGACCAGAGTGTCGACCTCTGTCTACTATCGGCAGTTGTCGATTGAGCAGGAGATACCATAGCGTAAATGTACGCGCAAACATAGAGCCGTGCACTTGTCTTTCGATCTTCTTATATTCGTTGTAACTAATTTATGTTTTGGCCCTAATATTGAATTCGGATGGGATTCCAACCCTAATCACTGAGCCACGCGGTTTTCAGAAAAAAGATAGACAATTTTACGCTTATGTCTTTATTCACTTGCGATAACATGGAACATATAATTTGCATAGTTGCAGTGTTCGATAAGACACGAGACTGCATCCGTAGCCGGTACGATGTACCCAACGATTTCTCTTGCGTCACGATGGCACTTACATAATAAATATTCAATTAGGTGCTTATGGTATGGGGAAAAAAGTTTCTCGAGTGGCAGCCACGTACAGGCAAACGCAGTGTAGGACGACCCCCCACAAGATGGAGTGACGACCTGCGCAGTGTTGCGGGAAGTCGATGGATGCAGGTGGCTCAGGACCGAGCTTCGTCGCAATCTTTGGGGGAGGCCTATGTTCAACAGTGGACTTGTGATAGGCTGAAATGATGATAATGATGATGATGGTACTTAACTAACTACAGGACTAAGAAGTAAGAAGACCGTGGTTTCCAATTGAATTTCAAAGTGTGATACATTGTTTTTTTTTTATTAATCAATCATATATTCCTTTTCACGTGTACACCGGATGCGTTTAACCACATTCCTAAATTACGACCCTCACTTACAAACATAGATGTATGATGAGATGTCACACATTAGTGTGACATAAGTTGAGCAACAGTATTCATAAACTGACACAATTAACATCAAAATAGCCAATGTGCATTCCTATTCTTGCTTCACCTTTGACTATGCCGACCACCGCGAATCTGTCTTATGAAAATTATTATTCTAACATCCGTCGAAGGCATGAAAGTTTTTCTCATTTTCGTTCAATTGGCTTTTCTGCTACATAAATGACAAGAGTCCTGTGGACTCCTTGGGGACCAGACGAATGAGCCGTTCGCGTGATCACTGGGATTGGTACCCGTGGCATGTCTGCACACGTATTCAGTTGCAGACGTATTCAGAATATCAAAATGTAAGTGTCCTGCTGGACAAAAGCCTTTCAATAATAGCGCCCAAAAACAACTGAAATGTCATGTATGGGCATAGTTTTTCAGTCAGTATTCGGTCGTCAGAACCTCGTCTAGCCAGCACTGTACAGGAGAGGTTTTATTTCGGAGAAAAATATGGTGTATTCCCGCGGACTTAATTATTTTCCGTATCCGACAAAAAGAAACAGGAGTAATACTGCTCGGCGTCAGAATAACTGGCTCTACTGTAGCCTATCAAAGTTGCCTGATCACCTCCATGCTTCAGATTTTAAACGGCGTCCATTTTCTTTCCAGCACGTCTCACATTTAGAAAACGAAATACATAAAGTACTCATTCAATGGACAGAAGCAGAGTTGGTCAAAAAGAAATATTTCTCTATTAGGTAAGAAAAAGTACATCAGTCCCTGTACTATCTAAAGATGCAAACCGCTCACGTTATATTATTACAGTGCAGCATGCACCCACAAACACAGAGGTAATCACTCGTCTTTAATTTCCCCCCTTAATCTTATTTTATTATTTTTCCGAAAACCTATAGCTAAACGCTTATCCTTTAAGATCGAAGCATTAGTTAGATACAGTGTGAGGACGTTGTATGCGATAACAGTGCAACAACGTGACAGTACAACCAGACCCGAATAAACTAATAAATTGTGCAATACACAAACATTGAACACCTGGTACCGTTCAAAACCAGGGAATCATAGTTCAATGGTCAGGTATGCTTGCCACTAAGCCTATCGTCGCATAGTTTGTACAAATGTGATTTGAAATTAAACTAAAATTTACGGATTTAATAGCGTTTAATTTTTGTTTCTATGTTCGTGATGTTTCCGGTGCTGGAAACCACGTGGAGACTGACACAGTACATTCTGCGTAATATAATATCAGACTCATCTCCCCAGGTTTTGAAAGATATGACCTGGCACTAAAACTTAACTATCTACCATTACTGTGAGTCTTATATGGAATTTAATTCATTAGTATGGGACAAAGAATTCGCATGACCTAAAGATAGTTGGTTATGTTCGATTAGGAATGTATATAAAAAGACCCCTATTCAACAAAAACATGTAAGCACTCTTTATTTGTAACCGGACATCGATATTATCACGAGTCTGCTAATCTCTTAATTTATTAATTGTAATCATCAAGGTCCGTTTCAAACAACAATCAGAGGTACCAGAAACGGAACTCATGGGTCGCCAGTGATCGGGGCTCCGAATGCCCAGTAAAGCGACCTTGAAGAGGACGGTGTCTTGAAGTGATTTCGAGTCATTGTGGTAGTACCGTCTGGAGCTGGTACCAGAGTTATATTGCTCCCAGTACGTGGCTATGGGGCCACGGCTGTGTTCCGAATATAGATCCCCTGGGATTTTAATACGTAGAGACAGTAAAAAAGGTACATTTGAAAAAGTTAAATAGTAAATTTCTTGATATTTCCTATGTTTCAACGCAGACAGGCCCTTGTGGAAGACTCTGTAAAATTCGAAAGTTCTCTGGGTCGCATAGAAGTACTTCTGAGGAACCAACAGGATGAAATTAAAAAATTAGAGGTAAATGTATAATTATTTTTCACGATACCTTTCTATGCTTTTCAAAGATCCTTGCGTCATGATAGGTTTGAAAATATAGTTGTCGTAGAAGCTTCACATACTCTAAAAATGCTGGCTGCAGCATAAAAATATCGTAGGCTAAGGGTTCTACTATAGCTCTTACCTCTAGGATCAAAGTATCCATTTAGCTGGTAGTTTCAATACGTGGTAGAGCCAAGCGGCGGCTTTTGCTGTTGCTCGAAAAGGCCGGCTCGACCGGGGTGGACCGTACGTAACCGTACCGGTTTTTAGAGCGATTCCCAAAATTCCAAGTCTATTAATAATAATGAACTCTAAGTTATCTATTTAAAATAAGAAACTCTCATGATCGCATAGCCAATGCTGGGATGGTGAGATGTCTAAATATTTAATTAAGTCGTTTCAACCCACTTTTCACCGGCTATTTAAATACAACTTCTTTTTTTTGTGGGAAGGGGGCAAACGAGGATGTGCCTCACCTGATGGTAAGTGACTACCGACGTCCACGAATATCCACAACACCAGAGGAGCTACAGATGCGTTTAAGGAAGGAACAGGGTCTTTTCTTGAAGGTCCCTAAGTAGTAACTGTTCGGAAATACCGCTGGCGATAGCTGATTCCACAATGTCGAAGTGCGTGGTAGAAAACTTCGACTAAAACGCACTGTGGGTTGTGAGAAAGACGTATATGTAGAAGCTTCGATGGGCCGCGTGTTCCGATAGTGGGTGCGGGCCGAGGCGGCGGAGACTCGCGTGCGCGCGGGTGCGGCCGCAGCGGGCGAGGCAGCGCGCGCGCACGCCGACGAGCACGGCCGGGCCGCTGAACGTGCGTACTTCGCACAGCGCTTCCAAGAGCGACGACAGGAGCTGGAGAAACTTGAGAAAAGAATATTCCCACCCGCTAGTGAGACTCTCTTCTTATTTTTTTTTATAATCTCTTAGTCTATTATTCTTTTAACTAGCAATCGCCCGCGGCTCTGCCCGCATGTCATTGTTCCTACGGAAGTATTTCCGAGAAAAAAAAAGTACAGTCTACCTACCAAGTTTCACCTACATTCGATCAATTGTGTGATTGAGCAACAAACAGCCAATGAACAATAAAGTGTGAACGAGTTTGCTACAATATATATATATAAAACTAATAATGAAGTTACAGGCACACTTGTACTGTCTTGTATACTATAGCTACTAATTGTATACTATAGGTTCTACGCAAATTATGTCCATTATTGTTAGTCCTTTAATATTGTCTAAAGGTAAGAAAAAAAATCAACAGCTGTTGACATGTCGCTACTTTTGTTGCATAACAGCTGAATGAATTTGAATGGATTTATTCTTCTTAATTGAAAAAAAATCGATACTATAACTACAACGGCTCGATCACTAAAAACAATGTTACAAATTGCACATAAAGATTCATTCAAAGTTTTTGAGGCTATGCATATTCAGACAACTATTATCCATGCCCACTGCCAATTACCTGCTAATTTAAAAGATAGCGTTGTAATATTCATTTATTATATCGGCTGGATTTTTAAGTAGCACAGTATTGAAATCTCCGTCTAAATTTGTCGAGAAGTTTAAACTTTTTAAATATCACGCCAATAACGCCTACTACCCAGCTCCTATTATAGATAGCGTGATGATATGTATTTTGTTATAGCGTCTTGACCACTATGTAATACGACTACGCTAAATTTGCATTCCAAAATTTAATATTTTACTTAATTTGTACGGAGTTTATGTTCAATATCTATCTTCAGTAAACTGATCCGACTATAAAAAGGTCATGGACCGTAAATTGACGTTTTTAATTTTCCAGAATGTGTTTGTTGCAGTGCGACCGGTAGTACACGAAGAGATGAACGGCTCCATGGACGGAGACGCAGTCACAGAGGAAGCGTCTGCAGCTGCTGAAATGGAAGAGATCTTTCAACGATTAATGAAGCTCACGGGTATTTCTTTATTGTGAATAGTTGACCGCTTTTAGCACAGATCACACCGGCTCTTTTTTTATGTGGACTAAGGAGCAAGCGGCTCCCCTAATGGTAAGTGAGTTGCTCACATACATCTGCAACCATAGAGCAACTGCAAGAGGGCTGACGGTCTTTAAAGATATTTGGGGCCATCCGGTTACCTCACTCACCGAACGAAACGCCGGAACACAAGACGTCTCTGCCGTATACTGCGAGGCTATGGTACTATCCCCGGTCAGCCGGTAAAATCCATCTGAAGATTAATTTAAAAAAAAAAGATAAGTTTATTCCTTTCCAGAAAATGTTTTTGGTGTTGTGATAAATGTATGTGAAACTAAAATGATCTTCTGATAATTCAATTCGTATTTTAAGGTAATTATGCGCTTTTAGTGATACAAATTTAAAGGAGCAAACGAGAAACTAGCCGATTTCCACCACGACTTCCGAATTATCCAAAACTTGGCAACTGCGGAGGTTATTTTTATACTAGTGGTTGCCCGCGGCTTGCCCGCCCTCACAAATTTAGAGCCAAGATAATTTTTAATTGATATAAAAAGTTTTGCATAATAAAATTTGATATAGTGCATTTTAATGACAATCATGCTAACTTTAACATTTGTAGTATTAGGAATAATAAAACACAATCACAAAAAACCAAATCATCAGAATATGTTAAAATAGCTTTTAAGTTAAATCCGTTCAAACATACATTACATACAAAGATTTGTTTTTATTAGTATACATGTTGTTGTGTCACTAGTAAATGTGTAAACATGTCGGCACTCAATTGCGTTCCTTTATAATATCCAATCTTGTGCAGTAAAACCGGAAAAGGGTCAGACGCAGTAACAACAACAGAGAAGGGAATACGTCATAACACACTAAGTCCAGAGCGGACCGGTGTTCGTACCAGGGAATTATAACGGAGAGAAATACCTTCCAAATTTGGCAGGGGTGACGGAACCGGAAGAAGTGTTCGACCGCTTCCGGGCACAGCGGGAGACTTCGAAACGCCTGAACTATCTGCAGGAGACGACCGAAGAGGAGAAACTTCGGCTGGAGCAAACGCAAACTGCTCTCGTAGCCGAGTTGGAGGGCTTTAAATTTGCCTCCGTTAAGGATAAAGACGAGTGAGAAATACCTAACATATTTATAACACTGACTTCAGTTCGCAGATCGCCCGGGAGGAGGATCTACCCGCAACGTTCTAAAAAAAAACCGGCCAAGTGCGAGTCGGACACGCGCACCAAAAATCAATGTTATGTTATTTGTTAAAATTCTGTTTTCTATCATTCAATTCGCTGAGCTTTAGCATGTGACCGTATCACACTTGGCCGGTTTTTATTATTTGTAGTTTTCATTTAGATTTAGATCAGATCGCACCAAATTGATGCTGGGTATGTATTACCGTTTTTAATATAGAGCAAAAAACAATCTCACCTTAGTTCTTACTGTTTGTTTTTTATTATTTGTTAGGATGTTCACCATAATAACACATATCATGAAACCTAATACGGTTCAAAAGATACAGACAGCCCTTTAATAGAAGGACAGACGAACGGAGGGACAGACGGCGTAGGTTTAGTAATAAGGGAGCCCTAATAAGGAAGTAAAGCTTGATATATTAATATTTTATCAAAAGACTGTGTACAGTCCGTGTTGTTGTTGGTTTCGCTTCTAGGTGTTTCCATTTCATGGATAAACGAAACCATTTATAAAATTAGACTATATAATGATGAAACTATTTCACGCGGAATTTATGTTAAATTTCTGTGTCATATCCGTGGTATTTTTCAATATCACGAATGTGAAAAACAGCACGATATGATTTTATAATGAATTGACGACACTCGTAATTTTTGTAAAATATTATTACATAAAATGTAAATTTTGTTAACATAAAGATTACATAAAAAAAGGATCAGTTTTAATGATGCAAAAAATTAATTGCTGTAAAATGGGAAAGTAAATATTAATTTTGTAATTTACATACCTAAATGTATATTTTTCAGAGGTCAAGACCTTATTAATGAGGTAAAAACCGAAATAGAGAAAGAAGAACAAGTCTACATTGAACTACAAAAGAAACTGGAAGAACTCGACACGTTCCTTTTGGAGATCAAGAGATTATTGTACGACCTATGCAAACTGTTGGATGTAAGTTTAAATTTAACTCATAGGATTCATCTCTTTATATAACACTACGGTTACAGACGAGGTAACAGTCCACCTACTGCAGCTCATGGACACCTGCAAACAACTTCAATCGAAGAACTACGGACACTCTAAAGAACTAACATGGAATACGTGGTAGAGCCAAGCGGTGGCTTTTGCTGCCTCTGGCTCGACTGGATTGGTACCACAGCCTCACAACAACCGGCGTGAAGTAGAGGCATCTTGTGCTTCTGTATTTTGTTCGGTGTATGAGATAACCGGTGGCTCGCTACCCCTCCACCCCCTTCCTCCCTTCTTCCAAATATCTTTAAACGCCGGTAACGCACCTGCAGCACTTCTGGCGTTGCAGATGTTCGTGGGCGATTCTAATCACTTACCGTCAGATGAGCCGCTTGAACGTTTTCCGGTTTTGCTATATAAAAAAAATCTTTGCAGCCTGTAATTATGCTGGATTTCTGTACCCTAAATAACCTTAGCGATTTAGTTTCAAAGTTTAGCTTCCGTCTTATTATTCGTGTACCGCGTGCTAGCCCAACCTGTAGGAGAAAAAAATTCAAATAAATGTCTCTCTTTGTTTAATTTCCCCAGTTAATCTACAACTCATAATCCACGTGCTTAATCTGTTATATGCATATTAATTGTAAAATTTGAATAAAAAAAAAATGTTTTACAATCATTATTAGCGGATATCACATCTACATAATCGCAGATCACTGCATAATCCGTAGTATTCATTCTTAATTTTCTTTGAATAAATTTTTTTAATCTTTGTATCTTCTTAATGTAGTCTAGATAATGTAATCCGTTCTTGGGAGTTTACAGATTCATATCGTCGATAGAGCGTGCCGTGAATATGAATTAAATAATAATATGAAGTCAATGTAAAAATAAGCTCTCCGGCCGTATATCCCGTACTGGATTGTTCAGAGGTTTATTTTTTTTAGTTTTTACCCACCTTCCGAGCAACGATACAAATCGTTCATAACTGTAAACAAAACTCAATAGTACAAGCCCTTCTTAAAGAGGATCTCACACGAGTTACAAATTTGGAGACAGATAAAGGGGACACGGTTTATTATTGAAATAAATTTTCTTCAGCCTATAGTACCCGAGCCAACGATCCCCGAATGGACGGCCGAGGCCAGGGACATCCAGGAGATAGTTGCCGCGCTGTCCGCTCGCTTCGAGCGAGCGCGTGCTCGGGCTGACATCATCAGCGAGAAGAGGAACGACGCCGCCACTATTGTAGTTCCGTCCAACGTATGTTTTTGTATATAGAATAAAGAATATACATTTTAAACGAGACTATTATTTACGGATTTTATCGCGTACATATAAAAACGAAAATTAGACGCGATAAAATCCGTAAGTAGTAGTAAATATTAAGTAAGCGCGTAGTGTAAACACAAGAAATCATAAAAATAATATACATATCAATTGGTCCCAAATCTTTGGGGGAGGCCTATGTTCTGGCAGTGGACTTCTGATAGGCTGAAATGATGATGGTCCCAATGTGTATTACAAGCGAACACCGTACAGACATCACGGACTGAAATTCTGGAGTCGTATAGTAATTGGAAAAATATTTTTAATCTATACATATACAGGCCTATATAGGCCGCGGTAGATTCTCAGATCCACCTCTATAATTGTTAATAGCAATGTTTTTGACGCTTAAGGAAACTTGCGTATACGATATGGAGCAAAGTTACGGCTCGACCTTCTCGGCTCCAAAACCTTTTTAATTATCGAGGGAGACCTACGCCCAGCTTTTAATAAAATACCGGTATTATTTATATTTAAATTGTGTCGATGAAAGTAACCAACTGTTGTTCCACGACTTAATAATTGGACAGTTTATAACATACTATACTTATTCAAAAAAAAGTAATAAGCATTTCACATTGCACAGATGCGGAGATTATTAAAAAAACATTGCATATAAATCAATCAATTGGACACTATCCCCCCATGCCTATCTAATTATAAAACAGTACCTAAACAATTTCCGATCATATACCTTTTCTTTTTATTGGAATGGGGTGAAAAAAAAACGAGCTAGCAGTCCAACTGTGGCTACTGCAGCCCTTGGACACCAGCAAACAACCTCGATCGAAGGTCACAGGTGTGTTGTCACCCCTGGGGACTAAGAATGGAATGCCTCACAGTCCGTTCTGGCTCTATATACCTTTCTAACCCAGTAGAACACAGTAGTAGTTGCACTGTTGTTTGGCGCCGTAAATGGATAAGGGTGTCTACTAGCAGATAAATTATTAACTTAATGAAAGAATTATTTAAATTTTATTGTTTATTATCTAATAAATCTATAGTTTAAATAATTGTCGGTACATTGGAGATTCACGTACTCGTAAACAGACGAAAAAACGAAATGTAAAAGAAAACATACTTCAATTTACAGACGACCAGCGCAGCGCCATCTGTTGGCGGAATGAGTGCGTACAGCCACAGCACTCCGAAAGAATCAGAGAAGGCCATACCGACATACAAAGAGTTAGTCCATAAGGAACCGGCTAAACCTCAAAGTATGTGTTAATAATAATAATTGCCAGCCCAAATCTCTTGATAGACTTTAGATAAATATTACGAACGTTCTTAACTTTGTTAAAAAATAAAGTATGAATATTCAGAGAAAAACGAACCAGATATTACGGATCTAGCTCGTTTTGGTCCGAATATTAAAACCATTGTAATACTCTGCATTTATTGCATGGTAAATCTACCATCCATTTTGTTCCCGTGGGTGAAGTCCATGGCAATCTCCGAGCATGGCATAACCTCGTAAGGTTATGAATAAACGTTTGGCTATTTTGCCTCAGCATGTGACTGACAAACATGTGTGCTTGTGCTCGTATCCTCAGATGCAGCACAGCATCCGAAACCCCCATTACTGTACTTCGCTTTATTCATTTAATGATATATGCAGATTAATTGACTCACTTGACGTCACATTATCACAAGATGTATCATTCCTTTTTTTAAGTGAGAACAGGCCATACGGCGGCTTAGTAGCCGTGGTTTGATCTCCCACGGTGTACCAAGAGGAACCTATGGGGCGGACTTACACAGCGTCGAGGGTTGTCTCGCCGTTGCCGTTCCGAGTGGGCGTGGCAAGCCCACTTCGGACGCGGGTTTGTGGACTGTGTGAGGGAGTGAGAGGTTTGCACCGCTCTTCCGGCCCTCCACAGCCTCGGTGGGTTCCGTTGCCCATGTGGGTTTGGAGGCCGAGTAGGAATGCGCGTCTGTGTCCAGGACAGAGACGGAGAGCGGGTGTTCTCATCCGTGGTGGCCGACTTTGTTGGGGTTGCGGAT
This sequence comes from Bhutanitis thaidina, assembly GCA_029286595.1. Lineage (NCBI taxonomy): Eukaryota > Metazoa > Arthropoda > Insecta > Lepidoptera > Papilionidae > Bhutanitis > Bhutanitis thaidina. The sequence continues at coordinate 4,003,492 of JAGSMS010000029.1, read as the reverse complement.
GTGTGCGAAAGCGTGCCCGTGGGCACAAGAGTTTTCCTTTGGTAACATCTTTGTCGAATCTATCTGTTTAGTTATGTAGAACAAAAACTCCAGTATCAGTCGGCGCCAGGCCCTCGTCTGTCAGTCGACAGAGTGATGCGAAGCTTGACTTTTGGAGAAAAAAAACTCTTATACTCCCAGGGCTTCTAAGTCGGTCCTTTGGTGTGGAAACTGAGTGGTAGCGGCAGTAAATATCAAAATAACCTTAAGTTCTATGCCATTATTGTTATGAAGTTCCGTAAAGCAATGCCTGATATTACCGACGATTAATATTTTAGTGTCCGATGAAGAAGAAGACATCCCCTCACGCTGCTATCTAAAGAGACAAGCGCAGCTGATCGTGGACACCAAGTGCAGACGGAAAGGATTTCGAGCACCGTATCCGAGGAAATAATAGTTTTCGCTATCACTTTCAGTGAAATACATGATGCAACTAGCCTGGCCGTAAATAATGTTACAATATAAAAAGTATTTTTTTCTTTTTTTAATAATTTTAAATTTGGAATGCGTTTGAAATTTGAATTTCATGTATTATTTTTCATCGTAATTGTTTAATCGTCGAACCCCGTTCAGGCCAGATCTGAATCTGTTGGACTGCAGTCACTTCTAGAGTGTCCTCTAGAAGATCTGTTTAAAAACGTTACTCCAGACTTCAATAACTATGTACAAATACGTTTTATTCATTTTACACTGTTTCTTTGATAAAGATATACTTTAATTTTAATGTGTAACAGAACTTTTGGCCTAGTATGGTAAAGTTTTTTCAAGTTTTAAAGGAAAATAAACAATAATGAAAACAACTTTGATTTGTTTATTTTTTATTTACACTTAGTTTAAATATTAAGTGTTACTTCTTCGTCTACGTTAACACTATTTTAGCTCATCTATGGAAACAGAACTAGATTAACAGAAACGTATGAACGGACTAATAAATTAATAGTTAAGTAGTTATTTATTTACACGTATCATACTAATAGTAATATTCTCCGGGCCAAGTTCCACCACGGCAACAACTTTTGCAAACAATCGGTTGACAAGTGCGCAGGTGATATTATAGTGCTTCAAGTGTACACGCAAACACAGAGGCACTCACTTGTCCTTACCTTCCTTATATTTATTTAAACTTTATGCACAAAGTGGTACTTTTGACTTAATGCCTAATTCTCTGCCAGTCAACCATTAGGCTAAGCAGAGATAAATACATAATAGGGGCATAAAAATAATATTATAAAAAGATATACTTACACAGACATACTATACCATATACACATATAATCGAGAATTTGAATACTAAAATACTAACGAATATGTATGTCAGGATAAACAACTAAAACGACACAATGTCTATCAATAACACTAGTACAGACGTGCAACATCTTTGAGCTGTTTGTGGATTTTTATTTCTAAAGGCAAACTTGTTAGAACTTTTATAATATCAAAAGGGATTTCAAGAGTCTTATAGCCGTAACAACGAATGACTTAGATAAGTAACCAGTACGAGGTAAAAGAGTCAGCAACTTGAGACTGCCCGAAGAACGGAGAAATGTATGCAGAGTATATGCATATGCACTACATCGGATAAGTGTATGCGATAATATCGGAAGTAGGATCAGGTTGAGTGTCAGAGATACTGGAAGCAAAACAATGAGACCAGGCAGTATCGCGGCCACACAGAATACTGACGTTAAGTAGAGGCATCTTCTGCTTCTGTGTTTCGTTCGGAGAGTAACACTAGTAACAAAACCCCTCCTACCTATCTCCTTCCTTTAACCCTCCCCCTTACCTAAATATCATTGAAGGTCGGCAACGCACCTGCGGCACTACTAGTGGTGCTGATGTACGTGGTCGTTGGTAATCACTTACCACCAGGTGAGCCGCTGGCTCGTTTGCCACCTTTCCTTTAAAAAAAAAGAACAAGGGTAATTTCATAGACTACGTTTAAGGACTCGACACTTGTATTACCCTTAAGGTAAGCAAAAATTACACATTTGTATTAGGCACGGGCTTGACGTTGCTTAACTCTGCTTCCGCAACCAACTTCTCGCTTCTCCGGGAGAAAGAAAGCGTCGTGTGACGTCACCAAGTTGATTTTCCAAGTTTGTCATATGTAAACGACTCTTATCCTCCATCCAGTAGGTCTACACTTTCCATCAGACGATATTCATGCACTAATCTTTAGAACGTGTTAATATTAGTATTTGTTTTTTTTTTGTTGAATTGGGCTGAAAGACGAGCTAACTGTCCACCTGATGGTAAAAGGCTACTGCAGCCTATAGACATCTGCAAACAACCTCTATCGAAGAAGATTCAAGATGTGTTGTCTTCCCTGAAGACTAAGATGGAATGCCTAACAGCCCGTAATTATACTGGCTCTCTATACCTTTCAAACCGGAACACAACAGTAATTGCACTGCTGTTCAGCGGCACAAATGAGTTAAGAACCCACCCCTTGTTACCTATTGCTAGGAGATTCTATCATACGAGTATATCACTTGGACTGTAGCTTGAAAAAATAAAAATAAAATTAATTAACTTAAAAAAAAACTTTAATGTCGATTTTATTCCAAGTTCCATGTCTGCAATGTATTAGCATCGTTTTATTATTGCACAAAAACTATTGTGTGAATAAATAGATTTGACCTATATTGTCAAGTTATCAAAATATACGCTAAAACGTTGTGTTCGTATACTCTTTGATATACGTTTTAATAAAAAAATCTGACACCATATCGATTGTCTCAGCAATTTACAAACCAAAGACAATTTATCACTTTACGTTTTTAGACAATCTGTCAATTGTAATTATACTCTATGTCAATCACTTTTAATATTACATGTTTACAATACAATTTCACGTATACACAATTTAAAACATACTGGTTACATACTTTTCGATATACACATATCGCATATACTCTCGACCAAGGACCATGTTTAGTCCACACAAAAACTCTTACCTGCAACTGGTCTGCGCAGTGAACCCTCGTGTTATAAACAAGGCTGTGGATCAGGCGATGCAAATAAAACACTTCGATCCACGCACTGGTAAGAAGTTATTAAAATATGAGTAAATTAATACGTAAGAAATGTAAGCGATGTAGAGGATAATATATCACCTTTTACTCCAAATAGCCCCATCACCTAAACACGGATGAATTCTTCTGACAAACGGACGAGGCGCTGACGGCCTCTAATTATGTAAAACCCCAATTTCTTAGACTGGTGAAGGAAAGAAGTGTTTCTAGTACGTCAGCGGAACACTCAAATGTTCATGGGGAGACCTTTAGTTCTACCATCGTGGTAGAGCCAAGCGGTGGCCAAGTTACTTACCATCAGGTGAACCACTAGCTCGTTTGCGGCCTTAAACATTAAAAAAAAAAAAAATTCTTATGACCTTCAGAATCTCCTGAAATCTTCCGAATCTAGTAGTAACTTTTATTTTCCCAAATTCCATCCCTTCCCTAAGTCGAGTCAATACTTTTTATCTTGCGCCCTTCGTCCTTCCCTTGCCAATTCTGCTGTCCCGGTTGGCAAGGAAAGGACAGAGCTCCACCCCTATCTGACCGTGGGGTGGATATCTCAGAAAGCATCTATTACATAACATGCTTACATAAAGTTATCAAGTCGAGAGTGCGAGCTCCAATTATGAGCGAACGTAACTATCAACTATGCATTGTGTCATTTTGTGAAAGAGATATCCTCCGGTGCTCCTGTCCGAATCAAAGACTGTTAAAAAGAATAAAGTAAAGAAGCAGCCTGTAAGTCCACACAGCTGTGCAAAGGCCTCCTTCTCAAATACGTGTATCTGAGAGGGTTTTGAAGCCGAGAAGGGTCCGCCACTCTGATCCTGTGCAGGTTAGCGGACTTCACATAACCTGGAATGATATTTTTTATTATTACTCAGCCATGCAGGTTTCCTCACGATGTTTTCCTTAGCCGCCGAGCACGTAGTACTAAGATTGCAGCACTAAGATTGCTATTAACAATTTTAGTGGTGCCGGCACAGGGGATCGAACACAGATTGTCGCGCTCTATGAAAATAAAGCGAGTGCCCTGATCACTGGGCTACCCAGGTTAAGACCCTTACGATCACTTAAAGCTTTTAGGTACTTACATCAGTCCAAATAACAAAAGTTATACGCTTTTGTAATTTTTGTGAATTTTGGAATCTGCAAGCCAACTTTGTCTTTGTGGTACAGAAGTACCAGCGGCTCAACGGCTGGAGTCCATGCAGCCGTCTCTATACGCGCCGCACGTGGATATTACCCGCGCACGCCTTGGCTTCGGTCGCACAGGTCTGAGACTTATTGCCAGAGACCTGCATTCAACAGATCAAATGACGCAGTTGCAAGCTCTGCATTGCGTGCTCGATCAGGTAAATCCGTGTAGGATTATTTAAAAAAGTCAAGTAAAAGTAGCAGCCTGTAAGTGCCCACTGCTGGACAAAGGCCTCCTTCTTAAATATCTGAGAGGCTTTAGGAGCCGGAACGGGCCCACCACGCAGCTCCAGTGCGGGTTTGGTACCTCCAGATATCCTCGAAATAATATTTTCAATATTTCTCAGTTTCCTCTCAATGTTTTCCTTCACTGCCAAGCACGTGTTATTTTTTTTTTCCTATTTATTTAATATAAATCTGTGATACGGTCTAACTGTTTATGTAGATGTCTGGAGAAAGTTAAGTAAAATGATACGAAACTTTTCAGGAGCCTTCTCCACGTAACAGCTTTACTGAACATTGTAGCGACTATGACAAAATTCCTTAGCTTAAAATTGCTAATAACAATTTTAGTGGCCCCGGCACCGGAGATCGAACCCAGGTCATTCGCGCTCTATCAAACTAAAGCGTCCTGACCACTAGCCGACCACGGCTCTTGTAGGATTATTTATCAATAAAAAACAAATCAACGAATTATTATTTTTTGAGAAATAAAAAGAGGCTTGAAAATGTTTACACCAGCCGCGTGGCTGTGGCGTGAGACAATCGAGCAAACCTATTTTATGTTCCTTACGCGCTCTTCTAGTTTCCGCAACTATTAATTAAATAACTCTAGGTCTAGTAGAACCATCATCTATAGCTCTCCCAAAGAGAGTATTCTCCGTGATGATCACGCTTTGGAAGCATGTTCGCGGTGCACAGCGTGCAAGCTGGTTCACGGTCACAGTACAGACAGACACTCCGGCCGCCGGTTTGGATAATTTTGATCTGGTATAGTTCAGACAGAGTTATAGTAGACTAAGCGGTCAAGGCAAACGCTTTAATTTCAAAGTACGCAAGTGACATGGGTGTCGCAAGCCCGGTGCCTGTATCGCTAAAATTGTTAATTGCAATTTAAAGAGCTGATATTACCACGAAATCAACGTGGGTTGAGTTTGCACGTCTGAATATGAACCTGGGTGTCTGAAACACCGGAACTGTGAAGTTCGCCAACCCGCACTGTAGCAATGGAACCATACCGGCTCCAAAACCCAAAAAATTGAGAGGTATTTCCTTAGCACTGGGCACTTACAAGCTCCCTCTTTACTTTTTTTATACTTACATGTTTCAGGCTAAGACACTTTTCTGGAATTTTCCTTAGCCTATTGGCAATCGTTAGCGACTAAGATAACTCCAGAACTCCGTCACATCAATATTCTCTGACGGTCTCACTACTGTCTAGAAGATGAATACTCCGCTATCGTTTCACCATTCCAGGTACAAATATCAGAAAACGCGATGCATCTCATAAACCTGCACATCGCTCACCGTCTTGTCGGCTTGATGATGCACCGTAATCCAATCATAAAGGAGAAAGTATGCAACATCCTTTCACATTTAGCCAACTATTGCCAGGGGAGAAAGCACATGATGTCACGACCCAGAATAATCGGTAACCTGATGACGCTAATAATGCGCGAGAGAAACGAGATACGTTACGCCGCTGCCTATACCCTGAAAACACTATCCCGCCATTTATGTTGTTGCGAAGCTATCGTTTCTGAGGCGGAAATCACGGAAAACCTTATAAAAATGATTAAAAACGATCATGCCGGAATAGTTCTACTTCATATAAACACATTGACGAACTTAACCGAATGGGACCCGGCGCCTTCGTTGAAAGCAAACGCGTTTCAAGTGATGCTGGCTCTATTCGACAACGAGGACCACGGAATAGTTTCATCAGCAATGGATTGCATGGCGCAGTTATGCAGTCACGACATCGGCAAGGAGCTGGCCGACATGTATGACGTAACCTTTGTATTGAGGCGTTTCATAATCTCAAAGTCTATAGAAGTGAAGGTAAGCGCAGTAGGTCTCATGCAGTGCACAACGCTGACAACACGATCAAAATGGAGGGCAAAGGAGATATGTCAGGAACTAACGAAGGTTCTTGTTTCTTTATGTAGCTATACCAACAGTCCTGTGTTGCAACTGAGATCGATCCAAGTTCTAATTAATCTATGCGATTCTCCCGATATAAGGCACCACGTGAAGGCAAATTGGGAAAGGAAAATTAAGAGGATTAACATCTGTTCTCAAGGACAGTGGGACGGAACGACCGATGTAACGAGTTACGGAGTGGAAACCGGGTTCAATTTGAAAACGATGTGCGTTGAGGAAATTCGCACTGTCAAAAACGATTCCGGAGATAACGCGAATGTCGTGAATTCCCAAAGCTACATAAAAAGAGTTCGCGACGCGAAACAACAGCTGCTTCACGCCATCAATTGGAAGCCGTACACAGATTAACTTTCAACAAATGAAACAATGTTTGTATCGTTTTTGTAGACTCGTTTATTCAGACAAAATCTATACATAACTAGTTGAGCTGCATTTGGTATTTTAATACGCGAGTTTTGTGCCTTTGTTGGCGGACTTACGCTATAGTATTTATCAGTCATTTATGTTTACGTACATATACACTGTTTGATAATATTATATCAAAGTCTACAAGGAAAATAGATTACTTATTCCAGGAATTTAAAGCGACATTTATTCTAAAATATTAATTATGTTCTAATCAAATACGTTGCTAAGCAACCACCAATGGTTTCACATTCATTTATCAGCCGTATATGGAACCGTAATAGACAATAACATCTAGTATAATACCTAGTAATTTGAAAAAGGAATTAAGTTGTGGAAGATTTGCCAAGAATGGAACCTTTGGGCTAAAGATGTATTATTATATCATAAATTGTATCGTTGTTTTATAACGAGTCCATGAGCTGCAAATTATTTTTATTGCAACGCTCTCACTCGCACGTCTGGTATCGACAGTAATGGAAGCGAGTTAGGCTATCGGTAAAAGAGAATATAGACTATATAATGAATATTTTGCTGCTGAAACGTGACTTAAGGTCCTGTACTTCAAAACTAACCGGAGAATTAAAAATAGACATGAGGTTTCCGTTATGATTTGAACTTAATTGTGTATCCGTTTTAGATTGAGTATTACCAGTTCTGAGTGATATGTTAATAGGCACATATGTTGCTTACATATTCAGTAAAGTTAAATAATAACGTCCTTCGTACGCTGTTTGAAGTGAAACTCCTGTTGCTCGAGAGTTTAGCATCACGAATACGAAGCGGCCATCGCGACGTCATAGCGTTTCACCTCTGGTGACGCCGTGATTCATTTGAGTCTTATAGTTTCACTCATTGCATTTGATGATTAGTAACAAAAATTGTAAAACGTGCGTGCATAAATAACTTTGAAATTACTATATTTAATTGCATACCAAAATCAACTATAAAAAATAGGTAGCGTTCTTTCGAACGCTATAAACTAATATCTATTTAATACATGTAACATATCAAATTGGAAGTTTCTAGAGTAATTCGTTTGTGCCACTTATACAGAGTTATGACATAGATAGAAACCGAAGATTAAATTATATTCTTTCAAAGAATCTTCTCGAATACTTCTTGGATGTTGTTATGTGATCTACTAATATTTTGTCTTGTATCCTTTAAGTTGTTACCTTAACACCTAAAAAGATTCTGCTTCTTTCATTATCACATTAAATCTCACGTTGATACCAAATTAAGGTATATTTTTTAGGAAAGGCAAACATTACAACTAAGAATGGTGGAAACTAAAACTAATTATATTATAAGACTAATAACGTACATAACATTGCTCACACATTGGCTAAAACTGAAATTGCCAAATCAGCAGATGCTTCGGACAGGATTTGGCAAAATAACTTAATCTAAAACAACTAAGCAACATCAATTGTAACTTCACAAACATCACAGCACACTTTGGAATATTTTAATTGCGTTACTATTTAATATATTTGTTAACATTATTAGCTGATAAAGACCAAAAGAGTAACACAGACAGATAATAAACTAATATTAAACATATAAATAAACACTGGTATTTGTAAGAACGATTATTACCTAAATTTAAATCGTTTTTTTTTTAGTTTTTACTTAAACCTCAGAAGATAATGAAATATGTTTTGAAAACACTTCTATTTATGATTATTTAAACATTTAATTTACAAAAGAAATCATAACAATTTATATAATGTTAAAAGGAGATTTATCGTGAATCCAACAACGTTTTCTTACGGTTAATGCGAACATTTATACAAAGAGCATACAACACATTACATTTATATAACAAACAATACAATTATCGAGACAGCTGTCACAAAATGTCTACAAATTTGTCCAACGATACGTCCATGCAAAGTTACTGTCAACATACAAAACTGTCACAGGCTGCCTTCGTCAGACTTGACAGTTGACTCCAGATGATGAACCATCGAATTAGACGAAGCTACAAATGGATTCGTAGACGAGACATCAAATTTGACGAGCGTCAGCGCTAGGTTAGCGACGTTGCGATTGAACAATTAAATGTATCCGTCCCTCTCGCACCGCACGTGCTCGTATAAGGCCTTGCACAGGTCGTGCAGGGTCGCGTCTCACCTGCTCCCGCCGCGTTTGTTCAGGGGATCGTACATCTCCGCCTCGGAGTCGACCTCGTCCTCGGACAGGGATAGCGAACCGCCCACGCGCCGACTCCGGAGACCCTCCTGCGAGATTCGCATAGTAAGATAAATGGCGAATGGTGGTGAAAACGTCCAAAGAGTTTATGATATTATTTTACCTACGCAAGTAAAGCTTTAGTATAGTGATGTGTTTTGTTAGTGTTCAGATTTTACACGACATGTACGTGTCATAAGATTAAATAGGAGAAGATATTAAAACATATGTAATAAAAACATTTAATATGTAGACTTCGTTCGCTTCAAATTTTAAGAACACTTATGGCGGGTTACATCGAATCAAATTGTTTTGTGAATTAACATAAGACGTTACGACGTTACGTGTATACGTAAAATATCAGGACAACACCTGGCAACGTTGCCTTACACACAACCCGATAACCTGGTGGTGCAATCCTTCTCTGTCTTGGCGTCGTCTGGGTAGTCACCACACGCTTACCCATTTCCGCAGTCAAACTGCTCTTGTGTTCCGGTTCGAATGGTATAGAGAGCATGTATAATCACGGGCTGTGAGGCATTCAATCTTAGTCCTCGAGGATGACAACGGCATCTGTGACCTTCTTCGATTGTAGTTGTTTGCAGGTGACCAAAGGGCTGCAGTAGCCACTTACCATCAGACGGACTGTTAGGTAGTTTTTCACACCACTCCAATAAAAAAGAAACCTATGCTATTAATCATTTTGTGTACAGCAATTGATAGAGTTTAACAAAGGCTCTATAGCATCACTATAATTGGCAGTTAGAAAGAAATTTTGCACTGTTTACAAAAGGATGGGAAGCTGGGGGCCGTCTGATGGCGGAAAATCCATCCGACTGTACCGAACCCAAATTCCACAGACTTAATATGGGCAGCGGATAAGAATGGGCAAATCTCTTCTAGGTATAGCTTGTCAGCTTTTGTTAGCGCTTCCATGGACCAGCAGCCCAGCTGTGGACTTAGAAGAAGAACATTTTTGAGATGTATACTCGTACGTGTCTAAGGAATGAAGTGGAAATGGCAGAGGTATCGATCTATTTTATAAATCCCTAAAGTTTTTTTTTTACACTAAGATTTCCGAAATATATTTGAATAGAAAAACAACAAGTTTGATTGTAATCTGTTAATCTAATTTACATAGATTTAAAATTGTCGCATGTCGATGATATTATTATTTCCTTGTACTTAATAGTTCTTTTAATGTTTAAAATGGATTTGTTAGCAGGAGGTATGGAACTAGACGCCCTGCAATCGTCCCCGGAGTGCGCGTTATCAACTATTACAAGGAGAACAGTTGCGGCTGCAGTTGCACAGGACGCAACGTGCACAAGTGGCGTTGAGATTTGAAATATTTAATATATGGTAATAACCCTTAACGTATCCTAACATGCATGCTGCAACACAAGTCAAGAACTGATCACAAAAGGAATGATGAAACCCACATCGTGTGTAAAACAACTTCTCGTAACAAATTAACCGATGGATGTTATAGAACGGTTCAATTTAAAGACAGATCATATAATGAGACTTTTGAATTTATTCAAAGACCAACTACAAGACCAGCTGCTCGGAACCAATTACTGGTTAATTGAACGTAAATTATTTTCCCACGATTCGCCCGTCTAGTGCTAAATAAATATACACAACAGCCACGCTAATATTACCATAATATAGATACCAGCTTTAGATTAAGAGAAATACTCAAACAGTGTGATTGAGAGTTTTACGTTATTTTCTCTTTCTTATTAGTTTTTTTCATACAACAAATGATGAGCAGGAGATTATCTATGTTTAATTTAATTCATCTGCTTTTACGTAGGTACATAATACCATAACATACTTTAATATTTATATAATTGTAGGAAACCTGCTTATTTCACCTTGTTTAAACGTCTTAAATATTCAGATTTTATTTAACACCGTATTTTACTTACGACATTAAAAAAAAGGTATACTCCAAGAGACAAACTGAACAAAGATAAATATCGTTTTAGAGTCGCATCTGCGTAATTGACCACTTATTCACCACACTAACTCATCTCTTCCCTTTACCCCCAGTCAGCACGCGACCGAAACGTGTCAATTTTAATTTCGCTCAGTTGGACTAGTAATCTACATAGAATTTAATGAAATACGTAACGTAAAAGTCACTATATGAAAAAAAATAATACTTTGTGTTAATCAGAGATATATAGGTTACTGCGTTTAATTTTCTACATTTTGTGCTGAAAATATTAAAAGAACATAATTTCGATTTAGAGCGGACAAGTAGATTTTCAGATCATTAAACATCAAAGTAGAAAGTAGTTAAGCGTGTACCGTGTAAGAATGAATGTAGACATTTAATAGTAGACATAAAGCAATACTGTGTGAACATAATTACAATTCTTTTTGAACTAGAAATTAGGTGAAAACTGCGCGAAGTGCGAATAGCAATCAAGGTGAAGGCGCATTAGTTTAAATACAGCTTTTTATATTTTGCGATTGCAGAACCAACCAAGCCCCAAGAGAAAATCTTAGCTAGAAATGACAATTATCGTTTATGTTTCATTTAATATTCCGATACACGATATGGATGATTGATAAGTCGTGACATGCCAAGTCTGTTGAGGAATGACTAGTATTTTTCCCAGATTTATTACTTATAATAGTTAACGTCATAATCAAAACGTTTTTTTAAAATTAAATTTAGGAATGTTTTAAGCTCTTTTAGAAGTCAAAATCTACACCGGTACGTAAACGAAGACCAGATAAATACCTGTAAAGAAAGTGTGAATTTATTTTTCAATGCCATTTTATAATTTAAGATTGAGAAAGTTATTTATCTATTCAAAAATGACAGGCGCATTGTCGAGATCTGTTCTACAGGATGCAGACGGTTTTATATTAAATACATTTTTCGAAAATAAACAACGACATAAGTATTAAAATATATGTCTCCATGAAAACGCCTGACACTGTTAACAGTTTGTTTGTGCACTTACAAATATTTTGGTAACAATAATCAGCATCTGATTGGGCCGTTCCGATGTAAAGAAGTTTCTGTTAACTTTTAAAACCTATATACTTATTCAAAGACTGAAATATCTCGGACATTTTTGTACCATACAGGGAAGATCATTGATATAAAATAGAAATAGTAATGGACCAAGAACGAATACCTGAGGTACACCCATTTTTACTATTATCTATTTATTATCGATGTGAATGTTATCATTATTGCTGTGTAGCGTATAAAACAATTAATCAATAAAGCTCTATGGCGGTGCTCCTCGAAATCGCCCGTATCGTCCATGGGTTCCTTTTTCCTTTAACTTCGGCCACTTGGCCTCCACTGCCAAGGGCTTTCGTCTGGTTCGGTTATAATTATTTATTTATTTTATTTTAGTTATTTATTTTTTCTATTTTATTTTATAGTATTTTAAGAACTGTACATATTTACGTATTATGATAATATATGTAAATAACCCTTAAAAAAATGTAAATAAACAGTTCTTTTTATTGTTAAAATATATAGAGAATGTTTTTAACTGTAGCATTCTAAATCTGGGAAAAAAATCTTCACCTATGCAATTACACCATTTTTTTCCTTCTAAAAGAATCACTTCCTATTGTCATTCCTAGCCTCACCACAAGTTCCTCTCCAAGCCCAGAAGCAAATGAGCACCGAAACCGCTAAACAAAAAAATATTGAAAAAAGTTTCTAAACCCAAACTAATGTGCGTGCAGCTCAATATGTGCCCACCAATTCCGTGTCACTGATCCACGCCGCGCCCTCCTCTACACTCGAAGACATCTGCGATGTAACAGACCAAAAGTTCTCATAATCAAAAAATCAAAAATCCTGTTCAATCATTCATTCATTCACATAAACATTAAACTTTCAATGAATTATGTAATCTATGACAGAATTTTAAAGGCATCAGTTGACGCGTATCTATGACATGTGGGCTTTACTTCCTATACGTGCATTTTAGAATTATTCTTACAATCTTTATCATCATTAAACTGAAACAGGAAATGGAATACCATTTGACGATTTCCGTGTGTCATAACTTTGAAACAATTGAAACTCTATTGTTACGAGCCGAATCAAGACTAGAAGCAATATGTTATAGCTACTTCAATAAACACTTTTTAAATAGAAATTGCTTCTTTCAACAATTAGCTATTGCATGATATTGATGAACTAACATGAAAAATTTCACAAACAATAACTTTTAAATAAGTGTATCAGATTATTATGAAAAATCTAGTAACATAAAAATGTACTTTCGCAAATTTCCTCGACTCTTACAAAAACGTAGGATATGTAAGAAAACAATAAACGGAAAACCTGAATTCAATTTATGAATTCGGACCGGGTAAGCAAAAGCCTTACCTCCATTATTCCCCCACCGGGCTCGGAGGCGTATCCCTCGAAGTGTCTCTGGTCCTCCTCGTAGTCGGAAGAGGTTGAAGACGAATTGTCAACATCCTGCGCCGGACGAACAGAGCACACCATTTGCGCTAGGTCCGTGAACGTGTAGCTGTAATTATAACAGCATAGCTCAAGATAACATGGTTTTACGGGGAGGTCATAGTTGAATTATTTAAAATATGCAAAGTGGATGTGACCTTTCGACATCAAATCTAATCTCATATTCTACAGGACATTTCTCAGTCACACACTAAATATCAATTGCGTAACTACAGTAGTTTACAGCTAATTAGCGTAAGACTTAAGCATTAGAAAAGTACTGATAATGAAATGAAGGCAAATAAAATAATGATTTTCAATAATAATAACTATATTACAATCGTACTAAAATAAATGTTACAACATATTGGAAGGCATTGTAAAATTATTATGGTCAGAAATATTAAGTATTATACTATTTGCATTTATCTATAAATATTCCTAAAATAAGAATGCAACTATGGGTTGAAGTGTTGTAACGTTGGATTCACTGATTTTTGTTATAAACAAATTTATTTGAAACAGAAAAAAATGGCGTTTTTTCAATGCTTTGACAAGTCTAATAGCTAACACATTGGAAACAGGTTTTTACATCTGACTGACCGCGTACTATGAAACGCGGTAAAATGCGTAGGCGATAAAAAGTGTATGGAGATTATGAGAAAACATTACGTATCATTCTCTTTATACGCTAACATGGTACTTGGTGTAGTTGACCGTTTTAACCGCCTTGTTACAGACATGAATATATAGTTATGACATGAATAATAAATGCGAGCGTGCGCTCAAAGGTTTTTCTTTTTAATTATATGGCTAGAAGCACAAGCAAAAAAAATAAACGGAACATGTTATAGGTGAGAAAGTATTTTATCACGAAACTACTCCGACAAACACAATGTCGGTTGCAAAGATAACAGTGAGCAGTTAAGAGTGAGCAGTGAACAGTGAGGAGTTAAGAGTGAGCGGTGGGCACTTACTCGGTGAGCGCGGGCTGCGCGGGCTGTCGGCGCGGCTGGGCGCCCAGGCCGCTGACGCCGCTGACGCCGCCGCCGCCGCCGCGCCGCTGCCCCTCGAAGTACGCGGCGCCGTGCCGGTAGCCCACCTCGCGGATCTCGTCGAACGAACCGAACTGCAGCGTCTTGTACGCGTCGATCGGCGGCCGGATGTACTCGCAGTAGTCCGAGCTCTTCACCTCCTGCCCGCGGATCATCATACGTCACATGTCACGAGGTACGGCCAGCTCTTTTAAACTACAACGGCGATTAACCAACGAAGTTTTATAGCAGATGCCGAACCTAAATGCTACTGTAGAGCATCATCACCCTTCCAGCTACTCAGCATGGTTGGCATAACTGACTACCGAGCCATGGGTCCCGGGTTCGAATCCCAGCCGGAAACAATAATTATTAGTTTTCGGGTACGATTGAATTGTGTTCGTCTCGTGTGCCTCTGACACAGCATCTGATCATTCTTCTCTGGGACGCATCCACCGATCTCATCGCATAGACGTTACATCATATATGGGAAGGTAAAGACTAGTGAGTGCCTTTGTATTTGAGCGTACATTTACGGCACTATAATATCTCCTGTACAGTTGACTACTGCTGATATTATCCATTATCATCCTAATTATAATATTGAAATGTACACATCCAGAAATAAGCGAACTTTTGTTAGCTTTTCCTCGGGAAGGCCTTATTTTTTCATCAGACTAGTGAAAGAAAAAGGAAATACCCCTATACTTCACTATATACCTCGAGCTGTCGGTTGCAAGACACGTAAGCCAATCTGCTCTGAATGTCCGGTAAATTTGGCACTTTCACGGGTGTTGTGAATGGATTCCACCTGCAAAAGAAATCACTACCTTTACTTTGAACTAAAACAAGTCAAATAAAATGACAAACACCTGATTCGACGGCCTTGGAAGCTGAAGGTTGTGAATGCAAATGTATATAACCGATTCATGGATGTTTATATATATATATATATATATATATGGTTATTTATCTATTTATTCAACACACAGTTGCCAAGACACGTACAACTCAAGTCTAGTTCGGGCCTGGAAAACGTTTGTTTTCAGGGCATTAATTCAGTGAATAAAAAAAATATCTAACATTCATCAATTATTCTATTAATAAACTTGAAATTACTAAATGTGAAAATAAATATGACAGTTGTTGATAGTAACTTACGATTCGAAGTATTAACAATCAAGTTAATTACTTGATAAATAACATTAATCTAAGCAAAACTACCGCGTATACTCTTTATCTTTGTCGTCCTTTGTATCCTTAATTTTGAAAGATATCGAAGAGCATTACTTCTTCCACAGCAGCCACCAGCCGGACAGATCGTCGCCGTAGTTGGTGAGGTCGGTGTCGTCTTGAGAGCCCACGTCAATGGCGAGGATGTGTTTGGCGCCCAGAGATCTCATTACGTCCGCTGGAAGGTCAAATATCATGGGTATTATGGAGGACTAAGGGAATTGTAAGAATATCATGTAATATTATGAATATGGGGCAATATACTTTCTCCAAAAGTAGCTAACAGACGAGACTCTGGCGATCTTATATAATAGCGGAAATATCCATCCCAATCTGCCGAAACCAAATCCCATAGACTATTGATGGGAAGTAGCACCTCTTCCATATATGGTATACCGCCAGGTTTCGTTGGTGCTTTCATGGAGAGTTCTGTGAGGCCAGCAGTTGACTTATGCAGACTGTTAGAGAAGAGGCAGAGGCAATAGTAAAAACAAGTAGCCGACACCGGCGTAAAAGACACAGTTTCGTTAGACGTACGTTAAATAACCGCCAACCGATAGATGGCGCAATAACGATATCAAATAATCCAGACCGTAAAATGGCTCACACATTTACACACACATGGAGCAGCAGTTAAAGTAATTGATAATGGGAAATCTTCTTAAGTTTGGAGGCTGTGCACAGCGTCGGCCACAAACATCTGCAATACCAGAGGTGCTGCAGGTGTGTTCCCGGCCTTAAAAGATATTTGGGGGATGGGAGGAATGATGGGGAAAAGTAGAAGCACAAGATACCTCTACTTCAAGCCGGTATTCTGCAAGTCCATGGTACTGCCCCGGTCGGGCCAGCCCGTTCGAACAGCAGCATCAACTAGTGAGAGTTCTCTTCCTTAAGGTCAGTTTAAATTATCTCTTCTATACCTGATCAGAGCCATATAATGGCTTATTGGGAACCGAATACGAGACTTTGCAAATAAAATTAAAACTGTTATACGGACCTGGTACATTATTGACGTAGCAACCGTCCAGCAACAGGTGCCCATCTATGGGATCGCAGATTGGCGGGAATATACCGGCGATGCTCATCGACGCTCGGCAATACCTCCACAGTATACCTGACATGTAGCAACACAGACTAGTCTACGTCCGGACGTCCGGACATCCGGTAACCGTACAGGCGGCACACTCGATGTTGTGTCCGGGAGTTCCGTCTTTGTTGATGCCGTCAGATGTTGCCATTACTTACCGTAACGAGACAGCTTTGGAGCCGAGTGTAAATATCAGAATGTGCACTAATGATGCTGTGCATATAATTTTCATTATTATACCACAAATATAAAAATAAACACTTTTTGGTACAAATTAATATTGAAAAAAAAAATTGTTTCGAATTTTGAAATATTTTCTCGATTTGGTAGCCTATGAAAGGAGTTTGTGCGGAAAGTGTGGGCCAAGAGAAAGAGGCTGCAACGCGTGCTCCCTGGCCTTCTAGGTCCATAGGTTGTCTATTGCTATACAGCGCGGCAACACCGCTTGTGTTATGGGCACTACGCGCCGAGAATGTCAAAGGGAAAGGCTGACGAAACCTTAAAAGGGAATAATTATTGAAAATTATTTAATATTAGATTTACTACTATTTATGTCTCAAATTAATACCAAATCATATTATTCAGTGTATGAGTTATTTTTGAAATTAAAGAGCCATGGCTCTAAGAGAATGTCTGTACTATTGACATGACCATGTATCAAAATATATGGTAATAAAATAAAACATTAATTTGTATTGAATAAAAAAGGTACATAGCACTTTATGCCGGGAGATTAAACTAAAATTTATTAAAAAAATAGTAAAAAAATGTACTTAAAACAATACACAGAAAAAACAAAATACAGTGCTGTTTGTAAATTTCCAAGTGGAAACAAGAGTCAGCGTGTTAGAATATCCCAAGAGCGATTACTAGACCAAACCGATACCGACCGTAACAATATTTACACTCAGCCTACCACCACCACGAACAAACGCAATCTACAGTTGTCACGGTGTCCGTGTAACGCGTGACGCGCGCGGCGCGTCGCTTACTGATCACGTGACTTAGCACGCGGTGTAATTACTCGCACGCCGTGATTGGTTTACCTGGCAGGTTGTTGACGTAACCGCCGTCCAATAGGAGGTGGCCGTCTACGGGGTCACAAAGCGGCGGCATGTAACCGCTGAGCGACATCGAGGCGCGTATGTATCGCCACAGAGAACCTGCGACGCGCGATTGGCGTTAGACATTGTAACCTGATCACGCTCCATTACAAAATATCGCACATTGTTTAAGAGATTGCAATGAATTTACTTTACAAACACAAAACCTATATAAAATAAATATATGGTCCACTGACAAATTATTCATTAAATCAATATCAAGTAGAAGTTTATTTTTTTTTAAATACCAAATATGCAGTCACTCGCTTTGATCGTCTTTCTTAATATGGAAATTTGAATCTAATGGCGCGTGTAACGGACATTCTCTTAACGATTACAAGAGATACATGCAAATAGTCAACGATTTATATTCGTGACCGTTCGTGTTTGGAAAAAAGTGAAATATAGATCATCGTGACTGTAAAAGTTCATCTAGTGTAGTGCGTTAGACAACACAATCCATGGAAAGGAAACGATGAATGCTAAAATAAGATTGCCCATAGATTGTATGCCTTACTATCATACACTTAAGGTTTTTTATCCCATTCCACTAATAGAAAGCTAAGAGGTTAAGAAGTTGGAACATTGTGATAGGTTTTTAAACGTACATGCACTGACATGCTCTATACTTTGTTGCTATGTTTTACTGAAACCTAAAAGTGGCCAATCCCTATAGAATCTTAAATATTGTATTATATTAATATTGTATAAATTAAGCCACCACATAAAACATCGTATTTAAACACTAAAAATGTTTGTTTTTTATTTAAAACACCCTCAACCTACATCAAAGTTTCTTACACTCACGACCGTATACCCAATACTAGGGTGGTCAGAGGTGTAGACATTTTTTGGTCCTTTTCACACCGTTTTGCCGTCTTAGTTTTAAAGGAAACTGTACAAAGTTCGACGCGTACGCAAGTTTCGAAAAACTCATTGGTACGAGCCCTCCATACCCAGAGATTGAACTTGAGTCCCTTGATTCGGAGGCAGACCTCTCGACTATCGTGACTAAAAGTGTTTGAACAAATTTACATGGTAAATGCACTGGGCAGAAGAGTTTGTAAGGTACTGCTGTTATCCTATTTCTAGTTCAGGGTGTTCAAACTCGCTAACAAGAGGTAGCTTATACGATATGAAAGATTTGCCTGTTTACCCTATAAGGGCTTCGCTCATAAGTTAGCAGGAATAATCAAATGGAGTTGAGGCTGAGATCAAACTACAATACAGACCTTACCAGTTAATAACAGACCGGAACAGAATGGGGATTTGTTAACTGTCTTTACTGTCTGTGAATAGATTTAAGCTTATTAAAAATTATTTTCATTGAGTGGTAGGAAGCCCACTCCCCTGTCACCCATCCCCGAATATCATTAAAGGCTGGCAATGCACCTGCAACCTCCTCTGGTGTTACAGATGTACGTGGGTGATGGTAATCACTTACCATCCAGTGAGCCGCTTGTTTTTTTGACAACTTTTCCAAAAAATCAACTTCCAAAATTTATTTGAAGAGATATTATGTGATAGGTAGTCCTAAAAATAATCGACTTAGAAGTTAATATCTACTAATGTATTGACAAGAAATACTACAGTGATGGGAATGGAAAAAATTATATAAAAAATGAGAAATAATAAACCACACTCATGCAAATACATGAAGGTAAATGTAGGTTGAGTCAATGAAGAATGAATGATGATGGGTCATACAACATGTATATTAATCCAACCCGACATTGTATTCACGCCCCGATAGTTACAAAAATAATAAAAAATAATGTTTGAAATCAACTCCCAAATTATAAAGCGTTATTAGGTAAACCAATCACAAGCGATCTGTTTGTTTCTTTTTCTCTGTTTGAAGTAAGAAATGGCAACACCCAAAAGCGAATGTCGGATTCGTAGACATTACAGAAAGAGATTTGAGAAAACAAAAGTTAAAAAATGTGTGAATACAAATTATATATAAAAAATAAACAAATAAATACATTTCGACACCAATTACTCGACACACTTTTAGCGGACAGACGGACACATATAAATGCAAGTGAGTGTGGTTGTGGGATAATTAACAAAAAAAATCACTGTAGCGGACACAAAGTGAAACTAAATTGCATAAGTCCTATCGCATCGAATGTCAGAACTAAAAGGGCAAAGTGCGAAGAATCAAAAAATATTTTTTTTCGATTTTCCTTTAGCTTCCTGTCCCTGTATCTGTTACATCATAATGTTGGAACCACCATAGATATCGAGAAACATATGATGGCACCATCAATTCCGCAATCTTTATAGTATTATATCGATTTGCGACACCAATCGAAATCGAATCGTAATGTTTTATCACATAAAGCATATTATAACTGGTCAGCAGATACATAAATAGATAAGTATAGTAACAGCTACATACATTTACATGACATGCAAAACTTTAAACGTGTGTGATTTAGAGTATGAGAACCACGTAATTAAACAGAATCAAACTTTTTTTTTAATAAAATTCAATTACTTATATCACATCATTTAAAAAGACGTAATCAGTGTTAAACCTCTTAATTTTCTTCATGAAGCAAATACATTTTCCGTGTTAGTAAGTGCAAAGAAAGCGGCGAAATTATCACCAAATAATAAGACATACAAATTTCCTGTCCATGAATGTGTTGTGTTAATATCTAACACTACCGATTTATACCTGCGTAGACAAAAAAACCTCTGACATTATTAAAAGTCCAAAATCATTTTCAAAGACCACAGATACTTCGTATTATAATAATTAGCACCTTAATTAACAGTGTAATAAATACATTTACAATTGTGTATTCACAAAGTGCTTTAGAGGCAGGTAGATGTTTCACTTTTTAAAAAAAAACTTATCGATGCATATCTACATAGCGCACATATTCGTATTAATTACGAGGTATTGATTTCATATACAGAGAGAATATGACAGTTGTTGTAAGTAAAGTCCCTTAGGCCTAGTGTTATCATAGTTCAAGTTCACTCGACCTAGGACCCTACGACACTCAGACAAATAATAAAAACTCAAAAAAACGAAACTACTGTTCTTATTTAATTAATATTTAGCGTATGACCTAGTAATGGTATATAGAATATGAAGTTTAATTTAATACCAAACTGTCGCCTGCCAGCCTGTATAAGTATCTGACACTGAGTAACATGTTATCAGGTAAAGTACCCATTCTTCGAACACAATGAAATCACTTTCTCCATAAAATCTACTCTAGAACACCTTTATCAGTGTGCTCACCCTTACACCATTCAACAATTCCAACACATTAGACACATAGTCCCAACGCATAGACAGAACCTCTCAAAACTTTATAACGCTCACCATGGCGGTGCACCCTCATGCAACTGGAGCTGATGTCAGTGGTGACCGTGAAGTAAGGTAGCCACAGATCTTCGATGTGGACTTCACCGAAAGTTCCGCGAATGGTTGCGTTGAACTGTCTCCCGGAGAACATGGAGGTGGCTGGGTAAGTCAAGTCGAGCAGTTGTTTCCCCCACTGAGTCATTTTCTGAAAATAAGCTTAAATTAAAATTTAATAAAGATGTGGAAGGAGGCTTTAACTCATCTGTTGGACATTTTTTTTTGTAACCAATGTATTACAAATGCTGGCAAAAAGTATGAGGAAACCTTCATAGGTTTGTGTAGTTACTAGTATTCACTAATATACGTTCAATCGAATATTTGCATACGGGCATAGAATTCTGTACAATAACAATTCATCGAATTTCATGTATCAATTTAACAATTGGGGGAATAATGACCGTCCCAATGATAAAGTCAATACTCAAAATCGAAAGTAACCATAAAAATGAATACGAATACATCTTTAATGATTTTTTTCATCTGTATAGAATGATATGCTTTTAGTCGTATTAAATAAAAACTTTAAACTTCTATTTACCTGTGACCAATCACGAGCCTTCTGCGTGACGGTTGTAATATTTCTTTCCATGCACCATAATGCTCCCATGAAAGCGCCGATGCTCACGCCGCCCACCATGTCGATGGGAATCCCAGCTTCCTGAAGAATAAATTATAATTTGTTTAATTTACATTATAACAACTCGATGACTTACGGAACCGAGACGTATGACGATAACCTCGTATAGGCAAACGCAGTGTAGGCCGACTTTCTACTAGTGACAATAAAATCATAAAATGTTCACTAATTTGTGTAAACAAAATTTATTAAACGTCTAGAGGTTCAGGCTACCTGTATGGCGCGTATCATGCCGACGTGCGCAGCGCCGCGCGCGCCGCCGCCGCCCAGCACCAGCCCCACGGCCGTGCCCGTCAGCCAGCGCGCCAGCCGCGAGAAGTCCGAGTGCACGTTCGCCTCCGACATCAGCACCTTGCTATACAGCTCGCTCTGCAATTCGCGCGTGACACGTCTGTTTATAATCATGCTTAACCCGGCGTTCCAAGGTGCTTGCTTTAATTTCATAGTACATGAGTAAGCTGGTTTCGATCGCCGGGCGTCATTAAAATTGTTAATAGCAAATTTATGCACTGAACATATCGCGTGCTCAAGGATGAAGTAAAACGTCGTAGGGAAACCTGCGTGTCGTAATAATATAATTGAAATAATATTGTTGACGTGTGAAGTCCGCCAACTTGCACTAGAGCAGATAAAATCACGAATATATGAGCATTAGTTTTCCTACCGGTGGGCATTTATAGGCTGTTTACATATATGTGAATTTATTAGTCCACTATTATAAGTTTTTTACACTGTTTAGCAGCTACGATGTAGTCTTCACCATAGTTAGTATTATTATAACCATAGCCTTACACAACAATAAACAATAAATAAATAAATAAGCCACGATAATGACAATGTTGACCAGGAGGAGGATAGAGAAGAAGGAGGGGTAGGGGTGAGGGAGAGGAGACCGGAGTACTCACGACGCGGTACTGGCTCTTGCGCGTGAACATGCGGTGCGGGCAGCGCACGTGGTGGTGCTGGCTGACCCAGGAGCGCATGTTGAGCCAGTGGACCGTGCCGCCCGGCGCCGCGCCGCCCTCGCGGTGCAGCAGCACCAGCTCCTTCTGCGTGCGGATCGCCAGCCGCTCGATCTCCTTCTCGATCTGCGACCGCGCGGCTTATTTACATTGTGTTCTTTGCATAACGTCCGCCGTCGAGGCAATGTGCCTTAGACTATACATACTACAGAATTAGCCAGATTATGAATAAACAAATCTTTACCAAGTAGAAAGGAATGGATAACAACATATAATTACAATTCTCTCCTTTAGAAAATCTAAATTTTCAGACCTATGTATCCCGCTAAGGCTTATCATTAAAATCGAAAATTTTAATCGTATACAATACATATGAAAGCTTTAAAAAAAAATATCTTATATGACTCATGATTCAAATTTTTTAAAATAGTACACATATTACTGCTGCTTATAATACAAACTGACGATATTTATATTGTTTGTAACTTGCATATAATAATTCATTATTAGTTTTAAATTCTCGAGGTGTAAGAGCTCAACCTAACCTTCACGTGATACACTCTGCTAACAGACGGATATAACATGCCTAACCCAAATCCCACAGACTGGCATTCCTAGCGCGATTCCCTTCATGCTCTCACCAACCCCGTCCATCATGGTGATCTTTCGTGCACGGCATATCAGCTTTTGTTTATGTACAGCCGTGCACTTATACAGGTTGATAAAGAATTCTTCTTTATTCAAATATCCTTAACATTAATTGAGTGGACATCCCAAATAAATATATAAATTGTATAGTACAAATATTATAACTATTTAGTTCTGAAACCAGGCTCTAGAATAGCAGGTGTAAGTACAGTGACGTAGAAAAGTAACAGAGTACATAACATATCAAATGCTAATGTTAAATTTAAGTAAAATTAAAAAGAAGTAACAATAGCTAAAATAACAACCAAAACGGTCAGGAACTTGACACAGTTTTTGTATTGGCTGTCCACTGCACGGAGCGAGCGGGACAAGAAGATAAATCAATCGGATACGAGCGACAGAGAGATAGTATAACGCTCACCTCCTACTCCGCGATTATCCTACTGCGCATGCGTCAAACCTAAAAATACTACTGCGACGCCATTCGTTACAAAATTCGCGGTAGTTAAAAAAATTCGACTAATAAAAACTGTTTCAATGCGTGCGACTATTCCACATACCTTCCCTATACTCGCTTGTTTATCTCCTAATGCCACGATCAAGATACAATCGGCTTGACGGATGCAACGTTGGGTCCACTGGGTTAAACTGGGATCGCATTGATACAACGCCACCTGTCGACAACGCCTAATATTAATAAAACTGTCAATGAATAAGAGAGAATGAAGACTTTTTTTAGTATCAAAAAGAAATTACCTTATGTTTGTCTTCCTGCTGTGCCAACCAAGAGCTGAGCCTGTATTCATTATTCGGGTCCATGATGGTAAGCCCCAAAAGCTTCCTTATCACGTCAGACGTCAATCTAACGGTAGGACCTGTACAAGATATGTTTCATCAAATAAGGATTGTACTTATCGTTTCTATTATTTTATGATATTGTAGCACAAGGTTTACGTGTAAAAGTAGCTTATAAATGTCCTAGTGGGCAAAAGTGTAGTTTTTGGAGATTTGCGTTTAAAGCAGCATTTAAAATTGCAATTATCAATTTTAATCTTATTATGATATTCAAACAAGCGCTCTGACTATGGAGCGTAGAGTTAAGGAAGAGTATCTCATACGGGTTTACAACCGAAATACTGTTCACCGAAATGTATGAAAACAAGAGTTCAGTAAATGTCCAGAATGGTCCAAGTACATGAAGGTAGTCGATGAAGTGAAGTATGCCAACAGAGAAACAGCACAGAATATTAGTAATTCTTATAAATAGAAGTTAATAAGAGCACAAAGTGAGTCAAGTTTTACCCTCTAGCTACAGCAGCGCCATCTTAATTTCATACATTTCTTTACCTCCACACTTCATAACTCAGGCCCTGTGCTTCGATAACTTACGGTTTTGTGTACATATACGCGTACAATGTAACGGCTACGAAATTATTTAGTTATCACCGAAAACCTTGACTTTTTCACCGTCGATACGGTGTTTGGATTTGGATTCAACGGATTGTGTATAGTTACAATGCATCGAAACCCAATATTTTACATGTGGCATATATATTATCTTCAATCGGTATTTGAACTCGGGTCGCACCGATGGCGCTGAGCGAATGGTAGAGCTCGTAGGTGAAGGCGGTGAGCGGCACGTCGTCGCCCACCGGCACCACGGCCACCGTGGAGAAGGTGTGCTGCGAGGAGCGCGGCTCCAGTGGCGCCGCGGGCCGCCCCGTCGGCTTCTGCCATGAACCTGCCAAGAGAAACTATATTACTACAATCATTGACATATACGAGTATTGCACCGATAGACCAGAAAGTTCATAGAAACAGGATGTTCCAAATATTGACCGGTCGTGCACGGTGTCATTAATTTATGGTAAAATTGGGTTAATTACTAAATTTATTTTATTATATATGAATCAAAACAATATGGCTTTATAATATAAATGTTTATTATTTATGATATCCATTCTAATTTTCTGCTAAATGTGTAAATCCCAAAACATTGCATATCCGTAGTAGAAAATATGGCAAAAAACGTCTAAATTATGAGTAAATATATGAAGTAATAAAAACAGGGGTTCGAATGGGCCGGTTCGACCGGGATAATACCTCGCTGAATACCGGCGTGAAGTATCAGAAATAACAAAAGAAGCATCTTGGGATTTTGCGTTTCGTCCAGTGTGAGTCCTTAAAAATCGGGAACGCACTGCAGCTCCTTTGGTGTTGCAGATGTACGTGGGCGTCGATAATCACTTACCATCAGGTGAGCCGCTGGACAGTTTGCCCCATTTCCCATTAAAAAAAAAGGAATGTCTATTACATTACAATACTTCAATCACCACATTTATTGAATCCAATGCATAGCTAATTAATATTATCAAACCTAAGATTCTATGTCCAAGAAGATTGATAAGCCGCGTGACAACGACCGGGAAACGCAGTTTAATGGCGTTGAACAGCCCCTCGGGTAGCTTCGCCAGCTCGGAGTCCCTCACTGCCATCACCGTGGTACTGCGTCTGGTCTGAGTTACCATCTCCACCTGGTAATAATAAATTCCATCAGCCTCTGTCTACCGCCAGGTAAATTCCTCTCCCCAGTTTCATTAAAATACTTTGTATACTTTCTAAATCTGTCAAAAGCTTTGACACTGTCTCAGAAAAAAATAAAAGAGGCCTTGAATTATTTAGTGACTATCCCAGAAATCGTAGTCAATGTGTGGAAATTGCCAAGGTCCGTGGTAGATACGATTATTTACGTTACGAAGTACCTCTGGGTAGCATATTAGGCCCTACGCTATTCTTTATTTATGTCAACGGATTGTGCAAGCAGTCACTGCCGAATTGCAAAATTTTCATTTACGCAGATGAGACTGTTTTAGTCTTCAATGGGGATATAAGAAAAGATACACAGAATATACCTTAATAATAATATCACAGTATCTGAATTCCAATCCATTTACATCATAATTTAAAGTAAAATACAAAATATGTTATGTTATCATATATAAACTTCTGTTTCATCAAGATATGTACGTACTTGTCTATTTGTCTTTATTAATCTTTTCACAAAATAAAACGATGCAACTAAATTTTCAGCCATTGCTCTTAGACCATCGTAGGCAACTGTGATCTGTCAGTGAATATGTCGTTTTGTGTTTTATAAAGTATTAGGTACGTACAATCCCCACTAGGTCGCCTTTGCCGTACTCGCCCACCAACTCCTTCTTCCCGTTGGGGTGTGTGATGACCGACCGCAACCGTCCGCTCAGCACTATGAAAGTAGACCCTGATTCTTCATCCTGCCGGTACACCGCACGCCCGGATTCCAGGAACACCTGATGTACGACCACAATACTTGATATTTATAAACATTATTAACACGACAGATACAATAAAATATTTAATAACCTTCTAATCAGATAGGAAACCACCACAGTCCTTAAAGTGACCACAGACTCACATTTCGAGGCAAGCCGCAAATATCTATGAGTGGTCCTTAGTGTGTACTCGTCTCATTAAGAACTTACCCAATCCAAAGCGAAGTCAACTTGGCGCACGAACGGTGACAGCCTCTTCACGACGGTGTTGGCGATGTGCAACACGACGGACGGACGCTCCCGCATGATGCTGTACACCGTCGTCTTCGACAGCAGCCCGATACGGGAGAAATGCTTCGCGCGGATCGAGAAGAAACTCGGCTCGCCGGTCAACACCGCTAGGCCCCCTCCACTTCGCCTATCAATCAATATAAAATGATTGGACGCAAACCAATGACAAGGGAAATGATGTTAAAATAACTTCTTTGTCTCCAAAACCCAACCTCTCATGTACGTGGTGCTAGATGACAAACCCTGGTAGACCTAGAGACATGGTAGATCCTGGTAGAGATGGAGACTCTGGTAACCGAATGATGGTGAAAAATCCATCCGAATACCACAGACTGGTTATGGTGAGTCGCATCACTAGTGCGAGAGTACCGGCCCTGCGCTAACCCATCCGCTTGCCCCAAGGGGTGTACAATCACACCTTTCAAGAAATATATACCTTTGCTTCTGCATATTTGTAATATGTGTCTTATCTCTATTTCTTTTTGAAGGGAGAATAGATAGGACTTCTGCTCACTCACCTGGATACGCCGTAAACATATGAACCTCCCCTTCACCTTCGGCAACCTTCTGCGACACGAGCAGCGCTCCAGACAGAAGGTAGACCAAAGCCACATCCTGATTGAACAAGAATATTCTAGAAGTGAATACTACAAAGAATGAATTCCATGTTACTGATGTAAGCCCAGAAACTATTTGAGTGACAGAACTATATAATACTCGAGTATCGAGTTTGAAGTCAAACGACAGTTAATAATCCTGGCTAATACAACGATATAAGATTTATGTATGCTAATGTACAAGAAACATTCAATCAAACACGCGTGTACGCACGCGCGAAACATGCACGCACACTATGTATCAATACAAAAAAATGTGTGTGTCTACTATGATTATCGTATTTTATGTAGAATGGAATAGAATTGTTAAGTTGCAAACATTTTTTATTAACGACGTGGCAAATCTGCCTACGCAAGTTTCGAATGTAGATTCGAAAGAGGGACAGAGCTATACGAAAAAACAGTAAAGTGTCAAAACATCATTCGACTTCGTATAGCTCCGTGCTTTTTACCCCCAAGTCACGGGTTATCCTAGTTTAGGGGTCCAGTGTAATTTTAAGAAAAATTGTACCTTTTCTTTTTGGAACAAATACAGATTTATTT
Organism: Bhutanitis thaidina; assembly: GCA_029286595.1. Taxonomy (NCBI): domain Eukaryota; kingdom Metazoa; phylum Arthropoda; class Insecta; order Lepidoptera; family Papilionidae; genus Bhutanitis; species Bhutanitis thaidina. The sequence goes on along the minus strand of JAGSMS010000029.1, from coordinate 3,975,159 downwards.
TCTTATGTTGGCTCTACAGCTGCAACATGCATAGGCAGTTCAAAGTACGAAAAAACCAAATCACAGGCACGTATTCTTAAACCTTATAATAATGTTATTCAATTTTATTTCTAAGTTTCTAGAAAGATAATTAGAAACATATTTATTTATTATATGAAACTAAATTTAACAGGATTGTTCATTTGTTGTAATTATTTGGTAGCATTCTAATAACAACATAAAACAAAGTAGAACGGCTTAGAATAGATCGCAGGCGTATTTTATTTCATTATGATTATCGAAAAAAAATATGTTGCATTGACTTTATGTTACAGTAATGAATTGAATGAATATTATGTGAATAAAAAAAAGGCGCGGTTACTAAATATAATTTCAAACCACACTGGAAAATTAACGCGCAAAACTCAATAGCTACCTGAACTATCTCTGGCTCACCCACGAGACAATAATACAGCTTTAGGAAGGAATTAAATAACATTAATGATAAGAAAAATTTCGCTATTGTAATAATGTATTATATATATTATAAAGATAACAACAAACTTCAATCTCACGAGAATATCTAAAAATCAACGTTACAATAGTGATGTCGTAAATACGAGCAATCTTAAAAAAATCCCTGTAAAAAAATTAATCACTTAACTTACAGACGTATCCGATTTTATAACTCATGTCGTGTTGCAACATAAAAAATTCTATAGTTATGTCATGTCGTATTGCACCAATAGAAATTGTATAGTTATGACATGACATGGGTTAATTTTCATGTCCAAACGCCGTGTAATAGGCACGTTTTTAAAGTTTACCAAATCGACGATATGGAAACAAATATTTATTTAATTACTTTATATTTAGGAACATTAGAAACATACGTATTAAATTATTACATCCAATATTTAGAGAATGTTCTAAAAAATTTTATATGCGTAAATGTTATTAAATGTGTCTGTACGTGTCTCGCGTGACACTGCATCATATCCTTCCTTAACATGAGAAGGGTAATTTCTCAGATCTCGAACTAACATATTTAAGCTCCACCTACAGCGTAATAATGATTCATACAATCACCTTATGACTCTCCTCCTTCATGATGTAAGTGCCGGCGGGAAGGTCCCTCACTTGCACGTTGCCGCGCAACAAATGCTCGCTCTCTAGACCCAACTCCTTCACAAAGGCCTCAGTGGCGATTTGAATAAAAGCCTACAATACAACAAGGCATATTAATACGGGAACATCGAACATTTAAGTACATTTTATTATAACAGGGGAAACTTATATAGGTATTGTGCTATAGACGTGTACAAAAAAGAAATCATGTGAGTATGTTTGTTTTTTTTGTGTTAAAGGGGGCAAACGAGCATCCGGCTCACCTTTGGCATAATTGGCATCTCACCGAAGGCCCACTCTCTCTCCCGATCCCCCACCTCACTATCTCTCCCATCTCCCAAATATCCTAAAAGGCCGGCAACGCACCTGTAGCTCCTCTGGTGTTGCAGATGTATATGGGCGACGGTAATCACTTACCATCAGGTGAACCGCTTGATCGTTTGCCCCCTTTCCAATCAAAAAAAAAATTTATCCCGCCATCAAACGGTAGACATTGCTATTTTCAAGGATTTTAAATTAGCCCCCTTTTACGACGTCCACGGGAGGAAAGGGGACAAACACAAAAAGGCATGAAAACATTAAAACATAGTATTAGTACAAGGGTACTACTTATTTGTGCACACATATTATTATTACTAAATGTTTACACAATTGTATAACTTCAGTAGTTGAAGCAACTGTTTTACCTTGAAGATTGATTAAATAAATGTACAGATGGGGTTTTTTTTTCGCGGTCTGCCATTTGTTGCCTACATCGTTGATTCTGTATTTATGAACGCTGTACCTGTTCGTCGAGGTTGTCCGTGTTGTGCTTCTTGAACGAAGTGCCTTCTTTACTTTTGAAAGATGCCGTTGGCTGAACGTCGGGCTGTTGCTGTGACATTACGAAATATTTATTAGACGACCTGCGCGGCTCAGTGCTCGGAGCCCGCTGCTCGACTCCCGATAATGAAATACAATACAAGTCTATTGGTTTTGAATTGGGGGCATATCACATTCTTTTTTTAAAGAATAGATTAGCTGATTTCTTGTATTTCCGCGTACACTACTATTTACAAATGCTATCGCATTTAATTTTGTTTATATATTCCCGACGTGTTACGATTGCTTTACAGCAGCCGTGATCACGATGGGACTGAATATAGAAACAAATTTAAACACGATAGATGTCGTAAATAAAAGTTTCATTTCAAATAGACTAGCTGTTAAAATGCAACCATGTTAAAAAAAATTAATATTCCTGTACGTAAGAGCGTGTATCTGAATTGTTTCTGAACAATAGTTCAATGGCGGAATCGAACCTGTGCCGTTGTGTTTCGCAGGCCGTACCCTTACCCATTAGGCTATTGGCGTTTTATATGCATATATATATACATAGGCATATAGGGGAAAACGTACGATTGCCTTTTTTTGGTTGACTTTTTCGTTTGTCTGACGATCTGTGTCTATTCGTTACTATCCCCTACCTAAACTTAACAGCATGCAAATAGAATCAATACATCGAGAACAAAGATGTATGGTGAAATAGCTCTTATTCTGCACACGCAAATACCGTGGAATGTAAGTACTGATATATTGTTACATTTGACATTAAAAAAAAAATATTATGATGTGACAACATTGCGTTAAAAAAAGACCACAGAGGAAAATAGTAAAATAAGTTAGTTAATGAAACAATTATTTATATTCTAAATATTATTAAAAGAACTTCATTATACTATCACTATGAATGTTAAATGAATCTTTTACAATATATGTTATAATGTTTCTGTTTGAGACAAATATTATGTATTTTCTGCTTGCATCCATATATGCTTTTTATTTGAATTTAATATTTACGTTTTGTTCACATCATCGTTCACTGTACTAATAGGAAATGTTAAAGGGATGTTACCTGGGGCGTGTTAGAAGTGAGGTCGGGCACCATGTCGGGCCTGGGCTTTCTGCCTTGAATGTGTATAGGTGATGATGTCTGACGCCCACCGTCCTGCCGCACAAGGTGATGATGTTATGTTAGACACATTCAAGGTCCGTATTACATTATCATATGTCTAGGAAATTCTTGACCATTCCTAGGTTCCCCGTTTTCCTTTGTTATTGATTTAAGCCCATTTTTAACAATAGAGCTGTAGTAGCAGACGGTAAATTTAGACTCTATCGCAATTAGATATGAAGACAAAGCTTGAAAGATGTAATATACATCTAAAAAAAAACAAATTGCAGCCTGTAAGTCGCCACTGCTTGGCAAAGTTCTCCTTCTCAAATATCTGAGATGGTTTCGGAGCAGTGCGAGTTGAAGGACTTCACATGTCGTCGGAATAATATTTTTTATTATTTCTCAGTCATACAGGTTTTCCTCGCGATGTTTTCCTTCATCGCCGAGAACGTGCTACCGCACTTAAAGCTGCCCTGACCGATTACCTGACCCCAGGCCACCACCACGGCTCTAATCTATTCTCCATCTATCGTCATATAATTCACCCGGTAATGAACATATTTAAGACCATATATATGATCATATAGTCGTAAATATAACAATGTAATACGTCCCTAACCATTGTTAAGATTGGCGTTAACAAATATGTAACAGAAAGGGTGATAATGAAAACACCTAACCATGCTAATTACACTAACGTTGAGGAAAGAAAAAATAAAACATGTTAGGCAAATCAATCGAGTGTATTTTTGGTTGGTTTTTTTGGTAGGTTACGTGATACTGTTTAAATCAATAAATTTAAAGGTCGCATCTTACAAACTTTTTTGTTACTCTCGGCTGCCATTTAAACTCCACGAATTGAGAAAGTCGTCTATAAATTGACGGTGAAGTGATTGAACCACACACACACACACAATATGTGCACTTACCAAATGCTCGACTACCCTCTCGTTGTGGAGCGGCGAGTGCATGCTGGTGCCGCTGTCGACCAACACCACTTTGCTGGTTTTGCCCGGGGACGACGCCACTGTGCCAGGACGGCGTTTGTCACGGCCCTGATAAGATAAGAGAACTTGAAACAGAACTTGTCAAGTGACGAGCCAGATGCGCGTGCGTCGCCGATCGCTGATTATTTTATTAGAATACTTTAAATGTAAAATATATCAGACTTCCTTATCGGCCTTTTAACAGTTCACTAATACCTAATACCATAATTATGTCTGCAGATGACCTAGACACACTTCCTATCTAAAACGCTGCTGTCCATTACCGATCTGGTAAATTTCGGTCTAGCACTTGTCAGAGGCTAGGACATTCATCTAGATTTTTTTTATTGGATTGGGATGTGAAACGCGCTTACAGTCCACCTGGTACGGTGGCTGTAGCACCTAGATATGCCTTAAATCGAAGAAGGTTGAACGAGGACCAAGAATATCCTCGCATCCTGTAACCGTCTCTCCGTTACTTTCAAACCGGAACAATTACAGTACTGTTTGTCGGCTGAAATAGATAAAGAGTGTGAAAGCAACCAAGATAACTGTAAGACAGATGAGAATCTACCACCTGTTAAAAAAAATGTTCCATTTCCTTAGTGGACGTTTACGCATTGCAGGCTTTATTAAAATAATATTAACAGTTGTAATATTAAGTCCAAAAAAAATTCTTTAGCCAATCCGGCAACAAAAAATATTTTAATATCAGTCGACGAGGACGGGGTAACATTTTATTAATCTAATATAGTGGCTAAATGATTCATCAGTATAAGAAAATTGTTGTAAGAAGATATCATTACCATTAGCGTAGTAGAGCCAAGCGGCGGCTTTAGCTGCTGCTCGAATGGGCCGGCTCGACCGGATTGGTACCACGGCCTCGCAGAATACCGGCGTGAAGTAGAGGCAGCTTGTGCTTCTGCGTTTCGTTCGGTGAGTGAGGTAACCGGAGGCCTACATCCCCTCCCTATTCACCTCCTCTTCCCTCCCATCTCCCAAATATCCTTAAAGACCGGCAACGCACCTGCAGCATCTATGGTGTTGCAGATGTATGTGGGCGACGGTAATCACTTACCATCAGGTGAAACGCTTGCTCGTTTGCCGTCTCTTCTATAAAAAAAAAAGCTAAAGACAAAACAATCGTTCATATTTGTAACGTGACCAAAAAAATATTTCAGTACATGAGTACTACCCTCTATATGCCCTTCAGTACTGTACTACAGTACTACAGTATTTTTTTCACGTTGGCAGGCAGTGTTACTTACCGGATTAACTAATTCAGCACTCAATCCTAAATACTGATGGAGAGCTGTGAATGTGACGCGCTGCAGTCGCACCATGATTATCTACAAAAATTAAAAATATATCAAAATCTTCATTCAGAACTACTGTCTTCTGACGAGAGGGGGGGGAGAGAGGAGAAGCAAACACTCCTATAGGCCTCATACACAGTACATTCATACATTGGAGTGTGTTATAACTTGGTTTATTTGTATTCGTTAAGATTAGGGGCAAGATTAAAATCGTTTATCTATACAATTGAATACTGATCATAACAGCATAGTGTGCAAAATAATGATACTGTACCTGAATGACACGAACAAATATGTCGGGGTACTCCTTGAAAACCTCCTGGAACGCACGCATGGGCAGTTTAATAACTTGCGAGTCTTCCAGTGCTTTCGCGTTGACTGTTTTGTACGGTTGGGAATGTCCCTGCAATTAAAAAAAATTTAGATATTTCCATTGAGGTACAATATAAAAAAAAACAAAACAACGTTCACTCCTGTTAATGCAAAAATTATGACAAAAATGTTAAAGTCAAAACTGGGAATACTGCAATTTATAATCAAGGGAATATTTTGTACAGCAATCGAACTTGAAATCCTTAGAATGGACTTTCAGGTCCATGAGCACAGACATTTTTGTATATCTTTTTCTTTATGACATCATTTTCCGAATACAAAAGTATGACAGAGAACATCGACACTTGTAGCACTGAAGTAGAAGTAGGAGAAGAGCGCGTGCGCATGTGCTTAACGTGCGTGCATCCGTACGTGCGAACGTGGGTGGTTGCACGTGTGTGGCTGTACCTGTGTGGCTGTACGTGTGTGGCTGTACGTGTGTGGCTGTACGTGTGTGGCTGTACGTGTGTGAATGCTTTTGTGTTTCATTACCGTGAGAACGTCGGTGAAACTGAGCAGGGACGTAACGCTCTCCCCGGCTCGCACAACTTTGAGCGACAAACTGCTGCCGTCCGCGTTCGTTATGTAAACGTTCACGCGTCCCGTCTGCACTACGTATACGTTCTCATCCGTGTCACCTACAAGGACGAGAAGAGTAAAGACAAGGTATTTATAATAACTATAAGTAGTAGCCTTGGTAGTCCAGTGGTCAGGGCGCTCACTTTAGTTTCATAGAGTGTGAGTGACCTGGGTTGGATCCCCGCTGCCGGCACCAACAAAATCGTTAATAACTTTTTCAAGTGTTGTATTTACCACGTGCTCAGCGGTGAAGGAAAACATCGTGAGGAAACCTGCATGTCTGAGAGATAATAAAAAATATTATTACGAGCATATGTAAACCCGCACTGGAGCAGCGTGACGGGCCCTTCCCGACTCCTAAACCCTCTCTGATACTCGTATTTGAGAAGGAGGCTTTTGCCCAGCAGTGGGCACTTACAGGCTGGTACTTTACCTTTTTTTTTAGTAAGAAATAAAGTAATCTTCGTTTATCTGTGTATTAGCTTATAACTTCTATGCTACTAAGGGGATTATAATGAAATTTTCACCGTTACTTAGAACATTTCATGAAGAATAAAACATATCACAGATCTGACGGTGCGAAGCTGGCGCGGTTCGCTTGTATTAAATATATTGGCAAGACTTATTCAAATAGATATTTCCCCTCTGTATTCGTTCAAAGAATACGATAAAAAATACTTGTTTAATATACATAGCCTACCATCCTTTTCGAAAATAAATTAGTTAATATTTTAATTTGTGTAGATACAGTGATGTGCGAAAAGATGAAAAAATACAACGCTGACATAGTTGCTTTCACTAAATGATTTACAATAATATTTTCGCGTTCGGAAAGAGTGTCAGACAGTTCTGCGACCGCATCCACTGTCTATCATGCAAAATAATACTTCCCTTAGTTCTTTAAAAAGACATAATTCGATTTAGAGACAGGAACAAGGAGAGCTTGGAGCAAACAATGAAACTTACCAACTTTAAACAAGAACGATCCAGCCGGCAGATTAAGTATCTCCGTGTGTTTGCAGAGCATGAGAAAAACTGGTTTCTCAAAGTGACCGAACACCCTGATGCTGTGCAGCATATAGAGGGCGTCCGGCGGAACTCGGTCGTCGCTCGTCAGGTCTTCTTCTAAATATTCTGCTGGAGGCTCCAATACCTTGGGAAAAAGAAAACAGACGGACTCTTTGTATATATGCATTGGAACAGTTATTTAAACATTTCGTAAAACTATTTTTGAAGTCTTATTCATAACGGTAGTACATGTATATATAAGAGTTACAAAGTTACTGTAGTGCATAGATATCGTTCTATATCACATAACCTCCTACCGCCAATAGGTAGGTAGATCTTTGAAGGGACAACGTCCCCAAAAGGCCTAACCTAATGGCTCCTCATCACAATCGACCATGATAGAGTATCACAGGCGAGCATGATCGTGCGGAGGGCAGAATCGTTTATGATCGGCCTTCATCGGCTATTATCGTCGGCGATCGGTAAGATTCTTTTAAATTTATTGAATTTACATATATATATATTTCAAAACCCATATACAATCCTATTACCTTAAGTTGCTCTGGGGCCGACTCCTTTTTAAGCTGCAACAGTTTCCTGGCAAAACGCATGACAGCGCGTCGCTTTCGACCCTGGCCCGAGTTGGAGATGGACTTGACCTTCCGCAGCATCCGTCTCCCATAGAATAACATCTTGTCCCGTTTGCGGAACCTCTTCGCAGGTTCCCCACCGGCATCCATCGCTCCAGCGCCACCTGATAACTCTGTAAAGGTGTTGCTAACAATTATAACGTAATAGTTGATTTCAAATAAATGTAGATCTATATTTTATTATCTATATCATTAAATGCTTATGTCACAAGACTACAACTCCGCCATTTCACAATCGAGATGAACATTTTTTTGGAAAATCTCATTGAAAAGTTAAATCATCGGCGTAATCACAGGTTATACGGTCGTACCTTGTAACCTGCACATATGTTTATTCTAATAAGTTGATTTTATACGTGGTACATCGGTAAACAGCGACCGCCGGTCTACCAGACCCAGTCCTTGACACTAAGGAGTGTCCATAAACTATATGATGCGATAAAACGTTTGGCTCTTTTTCGACCCCTTTCCCTCCCTTTATGTAGCCAAGCGTGCCTTCTCTGTCGACTCACCACCTTTTTTTGTCACTGTGTTTTGAAGTAAATTGTTTGCTTTCTACCAAGGCAACCCCCATTCCTTCTTGCATCCTTCTAGGGCATTCGAGTAAAAATAACCTCAGCTCACCTCTGAAAAGGTTTTCAGAAAGTAAATATTGTTTTTGAAATAAATCACCTGCTCATACCCACTTCCTTATACGATAACGTGTCAACAACAAAGAGTCTGCTATCGCTCTAACTGGGCCAAGGTCTTTATCGCATTAAAATACACGTAATTTAATGAAATTTATGTAGCTTTGTTATTTTCATATCCTGTTATTTAGTCGCCTTACAGTTGCCACGGAAACACAGATGTTACACCAGGGTTTCCGGGTCATTTGACTAATGAAGTATATGAAGTAATTATATTTACTGATAGGTAGTCTAGGTTAGGTATACATTCAAGGTTGACGCACTATGGGCAAATGCAAAAGACATTGGCGTAAACATCACCGCGCAGTATCCAGTAGGTCGGTGTCGAGCACCATTACCACACGGGAAACCAAAAAAAAAAAAGCCGTATAGCGGCGGTGTAAAATTCAGTCAATCGCTTTCTTCCCGCGCGTCGAAATAAGTAACTAAAGGTAGCCAGAGGTAGCCTGTGTTACGCTGAATCGTTTCAGGTGGAGATCCTCATTAGTGTGAAAACACGTCAAACTAACCTTTTAAGCGCCATCGCTTGTAGTAATAGAAGAACGCGACTAGTAACGACACCAGTAAGCACCCGCAGAATGACCACAGCAACTGTAAATAAAACAAGCAAATATTAATATAGATATTGTTCTAAGCCCGCGTGGACGTCACAGCCGTAGCCATGACACATAGGGACAAACAGACTCTTTTTTTTTAAATAATCTAAATGTGACCTGAATCACAGAGTACATTTATACGCACTATCTCCGCCGTATGACTTTCTCCCGTGACAAACATGCACAATTATTTGCAGGCGGAATTTATTCGTAGTAGGAGCGTGGCGGCGGATTTTGCTGGTGCTCGAATGAGCCGGCTCGACCGGGGTAGTGCAGGCATCTTGTGCTTGTGCTTCTGCGTTTCGTTCGGTTAGTGAGGTAACCGGAGGCGCACTCCTTCTCCCTCTCCCTCGCCTATTCCCTCCTCCTGAAATAACCTTAAAGATCGGGAACGGATCTGCAGCTCCTCTGGTATTGCATATACGTGGGCGTAATCACTTACCATCGGGTAAGACGCTTGCACGTTTGCCTCCTTTCTCTTATTGTTATAAAAAAAAACACTTCTTTCACGCGGGAACAGCTACCCGCAGCGCCTAAGCATTGCGCCACAAATATGATAAAACGCGCTTGCGACCCGTGCAAGTTAATAATACACAGAGGCCCCTATTGTCTGTTTGTTGATATCCGGTTTGTCTTCATTGCTATCTAAATGTTAGTTTATTTTAAGATCCTTTGTACACAGAACATGAAAACGCAATCATTATTCAAACATTTACACTATAGCATAAGAATATGTATATAACCAACATTGGCAAAGTAAAGTAAAGTAGCAGCCTGTAAGTGCCCACTGCTAAGCAAAGGCCTCCTTCTCAAATACGAATATCAGAGGGTTTAAGAGCCGGGAAGGGCCCGCCACGCTGCTCCAGTGCAGACATGCAGGTTTCCTCACGATGTTTTCCTTCAACGCTGAGCACGTGGTAAATACAGCACTTAAAATTGCCATCGAACCCAGGTCACTCGCGCTCTATGAAACCAAAGTGAACGCCCTGACCACTAGGCTACCACGGCACTAACATTGGTATTGGGTATTTTTTTATTGGGTTAGATTTACCAACGAGCTAGCGGTCCACGTGTGGCTAAGTGGCCATTATAGCCCATGGACATGTGCAAACAACTTCAATCGAAGAAGGTTAAAGATGCGTTGACAGCCCCATGGTGTCAGATGGAATGCCTCATACCCTGTAATTATACTGTCTGTATAGAGAGACAGTATAATTACAGTTTACACATTAAGGTATAGACCTTTCGAACCGGAACACAACAGTTGTCACACCGGTGATTGGTAGCAGAAATGGGTTAAGAGGGATGGTGTACCCAGAGGTAGTGGCAGTGGACCCTACCACCCAGTGATGGTTATTCTTATGACTGTAGAACACACGAGCAGTTCGATGCCACATTTATTTATTCTGTTATTAAAATCTCTAGTACAGTTATTATCTTGTAACCTTGAACTTGTTGTTTAGCATGAATCATTAACGTTAACGTAACCTTTGTTAGTTTTCTCGAACAAGTAACGTAACATTTGAGTTACATTGCAAGTTTATTATTCACGTATACGTAGTTACATATGTAAATGGTCGTCGACGTCGTCACACGGGCTTAAACGCGTTTTAGCTATTCGTCCTTACATTTAAGTCTCTGAATTAGGTAAGGGATATGTATCATAAATGAAAAAACGTCATTTTCACCTAACGCCACTAGCCTAGTGGTCAGGGAACTCACTCTAATTTCATAGATTGCCCTAGGTTCGATCTCCACCACAAAAATTGTTAATAGCAAGTTAAGTCCTGTATTTACCACGTGCTCGGCGGGGAAGGAAAACATCTTACTTTACTTTATTCTTTAATGTACACATTATGCTTTTAATAATAAACAAGATAAAGGCACAAAGGCGAGCTTAACCCTAAGCAGAGTTCAGCAGAGTTCAGAGTAACATCGTGAGGAAACCCGTCTGAGAGATAGTAAAAAAAATTCGAGGATACGTGAACCTACACAGGACCAGAGTGGCGGGACTTTACCGGCTCAACAAAACCCTTTTAGATATTTTGGAAGGAGGGCTTAGACCAGCAGTGGGGATCTACAGGCTGCTACTTAACTTTCACTTGTATGAATTTGTAAGGTTCCTTACGGAGTCCTATTAATAAGATTAAACGGTCAGCCCGTCCGTCCGACTTTTAAAATTTTTCTGTATTTCGAATCGCAATAGGTAACCGGTTGAAATTCACAAATTATATGTTATTAATTATACGGTATGCTGGTAGTGCAAACTCTAAAGTTAAACTATGAATAGTAAAAACCAGCCCCGAACTGAATGAAGCAAAGCACAAAATGTTTGTGGCAAATGCATAATACGGACATATTGTGTAGCTGTACGGAACCGTCTGTGCGCGAGTCCGTCTCGCACATGGCCGGAGATTTTTTATAACCTTAGAGTGACTAACGACACGCCTGCTGCTTATGGACCTAAACAACTTCAAACAAAGAAAGTTACATATGCGTTCCCACCTCTGATGACTTGATGAGTAAGATGGAATGGAATAATGGAATGATGATGAACGGAAGAGCTATTTATAATCTAAATTTTAACCATGGCCTCTCAATGTGTATGCATGAAAATTAAATGAATGTACATAAAAACTTTAATACTATTAGTTAGGTACATAAATTTTTTTTTATGGAAGAGACGGCAAACGACCAAGCGGTTCACCTGATGGTAAGTGATTAACGTCGCCCACATACATCTGCAACACCATAGATTTGCGTTGACGGTCTTTAAGGATATTTGGGAGAAGGGAGGGAAGAGGAGGGGAATAGGGAGGAGGTGTGGGCCTCCGGTTACCTCACTCACCGAACGAAACGCAGAAGCACAAGATGCCTCTACGTCACACCGGTATTCTGCGAGGTCGTGGTACCAATCCGGTCGAGCCAGCCCACTCGAGCAGCTGCTAAAGCCGCCGCTTGGCTCTACCACGGAGTAAACGGATGACTTGATGAGTAAAACGGAATGGAATGAAAAAATAAAATTAAATGTATGTACATAAAACACAAAAAAAAAACATGAAAAAGATTGATGGTATATTATTTTAGGTAGTTAAAGTTTCGTAAGATATTGCGATATGTATATGTTTTTGAAGTAGACGAAAAAGTAAATTAAATTTTTTTTTTTTAAAACTAAATCTTTAGATGTTTATTGTGTACGTGCGAAGCCGGCGCGGTTCGCTAGTGCATAACAAAAAAATTAACTAAATACAATAAAGCAGGTAAAAATGGGTTTCGTAATTATTCCTTTTGACATTAAAAAGCATTGTCCGTGTGTGTGTACGATAAGTCTTCAGAAATAATGCTTCGTGTTTCTTTTATCTACCAGATACAATCGAACATTGTTATCTACCTCATTGAGACATAATACGTTTTCAGAAATAATTATATGTCATGTTAGTTAATGAGATCACATATAATTGTATTGAGTTTAGTAGACACATACTTTGAAATGAAACTACCATTTATGCTATTGGATGCTATCGCGTTTAATTATGTTTTTATATTCCCGAAGTTTCGATTGCTTACAGCAGCCGTGGTCACGTGGGGACTGAGGTGTTAGACGTCCAGATGTCATAGTCAACTCGGGCTACCTTCAGCTTTTATTTATTAATTTTTGGTCCGATTTACGCAGAATGTGCTCGGTATATTGAGGTCGTGCAGTGTTATGCTTAGTTTTAGATTTAATTTTGTTTATAACTGGATCCCAAGCCGGTGGTAGCACCCAGCCATCTTCTCCATTGAAATTAGAATGTTTTTTTTTTATTATTTCAATAGCCTCGCTATCAATAGCAATAGAATCATCGTTGGCAGGAATCGGTGTTGTGTTGTGTGGAAACGCGATAAAATTCATACGTGGTGGAGCCAAGCGGCAGCTTTTGCTGCTGTTCGAATGGGCCCGGCTCGATTTTGTTATTTTTGAAAATTTCTTCCTACCCCTTGAAGTTTTAATAAATGTTTTCATTTACTGTGGGTACTTAAGATGCTTATATAAATAAATAAATGTGTTGTGAAACTAGTACTTGGGATAATTATAACTTATAAAAACATTCATGAATTTTGATGGAACTTTTTTTATAATATTCCATAAATGCTATGTATTAATCTGCATATCAATCACGCTTCAAGAACTGGGTAAATTATCAAAACTTTGCAGATATATTTTTAAAAAAAATATTGTGGGTATCTTCATGCAAAAAAACGTGTTTTTTCAAGGTTTTTTTGCATATTAAATGAAGAAATAATTAAAACCGGCCGAGCGTGAGTCAAGCCCGGGCTAAGGGATCCTTGGGCTTGAATTAAACAAAACACAATTGTTTTAGTTAATACATAACACAGATATTACATTGTGCAGGGAAACATCTCAGTGCTAGAGTATAGAAATTGATAGATTCAAGTTTTAGTAGAATTCCTAAATAGTAATTGGCTTCGACCAAGGAAACTATTTAGGAATCTCGATATTCCGGTTTCAGCAGCATTGCGGCCTTTCTCTACACTAATCTCCAGGACAACTGACAACCGCTGGGGAAAAAAGGTTCTCGAGTGGCAGCCACGTACAGGCAAACGCAGTCTAGGACGACCCCCACAAGATGGAGTGACGACCTGCGCAGTGTTGCGGGAAGTCGATGGATGCAGTTCGCTCAGGACCGAGCTTCGTGGCAATCTTTGGGGGAGGCCTATGTTCAGCAGTGGACTTCTGATAGGCTGAAATGATGATGATGAATCTCCACGAGTCCATTTTTTCGTTTCTGTGAGGAAATGCGGTATCCAAGGTCACTGTCCGATTTTAAAACACAGCAATAAAACAATTATCACTGACCAAAAAGGCGGAGATTACGGACCTTCACCTGACACGATGGGAGCAAACCTAAAGCGAAACACTTTTCGCCGGTCCGGGAGTCAGAGCGCGAAGGGTGGCGCGCTTCGTCGCCTAATTTATCGGCTGTTTGTCGGACGCCATAAGATTTTACCCTTAGTCGACTATTACAATACCCAGCGGAAAAAATAGTGGCAGATATTCTTATGAGGCCACGACATGGTAAGTAAGTCAAATAACTGTCAATCATATGAGATACATGACTGAAAAGATTGTTGGCTTTACCCTTAGTCGACTATTGCAATACCCAGCGGAAAAAAGTAGTGGCAGATATTCTTATGGTGCCACTACATGGCAAGTAAGACAAATAACTATAAATCATACGAGATACATTATTGAAAAGATTGTTGGGTTTACCCTTAGTCAACTATTACAATACCCAGCGGAGAAAAGTTGTGGTAGTTGTTCTTATAGGGCCACTACATGGCAAGTAGGTCAAATAACTGTGAATTATATATCATACATGAGATACAGGGAATGGGCTCATACAGCATGTTAATGTAAAATTATGTAGACAGATGATAAAAAAGCCTTGGAAGTGATTCGCGGATCTTGCATCCGCCTTTCTATATAACATACATTTTCTGCAGTCACTGCTGTCTGTTGGCGTTGGTTCACTTCGGATTGAAGGTGGGTTCAGCTTCTTTTAATTAAAGCAAGTAGGTGGTAGGCTCCATCTCTGTCTAGGAGTCGTCTGCGTCTGTACCACACATTTCCGCCGCTAGACAGCAGTGTAGTAACTGTCCGGAGTTCCGGTTTGAAAGGTATAGAGAGCTGTAAGGCATTCGATCTTAGTCCTCTGGGATGACAATGCATGTGTAATTTTCGTCTATTGAAGTTGTTTGAAGGTGTCTATGAGCTGCAGAAGCCACCAAACTCAATAAAATAAAATTTAAACCGGTAGCCAAGTTAACTGATTTAAAACGTTCCTTACTAACTATACTGTTAGTTAAAATAAAAGCTACAAATAATGTTTTTAAATCGGAACTATGTGTTCTGTTTTTTAAATTATTTCACTTATAAATCCTCATAATAACTCATTTCATTAACATTTTTTCATGCAAAATAACTATACATTATGGATGATACGTTGAACGAGTTTCGGGCAAAGTTTACTTGATACCTTGTTATTACTGTACCTAACATAAAAAATTGTTCAAAGAAACCCCATTGTTACCTGAAAAACGCTTGATTGTTTTTTTCATCGAACACGTCGAAGTATAACGACTGACACATAGCTATTAACTCGCTCGTGACTTCGCTCGCTTGCAATCCGAATGTAATGTAATTGACACCGACTGTGAAAACCTTTGTGCCGTTGTAATATTTTAATAGGTATTTGTAACAATAATTTCCCAAGAGACGGCTAAGGGAAAAGCCTAGTAAATCGCATTGGTTATGTACTATGACGGGCAGCAATGTTTAAGGTGCGAAGTGTCTAGACCTGTGATCCCGAATGCACTTGCCTATGTCCTGCAGTGGACTATTTACAAGCTGGTAAGGTAAAAAAAAACTCGCTTCCAGCGCGAGGTTACTGGCTCTGTGCTCCACCTACCCAGGTTGGTGAGTGTGGGTTATCTTCTGTACTTGATATACCAGCTTTTGTTGGTGCTTTCATGGAAAGGCATACGTCTAGCAGTGGACTAATACGGGCTGATGAAGAATAAAGTAAGAGGTTAACAACTATAATAAGAAAATTACATTAAACATTGCAACATATTTATTTTTCCTGTGGTACAATTGCTATGTGCTTGCTTGGCGGTGAAGAAAAACATCACGAGGAAATCTGCAGCTCTAAGAAATAATAATAATGTATGTCATGGACATGTGAAGTCCGTCAACACGCGCGGGAGTAACATGACGGACGCGCCCCGAACCTAAAACCCTCTCAAAACATTTTGTTGCGTCTTTCGCTAAGAGATGTTTAAAGGCTGATATTTTACTTTAATTTTACGCTTCCTCTGTTACACAAACATACAACGCGACAACAATTTGATCATATTATCATTCAAATAAAGCAAAGTCACGATGTGAATTTCAAGTACAAACAGTGATCACAAAACACGCAATTTCCTTTATAAATATTTTTTTTTATCTCAACATTTATACAAGGTCACAAAACTAGTAAAAACGAAATCAGGCAATATAGGGCGATGCTTGGCACTTCCGTGAGGCGTTGTCCCTGTGGACCATTACATAACAAAGTTACGTACTTATTTCAATTATATTTTTTTCATCCTTCATTTCAGCCTATCACAAGCCCACTGCTGAACGACCTATGTTCTCCAAAGACTGCCTCAAAGCTCGGTCCTGAGGCTTCCAGCACCACAATGCGACCTGCATAGTCACACCATCTTGTGGAGGATCATTCCACACTGCGTTTGCCTGTACGTGGCTGTTAATGATTCCTATGGTACTAAAGTTTAGGTCTTATCCTAATACCCTAGGGTGATGGTACCACAGGTTTCTCAACCTAATCGTTAGCCTGCAGGGTGTTTACCGGCACGATTACGTTAGGCTCTAAACATGGGTGACATAGGAGATGTAACACCTTTAAATAGTATAAAAGCCGCCTTTGTCATTGTATTCGCTCATATCTTTGAAACGTCTAAAAGGATTTCAATGCGGTTTTCTCTATAATTTAGAACATTTCATGACAAATCTTGTATTTTTTTTTCTTTATTACGAGGCTTAATCACATGCGATTATGTCGCCCCGTAAGTTTTATACATCAATTACTTACTGCCTAGAAGTAACCAGTCTATATAATAATGCAGCTACGTCTGACAAGGGTTTCGCCAAAATAATATTACAATCGCCCAGTTCCGAAATCAAGTGCATAAGAGAGGTCTCCTTGTATTTTCATTTTGGCCACATTCCATCAGTACATGGAACCTAGTATTTAGGAACGACTAACATGATGATGATGATGAATCGTCAGTCAGAGTATAGCCGAAATCGGCCTCCAGCTACTACCGAATGCCTTCCGTCGGCATTTGTCAACTAAAAATAAGTTGTGACTTTCACAAATATTGAGTACGTCTGAAATTCGAAGCCAATACCCACGGCTCAGTAGTAAGGTACGCTAACGACTGAGCGACGCGGTAGTCAATACACAGTTATCAAAGTGTGAACTAAAAAGGTACTTTATTAGTAGTTTTTGGGTCCCGGTTCAATAAGCACCACTTTCTGCTGCAGCACATTGCGACTGACTACATTACACCTACGCTGCAACACCTGAATCGATCAGGACTATGTGACCGGTCACGCTCTTCGATTACACTGGTTCTCTGTTGCATAACACATCCATGTTTAGTTTATTTATAACGAATCTGCGCGTAGACACGATTGTCAATAGAAGTGGATGATACAATTGTCAACGAATAATTGAGAAAGAGATTCAGGACGATTTACACCTCTGTCAAGTACGTTCTATATCACGGATTATTCACGAATGGTAAATGTGACAGTACCTAGTAGAATTCATACGAGAACCAATACTGGCCGACTGAAAGTACATTACAAAACAGGTAGAAACAAAACGGAAGGCTGCGGTCTGAGATCATATTCTGGATCGCAACAACCATTACATTATATTTGACAGACCACATGTTCACACAAAAGGACACCGATTCCTGCCAAGGATGATTCCTGCCAAGGATGAAATTAAAAAAAAACATCTTAATTTCGAATCCATTAATTAATAAAATTTAATCCAAGATCAAGCATACACCACCTCCTCGAGACACTTTGAGCTCACTCTGCTTCGATCGGACCAAAAAATAATCATTTAAAGCTGAAGGTAGCCCGAGTCTACTATGACATCGGGATGTCTAACACCTCAGTCCCTACGTGACCGCGGCTGCTGTGAAGCACTCGAAACGTCGGAAATATAAAAACAAAATTAAACGCAATAAAATCCGTAAACTATAGTTAAATTTCAAATAATAAGCATTTATCACTGAAAACACTATGGAATTTTTTGTAACGTACAAATTGTTCGAAACAGGTGTAAAGTGGGATAAATGACTATCAAAATAAACCGACTACTAATAGTTTCGATAAATAGTGTTTGTTCTTGTTCCAAAATATTCTATACTAATTTCACATAAAATACTGGCCGGGTTCGAAATGGCATTATCGCGAAATAAAATAATATAGGAAATTTACTAAACAAAACATTTAGAATGAATGAATAATTGAGTTCCACTAAAAGACAACAATAGCAACTATAAAATCAACAGGATTTAATAACTTCGGATAAAGAAGTAAATCAATAATTGTCTTCATGAAACTAGGGACCTATTCGCTATGCCATATAAACATTACACATCAATTCCGAAGTTATGCCTCGATAAACTCATACCGAGTTACCCTTCACACACAAGACACGGTCTCATTCATTGGTAACCATGTCTTGGACAAAGGAAACCATGTAAAAGAAAAATAACACGGTATGATTTTATAAGGGAACGTGGACACACGGTCTTTATTTAAATTTTTTATTTAATATACCAGTAAACTATATTTATTTAAATTGGATGATTAAAAAGATACCTAAGCAAGTACATCGCGTTTAAATTGTTTACTTTTCTTTCTGAGCCTATCAAAGTCCGTAGGTGGACATAGTCATTTCCGTCAAAGCCACATTCCATGCAAGCAATATTAGCGCACAATTACCACGCTGGGCTGCCGGGTCGGTGAGAGGTGTCGGCACCCTCGCCCCCGAAGTGCTCCCGAATATATTCGAATGCATGTCCCATGAGCATCGATCGGTCGCCACTTTTGTTGTTCGTTAATCCGCAAGTTGCACCCCGTGCAGCTGAGGTTGACACTTGGAGAAATAGTAGTACCCATACATCGACATTAATGACAATCACATCGACATCCAACATCCCCACAGACAATTTATTTTTCTTGATTACGACATTTGGTCAGCCATTATGCCAGTGACTTGAAAAAAAACTTTAAAGATTTTATGCAAAATAATTTTAACTGGTTTTTTAAAAATGGTGTAACCTGTATAATGATGACCCCAGTTGTAAACAATGAATATTTTTGCCTTGATAAATTATATTGATAAGAATTCAATTTGAATACATTTGGAGGTCATTAATAAGGAAGGCCAAGTAACGAAAAAAACTGACACGTAAAAAAATCTACAAGTTTATTAATCCATTAAATAAATTGTGACCATTCATCTCAATAGCTTTATTTAATTATAGAATTTGGTAATGACATAGCCAAGGTAGACTACATTTTTAATTTATAGCGATAAAAACGATAAAGAAATAGAGTTCTTCAAAGACAATAAAACTCTCCGCCGATTTCGATCAGCGCGAAATATTATTCCGATTAAGGCGATGCCAATATCTGTCCCAATGTCACATACAGCCCAGCAATTTGTGATGCGTCTATACGTTGGAAGGTCGTTTAGTTTGTTTTGATTCCGGCCAATATGCTTAATCCTCTTTGGCGGACGTCAAAGCGCGCATAAAAAAAACGATGTCGATCCGGTAGCGGCGGCTGCGGTTTATTTATTTACAGCATAATACTTAACTATGTATAATAACAGGGTTGTCAAAATGGAAACAAAGAAGGGGTGTACCATTAGTCAATCAACACCGCTAATCGCGCGCCAACGTGATAGCCAACACTAGAATACCTACCAAGGCGACCTGGTGGCCGGATGCAGAAGGCAGGGGCTGATCCGACAATATGATAAGATCGTAGAAGGGTTGGATGCAAGTGTTTGATTCAAACCTCAAAAAACAACAATTTGTGTGGCATGCTTTCTACTTCAGATTTAAAACTAGGGACCATTATTTACACATTGCTCCGCTGCAGCTAAACAAAAAAATTGTAAATGAACGGATATAACAAGAGTTTACGTTTTCACGCCGAAACCACTAAATCTTGAACCCTAGGAAAGGACTTAGGTTACTTTTATCCCTGGTAAGCTACAAAGCGATCCACTAGCGCGAGGACTAGATCCTTTTCTTATCACAACATTATCGTTTCTGAACCTATACGCATAAGCAGATAATATAGAAATTTGTCGTAAACATTTCGTTCGTACCACAGATAACATTACTGTTCCGAAACTACAGCCGCGACCGCTTGAATTTAGAATACGCGCGACACTGAACGCAAAACCCAGTAGTCCTTGCGAACGCGACTTTTCTAACGCCTCTGTTGCAATGCTAATGCTAAAATTGTGTAAAAACTAACGCATGTATGTGCAAAACTACCGTTGCGCAAATATCAAACGTTATATCGTTACAACACAACAAATGTATTCCCACTCAGTCATTGACAATTCCATTAAAATGTTTGCATAGTCACAAAGGATGGCTTGTTGACGGATCCAAAGTATCTCTATTGACAATGTATGTCGTAATATCACGCACGTGGCATTTGAATTGAAAGATCAATAAAAAAAAATGTTTACTATGTCGTATTATTCTTTAGTTCTTTTGAATAGAATTTTCGCGCGCGAAGTATTGGTCGAAAACAATGTGTTTAAATATTGTGTTTCGTATTGTAATCTAATTACGAAAACTTTTCCACGACTTATAATTATATCAATGGGGTTGTTACATTTAACCGTTACGTTTTTTTTTTAAAGCGCATGTTGATGTTTTTAATGTAAGAAACGAGGATAAAATGATTTGTTACGAGAATCACAAATTATTCGTTGTACGATCCTTCTGCAACTACCATTGCTGCTTTTGTTCTGTAATATATGAAGCGTTACAAACGGCACGGGACAATTTAATGTGAAATAACCAAAACTGTCTCAGTATCTCACAAAGGCCGCAGGTGGGTTCCGAGAGCTAGTTCGTATGTTGACATAAATATTTCGTTAATTAATTTACTAAATACGACAATAATGTTTTGGTAATAACTAATGTGTGATGTGCATTGTCTACGCCATTAATCATTATACAATATTTTAACGAATAAATACAATGTTGCTGTAATTAAAAACTGTAGATAAATACCTAAGTATATGGAACTTAACACTTCCAAATTATTAATAAAATGCAATCACCTAAATCATAAATATTACCGCGATTATTTAATTTTATATCCTTCAATTTAATAGGATGTTATAATATCACTTTTTCCAAAAAAACGACAACTTTTAAAACTCTAATAAATTTTCGAGTTTTGATTTATTTACATTAGTTATTCTGGTGTTATTCTGCGGTGTATATTTAGTAGATAATTGTTTTTCAAAATTATTAGGTAGTGTCATAATTTTATATTGTATTCCTTAACATCAATAATTATTTTCTTTGTTTAGTTATGTTTTCCAAAGATTTAACAAGGAGCACTGTAGCTAAACTGCTGCAGAAGAATGCTGAGTCGAATGTCTTTTCATTGATATAATCCAACATATTGTATTACCTGTTATATCTTTGTTGTGTTGTAGCATGGAATTAACTTTGTTTCTTTCTTTAATACAAAGGCTTTAAGCATAATTTCTATCAATCGATCCATAAACTCTCCATGATGCAATTTTTTTTTATGCCTGAATCACAATGGATTTATGGTGCATTACGAGGTACTACTCACAATTTACTTACAAACTTCTAAACGCCATGAGACAACACTCACAGAATGATGGAGTGGCACATTCTCTTATGTTTCTTCCTTATATATATATATAAATTGAGTTAGCAACATAAGGAAGATGTTGCTAACTCAACATGAACAAGAACAGTATCATACTTAACTTTTGTATCTTATATCTTTAGTTAAGTTATGTTAATATACAATAAATTTTTACCTAAACAATAATCATTAAAATTAACGTTGTGTAAAAAAAGTTAACTACGTTATTTTTTTATTAAAATCATGATAGGTAAACACCACCTCATAGAAATGAGGAAAACTTTTTATTTGATATCAATGTACACAAAAAAACAATTACAAAAAAAATTACACAGGGTGCACATAATTCAATGTATGTTATAAAATGCTTATGTTTAATTATTTACTACTACATTGTCAATAACAGTTAGATAGGAGAATGAATAAATAAATAATCCTGTCTTGTGACATAACTATAGATAATGTAATAGTGTTAAATATATCAAGAATAAAAGGTTTTTTTTTTGTTTCATAGGTTTTTACCGCTTTAAGTCGAAATAAAATAAGATATCGAAATATTATTACATAATATCATAAATTTATGATCTCTGCTATAAAGGTTATATTAATTTACAAGAATATACTTCTTGCAACTTTACTTTACTACATTTAATGTAATATGAACAAAAATTCATCGCGATATATATATATATGGGTACAACATATATTTCTTAAATTTCAAACTAAACAGGAAAAATCCCACTACTGACGACATATAATCTCATTACTACTTACTAATAGAACGGCTTAAATTGGCTGATTTATAATCACATCTGTTTAGAAAAACAACCTTCTAGATATGTCATTGTATTTTGACTAGTCTATATTTCTCAAGGATATTGATTTCTAAAATTAAACATGTCATTACCTAACACAGGAAGAACTTCTCGATAGTATAATAATACATGGGGGTAATGTGCATGCATAATGTCAAGTCCTGGTTCAAGGGTCTGATAAAAAATCAATAAATGTACTCACTTGGTTTTCTTGAAAATTGTTTGACCATTCCGCAGTCCATGTTTTGACCGCAAACATGTCGGATTTGTCGTTTATGTTATTTAGAAGACCCACAACATCCATTTTTATTCAGGTTCATTTACTTAACAAAGTTTATTCTACAAATTTTATTTATCATTCAAAAAGTACATCAGCCTCAGACCATCAGCTGTTTTCCAAGCAACTTAACAACAATTCTTCAATGTCAAATATTAATTGTCAAATGTTGACAAAACAGTACAATAGATTAAACAGAAATATGTCGGAAACAGATAAAGATAAAAATTATAGAAGCTTAAAGGGACAAAAACGAAAGTAGGCGATGGCAAACGTTCATTTATTGGGTTTCGTCGTTCAATACGATGTTTAGATTATGGTGTGTAAAATCATGAATTAACGTATCGTAACATGCATCATGGGATTTCCAGTTATTTCGAAATCCAGCATTAAATGAAATCAAGTTCTATATTCATCGACATAGGAATTTAATTTTCAAATCATATAAATAATTTTTCTGAAGTTAGACTTCTGAATGATGAATGGTACTTTATTTAATTTAACCGTTATCAATTGCATTTAATGTCTTTTTACACAAACAAAGAGTGTCAGTAGGCAAAAGGAATAAAATTTTAAGATTGTTTTGTAAATCATTTTCACATTCAAATCGTTTTCACACAGACATTTTGTTTTGTAAATCTACGTAAATCTTGTAATTGTTGCGTAAATCGATAGGGAGCAGAATTTTCCCATATCATAATAAAAATTTGAAGAATTGGCTGTTTTCTTGAAGGTCTCTAAGCTGTAACTGTTCGAAAATACCGCTGGCGACAGCTGATTCCATTCATTCTATTGTGTTGCAGATGAGCATGTTGTTCATTTGCCCCCTTTCCATAAAAAAAATTAAATTACTATTCTGTTTTTACTACGTCTGCGGTGCTGCAGGTCGCGGGTTCGTTTTTCGCACGGGTCAAGTGTTTGTACGGACTATAAATGATTATACTGGGTCTGGGTATTGGCTAATGTGCAATTAATGTAGGTAAAATGTCTGCGCGGCACGGGAGAATTTCCCACATTCGAATTCCTGCTGTCGATCGTTGAATACTTAAACACAGATAACTTAAAAGTTAGATATGTCCCTACAGTCCGACATGGATCTAAACCCTTAGTACCCAAAGTGGTCCAGATGGACCCTCTGGGGTCCACGGGAGACTCGTTGACGCGACAAAAACATGGGGGTTTACAATTAGTAAGCGGGGGTCCACGAAAATGTATTTGCTTTCTATGGCGAAGAACTAAAATGTTGGCTCGACTTCACTGTAGTCTGTGTAGTGATTGACTACGATCAATGTAGGCAGATAATATTTTAAGAAGCTCAGCGACTGTTACTTATAAAAACTTCCATATTCAGTACAACGTGTCGAGACTTGCAAAGCGCTGCCATCGTCCGCATCGCTTGTTCAGACGTGCAAAGGGACGGTACACGACTTGTGTTGTGTGTGCTTACAGTCTTGCATGAATTGCACCAATATAAATACGATTGCCAAGGATAAACGTTACTCATTTGTTTCCGGAATTTCGAAAAAAAAAGTGAACTAAAATGAATCGATGTTAGTGTTTGCCTATGTCAGAAAAAGTAAGCATTATGTAATAATGTGTAGTTGTGTAATAAATACTTACTTTTTTTTAATGTTAGTTCTTGTTGTTTCGTTTCGTATTATATTTTTTGGATTTTTTCTAGGATATCAATATTAACGAACCACGTAGTACACTATACTTATCTTTTATAAAAAGATAATCTTCGAAAGATCGATAAGTGGTTTAAGTATATGAGGAGATTGCTTAGAAAATGAAAGAAGATAAATGATTGGTGCACAAATTAAATAAATCTAGTCTCCATAGCATTGTTGTATTGTACAATAAATATAGTACAATGTTGATTGTTAAGGTGTATTAATTTTTTTTCAATAATAGCCTAAATTTAAATTAATCTGCTGGCAACACTGTTACTAGTTTACTGTACTATTGACACTGTAATGCTATTCAAAGTCAAAGAGAATGTTCTAATCTGTGTCTTTGATTGATTACGAGGCGAGGTGGACGTGGTGTAAAAGTATTGATTTTATTTTCATAGTATAATCTGACGGTTTTAATTTACGTTACTGAATCATTTTAATTAATATAAAAGGTATTTTCAATAATGCATTGCCCATTTCAGCACTTATCTCAATTTATTTCAGTTTAGTTACAAGACGTGAATTTCATCTTTATGGCGGCACATTGTTCAATGCTCATGATTAACTTGAAATATTTTGCAGATGTCACGCTATCGCGAATGGGATTTGTCTTGCAAAGTGTATGTGGGAAATCTCGGCACGAACGCATCAAAATATGAAATTGAGAAAGTGTTTTCCAAATATGGTAATATTCGGAACGTGTGGGTGGCAAGAAATCCACCAGGATTTGCATTTGTTGAATATGAAGATCCCCGTGATGCAGAAGATGCAGTTCGAGGTTTAGATGGAACGTAAGTAATTACTAATTGTTAATCCCAACCAGTATAAAGGATAATATTACTACTATCTGAATGCACCGGCACGCCAGTCCGCCATTTTGATGTCACTTGACCTCGTTCATTACACGTGTAAAATAAATACTGTGATGAATATATTATAAAAAACATTTTTTGTTAAGTTCTTAACCATAATAAAGCCAAGCTTCGAGCATGAGCTATACGTTTTTGCCGCTATACGCTAGAAAATGGGCCCCCTTTAGTACGAATGTAAATGTTTTAAAAAATCGGACAAATTAGTCACAAATTTTGCCCTGAGAGTACTCCTATTCCCTTGCATAATATCTTCAAAAATTTGTGCAGATATTGAGATAAAACGAAGCATTTCTGGTATCATAAGAAATATGACTGTAAAAAAAAGAGTTTAAATAGTTTATTTGTAACAATAAGTTTTTGGCAGTTGCTGTTAGTCTAAATTTCGTACTTACAGTAATGAAAACTGTCCATCACCCTTACTGAGATTGAAAGGTGCAATGTATTGTATATTGAGAGGCAAGACCATAGCCCTACAGAAGGGAACATTTACAGACTGCTTCTATACTCTTTAAGTTCCAGCACGCTCCTTAGATCCGTTTCATTCTTGATGTGAAACGCTTGAGTCATAAGTGTGCAAGATCATGATACCTCCATACTAAGACAGCAATGTGTTTGTTTACTATCATTGACCTAACACTTGTCTTGGAATGGGGAACATTTGAAATTGAATACATGAAGAATTTTTATTTCAAATTTTCCTTATGAAAGAAATCTTTGTTTTCTTTCATGTGTTTAGACGCTGCTGTGGAACACGCATCCGTGTTGAAATGTCAAATGGTCGCACAAGAAGAGAGCGCAAGTACTCAAGGTAAGAAGTTTAAATAACATAATTTAATGTTATGATGCCTACACATTTATATTAGCGCAGCTTTTCATTATTAGGTATTGCTAATTATGGCTAACTATGGTAATAATTGTCCTAATACTTGAAAAAATTTCCCTTACCTAATTCTATTGGTAGCAATAAATTTGTTATCCTGCTTTGTTTTCTTTATTTTGATACAGTAAGCATTAGCTAAATAAAAAAGTACTACTATTGTATTTGTTTGCATAAATTTCGGAAGATAGGAGCCTAGATTGTCCCAAAAGTGTGTAGGCACCATTAATATGTATTTGTCTTACAATTAAATTAAATTGAAACTACATTGTAACTCAACAGAAATATGGTTTACAAAATTACTTTGGTATATTTAATTTTTTAAAAGAAGATATTAAATGTGGTGGGTGTTGGAACGTTTACAGGTCCATTTTATCAACCAACCACCAACACACCAACGACCTCACCACATCTCTTCACCACAACTACGGCTTGTATACAAATAAGACATCCGCAAACGCCGCTCGCAACAACATCCCGCTCAACTTCTGCGACCGGCTCTCCAAACTTCTACGCGCAGCTGAAGTCTTCAAAACCTGCATCCCAATATCTATCCTCCTGACTGCCATTACCTGATCCTGTACCTTCAAATCCAGACGGACTTATGATACTGATGAGCCACATAGTATAGGAACCTTCCACCATCCTGAATGCCATTGCAACTCCTGATGCTTCACCGCTGCACACACGCGTCGTCACCGAGGCACCGGCTAGAAATACTACCTTACGGCGATCAGCTCTCTCCATCTCAACAATTCGTTCTCAAAACTTCCGGTTACGGTCACCATTCAATGGAAGATAATGTTGAAACTTGTCTCCGCCTCGGTATTCAAAATCCCTTCGGCCTCACAGCAGCCCTACAACGCTCGGCGACCTTCGCAGGCTCACCAAGTCTCGGTACTTTTTAAATCCTTTACTTTAGCACTGCCTTACCTATAACTGTATACCTGTATTTAGCCAAAAAAAAAACAAAAATGTTGCGTTTCGGTGTATATACACTTATTACACTTATAACGTAAAATCAAAAACTAGTAGATTCTATGATAACGAGACAAAAGTTACATTTCATAATTGGGTTTCGTAAATTACAAAATTAGTTTAGGATTAATATATTCAAAAGTATATTTAATTTTGTATTATTGTTAGTTGCTTATTGAGATTCAATGGAACTAAATACGAATATGATAAGTAAAAATAACTTGTCCCTATTAAAGTAAGCCATAAACACAGATCTCGAAGCCGCAGCCCACGTCGGCGCTCGCTATCTCGCGGCAGGTCGGGCTCTCCCAGGCGTTCACCATCGGTCCGCCGTCGGTCTCCATCGGTACGAAGATCGAGGTCGCGCGAACGACGCAGCCGATCTGAAAGCAAGAACAGGTAAATGATATAACATTTGTTAGGTTTTATTAATGTGCTAGATATAAAACTTCACACATCATTACTATACCTGTGGTGGGATATCTCTTATCAATGCTTTATTTAACACAAATGTGTCTAGCATTAATAAGATATCCGTGAATCACTACTCGGTAGGCACATTGACAGCAGACTAACAATCAGTAAAAAAAACTAGCTACAAGATATGATCATTATTTTCGACTTTTTACTAATAATACTCTATTGTCTATGCTTTTTTGGGTTAGCTTATTATTAAAATTATAACTGTTTCAGATACTGAAAGGGCAGAGCATTCTGCAAAAAGTTGGATGGATCATTGGCACATTATCGAACTGTAATATAGTGAAAAAGTGGTGTGTGTTTGTGAATTGTAGTTGAGATTATTATAAATTGTAATAGTAATTACCTTTTTTGGCCTGAATAAGTTACATCTCAGATAATGTTCAATAACTTTTTTCTATATCTCTATAAACCAAAACTAATACATTGAATACTATTATTTCTTGTTATAAAGTTTTCCGAAACTATTACATAGTGTATGTGTACCTAATTATAATTTAAGTTATTTTTAAGATGACTAAATATAAAAATATTAGTATTTTATGACATGTTCTTTCATTTATTGTTTCCTTGTAAGAACAGTTATAAACAAAGTAGCAGCAGTAAATGAATAAAACCTGCATGACTTTCGTGTATATGATATAAAAGCGACCACTTTATTTTATTCTAGCAAATGCCCGCGACCTCGTTCGCGTGATATAAAACTATAAATAAAATGATATGAAATAAGAAAACATTAAATTTAGGCAGCAGGTATTGTAATCATATAGTCGCCTGCGCCTAATGTAGCGATTTTGGAAAATCCTCCCATCACTATTGTTAAATAAAGATGTTATTCTAAATTTATCACCGTGGTCGGAAACTGACGAATACATCAAATAGGCATGTATATTGGCGGCATAAAAAACTACCACATCCTTTCTTCCCGTGGTTATCGTAAGAGGCCATGAGTAGAGTAAATGCCTTGAAAATCTCTAGATGGCATCGACTAAAATAAAAAGGCTTTACTGAAAATGCACATTGATAACGTTCAGTTCGAGTTTGCAGTTGTGGTATTCTTGAAGCATGTTTTCAGTTGTATTCATTGCAAATATTGAAAAAAAATATTCAAAAAATGGAATACCTACGCAGAGGAATCTCATAACAAAATAATGATATTGTTAAAAAATAGGTAGATTAGACCAACGAAATTATCTTTGTTACGTCGAGGAATAAAACAATTTCATTACACTGGCTGCAGCGAGCGAGATAAAAAAAAATCCAATAAACGAACGTCACCGCTCACCGCCAAGATGCCAAAATTTTATTTCTTTGAATTTCGAGTATATATATACATCGATACAGGATACACTATTGCTTGTGAATATGTACAGTAATTGGAAAATCAATCCAACAGGTCTTCAGTAAAGTTGGCTGTCATTTACTGCCCATGTATTACTTGAACAAATGTTTTCGATCTTCGTTTGGATTTATATTCGAAAATTGTTATAACACTGACACTGGTAGATATATAGATAACACTGTTGTCATATAGGGCTCCGAGACCGAGAAAAGGAAGAAAAAGAAAAGATGGCGGTTGATATTCATTGATAGTTACTTTTAATTGGGCGGAAATTTCTTAGGATGGAACAGTTTCGTGGTAATAAAAATAACATGCATGTCTTGGATAATCTATGTCAAATATTGTTTTTTAAAGGCGGAAAACGAGCAAGCGGTTCACCTGATTGTAAGTGAATACCGTCGCCCATGTACAATCTGCAATACCAGAGGCGCTGCAAGAGCATTGCCGGTCTTTAAGAATATTTGAGAGATGGGAGGGAGAGTGGGCCTCCGTTTACCTCACTCACCGAACAAAACGCAAAAGCACAAGATGCCTCTACGAGGCCGTGGTAACAACCAGGTCGTGCCGGCCCATTGGAGCAGCAGCAGAAGCCGCCGCTTGGCTCTACCACGTAACAGTATGTTGTCATATTTAGCAAAATAATCTGGCGTTTTATGGCAAATATCTACGTAGTCGGATAAACAAATCTAGTTCATCACTAACTGAACTGACTCATCTGCTACAATACTGTTCAAAAAATTGATTTGAAAGTCAAATCAGTACTAACTGTTATGTATTTGTCAAGTGTAATATTCGGCTCCTTAATATAGGGGGACGCTAAGGAACACAAATTATCTCAATAATAAAATACTACGAACTGAACTGCGCCGTCTTCGCACGGACAGATCTGTAATATGTAAACTAAAAATTAGAACATTTTATGAGAAAGTTTAGAATCTAAACGATGAAAACAATTCACTTAGAAGTTTAGAAGTTATAAGACAAGCCATCGTTATGCTCCTGCTTTACGTCGGTGAGTAAGGTAACTGGAGGCCCTCTCTCCCCTCCGCCCCTCCTACCTCTCTCCAAATATACCTACAGGCTGGCAACTCATCCGCAGCTCCTGTGGTGTTGCAGATGGGCTTCTGCAACACCACAGGAGCTGCTGATGCGCTGATCTAATTAAAAAAAGATTTTTTTTAATATCTTATCTTCATTTTAAGACAAAATATATAGCAATAAATTTTTAATAAAATATAATTCTTAGCTAAAAGTTTTAAAAGATACTATGTTCCTAACAAGACATATTGCTAAAATATGTTATCACCTACTTAGTAAATAAGAAAAACTATTTGGAAGACAAATTGTTAAATCACAGCCCTAAGGTATCATATTACTTATCTTTAAAACTGACCGGTGTCTGTTTCCTGCTTTTGAAACTATCAAAATAAATATATGTACCTATTCCCACAAAAAATGTTCCCAGCAGGTGTAAAAAAGTAAAATTGTTCTTAAAAATTATACTAGATATTAATAAGGAAACAAACTTTCTGACAGTCAATATGAATGTAACTGTTACAGAATTTTCCTTAGTAGCCAAGTCATGGACGGATTGTGTGCAGAAGAATTGAGATATAATATTAAATACAATGATTAGCCATATATCACTTGTGAGAGACATCGCAATTTTCTCTAATTGAGGGTAGATTCCCAAAAACAAGGGTAGTGGTACAACATGAGTATAGAACAGCATCTGAAAAAAAAATTATTACTATAATACTATGTTTATATGTACAAGCTTTAAATTATTATTAATATATATAAATAATATTTTAAAGCTTGTTACAATGCAAGATAAGAAATAGTCAGAAGAATAGCAATGCATACCTCATCAGGATGTTTTCCATATTCAGCATACAACATTTCCTGCTGGAGCCCAGTAAATGCTCCTGTTAATAATGTAGAGAGCAATATTGTGACTCCCAAACACCAGTAAATAAATTGCCCTTCACTTTCTTCTACTAATGTTGCTCCACCATACATTGCTAGGGCTACTCCAACACTAATAAGTACAGATCCAATTGCAGAAGTCAGTTTTGGTCTGCGGCTTTTAGCATACCAAGACACTAACATGCTTGCTGGTGATGAAGCTGATCTGGAAATTAAAATACAACCAATTTAGCACTTTTAAGTAACTTCTTTTTAAATATTACTATAATTTTTAGATTTTAGATTCTAGATGAAATGTCTGTTAGATTAATACTAACATGCTTTATTGTCTATCAGTTTAAGTCCATTTACAAAACAGTATATATATTTTTTTATATTTAAGGTATTATTTTTCTATGAGCTCATATAAATTCATTGACATAGACCTTTACTGGACTGTAGACTCCTTTGCCTAGGAGTTGTCTGGGTAGTTACCACCCTCTTACACAACAGCATAAAGAGCCAGTAAAATTATGGGCTGTGAGGCATTCCATCAGGGGGATAATGGATGTATAACCATAGTTGATTAAAGTATTTAGCAAGATTCAAGTTCTTTTATTGATTTGAGTATTGTTTTGTGTTATTTAAAGAAGTATCTCTGTACAAATATATACCTAGAGATCCTATTATAGACTAGAGCTAGACCTATAGGTGCTCTGTTCATATGTGCATTTTTTATTCTATGCTAAAAATATGGTACTAGTGTTATTTATTATACAGTAAATAATTTAACAAAATAAAATAATTGTATTACCTTATTATCATATGCAATGTTGAAGGCACATGCAAGACATAAACATAATTATTGGCCACACTTGTTACAAAAAATAATGAAATTAGAATGAAATATTTTTTAAAAGGAATTTTGGGTGTAAGCTGAAAACATTAAATTTCAATACACATGATTTAAGCAATAAAAGTAATTAGCTGCAGAATAATGTTGATTTAAAAAGTCGAAATTATTATCCTATTTAAAAAAAAAATTAATAAGATTATATAAACAGCATATTAAGCAACATCTACCCTCCTTAAAATGACAACAAGTACTCTTCTGAAATGTTTGGAAGTAATAATTTAAAAGGCTCCTTTATAATTAACTTCTTTTCATGATTTAAGTACAATGCGGGGTTTACGTAATTGTTAATTAGTACGAAATCCGACGAAATATTTAATTTACATATTGTTTTAAATAAGTATATCGTTTTCAGTTTTTACAATTGACTAAATGAATTAATTATATTTATTTAAGTTAGTTTATGTTAAAACAGTAAATAATAAAATAATTTCTAAAAAAATTCTAAAAGGTAAAGGTTGCACTCAAATTCGTCATTGTCATTTTACTCTCTTGGCTCCAAAAGACGTTGCACTTCAAAACAAGATTTAACTTACGTGGAAGATAAAGAATTTTCATTAATTTCATATAATTTTCATTTCGTTTATTCATATAATTATTTCTTTTCAAAATCAGATTAAACCCGAACCCTGCAATCCGGACTGGACCCTGCAATCCGGACTCAAACAATTGTTTCCATAGGATTAATGCAACCTCCTTCTGTTCCTTTCTTTCAATTTTCCCCTGTTACTCAAGACGAAATTATGAAAATTATTCATTCAATCAAATCCAAGGCTGTGGGCTGCGATGATATAAGTAAGGTAATGTTATCTATGATCCTCGAGTACCTGCTTCCCGTCATTACTCATATTATAAACTTTTCCCTTGACTCTGGTCAGTACCCTATCCAGTGGAAAAAAGCTTATGTACGACCAATTCCTAAAATTCTTAATCCTGTATTGCCAAATCATTTCCGCCCAATTTCAATTCTCCCTTTTCTTTCGAAAGTTTTGGAAGCCTGTGTTCATAAGCAAATTTCTTTATTTGTAGCAAAACATAACCTACTGAATAATTTTCAGTCGGGGTTTCGTCCTGGTCACAGCACCACCACTGCACTGATTAAGGTTACTGACGATGTAAGAAAAGAGATGGATGAGCAGAAACTCACAGTGGTGGCGCTTGTTGACTTTTCAAATGCTTTTAATACAGTTGATCATGATATCCTTCTCTCAATCCTTACATTTCTTCGATTTTCATCCCCGCCCTTGGAATGGTTTTCATCCTATCTTCGCGGTCGCCAGCAATCAGTCCGATTAGGACAGCAGCTATCTGCATGGGCTGATCTAAAGTCTGGTGTACCGCAAGGCGGTATACTTTCTCCAATAATGTTTTCTTTATTTATAAATTCTATCACATCAGTTGTCGACTGTTCGTACCATCTGTGTGCTGATGATCTTCAGCTCTATATTCACTATAGCATTAAGGATTTAAACAATGCTATTAAAAGTCTTAATGATAATATTGATGCCATCAGAGATTGGTCACACAGATACGGAGTCTCTGTCAATCCATCAAAATGTAAAGTGATGGTTATGGGTAGTGCAAGAATGATCGCAAGGGTGGATTATGGAAGTCTTGCTCCTGTTCTCTACAACGGCCTTATCATCCCATACTGTCATTCCATGAAAAACCTTGGTTTACATCTGGACCACACTATGACTTGAACTTACACATCGGTGAAACCAGCCGTAAAGTCGTTACCACTTTGCGCCTCTTTATCGTCTCAAGAATTTCCTACCTTTAAAACCAAACTCTTGCTGGTCCATTCACTTATTCTACCCATTATCGACTATGCAGATGTGTGTTACCCAGATCCACCGCAATATCTTCTTAGTAAACTGGAGCGCCTTCTCAATAACTGCATAAGAATTATTTTCGGTTTGCGTAAGTATGACCATATTTCCTTCTATCGTTCAAAGCTAAAATGGCTTACTATTCACCAAAGGCGTAGCTCCAGAATCTTATCAGTACTTTATTCCGTTTTAAACGATGCAAACTCTCCTTCGTATCTTAAGGATAACTTCAATTTTCTTTATTCGAGTCATAACCGAGTGCCTCGAACTTCAAATAGCTTGAAGGTTAGTGTTCCACAACATAGTACTGGTTTCTTTTCTTCTTCTTTCACCGTTCAAGCCACACTTCTCTGGAACGCTCTCCCCGGAATGGAATCAAGAAAGCCGAACAAAAACTCCTTCAAAACCCTGCTCCGTCGTCACTATCTGAAGGCAAATGCCATCTAAGATTTTTCTCTCCACATTTAATTTGTTTATGTATGTTATATGTTTATGTATAGTGTATTATCTATGTTATAAGTATGTAAGTATATTATAAGGGTTATATATTTAGTATTTATATTTAATTTATATGTATTATTTATTTTGTACCTGCCAACATGTTTTCTTTCTCACCCAGGGTTGACTGGTAGAGAATGCTAAAAGGCATTAAGTCCGCCCATTGTATTCCTTTCTTTTTTTTTAGGGACACAATAAAGAATTAATAAATAAATAAATAAAAATAAATAAATTAAAAAGTTCTTTTTGGATGTTGGATTGTTATCAAAAACTAAATTTTAATAAGTGAAATCGAATAAAATAAGTTTTTATTTGGAGGAGGAGGTGGGGACAAACATTAATTTATCTTACCTCTACCCTCTTAGAGGCCTGTAAATAGTCCAATGCAGGACTTAGGTCACTCCCATAAGGAGGACTTTCCATTAACGTCACGCATGGCAAGTGGATTGGCGGTCGCATCAAGAGACATCGCACCATAGCCGCTGCTGTCCGACATCAGTCTACTTATTTTTCGGGATGGTTTTCCTGCCATCTATCGGTAGCGGTTGGTATTTTTTCTTAGTTGCTTCTTACAAGACCCAAGACAAGAAAGGCGATGGCAGATGTTATGCCGAAATTACGTGGCAAAAATACATTTAGGCATTGGGCATTAAAGAATAAATCATGCAAATATTACAATATTTTTGATTTACATTGAGCCAAAGAGAAAAAGTGGTAAACGCTCAACGTCTAGGTTTATTTTACATTGGTCTTGAGAAAACTGAGCAGAATTTAATTTTTATATTAAAAAAATATTTGTTACTGAGAAACTTTTCCTTACATTTGAGTAACTTGAAATGACGTACACTTATAGCGCAACTACAGAAGGGAAGTTTCGTTATCAATATTTTGAAAGAAATCTGGACAAGTGAACGTTGGGCTCACGTGCTCCTTTCTTGCCACACAATTCAAGTAAGCCTTGAAAACCTGTAAGCAGCATATCAATTCAGACTGATGGCCGAAAAACTGTGATTGCGATCTGAAAGATTACAGTTTTTATTCTTTTCTAATTATAAGTATTTAAGCCAGACCTGCTTTCTGTATTTGTTGCATTTATATAGAATGTGAGCTGTATACGAGAGGCTTAATTCCGTTCAATATCGAATTTAGCTTTCCGCAAGGCCGAATGAGGAAGCTCATAGTTGTTCAACGCGCTATGGAAAGGGCTATGCTCGGTGTTTCTCTGCGCGATAAAGTGATGCAACGATAGATAGAGATAGAGCAGACAGCCTTTAGGATCAGCAAGCTGAAGTGGCAATGGGCCGGCCATAGCTCGCAGAACTGACCACTGTTAAAAAAGGTTCTCGTGTGGCAGCAACCTAAAGATAAACGAGTTGTGGGACTACTCCCCGCAAGATGGAGAGACGACCTTCAGAGTGTTGTGACAAGTCGATGCTGGTGGCCCAGGACCGAGCATTGTGGCATCTTTAGGTGAGGCCTATGTTCAGCAGTGGAGTTGTGATAGGCTGAAATGATGATGATGAAGATGTTGAAGGTCGTATACTACTGTTCTTGGCCTTGATTAACTTTATCACTAAAATTTTAATTGTGCATGCCGTTTGTATACAAACGACTTATAAATCCACGTGCAATCAGATATTAATTACGCGCTTACGAAATTGAATGACATCCTTTTTGACTGGTCATCGCTTTACGGAATTTCTGTTAATCCAACGAAATGCCAAGCAATCTGACTAAGACCGATTTCGTAAGTTTGCCGTCAGTTTATTACAATGACTTACTCTTTTTCTGACTCCTATAATTTCATTTGTGTTGTAATTTATTAGAACTAGAATTCCTTGATACTGGATTAAAAATCATTTTGCATTAGTGATATTCTCCTGGACAATTTCGAACACGGCAAAAACATCCGTATGCTGTCGGCAGTTGTCACCTGCGCAGGATATAATATTTTAATGTGGCAAGTCTACGCGAAAACTCAGTGACACGCACGTGAATTCCCTCCCACATTCTATACTGCGATATGTTCGGAGTTATTTTGCACTGTGGTATCGGCGTTGGAATCTACAACCCCCTTTCTTCCCGTGGGCGTCGTAAGATACGACTAAGGGAAAAACTTTAGAAATTGCAAAGGCTTCCTACAGATGGCGGGATAACCATCTCACAAAATACCAGATCAAAATTAAACGGACCCATGACGGGCAGCAGCGCCTGCGTTGCGCGGTGTCCGTAGTGCTTATGGCAAATACTCCATATGTGAGAGACCTATTTCCAGCAGCGGATTGGAGTGGAGTGTATTAACAGGCTATTAAGATGAAGGTAGGAAGGGTAAGATCAAGGAAGGTTCGAATGCAGTTTCAATGGTATGGGATGCAATTCAATATAACCAGATCCCGAAAATAAATAATTTATTAGTTGTCCAAACATTAGTTTCGACTGGAATTCTTGTTATTTTGGAAGTATAAAATAAGCTTTAAAGTTCGCGGAGCCATTCGTACTACTAATTTTATTATTATATTAAACTTTGTGTCATTAAAACCCCCCGAGTGAGGGGGTGAGGAGGGCCCCCTTTTTGTGTGATTGTGGAGGGTGAGAGAGTGGGCCTCTGGTTACCTCACTCTTCGAACGATATGCAGAACCAAAAGATGCCTCTACTTCACGCCGGTATTATGTAAAAAAATTAATTCCCATTTCTTATGTTAATACGATTAATTAAATACTAATGGTCTGTTCATTTGTGGATCAACTCGGGCCTCAACCAATTTAGGATCATAATTCATAACACCATTATGAACACGTTCAGAAAAGTGTACTATACAACTTAAATTAGCTCGCTGGCGCCATTAAAAAAAAGCTATTATCAATAAAGAAGTATTTCGTTGAATGTTGTAGGGAGTTCACTCACACAAACACCGAGCGAGCTTCCTTCCCTCCTTCGCGTCGCGGTCGCGCCGCACCTTCTCGACTCAATTCAATTCAACAACTCAGTTCAGTGCAGTCTCAGTCTCAGTCGGTTCAGTTTTGTTATACCGATCGCTGTGTCGCGCCGACTCATGTGTGGTGTATTGTGGTTTCGCGCCAACATGATTATATACGCTGTTACACGAGATAACACTCTTTTAAACATTGAATGGTAACTGTTTATTTTTAATTGTGCATAAAATTTTAACAGTTTTATTCAGTTTACTGTGTGCGAGATAACTGTGTGGTGATAGTGATACCGAGTTCTCTCTTTTTTTTAAACGTTTACACGATGCAAACGGTTCTGAATTTTAATTCCATGTTAAGAGTGTATGATTTGGTATTTATCGAAAAATGTTGACAGTATTACTCGTGTTTTCTATTCTGCTTTTCCACACATTCCATTTGGGTAAGTTGAAATATTTAAATGTAATAAAATAATATTTTTGGACATATTATGTTTTACTGTTTTAAAATTTACAAACAGATCAGTTCATTCAGAGACAATAACGCTTCCAGGGCGCTTTTAAAGTATAACAAAAAATCCTAGGATTTTCAAAAAACTAAGACGTGTTCGGAGAAAACCTCTTTACACCTATCCTATGCTATGATTACTACGATAACTTTGAATTTATATGTATTATTATTATTTGTAATTAAGACGCTTTATTCATAAATTGTTTGAAATGTAAATATTACTAAGGTAGCATCATCATCATGGTACAGAGAAAGAAAATATTGTTATATTCTCTGTAGTGTCATTAATATTTAGTGTGGATTGTAGAATAACACAACATAGAAGACATTAGTATATATCAAATTTTTTGTTTTAATATTTGTCGTCGTTGGGGTATCTGAGCTTTGCAACATTCTAAAACTAGCGTTGAGTTTGAATGTCTGTCTTTACACTAATCGGATCTTAGCCTGCACAACAGAAAAAATCAAAAAATAATAATGTTCGT
Organism: Bhutanitis thaidina; assembly: GCA_029286595.1. Lineage (NCBI taxonomy): Eukaryota > Metazoa > Arthropoda > Insecta > Lepidoptera > Papilionidae > Bhutanitis > Bhutanitis thaidina. The sequence goes on along the minus strand of JAGSMS010000029.1, from coordinate 3,936,994 downwards.
TCTGACTTAAAATGCCCGCTAAATGTATATGCTAACACAAACGTTATAAAGGTCATTTAACAATTAGCGCTAACATGTTTTTGCTGTAGATAATAAATACCTATACGAAATCTAACATTTCTTAATAGCGCCAACGACCAATGAGAATGTGCGAAGTCTGACTTACTTAATTTTTATTAACGGCTAACAGCTCTGTCTGCGAATAATGGAAAATTTTTGCACTACTCAATTAGGAAACGTCTCGAAACTAAAATGAACAAACTTGCAGGTCTTCTTAGAACAACATGGCTTGCGTTGGCAACTTTTAATGTAAAGCTTTTCAATGCTCCGAACAGTTCATCGCCTTCTTCTTCTTCTTTATTTTTGCTGCTTTATTGTCCTTATTAAGTCCATTGTGGGACTATAGGCCTTTCCATCGAAGGGCCAACAAGAGCCAAGAACATTTTCCCGTGCTTATCACGTTGGTGGACGTAGTGCCGGTAGCCTCGCAGTAGATAGGCTTTCCCATCACAGGTTTGTGGGATTTCGGGTTCACAGCATAGGCGGTAGAATTTTCCGTCATCAGTCGATGGCTAGAGACTTGACTATTAGTAGCAAGGAGATTGATATTTGGAAAAAATTTGTTTTATTTCTGAAAACTCTGAAACTGTTCTAGACAATCATTCAATCAGATTTAAAGTTTTTTGAAACAATTGTTATTGTACATTTGTCTTAAAACTACTTAAGAGTCTAAACAGAGGATTTACTTACTATACATTATTACTTATAAATATTGTTTATGTTACTACCTAAATAGTCTATCCATTATTTATCTATGTATTTACTTTCTACATCTATCCTCGTAATTTATTATCGGCTACCCCGAATTGCATAAAGTAACGAAAGATTACGTAGGTACGGTGGAAAGGCAAACTTGTTCATGAGATTCTTATTCCTTCTTAGTTGAACATAAAAATAACTTTAATATGTACTTATAGTAAACCAACTACATAATTGGACCGTTGTATAGTTTTTTTGCATTATCCAGTTACGTAAAGTATATGGAAATGCTATAATTACTTCGTAAGGATAATTATATGCTTGTTTGAAAAAACTAATCAATCAAGGGACTCTACGATCTCTACTTATTAATAAACAAGTCTAATTCTTACGACTTATAAATATTTTTTCCTCAATAAGTTTTCCTCGAGTCTATTGCCTTTCCCAGAAGGCACCGACGAAAACTGGCATACCTTACAAGTCTTACAAGATATGTAAGGGATGATGAGAATATTCGAAACCATTTTTCCACCATCAGTCCGTTGCCAGAACCTCGTCTGTCTGTCAGTCAGATTTAATGATATACCACGTGTAGCATGACAGACATTTTAGACACCGCTGCCTTGTATTTCTTATTTTTTTTTAAAGTAGGCATTTAAGGCACGGACATGTTCTCCAAACCGACACCGCAGATGTGCCACACCTTTAATAGTGATCATGAGAAAAACTTTATTTAACATTTCAGGGATGGTACAGTAAAACCAAAAAAAAGATTATCTGATATACACGAGGCGTGTTATTTTCCAAGAAGTTAAAAGCAAAAGAAGACAACACGATGGAAATAACGTGAGATACTTCATAATTTTGCTGTGTTTATATTTTGTAATAGACGTATAAATTTAGGATTCTCTTGACATACGACCAGAATCTGTATAAAAATAACTCAAATATTTTGGCAACTGCGTTTCACGATGAGTTATATTATATTCTGTCCAAATTCATAATCATGGTATGTAGTTGTATAGGTACGTGTAGACAGACAGTTTGACTAATAAGAGTAGCGAATCGGAACTTGAAACGGGTTCAACTTTCTCTTGCTCGTGGTCAATCAGCACGCTACATAATATTATGTTGTACAGCTATTTTTGGCGGTTGCTATAGACGAGTACCACCTACTTACTATTCCCGATACTAAATTAGATTTTTGCTGAACGAGAGCTATACTTTGTTGTTTTCTTTTCCACGTTTCGAATATTATTCCGACACAAAAGTGTATTTTTGTTCTGCCCTACGAGATGCATATTCCCCATCCTGTGGGAAGTCATCAAAATTTTCTATACATTTCTCTAAGCCGACTTTTAGAACCATAGAATAACAATATAACATACAGACATTGCACGGATTTTTTTACGCCGCAATCACAATCCAAAATTTGGACATTATTAACTTCACTCAGATACTCGGTTTTCATATTAGTGAAGTATCATCAGAAAACAATACCATATTGAAAACTTCTGAACCATGAATGGCAGATCGTTTTTATAAATTAGAATTACCGGCAACGCACCTTACAAAACGTCGGTACTCAATATAACACTAGATGAGCCGCTTGCTCGATTGCCATAAACCATATAGTAATCATCATCATCATCATTTCAGCCTATCACAAGCCATACCCACATCCCCGCTTCATTTTGGGAAACCAGCCCAGTGATATTACATTGTTATCGTATTAACACTATAGTTACGTACACTAGCACAATATCATAATTTCTCACTAAGCTCAGAGATGACTGGTAGAGAATGCTTTAAGACATTAAGTCCGCCCTTTGTTACTTTTTCTTTAAGGACGTGAAGATTTAAAAAAAATTTATAGTTACGAGTTGTAACGATTTGATCGTTGGTCCAGAGGAGTAAGTGATTCACGACTTGTAATATTTCTTTACCAATATAATTATGAAGGTACCGTTGAAACGAATATCTAAGAATTTAAAAAAAAACAGGGATAATACGTTGAACGGTTTAGGTTAAAAGAGCAAGAGTCAAAACGATCCGATGCAAATTCCAGAAAAATAACCTCTGCTGCAGACACATTGCTAATTTATTTCCAATCAGTGTGTCTGAGGCGTACAATTTAAGACATTAACCAATCCGAAGTAGCCAACCTGATTTCTACCCAAGTGGTGTTAAGGAGGTATAATTTATTAAAGGACACGAATTCAATCTACTTGCAAATTATTAAAGTGGGGAAACCTTTGTGATATTTGAAGTCATATCTCTAAGAACGTGCACTCACTCACTACCACCCGAAGAGATCCCATCACCAGATCATATTTGTGAGACCCCACAATTTTATAAAGGTTGGAAGTAATACTCAATACTTGGGTGGTCAGAGGTCTACATTTTGGTCCTTTCAACCTACTGCTCACCAGATCCTATTTGTGACCAGGTGACAGATGGTGAGCCTGTCGCTATCTTAGCGTCCAAGACAGCGTTACAAAACGTACATAAGTATTCGAACGTTTGGTACAAGTATTGGCACGTGCTCTCCACATAGGGGATCGAGCTCATGTCTCTTCATTTAATGGATTGGTGTGACAAACGAACGTACGAACAGATCGAACGCCTCATGGTAAGTGGCTACTGAAGCCCATAGGCACCGGCAAACCACATCAACCGAAGGAGGTTGCAGATGCGTTGTCACCCCAGGATACCTTTCCTTACCGAAAATCAACAGTGATTGACCTGCTGATTGGAGGCAGAAATAAGTAATAAGTGTAGGTGGTACATACCCAGACGACAAAGCAAAGAAGGATCCTACCACTTAGTGATTCGGAGGCAGTTCCCCTAATCACTAGGCTATCTTGGCCTTATGGTTGGTCGATGGTCTAACTATGATGTATTATATTACCATCAGCTGCATGCTCCGATCATCAATCTCTAATCGCAAATGGCGATAGTGCCTATTTCTCCGCGCTAGGCAGAGATCCACATATTGCTGCATCTACACAAGTTGTGGATTTCTAAAGGCAATGATAAACATGAAATTGGACACAATTCATAGGCTGGTTAAACCGCATGCTCAGTTTGAATTGAAAAACGAATATCAATTGAATGTAAAGCACAAATTTCCGCAGTTTGAAAGCGATGTTGGATTGACGTCTCAGAACGAGTCCTTTTTAATAGCCATAATGTGTTTTCGCTTGGTAATATTTGGTTCAATTGACACTTTGCAAGGTCAATTAAGAGCGCCATGATTGATTTAATGATCGTAGATGAACCTAGAAGGTCAATATCGTGCAATTGTTTCGAATCTTCGAGAAATAAGACATTCATTTAGGCTTAGACAACGCTTTGGATGTGTAAACAAGTATTTTTGTTATTTTTACTTATTTTATCGATGTTGGTACTTACTAGTCTTAATCAAAGACTTCTACAGAGGTCTTTGGTTTTATAGTAATAAAGAAAATTCGTAGTAGGCGATAAATGTAAGAATAATGGATCTAAGCAGGAGATGTGCATCGTAAAAACATGACATAATTTTGTCAATAGTAGGCTCCAACACACTGACAGACTGCTTACCTACACCTACCGATTACAGGCATGAGTGTTATAAATTTTTATAACACAACATTGTATAGATACATTTTAAAATCTTGTCGATGATACACGTTGTCATAACAATAGAATTTCTATTGTTTCTAGACGTTAAGACATGGTCTTTGCTTTCCAATTTTTTCAATATATTGGCTTTGCCCTCACTATCGCTCGGATCCGCTCCTTGTAATTCCTATGAGTAAAAAGCTGGTAATATTCAAAATTTTAATTTACACTTTATACATTTACAACTTATTGAATTATAATGTAATCTATAAATTTATAGTTAAAATATAATGACAACAGTATACATAATGAGTGTCACTTTGTTGTTTAAGAGGCCATTGTCCAGATTTGTAGGGAAGAAATGTAATTATTTTCAAACAAGTAAGTAATTGTGTATCTGGGACAATTGTGTTCCCATGTGATGATTCTCAAGTGCCAAGTTACCAAGCGATACGACAGTTAGATCTTGGGGGCCAACCGTTTCTTGGCACACTTGATGGCTGTATAGCGGATGCGGCCAGTGCTGATTATGCGCTCTCATGCTTTACGGTTCATGTAAAATAATACGACTTCAAATTGCAATCGATGACATTCTATCGCTAGTGCGCCAGATTTGTGAAGTATTAAATTCGGTATGAAAAAAATCCGAGATCAAAGACACGATTTTCAAGATTTATTTTACCGCGAAGCGTGTAGGTACATTTAAAGCAATTGCAGTTTATTCATATTATATATGTGCTTCCGCCGAGCGCGTCAATTTTGGAGAAACCAAGTTTTATGTGTTCAGATTTAGAATGTTTTGGATATTTACTATAAACATATTTCATTATTATCTTACGTAGTGTTTATTTACTCTTTAATTATCTGTGTGACCTTGCCGGAGCACGGAAAGGTGTTCCAGTGTTTAAAGTTTACGTCACATCACTGTCAGTGTCAATGTCAAAATTATTCTAAAAACAGTGTATTTGCACGCCTACTTTGTATCTATTACAGTCAGAAATTACAGCGTTTAATTGATAACTTACGTTTCGCGGACTTCGGTTCGTTTTTTCCGCGGGCTCGGAGGCCCCAAATGACAACAGTATACATTTTCTTGCCAGTGTCAAAAAAGGCTACATAACTAAAAATAAATAGTTATGACAGAACTGCAAGTCCGGTTTCTCTAAAGCTTGCTATTGTTGTATCGGCAGTAAACTGATACTTAAATTTCACGGATGATTTCTTGGGTTGATACAACAATAACGAATATCGGCGATTTATGATCTTGAACTTTCCAATCGTTGAACACAATGTCGAGCACTTTCCTAATACTATTACCTAGTAATATTTTTAAAGCTCCAAAGTTCGAAATACACAGGAATATTCAACGTTTTCATCGAGCTTTGCCATTTCTTGGCAATAATAAAAGTTTTCGAGTTGACGTCATAAATCATACACGACTGCTTGAGTCGCTAGTTGCTGCAGATGTTTCAGTTTTTTTTAACTTCTCTATTTCGGAGGCAAATGCATCTCTGAGAAAAGTCAATAAGTGTTGTCTTTTGATCGATTTTATGTATGTACGTTTGTCTTATGGTAGAAGACTGACTAGTTACTAAGTATAGGCATTACTTGGGAGGTTTGTTTTAAAATTAAGTGGTCCTATCTTGGTTGTAGACACTGTAGATTGTCCACGGATTTACGGATTGTCCACGGATTTACGGATTGTCCACGGATTTACGGATTGTCCACGGATTTACGGATTGTCCACGGATTTACGGATTGTCCACGGATTTACGGATTGTCCACGGATTTGCGAGATAACTAAACCAATAAATTTAAACATAGCTAGGAATCGATCCGATTAAACCAGCTTTCCAATAAGCGATCTATACGTTCGGGAGCTACGAAACCACAGACTGACAGACTTAAAACGTATAATATTTATGAATATATAAGTTTTTTGTGTCGGAAGATTAAAAAACCGACTGAGTGCGAGTTCTGTATATGTACAACCACACAATATACGTGTGTTACGTATTTCGTAAAAAAAAAAAGTCAACCGAGTGAAACGCGCGAGCGGTGACGCTGGGTCACGAATGTTTGCTAATTACAGGATTGACGTAACTAAGCGTAAACACTACTTTCACTATTATTAGACGCGTTCGACGAGCGATAAATCCGTTCATTACGATATAACTTTGCAACGTTGTTTGTTTATCAGGCGTGTGGTGGAGGCATCTGCGTTGGTTCGTATTGAAGAGACGACTAAGGGACAGGTCATGAAAATCTTACGGTATCCGTTAGTTTGCTGGATTAACCATATGAAAATGCGAGAACAAAATAATCAGACCTGTGACGGGCAGCAGCGTCTGGCATTGTAGTCCGCTTGTCAGGCGTGATGATTATAGCAAATCCTCCAATTTGAAAGAGGCCTATGTTCAGCAGAGGACTTCCTACATATCTGCTGAATTCCTGGTTATTGATGAAGAAGATTTTAATAACTTCCAACTATTGGTCAGACACTGTTTATAGTTCCAACTGTCAATACGTTTAAATTCTGTCCGTTGACAGTTGTGTATAGGCAAAAGGCAAGACGTTCACCTGATGGTAAGTGATTACCGTCGTCCACGTTCATCTGAAATACCAGAGTTGCTGCCGATCTCTAAGGGTATTTGGGAGATGGGAGGGAGGATGAAAAGAGGGAGGGAGCCTCCTCCTTACCTCACTCACCGAACGAAACGCAGAAGCAGAATATGCCTCTACTTCACGCCGGTATTCGGCGAGGCAGTGGTAATATCCCGTTCGAGCAGCAGCCGAAGCCGCCGCTTGGCTCTACCACGTAGAAAATATTATAGTGTTGCTAGTGTATGCGTGAACATTACGTACCACCCGTACGAGCCGGCCCATTCTAGCAGCAGCAAAAGCTGCCGCTCGGCTCTACCACGATACAGAAATAGCTCATCCTAGTCAATTGGTTGGCTTTTAACGCTGTTAATTTATATTGCGATAAATCGCCTCTACACATTAGCTGATCTAAATACTGAATTATTACCACTCGAATGTAATTGTCAATGTTTTTCTCAAAACAATTTTGTCTTATTGTTCGCTGCAACAATGTGTGTCGTTCCCACACACTGTTAGCACACCTATAGTTCTCTATAATCTCGTAGATTAAAGTTGTCGTGAGATTGATCATATACAAATATAATCCAGTCACACGATATGAGTTCTCAGATATAAATATATTTAAATGATCCTAATAATATTACCGAGAAATTGTAATATGACTCGCAGAGAATGCCAAAGCCTTCTTTGTTATCCTTATTAATATGGGAAGGCAATAAAATAGAAAAATACTTGCCCAGCAGTGATTTACCCAAATTGGGGTCGTTTCAGATCTGAACATAGGTCACAGACTAGCCTCTAGTTGCTCTAGATTAGAGTTGCTCGGTTAACAGCGTAGCCACAGTATATAGATCTATTTTTCTTCTTTTTCTTATTCAGCAGCCTCTTAATTGTCTGTCTAAATAGGAGGAGTTGCTTTCATTGTCACGGTTAGTAGCTGGTCAGCGATTGCAGTACTAGATACTTCACACCAAAGTCGCCCTTCACCGATCTGGCATATTTAAAGTGGCTATCACACCACAGTATACTTTTACGTCACCGTAGGACGAGACGGATGACAAATACACGCGGCCTCGCAGAATCCCGGCGTGAAGTAGTGGCATTTTTTGCTTCTGCTTTTCCTTCGGTGAGTGAGGAGTCTCGCTCCCCCTCCCCCTCCATATCCTCCCTCCCATCTACCAAATACCCTTAAAGGACAGCAACGCACCTGCAGCTCCTCTAGTGTTGTAGATGTACGTGGGCGTCGGTAATCACTTACCATCAGGTGAACCGATTGCTCGTTTGCCGACTTTCCCATAAAAATTCAATAAAAATCTTATCAATTGTGGCCGAGCCCGTGCGTTGGCCTGTTGTAATTAAAGTACCACACTAATGGTGCCGTCGGGCGAATCAAAACGTACGGAGCTGTACATCGTGCAACAACGACACGTGCGCTAACGAACACCTTACTCACCTGCGCACTGCACTTGACGAATGCAAACATGCAATGTTTTAATTGATAAGCCTCATTAATATGGCGTGGATGATTCAAAGGACACTTATGTCCAACAGCTGCCTGAGGCTTTGTTCACGTGGACTAGAAAACAAACGTATTGTTATCATACGTTAAGTTCTTATGATAAAATGAAGACTATGTATAAATTACAATCTCTTGAAATTAAAGGACTATAAATTAAATTGCAATTATTTTAGTAGTTTTATGTTATTATAACAATACTAGCGGTGCTGGCAATCGGAATTGAACCCTGGTCATTCATGTAGTATATATTATAATTGTTGTTTAAAGTGAATTCCCAGAGCTATCATTAATCTAAATAATGCTTTATTTTTCCATTTAAGAACGATGATTGCGTGTGTCAAATGTCAAATCTTATTATTTTTTTACAATCTTCCACTGTTTCGTTTACTGAGCCATGAGGCTCCTCTCACGTAGAAGAAACAGGTGACCCTGTAGGTATTCTCTTTTTTGGATTTTTTTGCAATAATTATAATGTAAACTATAAAATAAATGGTTCCATAGGCAACTGAAAGAATGCCACAAAAATACACTAAACTAAAGCACTGTGTGCACTGCACATTCGAGCAGACCAGCCTCCACAAGCAGCACCTGTTCATAAGTATGACGCATTGGGAAGCCATTGCTCTCCTCAACATTATCTAAGGTAAGTGGACGACCTGCCACACGACGCCGCCACTACCAGGGGCGTATAATTAGATATTAATGTCTTCTCGTACATCTGTATTCATACTATCAAAACGAATATGCAACGTCTGTCTGTTACGTCTTATGTCTAAACCGCGGAACTGATTTTCATGAAATTTGTTATGAAGATACCTTAAACTGAGGAAGTATAATGATACTCTTTGCTTTTTTATATCTCGCGAAATTCGTAGGAATATTTATTAAGTCGCGGGCAGAAGCAAGGAAAGATTTTAGTTTTTTTGGAAGAAGAAAAGAAAACAAAGACAAAAAAGAATTTTTTTTTGTAATTAAAAGTGCCTTATGATAACCGTCAAGCGTGTATGTATTGATATGGAAAATACGAGGGAGATGCATCGGGATGGTGTCAAGTGGAAATTCGTAATCATTGCTTACGCGATTTATATACAGGTGTGACACAGCTACCACTAAGTGAACGTATTGCTCCACTTGTAACTTAGTTCCCGTGAAAGAACTCGGTACCCAAGGCAAGGTGTACATTACAAGTACCAATTTGACAGTTTAGCATCTGCTTCGCTTCATATCGGTGCGTGTCAACGGCACCTTCACACGCCTATTTACAAAACATGTTCGTTACGTATATTATTAATTCGATCATTAATAAATCATCCATAGCTTTTACCCATTAATTACCTTACTACTTAATAAATGGCCTGTCATCAAATAGTCCGAGTAAAATGAATGCTTCATTCTGTGACGACATATTCTGATATCGATTAACATACATGTAGTTTGGACTTCATTTCATTTTCTCAATTTGTTCTTCTTTATTAACCTTTTAGTACGTGGTAGAGCCAAGCGGCGGCTTGTAGGTCTTTTGTGCTTCTGTTTCGTTCGGTGTGTGAGCCCACTCCCCCCTAGCACCCTGGCCTTAGTCCCTCTCTCTCCGCAAGTGTCCATAGAGGCCGGCGACGCTCATGCGAGCCTCTGGTATTGCAGATGTGCCTGGGCGACGCTGATCAGTCGCTAATGAGCTGCTAGCTCGTTTACCTCCTTTCACATAGAAGCTAAAAATCCATGCTCCCTGAAAGCGGCAAGCAAACATATATTTCTTGCTGGGTTTCGGCTATGCTCACCTCTTTGGGCCGACGGGTGGTGGAAACGAAAGAAAGAAAGAAAGAACAATTTATTTGGTACACATATTTAAAATATTGGGAATACAAAATACATGCATTAAAAGAAAAAAAAATTATAATTATATAAATATAACATTTAACACAGTCAATAAAAATGAGAACCGAACCGCGCTGTACCCCTCTCCTCTCCTGTTACCCTCTCTCCTCTCTGGACTGAGATTTGGTGCATGTGTACATGAGATCGGCATTAAGAGAAACACTCCAATTTGTTTCTTAAATAGTTAAAAGTGTGATCTTTTTATACCTATTAAATACATTGAAATATAATTTACTCATTTGAGTTTATTTGTTATTCTATGAATGAGTCGTTGAATAAACAAAGTCTGTTATTGTTAACTTTTGTCCTTCTGAATTAATATATTGAGACAAATAACAAAAATAAATAATTATATGTGACCGGATGGGATGTGGCCCGATGCCAACATGGAGTCTGAGGATACGACATTGTCTGTGTTAGTCAAATAAATATTGACTTAGGCTAAGTTGTGTACATCAAACATCTCTTCAGTCAACGGAAGGTCATGGTATTTCCTGCATATTTCCCTTACAGAAGGTCAAGAGAGTACGCAGTAAATATTTTGAAAGTTAACGAGTGATCTCTATGAAAAATCCTTTGCCCTGAAGTGAACGTGGGATGTTATAATATTTATAATACCCATTTTTAATATATACTTAATATAAACGTAATACCTAGACATACGTCTTTTTGTGTTTCTTTTAGTGGGACAGGTGGCAAACAAGCAACTGTCTCACCCGATCCTAAGTGATTACTGACACCCACGTACATCTGCAGCACCAGGTGGAGCAACAGGTGCGTTGTCGGTCTATTGGGCATCAGGTAGGAGAAAAGGGAGGATGAGAGGGGGGAGTGGGCTTCCGGTTACCTCTCCCACCGAAAAAAAGCACAAGATGCCTCTATCTCACGCCGGTATACTAATTAGCAGGTCCATTCGAACAGCAGCAAAAGCCGGGGCTTGGATTTACCACGTATTAAAAAACATTACTACCTGCTTACCTCAGAAACAAAACAGACAAGTGCGAGTCGGATTCGCGCATCGAGGGTTCTGTACAACCACGCAATATATTTGCGTTATGTGTTTACCAAAAAAAATGTGTTTTCTTTCAGCCAGTTCGTAATCCTTAGCGCATGACCGACTCACGCTTGGATTGTTGTTTCACTTTAGAGTTTGCATTATTATAACACCAAGTATGAAGCTTGTTTGAATTACTCGTTTTTACGAAACTACAAAAACAAAAATACGCTGAACAAAACAATTTTTGCTTGCTTGCTTTGCATTTTTTGTCAGTATAAACGCTATAACACACATTTTGTGAAAATACGGATGCTCAAAAAAAGAAAATCTTTTTTTATTGATATATTACGGAGGAATGGATTCTTAACAAAGGACGCTTCAAGACCTCTTAAGAGATTTTATTTTCCTCCATTACACTGTTAATAATACATAGTTGGCCTATCTCACTAAGCTTGCATTGTTAACCGCAAGTCGTGCCACAGTATAAGAATATATTTATGATTGCCAGAATCAGACCTCGCACCTTAGTCGCTGTTGGCCGTCGTCGGGTTGTGTAGCTTAAATGGTTGACATGCCATCTGTCGGAAGCTTTGAGGCTAAACGCCTTTCCCTGTGGTAGGAGATATATTGTCCCCTACAAGTAGTAACTTTTTAACAATCATTATTACTTCTTGTAATAGTTTCACAACATATTTTAATTTTTTATATAAGTACCGGTTTCGCCTTACGGTATCTTCAGGGTTGTTTGATATTATTAATATTTACTTATATGAAAAAATAATAATATTTGTCAATATGATAAAGTTTCATTAAGTGGTAGCCTAGTGGTCAGGGCGCTCACTTTAGTGTCATAGAGCGCGAGTGACCTGGGTTCGATCCCCGGTGCCGGCACAACTAAAATTGTTAATAACAATTTTAAGTGCTATATTAACCACGTGCTCAGCGATGAAGGAAAACCTGCATGTCTGAGAAATAATAAAAATATTATTTCGAGGATATGTGAAGCTCGCCAACCCGTACAGGAGCAGCGTGGCGGGCTCTTCCCGGCTCCTAAACCCGTTGCCCAGCTAAGGGCACTTACAGGCTGTTACTTTAAGTGACAACAATTGCAAGTATAAATTATATAATAACTTTTAATTTTCAATAAAAAGAAAATTTTTCGTCCATTTATTATACTAAATAATTGGCCAGGATGGTTTACATCCATCTTTGATGGAAAAATAAAAATGAAGGTTATGCTGTAGATTTAAGCAGGTATTCTGTGAGGTGGTACTACCCCGGTCGTGGCGATTCACTCTACATGCTACCGTACGTACATTGACGGGTCGACTTTATATTTACGTTCCATACCAGTAATATTTAAAAAAAAAACTCGACCCGTATTAAGCATTTCTTAAATGCTAATAAGGTAATAAGTAACATCGAAGGTTTCTTACGTTGCACGTCCTGTCGAATGTTTCGTAAACGTGAATTCCTCGCTGATTGTTGTACCAACGTTTAGATATGAATGGAACATTAATTCATAAACGTTCTGAACAATCTTTTTAATCTTCCTATGATATTTACCACTCAATCAAAGCGTATATAAAATTCGATTACTTCATGGAATAATTAAGGAAATACGTTTCTTTATAAAGAGTTCCCCTGAGACAAATATATCAACAGGTAGAAGTCGCGGGCAGCTGCTAGTATTTCAAATGGAAGATAATTAGAAAATCTTAACTGTTTCGGGATGTCTGTCTATCACGTGGTGGATTACAAGCGTGAATTGTGTTGTTGTATTATAACTATAAGCACGGTAGCCTAGTGGAGAGAGCGCTCGGTTTAGTTTCATGGTGCGCGTGTGACCTGGGTTCGGCCCATGGTGCCAGCAAAAGCAAAATTGTTAACAGCAAATTTCAAGTGCTGGATTTACCACGTGCTCGGATGAAAGGAAAGATCGTGATGAAACAATGAACGAAAGATTGGACATGTGAAGACCGCTGACCCTTACAAGAGTAGCCTGTCGGATCCCTCTCGGCTCCAAAAACCCTTTCACACATTTGAGAAGGAGGACTAGATCCAGCAGTGACTTTATTTTATTGAAAATTTAATATCAGCTAACAGTGAAGACACACAGCCGTAATCAGCACCATCAGTTTGGTAGCAGACCACTGCTTGACAGGCCTCGCACGATGGGAGATCCCCTCATTTTCACCATGCTTACCGGAAAAGATAGATATCCCATTATCATTATACTTACCTTACCATCCATACGTTTACCATCACCGGTCTGTGTTTTTTCGGTCCCCCGGTCGAGCCGGCCCATTCGAGTAGCATCAAAAGCCACAGCTTAGCTCTATCACGTGCAAAATGTGAAAGTTTGTATGTTTGAATGGTTGTCATTCAATCACTTCCAAATCTAGAGAACATAATGAATTTGAATGAAATTTTGTGGAGATGTAGGTCATGATATAATAAAGAATCGGTACTTTACATGGTTTATATGTGTAGTTTATGATATATTAAGCAAGACAGTTCATATATTCGCATATAATTGTTGATAGATTAAAACTTCGGTTATCATTCTGTTTAATTTCTTTTACATAAGCAGTTCTCGCCTCTTCATGTTCCCCTTAGAGAGACAGAGAGAGAGAGAGAGAGAGAGAGTCCACTGGAGTGTCAACAGGCTGTAAAAGAAGTGAAAGAATCTCTTTCAATTCGTATTCAAACTAGGCCTCTGTGAATGCGACGGTTATATTACTCTCGTTTGATTTGAACGCAGAAGAAAAGTTGACGATCGTCTATGCAGACGGCGTCCGTCGAACGTGTTATCGCTTGGAGACGCTTTCTGTGAACTCGGATACGGCATGGCGAGTGACTTACGCGAGTTCGATTCAAATGCGCGCTATAAATAGCACCGGTGCATAATGTGTTAATGAGCTTAAAGTGCAGTCGAATGGAAGAGTGTTAAAGGTTTCCATTTCATTAATCATTATTTGTCGTATAAGAGTGGGAATACTGGACTTGTAATGATGAGGACGATGATGTGACATATTAGTTCTTAATGATTATATGATAACGATCTCTTGCCTACTAATTCATTAACTATACATATACATATAACTCGGGTTAAGTATAAGTACTTGTGTTATATTCATGATCTAGTTCCCAACTAAATTTGATTTAAATTCATTCAGTTCTTTAGGTTTCGGAGTAATCGAATGACAACCGTTCAACATACAAACACAATGTCTATCAAATTAAGGTAAAAGTAATTATTAGAAATTACGTGAAATGGAATAATATTAAACATATGTTAAAGATATAGAAATAATGTTCGTACATAATCAAGTTCCATTGCATCGTAGAAGCAAAATTTTTGTTGGAAATTATGAGAAGCTGATTTTAAACCGGTCCCCTTTTTGGGCAATTATAACTATTTATTATGCGTAACGATTCTACTTCTAATTCTTTAATTACTCGGTAGCTTACCATCATGGGTAACCGGCCATTAAATATAATCATGGCTGGTGTGACGCTAACAGTATTCGCAGTACTTGAGTCAAAATTCACTCACGTATTATAATATATAATCTATTGCATTTTCTTTTCGATCTCACGGGCTGCGTTGTTAAATAGATTGTGACAACCATTACGTACGCGTATGTTTAAAACATGTATTTACGAATGCCAAATTTGTCTCGTACATATGAGTCACGGCGGACCTATCTCAGGGTAATTTTGTCTTAAAATAGACGCAGTGAGCGACGCGACAGACAGACTTTCATTTATGGAATTTAACTAAATTCGAAAAACGAAACTTCCTTAACTTACTAGAAACTTAATAAGATTTTGTTCATAAAAGTTGATGTTAAAAAATTCTCCTCCATTTGCATTTTTTTTATGGGAAAGACGGCAAACTAGATAGCGGTTCTCACCTGATGGTAAGTGATTACCGTCGTCCGTGTTCATCTGCAACACTAGAGGCGCTGCAGGTGCGTTGACAGCCTTTAAGGGTTTGAGATGAGAGGGAGCACGCGGAGGAGGATGGGGAGGTGGACTCCGTATACCTCACTCACCGAACGAAACGCAGATGCTCAAGAGGCCTCTGCTTCACGCCGGTATTCTGCGCGGCCGTGGTACCAACTCGGTACGGCCGGCCCATTCGAACAGCAGCAAAAGCCGCCGCTTGACTATACCATGTTAAGAATTTGCTGACGTAGACCTATATGTAGGAGTATTAAATACAGTCTGTTTCAAGTCCTGTCCTGAACTTAGCAAGAGAAATAAACCCACCCAAATATTGCGAGGGCAATTCCTGCGCAACCTGTATCCATTGAGCCACGTGCAAAAAAAGCATAATACGTTTATAAATTATATTAGCTATCATTACAGTTCCATATATTTTTTTTAATTGTAAAAAGAAATATTTTTATGCCAGTGTTTAGCTCGGTAATTGGTTTTCGAAGAATCGAATAACTGTTGATATTTTTCAATGTTTTCGTAATTTGTTATGATGATTCTTATCGATTTTTTTCCACCTTTACTCGAATTACATCCGGTTCAAAGTATTCATTTTAAATGTTTTCGTAATCCAATTCCCCTTACAGTATAATATCAAGTTCGTATGGTGTAGGTAGATAGGTAGGTAGGTATAGTCTGCGTAACCGGCAGAAATAAATTAAATTTTGTATTGCGAAAAAAACTTGCTATAGAGCATTATTTGTCGGATTTATATTTCTTTACATCAGCGTCGTTTTAAAGCAGTGTGTCAAAAATAACAGTAACACCTTTGAATAATAACGGGTCTAAGAGTAACTCAATATTATTTGCTTAGATCTGCATGATAAACAATTTATGTTGTGATTTCACAATCAGTGGAAATTTTTTATTAATTTTTTATCCAAAATCAAAATTCCTGGAGACCAAAATCTCAAATTTCTTTATCTGTCTGTATAAAATACTAAATCATAAGAGGGAAAGGATTGTGAATAGTAAAAATACATGTAATTAGCACAAATTCATGACGAAATTCTAAACATACATGTTAATACTTTACTAGATTTTTTTAGATTCCGTCTCTGCCTAGGGCTCGTCTGGTCTGGGTGGTTACTATACCTCTCACCCATCTCTGCCGCCAGTAAGTTGTGCAACAGCTGTTGTTGTGGCCCGAAACTTAGAGCTGTGAAGTACTCCATCAGAGTCACAAAAGAGCGTGACAACGCGACTGCAATCTTCTTCGATCCCATCAGCCTCTTACCAACAGGTGGACAGTTAGCCTGTTCATCCTAACCCAATAAAAAAAAAATTACACGAAGCAATTTCGTAAGACCTTCGCAATAATGTTCGCGTTTTCTTAGTACGTCTTTGTTTCCCTAGTTGACCTATTAAAAAGCAACGCTGTTTAATGGAAATTAATCTAATAATAGTGCAGAATATTGAAAAAAAGCGGTTCTCTAGTATTATTAACAAATCGGAAAGTGACTATGTCTGTTTGTTACTTTTTCACCGCTAGATCGCTTAACCAGAGTCAAATGAAATTTGGCATGGAGACAGCTACAAGCCATGGGAAGGACATGAGATACTTTTTAGCACCGAAAGGCGCAGGTCAATCATCATGCAGACGAAGTTTGGCGTGAAAGCCCTTTCCTAATTTACCATTTGTTAAAAGAAGCGGGCGAACTTAAAAGTTTTTATCCCCGTCGTTGAAATATAATCTCTCTCTTACTAATGATTCTACTGTTGGCGCGAATTGATGTGTGGCTGTATCTAACGAGTTACATTTACTTACGATACTAGTACGATAAGGTTTCATGCTTTTTTAATCATGCCCGCGGATTCTCTTTCGTGTAGTTATTTTAGTAAGAACGATTCGATTTCGAGATTCATACGATTACGTTATAGTAGTCATGGTGATATCTCATTACAACATTGTAATAAAAAAATATAATTTTTTAATCTACATTACTGTAGGCACACACATTAATTTTATTTTTCACATACACGTTGCCAACTAAGATTCCATGTGTCTCGGTAACTTCAACATCGAAGACAGCTTCACTACCAACTAGGGCATCCCATCCAGTCGTCAAAACCAAATTAAAAATAAACCCAATAACCCCACCCCCTTAAAAAAAATTGCCTTTATTATATATCTACGTCGATCGGTATGTAAATACTGGAGATTGCCAAGGAGGGATACGAATCGCTGTATAATGAGCTAGTCGTTGACCGTGAAAGTTTTAATGTGAATGACGTTTATGAACCTGAATATGGAATCACAGTACAGCTAAAATAGAGATGACTTATGCAAAATAAAAAAAAAAACAATTATGACTTAGGGAACCGAGACGCGGTCTCTATCTGCAGGCCGTATGACAATGCTCAAAGTCGCTCTGCGGGCTTTGGAAAGAGCTACGCTCTGTGTTTCGCCGCGTCATAGGATTTGCAACGATAACAGCCGTGCTTGTACATAGTAGAGCCAAGCGGTGGGTTTTCCTGCCGCTCGAGTACCACGGCCTCGCAGAATAATTCGGAGTGCGGACCTCCATAACGTTGCAAAGTCAAAGTTTTATAGCTCAGGACCGTACCTTTAGTCAGTCTTTGGGGGAGAACCTTTGTTCAATGGTCTTGTGATGATAGCGAGATAAAATATGAGAGTCAAACGCGTCTACAAGGGGAGCAGGCAATAAGCGCACTTGTCCCTGCCGAGGACCAAGATCCGCGCCCTATATGAGACTGTGATTCGAAAACATGTCGCAAGACTTGTTAACTATAAACATTGTGACAGCCACGGTTTTAACCAAAACATATACAACGCCTGTAAGCTTTTGTACAATGGAATCTTATGCACGCATACAGTGTTGTTAGCACTAACAATAGAATGCTGTTTTTGCCCAGTTGGAAGATTATCCGTCAGGGAAAACTATTCCACACAAAAACTATTTCTACCTGTTTACTTTGAGTTACATTAAAATCAATTAACGTGATATAAACGAAGAATGTTCTAGCTGTATCTCCTGAGGATCAATTTTATTCGTAATTGATTCGTATGCAATGAGTTATTATATATAGCTTTATCGAAACCGTTCTCGTTGCTTCAGAGTGTATTTTCGTTTCCGCGCGATATTTCTATGTTAGTATCTTTGATTTTTTTTTATTTGAAATGAAACTCTAACTTTAATTTCCCCACGTGACCACGGCTGCTGTAAAGCACTCGAAACGGTGGAAAACAAAAATAACCATTTCAAAAAATAATATTTTTATTTCGTCAAACTGTGCACTTTCGCTCACAATGACCAAATGTGATTGCTCCAGAGTTATTTACATATTATTATAAGTACTAATTTTACATGTCTTCCATTAGGAAGATATATTTGGATTACCAGCAGGAACAAACGTCATGGCACCGTTAGAGCCCGACACCTGTCCGGAGTTTAAAGACTGGCTATGTTTTATAGTCCTATTTATAGTCGACAGCACTTTGTTTAATACAATTGTGACAGTTACGGAACGTAATGTGGGGAAGTCTTATGCTGCTACCGCACGACAAATATGTCTCGAACTGATTAGCAACTTGATTAATGATTTTTTTTCTACAGGCGACTGCTCCAGCTTGCTATGCGGGCGCACGAAGGAGGTGGAGGTCGGGGGCAGCGTCAACGCAGGAGCGGCTTTAGCGCTGTCCCTCGTCCGTCCTCCCACCTCCACTGATGTCAGTACTCCATGTCAACTACGCTTGACAGCGCCAGAAGCGGCTGCATTTACCGTACGACTAATTGATGTGAAGGTAAGATTTTATTAATATTTAAAAAGTTCTGCTGAGCCAAACACTATTCTTTATAACATTTGAATTTCTTGAACTCATAACTTGTTTAAAATATAATGATCTTTTGTATTTACGCAAATGCTATACATTTGAAATGAAACTATTATCTCTGATCTACGCAGAACCGACGACCTCAAGATACACCAAGTGAACAGACACCTTCTAGGCAAACGTGTACCAGGCCTCATCTGTGCCTTCTATCGGGCAAGATTGAGGTCAAACGTGAGCCTATTGTTTATAAAAAAAAAAAAAATACGATGAACTCATTCTGCGTAGATCGGACCAAAAGTTAATAATTATAAAGCTGACGGTAGCCGGCTAGCTTTGACATCAGGATGTTAAACACCGCAGTCCCCACGCGACCACGGGTGCTGGGAAGCCCCCGAAACGTCGTGATTTAAAAATCTAATTGTAAACTCAATGAAGTCCGTAAATAAAAGTTTCATTTCAAATTGTTTAAAATAATTTATGTACACCTTACGTACGTCAGTTTTTGTTTGTAATTTTGCATAAACGAAGCATGCTAAACAAATAGCATCTGTTAGTTCATTACAAACATCATCACAAGGTCTGTTTGTATGTCTTACACGTGCACTTTTTGATAGGTTGTATTCGTTAAATTATTTACCCGCTGTGCTCTATTTATAGTTAGGTATTTGTTTTAATCGTGTCAATACTTCCTTAACCATTAACATCTTTACCAGATCTCGTCCTAAGAACAGTTTTTAATAAAATTTTCATGTTATTTTAATTTTTAACGTAAATACGTATCACATATAATGTATTACCTAAATACGTAATATAATTATGCGTGAAAAATTTAATGGCTTAAGTAAAAAAAAAAATTTCGTTACATTTATTTGAAACCTAATTTGAATTCAATGTAACAAAATTTCACGTAGACTCTTTAAAACTAAGATTTGATAAACACTACGTTTAGATAGATGCATATAAGTGTTTTGTCTGTCATTATGTCCGGTCTGTTAGCTATGTTTCTTTAAAATTTTCTTTAATTCCCTTATTGCAGCAAAAGGTTGTATACAACCAAGTGTCAGACGGATTGTGTAAAACTTTGTGCCCAAATGTACGTCAAAACTAGTTATAGCCGCCGACTTCGAGGTCATTGGAATAAAACATAGATTATTAACAATTTATACATATAGTAGAGCAACTCACTCACTAATCACGAAATCTTGAGAACTATAATCTGATTGGACGAGACACGGTGCAGGCATCTATTAAAAATACTTTTACGAATAACCACACCTAAAGGGGACAAATCAGGTTACGATCGCACTTGGAAAGTTCTGTGTTCTTAAATAGATGGAGCATTAAAATTTGCGTTAAGATTAATACCAATTTTAAACAATGAACACTTTCTGAAATACAACCCTTATGTCAGTGAAGACAGGATAGAATTTTACCTCTCTCAATGAAACGGAAACTCAATGAATATCTCTTGACAAATATTTGATAATATAATAAAAATATATAGGTTAACTGAGAGCCTCGCGTACGAAGTTGCAAGAAAGTGCTCAAAATATAATCAAGAAGTCGGTTTGGATATGACTCGTCGTGCCAAAGGGAGATCTTTTATCTGCCTACCCTACCCTCAAAGGTGGCAGGCGTGAGTGCATATACATTATTAATGTAATTAACGACACGTTCTGTCAAATCTGATCATCAAATTCCGTTAATCTGGCCTCCGTAATCTTCGTTCCACCTTATCCTTTAACGTGTCGTAACTTAGAAATATTTGAAATTCAGTATCAGGATATGACACGTGACACGTAAGAGGTTACAGAATTATTACATCAAGTGATAACTTGATTACCGCTGTTAGATAAAAATTATTGTGCCACAAAACGCATTGCGTTTTATCTATAACGATCTGTATGTCACGTAGCTCTTTAACGGTTAATGTACATTAAAATGTAGTATTGTTTCGTATTGTAATTTAGTAATAAAAAGGATTAGTGCAGGTCACGTAGACGAAATACGCTGGCGTAACAGTTGCAAAACGGTTCAAGACAGTCTAACCGTGCGATAGTTGGTACATAATGGTCCGTGTGATACCGCATCGCGCAACTGCTGATAGACGAGATAATGTCTGTAGGGGGCGTTGGAAGGATTCTATATTGTGTTGCATAGATTGGCAAATCGAGACAATGTTGAGTTGGCTCGGAATAGCCTCGTGACAATTGATGCAATTCAAATTGTAACAATATACCGAGATCTCGCATCATACGTATCGGACTAAAAACAAAACAATTTGCCGAATAACAATTTAAATTAGGCCGGACTTTATTTAAAAATAAAAATTATTGAATTGGGTACTAACAGGTACTAACAGTCCACCTGATTGTAAGTGCCTACTCTTAAAAAAAGACGATAGTTTAGTCGAAAAATAATCGATTGAACACAACCTCGCATCAAAAGCAATAGCGAATTGAAGCTGTATGGTAATGATCCTGAATCAAAACAGGAGTTCTCGCAATGAAAAAACAATTTTTTTTTTGGATTGGGAAGGAATTTTATTCATTGATTATAAAGAAATGGGTTACGCAATCACCGGATAATACGCTTTCATATTAGCGAGAGTGAAGGAAGCCATCAAGGAAAAAAGTGCATGACAGCGCGCCAGTTCTAAAGAGTAATGTTGCGATGGTTGCTTTAAACAAATACAGATTCGAACCGCTCAATCAGCCACCCTATAGTTCAGATTTAGCCCCTAGCAACTCTTATTTGTTTCTAAACTTAGATAAAAAAGAAAAGGAGAAGAAAACATATTTTTGAAGGGTTAGAAAAGTTAGTATCCCGATCTTCCAAATGTCCTAAAGTGCGCGGCTTTAGGACCCCTCTCGTCACACGACACACAACACGAATACGCATTTTATTTTAGGGTACACAAAAATAAAACATGTGTCCATATACGAAGTAACTAAAAATCTGGTTTAATCTCTGAAAAAAAAAATAGTTTAGGTTCGCTAAAATATTTTCATTTGCGTTTCTTATTTGTAATCAACGATTATTTAAAAAAAAAAAAACTATCGTGCGTATGTCAAATAGAAATTAGTAAACTATTCAAATTATCCCTTAACGTGACATAACAATAGAATATCTATTGTTGCAGCTAACGGTCTTGATAATCGATTTCTCGCTCGTGTACTGCAGATGAGTCATACCGTTAAAATCGATTTAATTTAATTAACGATCGATGGCTTTGATTTTTACGGACATCTAAATTTTTGTTTGTTTTTAATCTTTTATGACTGTTTTTAAATGATTGCTGGTTACTATGCGTTGGAGAATTTTTTTTTATAGTCCTCAGGGTATGACCCACATGACGCACTTCCATCTCAATTCTTTATCTCTATTCAGGTATTCTATGTGCTCTTTTTAATTAAAAATGTGTTTGACGTTAGTTGCTGAGGAAACTATAAATTAATAATATTTTTTTTTACTCTTTATGAACAACACAACATTCACAAATATATTATAGAGATTAGAATGACTAATATTATAAAAAAAATGCAAATAGACTAGACTGTAAATACCTAAGCAGCGATATTTTCCAGACAAGTGTTACTAGCCCCTTGCCATTTCGTAATTGGGTAAGGTACAATTCGCTCTAAGAGTAAAATACAAGAAACCTCAGTTTTAAGGACATCGAGATCAATATTTATGCTATAAATTCAGATGAGCAGTAGGTTAATGGAGGCCCACTCCGACGTTGCACGATTACTCCTTTATTTAACGATTTTTTTTTTAATAGAACTTAGTCTTAGCGATATAAAATAATGTTAAATAATATTGATAGAGAACCATAAATCAATAAACGAAGCAGGTTTGTGTGAGTGTGTTTGTTTGTATGAAGTAACCTCTACTTACGAAGAAACAAACTCATACATTCTCTATAACATTACGAAGATATCAATTATCTACAGTAATTTATTACCACAGAATAGTTAGGTACTTACTTTAACTGTCACGAGTTAAATTTCTTTAAATATTATTTTAATCATTCTTTAGTAAACGAAGTAATAAAAGTAAATTTTATTTCTTATTATAATTGTAAGCAATCCTGTTATGTTTCTCAAATCATTAATCACACAAAACATGTCATAAATAATCTCGTTACGAACCATTCTCCTAGGGGATCTGTATCGAAGACAGATCCCATAACCACTCGAGCTATTTGTTTTAATGTTTTTTTTTACGATTAAAAACCGGGGAATGATATTACTTTTATAATGTCAATTTCTCTGTTAAGTACGGGCGTAAATACGAACAGATGACAATGGGAACATAAAATATAACAAAAATTATGATAATAACGTATACTGACCTTAATACCGACTTGCGGTAAAAGCAGGTTAAAGATAACAGAAAAGGTAGTCGCCACTGTTGGATTTTAAAACGGAACCGCTTCTTAAGCCAAAAACAAAGAAATGTATAATTATACAAATAACTTGAAGAGTTTTTCTTTATAAGAAAGATGTGCTGCCTGGGAATTGTTCTGACATTTATGGATAATACAGATTGATTCTTCGATATTTAGAAGCAACAATTTCCAACAGATTTTTCTAGATCTGTTATATTTATTTATATGGTCATGACCTATGGACATGTGTCTTTTTAGCTGAAATAAATACAATACTATTTCCTACCTCATTTATATCAGATATTCTTCTCCAGCTTTAGATTGTTTATCTGCGCGGCGGCCAACAGTAATTCCACTTAGGACCACATTATATATAGTAGGAACAGATAAAAGCACATTACAGACAGTTGCTAGACTCCATAGTGCCAGTAACTCGTTCGTGGGTCAATATACATTTCTACAATAAAATCCCAGTAAATAAAGTATTTCTGTAATTATATTTAAAATGTATTGAACAAAAACTTTATAAACAGTTATTATAGCATAAAGGAATACATAAGTTGGGATCGGGAAATAAGTTGATGTATTTGTAATATTGTAAAAAAAGAAATGCCTAAAAAGCCTGTTTCGTCTTCGTCAGAGGAACCTGATTACGAAACAGTGGTTGATTTAAAAAAAAAATCCTAGTTCCTTCTTTGGCGGACGTTGAAACAGGGGTGCCACAAGGGGGTGTATACGTTCTTATATAATATCTTTTTTAATTATTAACTCTATCACCGCAGTTGTTAACCATCCGTACCATCTGTATGCAGACGATCTTCAGCTTTACGTACAATCGGACATTAACGATCTCAATAATCGCATAAAAAGTCTCAATGATAATCTAGAAGCCATTAGAGATTGGTCCATCAAATTGTAAAGTAATCGTAATGGGTGATCCAAGGATGGTGGCGCGGGCCGATTATGGTTTGACATTGCTCTTGTTTATTATCATAGAATGTTAATTGAATTCTCTAATACTGTAAAATCTAGACCTGCCTTCCTGGTCCAACAAGTAGATTACGCGAGAAACTCTGATTCGCGCATGGCATGCGGATTGGTGTTCGTAGTGCTAGACGTCGACCTTGACCCTGCGACTCGTAATACTACTTTTGTGTTCTCTTTGTGATGGTGTTTTTACCACGTTTAACCAACGAGACAGGCTTTAAAATTTCTAGAACCGCCACTACGCGACTTTTATTTATTTTAGTATGTCAAATTAGAAGTGGAAAAACTGATTTTAGTAGGTTTCTTTCTGGTGTTCTGACTGAAACTTTTGCGGGTTTCAAGTAGACTTGAAGTAGTCGTTTCTATAGTATCATCTAGCAGCCACAACAACATCAGCCATCTTCATATTCGCAAATTAGTCTCTCTTTTCCTTATAATTAGAGTAATTTTTCGCTTTTGTATATTTGTTCTCGTTCAGAGCTGAAATCTAAATACGTCTAACAGGTGTGTCTTTTACAATGGACGTTAATGTCACATCGTCAAGTTGTATTTGCACTAACGTAACCTCTTTGTTGCGACCAGGAAGCGTCATTAAAATCTCATAATGTTTATATGCGAACGACCGAAAGAACGATCATGCCATACTTTGAGCGATATTGGAACAATTTGCTTTTGTTAAACCAAATCATTACGACGTTTATTATGTTAAGATTAACTGATGTTTCCGTGCTTCGCTACCACTCGAAAGCCGATGTCTTGGTACTTAGTACATCTAAGATAGAAGATGGACCTAATATGTACCAAATATTTATATCTACTTTATGTGGTAGTACCACGATTTCGGAGAATACTGGCGTGTAGTAGAGACATCTTTAGCTTCTGCTTTTCTTTCAGTGAGTCAGGTAACCGAAGGCCCCTATCCTCCTCCTCTTCCTCCTCCTCTTCCTCCTCCTCTTCCTCCCCCTCTTCCTCCTCCTCTTCCTCCACCCTTCTCCCAAATATCCTTAAAAGCCGGCAACGCAACTGCAGCTCCTCTGGTATTGCAGATGTACGTGGGCGACGGTAATCACCTTTTCCTTTTAAAAAAAAAGCTAGCGTCTAGATCTTTTGATCTTTAGTCTTCAAAGCTCCAAGTATTCGCTGAGACGATAGGCGATGTTTTTCAATAGAATAATTTCTACATAATACGTTATGTTTTTACCAAGGTTTTTTTAAGTTTCATTAAGATTCATAAATATCTAACCGAGCAGTAACATATTATTGTTGTCTTCTTTTTTTTTTGTTCATTATCTTGCGTCGATTCACTCACCAGTCTATTCGTAAAGACTTCAATCAATTTAATTAAGCTTAAAAGCATGTACCGTCGGCCAATGGCTCGGTTTAAAAAAACTAATTCGGCATGAATGTACCCAAAACTTTGCGCTCTATGGGTTCGTTGGCTTCTAAAATATCCTAGTATGGGCAAATGACCCTGCGTCCGATTAAAAGCGCTGTCTTACTATGCGTCACGTTCTATATTATAAAATTTTAGACCCTTGTATTTTTTAAACACACGAAGGTCAATTTATTAACTTTAATCCCGTCATAAAACATCATTGTTTTTAACTACAGGCAACATATTCGATGAAAAATCAAGTGACAACGGTAGTAATATTTTTATTATTGGATTGGTGGAACACCCTATGGCCTGCAAACATCTTAAATCGATTATGATTACAGATGCGTTATCATCCTGGAGGACTAAGATGGAATCATACTCACAACCTGTACCGGCTCTCTATAACTTTCAAAACAATACACAACAGTTATTGCACTACTGTTTGGCAGCAGAAGAGATAAGAGTGTTGCCTGTTAAAAACTTTGTATTTCCACTAATAAACATCCTAAGTTGCATTCAATATGACATATCGAAGAACTAAAATGAGGTTTTCTGTTGATATTACTCTAATATTATTGTCTTAATTTGTTCAAACTCTTTGTTTCCTTTACTTTTTGTTTGGATTTGGTTCATGTTTTGTATTCGTATGGTCTTTTTCAGGAATGTCAGTATTTTTAGTAAGTATGTAATAAATGAACATGAAATTTAGATTTATGTTGAAAGTATTTTACTAACTACTATATATTATATATAATTCACTTTTAAATCGAAGCCAGGAAATATTGAAATTAATTTAAATCACTTTACCTGCGTTGATATTATCTTGTCTATAAATATCGTTGTTTAAATTGCATGACGTTGTTTGCCTGTCCATATCAGTGCCAACATTGGGAAGCTATAAGGGCGTTATCGAACCTGCACGTAAAGATGAGCTTCAGGAATCACTTTAAAAATCACTGCATGGTTCAAAGAATTAAATTATTTTCGTATTTTTTTAAATTTAAATATAACATACTAGTTATTGTACACGGTGTTGCTCGGGTTAAACATAAAAAAAAACCTTTCGCAACATCATTAGAAACATAAGTTTAAAAACCGATAAAAGTCCAGTGGATTTGTAGACTAGCCTGCACAACGAAATAGGTCTGTTACGTCTTTATATTCTTATGGTATAGTAAAGATTAAAATATATACGCTCTCACGACCGTGTACAATACTGGCGTTTAGTTTTTTGTTTTATATCAAAAAGTTTATATAAAATCAGCAAAATAACAGCATGATGCTGTTTTGTTTCTTATGGTGAGTGATTGAAGCGAATTCCATCCATTTTCCATCTTAATGAGGCATTCCCCTTTAGTACGCAGGGATGAAACAAAATATCTGCATTTTGATTTCTTAATTTGGAAAACATTTACTTGTCTATGAGCCGTAAAGACCACTTACCACCCACCTTACCAGGTTACCATCACCTGGTTGTGTGCTCATTTGTATTACCTTCATCTATATGAAAACGTTCTTACTTCTTTATGAGTAATATATTATTATACAAATCAATGTAGGCTACCGTCATGAAAATTTGTATGATTAATTACAATGTAACGTTTGAACCTCTAAATAACATATTATTATTATCATTTGCGAATTTTACCCAATATTTATAGACGTATTTTGTTCGCTTTATAAAATATAATTAATATTTTTTGTTGTCCACCCATATAGAGATTTAATTATTTTGCATTTTGATCACTGCAAGTCTCCATATTCGGTGATTACCTTGGCCAATTCTTTTAGCTTATTTTTTAAATTCCTTACACCGAAAGAGAACAGTAATGCCAACATTGAACTAATAAGTCACATTTGATAGGGATACGGTCGCAGCTCGTGTTTCAGTGGTTCATTTAGAAATAATCAACCTAAAGCGTCTACAATTAATCTATGATGAGAACGAAAAGTATCCGCTCTTCCCTGAAATAGTCCAATACTGTGACGGTCTGGAAAAAATGCAAGCATTCTAATTCATTTAGTGAAGTTTCAAGAGAAATTTCGTCCTGCTAGACACAGGCCTTCTTGCATTTTTAAAACGTTATGTAGCTTGGCACTGTCGGCCATGCTTGCTTCATCGAATGTCTTTTTTTAAATAAAAAGTCAATGTCATTATCATTATGGCGTCATGTAAATAATCAATATGGTAGAGTTAAAGTTCATAACTTTAACTCTGCCATTCCGAACTGAATTCGGCTTACGACTATGCGTTAATATATTACCAAACAAACCATCCTCAAAAGTGTTTAGGGTTGTAAAAATATGGTTACCTATATAGCCTCCTTAACCTTACAGTTTAAGTATTTAATCGTGACTTTAAAAACTTTATAATAAAATTTTATAGTAAAGAACACGTCTGGAATCTACCTGAGTTTAAAATTTACTAAAAACAAGCTTCACAAGTACTGTAATCTGGAAACATTACTCATGTTACTTTACCTTATACGTAGTTAAAATCGCGATATTTGTATTTAATATGTTTTACACTTAAATCCGTCAGACGCCAATCATATTGATTGGAAGTTGAGCGGTGAATTATAGAAGGAATTGCCTTCCGTATTTGGTTACATATTACAGTCGAACCTACCGTTTCTACGGTATGCAGAAACTTCTAGTTGTGTATAAAGTTCGGGCACGTTTTTCAAGTTTTTTAATTTAAATTTTTAAAAGCTATTGTGTAGCTCACAAGTAATTAATAAAAATAGCTGTAAAATACGTATGTTTTATTCATAAATCCAGTGACTTTCGTCATATTAACATAAAACATAAACACACCGTTACGCTATATCAAATTTTATTTAAATACAGTTTTCTCAATATTGCACTTATTAACCCTTATGCTGAACCTCACATCTGATTGAAATTGCACTATGTTCTTGTCTATGGTATTAAAAATATCAATCCTGTTGGAGCCACGTAACCATGTAATTGGATTGGCTGTAATAATGTGTTATCAAACATAACTCATCATTTGTTACCGAGCGAAGCCGTATCGTTCGCCGTTCGTGCAAGGCTTCTCTTTATTCAACGTAAGGTTTTTTTATTTTCTATTAGCGTGATATAGTAATAGGTTAGCTTTGTATTTATTTGCATTTCCTCTTCTCCTTTAGTCCACTGGACTTCCTTAATAAGAATAATCGGCTGCAATTGGTCGCCATGTTTGTCGACCGCGAGCCTCGAGTTTTTTCTAAGTCTAATTTCACAATACCCAATGGTATAAGACGGCTCTTTATCGTCAGCTTAAGTTGTTTATGTTGGACGGATTTGGTGTCGTCAGACACATTCGAAGCTGCTGATAATCGCCATTCTGAAGATTCTATTCAGGTTATGTTGGGGTATATTTTGGGGTTATAGGTTCTCTCATGTTTTTAACTAAGAATACTTACTATAATATATACTCCTACATATACTGTTATTGTTTCTCTATACCTGTTATTCTTCAGAGATAAGCTTTAATGCCTCAAGTGCCATATAAGTAATGCAATTCTACAATTTAGTGCTAAAAATATAGTTCAAGTAGAACTAATACTTAGATTAGTTTGTTTTATACCTCATGATGCCCCTGCATAATTGAAAGCTCATGTAAAAATTATTCAGCTGCAGTGCAGGAGACCTTAATCCTTTTAACGAACCGAGTAATTTCGTCTTCGGAATTTTTGTCTGCCAATTTTCGTACGACGACTGTCCGTCCTGCTCAAAACTAGAGGCTTTATTTAATAATATTAGGCTTTTCAAGCATAGTATCAAAAGATGTGGTGATATTCTCTTGGGGCAAAACAGTAGTATGACGTAAGACCTCATAATTATTTAAGATGTCTTTCCCGTTGCGAAACAAATCGTTTTTAAAAAAAAGTGGATGTCGAAGTGAAATTAAATTTTACTTAGGATTCGAATTACATGAAGATCGTGTAGTAGAAATTCATACTTTCTGCTTAGCCTTAAGAGGAAAAGGCAGGTTCATATGAATGTAAGTACCTATGTTTAAGATTGGCGGAAGATAGACACATCATTCACATAATATGGATACAGTAAAAACACACACGCCCATGCGCGCATAACCTAGATAAAGTAATTAGAACTTCTATAAACAAATCACCGTTTAATGTTCTGTTTGTTTTTTTATAAAAATAGACGCACATGACATTTCATTTAAATGTGTTTAGATAAGTATTCAAATGATTCACGTTATCTTCACGGAGCAGGTCGTGGCCCTACGCGCGTTCAACGTTCTCTGGCATACACCATTCATGACACACTTGTGAATAGACAATCTATGATGATTCTAAATACAGATTAGCTTAGTATTACTCAAGCGATTCATTATTAAACAATTAGGTCTTCCCTGTTCGGTTATTACGCAAAAGATAATGTTTGCAATGTTACCTACTTTTGTAAGTATTCTAGGTTGACACCATGCATCGTTAATTTATTGTGAATAGAGATGAATGAATGATACCATTATAATGTTTTTCAGCACTAAAAGCAGCTTAGTACTTTGACAACTACAACTTTAACACTTTACAAGTCGCCTAATATAAAAAAAAAGTTAACAGTCAAAATATTTTTGATGTTTATTAGTATTAAGGTCTTAAGTATTAATGGTCTTTTATTACTATTAATTAAATCAATTAATCAATGATTAACGAACAAAATACTAACGTAAATTTTAATCTTAAATTCGGAAACGAATACTGAGACTAATTTCAAAAATTTTAAATAATGTGATCAGAGAGCGTTTTGGCGTGAAAAACGATGTAGTGACACAAATTGAGAAAGGGATGCTGAGCTGGTATGGATATGTGGAGAGGATGAATGAAATTAGGTTGACGAAACAAATATTTGAGGCGAGTGTAAATGGTATAGTCGGGAGAGGAAGACCTAGGCGAACATTCCACGATCAAATTGGAGACGTTCTGAAAAAGTCCAGGTCAAGAGTACTCTAAACCAACGAGCATGCATGCGAAGATTGACGAAAGTGGTAGAAGCGAAAGACGTATGTCAGGACCGTAGCAAGTGGAAGAAGATTGTCTCTGCCTACCCCGTTGGGAACAAGGCGTGAATATATACATTAAATTAATCTCCGCCTTACCTATATTTATCAAACATACTTCGTCTAATAGTAATTGAAAACCCATTTTTTTTAGTGTTTTAAAGTGAAATTAGAATGAGTTTTTTTTCTATAAATTAGAGTTACAGACGGGACACAGTTCACCTGTCGGTAAGTGGTCATTACGTCTCATGGATATCTACATGCTCACCGAAGTTAGAATCAAGATATAAAAATGGAATTACCCTTCCAGTTATTGGGTCTCCGGTTCTATCTCTCACCGAGCGAAATTCAGCAGCGTTATATTGCTATTTTACGCCGTCTGTGAGAGAGTGGTCTTCGCCCGCTCGTGCCGACCCGTTTAAGTTACAGCCTGTGTCAGCCGCAACGTGGCTGTATAACATTATAGTGTTGTGTCATTTGACCTGAACAAAAAAAAGACAAATCGTGTTTGCACTTTTTTCTTTTTTTTTGTCAGAATAATAACAGCCAGATCTGGTTTTGTTGGTTTAGTGTGAATATTTATTCTTTTACTAAATTTGCTTCGAGGCATAATCAAGACATTATACGTTCTATATGGCTATATTAGTGTATTAAATAAAAATTATTGTACTAAAATTTAGAAACGCGGTCTATAACTGTATTAAAGGCGTTGTTAAAATGTTTTCTTTCATTTCACTTATTACGTACAATTGGATAGCAGTAATAAGGATCGTGCAAAACAGTGAAAGGGGAAGTGGCGTCTTGTACAACTTTCACTTGTATCATGTCTAAGTTTTAAATATTTATTTCATATTTTCATCATCAACGAATTGTGTTACTTTGAAGATTTTTCTTGAATGTGGTTTTCGCTTTTAACCTATAAAATATACTTCGATATGTCAGCTCCGTTATATGTCAATGGTACTTTATAATTATTAATTAAAAAATATATATTATGTGCTAGTGTAAAGTTTGCTCTTAAATGATCAAGTCATGAGTTGCTGACATTTTATCAAGGTTAATTGAGGACTAGGGGATTCGATAATACTAATAAAATGCCTGGGAGCAGGTAATGAAACAATACTTTTGTAATTATAACTATGATAGGGGTATTCCTTCGAAAACTTGAATTCGGTCTCCTAAGTGGAGAGCTTTTACCTATGAGGTTTTTGGAACTTAAGTCAGATTTCTTTCGTTGGACACTAAAACGGAGACAGGCTCACCCACCTGTCACGTTGTTTCAATGGGCTCTGGTGAGAAGTGAGTTGAAACGACTAAAAAGTCAACCTCTGTCCGACCGAGTATTATTTTTTTATATCGAAGAATATAAATAATGACCGAGTGACATAGTGATCATGGATATCTAACCTAGCTCTCATACATGGTTAACGAGTCTGTCTTTCGATCTTATCTCATAAGCGTTACACTTGATCAGGGAAGGGAAAAGTAGTGGGTTAATAGAGTGAGTTAACTTGTAGCGTACACCTGTAGAACTATTATCCCTTCTAGTGTCACTAGACTAGAAGGGATGATAGGTATACCTATAACTTATACCTATATACCTCACGCTAGTATTCGAACGTTGACGCCTTGTCTGACATTCGGTCAGGAGGACATTATCATGAGCTTTATGTCCGGTTTCTTTAATCGACTTCTCTTACGGGAAGCAAGCTTGCTTGGTTTCGTAATATTAAAATGTTACATGGAAAAATCTTACAGTTACATACTACTTAAAACGGTGTAGCGTGCAAAAAAAAAAGTGAAATAATATCGTAATAAGTGGCTGTATCTCAAAGAATATTTATATTAGCCAGTCATGCTTGCTATAAGCCCGAAAATAACGATTATTTAGTATTTGTCACATTTTCGATCTTCCGTGAATTCTGACAAATTAGTTGGTTATAATGAGTAATGTAAAGTGGTATTAATTTCTATATTGTTTTTTTTTTAAAACCTACTGATGATGATGATGATGATGATACACGTTTGTCTATTTTGCTAACCATTTGCCTCACAGAAGCTCACGTATCATTATTCGACCAGGATTTGGTTTGTTTCTATCACGGGCTTTAAATTGTAATTTTCTTGCTTGTCTGTGTTAAACTAGAGAACTCCAAAGTTCTGCGGCCGTCTGGTATGAAGTTCTAGTCCGTCACAAATCTTATGTTCAATTTCTTTTAACAGTACCCGGGCGACCGACCTTAGCACGGCGTCGTCCGAATTTGGCGTGGGGATGTTAATAACTATTTCCCACGGAAAAACTTGCCTATATTCTTGTACATTAATAGTGCCCTCTGTTGTCGAGTAGCTAACATACTGGTACCTCCATATAAAACCTATCTCATATACCTATATCATCATAATTTCACCCAACGTCAGAGCCTTTTCCGTGATGTCAATTACATATTTATGTAATTAGTATTAAGTATAAGATTGATCTTCCTTGAATTATATCCGCAGACACGACCGAGGAGTACTGTCGTGTAAACATTACAGATATGACTCGTAATGGTAGTAACATAAATGTGCGATTATTTCATCATAATTAATGTTTCGTCGAAGTCTCGTCTTCGCTACGTGATAGCTTGCGTGTAGCGCGTATTTGTGGGTGACCTTCAATGGACATTCAAACTCTCGGCATTTAATGCGATACTCGAACTGATCGTTTGTTATTTGCAAACTGCTCTTAATTGAATTATATTAATAACATTCAGGATTTTCACATCTCACAGTTAGACATATTTCACTTGTCTTTTAAAACAGGATCGTCGTGGTTCATTTTCATGTGCCATAAGTTTTCGATACTGGTTTGATATTGAGTTTTAATTAAGAGACGTGTTGCTCGTACTATGACTTTTATGAGACAGTCCTATCTTATATAACACATAGTGTCTCGTGGGATAAACAACATTTTTCTGTCAATCAACCTGTTAATGATTTAATACTGGACATTGGCATCGCAAAAAGCGGGTCGGTGTACTCAGTATCTGACGCCATGCAGCATCGTCGTTGCTGTTCATCATTGATCCTTGTTCTTTCGATCTAGATTTTTACGAGATCGTAATGCGTCATTTGTCGAATGTAATGAGAGATGTTCAATGTTTTTGGGGTAGCATTGATGTTTAAAGGCTACCCTGTATGATGCTCCAGTTGGCGGACTTCGGAGTCTGCATGGTGTTCCAGTGCGAATTGGCGCACTTTACTTGTTTTCAAAAATATTTTTATTATTTCGCAGACATGCAGGTTTCCTCACGATCTTTTTCTTCACCGCCGAGTACGTGATAAATTATTAACAATTTCGGTGGTACGCGAGCATCCTGTCCACGGTGCTATAATAAATAATAAAGACTGGTTATTAACTGAAAGATGCATTTGTCCAAATGTTACAATTTTTAGTCAATATTTCAAAACAAATATATAACAAAAAATATAAAGTCCGCTTAGTATGTAACTTACTTGACCATATAAGATGTAAAAGGTCAATGAATTGTAAATTACTTTCAACCGAGGTTTTATGGTACCATCGAAAGAATGGCGCCATCTTATCGAGGACTTAGCATACGTAATACGTTTGAACTAGATTTTAGAAACGGGTAATAGCTGTCAGCGAAAATGTTCAAACTCTTTGAGAATTGCTTCTGTTTTATGGAATATTATGCGTTTGTGACAAGTGACGTCATTTAATTTCTATGACGCCACGTTTGTCTTTGCACTTTGTCATATTTCTTCATCTTCAATGCTCTATTCACTGTCGAACATAGGCCTCTCCATAAATGCTCAAATGGAAAACATTTCTTCTTTCTTACTTGTGATGCTGTCTCCCATCGTTTCTATGTGAGATTTAGGTTCGACAAATTGGAATTTGATTTTCCGCCTCCATATGATCGTCTGAGCGTCGTTTCTTAGGTAGCGGGTCGCAGCATGTGCAGCATGTGCATGGTAAGTCCGAAATCCAAAATGGATAAGGAAAATGTAGTTTAACGTTATACGTGGTTTTTTAAGCGTGGTAGAGCCAAGCGGCGGCTTTTGCTGCTGCTCGAATTGGTCGGCTTTGGTACGCAGAATACCGGCGTGAAATAGAGGCATCTTGTGTTTCTACGTTTCGTTCGGTGAGTGAGGTAACCGGAGGCCCACTCCTCCTCCTTATTCCCGTCTTCTTCCCTCCCACCTCCCAAATCCTTAGAAGGGCCATCCTTAAAGACCGGCAACGCACCTGTAGCTGCTCTGGTGTTGCAGATGTATTTGGGCGACGTGCGTGCGTGTGGCTCAATAGTTCCATATCATGTATTTAGACTAACGTATTTTGACTGAATTTATTATTCAGTCTGTCGTATGTGACGTAATAGCCCCGTGGTCAGGGCGTTTGCTTAAGTTTCATAGAGCGCGAGTGACCTGGGTTCGATCCCCGGTACGGGCACCACTAACATTGTTAAAAGCAATTGTAAGTGCTATATTTAACACGTGCCCGGCGGAGAAGGAAAACTACGTAAGTAAACCTCCATATCGGAGAAGTAATAAAAAATTTATTGCCACGACATGTGAAGTTTACTTTTGAGAAGTAGGCCTTTGCAGAGCAGTGGGCACTCACAGGCTGCTACTTTAAGACTCTGGTTCTGGATTTGAATGTCTCAAACATTTTGTAAATTTTCTCCTTCCTTACTCGTCCTATGAAGCGAGAGCCAGCGGTATTGTACATCGACGACATAAAAATTGCTTTATGTTAAAACTACCGTTCGCTGTTAGTTTTGTTATGCTATAACGATTGCTTATATATTAAAGGTCTGTTAATGTGTTGCTTTGCAGGTTTGGAACGTTACTATTAGCGTCGGCGTTTCTTTTAAAGGTCGCCACAGATAAGAAAAAAAGAAGTATCAATAAGGAAATCCATAAATGCATTAAATAATACTTAATAAAATCTTTGTAAATAATAAACAATTTGTAATATATACCCGGCGCTATCGACTTAATAATTTCGTCGTGGCCGAAACAACCAGGAAAAATTGTCTGATTAAATTTGAACGTGGGTTGCCATAGATACAGTTGGCAAACACATCGCAGTCACGAATCGCTGTAGTGCTTCATTAATTTTTATTCCAAGACAAATTAGGTTCAAATTGCAATCAACATGTCATAGCGAGACGCTTCAAAAAAACCGGCAATGTAGATTCGGCCAAATATTTTTAATGTATTTTTACCCACGACCAACATTTGTTGCCGGCGGAAAATATTGCTATTGCCAATGACATTTTAATAATTGATATTCTGTAGGTATGTACAGGTATAAATAACCACTCAAGCCTGACACCCATAGGGGCTCGCAGAGGCTACGAATATCCGATTGGTACGACTCAGCGTTAGCTCGCAAAGCCGCACAGGAGTAGCGTGGCGGGCCCTTCCCGAATCTAAAATACTCTCAATTATTTGAGAAGGAGGTCTTTGTCCAGCAGTGGGTACTTATAGACTTATGTTTGCCTTTTCGGTATATATATATATAAGCACTGAAGCCTGTCATCCATAGGGGTTGGTGGAGAACAGTTATCTGAAATCCACTTTTCGCCTCTCCGGGAAATGGTGGGTGGAGACTGGTGGCGAGCAGGGGCCTTGAAATTAATATCAAGAGTTACTGCGGTAATTAAGGCTTAAGGCGGTTAATGCGGAAATACATTATTTTAAAGATGTTAGAAAAAAAATCGCACTGTGGCGACATCTATCTCACCACATGAGAAGCTCAAACAAACTGGCAGACTTCTAATAAAAAAAAAAACTAAACGACCTTCATCGGGCTATCATAGTTTCTACATCGCTACAACTATATATACAAGTTCCAGGTAGTAGTCCTTCCCAGGTCACGAACACCCGAAGGTAGCTAGCCTATTTCTTCACACCTTCATCTGCCATAGCATTGTTGCTCTCAAAACGTAATAAAATATTACACAGAGAAGAAGAGCACCTCCATCACTCGCACAGAAGATTTCTGTGTTGTAGATCTAAGCAGTGGCTTTTGCTGCTGCTCTAATGGGCCGGCTCCACCGGGGTAATACCACGACCTTGTAAATACCGGCGTGAAGTAGAGACATCTTGTGCTTCTGCGTTTTGTTCGGTGAGTTAGGTAGCTGGAGGCCCACTCCCCCTGCCCATGCCCCATTCTCATCCTCTCTACCAACTCTCAAATATCCTTAAAGGCCGGCCACGCATCAGCATCTGTTGTTAGTGGGCGACGGTTATCACTTACCATCAGGTGAGGTTCATTTGACCCTTTCCCATAAAAAAAAAATCTATTTTTTGTGACAGAATAGTGCGGTATAACTTTTTTTTACCATCTTTGTTTTAGTAGCCTCTTACTACACCCTCGGGAAGAAATGGGTAAGCAGATTCTTACACCTATCACATGGCTATGTAGTTACCTTTTTTGTAGGCCAATTTCACATGTCCCCAAAATAATATTTTTTATTATTTTTTCCCTAATGTTGGTTTTCTCACAATGCTTTTCCTTCACCGTCGAGCACGTGGCAAATTCAGTGCTTCAAAATTGCTATAAACAATTTTTGTGGTGCGAGCGTCGATATTCTAACACAACTCAACGCGCATACAATGAAATTAAACCGAGCGCCCTGTCCACTATGCTACATACGAGATCTACCTAATTAATCTAACTGAGAGCCTAGTGGTAGCCTAATTTTTAGTGTACTAGTTTAATTTTAAGTGCTGTATTTCACACAGCACACTTACACGAGTATATATACAAAACATAAATAAAAAAATCAATTAAAATGGGTGGTTAATGTATAATGTTTGCAAGGGGCAGACAAAGTACAATAGAAAAAAGTAATAAAACGAATTTATGTAATTATATACGAGAGGTTATTTTGTAACAGTGACAGTATAAAACTGGCTTTACGGTCTAAGTAAAAGTCAAGTATAAAGTTATTTTAACTTATGCTTATGAAAATCTCAAAATAGTTTTAGTGTAGTAGTTTAATTTTAAGTGCTGTATTTCCCACGTGTCCGACGGCAAAGGAAAAGAGCGTGAGGAATCCTGCATGTCGAAGAAATAATAAACAATTTTTTTTCGAGAACATGTGAAGCCCGCCTACCCACACTGGAGCAGCGTGGCGGGCCCTTCGTGGCGAAAACCCTCTCAGACATTTGAGAAGAAGGTCTTTGCCCAGCTGTCGGCACTTACAGGTTGCTACTTTTAGGCTAACTGATCGACATGTATTTCACAATAACAATAAAACGATTGATAGTAAGTACGTATATTTAGACTTTTTATTAACACAACAAGTGGCCAATTTTGAACGTCCGATATTTCGGCAAGGTCGCCCCACCATGTTTGCGACAGCTTGTCAGTCAGGTTTCAACTACTTTTTGTAAGGCAAGCAATCCTTTATTTGAATGTCGCGAGCGTTGTACAAAATAATAATAGTGAAATTAACATTTGCCAAGACAAACCTTTCTTTTTATTTAACCTTTTGTATTGTCTACTATATTTTTTAATTTATTTCAGAGTTCTAATAATATTTTCCTTCTTTGTAATAACACCGTATTTTTGAAGAACTAGAAAGCCTCTAAGTTCTATGCAAAATAGAAAAAACAATTGAAACAAGATCAGTTCCATATGATCAGGCCCATAATGAACACGTCCACCTCAATGAATTTTATTTACTAAGCAGACTAGTGAATATATTCTAGTAACGTCTGTTGTAAATATTTGCAAAACTTATTTCAAATGACGTCACCACTAATACTCAGAAGGTCCAACTGATGGAGGTTACCTCGTAAGTCTTTATGGACGTAAAGACAATATTCAGACGAGCTCCAAGAAATGCTTGCTATTATAAAAAACCTTAAACATGCTTAACGTCCTTATGTATGTAATATCTTTCTTGTACCTTAAAAACTATTTTGAGATTTTCATAAGCATATGTTAAAATAACTTTATACTTGACTTTTACTTAGACCGTAAAGCCAGTTTTATACTGTCACTGTTACCAAATAACCTCTCGTATATAATTACATAAATTCGTTTTATTACTTTTTTCTATTGTACTTTGTCTGTCCCTTGCAAACATTATACATTAACTACCCATTTTAATAGATTTTTTTATTTATGTTTTGTATATATACTCGTGTAAGTGTGTTGTGTATTTGTGTGTGTGAATATGTATGTATGTACCTACGTTAATGTGCTTGTAAATAGTACATGTAGTGTAGTGTACAGGGTAGGTATGTACTCATGTTGTCGCATACCAGCAAACCCTTTTAGTACATTGCACCACTGATTAGGTAGGAGAGAGATTTTATGATTTTTCTTTCTTAGAAATGTATTTTATTTATTTATTTTTCTCCTTACCTACTGCGTTATGTCTTTTTCTCATATTTTTAATGTTTTTTCTTGTGATTTCAGACACATTTTTTTTGCTGTAATGTGTTCTATAAACAAATTTGTTTTCTATATCTTTGTATAAGTAATTATTCTTCTGAACCAAATAAATTTGGAGTAGGTGCCAAATAATGTAAGTTTCTTTCTTTATTCTAAACAATTCTTTTGAAGGTTTTCCTTTTGAATATCACACATTTTTTACCATCATATATATAAAAGCAATTTTGACAAATAATTTCCAGCATATTTTATTTCTTTACTTTGGTAGAAGTAATAAGCTTTCGGCATAAAAACAACGTTTAATATAAGCTCACCAGGAAGCCTACCAAAAGATGTCCAATCAATGAAACCATGAAAAGGGAATTAAAATTCCACCGCTCGTCGACATCACTTAGAGCGTTCGAGCATAATCGAGCTAAAACATTCTACTCGTATATCTAAAATTGGATAGCATCGGGTACGGGTACCACCACGGGGCCCGTAGAACTTGATGTGGACTCGCCTTGCAACTTCTGAGGTCCAAAAATAGCCTGCGAGTTCGCAGTTAACGGTGCGCGCGCGCACCAACACGTACACATTTCTCCTTTCACTGACAACGGAATTTGCACTCTAATCGTTTAGCCTAAAATAGAATTTACTATGTATGGACGTTGGTTGCCGCTGCAAAAACTGGATTGGTCGACAATTTGCGAAGTTGAAAAGCAATTCTTCAATAAACATTACTCACTCTAATAGTCGTTAGACTTTATTGCTTGTAAGCTTTCTCGGTGCGCTATTTCTGGAGGATTTCAATCAATAAAGGAAGCGAGAAATAAACACGTTACGATCATGCGATTCTTAATGTGGCATCGATATCGATGTTCTTGATTCGCCGCACTATGTAGATAGTTTCAACCAAAAAAAAAAAAGTATTATTAAAGTATTAAAAGTAAACGAGCAAGTGGTTCACCTGATGGTAAGTGATTACCGTCGCCCACATACATCTGCGACACCATAGATGCTGCAGGTGCGTTGCCGGTCTTTAAGGATATTTGGGAGATTTGAAGGAAGAGGAGAGGAATAGGGAGAGGATGTGGGCCTCCGGTTACCTCACTCACCGAACTGTTGCGGTTTGGTGCACTGCTGGTTTGGTTGCAGAAATGTGGAATGGTGCAGACTGTGGTACTACTAACCCGGACGACTCCTTGGTAAATAATGATTCCATTCAAGAGAAATTCGGGGTGACATGGGTTAGATAATACTATGATATAGTATACTCGGAAGGTGACATCTTCTGTTAGCAACCTGTTTGTCGGCTCGGTTCCTTCACTGCTGTAGGGACGTACCGATACCAACATAATATCGATACCTACTGATATTTCATAAAAATAACACAATATGATTTTATCGAGGAATGTACTCGCGTCTTTGTATTCAAGCCAACTATATGAAATGTACATAAGCTGCGAAAAAGCATTGCTACCAGCCTCCCACATAAGGAAAGAAACTCGCGTCTTCTAATTTGGAAGCGAATCCCTTAACCACTCATTCTATTCTCTCGCTTTCTAAGTACTTCAAAGAGAGATCGCTGCGATGTAATCAACTCGATCGAAGAAATGCATCAATTTCAACTATCACGGTACAATTTTGCAAACGCAGGTTGACTCAAAAAGTTTCAAAAATCGTATAGATGTTCTGATTTCTGAATATTTTCTGAACTTTAATTTATATTTTTTTTTTCTTTCCATTGTTTTTCCTCCTGCCAGAAATTTTCCTGCATATGGACAAATATTTATAACCCGGAACCATTATTTCTAGTCCATACAAATACTAGTCCCGTGCGGGAATCGAACTAGCGACCCACAGCGCCGCAGCTGATCGCTTAGCCACTTCGCCATCGAGCCGTCAAATATATAACTAATAAACAAAATGGAAGTCCGCTGTCTATCTCTCCGAAATGATGTTACTTGCAAACAACAAAAATATGTTAGCTATGTATCTCTATATATTTGCGAAGAGAATTCATTGGCTGGATTGGATCCTATCTTCAATCTTTAACGTGTATTCAGGTAACGAGCTTTTTCTTGTACAATCCTGTGTAATTTTATTTATTTAATTCCATGCAAAAATTACATAATTTGACTGTATGAAATATACATACTGTTACCAAAAAGTAACAAACTATTCATACTTATAAAATTACAATTAAACTATATACTACCTAACAAAATAGTGATTAATATATTCTTAGAATAATGTTTACCTATGGGCATCGTGTCGTAAGGTATACGCGTAATAATCTGCCAACTGCTCTCTTCCCTTGAGTGGTGTAAGGGGCGACTAAGGAAAAGCCTTGAAAATCGCTTTGGCAACCCAAAAATGCCCGGCCATAATTCTGGAGTCTGGGGGTGCGAGGTGTCTGGCACTGGGATCGCCAATCAGCTTACCGAGCTAGGCGATTATGACAAATCCTCCTTATGAGAGGGGTCTATGTCCTGCAGTGGTGTATTTACAGGCTTACTGGAGTCGCATCGTTTAAGTAACTTCTACTGTACCTATCAAGAGAATATGTTATAAATTTACTTACGGTATATACTTTAAAGAATTTTATCATTTACGCGAGCCGTTCTTCTCCACTTGTCGTCAACTTTAAGATCAATATTATAATAAAAAATAAGGAAAAAAGACGACGAGCCGCAAATCGTGCGATATCAAATTCTCTGGTAATCGATAAGTTTACAGACAAACAGTTGGAACTTGTCATTTGAAAATGTAAACACTATTTTGCCTACATATTACATTACTAACGTTTAAATATATTATAGGAAATGAAAAACGTATAAACACTCACGCCTTTCAGCTAGGGATAGGGGTAGACAAAGATTCCATATTTCTTTTTTATGGGAAAGGCGGCAAACGAGCAATAGGTTCATCTGATGATAGGTGATTACCATCGCCCACATAGATCTCCAACACCAGAGGTGCTGCAGGTGCTTTACCGACCTCTAGGGGTATTTGGGAGATGGGAGGGAGGATAAGGAGTGGAATGGGGAGGGGGAGCAAGCCTCCGGTTACCACACTCACCGAACGAAACGCAGAAGCACAAGGTGCCGCTACTTCACGCCGGTATTCTGCGAGGTCGTGTTATCAATCCGGTCGAGCCGGCCCATTCGAGCAGCAGCTAAAGCCGCCGCTTGGCTGTACCGCGTTAAAAACTACCACGTCCATATGACATGGGCCATCGTAACAACACGAGCTTTCGAAACCAATTTTCCTCTTTACGTGAGATTGAACGACGGCAAGTGAATCTCATTATCGTGTTTGTTTCCAGATATTACTCCGACAATTTTTAACAATTTAATATATATGATTATTAAAAAAATACACCTTGATTGTTATTGCAAAGATATTGATCGTCATTTCTTATGAACGACTGCATTAGCACAGTATAATGGAAAATTTATTAATAGGTTTTTTTTCTTCTGGTAAATAATAAATTAAACATATATTCCGAGGAAAAGAAATAACCTTTATTATGTTGTCCTTCGTCCGCAAATCGTTACGCAATTTTTACGAAACTAGGTGCCATTGTCGACGGGTGAATTCTTTAGATTCTAGTCATGGTACACGGGTACCGCGTATTGGTGACCGTATGCGGGATCCAGACGCACGATGCTTATATAATTATACGTCTGTTCGTAATTATATCACATTTATAACACCTCGTTTTTTATGATCGTATACAATAATAAAACTGTTAATGGGATCCGAGCATGTCAATATAGGTATTGACGCAAACGGTTAAGAACTTGAATCCTGCGTTTTTTCCATTGACAGTTAAACTGCGAAGTTTGTTTGAAATTCGAATCGATATTTTTTTTATTCGAGATTGGAGGCAAACGAGCAAATGACTTAGCCGATTATAAGTGATTACCAGGAGCAACACCAGGAGAGCTGCAGCTGCCTTGCCGGCCTTTAAGGATATTTGGGGGACGAAAGGGAGTATGAGGATACCGGCGCCTCCGGTTACCTCACTCACTACACGCCGGTATTCCGCTAGATCGTGGTATTCGAGCAGTAGCAAAGGCTACCGCTTGGCTCTTCCACGCCCAATAGTATAAGTATAAACGTAAGCAGAGATTATGTATTTCCATTTGGTATGTTAGGATAGAGGAAACTTAAATAACCTGGACCTGGAAACCTGGAAGCCATATCCGCTATGCCATAGAAATATTTCACAAAACTTGCGTGTGAAATCGATCTTCTTTAAAAGCTTACCGCGTTATT
Source organism: Bhutanitis thaidina (assembly GCA_029286595.1). Lineage (NCBI taxonomy): Eukaryota > Metazoa > Arthropoda > Insecta > Lepidoptera > Papilionidae > Bhutanitis > Bhutanitis thaidina. The sequence continues at coordinate 3,893,358 of JAGSMS010000029.1, read as the reverse complement.
TCTCACATCCTTAACATGGTTTCTTTTATTGGTAACTATACTATGTCTAGGATAAACGATAACAAGGTATGAATTGAAGACTGACCTTACACAGAATATTTGTGAATTTTATATTATGCCCTTGAACTAAACCACTGCGGTGACGGGCAAAAGCTCTTGAAGGCCTGCATTGGCTAAGCAAGCGATCTATTACTGCAAATACTTTCAAATTGAGCAGAGGTTGTGTATTATCATAAATTCCTCAACCTTTCTTTAACCTGTAACCTGCCTGTAAACATTCACTGTAGAACATAGACGATTTTCCATAATCGCCAAGCTCGGCAAGGGGATTGGCGATCACAGTACCAGACACCATGCCTTAGCCACCTTAGACTCTGCAGCCCGTCATCGCTGTTTATTATTGGTCTCGTATATTTCCAAATGATTGTCCCACTATCTGTCTGTCGCAATTTTCAAAGCTTAGTCCTTAGTCGCTTCCTACGACACCCAAGGGAAGGAAGGGGATGGAAGATTCTTACACCGGTACTACAGACAGTAATTTTTTTTAATTCAATAAATATTTATTCTAAAAATATAAATATAATTAAAAAAAAAGAACGTCAGTAATGACATATAATGACATAATGAAACTGCTATGCAATGAAGCAGATTGTAATCTAGGGAACGTGACATTACAGCCGATGATAGCGCACCTGACGGAGATGACGCAAGGTTGCTACAACTCTAATCAGCATTAATTGTGCGTTACGTTACAGTGTTATCGGCCGTCACATTTGATTGACAGCTTAAGTGCTTTGTGAGTGGACATCTTCAAGAGTGTGAAGATATGTACCAGTTATAGTAGCTCTGTCGTTTTATTATAACACCTTTTGTTTGTCTAGTTGAGTAAAGTAGAGCGACCTAATTATCCCAATGCTGGGTCACAGAGGGGTGACACAGTGTCGTTCTCTCGCTCAGGCGATGAGATTGGAGGAAGAGTCAGATGCAGTGTCAGTGATACGGGACGAACACAACACAAAAAGTCCCGAATACCAATAATTTATGTTTTTGCACAAACATTGGCTTCGGGGCTCAGTAATCAACACAATATAACTCACGCCCGCAATCATTGACGAGTTAGGCAGAGGTGACAATACTACAAACTGCAGCAGTCTGCACCACGTGCAGGTGTACATACAAACAGCTTTTAGCACTGCAAAAAATCGTGGTAGTGATCACGGCGCTCGCTTTAGTTTCATTATACGCAGGGGACCTGGAACCGCTAAACTTGATAATTGCTATTTTAAGTGCTATTCTATTGATACTACGCAGAAGGAAAACGTATGGAAAACCTGAATTTTTAAAACATAAAAAAAAAATATTCTACGGACCTGTGAAGCCCTATTAATCGTACTCCTCCGAGCAGCGGTCTCCTTCCCGGTACAAAAACCCTCATAGATATTTCAGAGGAGGTCTTAGCTCAGCAGTGGGTATGCACAGGCTGTTAGTTTACTTGTATGTTCAGTTAGAGATTCACATTTACTTTATTTGCTCGAGCCTTAGATGTTTTCGCAAATCACTTAACGCTACTTCGGCAATCAAATCACGACGCGTGGAAAGAGTGTCGTCATCGGGTTTGCTTCCGGAGATTTTCATGGTGTTTCCATTAATCGACTCTTACCACACCTATAGGTAGAAAAGGGTAACAGAGAGCAGGTGGTAGGCTCCTGATCTGCCTAAGATTCGCCTGGGTAGATAACTCTCTTTTACCTATTTCTGTCGCCTGTCGGTGTGGTAGGGTATTCCGAGTCAGTATAATCACAGACAGGCATTCCATTTTATTCCACAGAGATGACATCGTATCTGTAACCTCTTTCGATTGAAGTTGTTAGCAGGTGTCCGTGGGCTCCAGTAGCCATTAACTGTTGACACCACAATCCAAAAAAAAAAAAAATAGTACTACTTTTTCCCGCGGCAGCGTGGTTCTTCAACGTAACACACACAGTAAAATGTATGATTCAGATTAAAACTGTAATTATTAACGGCATGTAACTTATTTGGTAGAAAGAACACAATGCACTTTTCATTACGCTGAATCTAGAACAGACATACCACTTTAAAGTTTATAAACGGTCATCGGCTACTTCGTTCTTTTGAATCTCCATCTCGTAATAACTTAATTGCAACACAAAATGTGCTCTGTGTTCTATAAGCTAAAGTGTATATTATTACAGCAGTGTAACTTACGGAAAGATAAGCACTGCCCCACATAGCCGTCACACCTGTGGTAACAAACGTTTGGTGCGCGTATTGTTTCAGTTACTCAAAAATTACGGATATGTGTAATTTTACTGCTATGCCAGTAAAAGTTTCTTGGCATCATTGAACTATACCGCTCTTCACCGCAATTAATATTCGGGTGTTACTTCGCGGATATTCATTATCTGTACTATCTAATACTACAAATGCGAAATCATCTTTGTCTGTCTGTCGTGTAGGACGTTAAGGCTAAACCACTGAACCATTTTTGAGTATAAAAGTATTTAAGGCGATGGAATGAATGAAAATTCTTTATTCATCGACGTAAGAAAGATAATATCGTTTGACAAAAAGGCAACGTCTTATTTTTTTTTGCAATCTACGCCGTTTTCTAATGAGGCTCCTATGGCGGAGATGAAAAAGGCGAAAGAAACTCCGTAGGTATTCTATTTTTATGTATTATATTTTTTTTTTAATAATTATAATGTACATCATAAAATAAAGGGTATGGTGCAATAGGCAACTGAAAGGATGCCACAGGAATAAATTGATCCACCAAACTAAAGCGTAGCGAAAGAGTCCGTTACCGGTTGGTATGTATTAGTGTGCCAACCCCTTTCTTCCCTTGGATGTAGTAAGAGGCGATAAAGTGAAAAGCCTTAAAAATAGCGATAGCCACCAATAGATGGCGGGATAACTATCTCGAAAAATACCAGACTACAATGAAGCAAACCGTTGACGGGAAGCAGCGTTTAAGGTGCGAGGAAAGGCTGTTAAGGTAAAGTTTGATTTGAAGGTGATTGGTGTGATATTAGTGCTCGTCTTAGCAGATAGATACAGACCAGGTTCAAGTATCTTAGATGAGAGACACTTCTTTATATATCTTGCGGATCTTAGCGTAGGAAACTCTTCATCTAAACTTAAACACGAACGCTTTGTTTGTTTGTGGGGTTTACTATACTCACGAGCATCGTTAGTTTCTCAGGCAATTTGTTATTCAGTTGGAATTGTTATTCGTCCTGTACTGAATAATCATTGGTTAACATAGTAATTAGCATTGTGAAAGAGGCGTATGAAAATCTGCAACCATTTTTCTTCCCCTGTGTTACAAGTCGATCAAGTTATCTTAAACATATCATGGCGAATGGTTTGTCGGACGACGGGCAGCAGCGTCAAAGCTGCGAGACGTTTTGGTTAAGTGAGTGAGTAAGAATAGCGCCTATAGGTCAGAGATCTCGCTTTACTCGAGTGACCAGGGTTCCCTCCATCCATCCCCGGTGCCGGCGCCACTGAATGTTTTAATAGCAATTTTAAGTGCTGAATTAATCACGTGCACGGCGGTAAACGAAAACATGGTGAGGAAACCTGCAAGTCTGATAAATAATATTAAAAAAAAGCAGTGGGCATTTACAAGCTGGTACTTTTTACACCGAGTTTGATGCGTCCTTGTAACATACACATACAAACGCTCATCCTATTATTTGTAGTGTTTGCGTAACTCTTTGAATATTTTTTTATTTTTTGCTTGGAGTAGTTAAATCTATTATATTTTTATACAAAAGTATATCCAGTAAGAATAATAACAAGATTGGTTGGTGACGCTAAGTAATTATGTATTTTTATATACTATATATCCAGTATATATATATATTGTAAGTGTTTAAAGAAATTATATTACATTTTTAAACGATCTAATCTAATATGTTGGGTATTTTTGTTTCAGGTAATTATTCCCTCGACTAAGTTTTATCAGTCAATGACAGTAAGTAGACTGGCTAATTTTGATATTTTTACATTACTCTATGCAAGCCTAGTCTAGACAGTTTACATATACGTTTGTTACAATATTTTACACATAACTCTGACGCAGGGTTATTGTATAGTGCTCTTACATACTCGTAGATATTATAATTTCAGAAGCGCTATTACAAAACCATAGACTTTTGTCAATCGTCGACATTTTATACAATATCATGGGCCCATTTTAAGTTACATTGAAATTTCACTGGCATATGTATGAATTTCTCAACGTTAAACGAGCATCACCGTTCGATAGTGAAACGGTCACTGAATGGTCCGGTCCGTTTTTAATGTCACTTTTGCTGCACCTTTTTTATATGAAACTCCTCACGCGTTGTGGCCATCGTTCTAACTTCGTTCTAACCTGAGCACCATGGTAACATTTATTTTATTCACTCATAAAATTACATGTTACCATTGTAGTTTTGCAAATGACGCATGGCACGGTACTACAATCACTATCGGTGAATCGACCAATCGAAAAGCATAAGCCCTACTACCACATCCCAGTGTTTCTATTACAGATAATTTAACTATGTAATCAAATGAATAATTAACATGAGCGTGTGAGGTGTGCACTTTTCGACTATCCAACCTTTTTGTAGACGGTGAGCATTTCTGAATCGATTAAGATCATATTTTTACGGTAAGGCCTTATTATGTAAAGATCTGATGATAACTTTTTGATTATTATTTATAGATTTTTTTATTTGCAATACGTTAAATGAAAATATTCTATAATATGATCTCATTCTGATGGATGTAGGAAGATAATGATTGCACAATATTAATAAATCACCCTAATATCAATACCTGCTCTAAAGTATTTGACGAAAATGTAATCTGCTCTTTATCAATTTTGATTACAACTATATGAGAGCTGCCCCGGATGCTTCTGACGTTCACCTTTCAGTTTCTAATTAAATACTGAAATGTAGTTCAAGTTTCAAAATTTAAGCACCCACCTATAGATATAGGCAGAGATCACAGATTACCATTGACTCAGGGCTTCTAAATCAGCCTACATCAGTCCACTGCTGAACATAGACCTATCCGAGTAAGCGCCAGCCACAGCCGGCATATATTTCTTGGAAGGATGCCTCATCCCACAGACTAGTGATGTGGAGCAGCACTAGTCTGTGGGATTTGGGTTTGGCATATTCGGATAAATAGTCCGCCAATATTCGGTCGCCAGAGACACATTTGTTAGCCAACAGGTTGCACCACCTGCAGTTGAGGTTGACATTTGGATAAAGACTCAAGAGCCTTTTCCGATATGTCACAAAAATATGTCACACAAATTCCGCAAGGCGACATTTCTCGATGAAATTATTAAATTTTTTTTTACTTCAAATACATGGTTTCCTTCATTCAAGACATAAACCATCAAATTTCATCAATAAACAAAACTGTGTTTTGGGTGTGAGGAAAACACGTTATGATCTATCGAAATTTTCAAGGCTTTCTCGGTGATTCTTACTGCACCCACGGCGGAAAAGGGTAAATTACCGGTCACCATAATTTAAGTGTAGTAGCTTAAACGGTTATGAAAGGATTCGATATTTAAAAGTACAAAATCACTGTTCTCAGTCACCGTTATTTTCCTGTAAATGTAAGTCAAGAATTTCGACAAGGGATTATGTCAAGAAGACCGTGTCACGATTTCACCGGCAAAATGCTACACTCATATAAACGAACGGCACAACCGTTTCGTTACGTAAATGAGTGTTACAATGAACTTTATGTTGGTAACAGTAAAAATGGAACACGAATGTAGCGGTCCATGTAAATGGGATTGATGATCGATCGTTATATACATATTGCTTCTTTCTGGGTACAAAATGGCGCCACTTTCACGCGGCACTGCAATCCGTCGAATTGCAACTGTTCGTTCCATTGAGTTTTATGATTTTGAAGTGAATTAATTTTGTTATTAACTCGGAACGATCAATCAAGTATTACATTATGACTAACGGCCGTTTGCGTTGATTTTGGAATTATATATCTCCGTAGTCGTTGGGTCAAGAGTTCTTGGTTACATTTAATAATCGAATATTAACAATAAATTATCATTTTCAAACAAGTAGAACTTTCGAGAACTTTTTTCCAATTTCGTTAAAATGATGGATAGGAGGAATAAAGTGAGTAACGCCTGATTCTATTTACTAAAGTAAATTATCAGATTTAAGTTCACATATTTTATTTACTTATTATACTTAGTGCAATATTGTAATTGGTATATTAGTAACGCTTTTCTTAAAATGTTATATTTGGTCAATTGTTAATATTACATGTTGAAGCATGCTGTGCTGAACTATAATTTTAGAGATGCATGTTACTTCCCGGTCTAATTTGATCACGCTCTCGTACCAAGTATTTCGGCTAACTCTCTATTTGACGGTCTAATCTAATAATATGAATAATGTTATCTTTCTACGGTGGTAGCGAAAGGGCTTCTATATTTAAAACAATTTTACCGCTCTAGAATATTCTTGGGCATAGTTCTAAAAGATTGCAGCATTATCTAAACTTGGCCCAGATTCTGTAAATAGCCAATACGTTCAATGCACACTTTTATTGGTCTACAACCGCCTGTAGGCTAGGGCTTCTCTGCATACTACAAATTGAATAAACCTTGACTGATATACTCGTCCAGCTTAAGGCCGAGTGTTTTTCTTTGCTGCCGTTTACTTCGAGATTGATCTTTTCTCATGTATAAATGGTTATACCGAATTTCCCATGTAATGACACCGCAATTGACCATTGTTTATCTCAAATACCTAAATTATTTAGACAACTGATCACTTCACTTGCATCAGCGTGCATATGTCGACTGAAGAGAGTAACTTTTGTTTCGTTTTTCATTAAAAAAAAATATTTTATTCATGTATATGTAAATAATGCATCACTAATGCGAGACTACCAGTGCTGCGATCACTGGTAGTCTCTTTTCCCGACTCTTTCTTGGAGCGAAGAAGTTCAAGAAAGAGTCTTGGAGAGGCCCGTGTTCAGCGGTGGACTAAAAACGTCCGATGTAGTGTAGTAGTTATTGAATATGTAAACTGTTATACATCGTGTGTCTTCGCGACACAGCAGCGCGAGAGACAGCGTGTGTTATACGAACGGTAAGGATATCTATTGAGATGAACATGCCTAAAAATTAAAAGCATCTCCCGTTGACATCATAGCTCCTTGACATTTGATGTTAGTTTGAGATATTGGTTCATGAGCCAAAGGAAATTCGTCTGAATGAAAATTCGCGCTTGAACGCGACACACACACACTGTTATGTTAGGGTTCCGTATGTAGTCTAAAAATGTAATGTAAAAATACGGAAAATTAAGGTAATTTTAAATAGCGGTATGACGTTATACCTTTTTAATGATATTACTGTTTTGCGTTATAAAATAATTTGACCTTGAGAGGAGTTAGTCGGACAAAGCAAGCCGCCACTGCAATCGCTGCCCTCATTGGCCCATATAATCCCCTTCAACGCCCGCACTTGATTGCAGTACAGGAATGAGAAGTGTATAAAATAAGAGTAGAAGGTTATATATTACGTTATCATAATACAATAGCGGTAAAAGGGCTGTATCTTTTAAACGTTATAGGTAGCCGGTTAAAATTTTCACGACATACGTGTTTTCTTTCAACTGTTTTATGTTTTGACTCTAAAATAAGAATCTGTAACACATACGAGCATCAAACTTGGTGTGATTCTTGTGCAAACTGTAAAGTAAAACCAAAAATAATAAAAACCGGCCAAGTGTGAGGAGGGTTCCCGCTAAGAATCCCGTACTGTATGAAAGAAAACACAGTTGTTTTAGTGAATACATCAATTGAGTGGTTGTATGAAGCCTCGGCGTCCAATTCCGACTCGGAGTTCGCCCGTTTGTTCTTTTTCTCGCTGTGAATAGTTTATTTTTTATATGCCAGGTACGAGTCTTCTGTTTTTTTTTATTGCGTCATTTACCCGAATAATATGGTAATAAAATACAATAATTTTGGATTAATAGCCCAAAAGTCGTTTGACCACTCTACATAGGTAAATGAGCGCTAACGGCCGACGCTCACAGAGGTATTACAGATTTCCATTTGGCACACCTCAAAGTTTGACAAGCTGTCTACTCACACAAGCGACTCTCCTTTCGCCTCTCTGAGAGGTAGACCGTGACGGATGGCGAGACTTGGTTTCGCTCCCGATGATTACCGTGAGCTTTTCAATGATTTGATTTTTGTCGCATCTCATAACAGCCATGATGACAGTGGGAATTTGGCGCGAAATCGAAAAGTGTCAAAAAGGTTATGTCACCGATTTTTCTTTTTTTTTGAATTCTTTATGTTTCGAATTCTGATGTACAATATTGATAGTGTATAATGCCGAAAGTGTGTTCAGTAATCGGAAAATTCAACCGTATATATAGATTTTCGATATATATGTATACGTAGGTGCATGTAGATTTATATAGAACGTTTTGCATATACGTATGTTTTCTATTTTTGTATTGTACGCGTCCAATCTACCATTGACTGGCTATTCTCCTGTCGCAGGTCTGCTGGAAGAAATTTCTTAAGAAATAAGCAGTACCTTTGTACAGACCATTTCATCCAACTATATATTTTTTTCCGATTTACTTGTGTGTACATAAATTATTAAATAAATAAATAAGTAATCTTCAGTAGAAGTTGACTATCTTCTATTTACATTCTTCTATCTTATATTAAATTCTACTGTCGATATACTTGAACAAGTTTGACACACACACACACTTGTCAAAAGTTTGAAATTGGCAGATGTTGCCATACAGGGCTCCGAGCCCGACAAGAAAAAAAGAAAAGAAGAAAGGCATTGGCATGTCCTTATGCCGCTATTCCGCCCGCGGTTTCTCATAGTATACAGCACTATAAGGTCAATAATCTCATATTTTAAAAAACTGCCATTAAATACACAAATACAACCTTAACCCACAGAGTGAAGTAAGATCTCAGTGGTGAGTGATGATCATGATGTCCTCTTGGCTGAGTAATATCAGCAGTAGTCAATTGCGCAGGATGTATCATAGTGCCGTAAGTGTAAAAACAATGAGACACGCTCACTCGTCTTCACCTTCTCATATACGATGTAGCGCTTATGCAAGGAGATCGGGCGAAAAGCTCCGATACTGTATCACGAATAGTGACACGAAACAGTACAATGAAACTCGAACACCAATAATGTGCGCAAATATTGGTTCCCGTTGGGATTTAGAATCCCATGACCTGTGATACAGCCAGTAACACTAACCACTAAGACAGTCGACAATCATATCTTGCTGTCATGGAAGAAACTTATTATACTATAACTACGTATGAATTCACAAACATTTAAATCATGTAGTACGTAAGTTTTATTAAAATAGTCAATTGGACATGACTGTATACATAACTTATAAAGATATTACAAAGATAACATCCGTATAACAAGATACAGACTATAAATTGCGCAATTTGTAATAACATTGTAAAAGGAGACGTTAGCGCAATTATCATATTTTGCGTAACTAACAGAGGTACGAGTAGCATGCGCCCATATCCACCAAATTCGTTGCTCGCTATTATTATTGCGAAGTTATTGAGTTTCAATAGCTGTGGTTTGTGTCAGCTTATAATTTACGATGCAAAAAACAAAAGTAAAGCGGCCTGTAAGTGTCCACGGCTGGACAAAGGATTATCAAGTATCGGTGAGGATATTGGACCCGGGGAGGGTACGCCATGCTGCTCTAGTGCGCGCGGGCACACATATCCTCGAAATAATTTTATTTTTAATTTCTCGGACATGCAGGTTTCCCCAGGATGTTTTCCTTTACCGCCGTGCACCACTAAAATTGCTATTAACAATTTTAGTGGTGCGCGGACCCAGGTCACACGCGCTTAGTGAAACTAAATCTAGGGCCCTGACCACTAGGTTACCACCACGCCTTGCCGATGTAAATCTACCTAATATTCGTCTATTTAAATACATTAAGTCAACAACATTTTTGAACGTTCCTAATATTTTTTAACTTGTTCTTTTTTTTAAGAACATATGATTAACATTAGTTTACACTGTTGAACAAACGGACACTAATTTCTAGGAATAATGTTCAAAGCTGTAACTCGTTAAATCACATTCATGAAACAACTTCATTACCATTTTCATTTTGCCGTATCTAATGTGTTATAGAGATTTGAGATTGCTGGCAGGCATATCGTTTTGTTTTAGTTTTCTTTGAAACTCCAGTTTGAAAGTCGACCTGCGCATTGTGCTGGTTTCTTTTAGTCAGTAGAACTCAGTTACACGAATTGTTATATTTTGTATTTACAATAAATATTCCCCAGCTGTATACGCAAAATCAGGGACAAATGTCCGAATAGATAAGTCCATAGATTTTTTTTTATACATGCGTTTAATGGTCGGTTGTGTTTAATAACAATTTCACCGAACTGCAAAACAGTTTGTTGGCGAGTATATCACCCCTTAATTAAAGTACGCACATACTGTACATTAAAACTTTGTAATACTACAAATTATACTTAACATCATTTCAGCCTATCTCAAGTCCACTGCTGAACATAGGCCTCCCCCAAAGATTGCCACAAAGCTCGATACCGAGCCATCTGCATCCATCGACATCCCGCAACACTGCTCAGGTCGTCACTCCATCTTGTGGGGAGTCGTCTCACACTGCGTTTGCTATGATTTTTTAAATATATAGATACTTAACATACTATGTAGCACTTATACTAGTATTATCTTACTAATACTGTATTACATTTATACATAAAAAACTATAACATTCTGATTAACGCTACGCCACATCTATTACTTAAAATCTAAAGACAATGTCTTTAACCTGTTTTGTTTCCAGTTTTCAGGGATGGTCGCATCTGTGTAATACAATTAATATAGTCTATGGCGATAGGGTATTTAAGCAAAAAGTAGCATAAAGAAATCCGATTCCATTTACATTACGTATTAAAGACTTAGTTATTCCCTCGATTAGTATTTATTTGTATAATCCGTACAACATTCATATGTGAATGAATGAATGATTTATAGGAAAAAAAAGAAACATAAAATACTCAAAGGTACAATTGGCGGCCTTTTCGCTTAGAAGCGGCTTAGATATCTACCAGGCAACCTCTTTGCAGAGGATATAACGACCAGTGAGCAAGGGTTAATTGCGATTGGTGTTAGGAGTTTTAAAGTTATTACATAAACAAACCGCCCCGCCGCTAGCCCAGTGCACGTAGAACACTGTTACTAGATTTGAAGTAAATACTCAGAACTGATGATGAAAAAAAAAATTAATAATACTTATAATTAGGAAATCAACGTAAAACTATTATAAAGCAAGTCATACGAGAGTGAAACTAAGTCTTCATTGTACACTTTCACCAGGTATTTTTTGTGTCAAGTTATATGCGACCCCAATATGAACTTGTGTTATGCTAATGCGCGATTTGGCATCGATTGTGACGTCTATTCGAAACTCTTGAGTTGTCTGCGTAAAGTTGGTAACATTGCAACGTTACCAACCTTATGTATAAAATGAAATAACGATAATTGCCGGAAAGGGTGGGTCTCCCAAGTTTTGTTATTAGCAGCCCGAGTTCCGTTCCCAATGCAGCTATAACTGAATATTTTTATTGCAATTCTAATTTGCTAGATAGTACCCGGCGGTTGAGGAAAACATGAATGCTGCAAAAAAAAAACAACTATTTCGAAGACATGTTAATGTGAATTGAGCCAATCCCCAAAAGTGCAGCTTAGCGTTCTATTCCTGTCTCTAAACTCCGGAAAGTTCTCAATCAGGGTTCAGGACTAGAGCACAAAATTAAAAATTTTACTTTATTTCAGGGCTTGTTCGTTTCTGAGAGGTTAAGTTCCAATTATCATTCAGCCTTCGTTTTCGGTACCATGCCTCGAGGAATAGGTCATTATTATAATTTTTTCATATTTATCTGATTGTAGTTTTTTTTTTTTACATCGCGACAGAATTCGAAGTTCCATCGATACCACCTAGATGGTTGGCATTCCACCACAGTGAAAAAAAATAAAACATCATTAACTAAAACATTGACTGCGTTATTTGATTCGAAGAGTACTCTACATCCCAATAATTAAGACTACGAAAATGAAACAATAAAAATACGCTACATAAAATATAACACGTAAACAGACACACATATACTCCATAGAAAAACGAGGCGTCATAGTACGTAGATGATTGACGGATCGATGACTGGCAACATTTTTCGCGGTCAGATGAGAAACTTGTCACTTTATGTTTACTATAAGCGGCTGCCCGCGGCTTTGATCGTGCGGTCACGGATTTTGCCTCAATCGAACTCTTAATAGAGATCAAATAAAACACTTATCCGATTCCACGGTATAATCTGCAATTTGCCTAATTTCGCTCATACCCGTTCAAACCCATTCGGTTCTTTTTTACTCAGACTACACATTTTTTCATTTTAAACAGAATCCTTCATACCATATTGCTTTTAAGCTTTTAAATTAAATCCGTTCAAACATACATACATACATACATACAAATAATTTTATATATAAGTATAGATGAGAAGACAATTTTATCGACCACTAATCGTGTGCCCGATGGGAATTCCCATCGGTAACTATGAAATTGTACAACCATGTTCCTAACCTCAAAAATTACAAACTTCCATAAAATCTTTCGGTCTCCTACTGAACCCTTTTAGGGGATGAATTTAAAAAACTCTGTTATTGTGCTCAACTACGCTATACAAGGATCTCCTATGTTAAATTTCATCCTATTTACCCACCAGTTGAGGTCCTGCGTTCTCTGTTAGTGAGTGTTAGAGAAGATGATGGTGCAAGATTAAGGCTCTCGACCTGGACTGGCAACATTTGAAGTGGACGATCAAAATAAATGTTTTCTCTTTTTGAAAGTGAAAAAGATATTGTTATTAAAAGAATAGGTAATGTAGCCATTCAAGCAGGGATCAAAAAATATGATACGAATATATAACGAAAAGGTATATATGAATGAGAAACACATATTCAAATATACTGCAATCGAGATATGTGTAGTACTTGACCTGATCCTTAAATTATCATACGGCAATTCGAAGAAATCTGAGTTTCTCTTGCGCCACGTATGATGACTCGCGATTATGAGTCCTGGTTAACATACCTACTTTTTTGTCTGCGTGTCGAAACAAATAACAAATAGACATTTAGATTCAGGAAAAAGATTTTAGACCCAGACCCGCACATACATAGAGGTCTTTATAAAATAAAGTCGCGGATATAGTTTATTAGAAATACGAGTTAATGATGCATGAAATGAAATGATCGAATGAATTAATGAAATGGACGTATGAAATAACTGAAAAAATATTATTAATGAAATAAATGATGGTATGAAATTATTGAATAAATGAAATAATTATATGAAAATTCTATATTCTTCGATGTAAAAAAGATAATTTCGTTTGTCAAATATCAAATCTTGAGATCGGAGAAGAATAGCAACATAACAGAAGGTTACGCCTTTGTTTTTGTCATGAAGTAGGCAGAGATGATAATGCTTACTGCTGCTATGGTATAGGCCGGTTCCGGCTCTTACATAAACATTTTTATACATGGAAACGTGACAGTTGTCAGTCCGTTCGATCTTCTGACAGTATTCAGTACGGTATACAGGGGCCGTATCCGTTATGCCAAAATGTTCCGCCTGACGTCATATCCTGACAGAATCATACCGTCGTGTTATTTTTTTACTTGGTTATGTTTATCTGATACATGGTGACGAATAAACAAAAACATGTCCTGAATATTTTGTTTTGCGGTATAGCAGATAAGGCCTCTGACCACTGTGTTGCTTCGTGGTTATCATATCTGACTGCTGGTAGTGGTAGCCATAGATCTTGGGCTCCGTATCCCAGCTGAAGCCAATATTGTGCAAACCACACACAACATTTGGTTTAAGGTCCCAATTGTGTTGGGGTTTAAGGTCCCTTGTCTCAGACACTGCGTCTACGGTCTTATCACTTACCATCAAGTAAACGAGCAAGCGTTTGCCCCCTTTCCCATTAAAATAATTTCTACGCATAAAAAGCTCTGTAAGAGTATTACTGGTGATGATGCACATTTGTTCAATTTCCTATGCGGATATTTTCATACCAATTTGATTAATATTGGTTGTGGTGTGACACTTTTTTAATCTCTTAGCAGATTTGAAATAAAACATAGTGAAATAGCTACATAATTTTTGAAATTTCTAGCGTAGTAAAACATCTTAGCAAATTACCTTGCATCGATGTTTTACGCAATAGAAGGCGTTGTCCTAAACCTACGCTTCAAAGTTAATACATACAGTCTTATTCGCATTTAAATTATTGAAAATAACGCAGAAACGTGGCGTGATCACATTCCATGCCGGCTGCCGTCCAGCCGGTTATGGAATGGCGGATTATTGATAAACATGTGAGGATAAAGGCGACTTCATAAATCGGCCGGTTAGTGTGTTGACCGTTGAACGTAGGCATATTACGTCCGACGGCAAACCAGTTCGTGATGTTGACTCAGCTAGCGCGAAAGGATCGGATTGGTTATGTCGTTGTTGTATACTTTAGAAATATGCGAATGTTCTTTACATACGTATTCTTTTAATAAATCCCACACGAAGCGAGCACGACATCGACATTCTGATGAAGAATCTCGAATCTTCTGCCGTATTCGTGATAAGTACTTGTGATGTTTCAGCGAGTTATTTAGCACATAAAATTCACTGTGTTAATAAAAATATTAATACGATTCAGGATCCATTTATAATGATATATTGAAGGTTATTCGATATCTGATTGGTTATAAATAATAACCAAACAAATATAAAATTGTTTATCTCATGGTAACATTAGAATGAACCGTGACATCAGTGTTAAAATGAATCGCGTGACTTTCTAATGAATTCGTTGATCTACCTTAATGTCCATCGTAAAAATATCATTGATTCAAAAGGTAATAATCTTATGTTAAGTGATAACTAGGAATCTAATAATTACAATGTTACGTCACTCACTGTTTAACAAGTTATTTAGTATTGCACGTGGTAAAGCTAGCACGAAGGTGAGAATCTATTGATAGAAGTTTTATATCATGGCTATAAAACATAGCAAAACCGTGCTTAGTAAGTTATCGTCTCTACGCACTTACAAGGTACTGAGGCCGGAGTTCACCAACAAATTAACAGACCGTTATAATCATCCGTTTCATCATCATCATCATCATTTCAGCCTATCAGAAGGCCACTGCTGAACATAGGCCTCCCCCAAAGATTCCCACAAAGCTTGATACCGAGCCATCTGCATCCATCGATATCCCGCAACACTGCTCAGGTCGTCACTCCATCTTGTGGGGGGTCGTCCCACACTGCGTTTGCCTGTACGTGGCTGCCACTCGAGAACCTTTTTTCCCCAACGGTTGTCAGTTCTGCGAGCTATGTGGCCGGTCCATTGCCACTTCAGCTTGCTGATCTTTACGGCTATGTCGGTTACCTTAGTTCTGCTGCGGATATCATCGTTGCAGACTCTATCACGCAGAGAAACACCGAGCATAGCCCTTTTCATAGCGCGCTGAGCAACTTTGAGCTTCCTCATACGGGCTGCAGTGAAGGACCAAGTCTCGGATCCGTATGTCATCACTGGCAACACGCACTGGTTGTATACTGTTTCACTATAAGTAAATTAATGTCGGACGTCTGTTTGACTTTAAACGTTTGTTAATATTATGGTGGAACTTGCGCTATAATAGCAATAGAAGTTAGGTAGATCTGTCACTATATATTTAAGAAATTGCAGCAAACATCACATGACATAAAGAAAATAATTAAAATCACCTGTGTTTACCTTTTGTTTTTATGTTCTCGACGCTTCGAGTGCTTTACAGCGCCCGTGGTCGTTGACGTTCTGAGATGCGAGTAAGTTCGTTAGACGATAACATACGCGTTCGCGTAAATACCAGAAATCATTATTAAAATCAGAATCAACGGTGAAGGAAATATTTTAATCAACAATTATCGTCGTATCTGATAATTCTAGAATTCATTGAATTCCCTGAAACAGAAAGCTACGTTCTCTTCCGATCCGGGAAACAACAACAAACCGGGTGCCTTAGTATAGAAGGCAAGACAACATTAGAGTGATCAAACGAGCTTACAGTTTACAGTTAGCGGCCGAAATAGATAAGAGATATAGAGAGAAATAGATAGGAGAGGGTAGGCCGGACGAATGTTCAGAAGAAAAACCTCGTAAACGTTGTATATATTAATCCATGGTATCATGCAAATGTTCTGTCATTACCTAGTGTGTTATACGTTGGAGGTCCTCGTAATTATGTCAGTAACGTAGGCGCCTTCACAGTGCAAGGTGGGTGTGTCCCGCCGTCATGGATTGTGCGCAATGAACATAGTTGGTCTTTAGCCTTACACACCTTCGTGATAAATGTGCTTGTTTTCTGCGTCTGGCATAATTGACAATTAATCTAAACTACGCCTTAATTTGATTGCAACAACGTCCAATTTGCATTTCTTTACAGAGAACTTGTTACGTATTTATGTTGAACATGACTCACAATTTCGCAGAAATAATACATGTTGAGATATCTTATAATATTTAAAAATTCTTGTATGTTCGTTTTCTTTGTATAGTGTTATAGTACAGTTTCGACTTATTATGAAAAAAATAACCTTTTCCTACGACGATTTTGATTTTTTTTTTTCAAAGTTTGACAGTGAAATAAATTTCTAATTGAAACATCTCTTATTCCGTAGTCCCGTAAACCCATGCTTGTAATTCAATTCGATACACAAACACGACCTTTCAAACAAGTTTTTAATATAGAAATTTCAGAACGCGTCGCGTGTTCTGCCCAAGCTTGACCATTTTTTTAATACAATAATTATTAATAAAATAGTTACATGTTTGCTAATGATGACGCAATATCCTAGACTATTTCCTGTCACGGTCTTATTTTACACCTTTAAAACATAGATAAGTAAAACAAAGTACATGTTGCACTGCCCATTTAGACCAATAACTTGTGTGTTGCGCAAACAGGATTAGAACCTAGGTTGCTCCAAAGTTCTAATTATGCTCCTCGGTTTTTTACGTACGTATCTACGTTAATCGCTGTTTTTTTTTAAACTGGTCACATTTTTGCTGTAGATATTAGTGCTGGCGTTTTACAGACCCAAGACAGATATTTGCTTTTTTTAAAACTGGTCACATTTTTGCTGTAGATATAAGTACTGGCGTTTTACAGACCCAAAACAGATATTTGCTTTTTTAAAACTGGTCACATTTTTGCTATAGATATTAGTGCTGGCTGTTTACAGATCTGGGACAGATATTTGTAGTATTGCAAATTTCGCTCGGAAGTCGAAAGCGCGACCCGTAGCGCCGCTTCCTGTAACTTAACCAGTAACTACTCCGCTCACCGACCTGCCCGCCCAAACTATTATATAACGTTTGTTACCTTAGCTTGATTATATCACGTGATTCACGCTCGATCAATTCGTACGCACAGACGCCGGAGTGCAACATTGCAGTAAGTTTATTAGCAGTCTGCGGAATATCGATTAACTGAGTATTAATTACGCATTCGTAACGAACGCTGCACATGTGTCGCTTTAAATAAATCACGTGCAGTCGTGAAGACTTGAGTCTACGTGAATCAGAAGTAAAGTGAACGCAAAAATTATAAACAAACACTCAAATGTTTCTTAAAGGACAGTATCATTTTCATGTATAGGTATTTATTTCAGAAACATTGTTTAGATCAGCTTATTATTTATTTTTGTTAGAAATGATTGAATTAGAAGGAGAATCTAATAAATAATAGTTAACTAAAACATCTTTCTCATAAAACATGTTTACGATATGAATAACATGTGACATTGTTTAAAACTATTTTTAAAATAAGAGACAAATTATTAAAAGTAAACAAAAATATAACTTCGTAAATATTTATTCTCTCTCTTTTTTGATTCGCAGATACCGTATTTAAATATTATACCCATTGACACTTCCACAATGCAGACGAATCTAATGCCACTTCATATGTTAAATACAGAATATATGCATACACTCGAATGAAAGTATATTAAGGAAACTTGATTTACTGAGAAAAAAAAATTTTTTTTTTTGAAAACTTGTGATTTTTTGAGCAGGGTGGCGGACACTTCCCTGCTCTGAAACATTTGGGAGCTCTTTAAGTATTTGAGAGAAGACATTTGCCAAGCTGCGGATATTTACAGACCGCTATCTTACTTTTTACACTTTACTGTCTGGATTTTTTTACATTGTCTTCCACCACCAAACAGTGAAATGCCCAGGGTCAATCGACCCAACATACCACCGCTCTTCAAATAACGGAGGATCAAAGGGGAACAACGATAGGCTTGACTGCACGAGAATTATATAGGACCTAACCAACATTGATCAATATGTCCAACTAAGTCAAAGCCACCGGTGAATAGTAGATTCAACAATATTTTTTTGAATGGGAAACGGGGGAAAATGTGCAGTCGACTCACCTGGTAAGTGATTACCTTCGCCCACGTTACTGCAACACCAGAGAGGCTGCAGGTGCGTTGGCGACCTTTATGGATATTTGGG
This sequence comes from Bhutanitis thaidina, assembly GCA_029286595.1. Classification (NCBI taxonomy): domain Eukaryota; kingdom Metazoa; phylum Arthropoda; class Insecta; order Lepidoptera; family Papilionidae; genus Bhutanitis; species Bhutanitis thaidina. Next base: position 3,874,638 of record JAGSMS010000029.1, on the reverse strand, counting down.
AGTTGGCAAGGAGGATGAGGATGGGGGATGTGGAGGGGCAGTAGGCCTCCGGCTACCCCACTCATCGAAAGAAACGCAGAGGCACCTCTACTTCACCTTCGCCGGTATTCTGCGAGGTCGTGACACTAGCCGGCTCATTAGAGCAGCATCAAAAGCCACTGCTTAGCTCTACCACGTACAATGACAAAATTACTTTAATTTAAGAAAGCTCTGTTGTTATTGAATAAAAAACAGAAACCGTTACCAAGCTTGCATTGAAAATTCAATATCTCTATCACGACAGACAAGCTCCCACGACCGTATACCAAATAACAGGATGTCTAGACATTTATTTTAGACGTTTCAACCCACTTCTTCACCATAGTTTATTTGTAACGTAGTGGCAGGTGGTAAGCCAGTTGTCATCTCAGTGTTCTGATCAACGGTAAAAATTAGCCCTCATTATAGAATGAAACTGCATAAAAAAGCAATAATCTAAAGCGAATATGTTACAAGACAGGCGTCCAGCAACCAGCGACAATCATGTCATCCGTCAGTCAGCTAATGACGCGACCGACACGCTTATTTTTAGCCCGACTGGTCTAACGACTCGTATTTACTTGTAGCTTGCGAGAGAAAACCTTTCGACCGGTTTCCACTGTAACTTTGATGTGATTCTTAGAACTGTATTGTCGGACCGATGCGTCGGATTCGCTTAATCGTTTTGAATATTAAAACATTCATTTTAATGAGCTTATGAATGAAGAAAATTGTAATTTATCTATTTTTTTTTTATTTAAAGTGATAAATATGCTGGCTTTTAGTATTATCTGTAAATGACATGAAATTTATTGTGATATGATCTCACACCTAGATACCTAAATCGACTAGAAACCCAATAATTTGATAAGTATGCGCATATTGCTTTTGTCATGTGGTAGCCTCAAAAAAAAACATTTGTAATCTAAATTCGAACATAAGCTATGAACGGCAGTGGTCATCCTACAGGCTAATGATTGGTTGATAGATGTGATGCGTAACGTACGCTATAACAGGATATACGCCGTATGGTGACAGTGTTTTTTTTTATGGGAAGGCGGAAAACGTGCAATAGGTTCACCTGATCGTAAGTGATTACCGCTGCCCACGTACATCTGCAACACCAGAGGTGCTGCAGGTGCGTTGCCGGCCTTTAAGGGCATTTGGGAGATGGGAAGGAGGATAAGGAGTGGAATGGGGAGTGGGCCTTCGGTTACCACATTCACCGAACGAAACGCAGAAGCTCAAGATGCCTCTACTTCACGCTGCAAGGTCGTGGTATTAATCCAGTGGAGCCGCCCCATTCGAGTTGGCTCTACTACGTTAAAAAATCAGTGTGAAAAGACAACCACTGCCCCCCCCCCCCTTTTCCTCTCGAGGGTGTTACGAATTACAAATGAAAAGGTAGCGTACAGACAAACAAAACAGATAGCGGACTTTTGTCTTGTTGTGATCACTCTGCATTGCTCATTAATAATTTTTGTCACATGGATGTTCTTACATTTGTTTTGTTACATATTTGTTTAGCTCTTTACTTGTAATAGTTCATCATCATTATTTCCGCCTATTTTCGTTGGACTTGTGTCCAGTGCTGAACCATAGGCCTCCTCCTAAGATTCCCACGTAGCTCGGTCCTGCACTACCTGCACCATCGACTTCCCGTAACACTGCGCAGCTCGTCACTCACACGGGGGATCGTCCCACATTGCATTTGCCTGTATGTGGTTGCTACTCGAGAAACTTTTTCCCCCAACGGTTGTCGGTTCTGCGAGCTATGTGGCCGGCCCATTGCCACTTCAGCTTGCTGATCTTTACGGCTATGTCGGTTACCTTAGTTCTTGCTTGTGTCTATGTATTTCAGAACATACGTATTAAACTGTTCTAGAATGATACTTCGCGATCATTACTTGAAAAAATATAAGCTAAGTAATTTATTGTTCTACTTCATATGCAGGGTCCGATATAATTCTCAAGGTGCAATTTCTCTTACAAGAAAACACTAATATTTAAATGTGAATGTAGTGCTAATAATTATATTTTGTTAAGCAATTATGTCAATGCCAAAATACCGGTTACGGATTTCCAAATTGCACTTCGAAAACAGAAAAGCAAAGATCAAACAAATTTGGTATCTTTAAAGTCTAATGGGAATTCTTTAAATTAATAAAATTACATTAAATACCAAAAACATTTGTAATCTAAATTCGAACATAAGCTATGAACGGCAGTGGTCATCCTACAGGCTAATGATTGGTTGATAGATATGATGCGTAACGTACGCTATAACAGGATATACGCCGTATGGTGACAGTGTTTTTTTTTATGGGAAGGCGGAAAACGTGCAATAGGTTCACCTGATCGTAAGTGATTACCGCTGCCCACGTACATCTGCAACACCAGAGGTGCTGCAGGTGCGTTGCCGGCCTTAAGGGCATTTGGGAGATGGGAAGGAGGATAAGGAGTGGAATGGGGAGTGGGCCTTCGGTTACCACATTCACCGAACGAAACGCAGAAGCTCAAGATGCCTCTACTTCACGCTGCAAGGTCGTGGTATTAATCCAGTGGAGCCGCCCCATTCGAGTTGGCTCTACTACGTTAAAAAATCAGTGTGAAAAGACAACCACTGCCCCCCCCCCCCTTTTCCTCTCGAGGGTGTTACGAATTACAAATGAAAAAGTAGCGTACAGACAAACAAAACAGATAGCGGACTTTTGTCTTGTTGTGATCACTCTGCATTGCTCATTAATAATTTTTGTCACATGGATGTTCTTACATTTGTTTTGTTACATATTTGTTTAGCTCTTTACTTGTAATAGTTCATCATCATTATTTCCGCCTATTTTCGTTGGACTTGTGTCCAGTGCTGAACCATAGGCCTCCTCCTAAGATTCCCACGTAGCTCGGTCCTGCACTACCTGCACCATCGACTTCCCGTAACACTGCGCAGCTCGTCACTCACACGGGGGATCGTCCCACATTGCATTTGCCTGTATGTGGTTGCTACTCGAGAAACTTTTTCCCCCAACGGTTGTCGGTTCTGCGAGCTATGTGGCCGGCCCATTGCCACTTCAGCTTGCTGATCTTTACGGCTATGTCGGTTACCTTAGTTCTTGCTTGTGTCTATGTATTTCAGAACATACGTATTAAACTGTTCTAGAATGATACTTCGCGATCATTACTTGAAAAAATATAAGCTAAGTAATTTATTGTTCTACTTCATATGCAGGGTCCGATATAATTCTCAAGGTGCAATTTCTCTTACAAGAAAACACTAATATTTAAATGTGAATGTAGTGCTAATAATTATATTTTGTTAAGCAATTATGTCAATGCCAAAATACCGGTTACGGATTTCCAAATTGCACTTCGAAAACAGAAAAAGCAAAGATCAAACAAATTTGGTATCTTTAAAGTCTAATGGGAATTCTTTAAATTAATAAAATTACATTTAAATACCAAAAAACATTCTCTGGATTTTCTAGTTTCATGCTTCAATTTGAGCTTTTAAACATGGTTTTCTCTCGGCAAGTCAGTATAAATTTAATCTCCGATGAGCTGATGCTTTTTTATAAAGAGAATTATTTTTCCGTATGTATTAATGAATAAAATGCATCGTGTATATTTTTAAAACATTACTTTAATTAAGTTTAGCAGTCTTTTAACCATACAGTCGCGTATAGTAAATTTGAAGCGATTGTAATTCTATTGTTATAAGTCATATCAGGACCTATCACACTAGAAGAGATCCCTTCTCGAGTCATAACTTTTGAAACAATTGAAAGTTTATTGCTACGTATTATGTATTACTAATGTCTACTTTTACGGGCACATACACATTTTATTATGTACTACGCAACATTGTGTAGGCCATCACTCCATCTTGTGAGTTGAATTAAACATTAAATGTATAATTCAACATTAAAGTTTCTATAAGATATAATAACAATAATCTAAGTAAGTCAATTTAACGGTACATTACTGAAGACACTTTTTTCAATTACACATCGAATGGTTTGAAGCACTTCTGTCACAGATTACTCAATAGTTACTTCTGTGAACTTTATGAATTAAAACAACTGACCGATTTGTTTGACTTTTCCTTCCATTGATTATGAATTGTGATTATTTCAGAATCGTTCATCTTATACAACGTTTTGATTAGCAAAGGAGTATCGGATTATAGTACTTTTATTTTGTACTGGCTTCCACTGGCGATTACGCTATCGATTGGCAAAGTGTCAATCTGTTAATTAGAACAACACTGATTTTACTTCTCTGTGGACCTGGTATGAAAATGTAATAAATTTTAATAATTTCAAATAAAAACTGTACAAAAAGTCTTTACAATAATTTTTGATTATGTTTGCTTGATAGACGCTCGTGTAATAAGTTAATTAATGTATGTATATATCATGTTATTAATGCATTAAATAATGCAGAGTTTTTGTTTATTACATTAAATATTATAACAATAAGTAATGTATCAGTCGTTGCAAGTCCACTGCTGGGGTGGAGAAAGGTCTATGTCCCGTACTGAAATTGGTCAGGTCCAATTATATTGGAATCAATGTACCTATTACTCATCCCAGGGTCAGCAGCAGTCTGCCGGTACCCTCGCTCTAGTGATGCTGCACACCCGCACTGATATGTTTTGTGTTTCGATTCAGACGGATTTCCTTCCATTAGTCGGAGGCAGAGCTTTGTTTGTTAGCTAATAGGGTACAGGCGTATGACATTGACACATTAAACCGATAGACGTTCATAGAAACAATATGTTTAACATTTTGTCTGCTCATTAACGCCATCTAGTATCCTTAGAGGACTTCTCATATAATTTGTTTAGGTCGTGCCCATGTCACTAATCTTTGATGATAGAGTTGTCAATTTGAACCATAGGCCTCCTCCTAAGATTCCCACGTAGCTCGGTCCTGCACTACCTGCACCATCGACTTCCCGTAACACTGCACAGCTCGTCACTCACGGGGATCGTCCCACATTGCATTGCCTGTATGTGGTTGCTATCGAGAAACTTTTTCCCCAACGGTTGTCGGTTCTGCGAGCTATGTGGCCGGCCCATTGCCACTTCAGCTTGCTGATCTTACGGCTATGTCGGTTACCTTAGTTCTTGCTTGTGTCTATGTATTTCAGAACATACGTATTAAACTGTTCTAGAATGATACTTCGCGATCATTACTTGAAAAAATATAAGCTAAGTAATTTATTGTTCTACTTCATATGCAGGGTCCGATATAATTCTCAAGGTGCAATTTCTCTTACAAGAAAACACTAATATTTAAATGTGAATGTAGTGCTAATAATTATATTTTGTTAAGCAATTATGTCAATGCCAAAATACCGGTTACGGATTTCCAAATTGCACTTCGAAAACAGAAAAAGCAAAGATCAAACAAATTTGGTATCTTTAAAGTCTAATGGGAATTCTTTAAATTAATAAAATTACATTTAAATACCAAAAAACATTCTCTGGATTTTCTAGTTTCATGCTTCAATTTGAGCTTTTAAACATGGTTTTCTCTCGGCAAGTCAGTATAAATTTAATCTCCGATGAGCTGATGCTTTTTTATAAAGAGAATTATTTTTCCGTATGTATTAATGAATAAAATGCATCGTGTATATTTTTAAAACATTACTTTAATTAAGTTTAGCAGTCTTTTAACCATACAGTCGCGTATAGTAAATTTGAAGCGATTGTAATTCTATTGTTATAAGTCATATCAGGACCTATCACACTAGAAGAGATCCCTTCTCGAGTCATAACTTTTGAAACAATTGAAAGTTTATTGCTACGTATTATGTATTACTAATGTCTACTTTTACGGGCACATACACATTTTATTATGTACTACGCAACATTGTGTAGGCCATCACTCCATCTTGTGAGTTGAATTAAACATTAAATGTATAATTCAACATTAAAGTTTCTATAAGATATAATAACAATAATCTAAGTAAGTCAATTTAACGGTACATTACTGAAGACACTTTTTTCAATTACACATCGAATGGTTTGAAGCACTTCTGTCACAGATTACTCAATAGTTACTTCTGTGAACTTTATGAATTAAAACAACTGACCGATTTGTTTGACTTTTCCTTCCATTGATTATGAATTGTGATTATTTCAGAATCGTTCATCTTATACAACGTTTTGATTAGCAAAGGAGTATCGGATTATAGTACTTTTATTTTGTACTGGCTTCCACTGGCGATTACGCTATCGATTGGCAAAGTGTCAATCTGTTAATTAGAACAACACTGATTTTACTTCTCTGTGGACCTGGTATGAAAATGTAATAAATTTTAATAATTTCAAATAAAAACTGTACAAAAAGTGTTTACAATAATTTTTGATTATGTTTGCTTGATAGACGCTCGTGTAATAAGTTAATTAATGTATGTATATATCATGTTATTAATGCATTAAATAATGCAGAGTTTTTGTTTATTACATTAAATATTATAACAATAAGTAATGTATCAGTCGTTGCAAGTCCACTGCTGGGGTGGAGAAAGGTCTATGTCCCGTACTGAAATTGGTCAGGTCCAATTATATTGGAATCAATGTACCTATTACTCATCCCAGGGTCAGCAGCAGTCTGCCGGTACTCTCGCTCTAGTGATGCTGCACACCCGCACTGATATGTTTTGTGTTTCGATTCAGACGGATTTCCTTCCATTAGTCGGAGGCAGAGCTTTGTTTGTTAGCTAATAGGGTACAGGCGTATGACATTGACACATTAAACCGATAGACGTTCATAGAAACAATATGTTTAACATTTTGTCTGCTCATTAACGCCATCTAGTATCCTTAGAGGACTTCTCATATAATTTGTTTAGGTCGTGCCCATGTCACTAATCTTTGATGATAGAGTTGTCCAATTTGCGTTAAAAACGCGTTTAAAATTTATATTAAAAACGATATTGCGTTACATAATTTTTTGTATTCAATATTTAGCATATTGTTATTATAAAGGTATCATTGTTATCAATTAAAATTGCTTCAACGAGTACCTCTGTCACTGGCGTGAAGTGAACCGATTGAGTTCCGGTTCCGGAACCGCAACACGGATTGACGGCGGTTTGCACTGGACGCCTCATCTAGTCTAGTATGCATCGTTAGGTACGCTTGAGATTTTAAGTTCGTAGTTTTAAATTCTCAGAATAATGTATAATGTCCCTTCTGCATTTCCGTACCGGTTACATATCATTTAGATCTAAAAGTAGGGGAAATTTTTCTTCATGATAACCTTCCAGCGGGCACTAACGGATACTTGTACATGGAACCGGATTTTCAGTTGCGTCATTACATGTTGTGGATTTAACATTAAATAGAGAAATAAATTTGCATGTTACTACAATTGCATAAAAAAGCACGTGCTCGGTGTAATTGGTAATTGGAAGTATTATACGAATTGTCTTTCAAAATATCATAATCCATTTTCGATGATGATTCGTAATGTGGTTTTCAAGCAATTGGATTATATTAGAACACCCAGATATAAAGGGTATATCTATATCTGAAAGTATACCACGTTCGGCTTATTTGACAACTATATAAAAAACTTATTTTAAAAAGTAATAAGTAATAAAGTTAAGCTAATTCTTACGTAAAGACGGTTAAAATGGACACTAAACGTGGTAGAGCCAGGCGGCGGATTTTGCTGCTGCTCGAATGGGCCGGCTCGACCGGGTTGGTACCACGGCCTCGTAGAAAACCGGCGTGAAGTAGAAGCATCTTGAGCTTCTGCGTTTCGTTCGTTGAGTGAGGTAACCGGAGGTCCACTCCCCCTCCCTATACCCTCCTAATTCTCCCTCCCATCTCACAAATACCCTTAAAGGCCGGCAACGCATCTACAACAGCTCTGGAGTTGCAGATGTATGTGGGTGACGGTAATCACTTACCATCAGGTGAACAGCTTGCTCGTTTGCCACCTTTCCCAAAAACAAAAAATAGCAGGTAAAGTAAAGTTCTAAATCGCCTTCGTTGAAAAGTAACTGATTAGGGCTTACAGTGTAACGATACAAGTTTCATACACGATCGTTTCGTTTAAATGGCATTCAAACACGTCGCCGTTTAACATCAGCTTAATTCGATGTATGCCCTATGAATTCATTTGTTGGTGCTTGTTAGAATTCTAAGTAATAATGCAAATAGTCCCAAGCTCACAATTCATCTTCCAATGCTGATTGTAACGCTTTGTGTGGAAAGCTAGGAGGAATTCAGATTATTCACAATTCACTAATACACTAAATATCTTAATATATTTAAACCTTTTGATTTTATTTTATTGATTTTGACTTTTTCACATATTTAATCGTCAAATAGTCTAATTAAACGCGTTAAAAATTGTAACTAATAGTTTAATTTCAAATACTTTAACCTATGGGTGAAAGGCGTGAATACTTATATAGCATTTTACGAAGTCTAGAAACAAAGGGAAGACTATCTTAGGCTAAAACATTTAAGTCAGTCAGAATTCAGAGCACTGACAAATAAAATTTTCGTAAATTTGTATGTAGCTAACCTTAACAGCCTATGAATGGTTCACTGCTGGATACGCTAGGCCTATGCCGATATAGGATAGGAAAAGCCTTTCCCATGAGGAAGATTTGCCATAATCACCCCTGGAGACCTATTATTAAAATACACACAGTTCAGGTTATGACATCCCAGTAGTAAAATTAAAAATCTAATTAATTTAACACTTAAATTATTTTACATTATAACTTATTTTATAATACAGTATATAAAATTGTCTGTCGGTTCCGCTATCCTTTCAAATATTGAAAATCTCTGAACACCCTCTCAAATAATAAAAGGAGGTTAAGACCAGAGTTTTAGTGCCGGAAAGGGTCCGCCACGCTCTGGGGTGGCTACCATCTGTCTTAAGCCTAAGATGCAAGGACTGCGCGGCACCTGCACTCCGGATCCTGGGTAGCGTCGAACACATCTTAGTGATAGGTAAGCTATGGTTAGTTAGTGCCTTTCTCATCATACTAATATGAAGTTTGTACATTTTTTTTTATTCACTTGAACCCAAAAATATCCCAATTTATGATTTTGCGGACATGCTGGATTACTAACGTCGATTTTTTAAACTGAGATATGCATTCAATAATAAATCATGAAACCTAACGGAGATATAAATATGAAAAATAAATTAAGCCAAGTTTCTAGGTTTTTCCTGCAGCATGTAAACTGGACTAAGGTTGTTTAACGTACAACGTGTTTTGTTTATGACTTACTCGTGACTAAAGAGCTGTAATAGATCAATTAGATTTGTTCCACGCATCATGTAAACATACGGAAACAGATTCGATAATTAAAGCACGTACTATTATATTAAAAATGGTTATACAAATATGTGTTAAAAAGTTTATGCTATGTATGTATGTTTGTATTATCTTCATGTTCAGTATTATCTTTGCGTACCTGCCTCCTGAACCTATAGGTCTTGGGTTCAAATCCAGAGACTATCGCAAAACACAAACTATTTAAAGTAGCGTGCGATTGCTTTGTGTTGTGTTCCGTAACTAAAGACGAAATAGTGTTTCCTTTGCGGCGTATCTTATTGCGGCACTATGAGCAACCCTGCTTAGTTGACAACCTCCGTTATTAATTAGATGCTTTCCCTTAGCTCGATACGGGACAACACGCTGTAGTACAGCGTCGGGTACTTGATATTGTTACAACTATAAATATACCTATATTTAGGTAAGGCTATAGGTTAAGTTTTACACAATAAGACACAAAAAACAAACATTCGAGTTTGCGTAAATATTGGTTTCGACGGAAAATTAAACCCAACGAAACGAAATCTACCCAACAACAACAGGCAAGCACTTCTCGACACTTAAATGCCAATAGCATAATGAAGAAAAACGGGCCTTTCGATTTTTTTTAGTTAATCTAAAGTCAACTCTATTAGCAACGTCTGAGAGGTTATATTCCTTACGAATTTTGATTTTACGAGTGTACCCACTTGTTTGGAAGCATATATCAACACCTCTATAATATAATATTTTACAGACATCCTGCATTACATTTAAAGAAGATTTAGACATAAACGTTTTAATAAAATTATTATTATCTTAGCCAGGAATTTTAAGATGAACTTCTTTGGCTCGAAAACATAACTAACAATCTAAAAAAACTATAGCACCAACAAAAAAACAACCACGAATTGTAAGAACATTTATCAACCATTCTCGTTCAATATTAGTTACAATTGATTTACGTCCTCGGTCCTCGGTGAACGGCGTGTTATACCTACTATGTTCGGGAAACATTCACGAGTGGGTAAAGCATACAAGATGACAAAAGAACCAGCAGACTACTGCGCCGTGAAGTGAAATACATTGACGAATTTAGGTCGGACGCGTCGGTGCTAAGGTTACCTAAAGTGTTGCGTTTTGTGGATTCGTCTTTCTTATTGCAATTGTATTGTGCACAAAAAGACATTTTAAATATTGTTTTAATATAAAAAACGATATTGTATCCGATTCTGTGGATATTTTCAGTCTCATTTACAACTTCGAATGGACTCTTGTTTGCGACAATAGTGGTGAGCCCGCACGTGTCTCATTATAATTTGCTGACTGTATCGTAACCCTCAAATAAGTACTCACATTAATACTTAAGGGTGCAAGGATGAATTTACCGAAACGACAATGAATGCAGTGCACCCTGCTAACTAACAGACGAGGCTCCGGAAACCAACTGGTACCAACAATCCTTCTTCTTCCATTTTTTTCTAAAGACAATGGTTCCTGTAAGGATCTTTCAATCTAAACTTACAATTTATACCAGCAAAACTAGTTGCTGGAATTTTTTACAGATATCCTGAAATTTTATTTTCAATCTTGGTCTCCTTATTCAGCTGAAACGTGAATTCATCGAGGAAATTGTTTTTTTCACGCGGTTTACCATTGTAAATATTATTGTTGTGTCCTTTTTGAAGTCTTTTGAAAATTGACTTGCATCGAGGTGATATTGTATTGACTTGCGCAAGGTCGAATATTGTGCGTTCGGATTATGTGAAACCTTGCGTCTCACCTTGGACACTTAATCCACAACCAAGTACCTAGCGGCATGTATAAAGGTTTGAAATCTGAGAAATTCCTGGAATGAGTCGTCTTAAGGTTATCTGCTTCCAGTGTTTGGTATTAATATATGATGTAAGTTATGCTACATGTATATTTAGTGCCGTTCATCTATACATTGTCTTTATTTGTCTATCTTGCTGTGTAGTTCCGATTGGGAGGACTTGACATAATGATATTTAATTTATCTTGACTAAGATTAAATGATTGTAAGTAAGCGTAGAGATGTAAGGATCAGCAAGCTGAAGTAGCAATACACCGGCCACATAGCTCGGAGAACTGACAGCTGTTGGGGAAAAAAAAGTTCTCGAGTGGCGACCTCCCACAAGATGGAGTGACGACCTGCGCAGTGTTGCGGGAAGTCGACGGATGCAGATGGCTCAGGATCGTCCTTTGTGGCAATCTTTGGGGGAGGGCTGTGTTCAGCAGACTTGTGATAGGCTGAAATGGTGATGAAGCGTAGAGAGAAATGTTCAACTGTTTTTTTATTCTAAATGCTACCCTAACTGTACGCGGTGCACCTGGCAAACTGACATACTGATTTGTGCCGAATCCAAATTCCACAGAATAGTGTAGAGGAGCTGCATCGCTAGGGCATTGCGCGCACCAACCCACCTTTCCAGCGTGGTGAGTATGGACAAATCTTCCATGGAAGTCATGCTGGATTTTATTGGCACTTTCTTGGAAAGTCCTATGTGTGAACTCGGACAGGCTGCAGAAGATGACGAAGGAAACAATCAAGAAAGCACGCAAGAACTTATATTAGACCTCTTACCTATATTAGTTATTACCATCGCCCGCAATACATCTACAACACCAAAGGTGCTGCAGGTGCGTTGCCGGCCTTTAAGGGTATTTGGGAGATGGGAGGGAGGATGCGGAGGGGGATGGAGAGGGGGAGTGGGCCTCCGGATACCTCACTAACCGAAGGAAACGCAGAAGCACAAGATGGCTCCCCCCGGTCGAGCCGGCCCATTCGAGCAGCAGCAAAAGCCGCGGCTTGGCTTTACCACGTCCAACAATTTATTATCTGTTGTTAATAACAATGATTATCCGTTGATTTATATTTACTGGTTACCGTGATTTTTGTCCTTGAACTATTTCACTAACAATATAATACATACACCTTCAAACGTAGATTCTTAATATAAGCTTAATTAGGAAAGCATATAAATTTTGCGACAATGAAATCTACCGCAAAACTTTTAGAGTTCAATCTTGCTAACATAGGTATTTCAATACCTTGAGATTATACGTCTGACACTCGTTCCGCTCAATCTAGATGATTAAGCTTTATTCAGCTGTCGATAAAACGTGCAGCAAATGTTCCTAAGTGAACGCTTGCAAGGCCAAACGGAACCACGTGACACACACACAGACAATGAGGTGATAAGCTAAAGGCGTGTCCACGCCGAATATCCTCTATCTAAGATTTTAAAAAGAAAACGTAACTTCCACTGAAGAATTCTTCCTATGTCGTGCATCCCCCGGACCAATCATTTGTAGGTCATATGCCGAGCTACTAGAAAAACAGCCGAGCCGACTATTTTTCTATTTTCCTTTGTTTGTATGTTATTCAGACCTCGTAATTGATATCACCCGGTGGAAATTAAGTTTTGCCAGAACTGGCACGTTACAAATGACCACTATATTCAAAACACGAATATGCATTATGAAACCTTGACATCAGAAACCTAGTAAAAGGGTAATATGTAACTGGAGTTCTTTATACTTTATTAAGACTATTTGTATACGTCGTTCACATTCCCTAACTGAATTATGTTTGTTTCGTGATTCGTATTCTGCGATCTCAATGCCACTGAAAATATTCCGTTCTGCGTAAGTTGAAGAAAAAAAGTACAAGGAGAATTATCTGCTACATGTATTAATAGTTTCTTTGTACTCTAATAATATCGAAAGAAATATTTTTCAGCTTCTATCATCTACATATATTTATATATACAATTACAATGCTTTAGTATTCAAGAGATTTTAATTTTCATTTATACAAAATAGTTATTGTTCCAAATGAATATTGACGCAAATAGATTTTACTAAAACACGGTAACGGTGAACAAACAAATATTTCACACAAAATCGAACAACACCGGTGCAACAAACCCATACTGCATCATTCTCACAAGGCCTGGCGCAATTTCACGATGCAATCACCTTTCTTTGTTTCGCATTTTAAATACTTCGCAATTAAGCCTGATTGCATTGTTCTTACGTTCGGAAAGCGTTGCTCAGTGGCCGTTTTTTCGTACTAACAAGTTACGTAATCAAATCGAAAATTTTACATAAACACCGGTGTTCGAATTATATCTAGAAATATTTTTTGTGGGTAATAATCACTTTACTGGCGAGAATATATTCTCACAGCTCTAAAGAAAAGGCTGGAGGAATCCTCCATCGATCGTGATTAGATAAAGAATCTAATAAGAGTTGTCGCGACATCTATGCCACCATATGCTCAAGAAGCTCAAAAATAGCAGACATTCATTCAGGATATCACTTCTCGAGCAGGCGCTATTCACAAAAAATACATCCTGCACATAAATCCATCATCGCACTATGAAAGTTTGTATTGCTCATTACATATATACAAGATCCAAATAACTCCTTTGTAGTGACCTCTGAAAGCCGGAGTCCCTCAAGGCTCCTGGTTCTCCCCGAGCCTCTTCTCACTTTACACGAGTGACATTCCAAAGGAGCCCCAGGTCAATCTCGCGCTATTCGCGGATGACACGGCCCTATACTTCTCCGGCCGTCACAAAGGTCGCATCATTATACGACTCCAAGCTGCTGCCAATCGTCTAGGCGAATGGTTCCGGAAATGGAGAATCGAGGTTCTCAACCCCGAAAAAAAAATAGGAGTTCTCTTCACAAAGGGAACAGAGCGTAAAGACGTCAGCTAAATAGACAGGTAAAAGACAATCCACAAGATGGCCCTGGATTGTATCAAGCATGTTCTCTTTGATGCATGTTTAAACAATGTACCAAACTTCGCTTGTAGCCAATGTTCTAGATTTTGAGGCAGGCCTAATGTTAGAAACGGCTGAATCGATTTTATTGGATTTGAACGGGAATTTCAGTAGAAGATAGAGGACTTTATAGGTAGTATGTTTCTACCGGGGAAATATTTAGAGTTCCTACGCGAAAATTTACAGCGTAATTTTCTAAACATTACAACTGGCGCGATTCTAAATATTTTATGACGTGGTAGAGCCAAGCGGCGACTTTTGCTTCTGCTCGAATGCGCCGGCAAGACCAGATTGATATCACGGCCTCGTAGAATACCGGCGTTAAGTAGAGGCATCTTGGGCTTTTGCGTTTTGTTCGGTGAGTGAGGTAATTGGATGGCTCCAATCCTCCACTCTCCTCCCCATCCCCCTCCTCATGCTCCCTCCCATCTCCAAAATACCGTTAAAGGCCGGCGACGCACCTGCAGCACCTCTGGTGTTGCAGATGTACATCTGGTGGGAAACGGTAATCACTTACCATAAGGTGAAACGATTGTTCGTTTGCTGCCTTTCCTATAATAAAAAAAAAACTGGCACGGCTTATAGTAGTAGATATTAATATTGTAGTGGGGGCCGGGGATATCTTATCCTTAGACTCGTGCATCTAAAATCTGTTTATCTGTACTAACATACTAATAATTCAAACGCTCATCTTCCTGATCCTCATGGCCTCCGGGTGGCGGGCACGGGAATGACCGTTACCTAGGGTTTGCAGGCCAAGTTGGATGGCGAAACTGGGTTCCGGCACGTCCTTCCAGGAGGGAAAGGCAGAGCAAGGGTCCTTTCCGGAGATGAGGCTCCTTAGGGTGGCCTGCGTTGCATGGTGCATGGGTCGCTGATGTGTGCAAAAATGTTTCCGAGTGAAAGGCCCAACATAACCTGTCCATGCCCCCATGCCGCCCACGGGGGTATATACATTAGGTATTTACCTACGCATATAAACAAATGGTTAAACACTTTTATTTTTAAGGTCGTGTTTCTAAAATGTATTCAACTATACATATAAATAAAGGTCATATGCCCAGCAGTGACTTTTTGACAGCAGTTTAATTTATAACAGAACCTACGGCTAGACTGGGCATTTGGCGTAACATTGCGTACGTACAACGTATTTGTATTGTACGTATTCTTTACAGCAAATATTGTGATTCGTTTGCATTGTTATACGTCTTATTCAAACAATACAAAATTTGCAAACTATAAAATATTTACACCGTCGCACAATTTTGCTGTGCGCGTGGAATTTTAAAAACTAATAAATATTCGACCAGTGTCTCCTTCCGTAATAAGATATACGACTATCTACGTGATATATACAATATAATCTTTTGTTGCTGGCTGTGCGTAACATTATTACAATAAGCCGTACACGGGTTATACGCGCGGGTCAGATCTGCTCTCAGAATGACAGGGTATCACGGGGTATATACATTAGGTATTTACCTACGCATATAAACAAATGGTTAAACTCTTTTATTTTTAAGGTCGTGTTTCTAAAATGTATTCAACTATACATATAAATAAAGGTCATATGCCCAGCAGTGACTTTTTGACAGCAGTTTAATTTATAACAGAACCTACGGCTAGACTGGGCATTTGGCGTAACATTGCGTACGTACAACGTATTTGTATTGTACGTATTCTTTACAGCAAATATTGTGATTCGTTTGCATTGTTATACGTCTTATTCAAACAATACAAAATTTGCAAACTATAAAATATTTACACCGTCGCAGAATTTTGCTGTGCGCGTGGAATTTTAAAAACTAATAAATATTCGACCAGTGTCTCCTTCCGTAATAAGATATACGACTATCTACGTGATATATACAATATAATCTTTTGTTGCTGGCTGTGCGTAACATTATTACAATAAGCCGTACACGGGTTATACGCGCGGGTCAGATCTGCTCTCAGAATGACAGGGTATCACGGGGTATATACATTAGGTATTTACCTACGCATATAAACAAATGGTTAAACTCTTTTATTTTTAAGGTCGTGTTTCTAAAATGTATTCAACTATACATATAAATAAAGGTCCTATGCCCAGCAGTGACTTTTTGACAGCAGTTTAATTTATAACAGAACCTACGGCCAGACTGGGCATTTGGCGTAACATTGCGTACGTACAACGTATTTGTATTGTACGTATTCTTTACAGCAAATATTGTGATTCGTTTGCATTGTTATACGTCTTATTCAAACAATACAAAATTTGCAAACTATAAAATATTTACACCGTCGCACAATTTTGCTGTGCGCGTGGAATTTTAAAAACTAATAAATATTCGACCAGTGTCTCCTTCCGTAATAAGATATACGACTATCTACGTGATATATACAATATAATCTTTTGTTGCTGGCTGTGCGTAACATTATTACAATAAGCCGTACACGGGTTATACGCGCGGGTCAGATCTGCTCTCAGAATGACAGGGTATCACGGGGTATAATCTTCCCCTGACTGATTTTGTTACTTGTCAGGCTTAACTTTGAACGATAATATAGCCCTCTTCAACAGCGACAACAATCAATAAAATGTCTCATGATTTCTTTATCTGTCTATCCGCATCGAACGGTATAACTCAAATATTAGTAAATGTTATAACAATACGTTTATCGACATCACATAAGTCGACATGGC
Source organism: Bhutanitis thaidina (assembly GCA_029286595.1). Lineage (NCBI taxonomy): Eukaryota > Metazoa > Arthropoda > Insecta > Lepidoptera > Papilionidae > Bhutanitis > Bhutanitis thaidina. Next base: position 3,857,826 of record JAGSMS010000029.1, on the reverse strand, counting down.
AGAACGCTTTCCCCAAAAGACCGCAACGAAATACGGTCCTCAGTCACCTGCATCCATCGACTTCAACAAATGTTTAAAGATAACATAAATTATTGATTACACACAGCTGATTCTTCATAAGTAATAAATGTCTTTTCTTTTATCGTCATCGTCATAACTAACCTTTATAATTTTAATGATGAACATTTGTAAGTCTTAGAAAGTGCTAGAAAAATCGTTGCGGAAAAAAATCTACAAATAATTATAATCTCATATCTTAGATAACCTTCATCATTTCTGCCTATCACAAGACCACTGCTGAACATAGGCCTCCCCCAAAGATTGCCACGAAGCTCGGTCCTGAGCCACCTGCATCCATCGACTTCCCGCAACGCTGCGCAGGTCGTCGCTCCATCTTGTGGGGTGTCGTTTTCAACAGCCAGTAAATAGTCCACTGCAGGACATAGATGCCTCTCCCATGAGGAAGATTTCCCACAATCGCCACGCTCGGCAAACACCCAAGAAAGCAGTATTGAAACTAGATTCATGACTTTCTGTATGGCCTTAGTCTCTTTCAAAATATTGCCATCCTTCTAACTTCGCCCTCTTAGGCCCGCGACGCGCGAGTTACGTTTGGTATTACAATTAACGAGGGTGATGAAATATTATTGCACCGAAACAGATCGCACAAATACTAATGCTAAGACTATCCACTTGTACTCACCAACTGCCCATGTCTGTTGAGTAAATACAGATTAGCCTGATACAGAGTAGTCTGATACAGAGTCAGAAACACGGACAATGTTAATACACACAAAACTAGTTCACACAATGTTATAGTGTGGATTCTGTTGTTATTGAACAGTCATTATGAAGTCCTGGACAATCAGCAGTCAGCTTTATTGTCACTAAACAACAGGATGGTAGATGAAATTTTACGTAACTTATTATATGAAGTTTCAATGACAAAAATTTATCTGTATAATCGAAGGTATCTAACGTAAACAAAACTTATTCAAGTAAAGATGCGAAGTGAGGCATTTCTCAAAACCTTTAATATAGTCTTTGCATATGCGTTCGTATGTATACGAGTTGATGTCTCTTATTGAATTAGTATTCCACGGATAAAAATCAATATGACAAACGTAGTTGTTACTCTTTATGTAGCGTACGCGTTATATAAATATTCAGGATTGGCCATAGTAGAGATCCCTTGTCCGCCATAACTGTCCAAGCTTTTAAGGTTCTTCAAGTACTATTCCATTAAGCGTTTTGTCATTGTTAATATCGAGACGCAGTTGTTTATAAATTCTCATCAGACTTACATATAATCCACTGCTGGGACGCTTTTTGGAGGCAGTGCCAGGCCAAAACCGAGTATCCTACGATTGTCAGATCGCAGACATCAGACGCCGTGGACGCCTATCTCCGATCTGGCTAAATAATTACTATATCTATCTCAGATATATACATTTGAGACAGTTATACTAAATATAAAGGAGTAATTAAAAGTAATGTAGCAGCCAGTGAATGTTTCGATACTGTGCAAAGCCCTGCTCTCAATATTTGAGACGGTTTTGGAGCGCAGGTTGGCGGAATTCAAACTCCAAATAATATCTTTTTAATTTTCGGATACATGCAGGTTTCTTCACGAATGTTTTCCTTCTCACCCCTGAGCACTTGGTGAATTCAGCACTTAAAATTGCTATAAACAATTGCCGGCTCCGTGTATGTATGTCACTTGCATTTATTATGACATGAAAGCGAGCACCCTGAACAATGGGTTGCCACGGCTCTCATATAATTGCACTATATTCTGTAGGATTTAGGTTCTGCATCGCCTGACAGTTGGGGTGTACCGTGTGCAGGGGAGGTTTACTGCTGGGGATAAACTAGGTATATTTCCTCTCGCTCGCATTGCATTTGTCACGCTATTGAAAAAATGTACTCTCAGCATATGAATGAAATATACTTTATTGTACACCAATTAACAAAAATAGAAAAAGAAACATAAAATATACAAAGGTACAATTGGCCGGCGGCCTTATCGCTTAGAAGCGGTCTCTACCAGGCAACCATTTTGCAGAGGATATAATGACCAGTGAGCAAGGGTTAATGGTGTACACGAGTTATTAAGTAATTAAAATATGTATATGTATGTTTATTACATTATATGTAACACATACATACTGATATATATAAATGCATATGCAGAATAAATACATACACAACAGAAATTGTTAATATTTGAATTGAAAAATATTAATTGCGATCTTTTGTCTGTAGTGGTTTACAATTGTGCTGCCAAGTTGTTGGGAAAAGCAATTTGCTTTAATTTGAATGATTTGTCTTCATGACAAACGTATTGACTAATCTTTTAACAATAATGCAATCACCATCACAATGTACCTATTTTTAGGCGAAACTTATGCTTGAATCATGTGACTTGCTGTTGATAACAATTTATTCAGGTGTTAATCTATGTATTACAGTTTTATGTCATGTAACAGACATGTTGGATATGTTAAGTTGGTGCCACTGTTGCCAAATAAGTTACGGGATATAACTTGTATGCAATATTAACTAATACTTCATATTTTTAATCTTTCGGAAAGTTATCTGAAGTCATGCGTACTATGAAATTTAAGGAAAGCTAATGATCCTTTAGCCAATCCGTTTAATATTAGTAACCAGATATTTTTTTTGTAATAACTTACAATAAAATAAAAAGCTTGATACTGGTCAAATAAACAAAATATTAAATTAACAATTCTTTTATTTCAGGAATCGGTGGTGGAATGGGAGCGGGGTCTGACGGACTTGAGGGAGACGCCGGCGCCGGCGGGGGGGCCGGGCCGCAAGTGGAGTGGGCGGAGTCCCGCGCATGCGCAGGACACCGTCACCGACGGCGCCGCACCTGTTACTAACGCCACTGACGCCTGCAAGATGCTCATTGTAAGTTCAACGTAAGAAATAAATTATTATTTAGAAGATATGCCGATTACTTGCCGATATTTACACGCTGTTAAGGTAAGGGTAAGGTGAAGACATTTGGCTCGCTAATATATTCCAATACCAATCAATTGTACTAGATATAGTTGATGCTGAAAAATGCTTTATTGTTTAAAACTAGCTGTAGCCTGCGATTTGTCCGCGTATCACCTATGAGTACGGGATAGTTTTATTTGTAATGTGGTTTCTCAATAAATGGATAATTTCTTTTGTATTGGAAATCTGAAAGTGCCAAACGAGCATGCGGTTCACAAGATGATAAGTGATAAGCTGCAGGTGCGTTACTAGCCTTCAGGATATTTGGGGAGGGGGACGGAGCAGAGTTAAGGGAAGGAAGAGGGGAGAAAGTGCCTCCGGTTACCTCACTCACAGAACTAAACGCAGAAGTATAAGATCCCTCAACCTACTGATACGGCTTTTATTTTTACAATTTCGTAATAGTAGATATAGAAGAAAAAGCCTACAAATTTTGAAAGCAAAATAGTTATTTCTGGCATGTAATTAATGATTTAAATCTTAGTGTCGTTTCTAAGCAGACTTTTTAACATTGTATGCAATTTAAGCAGTAGTTACTAAATTACACGTCAATTCGAATATTTATTATCCCCTTTTTTCACCAAAATTTACTAAAATTGAGTTAGTTGGTTTTACGAATTTAGTTTATTGATTTCAATTTTTACTAATTTACTAATTTTAGTAAATGTTAGAATTGGAAGCCACATAAAAATATCAAAAGTGGATTACCCATATATTGGTCTCAGCCTTGTATCATTATCCAGGAAGGAAATAGGATAGTACCTGTCTACTGTAACTTCCAACTTATATTTGTCGCGATTTGTACAAAGAGACGTGACGCGATGGTCGATTGTTTTATACCGCAAACACAAGTCGAAACATAAGTAAATATACATAGTCGTTTATGGTACGCAATGAGATATGTGTAAAAGGAAGTATTATTCAGTTACTAGCATGCACGTTGCAAAACCACAAGATTCCTGTGGCGTTCATCTAAAGTAACTAAAGCGAGCAAGGCTTTTTTTTTCTGGAATGGCAACTTGTAAGTAACGGCGATGGAGCACTGTGTCATGCTCCGTCGGATACCTTTTGGTTACTGCAAATAAAAGGGGAATTTAAAAATATGAACAGTTCGCAGTTTCGTTTTGTCTTGTGTTCTAATCGAAAAGTTCGAATTGTTTCATCTTTCGTTGTCAATTTGAAAGCAAAAAGGGCCATAGAATTTATTTTCTGGTTGTATATTTAGAAAAAGAAGTTGACGAGTAATGTAATTTGTATCGAAGGAAAAACTAATACATTTCATTTGAGTTTGAAAGATACATTGATAAGCTTTGATGGCGATACAATCTTCTCAATGATACATTTTATTTAGACATTTTGTTATTTTGCGTGACATGAGTCAGGGAACATTGATTTTCAACTTTGGTTAATAAGTGATTTTCGTCCAACATAAAGCTTCCCGAAATTTAAATATAATACTCATAAGGCTTTTATTTACTCATATCTCTATTGTAAATTTTGAACAGCATACCAATATGAGATTTAAACTTTTTTAACTATAAGGAACATGAAAATTTGCTTGAAACTACCATTCTCTGTTCTATTCCATTGTAAGACGATATCGTCAATACAATTTGATAAAGAATAACGTTTGAGACTAATTGGGTTTCATGTGAGCGAGGGTTAATTGGAGTTAAATGGAATAAGTCTGTCCGTACAGAACGCATTTCCTGGGAAACGTTGCGGTTATGAGGAAATAAAAACATTTTAATGTCCGTCGCATATAATTCCTCTGACATAGTTAAAAAAAAACCTGCAATTTATACTGATAACTGATATTGAGTTGTCAATAATTAATAAGTTATATAGTATACGTTATTGGTTCCGAGAAACTAAAGGACAGCATTGTATTTAATTGACATTATTATGTAGAATAGTATTATTGATTCTGTATTAGAAAACAGTAAATAATGTTTAATTCTAAAAAAAAAAATTCAAAATCTCAATGTTAAGTACGAACGTACACTTAATTTTTAATTGGGATAGACAGAGATCGAGTAATTTATTTTAGTTTAGTCTGACTCCGTTTTAGTGTACAGGCAAGAGATAAAAACCATACATAAATTTGGAAAAACTCATCTGTACCAACGACACGGGCTACCCAATTCGGTGCTCCTGATTCAGAGGAAGAACGTCGCCCATCGTGGCTTACGTGACACTAAAATTAGAAAGTATTCAAATTTGAAAAAACTACATCACCTTCTAACGATTCACTGTTACACACATTGCATACGAGTAGGGTCCTCTCCCCTGTATCTGTATAAAATATAATCACTGCTGGCCTTATGAGGACATTCAGGGTTGCTCCGTGGGCTATGGAAAGGGTTATGCCCATTGTTTCTCTACGTGATAGAATCTACAACGATTATATCCGCAACAGATCTAGGGTAACCGACGTAGACGTAAGGATCAGTAAGCAAAAGTGACAATGCTGGTCAGATCGCTCGCAGAACTGACAACCGTTGGGGAAGGAGGGTCGAGTGGCAACCACAGTGTAGGCCCACCCCCCTACCCCCACAGGATGGAGTGACGACTTGCACGGTTTTGCATGAAATCGATGCATGCAGGTGATGCAGGACTGCTTTGAGCCTATGTTCAGCTGTGGACTTGTGACAAGTTGTAATGATCATAATGAAGCTTTAATTTTTTATACGTTGATTAAAGAGCGCATTTAATACATATAAAGGTTGATGATGGTGATTACTGATAAGATATGTAATTATACAATTTAATTGTTACGTTTCGCTAACAATGTGTAATAACATGGTATATAATTGTAGGAAGACAAGTAGTTAGGGACACGAATGAAGGTGGTTTTTTTACGTCCATTGAGATATTCAAGGGGGGAATCTTCCACCTTCTTCTCCTCTAAACGTCAACTACACAGGCAGTAGGTGTATTCAGTAGGTGATTTACGAGGCTCCAGCGAGCCACATCCAACGTAGAGACGAATTCAAATATCGTGAACCGGTGACAGGGACTACCTGGTAACACTAGTGCAAGAATAGCGACACTTCCGAGTAATGATATTTCATATGAATGATAAATATTAATTATTGTATTGGCATTATGTGTTATTATTAATGATAAATTATGGTAATGATTAATAGATAATATTTCTTAGACAAGTATGGTAGTTTTTATTGTCGGTTTCTAGGAAAAGCCTATTTCTAGCAGAGGCTTGGAAGTTCTGGTAGCAACGTGAATGAATACAATAAAACAAATGTTACGATATTTTCACCATTATCAATGAGCAATTCCAAAAGATTAACTTTATCTGTATTGTATTAAGCCTATTAATCTTCGCAGTACATTGGCGATGCGAAAAGTCCAATATGGCGGCTCTCGCTCTGTGGCGGGAACGCTGCGCAAGTGGCGGCTAAAGCGGGCACCAAACTGCTGCCGCCGAAGATAAGGATAGTTTGGAATCCGCCCACCACGCCTTACCATCACACGGAGAAACTGCGACTGGTGGTCACCGCTGTTAACAGTGGTAAGTGATCAGTATTCAGTTCTTCCCATAGAGTAAAATATGTTATTCTCACGTGCTATTTTAAGACTTCGTTCTAGCGTCGATCTCCTATTTACGAATATAAATAAATAAAGAAACATCTTTAACAATTACATACATCATCCAGTCCCTAACTAGGATTCCCTGTGTCTCGGTAACCGGATTGTTGAGAGATGTTTATATATATATATATACATAATTATACATACATATATAAACATTCAAGACTCGGTTGCAAACATTTATTTTCATCATACAAATGTTTACCCCTAGCTGGATTCGAACCCTCAACCCTCAGCTTGCAACAAGGCTATCGGGCCTAGATCTAAAAATAACATATTTGTTGATACGTTACCATATTTTATGTGTTGCACAATTATTAGCGTGATCTTCAGTATTAGAACCGCGAGACCGGGACTAGAGACTAGACCGAACACGCGAACTTTTAACATAAATACGTCGAATACGAAGACGAGACGACAAAGGTTGCAATCCAATCTATTGATGGAATTATTACAATTTGATGGTGCCGTGTGGTATGGCGCAATAAATTACCATTCCCTTTCTTCTCTTGGGCGTCGTGAGACGTGACTAAGGAAAAGCTACGAAAATCGCAGATGACGGGATAACCATCTCGAAAAATACCAGACCGAATTTAGCAGACCGTCGACAAGCAGCAGCGTCTAAAGTGCGCGATGTCTGGTACTGCGAACGGCAATCCGCTTGCAGAGCGTGGCGATTGTGACTAATTCATGCAGTTGACTATCTGGCCGGTAAGAAAGTTAAGGAATAGAATTGTTATTACGTCTTTAACTAACACGTCAGACATTTTCTATCTGTTTGAAACGACACCCTAATAATTTATCCTCTGCAAACATTTATAAATACATTATAAATATATAGCGTAAGTATTTCTAAACACAATAATTTGTAATAGTACAAAATCGTAAATAATGTTTAATTTGTAATTGCTTTTTATTGTTTAGTCATGGCAATCGTGTTACTCTTATATAATATATATTTTTTTTAAATTATAGCTTATGGTTTTTAATGGATGATTTAGAGATAAGTTTTTTTTAAATACGCTGGCCGAAAATAACTTTAAAAAAAGAAACATATAACATGAGCTCAGCCTATTGCAATTCCCAGGTGCAATATGCAACAACGAATCGCAATTTATCTGCGGCGTTACCAGCCTCTGCATCTCTTCGTTCTTGGTGTGCGACGGGGTTCGCCACTGTCCGGGCGGCGAGGACGAGGACTCGAACGCGTGCTCCCACAGACGCGACCCGCCATTCCTCGAACTGCTGCGCAGGTTCGCCGCCAGGAATCAGGAGCTGTTGGGCCTGGATCAACCGGATGGCATGACGAAGCCTTCCGTTATAAGTGAGTTTAATTTTACACAACGAATCTTTTTATTCTTGTATCCTATATGTTCGACTCGACGTGTAATCAGTAGATGTGTTGAGAGACTAAAGTTATATGGGGTTAGGCACATAGGGGATGTGGAGGGCTCGTACCAGACATGGCACTTATGAGACGAGAAAGGCTCTTAACCCAATGAGCTTTTCGAAACTTACGTACAATTTGTATCGTTGTCTTGAACATTAGGCTAGAGACAGGCCTATATATATAGAGACAGGTGGTGAACCTGTTACATTGTTAATAAAGCTAATAAACATGCTCTGGTTAATAAAGGTTTAAATGATATTAAAATAATTATTAGACCTCTTATCACCCCAGCATTGGCTATACGGTCGTGAATGCTATTTCACTTCATAATTTTTAACAGTTGAACACGCTGTGGTTAATAAAGGTTTAAATGCACTTAAAATAGTTATTACACCTCTGATCACCCCAGCATTGGGTATACGGTCGTGGATGCTATTTCAATTCATAATTTTTAACAGTTGAATAGGCGATCGCAGAATCAGAACTTTCGCGCTATATAAGCCACTGGCAGTGATCTGTCTAGATAATCTGATTCTGGTATGTTTGAGATTGTTATTCAGCCGTCTATCGGTTGTCGACAGATTTTTCTGTCCTTAGTAGATTTACACCGACAAGATACGGCTCTATGTATAAATAGGTGTAATTTTTTCTAGCATGTAGAAAAAAGTAACAACTAATTCTTATTATGACTTCAAGTACAAACGGATACGTAATAAGATATATTTTAGTCATAGCATGGCCTTTCTAAACCCTTGAACTAATGGTAAAAATTTCATTTTAAGTGAGAGCAGGCGATTTAAAACTTTCAGTGAAGATAAGCGAGGGTGAGCAGAAATCGAACGCTTTCATGGAGTTCGCTGCGGCGCTGAAACCGTACGGTCCTTGGAGCTATCTCGTGGTGGGGATGTTGGTGTGCGCCACTATACTCATGTTTTGCTTGGCTTGGGGTGAGTTGTTTATAAATCTATGATCTACACAACATTCGCCATTACATAACTAGGTATATTTTAAATATTAATGTCTACAATAACTAACCAATAAACATATTACTTATTAGACTCAGTTTTAACAAAGTGGGAGAAGCGAAAGACGTATGTCAGGACCGTAGCAAGTGGAAGAAGATTGTGGCGTGAATATATACATACATTAAAAATGTTAAGCGTGTTATTGCGACTAATGTTCATAGGGGTACAGTAAAGCAGCAGCCTGTAAGTCCTACTGCTGGGCAAAGGCCTCCTTCTCAAATATGAGTATCAGAGAGGATTTAGGAGCTGCGAAGTGCCCGCCACGCTGCTCCAGTGCGGTTTGGCGGGCTTCACATATCCTCAATATAATACTTTTTATTATTTCTGAGACATGCAGGTTTCCTCACGACGTTTTCCCGGGTCACTCGCGCTCTAAAAGACTGAACTGAGAAACTAAAGCAAGCTAGGCCACCACGGCTCTACTCGTCTTTTTAATAAATAAAATATTTAGCATTGGCTATTTCATAATAAATTTATAATCATAATGAATTATTCGATGATTGGTCCGATGTTTAATCCATTAAAAAACTGTATTGAATAAATTTAAAATTTATTTTAAACTATTCAATGTTTAATTAAGATCTGCTAGACGTCACGAAATGATACTTTTGTGCTGACATAATTTGCAAACATTACATAAATAGATATACAGTTGACTTATTGTCATTATATTATATTATCTGTAATTTATTTTTTTTGTTTTAGAACCGATGACCTTTTTTTTACAGAATGTTGCTGCAAACGCTCCAAGCCATCAGACACCCCCGTCAACATTCCGCCATCTTGCATGGACCTATCCCCGACTGTCACAGTGACGGCGAGCTCGCAGCAGATGTTCACCGCTTCCCTGCCTCCCACGCCGCCCGAATACGAACCGCCTCCATCCTACTCCTCTCTTTTCCCTCGCGCATTTAAATCTTCCCCGACCCCTGTACCACACTGCTCTCACCAAGAGCCACCGGATTGAAGAGATTCGTTAAATAGGTATATTTAAATAGATAGTTCTCTTTTTAAATATCGCACGTTGTGGACACCTGACATTGGATTATTTTGCGAAAACTGTTCTTAAGTGTTTTTTTTTCTTAACTCGGTTTTGAACTATACTAAGATATTACCTACTATTCAGCTATTTGCCATTTCTCACAATTTTGTTTTTAATTGAATTTGGCAGTGGAATGCAAATACTTAGGTATATAAATTTTCTGTATGATTGTTGACATAGAAACATCGTATCTTGTTTTTGTTATTTTACGCTATTAGAGACAGACGACGACAGATTGATAATTTATATTGCCATTGGCCTAATGGCAGGAAAGTATGACAGAGATTAATAATTGTATTTACTACTAAATGATCTAAATGGCTCTCATGTTAAACAAAATAATGGTTTATTACTTTTGAGTAATCTTTCTAATGTGCCACATATTATTTTGTACCACTACACAAATTACTTCAGAGCCGTGATACTTTTATGAGAGTTTAGTTTCAGAGCGGTGGTTTATTTAAAATCTTTTTAGTTCTAAATCTTCGTCGACAATTAAACGGATCTACGGTTTTAATTATTATTACGTAATTGTCGACGAAGACAGTATTGACTACTTGCACAAAAATGTGCATCCTATCAGCTAAGGTGTACGCTATGCAATTTATATTATCGATCGGTCTTGTGTATTGTATACATACTAGTGACTTAATCACTAGGAGCAAATCGCAATAATATATGACAATGATTCGCAATGCCCGTAGTCAGGGACTTTACACTTGTCAATTTTCCAAGTGTCGCCTTAATCAAATTTGTATGGAATCTCACTGTAAGTACATAATATTTTTTAATGGCAACTTGCATCCTAATCGGTTCGGAAACACCGAAGATATATATCATGACAAACTTTTGACTTTTGATGTCAGTTAGAAAGTAGATCAAATTTTACTTTCTTCACAGATTATATATTTTGACGTTTCATATTGACAAAATAAAAGACCGTGTAACAGTTTTCGCAAAATGTTGACTACTCCCCAAATTAGATTAGATTATTACATCAAGCATACAACGCATTTCAACGCCTTTTTCAACGTGATGAGTTGTGCAATGTTTGTTGGTTATGGTTAAACTTAACGCCCTCTTACATTTTTCAGTTCGTTAAATAGTTACTATTAATAAGACATTTTTATCCTACTAATGAAAAACGGAAATTTTAAATGAACAATGCTTAGACTTCAGTAATATACTAGTTTTAAACTTAATAATTAATCGTGCAACATTTATCTCCTACGTGTGCGAAAGTACTTTATTTGTGTGGAATAAGTAATGTATGCAAGCCTATATTTAGAATACTCCGCAATAAATGTAGCTAATAACAATATTACACTAGTGCCAAGATTGCAATGAATGTTAATAGCAGGCCCTGTTCCTCATCTCAACCATACAATTTGTTATAAGTGGACCACAGATTATAAATAGCTGTAAGCCAAAGTATTCCATTATATCTCCGATTTCATAATAACATTGCTGATTTAATGTTTAATTAATAAATGATCTGCTGGTTCACAAGCATTCCCACAACGTGCGTTGTATATTTTTATACGGGGCCATAGTTGATAAGTACAACAATATCACAGTTTTTGACTAATACGATTTATTTCAACGAAAGGTTTTGGGACCAAGGTTTTACTAGAGATTGATTTTTTTTACGTCTGAGAATTGTGCCTTAGTTTAAGTGTAGGTAAATAGTGATTTAACTTTATCTCTATGAAGTGAATGAGGGTGATATAAATGGCCAGATAAAATCGCATTGTGTCAATGTTATCACTTCTATTAGCGTTTTTGACAAATATTGGACGTGAAATACAGTTACTGTCGATAAGAATACGCCCTTTTCGATGTCGCACTTAGTTAATTCAAGACGGTACTCGAAGAAAGTTGAAAAATTCAAAACGATGCCGGCGACTGCTTAATAACAAAAGCACGAAGTTAGAATTTATGGTCTTACGTTGAGGATTAAATATGTTTATAAAACAAATATACATGGTCACATTAAAGTCTTTCGAATTAACGGTTGCTGCTAAGATTAAATTAAAAACTGTCTTTTCCATGAAAAAAATTTTGCAGCTTGTATTTCATAAATCAGAAGCATAATTTTCTTCTTCATTAGCCCATTTAAGACGATTTTAAAAATACGCCTCTTCTGAAAAGCGCAAGCACTGGCACCTCTCAAATTATTTCCTGACATGTTGCGACAATAGAAAATGTATTGTTATGTCACGCAAAGTGTTTAGAACTTATTTCAGTGTCGTTTCTACTATTATGCTTCATGAAACAAAGTGACTTAAACTGGCCTTACCTGAGCATATGTGATAAGTATGTAGAACGAATGTATGTTGGCAGAGATTCATAAAATGTGTATACTAAACAAAAAGCTTCTCAGACCTGAAAAATTGTTGTTCAATTATAGGGTGTGATTTCAGAGTCGCTAGGGTGATCTTATATATAACTCGAAGTTACTGTTCTTATAGATGTAAAATGACTAAATTAATAAATTTTTGAAACGTTAAATGCGACACTAAAATTACACCCCGCTATAAAAGATTTTACTAGTCTTCTTAGAATCTTAATGTTTTATAATTTTAGGTACGTTAAGTTCTTTAAATATAAGTTACAACTGTGTTTAGGACAGATCTGTAAAAATGTAACTCTAAAACGAAATGATATACAAGAAAGTGATAATATGTATCATACAAAAGGCATGAATATAAAATATGATATTTATTTATTTGAATCGTTGTTTTATTTCACCCTTAATTCCATTTCTTCAAGCCCCTCCAGAAAACATAAAATCGCTCTAAAATCGGTCAACGCTTTGCTGAATACTATAAAAACCCTTCAAGTGTCATAACTTTGAAATAATTGAAATTGTGTTGTAATGACTCATTGTCAGGACTTAAGTCACTAAAAGAGTTTAACATATTTTTTAATATGATAGATTTTTCGAGTTATTTCATAATTTCTCCATACCATAAGAATAACTATAAATAAATCCTTCCAATTTAATTTGATTATTTTTTACCTTAAATTGGTAATGCATGAATTTTATACAATTGCTATATATCTTAGAGCAAATATTTCGTACAAGATAGTCTTAGCTTCCTTTTTTCCGTATTCCGCTACAGCAGAGTTTTTGTTCCTCGAAATTGATATTAAGGAAGCAAGGCGATTTTAGGGTTAGTGTATTGTCCTCCGACTATAGAATATTTTACTGCTTTAGAGACTGCTCTTGATACCATTGGGTCTGATTACACACACTACATGATAATGGGTGATTTCAATACCGATTTATTGACAAATAACAGTCGTGCTCTAAAACTTCGGTCGATAATTGAATCAGTCTATCCCTGCAGTCTTCCATTATAGGCATCTCATCATAATTTTCCCACTAACGATTCATGGATTTATCTCATTATTACTTCTTCTTCTGATCGTATGATTAGCCACGGACAGCTTCCCGCCCCAAGTTTATCACGTCATGAATTGATCTATTTTTCCTATAGAATAAACCTCGTAAATACTATCCGCATACACACAACGCAATTTTTCAAGATTAAATACCGACAAACTTAAAAATGACGCAATCTTTACTGACTCTATCACGTTAGTGGCAGCTTCCACAATTGATGTCTCTTGTCTCAATAATACACTTATCAATATCGACAATGTTCATGCTCCCTCACATAAAGTAAGAGTAAAGTGTCCTGCTTCTTGGATGACAAGAGGCGTAAAGGTGGCAATGACAAGACGGAATTGGATGTTTCAGATATTTAAAAGTTAGCATTCAGAAGAGTACTGGGCTCGCTTCAAACTACTAAGAAATAGATGTAATCAGATGGTACGAAATGCTAAACGCCGATATATTTTTTGTTTATGTAAGACCGCTTCCTAAAATCCTTAATTACCAAATCCTTTCCGCCCAATTTCAATTCTCCATTTTCTATCGAAAGTTCTGGATGCCTGTGAAATAATTTTCAGTCAGTGTTTCGTCCTGGTCACAGTACCACCACTGCGGTAATTAAGGTTACTGATGATATAAGAAAAGCGATAGACGAGCAGAAACTCACAGTGGCTTGTTGACTTTTCAAATGCTTTTAACACAGATGATCATAATATCCGTCTCTCTATCCTTACATTTCTTCGATTTTCATCCCCAGCCTTAGAATGGTTTTCATCTTATCTTCGCGGTCGCCAGCAATAAGTCCGATTAGGACAGCAGCTATCTGCTTGGGCTGATTTCGAGTCTGTTCTGCCGCAAGGCGGTATACTTTCTCCAATAATGTTTTCTTTATTTATAAATTCTATCACATTAGTTGTCGACTGTTCGTACCATCTGTATGCTGGCGATCTTCAGCTCTATATTCATTCTAGCATTAAGGATATAAATAATGCTATTAACAGCCCTAATGATAATCTTAATGCCATCAGTGGTTGGTCACACAGACATAGAGTCTCTGTCAATACATCTAAATACAAAGTGACGGTTATGGGTTTTTCAAGAATGCTCGCTATGTAAGTTGCCAAATTTGCTAAAAAATGCTATGTAAGTTTTACTCCTGTTCTCTATAACGGTATTCTTATCCCTATACTATCATTCCATGAAAACCCGTGGTTTACATATGGACCACACTATAACTTGAAACTTACACATTGGTGAAACCAGCCGTAAAGTCGTTACCACTCTGCGTTCTCTTTATCGTCTCAAAAATTTCCTACCTTTGAAAATCAAACTCTTCCTGGTTCATTCACTTATTCTACCCATTATCTTCTATGCGTATGTGTGTTACTCAGATCCTCCGCAATCTTACTTTACTTTTTGCCAAACAACGCGCGTCTCGCGACAGTTCTAACATGGCTGATGTAGGAATAATGTTCTATGAACTGTAACTATTATAAAAACAATAATATTGTTATGAAATTTTTAATCATATAAATAAACATTTTTTTTGTTTTTTTATAGAAGAAGGGGGCAAACGAGGGTGCGGCTCACCTGATGGTAAGTGATAGCATACATAGATATATCATCCATACATAGCAGGGACAAGATCTTCTGGTTAACACAAATCAAATCATTTATTCATCAACATAAGAAACAAAAACTTTGCTTTTCTGACGTATTTTTTTTTAAAACTAGCTCATGAGCTTCTACTGACAGAGAAACAGGCGAAAGAAACATAAGCATTAAACGTAGCGCGTAGTGGAGAATTTAGCGCATCTTTTTACAGCAATATGATGTAATAAGGTTTATGGTAATTATCTCTTCTGGAACGGAGGGGAAAAATTACCTTAGCTATCTATCTCTGCACATTCTATATAACTTATCTTACCTCAACATACCTGTAAACAGTGCACTCTAGGACATAGGTCTCTTCCATAGGATAATTTGCCATTATCACTATGCTCGGCAGATTGATTGGCAATCACAGTAACAGACACCTCGAGGTTTAAGACGCTGCTGCCCGTTATTGTTCTATTCATATTTAGACTAGTATTTTTCCAGATTGTTGTAACTCTACCTGTCGGTATCCATTGTAATTTTTAAGGCTTTCATTGTGCCATTTTATTGTCGAAAATATAAGTTCTTATTCTATGTGATCTAAGCGCTACGAGAAGTCTCGCCTAGTAACGCGGGTTTTAAAATTTTTGACCTGGCAGCAGGATGCCCTAGTCCTGCTGTCAAGTGTCAACTGTCAAGTAATAATTATTAATCTTACTTGTCAATTTGCAAACAGCAAAATTATAATTGCAATATTTCAATTATTTCGTTGTCATTCCTATGACTGACATGACATTGGCAGAATTCTATAATGAGAAGAGAGCTCTAAATTAAAAAAACTATAAGAAAGTTTTTAAATTAAAACTGTCGTCTAAAATCAAAATTAATAAATGATACAAGTACAAGAAAGTAGTTGTCATAAATGTTTCCGTACGAAGAAATAAATAAACAGTTGTAAAATAATATGAATGAAGAAAAGAAGTTATACGATGTTTGTCGGGTGTGTTTATGTACAGGAACAGATAATAGATCATTGTTTAAAAAATATAAAAATGTTTTTATTTACGTTCATATAAATAATGTTACAAATATCCAAATTAAACAAGGCGATGGATTGCCTGATACAATATGTTCTTCGTGTTTTTTAGAATTAGAGACAGTTGTCAATTTTAAAGAGAAATGTGAAAGTTCGAATTATCTTTTATTCTCAAAAAGTTATGGAGAATTGACTCTAATTAGTTCAGAACTCATAATTAAGAAAGAAGAAGTAGAAAATGAGACAGATCATTATCATTGGAATGAAGACTTTACCATCTCAGCTGATTTTCAAAGTTGCGATTCTAAAAATGAAGATATTAAACCCATTCCATGTGCAGAAGTAGATAAAAATGGTTCATTACATTCGTCAGTACAGTGTCATGATTGTGGTGCCTTTTTTAAAAGTAAATATAAACTAAAGGTTCATTGGAAAAACACTCATTTGCTAAAAGAAAAATTGCACAAGATCATAAATAATTCTACTGATTGTCATCAGAATGAAGATTTTAGCAACTCATCTGATCATGATGGTGACAATTATAAAAAGGAAGCTTTGCCAATTGCAGCGAAAGTACAATGCCACGATTGTGGTGAACTTTTTAAAAGTAAATGCAAACTAAGGGTTCATTGGAAAAAGACCCATTTTGTAAATTCATTTGTCTGTCATATTTGTAAAAGAATATTTAAAAGTTACAAAACCTATAACACTCACTTGAAAAAGAAGGCAAGGACCTGTACTTTTGCAGCAAGCGGTAAGGTAAACATTGTAGGCATAGGTAAAGCTAGAATATTTCATTGTAAAGAATGTAGTTTTAAAACTAGTAGAGTAAAAGATGTACTAACTCATTTGGTGAAACATAGCGGTGAAAGACCGTTTCAGTGTGAATTGTGTTCAAAAACCTTTACTCAGTTAAGTTCACTACATATGCATAAGGAATTTGCACACAAGCAATATAAAATACAAATCACATGTCATTTTTGTGGTAAAATTGTCAAAGGCAGAGTTAAAGCATTTCGTCACCTAAAAACACACACAGAAAAAAAAACTCCATGCCCCATTTGCAAAATAATGCTAAGAAAGTACAGTCATAAGTCACACATGGAAAGGCACAGTGGTATGAGATCGTACGCATGTGAAAAATGTCCATCTACTTTCCTTACCAATGCTGAGCTCTGTAACCATAGACGTAAAGTTCATGACAAACATAAAAACATGTACCAGTGTGATTTATGTGAATACAAATCAATTAGAACTGACACATTAAAAACTCATAAAATGAAACACGCTTCTGGTAACTTACCATGCACAACTTGTGGTATGTTCTTTCTCAGCACAGAAAAGCTTACTCAACATGAAAGACTTCACTTTGAAGAAAAAAAACATTCATGCCCTCATTGCGATGTTAAGTTTCATACACGTGATTCTGTAAGGAAACACATTAAAAAAAAGCATAAATGTCTCATATCTGATAATTGTACTGCTGAATCTGTTGCAGTAAAAGAAGAAATTTCGGATGTAAAACCCCACAATACTCAAAAGATTAACTCCACCCAAATTAAGCTTCAATGTGTTCAATGAACAATGTTTTTAAGAATTGACATTTAACTAAGAACAAAACCTTATTTAAATTTGAATGATTTTTTTTTCGCATCAGATGTATGGCATGGTCTGTATACACTTCTAATGTAAAGGATTTTAAAAGATCTATAATGTACCTATTTTTGTAAATAAAATATCCTTGTAGGCAATATTTAATTGTGTTCAGTATTTAGAAAAAACTTATCTAGTAGGTAATAGAAATATGATAGTATTTTATATTTATTTCAAAATTTCATTATGGATGTGCTTCTAGATGTATTTGTATTGTTTATTTGTTTTAAATCATAGATATAATGTGTGATTGTAATTTAAATGAGATAGAGACGAGTTAACCAAGAGGTTACGGGTTTGCTTAAATTTGTACATAAGGTTTATGTGATTTATTATTATCGTATTTGTCAGCTCAGTTTGAACAGTGGCATTTGGGTTTGGCTGCGGTGCTGAGAAAAGCAGATTCAATTCCCGCAGGCTTGGGAAAAAAATGTTGCAATTTATATCTGTAAATCACCTCCACAGCTCAAGAGAAATTCTGCTTTTGGGGTAAATTTTTTTTATTTAAAATGTTCTTTATGTTAATCTTAGTGCTATGTTAGTCACAATAAAGACTGTTAATATTATTTTTATGTTATTATTGGTTATGATCCCTTGTGTCATTCACCCTCATATGACAATTTTTTTAAAGTTAAAATGTTTATAATTAAAGATTATTTGCAGTTACATGGGTATCATACAATTTACTTATTCCTGTCTTCTGCGGCTGTTTTAAGTTAATGTTTTTTTTTTAATCTTCACCAGCCTATTAATATCAGTTACTGAACATAGGCCTCTCAAAGAACGCGCTTGCAAAAGCCGACAGGCATCTATTGAAAGGTTTGCCGATACGCGTCACACTGGCCAAGAGGATTGGTGAGTGCAGTGCCGGCACCGTCTAGTATCACCCCGGTACCAAAGTCCACCGAGATCCAGTTGCGCCGACCCTTTCGAGCAGCAGCAAAAGCCGCCGCTTGGGTCTTCCACGTTTCCTAGTCTAATTTTGCGAACCAATATAGATATTCGCGGATGGTGAAAATAATCCTTAATTGGTTAAAGTATGTTTGACATTGACTTTAAGAAATGCATCAACTAGAACAACGATTCGTTATGTTAAACTCAGATTCCACAGTTACGCAAGAGTTACGAGCTCACAACAAAGGCATTAAGCTGGCATGTGACCATATAAGTTTTGCTGCTCGTCATCACATGTCTATGAAATTGGATTCCGCATTTTCTAAAGTCTGCCGTTAGTCGTGCTCTAGAGTGAACCATTTGTAGAGGAGGTTGGAATTTTAACCTCAAATTATATCTGTTTCCAGAGAGATGATATGCCATAGTTGCCAAACTTGGCCGGTGAACTGCCGATCGCAAAACGGCACACATTAGACGTTACTACTGCCCGTCATCGCTCTGTTTTTGGTTTCGGTCTGGAATTTTTAGAGATGATTAATCCTCCTTGAGATTATGAGACACCTTCGCGATGAAAGCCGTTGACAGATGTTATATAGTCACGTTTATCTACCAAACAAATTGACTGCAGTGCTTATGTTATTCCCCAAAAAAAATATTCCGTGTTATAAATTAGAGTGGGATGATGAATTTATCGTCGTGTGGTGATGGCGACTGCGAAAACTATTCTATTTCCTCAGCGCGTATCGTGGAAGTAGTCTTTAACCAGACTTTAATCTCAGCTTAATTGAGGAATAACCAACTCTAACGATCTGTATACTGAGATCAGAAGGTTTAAAATAATTACAGATAAAGCCTTGTGACTTAACACAAGATGTTTCGACACTAATAAAAAAAGTAGAAAACTAATTACTTACTCGTTACAGAAATAAAGAAGTAGAGAAATATTTTTAAACCAAGCAGAGAGCTAGAAGACGAAAGAGGATTAAGAAGAAATAGAATATTTTTTAAATATTCAAGATGTTGCAAGAATCTACGAGGATTGTGAAGTCAGGAAAGCATATTACTATCTGAATGTAGGCCAGTTAGACATTCCAGATATCTCTGGAGGATTAACGTTCCTAAGGACCACCGGAAGTGGCAGTTTATGCTTCTGCGTAAATAATTGCGATTTTTAAAAGCTACGTTCAACCTCTTACTTAAATTGTCAGTGCTTCTTTTAAATTCAGGGGCAGGATGAACCTATGTATACTAAAATGTGTTCGTTATAATTTAGATAAAATTAATCTACCGCTTTGTTATAGATGTTTGATTTAATTTTATGTTTCATTGATTTTTCAAAATTGCTAGATTCATACAACTTAAAACCGGTTTTCCCGCGCTCTGGTAGCTCTGCACTGTTGTTTGTTTCATAGAATAGACACATTCTATGTCAGAAGTGAAACCAGCGATTTAAATGATTTAATTTTGAGAGATAAAGAGTGGTTTATCTAATCCTTTTGAATAAAGGACAACTAAAAGTTTAAATAAATTTTGTTTATAACAAATATTGAGTGATTTTTATGTGAGTAACCGAGTAGCTGTTATGAGCCATGCTAATATTAGTAATAGTAATCTTATTTATTATAAATTCGTCTTGTGGTAAAGGCGTAGAAAAATAAATCTAACCTGAACCGCCCCAAAGCAACGTAACGTAAAAGTGAAGATTAAAAGCCACGTAGAAAAATTGTAACTTTGAAAGGAACTCATGTCCGTCTAGATATGGAGGAATAACCATTTCAAATAAGTCAGGCATCATCGGTAGCAGCATCTAGGGCTCTAACCCCTGCAGTGCGGTATGTCTGGTAGTACGACTGCAAAATAAACCCTTAAATAGACCCTTTAAGTAGGGTTAAATTTTTGAATGGAAGTTCTGATTGGACACATTGTAATTGGTGTTAATAATAACACACTGATCGATTTGATATGAGACATGTAGACGTGAAAGATTTTGAAGAAAAGACAATAAACAATCTTTATACTTTTGATTATCAGGCTTAATAGGATTAATTGCTACAGTCAGCTAAAGCTAGAATGCTTTTCTTGAGTGATTTTCCCATACTCTGTCCCTGGGCAGGCGAGTGAGTAAGCGCAGAGACGGTACCCTCGCCCCAGGCGTAGTCCTGGGTTCGGTAAATTCGAAAGGACCACGTGCGAGTGAGGTTGGCATTAAAATTTCAAGGATACGATGAATACTATAGCGTTAGTATACTAAAACTAAAGGTATAATAATAATAATTTCAATACAAGAATTTTTGATATCATTGATTATTATACTATTTCGTACCCCCATTGTTCAAGGTGTGTAACTGTTTCTCTCACCTGTGAATTCACGCATGATCTTTGCCTCACGGCGCCGTTCGCTAGCCAACTTAGCCAACCACCGCCATTTTTGCTCCAGTCCAGTTAGACTCGCGTCGCGTGTTGAACGTGTCAATATGGCCCTTGCCGCCAAAATGTACGTGAATAAAAACATTGTGTACTTTACTTTTTAACGTGTTTCATTTGATAGTTGTATTATTAACCTATAAAGTGCTTAGTAGAAATTGTGTTTCTTTAAATAATTGTGTGTAATATTCGTTAGTTTTAAAATCAAAAAAGTTTATTTGCAAATTGGTTGACGGTTCATCTAAAAGTTTGTTGCCCACAAAGAATCGTTGATTGTGGTGGGAAAATTGTTTAGTGCAGTAAATGGTGGTAATTTTTGGTTTTCGGGCTTATTGGATCCTAATTGCACTGTTCTTTTGTTTCTGCGGCTTGCAAGTTTTGGGCTCAGTTCACTTAAAGGTAAGAATTTTGCTTTCTGACCGCTTTTGTTTTCGTTTTAATTTTTTTTTTGTTTAATTCTAACATTCATCTTGATTCGTAACAATTATTTTGGAAATTTGTTTCAAACCGGCATGCCCATTGCGTTTGTTAGTTCTAAATAAAACATTTGTAAGTAACAAAAACTTGTACGGTGCGGAATCGAACCCGCGTTCTCTAACGCAGCCGAATGCTTAGTGTTAGTGGGTTAACCGTGCCGTCGTGAAGACGTGAGCAGTGGACTACTTCCAAGTACCTATATATAATATAAAAAAATAAAAAAAATGTTTCAGTAGGTATCCTGAAGTAATTAAACAATAGTACCTAGTTTTATTATTTTAACTGATAAGCAGTTAGATCGTAGTCAACATAATTAGTGATGATGTCAGAAAGTCTGTCACCACATTAAGTTCCGTGATCCTTTCAGAATTCTAAGCAAGCAAACGCCTAGAAAATCTCTTCGGAATAACCCACCTCATATATGCTCGTACTAAATAACAAAATACCTTGACCGATGAAATGGAACAGCTTGCTTCGTTCTCGAATCTACATTCAAGAAATGGCCACTACGAAAGCATCCCGACAATAAAAAGCAGCTTACATATGCATTCTCAACTGTTTTTCCCCGAGAAACCTAACAAGTCTAACATACCTTTCTCGAAACGTTTCCCCGTACTCGTCACGATGGGCTACCTAGTTGACCAGAACGGTACCTATGCGCTGGTGATGCTGATTCTATTATTTATTGGGATTGGCCTAATTAGTGTGTCTGAAGAATGTTCGCTGCTCGCACTATAGCTGTTTGAAGTAGTGGCAACGCATTTGCAACTCCCGTGATGTTGTAGATGTACGTGGGCGTCGGTAATCACTTAACATCAGGTGAGCCGCTAGCCCCTTTGCCAAAGAAAATAAATAAAGACGAATGAACTCACCAAGCCGTCAGACATAGAAGAATAAATTGCAGCCTCTGCTTAAATCAAGTCTGTGACGGTAAAAATTTGTCTATGGTCATCATTATTTATTTAATTATTAAATGCTTAAGGTTAACTTATACATGTCAACTGCGGACTCTGGACTTTTGGGCTTTTGTGTTTACATGAAAACGCCAACAGAAACTGGCATGGCATCCATGGAAGATTATAGAGCAGTGACGAAACGAAG
Organism: Bhutanitis thaidina; assembly: GCA_029286595.1. Taxonomy (NCBI): domain Eukaryota; kingdom Metazoa; phylum Arthropoda; class Insecta; order Lepidoptera; family Papilionidae; genus Bhutanitis; species Bhutanitis thaidina. The sequence continues at coordinate 3,835,149 of JAGSMS010000029.1, read as the reverse complement.
ACAGATAATCTGGTTATTTTATAAAACGTTAACAGAAACCATAAGTTTCTGTTTATGTTTCCGGCCTGTATTTCAATTTGGCACCCTTGATTTAGTAGAAGTTAAAATCAATAGTAATACATCTATTTAATTTCATTCTTAAATAAAGAAATGCTTAACGTTTTGAATGGGTTACATCGTTTTATGACTACAATATCTAGGTACTTGTAATTGTTTGGAAGCATCCATTTTAGGTAATCTCCTCCGAGGCATTTTTTAGATGGAGAGGGTATATAAGTATAAGCTTTTATTACTTTCTATCCTTTATGAACTGAAATCTTCATAATCTTTTCGATATTCCATTCTCAGCATCGACATATAAATTTTCAAACGTATGTGACGTTCAATTCTTATCTTAACGTGGATACAATATATTCGTAGAATGAAATTAGCTCATTTCTTAGTAACTTTTCAGGTAAAAATTTTAATCTTATCTTCTTAATAATCTTCGAATATTATCATACATCTTGCCCATAAACAAAATAAAAATGATCTGTCTGTGATTATCAAAATTGTAAAGTTTTATACGTTATACTTAAACTTAAATAATTTTTCTGTAGTAATTCGAAATTCAATTACTTCACAGAATCTGACTTCAAATAAATTCTGTCTCTCCGACCGTATTTACCTTATTATAAACTGTTTATCGAAAACTTGCTTAAATTCGGTAGAGTACCCTTAAAGATCAGATCAATTTAATGTTTATTGCATTATAATATATTTAAACACTTTTATGTGTCAAAGAATTCAAAAATAAACGCGGATAAAGTCGCAGGTTCAGTTCGTTGTACTATTTAATTATAACACATTTATTACATTGATACCAATCCATTGACAAATTTCCGACAGGAAACCCGGACACTAAGCTCGTCACGTTCCCGCACCATTAGGCTGCGCAGACTTTTTTACCAAATGGAAATCCGCTATCTATGCCTGCTCCCATGGGTGCATACTACGTAGACCCTAAAACTGAGTAAAAAGGGTAAGTCCTGAAACGATTTGCACCTAGTATTCGAGCGTAGGCTCTGATGAAATTGATGTTTTAGTTCATTACATAAAATAAATTGAATAAATCAAAAGGAAGTTCAAGACATCACTAGATAATAAACCTTATTTGTATAATAAGTTTATCACCAGTCTGTAGTGTTATTTCATCTTCTCACTCGATACAATTTCCAACACTGTATCTAAAGTTGCATATTAAGTGAAAATCGAAATGCTTAATTATGCAGAATATCTATATTTAAGCAATATGGTTATTTTTAAATTCCACGCTAATTAGCTGGCAGCCAACAAGACTAGATCATTGCATGTTTGCAGTTAACACGAGGTATACGTAGCAGTTTCACTGCTAATGCTTTTCCGCGTAATACGAACGTTTAGTCTATGATTACGTAATAGATATGCGGAGGTTATATATAACCACAATAACGGGACGTATTTCCGAATAGTTACGACCTTCAAGAAAGGAGCCTATTCCTTCCTTAAAGATCGGCAGCGCATCTGTAGCTCCTCTGGTGTTGCGTATGTTCTTGGGCGTTGGTGATCACTCACCTTGAGGTGAATCCCTGCTCATATTCCCCCTATTTTTGGAAAATAAGTAAATAAATTCTTGATTTCTAGTATTTATGTGAACACTACATTTAAAATGAAACTATTATTTACGGATTTTATCGCGTTTTATTTTGTTTCTTTTATTCCCGACGTTTTATCTGCAGTCTGTGATCATACACATCCTTGATCGCTCCAAACATTACATCAGATTTGATAGACCACAAATCCTCGCAAAAGAACACCGATTTCTGCCAAGGATGATTCGCGAGGCTATTGAAATCAAACAACATTCTAATTTCAATAGAGAAGATGGCTGGGTACTACCACCGGCTTGGGATCCAGTAATAAACATATTTATATCTAAAACCAAAAATACCATTGTACGTCCTGAAGATACTGTGAGCACATTCTGCGTAAATCGGACTAAAATAAATAAATAAAAGCTGAAGGTAGCCCGAGTTGACTATGACATATGAACGTCTAACACCTCAGCCCCCCCGTGACCGTGGTTACTGTAAAGCAAACGAAACTTCGGGAAAAAAACAAAATGAAACGTGATTAAATCCGTACATAATAGTTTCATTTCAAATTTTTTTTTATGGGAAAGGCGGCAAACTAGCTAGCGGTTCACCTGATGGTAAGTGATTACTGTCGCCCATGGATATCTGCAACACCAGAGGTGCTGCAGGTGCGTTGCCGGCCTTTAAGGGTATTTGAGAGATGAGAGGGAGAATGAGCAGGAGGATGAGAATGGAGAGTGGGCCTCCGGTTACCTCACTCACCGAACGAAACGCAGAAGCACAAGATGCCTCTACTTCACGCCGGTATTCTGCGAGGCCGCGGTACCAGGCCGGTCGAGGCGGCCCACACGAGTAACTGCAAAAGGCGCCACTTGGCTCTACCACGTAAAAACACGCTCTTCTTGTTCTGCTCTGGACATAGGCCTCTCCCAATAGCGTGATTTACCGTTATCGGCACGCTCGTCAGTCTGGCTAAGCTCACTCTTCTGTCGGACCCTAGTCTAGATAATGAAGCCTTTTTAAACATGGGAAAAATGTTTCATACTAGGTTAAGTTATGTCGGACTTGCAGCGATCAAAACCCTACGGTTTTCTACCTACGGAAAAAAAAACACCCCCTCCCTCTGCCTCCGGGCTAGACTCGCCGAAACACGTACGCACTTACCCCACCACCCCCCAAACCCACGTGGGCCGCGGACCCCTGCGAGTTCGCCTACCGGAAACCATGGAGATCAGCAAGGCGAGCGCTCTTAAGCACCAGTCCTCCCGACACCTCGTGGCGGTAGATTCAAATAAAGCAAAAATTGAAGTAAAGTAACACAGCCCATAAACCGACGATCCTCTGGCATAGACTGAGACTCTCTAAAATTAAAGGAAGGGAAGTCCGTCACGCTGCTCCAATGTGGTGCGGCGGAATTATAATTTTTTTTTAATGATTTTTTAAGTAAAAATGAGCTTGTGATATGTTTTATGCGATTAAAATCAATGAATTATGCGTATTTGCTTTTACGTCACTACCATGTCGCAAAAATATAGGACAGTAAAAGTTTAATTGTTTACTTAAGCTTTTACTATTGTAAAGGCGACTAACGAGCTTTTACGTATAATGTGTATATTATACATAATGGTAAATGATCTCTCTGCATCTTTGCACGGCGAAGAATCAATATCAATTTATTTATTTATTTATTCGATGAAGTTATTGCTGTTAGCCATTTTGGTTTTTACAGCTTCATAGGTTTGCGCCTGCGTCTTTGACGCCGCAGGCGTTTATGCTTTAAGTAGATGTGCAAGAGTACATCTACTGCTTACCTCTTTTTGGTAAGCTATCTACAATATCAATATGTAGATGCGTTTTAATCCCTGATGTTACCTTTGCCAGATTTATTTAAAATGAAAAAAAAATATACCAAGAAGTATAATAATAGACTTTCTAAGAAAGAAGAATTCGGCTAATCATATTTGTTATCATAGATTATCAAATAGTGAAACAGAAGTATAATTTCCCTTATAATTAGGTATCCATTTACAATTGAAATCTTCATAAATCAAGTAAGCGTAAGGCAATAAATATTTAATGGCAATGGAGACCGAACGTGGCGTCCGAGTCTAGACATGTTAATTAGACGATATATTTTCCTACTAATAATTACATACGAGGCAGTGGGCGGATTGATATCAGTTTTTATTTTTTGAAAATGATGGCAAGGACAAGAGAAATAAGATGCTTAAGAGCCGTCTGGATAGGTACCACACTATTACCTTGCTCTGCCGTGTAACAAACAGCAATGTAACAACTACTGCGGTTTGAAATGTATAGAGAGCCACTATACTCGAAGGCTAGCAGATACTAGTCCCGTGCGGGAATTGAACCCACGACCGACAGCTCCGCAGCAAAAAGCTTAGTCACTACTCTACCGACTACCATGTGGGGTATGGAGGTAAATACCATCTCTTTATCCAACTTCACCTGCATTTTGTGCACCCTGCTCTAGACGACCGAATGATGGCGTAATATCTATTCGAATTTGCCGAACCCAAATCCATCGGACTATTGATGGAGAGCAGTGTCACTAGTGCGAGGATACCGACACTGCGCTCATCGACCCATTTAACCGCCGTGATAGGCATTGCCACTTCCTTCAGGAAATACATGCCGGCTTTTGCGAGCGCTTTCCTCGAGAGGCCTATGCTCAGCCGTGGACTAAAATATGCTAAGGTCATCGAGCAGTAATTGCCGTGCGGCGACGACATAAGCATAACAGTCACCTCCTTTCTTCCTGCTGGCCCGGTTCTTGAAAATCTCATGGCATCCTCCGGGAGCATACCCGGCGGCTAGGCATACGTCGCACCCGTCACATTCTGTCTTCCGATACCCCTAGTGGATGATAGACGTGAATGCTTATATAATTGATGATGAAGCCCTCCAACACTGTTATGCATGGTAACTATGGTACCATTGTGTTTTGAGTACCAAATAAACAAAAACAGCATGAATGTTTACGCGCAGGTTTAAGGTGTTTTGTGGCGGTCTTTATATTTAAGTTAAATGCGTCTGTAAGGGTCTTTGAACATTGGAACCATCGTTACATAGACTTTCATACCTAGCTGTGGTACCAGGGGAGAAGACACGTCTATCTATATATCTAGTATCTAGATCTCCGATCCAATTACCACGTTTACAACAGAATCCCCCAAATTGTTTGATTGTTCCCTGTCTGATACACCATTTGATACGGCCCTCTACCTTATCTTTGTGCGCTAAGTCACGCAATATTTTTTTCGTGCCTATATACATCATTACCACATGGCCGTGGAAGACAATGCGGCTGATAATAAAATTCGTAGTGTGCATGTAGAGTGTGCAAATGAATAAAGAAATTAAGAAAAAAAGAATATGTTTTCTTTATACGCATAGTAAAGATCGCGTGTCATCATTATATTATTAAATAGCGCAACAAATTACAAAAAAAAACGATTAATGCTAAAAGCTACTTTAATGCAATCATGCTAACTGGCAACTGCATAATATCATGATAATACGGTTTGTCATTTAGACACGCCTTTACAAATAGAGCGATATAGCGCACGCACGCTGTTTCCTTGTTTACACGCGGTTAAAGCTGAATTTTCTGTTCCACCGATTTTGATTAGCAAGCAAAGCTAATGAATTGCATTTTTTTACAGCTTACAAATTGCTTGATGCGAATTGTTATGATAAAAAATAACTCGTATAGTACAGAACATACAGTCTAAAAAGTAAGTTCTTCATACAGTTTTGTTGATTATTATCGAGAATAAGTCTGTTATGTCCTACGACCGCGCTTTACTTTTGTTATGAATTTTACTAGGTTTATTAGCAAAGGCAGAAATAAACTTGTGCTCGTTGTCTGGAAATTTCACGCGTTTGTCATTCAGCTAATGTAGCCGGTACAAAATCCTAAATCAGTTTAAAAAAAAAGAAAGTCTAATTGCAAAATATAAAATATAATGCCTCTCCCAAAGATTGCCACGAAGCTCGGTCCTGAGCCACCTGCATCCATCGACTTCCCGCAACACTGCGCAGGTCGTCACTCCATCTTGTGGGGGGTCGTCCTACACTGCGTTTTCCTGTACGAGGCTGCCACTCGAGAAGCAACTTGATTACTATATATTATATAGATAGAAACTCTTATCTTTAAATTTAAGCGTCAGCCAGAAATAGTACATTAGCAAAATATTTTGTTCTAACATTTAACAGATCGTACGAAAACAAATCATCTTCCTTTCATTTCATATCTCCTAATATTACTATTACAACATCGCGTTAGGAATTTTATGATTGGTAACGTAAAGAAAAAAATACTCACAATTTACACAAATAACTGATATTAGAAGAATATCTGTATTGTTTAACTTTCACTCGCTTTTGTTAAAAACTGTAATTATGTTCCGTATCGTATAACTTGATTTTAGATTGTGGTACAAGTGAAAAGATGTTAACTCTAAACTTAAGTAAAGTTAACAAGTAACAGTACCTTATACGGTTTCAAATGACTTTTTCTTCAGCATGCCGAGTCCACGGCCAAAGTTGGTATGCTTTATATGAGTGATTTGTCCATATGTGATACATACGACATCGGGCAAACGGGTCATTGAGCTAAGTTTCGCTACCAACTCACTAGTGGCACTGCTCCCCATCACTAGATTGTGGAATACGTCAGGGATTTTTCACTATCAGTCACCAAACTCACATCTGGTAATCAGCTATGACCTGACGTTGATATTTAAAGAAAATGTATGGTTTCTCTTGACCTTTATTTTCGTTTTATTATTCCAAAATAAGGAATATATGTATAAGCTCGAAGTTGCTCAGCGCGCTATGGAAAGAGCTATGGTATTGATCTGCGCGATAGAGTCTCCAACGATGATATCCGCAGCAGAACTAGGGTAACCGACATAGCCTTTAGGATCAGCAAGCTGAAGTGGCTATGGGCCGGCCACATAGCTCGCAGAACTTACAGGCGTTGGGGAAAAAAGGTAAACACAGTGTGGGACGACTCCCTGTGAGTGCCGACCTGCGCAGTGTTGCGGGAAGACGATGGTTGCAGGTGGGTCAGGACCGTGCTTTGTGGCAATCTTTGTTGGAGGCCTATGTTCAGCAGTGGGGTTATGATAGGTTGAAATTATCATTATATTATTTATTCCAAAATGTGTCTAAGACGCTAAAGATATACTGTGTGTTTAAAAATGATATTTGGATTTTCGTTATACTAAAGAGATGTACTTTTTTTTATATAGTTGAGGGGGCAAATGAGCAAGTGGCTCACCTGATGGTACGTGATAAAAAAAGTGACAGAATAAGATATTCGTACAATGTGCTTTTAGCCGTTAACATATTAATGTGTAGATTTAATAATAAGGATGGTGGCGGTGGTAGAGAATATGCTTTGTCATCTGAATTATATTGAACGTGCTTACTGTTCACCTGACGGTAAGTGCTTACAGATGCGTGGCCACCCTTGAGTCCTTAGAGATGGAATGTCTCGCAGCCTAGCTTAGTATACCTTTCAAACCGGAACACAACAGTGGCAGCACTGCTGCTTAGCGGGAGAAGTAAAAGATTAGTACTTAGGCATCCGAGGCAGGGAAGCGTACCTCCTAATGGTGTGTAAAAGTGGGCCAAATTAAATCCCAGAAAGGGATGGCGACCTCATACAAATGGCGGAGTAAACATGTCATGTATTGTTCAACTTTTTTCCTTTGCGGTAACTAAACAGACCTCTCCCAATGAGTGAAATATCATAATGATAATGATTATATGGAATATTAACGTAATCCGGGCTTCAGAAATGACAGAGAAAAACAATTTTACGCGCCTTAGCTATCAGTTAAGGTACATTGATACGTTTGTCTAAAGTGTATTCAAGTAAATATAGTGAACAATGGTCTGTATTTCAACTTGAAATACAGACCATAGTACACTATTTTTTACATATATTTTTTTTTACTATTTAATTTATTGCTAGTAGTTTAACGTATACAAAGCCACAGTCATTTAATTTTACGATCAAATCTAAGCGACGCTTATTCCTCAATCGCCATAAGCCGAGCTTTAGGAGTGAGATTACATCATCCACTAAACCGTATACCCGCGAATTTGACATTAAACACTGAAAATAACGATTGGCAAAAGGTTAAGCCTTTCGACTTGTCAAGGTTTTGCTTTGTTGTGTGGTTGGGATCGCCCATGACTATTAACTCATAGACGACTCTTGCTTTTAAATCCCGTTATAGTTTATCTAAAACCCAAGTTTCTCGAAGATTGCCTTCAAATTGATTCTCATGTATTTCTCCAATAAAACTAATAGTTTAATCATTTATTTACAGTCTGTGAGACATTGTATTATCTTCACATCCTTCGATCGAGGTTGTTCATGTGCTGAAAAGAAAAATTGCGATGACAACTTTTAAGCGTTTTCATGATCTCCAAAATTTAGGCGATAACATATTTTAGAGCTGAATAAAATATTGTTAAAGTGAATTTATTCAAAATGTATCAAAAGCAATCTAGTCGAAGATGTACTGTTGTGAGCTTATTACATTCGCTTGGATTGGTTCAGTGACGTGCCATGTTTTTATCAGTCAGGTTTAGGATTAATTCACGATTCCTTGGCATGGGAAAACATTTTCGGCTTTTTTCATTTCATATATTGTATTATGTTTCGATATACTAAAGGCACCACCTTATAGTTTACATATATTTTTCATCCCTCCTGTAACCCAAAATATCCTTAAAGGCCGGCACCACGCATCTGTAGCTCTTCTTGTGTTGCAAATGTACCTGAGTGACTCATTGGCAACTATTCAAAGGCTCCTTTTACCATAAATTAAAAAAAAATGTCCTAGGCCGATGACAAGAGATGCTGCTCACCATCACAGCATGGTAATTATAAAAGTAATGATCAAAATTTCATCCGAACTGTGCATAAAAGTAATTTGAATTTGAAAAAATCTAGCAAAGTAAAGTATAATCACAGTATTACATTTTAAACTACAGTTACAACTTGCCCACTGCTGAGCAAAGCCATGGATGAAATGGTAACACTACTGACTATGAACGTATAAAAAGATCCATACTCTTTCTAATCAGATGCAAACATGAGTATTTCCCCGATAATGCTGAAGTAGTAATATAATAAATAATGGCAATACCTGGCAGAAGGTTCAAACTTTTCCAAAGAATCCGGTCCTAATGAGACCTGTTGCAGGAAGAGATGCCGATGCCAAGTAGCCGATGTTAAATTAATACTAGATGCGGAGGCGAATCTTCCGTCCGACGGTAATGTTGCAGGTTGTACACCGTTTAAAAGTTGTATTTTAAAAGTTGTTATTTGAAATTATAGACTTTACATTTTTTTGCTAAAGATTTGTTTGTTTTTTATTAAAAAATGTTGTTTTATTTAAATACCCAGTTATTGTGACATTGTTTTCAGTGTATTTTATATTTTAACGATTATAAATAGTTAGTTTTAATATAAATAAAGCTAGTTCCTCTTTGTTTCATTTTCATCTAAGCCAATGCCACCACATCCTACAAAGGCACTGTCTTCAGATGTGTATCGGATACTTTAGTGTCCACCACGCTGCTCCAGTGCGGGTTGGCGAACCTAGGAAGTCCTCGAATTTTTTTTTAATTGTCTTAGAAATCCAGGTTCCCTCACGATGATTTATTTCACTGCCAAGCACGTGGTAAATTCTGCACATGCTATTTACAGATTTAGAGGTGTCAGCCTCGGGCTACCATGGCTCAATATATATATAAATATATGTATATATATATATATATATATATTTATTATATATATATATATTTGTACCAAAATAAAGCATACGTATAAATACCAAACCTAAATATTATAAATTTAACATTGGTATTTTTTATTACACAAACGGTGAAACAAAAAAATATTGGAAAATAGAACCACGGAATTATGAATCGGTTATTCTCGTACACTGTGAATTTTACCATGTACTGCAGCTTTTTTTTTTACATTTACATCGGAACAATTTATTGAACACACGACGCAGAATGAGTTGTTTTAAGTTTTTAAAGACTATTTTAATTTAAATATCTTTTTTTTATTATTTAATGAGTTTATTATTATTTCTTTATTTTTATTCGTTCGATCAAAATCTATTCAGCCGATTAGAGAGCACTTTTCCTAGTCGATTTTAGTTATTTTTGTCCGATCGATTCGAAGTATGGTACACTACGTAAATCCGATGATTATGATAACCTGACCTGATACAGTAACTAGGACAATTATACCTGCCGACATGCGGCGAAGGTGGTACACCATGAGGTGCCATGCCTCCGAGAGGGCAGGTATGCGTTAGGCATTTCCCAATGTAAATAAAAAAAAGACAATTGTACCGGAGGCTTATAAATTTTCAATCTCTATCCTGTTCTCATCTGATATAATGATATAATAATAACCTTACGGATCCTTCATTATTCAGGAGTAAATTAATACGCGAACTGCTTCCTTATTCATTTATTCATTGGCAACGTTGCAGTCTGGTAATGGCATCGAGGCTTCCCAGTCCTCCCATCTGTCGCTCCAATTGTAAGAGAATAATTGAAAATTGTTAATCGTTAATCGTCATTAACAATTCTGCATATGAGAGATTACAGACGAGTGATTTTTGTTTTTGATGTCTTAAGGAAAACTAAGCAGCCTATTGTAATATGCCATAAACTTCACTCGTGTTTTAAATAGCTGCTATATGAAAGCGTAGAAATAAAAATAAACAAAAAAACCCAGTGTAAAACACGAACTTCGTTATATATGCACAGTGAAATCGCCAACCGAGCACACTGAGAGAATTGAGGCGAGTGAGTTTAAATTTCGAATCGGTTATCCGAAACAAACTTTATTCAGTATTCACTACAGTCGGTGCTCGGCTCGCCGACATCGTAAACCACTCGGTTATGTAAATGACAACAATTTCGCGTTAACAACTGCAACGGCGGGTAATTATTTGTGAAGGCGGAGCATGCGGCGAGATCACACTCGGATCGTATCGTTGCCCCTCTCAATTGAGACGTCAAGTGTTAATATGGCGTGATATCCAATTATAATTTTAAAGTGCACTTGTTTGTTTTTTTTAGGTATTTCTTTGCGTGTAAAAATGATACTTTACAAAGACAACTGTGTAACTGTTATTTTCGTTAAGCGTGTTTTTTCAAAATAATTTACAAATATTTAATAAAGTTCAATAGTAAAGTAGCAGACTGTAAATATCCACTGCTGGACAAAGACCTCCTTCTCTGATATGTGAGAGGGTTTAGAAGACTGGAAGGGTCCGCCACGCTGCTCCAGTGCAGTGCAGTGGCGGGCTTCACATGTCCTCGAAATTACATTTTTTATTAATCAGACCTGCATGAGGTTTCCTGGCGATGTTTTACTTCATCGCATGCACGTTATAAATACAGCACTTAAAATTGCTGTTAACAATTTTGGGGATCGAAGCCAGTTCACTCGCGCTGTATGAAACTAAACCCAGCGCCCTAACCTCTAGGCTTCCACGGCACTGTTTGGATTCTTAAAATGAATTTAACCATACGTATCTTCATCATCGTCTGTTAATATTGGTTATATTCGACTCGTTATTAGAAAGGTTAAGAACAACAAGCGTGACAGGGTTCTGCTAGTATAGATATGTAAGTTGTTATTTTATGGATTACCTTCGGTGTTTAATTGTTAACTTTAGTCCAATCTACGCAGCAGGCGCTCGCTCATAGTATCTTGAGGTCGTGCAGTGATATATTTGGCGTTGGATTTGATTTATCACGGGATGCCAAGGCTGTGGTCGCGCCCTGCCATCTTCTCTATTGAATAACGATGTGTTTTTGATTTTAATAGCTTCGCGAATCATCTTTGGCATGAATCGGTGTTCTGTTGCAAGGTTTTGTGGTCTATCTAATCTGTTGAAGCGATCAAGAATATGAACACAGAGACAATGTTTGACATTAGCTATCTGTTCGGACAGAATATTAACAGACAGGACGCTATGATAATATTTATAATAATGTAATTAGACTTGCACCTGGTAGAGCCAAGCAGCGACTTTTGCTGCTACTCGAATGGGCCCACTTGACTGTAGTAGAACCACGGTTTCGCAGAATACCGGCGTGAAATAGACGCATCTTGTGCTTCTGCGTTTCGTTTGGTAAGTGAGGCAATCGGAGGCCCACTCTCTACCTCCTCCCTCCCATCACCCTCTCCCCATATATCCTTTAAGCGCCGACAGCGCACCTGGAGCTCCTCTGATGTACGAGTGCGTTGGTAATTACTTATCATCAGGGGAGCCGTTTCTATATTGTCCCCTTTTCCCAAACAAAGATAATAATTATGGCGAAGTTGAAGTTCTACTCAGATTTAACTATCTTTTATTTAAATATTTTGTGCATAATGCATAATACGTTATTCGTGGACACGTAGCTCACCTTTTACGAACAAAAATAACATTCTTTATATCAAAGCTCGCCGACAGTTTGCGTGTTTAACTGTGAAGGAACCAAAACCAATCTTGAGTTTGAGTAGTAAATTTTTAGAAAAGACTACTTAGTAAATTCTTCGATCTGCTACAGGATACAGGTCTAAAATGTCTAATGTTCAGTTAATATAGTTTCTAATGTTCGAACTCAGCTGGGTACAATGGATTCTTCAAGTCTAAAGCTGCAAAAATCTAAAACGATTTACCTTCTTCCCTTCGATATAAGATGAGTACTGAGTGCTTTAAAAAGAAAAACAAATCTGCTTTATTACAAAGACAAAGGATATGTGGCGTGTGGTAGCGTAAGAATCCGCTTCACCGACCCGTAGTTGCCTCGACTAAGGGAAAAGTCTTGAAAATTGCAATAGCTTCAGATATATGGCTAGTTAACAATCGCAAAAATACCAAAATCAAAACAAAATGCACTGATGATGAGCATCAGCGTCTGAAGTGCCTGGCTCTCGCTCTTCGGGTGAAGTAAGATAAACTGGAGAAGAAGGGGTGGCTGAAAAACAACGCTATTTGGGATCTTTGGGTTGGGATTAATCTCTTGGGATCAAAATTAAATTAACTCTTTTCCACTTTTTTTTGACAAACAAGTTAACTGTCCACCTGTTGCTACTTGGCTATTAACAAACTAAAAATTAAAATAAACAACTTAGGTTTGTGTTGTCACCCCTGAGAACTAAGGTAAAATTCCTCACAGTCTGTAATTATATACTGGCATAGACTTATTGCAATTTTTATTTTCTGTGGTACGGACAATGAAAGCATTTTTATTTAATATTTTTACCTTACCTATCACGGTTTTTGAATAAAGATATGATTAATAATTAATGAAATATATAATTTTTGTTTTTCTTTATCTACTTTATCACCTTGTTTACCAGTCCGCTGCCTGGCCATATGCCTTTCCATGCATTCATTCAACTCGCTCTGTTCAAAATCAGCACAAGATATACCTGGCATAAAAGAGATGCGACTCCAGACTAGAGATGTATGCAGATGTATAGATGGGATTTATATTTAGCATAGTGGTATATGGTATTTTCCGCCATTTGTCATAATTACTTGTCATTGATTGCCGTAAAACATTAAACACATCATATAAAATTAATACAATTTTAAATGTAATTATTATTTACGGATTTCATCACGTTTCATTTTGTTTTTATTTTCCCGACCGTGTTTTACAGCAGCCATGATCACGAGGGTACTGAGGTGTTATACTTCCAAATGTCATAGTCGACTCGGGCTACCCTCAGCTTTTATTTTTTCATTTTTGTCCGGTCTACGCGATAAAATCCGTAAACAATAGTTTAATTTCAATTGTGTAGTGTTCGTGTAAATACAAACAATCATGATGTCGAACAATTTTAATATAATAATACGATTTTAAGTCGAAAGAACACAGAATATTGTTAGTGACTTTCTTGAATTTTAGTAAAAAATCTGATTTACCAATTCCGAAGTTCTAAGTAGCTCACCGAGTAGATTGGAAGTGAGGAGATATAACCAGTTCATAAGTCACATTAAAACTCCGCAAAACGGAGCTCGAATCAAAGAAACATAATTTTTTTTATGTTCTTCTTCAATTGCATGTGCGAGATGTGATTTTCCGGATGTTCCCCTTGTTTGACGAACCGTGGGAATAGATTGGGAGGGGGCTGTGGGAGAACGGCAACATCGGCGGCGACGGCCTCGTCCTTACTTCAGCAACTACTCTTCGGCATAGTTCTCCATTGGGAGCTTTCAATTTAGTACTTCGCTTTTCCTATTAGCAATTTGTTTAAAATACTTGAAGCGTTCTTTAAAAAATGTTAAAGTAATATTTTAAATGTACAAAGATATTAGGAAAAGAATAGAACTATCATTTAATTTTTTAATTCCAATAAAAATATATTTATATTTTAATTAGAAATCGCTTCCGTGAACATAAACTAATCAGTCGGCTGGTCAGCGTCACCTCACAATTAATGGAGCAACCATCGGATAAGAAACATATAGTAAAGAACTTAGATTAATTTATTCACTTAATTTCCAAAGTGAACAGACATCTAGGCAAGCGTGTACCATCCTAGGCCTCATCTTCGCTTTCCATCGGGCAAGATCAAACGCAAGCCTATTTTTTCATAAAAAAAAAAAAGATAATTAATAAATTGTATCTAACAAGTAACAGATAATATAAAACAACAGTCTACATTATTCTTTTAATTATCTATAAAAAAGGAAAAAAAAATTTGTGCTCAAAAATATAATCTGATACCTAATTAATATTGTAAACAATTGTTAAGTAAATCTTGACACGAGGAAATAAGTCAATATTATTTTACGAATTAATGTTTTAAACCAGAATAACAATACTGACATGCAGACACATATAACTCAAAAAAAAAAAATATGCACTAACGAATGTCAGCTCCATATACGGTAAAATCTGGTTTCTTAGCGCCATGCGCAAAAAAACGCGTTGACTTTTAATTAAATGTTTAAATCTTTTTGCGACATAAACACCTTTTAAAAACATTTCAAGACTGTTTTGCATTTTCCTTGGGTGTGTGGTCCCTTTTTTGTAGCAAATGCCTACCGCTTACCTAGAGCGGGCCCTAGATAAGCTACCCGCGGGCAAGGATAGGTTATGCCGTACTCACTTAAATCTCACGGTGTTCCACCTTCTCCACATATCGGTAAAGCCCACTGGCAGCCGCTTCTCGGGAAAAGACATACTTTAAGGCTTTAATTAACACCATTTTAGTGCTGGGGCCTTATTCGCTATACCACATCAAATATTTTACAAACATCCCCTTAGACTTTATTCCACAATAACATCATACACTGTTATTTTTTAACATCCAAGATGTAGTTAAGTTGGGCCGATTATCTTTTGTGAAATATTTTTGTGGCGTAGCGGGTAAGGTCGCTGTGCAACTTATGAGATTGATGTGAAATCGAACATATTGCAATACAACAGTTTAAATACAATTCATAACTGGTCAATAAATTTTAATACTACAAGTTACGTTATTGATTTCAAAAATAACCAATTTAAGACGAGGATTTGTAAAGAAAGAGCTTGAGAAATAACAAATTATTTCATACATCGTCAAACCGCTAATCATTTTGAAGTGCAGAATAAAATAACACGTCACTGCGACTGTCTTACAAGTCCACTGCTGAACATAAACCACCACCTGCAACAATCGGCTTCCCGCAACATTGTGCAGGTCGCCACTCCATATAGTGGGGGGTCGTCCTACACTGCGTTTGCTTGTACGAGGTTGCTATTCCAGAACCTTTCCCTCCCAACGGTTGTCAGTTCTGTGGGTTACGTGACCGGCTCATTGCCATGTCTTCCAAAGCAGCGGTGAATAGCTTCGGGCATATCATCTTTCTGCAAGTGGATGTGTTTCGTACTGTGATTCAGTACGCTGATAACCATCTGAGCTTCATGGTACAAACATGTCAACACCTTGATATTCTGTACAATCTGGCGAAGAGTATGTACGTGTTCTATGGCACTACAGCCTTTTCGGACATCGTCTTGTTTTGGAGGAGGAGGCTGGAAGTCGTCAAGTCTGTTTGCTAGACAATTCAAAAACTCGAAAACAGCACGTAGACGTACCTTATCGCTTCATCTCCACGCTTTCGGTGGAACACCGCCATAATGACGGAAGTAAAGGATCTGCCTCAAACTCAGGAGACACAGTCAACATTATAAGATATGTTATGTTTTGAATATCTTATAACGTTGATTGAAAACCTTATATTAATGAAACAATAAAATTATTAATATAACGGATAATATCTCACGTTATGCGGTTAACCTAAACAAGGTTGGATTCTATGGCTCAATGTAAATATATTCAGCATGTAATAGCAATCAAAAACTGTACATAAAACTAAAAAAACTTAATTCCACTGCTGGACAAAGGCCTTGCTATGAAAGCGCCTACAAAGACTGACATGATAGGCACGGAAAATATTGGCCATACATACTTTGGGTTGATGCGCGCAAAGCCAGTGCCCTTGCACTAGAGATGCTACTCTCTCGCTATTAAATCTGTAGAATTTGGCTTCTGCATATTTGACTGGATTTTACGCCATATTGTAACATGTTGAAACGCCACTAATGAAACAGGCTCGTGTTTCATTAGCTTAGTAACACTTATGATGCGTTTAATAGATGTATAACTAGTTTCAGATAGTTTTAAACGCACCAGATTTTTGCTTAGTTTCTCTTTTCTGAATAGCATAATAATCATGCTCATCGACTTTCAAATTAAATTCGCGAATAAGCGTCATTAAAATAACTCATAAACCATTCCGAAGCTGACTAATTGATAGACAAATAATATACAAACGCGCAACAATGACTGAATACAAAAAAAATATTGTTTAACCGAAAACCTCAATACATATTCATTTTGCAGTAACCAAATGTTGTAAGAAACCTTGCAAAGCCCAAAAATAGTCAAGACTCTCGAGTCGTATTTTGCAACCAGTTTTGGCGTGTGGTGTCTGTCATTGAAAACTTAAATAAAGCTGCCCCGCCGGTACGAAAAATTAGGTCAACAAGATATATTTCAATAAATATACCTGAAGTATCCGTTAGCGACATTCAAATTGTAAGGCTATTCTTACGACGCTTCTCATTGTGGTTACGTGTTTTTATTGATCTGCTAAAGAAGGTAATGATTTAAATAAATACAAGCGCATGCAGTACAATTGATCTGATCGATATGAGGCGACTGTAAATGGTAGAGTCGGGAGAGGAAGACCTAGGCGAACATTTCACAATCAAATCGGAGTCGGTCTGGAAAAGGCCAGGTAAAGAGTACTCTAAACCAACGAGCATGCATGCGAAGATCGATGAAAGAGGAAGAAGGAAAGACGTATGTCAGGACCGTAGCAAGTGGATGAAGAGTGTCTCTACCAACCCCGTTGGAAACAAGGCGTGAATATATGTATGATCGATATCAACTATGTCAAAACTTTTCGAGCATAACTTTAAATGTGCAGGTGACGTTAGCGTTTTGAGAACATGGAAGAACCAATATATTTTAGTGTGTTATTAATCTAACTAAATATTTAAATGTAAAGTTTCTAGGTAAACGCCCAGGTATTTGGGAGGGTTTTGAAGCTGGGAAAGGTCCGCCACGCTTCTCCAGTGCGGGTTATAGGACTTCACATGTCGAAATATTGTGTATTTTTTTGTAGGAAATTTAGATGTCCTCATGATGTTTTCTTTCATCATCGAGTACGTGGTCAATTCTCTACTTAAAGTCACAATTTTAAATTTTAGCTATGGCTGGTTCCAGCATGCGGCGAGATCACACTCGGATCGTATCGTTGCCCTCTCAATTGAGACGTCAAGTGTTAATATGGCGTGATATCCAATTATAATTTTAAAGTGCACTTGTTTGTTTTTTTAGGTATTTCTTTGCGTGTAAAATGATACTTTACAAAGACAACTGTGTAACTGTTATTTTCGTTAAGCGTGTTTTTTCAAAATAATTTACAAATATTTAATAAAGTTCAATAGTAAAGTAGCAGACTGTAAATATCCACTGCTGGACAAAGACCTCCTTCTCTGATATGTGAGAGGGTTTAGAAGACTGGAAGGGTCCGCCACGCTGCTCCAGTGCAGTGCAGTGGCGGGCTTCACATGTCCTCGAAATTACATTTTTATTAATCAGACCTGCATGAGGTTTCCTGGCGATGTTTTACCATCGCATGCACGTTATAAATACAGCACTTAAAATTGCTGTTAACAATTTTGGGGATCGAAGCCAGTTCACTCGCGCTGTATGAAACTAAACCCAGCGCCCTAACCTCTAGGCTTCCACGGCACTGTTTGGATTCTTAAAATGAATTTAACCATACGTATCTTCATCATCGTCTGTTAATATTGTTATATTCGACTCGTTATTAGAAAGGTTAAGAACAACAAGCGTGACAGGGTTCTGCTAGTGTACTATAGATATGTAAGTTGTTATTTTATGGATTACCTTCGGTGTTTAATTGTTAACTTTAGTCCAATCTACGCAGCAGGCGCTCGCTCATAGTATCTTGAGGTCGTGCAGTGATATATTTGGCGTTGGATTTGATTTATCACGGGATGCCAAGGCTGTGGTCGCGCCCTGCCATCTTCTCTATTGAATAACGATGTGTTTTTGATTTTAATAGCTTCGCGAATCATCTTTGGCATGAATCGGTGTTCTGTTGCGAGGTTTTGTGGTCTATCTAATCTGTTGAAGCGATCAAGAATATGAACACAGAGACAATGTTTGACATTAGCTATCTGTTCGGACAGAATATTAACAGACAGGACGCTATGATAATATTTATAATAATGTAATTAGACTTGCACCTGGTAGAGCCAAGCAGCGACTTTTGCTGCTACTCGAATGGGCCCACTCGACTGGAGTAGAACCACGGTTTCGCAGAATACCGGCGTGAAATAGACGCATCTTGTGCTTCTGCGTTTCGTTTGGTAAGTGAGGCAATCGGAGGCCCACTCTCTACCTCCTCCCCCTCCCATCACCCTCTCCCCATATATCCTTTAAGCGCCGACAGCGCACCTGGAGCTCCTCTGATGTACGAGTGCGTTGGTAATTACTTATCATCAGGGGAGCCGTTTCTATATTGTCCCCTTTTCCCAAACAAAGATAATAATTATGGCGAAGTTGAAGTTCTACTCAGATTTAACTATCTTTTATTTAAATTTTTTGTGCATAATGCATAATACGTTATTCGTGGACACGTAGCTCACCTTTTACGAACAAAAATAACATTCTTTATATCAAAGCTCGCCGACAGTTTGGGTGTTTAACTGTGATGGAACCAAAACCAATCTTGAGTTTGAGTAGTAAATTTTTAGAAAAGACTACTTAGTAAATTCTTCGATCTGCTACAGGATACAGGTCTAAAATGTCTAATGTTCAGTTAATATAGTTTCTAATGTTCGAACTCAGCTGGGTACAATGGATTCTTCAAGTCTAAAGCTGCAAAAATCTAAAACGATTTACCTTCTTCCCTTCGATATAAGATGAGTACTGAGTGCTTTAAAAGAAAACAAATCTGCTTTATTACAAAGACAAAGGATATGTGGCGTGTGGTAGCGTAAGAATCCGCTTCACTGACCTGTGAAGTTGCTCGACTAAGGGAAAAGTCTTGAAAATTGCAATAGCTTCAGATATATGGCTAGTTAACAATCGCAAAAATACCAAAATCAAAAACAAATGCACTGATGATGAGCATCAGCGTCTGAAGTGCCTGGCTCTCGCCTTTGGGTGAAGTAAGATAAACTGAGAAGAAGGGTGGCTGAAAACAACGCTATTTGGGATCTTTGGGTTGGGATTAATCTCTGGGATCAAAATTAAATTAACTCTTTTCCACTTTTTTTTGACAAACAAGTTAACTGTCCACCTGTTGCTACTTGGCTATTAACAAACTAAAAATTTAACTAAACAACTTAGGTTTGTGTTGTCACCCCTGAGAACTAAGGTAAAATTCCTCACAGTCTGTAATTATATACTGGCATAGACTTATTGCAATTTTTATTTTCTGTGGTACGGACAATGAAAGCATTTTTATTTAATATTTTTACCTTACCTATCACGGTTTTTGAATAAAGATATGATTAATAATTAATGAAATATATAATTTTTGTTTTTCTTTATCTACTTTATCACCTTGTTTACCAGTCCGCTGCCTGGCCATATGCCTTTCCATGCATTCATTCAACTCGCTCTGTTCAAAATCAGCACAAGATATACCTGGCATAAAAGAGATGCGACTCCAGACTAGAGATGTATGCAGATGTATAGATGGGATTTATATTTAGCATAGTGGTATATGGTATTTTCCGCCATTTGTCATAATTACTTGTCATTGATTGCCGTAAAACATTAAACACATCATATAAAATTAATACAATTTTAAATGTAATTATTATTTACGGATTTCATCACGTTTCATTTTGTTTTTATTTTCCCGACCATGTTTTACAGCAGCCATGATCACGAGGGTACTGAGGTGTTATACTTCCAAATGTCATAGTCGACTCGGGCTACCCTCAGCTTTTATTTTTTCATTTTTGTCCGGTCTACGCAATAAAATCCGTAAACAATAGTTTCATTTCAATTGTGTAGTGTTCGTGTAAATACAAACAATCATGATGTCGAACAATTTTAATATAATAATACGATTTTAAGTCGAAAGAACACAGAATATTGTTAGTGACTTTCTTGAATTTTAGTAAAAAATCTGATTTACCAATTCCGAAGTTCTAAGTAGCTCACCGAGTAGATTGGAAGTGAGGAGATATAACCAGTTCATAAGTCACATTAAAACTCCGCAAAACGGAGCTCGAATCAAAGAAACATAATTTTTTTTATGTTCTTCTTCAATTGCATGTGCGAGATGTGATTTTCCGGATGTTCCCCTTGTTTGACGAACCGTGGGAATAGATTGGGAGGGGGCTGGTTGAGAACGGCAACATCGGCGGCGACGGCCTCGTCCTTACTTCAGCAACTACTCTTCGGCATAGTTCTCCATTGGGAGCTTTCAATTTAGTACTTCGCTTTTCCTATTAGCAATTTGTTTAAAATACTTGAAGCGTTCTTTAAAAAATGTTAAAGTAATATTTTAAATGTACAAAGATATTAGGAAAAGAATAGAACTATCATTTAATTTTTTAATTCCAATAAAAATATATTTATATTTTAATTAGAAATCGCTTCCGTGAACATAAACTAATCAGTCGGCTGGTCAGCGTCACCTCACAATTAATGAAGCAACCATCGGATAAGAAACATATAGTAAAGAACTTAGATTAATTTATTCACTTAATTTCCAAAGTGAACAGACATCTAGGCAAGCGTGTACCATCCTAGGCCTCATCTTCGCTTTCCATCGGGCAAGATTGAGGTCAAACGCAAGCCTATTTTTTCATAAAAAAAAAGAAAGATAATTAATAAATTGTATCTAACAAGTAACAGATAATATAAAACAACAGTCTACATTATTCTTTTAATTATCTATAAAAAAGGAAAAAAAAATTTGTGCTCGAAAATATAATCTGATACCTAATTAATATTGTAAACAATTGTTAAGTAAATCTTGACACGAGGAAATAAGTCAATATTATTTTACGAATTAATGTTTTAAACCAGAATAACAATACTGACATGCAGACACATATAACTCAAAAAAAAAAATATGCACTAACGAATGTCAGCTCCATATACGGTAAAATCTGGTTTCTTAGCGCCATGCGCAAAAAAACGCGTTGACTTTTAATTAAATGTTTAAATCTTTTTGCGACATAAACACCTTTTAAAAACATTTCAAGACTGTTTTGCATTTTCCTTGGGTGTGTGGTCCCTTTTTTGTAGCAAATGCCTACCGCTTACCTAGAGCGGGCCCTAGATAAGCTACCCGCGGGCAAGGATAGGTTATGCCGTACTCACTTAAATCTCACGGTGTTCCACCTTCTCCACATATCGGTAAAGCCCACTGGCAGCCGCTTCTCGGGAAAAGACATACTTTAAGGCTTTAATTAACACCATTTTAGTGCTGGGGCCTTATTCGCTATACCACATCAAATATTTTACAAACATCCCCTTAGACTTTATTCCACAATAACATCATACACTGTTATTTTTAACATCCAAGATGTAGTTAAGTTGGGCTGATTATCTTTGTGAAATATTTTGTGGCGTAGCGGGTAAGGTCGCTGTGCAACTTATGAGATTGATGTGAAATCGAACATATTGCAATACAACAGTTTAAATACAATTCATAACTGGTCAATAAATTTTAATACTACAAGTTACGTTGTTGATTTCAAAAATAACCAATTTAAGACGAGGATTTGTAAAGAAAGAGCTTGAGAAATAACAAATTATTTCATATATCGTCAAACCGCTAATCATTTTGAAGTGGAGAATAAAATAACACGCCACTGCGACTGTCTTACAAGTCCACTGCTGAACATAAGCCACCACCTGCAACAATCGGCTTCCCGCAACATTGTGCAGGTCGCCACTCCATATAGTGGGTCGTCCTACACTGCGTTTGCTTGTACGAGATTGCTATTCCAGAACCTTTCCCTCCCAACGGTTGTCAGTTCTGTGGGTTACGTGACCGGCTCATTGCCATGTCTTCCAAAGCAGCGGTGAATAGCTTCGGGGATATCATCTTTCTGCAAGTGGATGTGTTTCGTACTGTGATTCAGTACGCTGATAACCATCTGAGCTTCATGGTACAAACATGTCAACACCTTGATATTCTGTACAATCTGGCGAAGAGTATGTACGTGTTCTATGGCACTACAGCCTTTTCGGACATCGTCTTGTTTTGGAGGAGGAGGCTGGAAGTCGTCAAGTCTGTTTGCTAGACAATTCAAAAACTCGAAAACAGTACGTAGACGTACCTTATCGCTTCATCTCCACGCTTTCGGTGGAACACCGCCATAACGACGGAAGTAAAGGATCTGCCTCAAACTCAGGAGACACAGTCAACATTATAAGATATGTTATGTTTTGAATATCTTATAACGTTGATTGAAAACCTTATATTAATGAAACAATAAAATTATTAATATAACGGATAATATCTCACGTTATGCGGTTAACCTAAACAAGGTTGGATTCTATGGCTCAATGTAAATATATTCAGCATGTAATAGCAATCAAAAACTGTACATAAAACTAAAAACTTAATTCCACTGCTGGACAAAAGCTCATATGAAAGCGCCTACAAAGACTGACATGATAGGCACGGAAAATATTGGCCATACATACTTTGAACCCGCTTAGGGTTGATGCGCGCAAAGCCAGTGCCCTTGCACTAGAGATGCTACTCTCTCGCTATTAAATCTGTAGAATTTGGCTTCTGCATATTTGACTGGATTTTACGCCATATTGTAACATGTTGAAACGCCACTAATGAAACAGGCTCGTGTTTCATTAGCTTAGTAACACTTATAATGTGTTTAATAGATGTATAACTAGTTTCAGATAGTTTTAAACGCACCAGATTTTTGCTTAGTTTCTCTTTTCTGAATAGCATAATAATCATGCTCATTGACTTTCAAATTAAATTCGCGAATAAGCGTCATTAAAAAGTCAGTTATTAAAATAACTCATAAACCATTCCGAAGCTGACTAATTGATAGACAAATAATATACAAACGCGCAACAATGACTGAATACAAAAAAAATATTGTTTAACCGAAAACCTCAATACATATTCATTTTGCAGTAACCAAATGTTGTAAGAAACCTTGCAAAGCCCAAAAATAGTCAAGACTCTCGAGTCGTATTTTGCAACCAGTTTTGGCGTGTGGTGTCTGTCATTGAAAACTTAAATAAAGCTGCCCCGCCGGTACGAAAAATTAGGTCAACAAGATATATTTCAATAAATATACCTGAAGTATCCGTTAGCGACATTCAAATTGTAAGGCTATTCTTACGACGCTTCTCATTGTGGTTACGTGTTTTTATTGATCTGCTAAAGAAGGTAATGATTTAAATAAATACAAGCGCATGCAGTACAATTGATCTGATCGATATGAGGCGACTGTAAATGGTAGAGTCGGGAGAGGAAGACCTAGGCGAACATTTCACAATCAAATCGGAGTCGGTCTGGAAAAAGGCCAGGTAAAGAGTACTCTAAACCAACGAGCATGCATGCGAAGATCGATGAAAGAGGAAGAAGCGAAAGACGTATGTCAGGACCGTAGCAAGTGGATGAAGAGTGTCTCTACCAACCCCGTTGGAAAAAAGGCGTGAATATATGTATGATCGATATCAACTATGTCAAAACTTTTCGAGCATAACTTTTAAATGTGCAGGTGACGTTAGCGTTTTGAGAACATGGAAGAACCAATGTATTTTAGTGTGTTATTAATCTAACTAAATATTTAAATGTAAAGTTTCTAGGTAAACGCCCAGGTATTTGGGAGGGTTTTGAAGCTGGGAAAGGTCCGCCACGCTTCTCCAGTGCGGGTTATAGGACTTCACATGTCGAAATATTGTGTATTTTTTTGTAGGAAATTTAGATGTCCTCATGATGTTTTCTTTCATCATCGAGTACGTGGTCAATTCTCTACTTAAAGTCACAATTTTAAATTTTAGCTATGGCTGGTTCCAGCATGCGGCGAACCCAGGCCGCGTACTGGGTAATTAATTAATACGCTGATCGAAATTATAAATTACACACATAAATAATCAACAAATATATATAATACACTACATCATACAAATGTAACAAAGAAAAAACCGCATGTAACTCGGTATACGTGATAGATGTATTTGAAAATAAAGAGAAAGGAACAGACAGTAAAGTTCGTCGTTCGTTTTAGTGTATTGTTAAACTTGTACTTCTCAACAAAATAATTTCAGCAGACGTTTTATTTTATTAGATGAAAATTTTACAAAGCATGACCTTCAGTTGGGATTTAATTTAAATAATCGATTACGCTGTATACAGTTTCTGTGGACAGCCATTAAATAAGCTGAACCAGAAATAGCAACATAGCCGAATAGCAGCCAGCAACTCGTGTTTAGATATTTTAATGGTTTTGATAACTAGATAGGTTAGTTAGTGGTTGATGTTAATTATCTAAGAAAACACTAAATTGCAATCAATCTAGTTTAGCATATAGGTGTTTACAGTTGCTTGCTATTAATTTTGTTGATATCCAAAATTGTGGATAACAACTCGTCGAAGTTTTGACTATACTATAATTATGCAAAATTTAGAACGGGTCGAGGCGATATGCTGGAGTTTCCTAAATTTAGATTGGCCAAAATTAGAAAGTCTTTTTTGAGCAATTGCATAAAATTTTACAATCAACTCCCTAAAAATAGACATAATATATAAGAAACTTGTTCAAGAAACTATATTAAAAAGACCTACAATAATGTAGATGTATGGAGGACATGAATGTGAGGACACTAATAGGACTACTAGATTTGAAAAATTTATTGATAACAATTGACATTTACTAGCGACCGGTGTAGATTTGGAAGTTCATGAGAACTTTAAGTTAGAATAAGAAAGTTTTGACCCTGGATATTTGAGATGTAAGAAAAGTTTTGCATCTAGATATTTGAGATCTAAGCGTATGTTGTACAATGTGCAAATGTGTTAGTGTAAATAAAAAAAAAATTGTCGGAGAATTGATGACCGTGTGATAGCGACGTAAGAATCTGCAACCTTTTTGTTCCTTTAGGAAAGCCCTTGAAAATTGCATGGCAATCTCCGGGAGTTACATAGGTGACGAGGCTCGCCACCCTTTACCTGTTCTATCACCTGGATAGATAAAAAGTTGGTTGCGGAAACCAATTTAGTTATGCTGATGTGGAAATTCGTAGTCTTTGGGTAAGCGCGTGATTGCTTAGTTATACACATGTGTAAATCGGGATGACGGGGAATCCGTAACAGAGGACCGCAATATTTTTAAGCCGGCACGTATTGAAAATAACAATTGATACTTGCGAATTAAAATTCTATTTGAGTGTTTGCACAACGTTGAAACGGGCCCTCTAGCGGGACGGCAAAGTCAACACTACATTGCGTCGCTTGCTAACCAAGCCCGACCGTTTAATTAATATCATAAATAAACAATCGGTTTGTGTAGATCGTTAATGTTAGTTAGTATAACCAACAGGCTTACTCCGGACAGTATGGTTGATACGAATTCCTGGCACTTTCTTCTTTCTTCTTCTGAGATCGCACAATAGAGTTGTGGTTCCAATAGGAACTGGGTTCTATCGAAGGATCGAGAAACTCTTTCGGATTAAACAGAAAATTGTCCATTGTTAATTATAAGTCTTTATTCGTGAAAATAAAGCTCAATAAAATGTTTTTTTTTGTAAATTTTAACTGAATCAGTGCTTTGATAATGCACGTACGTAATTCAATATGGTTTTTCCATAAAAATTAGTTCAGAAAGTATGAATTTAAAGTCGCGTGCGAATCGAAATTGAGTTGCAATCAATAACGAAGTCAAATCATGTTTCGGAAGGAAGCCTTTAAAAGTATTTAAAGATGTTAGAAGAAGTTTGTTCGCACAATATCGCATGCAAATGTAAAATGATCCATAGGACTATTATTTATTTATTCCATCTATTATAATCTACAACCATTACAGGAATATCCCAATGCGACTGAGATTTGACTTAGTCTTAGGTACTTAATTATAACTTATAACTAACAATGTAACCCTCGTGAGTTCACTCAAAGGTAAGTCAAAAATCTACTTTATCCGCCACGTGGTTAATGATTTTGAGGGCTCGCGTTAGGGGCGACGATCATACCAAGTTCGAAGAGAAGCAGATCACCACTCACTCTCTCACAAGCGCGTGGCACTATCACTCAAATCACCTTCACCACACCATTACACCGGACACTAGGCAATATACATTACCAACGTTTAATAAGTGTCACGTGTTTCAGTTCGTAACACGTAATAGCCTGTAACACGTATTCTGTCGTGGTTTTCATAATACTAGCGACTGCCTGCGGTTTCGCCCGCGTGTTATTAAATTGTGACTTTCTAATCCTCGGCCGAAACTAATTATAATCTGTTCTGTCCTTTAAGCAGGATTGAGCGATAAAAATCCTTAAATAAAACCTTCACATTTAAAATAGTACATCCTCGGCTTTGCCTATATAGATTTTAAGGATTATTTGTTAAAAAAAAACAAGATCTAATTTCGTATAGTACGATGTATTTAGAAAAAAAGGGATAGGTATTTAGAAGAATGAAGTAGCTAGAAGAAAAATCCATTAATTTGTTTAGGTCTTTAATCTTTTTTTCTTTATAATTTTAGCGGGGATAATATTATACGAAGCACATATTCATCATTATGATATAATTGAGAAAATACGATGGAAAATAATTGACGCAATGAAAGATGATTGCCCGCAAACCGCGAGTCATTATTATTGACTAATTACATACAGTAACAAACACGTATGAATACATGTCAGAGATTATAAAACATACGCTATTTGCAAAATGAGAATTGAAGGTAACTATTTTACGTAATGATGGTTTTGAAAATGGAATCCTTTAATCCTTATTGCGAACGGTATATGGTTAATTATAGTTTGAATCTTTAATGACACGCTCACACGTAATAATACAATTAATGAAATGGACAAAGATGCTTTTATGAATAATTGACGGACTTCTTATAATAGTAGTAGTTTTCACTATTTTGACGATGAAGTCGCCGCAGATCGTATGTTCGTACCGAGAACTAAACTTATACATGTTTAAACGACTAAATTATCAAATATTACTTATAACAATGGTCGTCTAGTGGTCAGGAGGCTCGGTTTGTTTTAATAGTACGCGAGTGATCTGCGTTCGATTCCAATTATCACATTCAACACCGCTAAAATGATTGATAATAGCAATTTTAAGTGCTGAATTTACCAAGCGTTCGGCGAAAGAAAATATATTAAGGAAACATGAGTGACAGAGAATTAAAAAAAAATGGGGTCATGTATAGTCCGCCAACCCGCACTGGAGCAAGATGGTGAACTCTTCCGGCTCCAAAACCCTTTACTTACGGTGGCACCTTAAGTTCTACCAATAGCCTTGTTAATTAACTGACACTTGTGTACTAATGTTATATCCTGTACAAGAACGACCGAGCTTCGCTCGTTCAGTTCATATTGCAACAACGCTGATGATGTTGCTTCGTGCCATCTGTTGTTGAGTAGCTAACATACTGTCTGTACCTCAATAATCTATAATGGTATGGGATGGGGTAAAGATAAAAAATGTATTTGTAACTGTTTGTGTGAAAACGAATTTTCTCCTGAATTTTAATCAAATACAAAATTTTGTCTAAATAGTTGGAGCTGCTTCCGAGAAACCAATTACATATTGTATATGTATATATACACATGATGTACATATAAAATTGCTTGCTTAAAGTACTAAAGTAGCGGCGTTAGAATCTGCCCCTCATTCTTCCCGTGACTGTCGTAAGAGGCGACTGAGAGAGAAGATTTGAAAATCTATTGTCAGCCTCCGGGAGCAATCTTAGGGACAAGTCTCACCACCCACCATAATCTGTTTTAGAAGAGACGAGCCTACTCCATGATGTATAGTTTATCAATTACTGTGAAAATAACGTGATGTGAAATGGAAACAAATCGGTCTAAATTTCTTTCATAATAAACGTATTTCAAATTTAAATTAAGAATAAAATTAATTGTTACATTATTTTTGGCCAGACTTGTTCCATATATATGCGGTGTTAGACAGTCAATAGATGAAACAGTAATGAGATTAATCCGCCGTCTAACTACATTAATTTTACTGTGTACAGAAAATTCAGAAGACGTTCTTTCCAAAGGTTCATAAACTGATTTGCAGACAAAGGCACATCTTCATTTACGATAATGTAATAATAAATAAATAATGTTATGCTTTATAGTCTGTAAGGTATTTATTTATTCAATTAATTATCTATAAAATGCCAGTGTTACTTTAATATTGAAATTTATTAAAGTTATTTAGGACCATCACCTTATTTTTTGTTAAGATTTGATTTTAGTTCATTTAGTGAAATAAAAGTTGCACTTAAGTCGTTAGTTAAAATAGTTTCTTAATTAACTCATAACTACTTCACAAATAACGTAATAAACATAACGTCTAATATCCATGCTGAAGGCGTTAATGACTATTTAACTTCTTCTAAAGTTCGAACTATTCTGGCTTTCGTATTTCTCGACAATGGTTTAAAACTATAGTTAATTTATTGCATTATTTAGCATTAGTCTCCTAAATAATGTTTAAGAAGAAAATAAAATAGATATTTTCGAATTACTCTCGAATGCAACAATTAAGATACATAGGAAAGGCAGTTGAAAGTTTAATAAATCGCATTTGTCGATATAAACGAATTTTTTTCATTAGTATTATTTATTTACGTTACTATATAATTTAGAAATCTATTGGAAAAGTGTGGAACTATAAATTTTTAAAAACTGTTTTCGGGGGTCCTCAACGCTGAAAAGTTAGATAACAATTAGCTTCTATTGGTGGAACACCTCAAGAATCATACTTTGAGCTTCCTTTGAGCGAGAACTGAAAAGTACGTCACCAGCGACAATGACTAGTAGCGGATACGATAGAATTTGCACCTAGCGGGGATTCTAAGATGCGATAGTAGATACTTTTTTTTTTTAAAGAAGAAGGGGGGCAAACGAGCGTGGGGCTCACCTGATGGTAAGTGATCACCGACGCCCAAGAACATCCACAACACCAGAGAAACTACAGACGCGCTGCCGGCTTTTAAGGAAGGAATAGGCTCTTTTCTTGAAGGTCCCTTGAAGTCGTCTTCGATTAAAACGATTAGATACGACAAATGGCCCTTATTCTGCTGCCACCAATGCCTCTCCAGCTCTGGTCGAAATATCAAAACGAATCTCTTTATACTTGTCACATTATCTTAATATAATAGATTTGCTATTTGTTGCGGAATACAGTTAATTTACACGACTAGTTTTTCCACAACCTATATTTCTAACGTTGATCTTGGCGTCATATCTTCAACGGTTGTCGTTGTCACTTCTGCGACAGATGTGACCAGTCCAGAACTATTCAGCTTGCGTAATCAGGAAGCTATGTTTTAATTGGAACGTTGGCTCTTTGGCGGTTTTATTCGCTACGTTACATTTTATATTTACTGGCAAAATCTGATAAATGACTCTGGTTTCTTTAAGGTTGTAGCGCAGTCTCCTAACTAGTGTCCATGCTTCGTGTCTAATGAGATTCTTGGCACCTTAAGACTATTTAATGTCTTCAAGTTTCCATGTAGCAAAGCCTCGAAAATTTTTGTGTAGTTAACTTAGTCCGTCTTTAAAATGATTCTTAAAAATATCTTCTTGTTTGTTTAGGTCTCGTAATAAGCTTCCAACTCGATTCTCGCCTCGTTCTTTTGCATTTCATTTGTCTTTCGTACTCTATTCATAATTGAAGCGGTATCGACATTTAAATTGACCTTTGATATAAAATTGTATTAATAACTCAGCTGAGTTATTCAGTCTCGGACTATTATACATATCTATGTTAACAAGTCAAGGTTGGTCTATTCAAATTTGATGAACTCTCAATTCGTGCTAACTTATGTTTCTTTTGTAACAATAGCTTCAAGTTTTAGTCAGTACGGGTATTTTGTAACAAATATGGCAGAACACCATAATGTTATGTTTATACCTTACCAGTCTGTAAACAGCCCACTGCAGAACATAAGCCTCCGCCGTAAAGAGGGTGTTCCATAATCTCCACGCGTGGTAAACGGATATTTTCTAGTTGGTTATCTCGCCATCTGTCGGTAGTCATTGTGATATTCTAGGCTTTTTACCTTAGTCGCCTCTTACGTCACTTACGGGAAGAAAGAGCGGGAGAGGGGTTGAACGCCGATACCACGATGTTATGTTCATCGTCACTTTTTTAATTAGTACTGTTTAGTAGAAAGAACTGAGTGTTAGAAATTCACTTCGTTTCATTATCTGTGACGAGAATGTGTATCACAGAGCCGAAAGTATCGAAGAAAGAAATTCACGTAAGAAGCTCCCACGTCAAATCAGTCTAATCGGATGTAATCGGTACTACCGGTGAATGAACCGCATTGTCAGTGCCCGCGTCTCGGATATGAATTCAATGAAGCTCTAACTCTTGGCCGTATGGCTGTAAATCCCACGGCGTTCGATTATCAGTGTACGTAGATTATACTTTGTAGTATTTATAATTTGTGTTTTATTCTACTAGCCGTAATAATATGCTATTGTTTTTGACCATGCGCATAACGCCTTATGATGAATGGACATAAATTAATAATGGTGATGTAACATATACATGAATCAATCGATAGACGACATACGGAATTGACAATGAGAGAATTGGTTTTGTTTTATTTTAATAAGAAAGTTTAGGAACAAATAGAAAGTATTTCTTAAGTACCGTAAATACAGAATTTTATTCCATGTGAATCGTGAGCAACGTATTGTACGAGTTGAACTATTAATTGATAGTTACTAAGCAACTTTCAATACAGATCGAGGCCCATGTGTCAGACAGACAGGCAGGCAAACGAGTCTAGATCGAATAGAAAGTGAAGGCATGACAAAACAATGGGCAATTTAACTTGGTACTTTCACTTACTGCTACTGAAACAATGCGAGTTTTGTGTAAATGTAACGAGATAGTCTCAATATGGAACAAAAGTCTCGCCGCTGTAAATAACGATTTTGGCGACGACTGTACCTATTGAATCAAAATGCAAGAGGAATTTAAAGCATTGTACATTGCGTACAGTTGTTCTTTGTTGGATGTTGAGATCTGAAAGCGGATTGAATTAAAAGTATTATTTTGATGTCTGTCCCGTTTAACTTTGTCCGAATCATTAATCTGGTTCTAGGGTTTCTATTTAATCAATCCTACATGTTTTTTAAAATACCAGCAAAGCCATTGATTTATGTGCATTATGATTATTTATATATGTTATCATACTACGTGTCAGGTGTTTAAACGTTAGTGACGAAAAAGTCTTAAAGAGACAATCGGTACCAATCTAGCTCTTATGTCTATTTGCAAAACAGGATAAATCTTATAACGGGGCAACGTTTTATTGAAGATAGACGTGATGAGAATGAACGTCTCAAACCGAACTGGTCAAGAACCAGTTTCTTCTAGGTGTAGGTTTATTTAAAATGATCGTTAAACAGCGTCTCACATGTAAATCGTCTTTACGTTAATAATTCTAAGCTTAAGTATAAAACAGGTCAAAGATAATTATTCCGCTCTTCAGTTTAATATAATAAAGTAAGCAACGTGTTCTGAATATACAATATGAAACTAACCACTGTGTCGTACTGTACCACTGGCCTCCTTTCGTAATGAAATAAGAGACTTGGTACGCCACGCCGTTCGTAAACGGGAGCCTTGCAAAATTAACGACTAACTCGTAAATTGTATAGGCAGCATGAAAGTTCACTCATATACAAGTTAGTTATGATAATCCTAGTCGCTTTTGTTAAGGCGAGGCATTTTCTACAGATTTTCTTGTACCGTATTAGTGATCAGCAGTGCCAAACTGAGGTTAGGTTAGATTTCGATTGCTGTGTTAGATGAGACAATGACAGTCACAATATATAAAGACTTGAAACCACCAGTTTGTGTGGCAAACATTGTTGATTGGGATTTGAACCCACTTTATGTTAAGCAGGCAGTTGTCGGATGAATGTAAAAAACTTAATGATCGAAAGTTGGTATAACTTGAACATTATGTTAAAAAAGTAAGGAATAAGCTTCTTCGCTATCATAATCAGCCAGGTTGTTTTAGAAAATAAACAGAATCTATATAATATAATGTACATTTCTGAACGCGCTTCTCGTCTCCGGTCAACCCTGCGTAGGAGGACTGCGATACCGCCATCACCAGCACTTAACCGTCGACAGCAACCAGCGTCTAGTGCCATTGTTCCTTATGTACCTACACATATTTTACTATGTACATACGAGTATTATACCTGGTCATGCATATAGAAACATAAACATTTATATGTTATGGATTTCTTCATTTTACGCAAGAAACCTTTCTTATCATCACTCGTGGGGGAAAAGTAAAAAGTAGAAAAATCCGGTAAGTGCTTGCTGGGTCGACTGTGGCCTGCTCGATCTTGGTGGTACCACGGCCTCGCAGAATATCGGCGTCAAGTAGAGGCATCTTGTGGTTCCGCGTTTCGTTCTCTGAATGAAGTAGACGAAGACTTATTTCCCCTATCCCCTCTCTCTCCCCCCTTTCCTCCTTCCACCCCTCCAAATATCCTTAAAGGCCAGCAACGCACCAGCAGTTCCTCTGGTTTTGCAGATGTTACTGGGCGTTGGGTAGGCATTGCAACTTAGATAGTACTGCCTATTATTGGTGCACCCTAAGGTTGAACGAGGACAGATATTTTACGCTGCCACCACACGGCTAGAAAAAAATGCTTATTGCAGTGAAATAATATGTACAGTAGACATTTTTATAAACCAGTGACAACTTGTAAGCCTTACATTTTTTGGAAATGAGGTCAGTTTGAATAATCTTGTCTCCAATCACCAATCACCTTGATACTTATTTGTAAAAAAAATACTTTTAAACGGTATCTTAAAAATAATAATCATTTTTTTTTATTTAAATCCATACAAAAATATGAAGTAAAGTTCCGACTATTCATCAATTTGTTCCTATGTCCTTTCAATGCTGGCCTTTCATGTTAGCTTAATTATTAATTGTGTTACTGTTTGTATTGCGAATAAATTAACAAAAAATGTTTGTCAGGACATGTTAACTTAAATAACAATATTTTCTATCCCTTCGAAGTTGCCTATTTTGGGATTTTAATGAAAAAATACCCAATACATATGGATAATGGAACTTTTATCTTAGTTCCGAATCGAACGTACAAATTATTTGATATTCATCCATTTCACGGACATTGTACTCGTATATGTCACGTTTTATTTTTTACTAAAAATTATTTTCCTTGAAGTAAATTTAGAAGTATTATCAAAAAGTGACTTGAAAGTACGTACCTTATGACGGATATATTTAATAAACATTATACATTTAATGTTAAAAAACATAAAGAGTCTGACAAGAACACAGCATAAAACATAATAACGTGTAATCGTACGCCGTACCGTATGTTTTTGTAAATTTGCTTTCTCTGTTGTACATTCCCAATTTTAATATTTTTTTGACAACCCTACCCTTGCATAATGCAAATGCAACGCCGGAAAGCTCGAAATAAATCACGGAAAAGAAAATGAAGGCTAACGTCACAGAAAATTAATTCTTTCTCTGTTTATATTCAACTACCGTGCCCCAGTTTGTAATCAGCGGGCGTTTTATAATGAGGCCTTGCAGGCACTGCGGACTTCTGCAAGGCGCGAAACCGTCTATTGTTGCAGCTTTGAAAGGCGCGAATAATCCGTCACGTGTCACAGCGAGACAATGGGTTATGCTTGTTTATTAAGTCATTAGGCATTGTTTACACGATTGTTCCTAATAATCATAAGCAACGGTTCAAGTGTTAATGTCATAAGAATCAGTCGCTGTAGTACAAACTACTATAAGGATTTTTTCGTGATATTTTTTAATAACCATACAATTTATTAAATATGGTATGCGCAATGGCCAGTAATTTTTATTTCAAATATAATTAATGTCTTTGTGTTCGGTGTAATAACATTGGGAATCGCCTCTTGAGGAAAATCTTTATCCTTTAATTTGCGAAAAAACACTTTTTTCAATGTATGCGATAATACAACAAAAACAAACTTTTAACACAACCTCTTATAGTGACGCGCCGATATAAAATGACAATATCTCTTGCGGCTTCCTTTGACAATGGGCGGCACGTGCCTCGCGGTATTGTTTAAAGATGTGTTCGTGTGTTTTAGCGAACGAACTATGAGTTAGACGATTAAAGCTTAAAGAGTGTAAGTGAGAATATACGTGCTCTTTCTCCAAAAGTCAATTTCACATGCACGCAACCTCAATCTACAGAATAGATTGAGGTTGTGGTGATCGAATGATGGCAAAAAATGTTTTCAATTGGTCAAACCTAAAATTATCACAGTGTTACTAAAACTCACACTTCAAAGATGCATTTCTTAATTACATAAAACTTTGTTGCATCTCTGGTGTCATCTCTCTAACTAGGTAACGTTGCACTTTACTGGAATGCAGCAACCAATGTTTGTGCAAAAATTATTGGTTTTCGGATCTGGTTGTATGAGGCGCGGCTTTAAGTCTATGTTTTTTGTACGTCGTAGAGCCAATCAGTAGCTTTTATTGCTGCTCGAATGGGCCGGCAAGACCGGGTTAGTAATGGTACTATCTCATGTCATCGTGGCCGTGGGACCTCGCACAATACCAGCGTGAAGTGGAGGCATCTTGTGCTTCTGCGTTGTGTACGGTGACTGAGGTAACCGGAAGCCCACTTGCCCTCCCCATCCTTCCTTTACCCTTCCTTCTAACTCATAAATATTACTCATACTTAAAGGGGCAACGCACCTGCGGACCCCTCCGGTGTTACAGATAAGTGGGCGACGGTAATCTCTTACCATCAGTCAGCCCCTTGCTCGTTTGCCCCCTAACAACACAACACTAAACAAAAAAAAAAGATTGTACAAAATATTCCGATCGGATTTCCTAATTACTGCACTAACTTGTTGTTTAACAAAACTCTTTAGTTCACGAATGTACTTATTCGAGAATAAATATTTTTCACAGCTCATTACAAAATAAAACTTATTGTGGACTCTGAGTCCTCGTAATAGAAGAAATAAGTAAGATTTTAGTTTCCTTTTCTCTAAGAAACTAAAAATGCATGCAAACGTTCAAAACTAGGTCAATAATACTTACTGCATCTCGCTTAAGACCAGAGACATGTCAAGAGTACAGTTAAGGCTCATATGGGCAATCGGTGCGCGGCAGGTTTTGCATGTATATGTGATTAGCGTAGTTTTGCAACCGTAATCCTTACTCGGTAGCTGCAGCTCTTTAAAAATACCGCCGTTATGATTTGGAATATTAATTTTCAATCCTCTGGTCGATGACGATCAACTGATAATTTTCAGATAGTTAAAGGGAGAAATCACTATCTTGATCTCGAATCTCACCGATATCTTTACTAGTGATCGACTTATGGCGGAAACTTCCTCCAATATCTTCTTCTTAGGGAGGAAGAAGCTCACCCATTCCCAGAGGAGGATTTACCATAATCGCACGATCGGCACGCGTATTTCTATCGCAGTACTAGACTCCTTGTACCCTTGACGCTGGTGATCGTCATCGGTCTGCGTAATTTTGATCTGGTATTTTCGGAGACGGTTATACTCATCTCATCAATCGGTAGTCATTGCGATTATCAAGGCTTTTCCTTACGACACCAACAGGCTAGTGATGGAGAGTAATAAGGATAGCCCAGCGTTTTTTTTTCAATGGAAATGGGGGCAAACGAGTAAGCGGCTCACCTGGTAGTAAGTGAATACCGTCACCCACGTACGTCAGCAACACCAGAGGAGCCTTTAAGGATTGGGTGATGGGGGGGATAGGAAGTGGGCCTCCGGTTACCTCACTCGCCGAACGAAACTCAGAAGCACAATATGCCTCTACTTCACGGCGGTGTTCTGTGAGGTCGTGGTACAACCCTTTCGAGCGGCAGCAAAAGCTACCAAATTTAGAACGATCGATACTGATCATAACGAACCCCTCATCCCTATGAAGAACCTATAAAAAACATTACAAATGC
This sequence comes from Bhutanitis thaidina, assembly GCA_029286595.1. Lineage (NCBI taxonomy): Eukaryota > Metazoa > Arthropoda > Insecta > Lepidoptera > Papilionidae > Bhutanitis > Bhutanitis thaidina. Next base: position 3,798,653 of record JAGSMS010000029.1, on the reverse strand, counting down.
CTACTCGATATATCATTTTCTAAATTTGGTAGGACTATAAAAGTAGTCAGTAGTGATACCGCACATCGACGTGGTAGGCGACAAAAAATGTCACGAGGCGCGCTCGTTGCTTGTTCGTTGCTCGCCTTTAATGGTAATCTGATGATCACCTTGGCGTCATTGTGAACAGTAATTGAATACAAAGCCAATTAAGTTACGTTCATCACATGCGTAGACAAAAAGCTCTCAAAGCTCTCTCAAGTATACTGCTGATTAGCGTCAGAAATAGATAAGAGCCACGCACTAACCCTTTACCCTTATACAAGGTTGGTAGAGCGCAGCGGTTTTTGCTGCTGTTCGAATGGGCCTGCTGGACCGGAGTAGTACCACGGCTTCGCAGATTACCGTCCAGAGTGACCTAGGATTAAATCCGCCATTTCAAACCTCCATTAAAATTGTTAGTTGCAATTTTAAGTGCTGAATTAACCAAGTGTTCGGTGATAAAAATGCAAGTCTTCCCGGCTCCAAACCCATTGGAATATTAAGAGGAGACCGCCTTACTTATACTTATTTTTATCCCTTTCGTTTAATTAATTCATCAATTAAAAGTAACAAACCGAAGTAACCCATTATTAATGTCGAAAGCACTCGTATAATAAAAGCATTACAAAATGACTTCGTATCTCGCATAAGATCTTTGATAGCTACGTGAAGGTCCTTTAATTTGAATGCTCGAACGGTGAACTGCAGGCAACAGGTGCTCCCATTACTACAGAAACTAGTAACGACAGAGCTTTGCCTCAATTTGTGAGCGGAAAATTATACGACCCGAATAAAACTTTTTTTATGCGTTCATAACGCGAGAGAACTACGAAATATTATTCCTGTAGAATTTTGTGTTCTAATAGGTAGTTATGCTTCGAGTGTAATATGGGTTGCTTTTTTTTAAACATTATGTATTATCGAAGAGCCTTGGTAGCCTAGTGGACAGGGAGCTCGCTTTAGTTTCAGAGAGCCCGAGTGACCTGTGTCATCCCCGGTGTCAGCACCAATAATATTGTTAACAATAATTTTCAGTGCTGCATCCACCTTGTGCTCGGCGGTGAATGAATAAAATAATTAAAACAAAATATTATCCGACAAACTGGAGCAGCGTGCCGTACCCTTGCCGGTTCCAAAAACCCACGCAATTATTTGAGCATGGTCTTTGACCATTGGGCAGGCTGCTACATTACTTCTTATATATGTTATCATACTACGTGAAACGTAAACACCTGATGTTTAAACGTTAGTGACGAAATAGTCTTAAAGAGACAATCGTTACCAATCTAGCTCTATGTCTATGTGCAAAACAGGATAAATCTTATAACGGGGCAACGTTTTATTGAAGATAGACGAGATGAGAATGAACGTCTCAAACCAGTTTCTTCTAGGTTTATTTAAAATGATCGTTAAACAGCGTCTCACATGTAAATCGTCTATACGTTAATAATTCTAAGCTTAAGTATAAAACAGGTCAAAGATAATTATTCCGCTCTTCAGTTTAATATAATAAAGTAAGCAACGTGTTCTGAATATACAATATGAAACTAACCACTGTGTCGTACTGTACCACTGGCCTCCTTTCGTAATGAAATAAGAGACTTGGTACGCCACGCCGTTCGTAAACGGGAGCCTTGCAAAATTAACGACTAACTCGTAAATTGTATAGGCAGCATGAAAGTTCACTCATATACAAGTTAGTTATGATAATCCTAGTCGCTTTTGTTAAGGCGAGGCATTTTCTTACAGATTTTCTTGTACCGAATTAGTGATCAGCAGTGTCAAACTGAGGTTAGGTTAGATTTCGATTGCTGTGTTAGAGACAATGACAGTCACAATATTTCAAGGCTCGAAACGACCAGTTTGTGTAGCAAACATTGTTGATTGGGATTTGAACCCACTTTATGTTAAGCAGGCAGTTATTGTAACCGCTTAACCACGCGTTCGTCGGTCGGATGAATGTAAAAAAACTTAATGATCGAAAGGTGGTATAACAAAACATGTTAAAAAAATCAGTAAGGAATAAGCTTCTTCGCTATCATAATCAGCCAGGTTGTTTTAGAAAATAAACAGAATCTATATAATGTAATATAAATTTCCGAATGTCGCAAACGAATTTCCGAACGCGCTTCTCGTCTCCGGTCAACCCTGCGCAGGAGGAGTGCGACACCGCCATCACCAGCACTTAACCGTCGACAGCAACCAGCGCCTAGTGCCTTTGTTCCTTATATACCTACACATATTTTACTATGTACATACGAGTATTATACCTGGTCATGCATACAGAAAAATAAACATTTGTATGTAATGGATCTCTTCATTTTACTCAAGAAACCTTTCTTATCATCACTCGTGAGGGAAAAGCCTCGCAGAATGTCGGCGACAAGTAGAGGCATCTTGTGCTTCTGCGTTTCTTTCGCTGTATGCCCTCCATGTATGCAGTAGACATTTTTAAAAACCAGTGACAACTTGTAAGCCTTACATTTTTTGGAAAGGAGGTCAGTTTGAATAATCTTGTCTCCAATCACCAATCACCTTGATACTTATTTGTAAAAAAAATACAAATTTTTAAACGGTATCTTAAAAATAATAATAATATTTTTTTTAAAGTTTAAATCCATACAAAAATACGAAGTAAAGTTCTGTCGATCCATCAATTTGTTCCCATGTCCTTTCAATGCCGGCCTTTCATGTTACTTTATTTGTTAATTGTGTTACTGTTTGTATTGCGAATAAATTAACAAAAACATTTTGTCAGGGCATGTTAACTTAAATAACAATATATTCTATCCCTTCGAAGTTGCCTATATTGGGATTTTAATGAAAAAATACCCATTACATATGGATAATGGAACTTTTATCTTAGTTCCGAATCGAACGTACAAATTATTTGATATTCATCCATTTCACGGACATTGTACTCGTATATGTCACGTTTTATTTTTTACTAAAAATTATTTTCCTTGAAGTAAATTTAGAAGTATTATCAAAAAGTGACATGAAAGTACGTACCTTATGTCGGAAAAATTTAATAAACATTATACATTTAATGTTAAAAAACATAAAGAGTCTGACAAGAACACAGCATAAAACATAATAACGTGTAATCGTACGCCGTACCGTACGTTTTTGTAAATTTGCTTTCTCTGTTGTACATTCCCAATTTTAATATTTTTTTGACAACCCTACCCTTGCATAATGCAAATGCAACGCCGGAAAGCTCGAAATAAATCACGGAAAAGAAAATGAAGGCTAACGTCACAGAAAATTAATTCTTTCTCTGTTTATATTCAACTACCGTGCCCCAGTTTGTAATCAGCGGGCGTTTTTATAATGAGGCCTTGCAGGCACTGCGGACTTCTGCAAGGCGCGAAACTGTCTATTGTTGCAGCTTTGAAAGGCGCGAATAATCCGTCACGTGTCACAGCGAGACAATGGGTTATGCTTGTTTATTAAGTCATTAGGCATTGTTTACACGATTGTTCCTAATAATCATAAGCAACGGTTCAAGTGTTAATGTCATAAGAATCAGTCGCTGTAGTACAAACTACTATAAGGATTTTTTCGTGATATTTTTTAATAACCATACAATTTATTAAATATGGTATGCGCAATGGCCAGTAATTTTTATTTCAAATATAATTAATGTCTTTGTGTTCGGTGTAATAACATTGGGAATCGCCTCTGAGGAAAATCTTTATCCTTTAATTTGCGAAAACACTTTTTCAATGTATGCGATAATACAACAAAACAAACTTTGAACACAACCTCTTATAGTGACGCGCCGATATAAAATGACAATATCTCTTGCGGCTTCCTTTGACAATGGGCGGCACGTGCCTCGCGGTATTGTTTAAAGATGTGTTCGTGTGTTTTAGCGAACGAACTATGAGTTAGACGATTAAAGCTTAAAGAGTGTAAGTGAGAATATACGTGCTCTTTCTCCAAAAGTCAATTTCACATAGACGCAACCTCAATCTACAGAATAGATTGAGGTTGTGGTGATCGAATGATGGCAAAAATGTTTTCAATTGGTCAAACCTAAAATTATCACAGTGTTACTAAACTCACACTTCAAAGATGCATTTCTTAATTACATAAAACTTTGTTGCATCTCTGGTGTCATCTCTCTAACTAGGTAACGTTGCACTTTACTGGAATGCAGCAACCAATGTTTGTGCAAAAATTATTGGTTTTCGGATCTGGTTGTATGAGGCGCGGCTTTAAGTCTATGTTTTTTGTACATCGTAGAGCCAATCAGTAGCTTTTATTGCTGCTCGAATGGGCCGGCAAGACCGGGTTAGTAATGGTACTATCTCATGTCATCGTGGCCGTGGGACCTCGCACAATACCAGCGTGAAGTGGAGGCATCTTGTGCTTCTGCGTTGTGTACGGTGACTGAGGTAACCGGAAGCCCACTTGCCCTCCCCATCCCCGTCCTTTACCCTTCCTTCTAACTCATAAATATTACTCATACTTAAAAGGGGGGCAACGCACCTGCGGACCCTCCGGTGTTACAGATAAGTGGGCGACGGTAATCTCTTACCATCAGTCAGCCCCTTGCTCGTTTGCCCCCTAACAACACAACACTAAACAAAAAAAAAAGATTGTACAAAATATTCCGATCGGATTTCCTAATTACTGCACTAACTTGTTGTTTAACAAAACTCTTTAGTTCACGAATGTACTTATTCGAGAATAAATATTTTTCACAGCTCATTACAAAATAAAACTTATTGTGGACTCTGAGTCCTCGTAATAGAAGAAATAAGTAAGATTTTAGTTTCCTTTTCTCTAAGAAACTAAAAATGCATGCAAACGTTCAAAACTAGGTCAATAATACTTACTGCATCTCGCTTAAGACCAGAGACATGTCAAGAGTACAGTTAAGGCTCATATGGGCAATCGGTGCGCGGCAGGTTTTGCATGTATATGTGATTAGCGTAGTTTTGCAACTTTATTCCTTATTGCGAACGGTATATGGTTAATTATAGTTTGAATCTTTAATGTGACACGCTCACACGTAATAATACAATTAATGAAATGGACAAAGATGCTTTTATGAATAATTGACGGACTTCTTATAATAGTAGTAGTTTTCACTATTTTGACGATGAAGTCGCCGCAGATCGTATGTTCGTACCGAGAACTAAACTTATACATGTTTAAACGACTAAATTATCAAATATTACTTATAACAATGGTCGTCTAGTGGTCAGGAGGCTCGGTTTGTTTTAATAGTACGCGAGTGATCTGCGTTCGATTCCAATTATCACATTCAACACCGCTAAAATGATTGATAATAGCAATTTTAAGTGCTGAATTTACCAAGCGTTCGGCGAACGAAAATATATTAAGGAAACATGAGTGACAGAGAATTAAAAAAAAATGGGGTCATGTATAGTCCGCCAACCCGCACTGGAGCAAGATGGTGAACTCTTCCGGCTCCAAAACCCTTTTACTTACGGTGGCACCTTAAGTTCTACCAATAGCCTTGTTAATTAACTGACACTTGTGTACTAATGTTATATCCTGTACAAGAACGACCGAGCTTCGCTCGTTCAGTTCATATTGCAACAACGCTGATGATGTTGCTTCGTGCCATCTGTTGTTGAGTAGCTAACATACTGTCTGTACCTCAATAATCTATAATGGTATGGGATGGGGTAAAGATAAAAAATGTATTTGTAACTGTTTGTGTGAAAACGAATTTTCTCCTGAATTTTAATCAAATACAAAATTTTGTCTAAATAGTTGGAGCTGCTTCCGAGAAACCAATTACATATTGTATATGTATATATACACATGATGTACATATAAAATTGCTTGCTTAAAGTACTAAAGTAGCGGCGTTAGAATCTGCCCCTCATTCTTCCCGTGACTGTCGTAAGAGGCGACTGAGAGAGAAGATTTGAAAATCTATTGTCAGCCTCCGGGAGCAATCTTAGGGACAAGTCTCACCACCCACCATAATCTGTTTTAGAAGAGACGAGCCTACTCCATGATGTATAGTTTATCAATTACTGTGAAAAATAACGTGATGTGAAATGGAAACAAATCGGTCTAAATTTCTTTCATAATAAACGTATTTCAAATTTAAATTAAGAATAAAAATTAATTGTTACATTATTTTTGGCCAGACTTGTTCCATATATATGCGGTGTTAGACAGTCAATAGATGAAACAGTAATGAGATTAATCCGGGCCGTCTAACTACATTAATTTTACTGTGTACAGAAAATTCAGAAGACGTTCTTTCCAAAGGTTCATAAACTGATTTGCAGACAAAGGCACATCTTCATTTACGATAATGTAATAATAAATAAATAATGTTATGCTTTATAGTCTGTAAGGTATTTATTTATTCAATTAATTATCTATAAAAATGCCAGTGTTACTTTAATATTGAAATTTATTAAAGTTATTTAGGACCATCACCTTATTTTTTTGTTAAGATTTGATTTTTAGTTCATTTAGTGAAATAAAAGTTGCACTTAAGTCGTTAGTTAAAATAGTTTCTTAATTAACTCATAACTACTTCACAAATAACGTAATAAACATAACGTCTAATATCCATGCTGAAGGCGTTAATGACTATTTAACTTCTTCTAAAGTTCGAACTATTCTGGCTTTCGTATTTCTCGACAATGGTTTAAAACTATAGTTAATTTATTGCATTATTTAGCATTAGTCTCCTAAATAATGTTTAAGAAGAAAATAAAATAGATATTTTCGAATTACTCTCGAATGCAACAATTAAGATACATAGGGAAAGGCAGTTGAAAGTTTAATAAATCGTGTATTTGTCGATATAAACGAATTTTTTTCATTAGTATTATTTATTTACGTTACTATATAATTTAGAAATCTATTGGAAAAGTGTGGAACTATAAATTTTTAAAAACTGTTTTCGGGGGTCCTCAACGCTGAAGAGTTAGATAACAATTAGCTTCTATTGGTGGAACACCTCAAGAATCATACTTTGAGCTTCCTTTGAGCGAGAACTGAAAAGTACGTCACCAGCGACAATGACTAGTAGCGGATACGATAGAATTTGCACCTAGCGGGGATTCTAAGATGCGATAGTAGATACTTTTTTTTTTTAAAGAAGAAGGGGGGCAAACGAGCGTGGGGCTCACCTGATGGTAAGTGATCACCGACGCCCAAGAACATCCACAACACCAGAGAAACTACAGACGCGCTGCCGGCTTTTAAGGAAGGAATAGGCTCTTTTCTTGAAGGTCCTTTGAAGTCGTCTTCGATTAAAACGATTAGATACGACAAATGGCCCTTATTCTGCTGCCACCAATGCCTCTCCAGCTCTGGTCGAAATATCAAAACGAATCTCTTTATACTTGTCACATTATCTTAATATAATAGATTTGCTATTTGTTGCGGAATACAGTTAATTTACACGACTAGTTTTTCCACAACCTATATTTCTAACGTTGATCTTGGCGTCATATCTTCAACGGTTGTCGTTGTCACTTCTGCGACAGATGTGACCAGTCCAGAACTATTCAGCTTGCGTAATCAGGAAGCTATGTTTTAATTGGAACGTTGGCTCTTTGGCGGTTTTATTCGCTACGTTACATTTTATATTTACTGGCAAAATCTGATAAATGACTCTGGTTTCTTTAAGGTTGTAGCGCAGTCTCCTAACTAGTGTCCATGCTTCGTGTCTAATGAGATTCTTGGCACCTTAAGACTATTTAATGTCTTCAAGTTTCCATGTAGCAAAGCCTCGAAAATTTTTGTGTAGTTAACTTAGTCCGTCTTTAAAATGATTCTTAAAAATATCTTCTTGTTTGTTTAGGTCTCGTAATAAGCTTCCAACTCGATTCTCGCCTCGTTCTTTTGCATTTCATTTGTCTTTCGTACTCTATTCATAATTGAAGCGGTATCGACATTTAAATTGACCTTTGATATAAAATTGTATTAATAACTCAGCTGAGTTATTCAGTCTCGGACTATTATACATATCTATGTTAACAAGTCAAGGTTGGTCTATTCAAATTTGATGAACTCTCAATTCGTGCTAACTTATGTTTCTTTTTGTAACAATAGCTTCAAGTTTTAGTCAGTACGGGTATTTTTGTAACAAATATGGCAGAACACCATAATGTTATGTTTATACCTTACCAGTCTGTAAACAGCCCACTGCAGAACATAAGCCTCCGCCGTAAAGAGGGTGTTCCATAATCTCCACGCGTGGTAAACGGATATTTTTCTAGTTGGTTATCTCGCCATCTGTCGGTAGTCATTGTGATATTCTAGGCTTTTACCTTAGTCGCCTCTTACGTCACTTACGGGAAGAAAGAGCGGGAGAGGGGGTTGAACGCCGATACCACGATGTTATGTTCATCGTCACTTTTTTAATTAGTACTGTTTAGTAGAAAGAACTGAGTGTTAGAAATTCACTTCGTTTCATTATCTGTGACGAGAATGTGTATCACAGAGCCGAAAGTATCGAAGAAAGAAATTCACGTAAGAAGCTCCCACGTCAAATCAGTCTAATCGGATGTAATCGGTACTACCGGTGAATGAACCGCATTGTCAGTGCCCGCGTCTCGGATATGAATTCAATGAAGCTCTAACTCTTGGCCGTATGGCTGTAAATCCCACGGCGTTCGATTATCAGTGTACGTAGATTATACTTTGTAGTATTTATAATTTGTGTTTTATTCTACTAGCCGTAATAATATGCTATTGTTTTTGGACTATGCGCATAACGCCTTATGATGAATGGACATAAATTAATAATGGTGATGTAACATATACATGAATCAATCGATAGACGACATACGGAATTGACAATGAGAGAATTGGTTTTTGTTTTTATTTTAATAAGAAAGTTTAGGAACAAATAGAAAGTATTTCTTAAGTACCGTAAATACAGAATTTTATTCCATGTGAATCGTGAGCAACGTATTGTACGAGTTGAACTATTAATTGATAGTTACTAAGCAACTTTCAATACAGATCGAGGCCCATGTGCCAGACAGACAGGCAGGCAAACGAGTCTAGATCGAATAGAAAGTGAAGGCATGACAAAACAATGGGCAATTTAACTTGGTACTTTCACTTACTGCTACTGAAACAATGCGAGTTTTGTGTAAATCTAACGAGATAGTCTCAATATGGAACAAAAGTCTCTCGCCGCTGTAAATAACGATTTTGGCGACGACTGTACCTATTGAATCAAAATGCAAGAGGGAATTTAAAGCATTGTACATTGCGTACAGTTGTTCTTTGTTGGATGTTGAGATCTGAAAGCGGATTGAATTAAAAGTATTATTTTGATGTCTGTCCCGTTTAACTTTGTCCGAATCATTAATCTGGTTCTAGGGTTTCTATTTAATCAATCCTACATGTTTTTTTAAAAATACCAGCAAAGCCATTGATTTATGTGCATTATGATTATTTATATATGCATATCATTAATTAACTCTTAATTAATTACACACATTACATAATGTAATAAATTTACTATACATATAATAGATGAATATAATATATTAAACCTAAAAGTTTGTTTCTTTAGTGGTTAAGGACAATGATTGAATAGCGGGCACGAATCTGCGACGTCACATTTCGCAGTTCGCACCGCGCTAATAGCGTAATGGGTTAGGCTATTAGCGCTTCAAAACTAAATAATAGTTAAAGAGGAGAATAATCTAATTTTTTTTCCGAAAGTCTGACAAGGCTTTGGCGTTCGGCTGATGGTGCAAAGTCCATCCGTCTACGTCCAACCCACACCCACATTTTTGCGCCAAGATTCCGACACTGCGCTCCCAAACCCGCTTTCCCAGTGTCGTGAGTCACCTACTCACAGAGCAGATCTTTCATGAAAACGCCTTTGTACAGCAATAGACTTATACAGTCTGAAGAAAAATAACAGTGACTAATTAAATATGTTTTGTTAAAAGAATGCTTTTTTCTGTTGTTCCTTCGCATAGCTTCAAAGACACATCTCGTATAGTTAATATTGGTGACAATTTCTTAATTTTTTTTCGATTGAGAGAAGGCCAGGATAACGATGAAGAAAAAAAGTTTATTAGTATAAAAACAACGTTTTAATAAATCTTAAGACTGTTCTTATTTTAACTGTTGGTACAATCAAAGGTGCTAAATGGATTTATTGAGTGAAGAGAAACAAGAGAATGGGTGTTTCGCATATGTCTAATTTAAACGGATTGAATAACCCAAGCTATGTCGTAACTAAAGTACCTAAGTGTAACAATGACTGTAAAGTAATTAAAGGGTTATATCACAGAAAGTATGGAAAAATATACGCGACTTATGTGACAGCTGACTGCGGTCACCGCTTAAGTTTATTTAACTAAGATTCATTTCCTCGTTTCCCGCCTGTCTAGTGAAGTAGAGGCAGTGAACATGGTTGAGTCTAGGGTATTGGATGCAAAAAGAAATCACGCGAAATAAAAGATTTGCTAGTACTGTTGTGAAAACGTTTCAAAGACGCGAATTTTACATTTAACAACATTGAATAAAGATAAATGCGAGTGCAAATGGTAGAGTCGGGAGAGGAAGACCAAGGCGAAGATTTCACGATCAACTCGAAGACGTTCTGAAAAAATGCCACATCAAGAGTACTCTAAACTAACGAGCATGCATGCGAAGATTAATGAAAGTGGGAGAAGCGAAAGACTTATGTCAGGACCGTAGCAAGTAGAAGAAGATTGTCTCTGCCTACCCCGTTGGGAACAAGGCATGAATATATACATACATACATACATAAGGAGCAAGTAACACAAAACAAGTTGTTTCGTGTTACTCGTTCCTCATTTATTTATTGTATTGTATATGTGTAACAGTAAAGCAAAGCACCCTGTAAGCGCCCACTTCTGGGCAAAGGCCATCTTCGCAAATATTTTGACCGGGTTTTGGAGCCGGGAAGGGCCCGCCACGCTGCTCCAGTGCGGGTTGGCGGGCTTCACGTATCCTCGAAATAATATTTTATTATTTGTCAGACATTTTTTCAGATTTTCCCACGATGTTTTTCTTCACCGCTTACCACGTGGTAAACATTAAAATTTCTATTATGACAATTTTAATGTTTACCACGTTTCCGACATTGAAATGGGCACCACACTTTAGGTACAGTCTATTCAATAAAATCTATCAAAAAGTAATTAACAAAATCGGTTCACAATCGGCGAAGACATCGCGAAACACAAAAAAAGAGATGATTTATAAACCTCCTCCTTTTAAAATTAAACTATTATTTACCGATTTTGTCGAGTTTATTTACCTTTTTTTTAATCCTGTCGTTTCGTGGTCACCTAGTTCAGTGTTTGACGTCCTCATGTCATAGTTAACCCGGCTACCGTCAGCTTTCTAATTATTAATTCTTGGTCCGATATATGCAGAACGAGCTTACAGAATCTTGAAGTCGTGCAGGGGTATGCATGGTATTGGATTTAATTTTATTTATGACAGAATCCAAAACAGGTGGTAGCACCCAGCCATCATCTTTATTGAAATTCGGATGTCAAGTCTTAGCAGGAGTCGGTATTCTATTGCGAGGGTATGTGGTCTGTCAAATCTAATGTAATGGTTGGGCCGATCTTGAATATGACCACAGACTGCAGACTTCTCAAAGCGTCTATGTTTTACATCAGCTATCTTTAAAATCCGCAAACTCCGCCTCGCAGAATACCGGCGCGAAGTAGGCAGCTTATGTTTCTGCATTTCGTTCGGTGAGTGAGGTATCCGGAGTCCCACTTCCCCTCTCTATCCCCCTCCTCTTCCTCCCCCCGCATTTCCCAAATACCCTTAAAGGTCGGCAACGCACCTGCAGCTCCTCTGGTGTGTACGTGGGCGACGGTAATCTCTTACCATGAATCGCTCGTTTGCTGCCCTTCCCATAAAAAAATAAAAGGTCAATTTAAATGTCAATACCGCTTCAATTATGAAAAGTGTCGGCAACCACTTGTTGACAAACGTAGTACAGGATACAACATGGAGCGATGGTGTATGTGACTATGTGTGGTATATGCACAGCCAATGGCGTGCGTAGAGTTTTGATTCTGAGTAGGCAGTAGGTACAAAAAGCTGGTGTGGATTATTTCTATCACAATATAAATAAAAAAAAAAAAACTTGTTTCGCCCAACGTTTTTTTTAATCTACCACTGTTTCGTAATGAGGTTCCCCTGACAAAGAAGTAGTAGATATTCTCTTTTTTTTTAATTTTTTCAAAACTTAACCTTTTAATGGCTACTATGCAGCTCGGGAGCGATTCATTTCCCAGAGATTATCTTATAATAACCCATTTAAAAAAAAATCATTGATAGGAAGACTTTGCGCAATTACTGGGATTCACACACTGAGACACCACTGAGATAATTTCTTAATATTGGCAATGGTAGAGCTATAAGAAATGCAAATATATTTATAAAGATACTATGTCGTATCTCGTCTGCCCTTAACCCAATGGAAAGTTTCTATACATATAATATGGGGCATGCAGGTATATATTTTGTAGCACACACCTTGTTATTTACCTACTTACGAGTAAGTTAATAAGCTCTCTCCGTAATTGCAGCCTCCCAGTCTCGTTAATATTTCAGTAGTGTTTGAACGGGTCATTAATCGAATCTAGAGTCGGATGCGAGGCACTCACTAGCTTGCATACTTAATATCCGGCAGATGTGTACCTAAAGTAGGGAATATTGGTTATATGAGAAGAATTTTTAGTAAACTAATTTGTACTCTAAACCAACGAGTATGCATGCGAAAATTGATGAAAGTGGGAGAAGCGAAAGACGTATGTCAGGACCGTAGCAAGTGGTAGAAGATTGTCTCTGTCTACCCCGTTGGGAGCAAAGCGTGAATATATACATAGATACAATTTTTAGTACTCGTCATTCTAATCATGTGATCAAGTATAAAACATTTGCGGAAAAATTTTATAGTTAAATAAATTGGGAAATATCTTTAACCACAAGATTATTTTTCTATACTAGGATAGAGGTCCAAGATTCCTACCGATATTATATTTATTTAGGCACTCTAGTCTGTGAGACTTAGGGGTAGATTACGGATTTCGATTAAGCGAGATCCTGTTCAGCGTACAGCAAGTTCAGTCACCGGTTTTACCTATACACAATTGAAGCTTTGTATTCAACACGTGAGTAAATTCTAAATGGTAGACCGAAAATTGGTCTTTTATAATTCCTTACCAACTCTTAACGGTACGTTCTAAGATAAACCAATATGCGGGTACAGTAACATATACATGAGGTAGGCTAGGTGTCTGTCTATGGCAGCCACAATAACCATTTACCATAATGGTGATAATTCATCATCCTTACTTCTACTTTGTTTTTCTAGCCTATAAGTGTATCCACAGCATGTGGTACATCCTGCTAATTAATAAACGATACTATGGCGATTGAACGATGTCGTAAAATTAATCAGGATTTACCGAACCCAAATCCCAAAGATAAGTGATGGGGAGCAGCACCAGTCTATTTTTGGCGATTCTTTTACATTAAGGCAGTTTATTGGAAACTTAAAAACGACAGGGAAAGCAACAATTTTTTATAAATTCATGACGCTCTACAAAGAGAAGCCATAAATTAAGAAAGACGAACTCATGACGCGTTACAACAATAGAAATTCTATTGTGATAATTCGTTAAGAGTTAAGGAACCTTTTAAATTAATATTTGTGCTATTTATTAGACGGCCGACCCCATACCTATTTTCTTTTCGTTTCTATTGACTTACGTGGCAATTGAGGGAGAACCCTTGAACATTTCATGGCCATCTCCAGGCAACATTCGCTTAACCGGGCGACAACCCGTTTTCTCTAAAGTAGCGAAAAATTTATTGCGGAGTCCAGTCTGGCTATGTCTCAACATACGTTACGTTTACGTTTACGTTACGTTTGGGTACTCATACCCGCACTAGAAGTAAGATAAGCATTGTACAATTGCAGACGGTAGTTAACCAACCAATGACTACATACCCACAAAAAAATGCACCAAAATCACAAGCGTAATTAGTTAGTGAACTTACAGGTGCGAATACATTCCAGCTATTGATATGTCTGTCCGTAAAAATAAATAAAAACTTAAGAATTTTTTACGTAGTTAATCCTTGCAATGTATATATATGTTATGCCGAGTAGAAAGCCACGTCCCAGGCGTTGTTACAAGCGACATTAGCATGCGCATCTGGTCTAGTACTGTAACGATGCAAGTTATTGACCGTGTGTTAGTCTGTTCCGGTCCCGATTGCCAACTGGACTCGAAGCACGTGCGTTATTGTGTACTGTATTCCTCGCGTGGAGTACGCAACGTATTTATCTCACATCAGGATTAAATTTCAATATAAAACGTAGTTACAATAAACGTCGTTACGAAATGTACCCAGAATCTTTTCCCACCGACTTAGAATAATATGTGCTATACCGATTTGGAATTAAAATATTTCCATAAATGTTGAGTTCCAAAATGCTTAACAATAATGAACAATAAGTTTGAAGGCAAATTTACCCAAAATAAATGAATACTATCTCAAAATAATTATTGTAAGAATGTTTGTTATTCACGACTTGAATTGTAAATAATTACAAGATTTACGCCATAGCTTAATTACACGAATAGACCCAGCAAATTTACTTAGGTGCGAGTGTTTCATATTAGAATATAGAACAAATAAAACCTAATACAGAGATAACAGCAAAGACAAAATAATAAAGGACGATATCTCGTACCTTTACGAGAATTGCTGGGACATTTTCTGCGACATTTCAGTTATAGCAGTATAATATTTACTTTTCTTTTCTTATATGGTTAAGTTGAGGGGTGAGGAACGAGCTAACATTCCACCTGATGGTAAGTGTCTACTGCAGCTCATGGACACCTGCAAGCAAACTCAATCGAATAGGGTTACAGATGTGTTGTCACCCCAGAAGACTAAGCCAGAACGCCTCACAGCTCGTAATTATACTGCCTGACACGTACCTTTGAAACCGGAACTTAGTAATTGCACTGCTGCTTGGCGGCAGAAATGGGTAAGGATTGGTACTTACCCACGCGACTCCTGCCCAGAGAAAGAATCCACTACCTCTAAAGACTAGAAGGATTATACTAAATAATACACAATACAGCGGTGAAGTACAGTTTCATTCTTGTATTATTAAGTAATATAGTACAAAGGTAATATGTGTTATGATAGACGAGTGGTTAGAGGATATCCCTCCAAACCAAGATACTTGAGTTCGATCTCCTACGTGGAAAGGTTGTTTTTCGTTACTTGTGTACGATTTTTAAGTTAGTTACATTGTCCCACATAAGCTCTGGTGAAGAGAGAGTATAAACGACTAATATGTCTAGACCTCTGATCACCCTAAAAGTAGGTATATCGTCTGTGGGCTCTTATATCATAAGATGCTGGACCGAATAAAACCCCCACGGTTGATACGCTGTTGGCCCGGTGCCCTTGATATCTTCGACGGAAACGACTTGCGAGCAGATAGCCCGCATGTTAAGAGTGCCTCTTGGCATTTTCCTTTCAGACCAAAAATACATAAATAAATGTTTGCAACGGAAATATTAAACATATGTAGTAAACATGAAGTATTTCTCTAGAAAATCCACAACGCGGTATAAAGGCACGAAAGATTCAGAATGTATTGTTTGTTTCGAAATTGCAGGTGCAGCTGTCGACAAACAGTTGCGACAGCGAGGCCTTTGTACACAACGCACGTATCTCGCGATAAAGCCGACCCCCGTTGTAAACGCCGCGTTCGCTTGCGAATGGGAGAAGGTTAAGAAATAAGGTGACAGATAAATTGGAACTGGAACTCGTTGCGTTTGTTAGGTTGAGCTTTATTTAAGTACCACTAAACAGTGAAGAGCATATTAAGAGGAGTGCATAGTAATAGGAAGAGGTTCTGGCAATCGATTAGTGGTGGAAGATCATCGTAATTCGTCGATACTTTATCCCACAGACTAGACATGGGGAGAAGCATCACAAGGACAAGGGTATCGGAACTCACCAATCTGCTAGCTCGTCGTGGTGAGTATGAGGAAACCTTTCAAGAAATGTATGCCGGATTCTAAGTAAGACTGATGTAGATGAAGAATGAGAAGAAATTGTAAATACAAAAAAGATTCGACGGTAGCAGGTCTGTCTGCGTTCCTACATACGTCCAGACAAAGTCAGGAACATAGAAGCTTTTGGATGTAGGCGTACAATGAATATTGTGTATTTGACACCACTACAATCGACCACTTAATTTTTTTATTGGATATGATTGAGAAACTGGTACGCGAACACTTTTTTAAACCATCTGATACTTGTTAGTATTTATTCTGGTTTATTATCTATTTATGTATTAATGTGTTTGCTTGTATGTATATGTCTGTGTTATTTCTGTATATATTATAGTATGTATTTGTATATCTATACGTATGTGTAGAAATGTATGCTTATACATTATAGATGTTTTAATTATGTAGTAAATTTCTCAATTAGCCTCTTCATATTTATATTTTTTTAAATTTGATGCATCTATCACCACATTTCTTCACGCCCTGGGTTGACTGTTAGAGAATGCCAAAAGGCATTAAGTCCGCCTTTTGTAATCCTTTTGGTGTAGACAATAAAGTATAAATAAATAAATAAACTGAACTAACAGTTTACGCAGCCCGCGACACCTGCAGACAACTTCAATCGAAGATGGCTAAAGTTGTGTTGTCAACATCGAGGACTATGATTGCTTGTAATTATACTGGCTCACTGTACCTTGCAAATCGGAAGAAACCTTAGTTGTACCGCTGATTGGCCGCAGAAATGGTGATATTAAATATAAATAAGGATACGTAGTAGACACATGACACACACGTTTTCGAATTCGAAGTAGCACGCATACGACAAGATCTGAGATAAGAGAGAAAAAGATATCTTTTTCGTTTTCTTTTTTTTAAACGTTTTAAGAAAAAAAAAGCATTTGTTTTATGCAGTCAGCATTAAAAATCAAAAAGAGAAGCGTATGTTAATCCACATTTGCGCTACCGCCGTAACTAGCATACATTTCCTAATTTAAAAACGTTAAATTTAAAAAGTCATAGACTGCAAAGAAACCCTTTGTAATTTCCACCAACTCAGGTCTTATCTCACTCCCTGTTAATTTGCATGTGAGTTACAGATACTCCTGTTACTAATTTGAACATTTCCTTTTCATTCTTTCATATTAACCCTTCTAACTCATAATCTTGAACCAATTGAAATTCTGATGTTATATGTCATATCATGTATGACATATAACATCAGAAATCGTCATACGTATGACACTTAAAGGAAACGACCTTCCGCAAACCATCTTTTCGCATCTCTTTGAGATTGAACTGGCTCGTCTTATTGAATAAACAATGCTGAAAGCGTAAAATTGTAATTATTTGTATTGTTTTCTTAGTTGTATTTTGATTCTGCACGTCCATTCTGCATAACAAGTACGACATAAATCTAAATAAAAGATCATACAAAAGATAGACTATGGCCAGGCACTATTTATATCTATATTAATGTACAAAATTATTTGTATATATGTATGTTTCAACAGATTGAAATAAAAGGTATTTGACTGTTTTTGGTGGAACTTTTTAAATTGTTTACTACGATTCCAGAAGTGCTTTATTCTAATGTGAATTATGGTGAAAGTTTGTTTGTTTATCGTTCAGTAACACTTATAGGGCTGAACGGATATTAACAAAACTTGGTAGAGATGTAAATTATATTACGCATATGCATAACATAGATATTTAGAAATAAGAATTCTTTTAGAACAAAATTTGTAACGCGAGCGATGCCACAGGCAGCCGCTAGTATAATATTAATCTTAATTAGGATCAGTAATTAGTTATCTTGAAAGCGGTATCACCAATCTGCCTGTTTAAAAGTTTCTCCGCAAAAGAATCCACGCCGATTTCGATTCGTGACATAACAAGCGACAAAAACGATGTAATGCATATTTAATGGCAATCTTATACAGTTTAACTGTAATCATTACTTATACGGATGCGCAAAACTCACAAGGAAGTGATGTCAACGACACTTCGTAGGAATGTCGACCGCAGACGAACGAAACAGGTAAATAACCTGCGCTAAAATTTCACTGAGGCATGATATAAAAAAAAATTAATTGCGTGGAACCGACGGGAAGCATTCCTTTGAATCGTCCCTTGAGTTCTGAATGAAGAGTACATTTCTGGCAACCCCATTAAATTTTATCAATTGAAATGTTTTACAAAAGAATATTGTCTCCTTGTGGCTTGATAAGATACGTTTTCTATAGGAGTGCTTTATTTATGATTGAAATAATTTTAAGGTCATCTCTCCACAAGGTTGCAAGTTATTACTATTAATTCTACTACATTTATCCACTGGAGTTTTAAAGTAAAACTGTAGGGTACAATGTCATGGCAAATCATAAGGTGACATAGAGACACACTGGGGATCTTTTTTTTATAGGAAAGGCGGCAAACGAGCAACTGTTCACCTGATGGTGAGTGATTACAGTCGCCTACGTGTGCCGCAACACCGAATGCGTTGCAGGGCTTTAAGGGTGTTTGGGAGATGGGAGGGAGGACGAGGAGGTGGATGGGGAGGGGAAATGGGCCTCCGGTTACCTAACCTAACCTAACCTAACCTAACGAAACGCAGAAGCACAAGATGCCACTATTTCACGCCGGTATTCCGGGAGGTCGTGGTAGAAACCCGCACGAGCCGGCCCGTTCGAGCAGCATCAAAAGCCGCTGCTTGGCTCTACCACGTATAAAAATACCAGAGTTACTATCATTAACTAAGTAGGTACTGTTGTGATTGTAGAAGTATTTTTCCCGGATCTATTAGCAGTAAAATAAATGCAGAAACCTTTTCATACCAACAAAATAAGAACAATTTGATTACTCCAAAAATCTTTCATTAATGTATAACGGTTATTATATATACGATAAAATCTGTAAATAATAGTTACATTTCATTTATGACCTTGCGAACTTGCGAGATAATGTCCCTGTTATCTTCTTACAATACGGTCTCTGTTGGGTAATAGAGGTGCTAAAATAGACAAACGCTGTTTTATGAGTTAATAATTATCCCGCGATTTCTCTGGATTAAGTTAGGCCATGCCCTTCCCCGGGGTCCTACGTATTTCCAAATTTCATCGAAATCGGTTCATCGTTTTAGCCGTGAAAACGTAATTCACACATATTTATTTTCGCAATTATAATGTTAATAATGGAAGTACGGATGTGAGTTTTTTTTTTTTATTTCTGATACACCAACAGCATAGATATCTATAATTCCTTTAGAACTAATTGTTAAAGTTCTGATACTCGAGTTTACACATTAATAAAGTGAGTGTTGCCATAAGTTCTGATATTTAAGAGAACATTGTCCCAATTTAGTGTTTCACTCACGAGATCAAAACTAAATTCGTGCAATTTAAACAATAGTATGCACAATGCGGATGAGGGAAAACTTTCATCATTACTACGTGTAGTGCTCCGTTTCTGATTTATAATACATTAGTGTACGCAGGCGAGTTATTTAAAACTAGCATTGCAGACTGTCTATGCTGATCGAGCGTAGTAAATGTACATGAGAAACAAAAATTGTAAGGAAATTTAAAAAAAAAAAGCTGAAAGTTTTTATGACGTTTCGATAATAAATTGTTTATAGGTTATAAAAAAAAGGTTTCATAGACATTGAAAGTAATAAATGTATGTCTATATACAATTTATTATTCCGTAGAATCGAAAGGAATGAAAAAAATCAAACATTACGCTTAACGGTTTAAATAAACAAAATAATGTTTAAACTATTGAAGCATTTCTTTTTCGTATTTTTCCTATCAAACGTATTGGTTCGCAAACGTTTTGGATCTTAAGTAAACATATCAAATATCAAATTTCTATCTTATTTGTTTGTCGTATAACGGTGGTAGAAAAATACCCTCGAGGATTTTATATACGCAGACAGGTTACAGAAACTAATGTAACTACATGACCTTTGTACGTATCGATTTATTTTCAAATATTAGATCCTGTCAAAATTAATGGAAGCCTGCACCGAGCGCTAAGACATTAATATACAGTTGTAGGTAACTTTTTTATTCAAATACCACTCTATGTCATTCCGCAAGTACATTAAGTTTCAACCCCCTTAGAGCTCAGTTTCTTCTCTCGTAACATTTTTTTTATTTAGCGAACAGAGCTTCTAACAGTCCAACTGACGGTAAGTGGTCACTGCAGCCCGTGAGCATCAGCATATAATTATTCAATGGAAGAAGGTTATAGGTGGCATACCACTCCTGAAGCCTCAGTCGATTTTAACTGATTTTCAATGGATACGAAGTGACCTATAGGGAAGAAATACGATGGGCAGTAATTACGACAACAGTTTTTTATTTTGTACGTAATACATGTATAATGTAAAGTAAAGTAGCAGCCTATAAGCCCGCCACGCTGCTCCAGTGCTGGTTGGCAAGCTTCACATATCCTCGAAATAATATTTTTATTTTTCTCAGACATGCAGGTTTCCTCTCGATGTTCTCCTTCACCGCTGAGCACGTGGTAAATAATTAATATATATATATGTATTTATGTAAATACTGAATTAAGCATTCCCGATTCTTTTTAGCGGTGAACGCGCAAACCTGTGTCTTTTTGGGGTTGAATAGGACCAAATTACGTCGACCCATTTATTATATTATTCATCGATATAAATTGTATTATATATCGGTAAGTAAAAGAAAACCACCAGCTGGTAAATATCCCACTACTGGGTAAAGAGTGAGTTTGTCCGTCGTCTGGTTTTAATATAACAAAGGCCGACAAACCTATCTCATATTTAGTTGAGATAAACGCAGTAAAATTTTTTATATTCGGAATAGGCGGCAAACGAGCAAGCGTTTCACCTGATGGAAAGTGATTACCATCGCCCACGTACATCTGCAACACCAGAGGTGCTGCAGGTGCGTTGCCGGCCTTTAAGGCTATCATATATTATAAGGGAGGATGTGGAGGGGGATGGGGAGGGAGAGTGGGCCACCGGATACCTCACTCATCGAACGGTTAACCCGGTCGAGCCGGCCCATTCGACCAGCAGCAAAATCCGCCGCTTGGCTTACCATTATATTTTTTGTTTATATTCACATCCCCCTTCCTAGTGATTTTCGTTTTTATAATATATATAAACTGTGCACAATTCAGCCCAATATGTAATCATAAACAAAATTGCCTGAATTGTTATATTTACCACACGAAGTTGTATTGCCTAACCTAATGGTACGTGAGCTAACGAAATGGAGCGAGTTGGAAATGTGTCGAGGTCGGGCGCAGATCTCGACAACTGATTTCAGTATTGACATGAAGACTGCACAATGCCGACCGACGTTTGCCCGATCCTCTGTAAACTGTTCATTTCGTCGTGAACATGCAGTTGATTGGTCGTCAGCAATTTTCTGCTTGCCTCTCGTTTCATTATAATTTGCGAATATGGACATTTTTAACCACGGAGCGGAGCGAAATGTACTGGTGAAAGGTCTCCCGTGAAATGTTTAAGTAGGTCTTTAAAGCTGGGAATGGTGCGCCACATTGTTCCAGTGCGCTCTGGGGGTTTGATTTCTCAGGCATGCAAGTGTTTGCGCAATATTTTTTTAATCGTTTCTGAGGCTCTGGCCATCGAAAGTTCGTGGAATAATCTCAAGATGTCGAACTCAAAACCCTCCGACTAGTGATGAGGAATAGCATCACCAGTGTGAGGGTACCGGCACTCTAACACCAACATATACCGGCTATCTTGGAGAGGCCTATGTTCAGCTGTGGACCTTAATAGACTGATGTAGTAGTAGTAGTATATATATATATGTATATGTAACGGATGGCTGCATATCTGATGTCTATGGGTCTAGAGTTCGCAGCAATAGTTAATATTTGTGCTAAAACAAATGATTGGTTTTCGGGTGTTGTGTTCGTCCCGTCTCTGACGCTGTATCTGACCGCTGCAGTGACTATTATATGGAATATAGGAAGGTGACGACGAGCCTGCGCCTGCGCGTTCGCGCTTACATTTACTGCACTATGATATCTCCTGCGCAGTTGACTAATTGCCGATAGTATCATCATCATCATACACTAAGTCTGCGTATAATAATAAAAGCCTAAGCGATCAGAATGATCTGTTAAAAAAGGCAACTAAAAATATAATTTTCCTCTTAGTTATATATACTTGTAATAGCATAGGAAAGTTATCTCATTCAAGTGAAATTCGGAATTGTGACTTTTACGTTTATCTTGCATTTATTATTATAAATTCACCCTTGTGTGTGTGTTTTTGTGTGTGTTGTAGATCGTATTATATTTTGATCTGGGTGGTTTGTCCATGTGCAATTCATGTATGTAAACTGCTTCCGCGACACATGAGGAATTCCTACAATGGACGGTAACATATTTAAAAAAAGAAAATATAAATAATAATTGATATCGTAGCATAAACGGCAACCAGTGTAAGGATTCAAGTCGTAGACTTTCGCGGTCCGTCGATTATTATTTATTTCGTATGCTGTCTTAGTAAAAGGTATTCTTGTTAATTTAAATACATTTGCATTTGACATGTTTTAGAATTTAATTTGACGTGGTGTTTTTTTAACGCATAATTGAACACGCTTAAAATGCAATTGACCTTTAATCTATTTTTGACTACTGTATGTTATGTCTCAGATTAAATAATGGGCAACTGATAAAGATTGCGAAACAGGTTCTGTTTCTCTTGTTTCGTTAAGTGTTTAGGTACGTTTTTAATGAAGACGTTAAAAAGTTTTTTTTTAAGAGATAAACTTATTTATTGACCAAGTGTAGGTAGGTATATTGTTTATTACTAGGGAACGCAGTGGCTTCTGAAGGCAAGCTCGTGATATTGCAAACTTATTTCGAAGTATGTATTTACATATTTTAGTAATGCATATACAATTTCATGTTTTGTTAGTTTCACCTACATGTGTTTTAGTGAGTTTGAAATCTTATAATAAATTAACTTTTTAAAGCTTCGTAAGCTTTTATATTTACAAGTGTATAATACAAATGGTTAGAGCACACACTTTACTGACATAAAGCGTGAGTGACCTGGGTTCGATCACAAGTGCGGGCACGACTAAAATTGTTAATAGCAATTTCAAGTGCTATAGAGGAGGAAAAAACATCGTGAGGAAACCTGCATCTCTGAGACATAATAAACATATTCCAGGCTCCAAAACCCTCTCAGATATTGGAGAAGGAGACCTATGCCCAGCAGTGGGTACTTACAGGCTGCTACTTTACTTTTACTGCTTTAGTAGCATTATTTCCTAGGGCTATTATACGTCATTATATCCCATAATGTTAATATAACCCACCGCGAATTCAGAATTTTAAATGATAATCATTTTAACTATTTTCACTTTCTTCACTTCTATACTAATATTAAACAAAACTTTACGTGTTCTTTTTGTAATTGCTAATATTATTTAAAGTTTGCGGTTCTTAGCTGAAGCGTCGGTTTGGGTTTTGTCCTTGGACAGTAATCGAATAGATTGCCTGGATCACGGGGAATTGACCAGAAAATCTTAGCTAGAGATTTTTAAGCTCGTACATTATTAAAAAAATCATTGCTGACATTATGTGATCACTAATCATCATTAGCGACAACTGAAATGGTTTTTCTTCTCTTGTATTTATTTAAGTTATTTTAACTATGTATTTATGCCTATTTAGTCTTATGTAATGTTATTATAATATAAATATACCTGTAGTTTATTTAGGTATTAGCATGTAAGTTTATTATTTACACCACCTCCCACCGTTTAATAGGTCATTTTTTCCTTAGCCTTAAGGTTGTCTGGAAGAGAGCGCTCTTTACTGATAAGACCGCCTTATTGTACCTACCTCTTAAGTTTATTTTTCTGTTTGTTTATTTTGTGTTTTTGTAGTGTACAATAAAGTAAATACACACATACATACATACGTTTACAATAAAATATGATCGTGTATAAAGCTAACTATACGTCTAATTTGATCACTTACAATATGCGCACGTCCTATTGTCTGCAAGAAACACTTATATAGAGTGTAATCGTTTGCACCTTAATAGCATTACGTGATTGGGAACGCCTATAGCCTTGTGAAGTGTCTCGTGGAACCGACGTTTGAATTACAACGAATTCATTAGGAATTAAACGGGAGATATTTGCCATTGAGATACATTAACGCCCAGTAATCGAGAGCGCAAAGGGTTGTATTTTTAGTTTAGTTTTATTTATAGCGTTATATCCGCTTCGGCGGAAGAGTCTCGCGAACAGAACGCGTGTGGGACGCTAAGATAAATAAAATTCCTCTTAACTAGATTTCACAAAAATTTAACGAAGGGAAAAAACTTTGAAAGTGACAATGGCTTCCGATTGACGGCTGTATAACCATCTCGAAAAATACCAGAGCAAAATCAGATCGATTAAGCAGCTCGATGCCGGGCAGCGGTGTCTAAAGTGCGAGGTGTCTGGTACTGCCATCGTCAATCTGCTGCCGTCCGTATCGATTATGGCATACTCTCCTTATGACCCGGCAGTGGACTATTTGCAGGCTGTTAAGATAAGGTAAATGTCACAAAAATGTAAAATGGACGGACAGAATATACGTTGCAACAATGATACCGAGAAATTATTACACAGTCATACCAACATTATGGTTTAAGTTACATTACTGCTATTATAAAACAATCAAATATGTCCATCCCTATTGTTTGTTTATGGAGCCATCGATGCGTTTTAAAACACTATGCGTCAAAAATAATGAACGCACAGGAAGTAAACTAAAGTTGTCTGTGTATTAAATGGCGTCATGGCATTGCCACACATTGAGAAATTACTTACTTTTACGGAGACATTATATGTGAATGCGATTAAAATCAAGTTTGATATAGCTCAATGATAATATGTCAGTAATTATTGAATTCGCATAAAATTCGTCTAGCATTTTTGCTTTACGTAACCTATGTTCGTAATCGTACCTAATGAAGTTTTGCAAAAGATCTTCGCTAATCTTTTCGCTAGCAACTCACATCTAGATAGTAACTAATTCACTAACTATACTTTCTTTAATCTTTTGCCATCCAATCGTCTATATATTTATAAAGACTGCTTACGTATGGGCTTGCCATGTGATAGTAGGCGTAATGAAATATAAAAAAAAACATGTTACTTGTGTAGGAACCCCTTAATATTCAGTTTTTGTTACTTTTAATACAACGTACCGTCGTTTAAAGGGTGGACGGGTGCACGGGTGAAGGTCGGATGGCGTAGACTTAGTAATAGGGCTTACTGCGGAACCAGAACGTGAGTAAAGCTTGGCAAAAACATAAGCACCCAAAGCTAAAGCTTACAAAAACTTGTGATGAAACCACCTAGGAGCCAACAATCATATAAATAATATAAAAAAAATCAAAAAACCTGCGGGAGCTTTTTGCCTGTTCTCCGTCAGAGGAACCTCAATGCGAAACGATGGTGGATAAAAAAATACTATGATTTTTGAGATTTACAAATAACATATATATATAATAATTGATGAATATATATATAATATAATTTATATAGATTTTGACATTGTATAACCAGTACCGAAAATGGATAATTATGCTACCCATAACCTTAATACTTCTAATTTATGAAAATATGGAGCTATTGTGGCATACCCAATTTATTGCGTTCTTCGGTGACAATCCCCTTAGTGATTGCTAACAAGGGTTACATCAAAGTTGGTATCTAGACACCTTCGATACACAACACGCATCTAAATGTATCTCAAATTTCCAAGAATCTGTACTAACCAGACGGAATGTTCACAAACACTATGTTAAATTATCAGTCCAAGTGTTAATTAAAAACTTCCGTTAAACAAAGTACAAGTAAGTCAGTACGAATGTTTGATTTTCGAACACATAAAGTTAACAAATTAAATTAACAAGTAACGCCGGCATTAATTAAAATTCCTTTGCCTTTCTCAAAGTATACCGTAATGCGTAAACGCTTCTCTATCTTTTTAAATTACACATGCACGTAACTTCATACACTTGGAATGTAGAGATTGTTGTATTCGTATAAAAAGAACAATTCGAGGCAAAGTTCTTAAATCGTATGTACGTACGATTTTTCTATCATAATTGTAATTAAATGGTAATGGGTTTCAGATATCGAATATAAAAAAAAAACCTAGCTGACCCCTCGCTGCGTTGGACTGCTTTCAAAGTATATTATAGAGACGTAGGCAGAGATAACAGACTTCCATTTAGCACGGAAAGATCTCGTTTTTTTTTGTATAACGTGGGGGAAAGGTGCTCGCACCTACGGACGCCGGGATGCCGGAACGACTAATACCCCGTGGGGGTATTAGTCCGATAAAGTACGCTGTTCGCTCGGTGGCCTTTACAGCTTCGGCGGTAAGACTCAGATTTCGTTTACCTCTTTCACAGCTACACATACACCACATTTTCGTCTGTCATGGGCGCTTTTAATTTGGCTCTCTTAATATATCGCCAATTTGGTGGACACCAACATCTCCGCCTATGGCACCTCCCGACGACTCTAGCCACTCCCTTCTGGAGCAAAAATCTTCTTAGGGACTCTTTCCTGTAGACCTTACATGTTTTTATTTGTTTTCTTTTACTATTAAGACTCCACTTTGAAAACAATCCTTGTTGTTATTAATAGACCTATGGAAACTGTAAGGTGTATAACATTTTTTTTTATACAAATTAAAGCTAAAACCGAGTCGCCGTTTTAATATAAAATTAACAGATATTTGAATTTATGCTTCTGCATGTAAAGCATTTCAAATTTGAAGAGAACCTAAATATGCAATTTCAAAATTGATGTAGTTTGGGGAAATGCGCCGCACGTCGACTGAGACATGAAATAATTTCTCGCTTTCCGATTTAATATATTCTATTTTCGGTGTTGGCATTGCATGAAAGTTGTATCTAGATCGCAGCGGTACAATAAACCTAATTTTGTATTCATCAATCGTAAAATATTGCCTTTAGCTCCAGTGACCCTTAGAATTTCAGTGTGGATGGAACCTCTCTGAACTATGGTTAGTTGGCCTTTACGACTTTGATCAATTGGTGGCGGGTGTAATGACCCACAGATCTGTAAGGAAACAGCATCGGGGTTAAAGCATAAGGTAATAATAAGTTTGTAAATTAATTTTTTGGCCTCAACCAAAATTATCCATACTCAATCATGACGTCATTTTATCATGACTAATATTGAATCAAATATTTTATGTTTTTTTTGTTAACTTAAAATTCAGCGCCTTTCTAAGAAAACAATGCAATTTCCCATATTAATATTCTGTGGTATTTCCTTCAGAGTTCAACAATGTTTAGAATAGTCATTTTAAAATATTAAGGAAACAAAAATAAGGTTTCAAAGGTAAACTACTAAAACAGATTATGCTTCTGTCATAACATTCATATCGTCGATTTCCGGTTGTACGGTGATAGTTAACCCACGAGTAAAAAATTTGCACCGTCAATTACAGAAACGATAACTCAACCAAATTGGCGTAGTTTATAACAATTAAAGTTTAAGATTAAAGTATTCACAGGAAAGGTTCATACCGTGAAGCAATTTTGACCCACTGATATTTCCCGCCAAAAAATCTCCAAACGGCGTGTCAAATGAAAATACCAGTTACGCATTTTTTTTTTATAGAAGGGGGCAAACGAGCGGCTCACCTGATGGTTAGTGATTACGTTTCGATTCTCTTTCAATGTCGATTAGCAGCTGTATCCGATACGCTTATTGCCGTTTGGGTTGGTAGAATAATGATTCGAAAAATATCAATATTTATTTATCGACAAAAACGAATACAAACAAAGTATTAATATTACGCAATTTCATTTTAAAAATCAAGGTCAGTCAATAATGATACAATATTTAAAAATTGCGTTTATAGCAACATCTGCATAAGAAAAGGCAGCTAGCCGGTCTATATTAATAATGAACGGGTAGTTTTTTTTATGGCAAAGGCGGCAAACGAGCAATAGGTTCACCTGATGGTAAGTGATTACCATCGGCCCACATACATCTGCAACACCCGAGGAGCGACACGTGCGTTGCCGGCGTTTAAGAGTATTTGGGAGATGGGAGGGAGGATGGGGCACCGGTTACGTCACTCACCATGATGCCTCTACTTCACGCCGGTATTCTGCGAGGTCGTGGTATTAATCCGGTCGAGCCGGCCCATTCGAGCAGCAGCTAAAGCCGCCGCTTGGCTCTACCACGTTAGACTACATTAAATTTAACAACATGTAAATAGTTCACTGCATGGGACATGGGCCTCTGCTATAAGGAGTATTTGCCATAATCGGCAAGCGGATTGGCGATCGGAATGCAGATAGAGACCTCTCGTCTTAGACGCTGCTTGCCGTCATCGGTCTGCTTAAATTTGGTTTGGTATTTTTGGAGATGGTGACCTTAGTCGCCTCTCACAACACCCACCCCGGGTACCAGGCACCACCGTTTGTATTGTATAAGATCTCGTCAAAACAAAACAAACGAGCCCATGGTAATTGTCTACTGATTACGACGAGGACTTCCAGTACAGTCAAAAGTGAAACCTTCATAGTGGCTCGAAGGTGCTCTATGAGTATTCGTATAGATAGAGATATTTATGATCCTCTTTAGTTTACACTAGTATGTACTATCTACACACTACACGCGAATTAAATCTTAGGTGAGTCATCAAAATTCTGCCACTGGTGCCTTTTGGACCATATACACAAGTTAATTTATTAACAAGATCAACGATGAATCAAACCCACATAGAATTCTTAACGATATCATGAAATTGTTAAACAATCAACAATTAGGCATCGCAAAGTGTACTCGCCCACCCCCTCCCATTATCGATTGCACGGCGGCTGGATGAGTTGTTATTAATTTTAATCATTCGTTACAGGTGGGTGGTGACCGATCCTATCGGCGCGCATAGATCAAAGGGACCGAACAGACGTTTAATTTAAGAATTGTTGGTAAGCGTTTTAAATGTTTGTTAAAATGCGTTAGGGTAATATTTACTTTAGCTGTATTGGTTGTAACAATGGTCTTAATATTCCTTACGGAGACGAGAGTGTAGTAACAAGTAAAAGTAAATCAAATTGGTGATACCTGGTGTCAGCACAAGCATTGGATATCCTCCAGTCTTGCCCTTTCGTAAAATTCTACACAACATGAGAAATTAATCTTAAACGGTGACAGTCTACCTGGTGGTAAGTGGTTATGTATCGCATTTACACCTACAAACAACTTCGATCGAAAGATGTTGGAGAAAATTACTTTGTACAATTCCGCGTGAAAAAACAATATAACAGCATGCATTACATAGTCGGAAGAGGGGAAGAGCACCACCTCCTTCGCCACAATAATCGCTCACTCGATAACTACACTCGATACCAGTTAATATACACCACCAGTATTTGATACGAGTTTCGCCTCGTAACAAGGCATTATCGAGAGATTAGAATCTGCGACTCTTTTTGGTGCTGCCCGAATAAGCCGGCTCGACCTGGGAAGTTCCACGGTCGGAATACCGGCGTGATGAAGAGGCATCTCGTGCTTCTCCTTTCGTTCGGTGAGTGTTATGCACACTGCAAGACGAAATATGTGTTTCTTCAGCAATAAACTCAGTATCACACGACGATCTACTAAAACAATTTTTCGACGTATTTTTATCATGTCTTCGGTCACTGCTGTCGGGCGTAGGGCGTCTCGATGATGATGATGATGATATTAATTTATCCCTAATGGGAAAGGCAAAGGACTTTAGTTCATACAGCCAGGTCTGATGCACGTCTCCTCTGCTTCGAGCTGCAAAATGCGATCGTAGGGCGTCTCGAGCGAGGGTCATCATTGGTGAATTTATCTAACAGACATTTCTGCTTTACCAGCCAGTATTTTCTTTTTTAAATACCAAAGAGTTTGAACAGCATGCTATAATTTTTTATCAAACCTACATGTACACTCGCCTACAAAGATTCTTGTGAGCACTATGCTCGAAGTTTTCGATGAGTACGTATAGATAGTGTATAAGTATGATAAATTGTCTGACTAATTTTCGGGCCCAATATCCAATCTATATTCCGGATTTACTTACTAAAGATATTTGATAGCAACTTCATACGAGTTATATCAAATTCTATCCCGGATCATAGAAAGATCAAACATTGAAAGCCTTCATAAGTCTTTGAAGTCAACTGACCTAACAGATTACAAACAAATAGTTACAATTTTATTAATATTAGTTATGGGAGGAATGGTTATTTTTTATTTATCATTTACATTATTATAAAATAAAATAAGCACTCTCGATCGTAACATTTTTGTCCATTTGACAAACAAGATTATAATTCTTACGCCAATTAAAATACGCCAAATAAAATTGCTATGCTCAGTTAATATTCGCTTCGCTTCTTTGGAGTTTACTAATTATGTTACCAGGCGAAGATTCACTTCATTTTATATCAAGAAAATCGGCACTGACATTTAGTATTGATAATAACTATCATTATTTTAATGTGTGTTAGATGAACTTAGAATGAAAAACATTATCTAAACACAAAAAATCGTTAGAGCTGTTTTCGAGTAATAACATACATATGTAAATATATATATAGAAGAATTGCAAGCTTAAAGTATTAAGATTCAGTTTGCATCCATAATTCTTAATCATTTCTTTAACGTGATATTGAAGTCAACAACCCGACGTTTATCCGTTATGAATCTAAGATGACTAGAGATTTTTTGGTGCTGGCTCATTATAAAATGTATCTACTGATTAAATGTTATATGTAAATTTATGATTTCCGTTGGGGTTAACGTTTCTGCAAAACACAGGTCTCATCCTTCCTTTGATGTTATCGAATACGGGAAGCTTCTTGAGAAGTTTGTTAAAGAAACTTTACTAAAAATGGCCTACTATGTAATAGATCAATACATGACGGACCAAGATGAATGGGAATAGCTCTCACTCTTCAGACGCAAGTCCCCTAACTATTGTATATTGTTAAAATTTAATTAAAAAAAATAATTGTAAATTTTGATGTTGGATTAATTTTTATTGCTAATTATAAAAGACATTGGCAATAAAAAAAAGACGTCACAGTTTCTTGCCGGTTCCTATATGATATGAGCTTCAAACAACCCTTAATTGAAAAAAATGTTTTGACTTCGACTTTGACACTACGTATATATAATATATGTGTATGTATATGTACATATCCTGTTGATACGTGGTAGAACTCAGCAAGGTAATATAATCATCAAATTTTTCTATATACACGTAGGTCGAATAACAAACTACAAAACACATTACAGAGATGTTACTTGACATCAGGTTTCTTTTATAACACATTATGTTTAGTTTATATATAACAAAGCAGTCCGTGAGTGCCGTGGTAGCCTAGTGGTCAGGGCGCTCACTTTAGAATCATAGAGCGCAAAGGGTTCGATCCCCGGTGCCGGCACCACTAAAATTGGTAATAGTAAATTTAAGTTATATTACGTTTTTCACGTTTATCACGTGCTCGGCGGTGAAAGAAAACATCGTGAGAAACCTGCAGATCTAAGAAATAATAAAAAATATATCATATCGATGATATGTGAAGCCCGCCAACCCGCAATGACTCGGGTTGGCGTGGCGGGTCATTCCCGGCACCTACACTCTCTCTCAGATATTTGAGAAGGAGTCCTTTGCCCAGCAGTGGACACTTACAGGCTGCTACTTTACTTTACTTTTAGTCCGTGAGAAAGCGACGCGGTTCACTAGTATATTTATAGCTAGTACGTTTATAGTTTGTTCGCAACAAACGTTTAATTTGTTTGGAATAACGTATGACATGTGCTCTCGATATGGACGAGTGCTTCAATTCAAATACGTAACATTAATTAAGCTATTTTGGTTATACACACCTCTTCCTTTGACTTGTTTTTCAATGGTTAATCGAGATCGTTTATAATATGGCATCATAAAAACAACAAACACCATACTTTTAAGTGTATTTTAAAACAAAACCTTAAAAGCGCATATGAAAGTTTAATGAAGAGGTAGCTCATTTAGTGGTATACGATTAACCTGGGTTCTAATCTTGGTAAAATAGTTGTATTGCAAGTTTCAGTTCTAAATTTAACACATGCTCGATAATCGAGTCAATATCGTGGTGAAACCGGCATGACTGAGAAATAAAAAAAAATATTTCGCGAACATGCGAAGTCCGCCAACCCGAACCGCACCTGCGTTTTTTTTTTTTTAAATGGCATTTTATACTTTTCTATATGTTGTAGCCAAATCACGAAACATAAATTAACTTTTGATGTCGAATATTTATACCGGAAACTATGTAAAATTATACGACCAGTCTTCAAACCGGAATCAAATGCATAAAGATAGAATCGAACTGCTCCAACGTTTTAAATATTTATGTGTCGCTATTTATGTTAAGCGAAAAGTATACAACAATTCCTAAGGGACGTACAGATTTTCCCCAAGAGCACTTGGGACTGGAGCACCCGGTTTGAGGTAATTTCTGTTATATTATTTGGTGTTATTTGTGGAGAAGGTAATGATGTTGAATGATAAAAGTTCCAAATAGAAATTCTTACTTATGAAGCTGCAGTCGCGTTACTGTAATTGAAATATTTCCTCTAATTGAATTAACAGATGCGTTGAGCATTACTCAGCAATGTTGTTTACTGCGTTCTCAAGAAAAAGGAAGCTCTTACCTAATTTGGATAAATATCTTGACTAGACACCGATAGCTTGGTGGAAAGTGATCCTAAGGTGTTGTAGGGTTCGATAATGCTGTATAAGTATATAGTAAATAAAATAAAGTATACGTAATGATTTCTAATATTTACACGAACGCATTAGAAATGAAACGATTATTTACGGATTTTATCGCGTTTAATTTTGTTTTTATATTCCCGACGTTTCGATTGCTTTACAGCAGCCGTGGTCAATGTGAGACTGAGGTGTTAGACGTCCGGATGTTATAGTTAACTCGGGCTACCTTCAGCTTTTACTAACTTAACTTTTTTTTAACTGGAAACTGCTCACCTGATGGTAAGTGATTACCGATGCCGACATACATCAGCAACAGCAGAGGAGCCGCAGATGCGTTGACGGTCTTAAGGTATATTTTGGGATGGGGTTGGAGGAAGTGCGCCTGCGGTTATCTCAGTCGCCGAACAAAACGCAGAAGTACAAGATACCTCTACTTCACGCCGGTATACTGCGTGGCCGTGGTGCTACCCCGGTCGAGCCGGCCCATTCGAACAGCGGCAAAAGCCGCCGTTTGACTCTACCATATACTGTCGTTATATACAAGCCAAGTGTTTTTAGATTTTAGGTGCCAAGACTTTATCTTAGGTTACTAGTATGCTATGAAATATAAAATGAGGCTGCACTCGTCCAGCTTTTTAACGTTTTCAAAATAATAATAGCACTTACCAGTTGGACGTTTATAGGCTGTTCTTTATTTGTATACTATATTTATATAATATCTTTTTAATAATACAAAATATTACTACAACTTAAGATTACTGTAAGTGAAGAATAATAACAAATGTAACTTGCCGTAGCAAAACTTTCAATTATCTATGTTGTCTTAGTAAAACAAGTTTTAATTGTAAAAATTCGTAGACGAAGGAAAACTCTCAAAAAGTTTTAATTTGTTAGTAACGACTTAAAATTAAAATATTTTAATTTATGCGATCTACAGAACCGTCAGTTAAAGTTAACGCTTGTTCATGTCTTGTTTAGGAGGCGTTCGGAAAGTGAGACGTTCTATTTATGCAATACCAGCTCAATTGGTAGTGATTCGCTATAAGAATATCCTTATTTAGCTTGCTTTTCCGATTTCTTCAATACCGTAGTCATAGTTGAACTTTTAATGCTATCGCATTAATGATGAATACTGTATTGAACTGGAAAAAGTTTTGATTGTTACGGGCGTTAGGGTCTGGCATCCAGTTTTACTATTGTTGCTCGTAAACTTCAAGAGGGTCTGAAATATGTGTTAGCCGTATCTAACGTAATAGGCGATAAAAACTCTTCGGGGTTGTTGGCAATTTTATGTTACGTGATAAGTTTTGTGTCCCACGAAGTTCACCAGCAAGTCGTGTTTCAGTTTCTTTATAAAAATAATCAAGTAACATAGACATTGTTAACACATTTCTTTTTCTATTCTGCAAAGAAGCAAACGGTGTCGCGATGATGAACGCTGAGGTTACAAGCAGTCAACGACCTCGATTCGCACCATTTGCCTCCAAACTAACCGAAGAATTGCAATAATGCTAAAAACTGTCTAGAATGCTTGCGATATTCTAACTGTTTTGGGAAATCGTTGAACAGTCGCCTACTACGAGTACTAATTCTGTAATTTGTATTTATTCTAATTTAAGTCTGATCGGCACATTCTAGAACATCGTTTTTTTCAAATAATCAATAAAGATCAATCCACACAACCGCATGCCTTTTCATACAGTTTCAGAGTATCTGTAGATATTCATTTAGAAATGCAAGGAAGCGTTTTGGATTATGTGGTTCGTGCAGATCTGTCGATCATTTAGATTGGTATTAGATCACGGGGTTGATATCACTATACAAATTAAACCCCTTTAAATTTGAAATACCAAATATGAGATAACGGTGGGACATTATGTATAAAGGTGGTGAGTATTTTAATAAAATACCTCCACTTTTTCTTCAGCGATATTAAATCGACCTTTCGAAACCTTTCTTTTTCGTCTGGAATGTAGTTTCTGAAAGTTAAGGCTATTCTGATCTATGGTGATGTGATAGGTAGACAGCTTGAGTGTGGGTCTTTTAAGCTGTTACATGTTATGGATAATATTCAAGCTTCTTAAAAGTTTTTTTATGAAATTAAAACTTTCAATGTTAAACCAATTTTATTATGTTTTCCATTTTCTTATTCAATATAAAATTTTATACATACACTGGCTTCCGCCCTAGTGGAAATGGTTTTTGAAATGTTGCCTTGCTCGCTGATGACATAGCGTGATCATATGTACTCGTATTTCTAAAATCAAGTCATAGACATGGACAGTGAAAACTAAATCAATTTGCATTTTAAAATATAAACAATTATTGCAAAAATCATTGGGTTTTGGTGGGGTCCTTTTACTGAGTTAATTGTTTTCATAAAATACTTTTGTCAAAGACTAAAGTTAATTTTAAAAATATCTAACATTACATCGAAGATAAAACGAAGTTAGTTTTTGTACGAGTAAAAAACCTTGTTAACATTTGATTTGTTTCTTGAATTAAATACGAGTAAGTATTATATTTCTCTTGGGAAATCATCTTTCTTTAACCTAAACCAAAACGAATCTATTGTCGTTGAAGGTTGACTCCACCCTTAACGTGTTATAAATCCTGATATCGCTCATAGTAATAGAATTTCAATTGATTTGACACGAGAAGTGTTAAACCCAGACAAATCAAGCAAAACTTTTAATGAATATGTACTTTAGGCTGAAGAAGCAGCTTAGTAAAGGGTATAAATAAAAGAAAGCTTGCTGAATTGGTTCAAATTTTACAAGTCGTCGGGAAGTTGCAAAATTTGACGGATCGGTGGTGTAATGGTTCAGCGTTTGTTTGCGGTACTGATTTATTTATTCGATTACCGCACGGGACATGTATTTGTATGGATTACAAATTATTGTTCCGGGTCAGGGTGTTTGTCCATATGAAATTTGTATTTGTGAACTGCCTACGCGTCGCAGGAGAAATTCCTTCAGTGGGAGGGAACGTTCCATTAATAAAAACATCATAGCTTCCGATAGTTGGTGGAATAATTATCTCAAATATATAACACCTTAATAGTCTTAATGGAATGGTTTATTATAGGTGATTCAAAAAGACGAATTCTTATGTAATATTTACCTTTCAATAATAGTAAAAATAATTTTAAGCGCACGACAACTGAATGGTAAGAGGGTCTGTCTTCGTATCAGAAGACCCGAGTTCGATTCCATACGGTAAGGGCTCGTGCCAATGACTTTTTCCAAACTTAATCAATGGTTGGCGGTGTTTAGTAGGCACCGCCAGTCGTATCACGTTGTTCCAAATAAGCTCTCATGATCACCACACTATTACTCAATAATAGTATAACCACACTTAACCACATTATTTATAATAATAGTTAAAATTATCGCACTCATGTTTTCATTTTATTTTGTAAAAAAAAAATATTTCTTCTGGTATTTTCAAAATATAAATTGTACCGGGTTATTGTATTAATTTCAATGTTAATAATGTAGATCACATTATGGCGTCACATAGCAGAGAGTTTGTCTATCTTTTCTTTCCGCGGATGTCGTAAGTGTCTAAGCCTTGAAAAGAACCAAAACCCGGCGACGAGACTCGCCAATTCTACATTGCGGAGAGACAAAATGTAGGTTGTGGAAGCCCGGTTGACTGCGCTGAGTCATGTCAAATGGTGGTTCATAATCTTTACTTACCTCGTATGTGTGACAGGAGTGTATATACATTGTGCACTTACATTTTTCTCTTAGAGTTGTTTATGTTTTCATTTATGTATAAAGTTTCACAGCGTTCATTGACCCGATCAAGTACTCTAATTACCAGCTCCGTGTATCTTCTATAATCTTTATCTTTAAATAGTATAAAACAAATTCGCAATCCGCTGATGTCTATTCGCTTCTAAATATATATATAAAACACGGAAATCGTGCATGTGTGTAACATATACATATTTAGGTTATATTTATATAAACTATTTCCATCTTTGACTCTCCAGTATTAGATTACGTTGTTGAAATTCAAAGCAAATATTTCGGTGGTCGGACCTATGTGTGTTATATTTCAAAGGATTTCCAAATATGTTGCGGCCGCCTTCCTTAGTATTTTAATTACCTACGAGCTGTCAAATGATCCAAAAAGATTTCACAAATCGCATTTTCAATTATGTGTCTTGAACCTAAAAATATATGTTATTATTTTACTTTTTATTCTATTTAATATAGGATTTTTCCGAAGTAATCTCACTAAAGTAACATCAAGATGAAATCGGATTTTATATCAAGTGGTTAACTTACATGTTAACGGCTCGATATAAAGCGGGCTACATCTTACATCGCACAAATCATTGAGAAATTTCGCTAAACAAATACGATCCCACCAATATTGTCTTTCTGTAATGGATATTTATTAGTACAACAGTCTGTGGTTATTGTTAGAGTAAAGACGTAATAAATAATACTCCAATTTTGGGTAGCAATGAACGAATTGGAAACAGCTTCTATATTTACCTTACGATTTATTTATGGATTGTAACGTAATTAAAAATTTATTTTAGCTAACTAAAATATGCTGAGCTGGGTTTTGAAGCCGTCGGGTCAAAGTCAATATGAAAATTTTGATGTCTTTTACATTTTACCATTCCTTCAATCTTATCGCATGGGCGTTACATCGGACACGGAAGGTAGAGACGAGCGAGTGCGTCTGAGTTTGCCCGTTCACTTGCGGCTCTCGCCAATAAACTAAACCATGTCTAGGGATGTGAAAAATTACATGGCATGATTTTATCGAGGAATAACTTCACGCGAAATTGTTGTGAAATATTTTCGTGGCATAGCTATTTAGTCCAGTGGAGGACATCATCATAAAGTGAAACTAATTGACAATATAAAATAGAAATAAATCTCATTAAAGCTAGAATAGACATTCACAGGCTACGTTTATAACTTGTTTGCGTGAGAATATTTATGAGTTAATTGAAGTTGTTTTTTTTATTTTCGCCGACAATTTGTAAAGCGAGTAAAATGACGGAAGAAAGTCCCGGCTAATTTAATTACTTTCCTTTAAAAAAAAATGTCGTTAGCTACGGTACGTAGCGTTGATGACATAACAAATTAAAATAATTTTCAAGCTATAAAATAATCTAACCGTGGGAAGACATTTTGGTATCCTTTATGTGTAATGGCAAATACGATGTACTATGGAGTAAATAGTAACTTTTTTCAGATTAATTTAAAATGCAAATTAATTTTCTAGATTGTGAATACTTTTCAACATAATTAGCTGCATCCTGTTTCTTCTTGTTCCATAGTCTGTTGTTCTTATGAAAGCACCATAAAAAGCTGGTTGGTGACCGAATAATATGCTTTTGTGAAGCAAAAGCATATTATTTTTTGAAATAATAAGACTGTATGTATTAAGTAAAATTTATTTTTACGGGATCCCTTTTATCTGTTATCACTATGATAGAAATGTACGTTTGTGAATTTGTGATAGTTTTGAGTTCCAAACGAAAGGTATTAAAGAGGATATAGTTATCAACCATAGTTACTTGTCAAAAAGGTTTAAATAATAAATTAAACTTCCTATTCCTTGTATATTTACCATTTAACCAACCATCGTTAATGATAGTAGAAACAGTAAAAGTAAATAAAGTAAAGTAGCAGCCTGTAAGTTTTGCCCAGCAGTGGGCCTGCTGGCCAAACGGCTCCTTAGAGTTGGGAAGGGTCCGTAACGCTGCCCCAGTGTGGGTTGGAGGACTTCACATGTCCTCGAAATAATATTTTTTGTTTTTCTTTCTCAGGCACGCAGGCTTCCTCACGATTTTTTCCTTGACCCGGAGCACGTGGTAAACACAGAACTTAAAATTGCTATTACCAATTTTAGTGGTACCGGCACTGGGGATCGAACGCAGGTCACTCGCGTTCTATGAAACTAAAGTAAGTGCCCTAACGACTAGGCTGCCACGGCTATAGAAAGAGGCATTCCGATAGTTACTACATTTTATTTTATTTTGCACGAGGATCTTTGCGAATTTACTTCCTTTCTCTCCCATTTGTTTTTATTATATGCTATTATTTCTTCTATATTCTCGTGCCCGTGTGGAATATTATGGAATAGGAGAGTGGAATATGAGGCGAAGACGGTGTCTAAGGTCATCTGTTATCACTTTTATGAATGCCTTTTTCTTTCGCTAAAGCACCGTGCTGTTTTAATATTGGTTCAAACATTGGTACAAACTGCCTTATAGGTAATTTCTATAGAAAAATAAAACAAAGGAAGCCCCTTCGCCTGTTACTTACAGGGGCATGCAGAAACGTCGGACTAGCACAGAGCCAATGTGCGTTCCTAATTTCATAGTAAGCGTGTGACTTAGGTACGAATACCGGTGCCGGCACCGCTAAAATTGTTAATTGCTATTTTATGTATTTAACTAACCACGTGCTTGGTAGCAAAGGTCACATCGTGAAGATACTGATCTGGTTAATAGAAATGATAGAAAAATCCGGTTTGGAGCGGCGCGGCTG
Source organism: Bhutanitis thaidina (assembly GCA_029286595.1). Taxonomy (NCBI): domain Eukaryota; kingdom Metazoa; phylum Arthropoda; class Insecta; order Lepidoptera; family Papilionidae; genus Bhutanitis; species Bhutanitis thaidina. The sequence goes on along the minus strand of JAGSMS010000029.1, from coordinate 3,759,202 downwards.
ACTCTTCTCAGCTCCAAAACCGTAGAACATTCATACAACGCTTCTTAACTTTACATTATTTTTGTAACAATAAATTAAACAATATAATGCTACTGCGCAGTATAGCACTGATTGATTGTGACGCAATTTTTCGGCTGACCGTACGTCGCTGAACTGCATTGGACTGTAATGATGTATAAAAAAAACACATGCCATTCACACATAATACGGTTACGGCATTGAATGACTCGACATGTTTCACCGCCAGACATGTTGATATTCTAAATGAAATCGTATGATCGTAAATAACCGTTTATAAAAGGCCTAACCCGTTTATAAATCACCAGCGTGATTATATTATATAGCACTTTTGTCCAATTATAATGAATAGGTGGCTCATTGATCCCCGCGTCTGAGTCGTGGAATTTGAGTTCGAATACCAGCTAAATCCGATTTCCGAGTCGAGAGTGTATTCTGTTATTGTATGGGCAAGTTTTTTAAGAAATACATTCAGCTTTCTAAATCCGATTTCCGAGTCGAGAGTGTATTCTGTTATTGTATGGGCAAGTTTTTTAAGAAATACATTCAGCTTTTGGCAAGGTCTATGTTCACTAATGGATCTTCTAATGAAGAGGAATAAGATAAATGATTATATTAGATCAGAAGACGTTTACATTGTTGTTCATTAATTCTAAAATGGATTACGAGTAGATGTTTGCGTGACTCAAAGGGCCGTGTATCAGGTACTAGGGACAAGGTACCGGGGAGAAGGTACGGGGGACAAGGGTTCAAATTACAATAGAAATATTAATTTAAAGTCGTTTGCGACATAAGGCACATTCGCATAAGTCGGGCTGGGGATAACAGGAGGTGAAGATGTGAAATTAATTTTTTACGTGGTAGAGCCAAGTAGCAGCTGATGCTGCTGCTCGAATGGGCCTGCTCGGGCGGGTTGGTACCACGGCCTCGTAGAATACCGGCGTTAAATAGATGCATTTTGTGCTTCTGCGTTTCAATGGGTGAGTGAGGTAACCGGAGGCCCACTCCTCCTCCCCGTCCCCCTCCTCATCCCCCTCCTCATCCTCCTTCCCATCTCCCATCCATAACCCTAAAGGCCGGCAACGCACCTACAGCACCTCTGTTGTTGCAGATGTACGTGGGCAACGGTAATCACTTACCATCAGGTGAACCGCTTGATCGTTTTCCGCCTTTCCCATTAAAAAAAACCGAAAACCAATAATTTTACGGAAAAGACGGTAAGCCTTTTCCGTAAAAAAAAAAACGATATGTAAACCTGGACCGTCGACATCTTTTTTTTTTATTAACCTAATTAAGTCCAAACATACTCGCAGATCTCTCCAAGAAAGCGACTGCAAAAGTCTGCAGACATTTCTTAAAAGGTATTCCCATACACACCACGCTGGGCAAGCGGGTTGGTCCGACTAGTCCCCATCACTGGTCTATGGGATTTGGGTTAGGCAATTTAAGATGGGTTTTCCGCTAACATTCGATAATAAACGAGTGTTCGCTAGCCGGGCACACTATGTGTAAAGAGATGGTATATAATGATTTCTTGCCGCCAAATATTACGCATTTGAAATGGAAGTAATATTTATAGATTACTTAATTTTAGTTTTTATGTTTCGTGTTACGTCTTTTCGGGTGCTTTACGGCACTCGTTTACGCACTCCTGGTCACGTGGGGTCACGTCAAAGTTAACTCCAACTAACTACCTTCAGTTTTTAATTATTAATTTTGGTCCGATCTGCGCAGAAAGTGGTGCCGTGGTATGCTTGATTCTAGATATAATTTTTGTTTACTACTGGATCCCAAGCCGGTAGGTACCATCCAGCCATTATTCATTCCATTCTTCTCTATTGTAATTAGAATGTTTTTTTGATTTGATCAATAGCCTCGCGAATCATCCTTGGCAGGAGTCGGTGTTCTTTTGCGAGGATTTTTCGTCTATCAAATCTGATGCAGTGGTTGGGGCGATCTAGAATATGACCACTGAATTCAGACTTCCTAGAGAGACTATTTTCACATCAGCCGTATGTATGGTATATCCCTTTACTCTTCCTGCGTTACATGAACAAAATATATTTACTTACTTATAGCCAAATATAGTTTAATGACATTATATTACATAAATGCTAATTCAATTATCTTTTTAATTATCAAGATCTTTAAGGTTGCTGAAATCGTATTAAGAAAATAATAAACGTGATGATAGTAAAGGGAGTTCTATGGTCGGTGGCATCGAAACCAGTTTCAGTTCTCATAAGTATGAATTACTCATTAATATTTATAATTTTTTAATTAATTACAAAAGTAATACGTAATATGTAACGAACTGGTTTGTTTAATTCGAAGCGTTAATATTGGTGAATCTGCCTTGTAATAAATAAACTTAAATAGCTTTCAGACATCTGATACTGCCGTCCCATATCCGTGATGTTAAGGAAAATTGTTGTGATTTAGATGCGTAAGTATAAATTATACTGTATGTAGCTATTGTGCAAATTTGGACTCTAATCATGTGCTTTTTGTAGTATAAATTTGATAATAAGATTGATTTTACGTACTAAAATTTCACTATTTTGGGGTATTTTGGGGAAAGGGTTGAAACTCGGCTATAAATAAGATTAGTACTTGAGCGAAACAAGCATGGGGTTGTAATTTAGGCTGGTCCCCGATTAATTTGTCGTTCACTGTCGGCGAAAGAGAATCTGAAATCCACTTTCATTACGCTAGCGTCGTTAAGTTCAGCTATGGGAACTGTTAGTTCAGTCAGTGAACAGTAAAACGTATTGCTTTTTATCGGCTTTCCACTGGTAGCAGACCCAAGTATCGAGAAAAATGTCAGACTGAAAACACGAGTGGTTATGGTGGTCGCGACTGTACTGACGTTGTCGATCTACCAAATGTGGTGATTACAAGGGTTGTGAATTATTAAAGGGCTTTTAGAACAGAAGAACCATACGAAGCATTTCCTGCATTTTATAAAAACATTAGATCATACGCGAAATGTATCGTTTTAGAGCAGCACTGGGATCAATTCGATCGCTATAATTCCCCGGTCAAGTGAACTGTATTCGAACCCGGTACTGGCACCGCTAAAATGTATAATAATTGCAATTTTAAGTGCTAAATTTATCTGGCAGGAAAACGGCGCGAGGAAACCTGTGTTTACCAGATAAATAAAAAAATGTTAAGGGGTCATGTGAAGCCTGCATACATGCATTCGATCAGCGTAAAGGCTCCAAAAACCTCTGAAAAGGGGAGGCACAGCTGTGGCTCATTTATAGGTTGCTACTCTATGCGACGTGAAATGTAGGCGGGGCTTTTTAACAAGAGACTTTACTAGGTGGAAGGCCGCTTTGACTAATAGTCGTTTAGGTAGTTACTGCTCTAACTCCCTTTTTGACTATTTCCGCCGCTATTAAGCCGTGCAGCCTTAGTTGCGTTCCGGTTTGAAAGGTCAGTATAGATACAGATTGTGAGGCATTCCATTTTATTCCTCGATTGAAGTTGTTTGCAGGCGTCCAGTCCAGCTGGGATTCAGTACCCACGTTACCATAAGGTTGTCTGACTGTCAGCTAGTTTGTCACACCAGTCTTACGAGTACAAGATAACCTGTTTGTTGCGTTACAAAAACTTCGGACTGCATAATCGTATTGGATTTGTTGACATCATTAATAAACATGAAGCGCGTAATGTTACACCTGCGTGATAGACTATTATTTTTTTTTTGATCACGGTGTGAAGTGCGTCAACTACCATGTACTGTGAATATCCGAACGAATGTTTATTATAGTACCGTGGGGTTCGAATTCCAGCCGAAGTCATAATTTATGCAAAAACAAAAATTATTTGTTTTCGGTTTTTTTTTATGGGAAAGGTGGAAAACGAGCACGCGGTTCACCTGATGGTAAGTGATTACCGTCGCCCACGTACATCCGCAACACCAGAGCTGCAGGTGCGTTGCTGGCCATTACGAGTATTTGGGAGATGGGAGGGAGGATAAGTAAGTAGAAGGATGGCGAGGGGTAGTAGGCCTCCAGTTACCTCTCTCACCGAACGAAACGCAGAAGCACAAGATACCTCTACTTCACACCGGCATTCTGCGAGACCGTGGTACCAACCCGATCGAGGCGGCCCATTCGAGCAGCAGCTCAGGCCGCCTCGTAGCTCTACCACGTTCGTGTTGTGTTTGTCCGTGTCTCTTGAGTCTGCATCTGATCTTTCCTCCGATCTTAATCGCATAAGTGTTACATCCGATAAGGGAAGGTAAAGACGAGTGAGTCCCTCTGTGTTTGTGCGTACATTTACGGCACGATTATATCTCCTGCGCAGTTGTCAACTTCCAATAGTATGATAAGGTGGTTAGGGGAAATATACCTTATTATCCTCTACATACTCTGCTAGAGCCACTACCACAGTGTAGTGGTCAGGGTGCTTACTTTAGTTTCGTAGAGCGCGAGTGGCCGGCACATCTAAAACTGTTAATAGGAATTTTAAGTGCTGTATTTGCCACGTGCTCGGTTGTCGGTGGTGAAGTAGAAATATGTGAAGTTTGCCAACCCGTCTAGGCTCGAAAACCACTCAGATATTTGCCATTTAATCAACCTTTGACAAGCAGTGGGCACTAACAGGCTGCTACTTTACTTTCTCTTCATTTTTACTCGCAGATTCTCAGGCGACAAACCGATGACGGAAAACCCATCACAATTCCCCGAACTCTAATCACACAGACTTGTGATGTAAATCTCTATCACTTGTTCGCGGCGGTACCTGCGAATTTGTCCTCATCAACCCGTATGTAGGTGATCGCAGCACCAGACAGCTCGCACCTTAGACGTTGCTGCCCGTCACCGGTCTGCTCTCTCTCCATCTCCTCGATCTCGCGGATCTGACGGTCGGCACCCATAGCGACCCTCGGAAAGAAAGGGGTGGTAAATTCTTACGCTGACACCACACAGCATGACTGATCAGGGAGTATAACAAGAGTGATAAATAATTTAGAAAATTTCAAACTTAATAATACACGATCATTTCCTCGAAGCCTAATGCAAAATACAGTACATTCAACACCTGCATATCTTCATGCATTGTTATTACTTCGGTATACACTGCAATTTAACTGCAATGCACGAGAAACCGCAGTGGAGATTAATAGTCGGCCAACTCTAAAGGTTCACGATCGCCTGGGGATATGACTGGAACCTTGCCGCTGTGGTACTTTCTTTCAGCGAAAGCGTGCGATATATATAACGTGTGTTTATATAAACCGTATAGAGGTGTAGAACTTCTCAATTGTTCGTTTTATCTTTTATTATTAGTCTTATCTAAACGTAAAATGTTTTCTGAGGAAAAGAAAAATCAGCAAATTAAATTTTCTGTTAAGACACTCGACTGTAGTTTATAGGGTCCGGTACTCGAAAGGGCAAAACGTAGCCTTACTAATATTACTATGCTGGCTGTCTATCCGTTTGTCTGTTCGTTTGTCACGGGTCTCTAGCTCGTAGACAGATGAGTTACAGATAGGAATTTATATTTTTTAATTTTTAATTACATATTACAGGGAATTTAAACTTGAAGTACTGATAAAACCGATTCGTAAGTGAGTTTGTAATCTGTGACCAAAACGAACGAAATATTAACTGTATACGGTTTCAACATAATACTACCTAAGAACTAAGATTTACTTGTTAAAAAAAATGTTAATTGGTCATATATGTACGGAATGCTAAATGTGCGAGGCCCGACTCGCACTTCGCCAGTTTTATTTGTGAATTGTCCAATGTTTGATTAGGCTACCACCTAATGTTAAGTTGTGATAAGATCTAAGCATATCTTAAAAAGATAACATAGAATATTTATATTCATTGTCAATATATTATTATGAAGATAATAATATATTGAGTGTTTTACATCGCGACAGAATTCCAAGTTCCACCAACACCATCTAGATGGTGGGCATTCCACCACAGTGCGTTTCTCTCGAAGTTTTCTGCCAAGGACTTCGACTTTGTGGTATCAGCTGTCGCCGGCGGTATTTCCGAACAGTTACGTCTTAGGGACCTTTAAGAAAAGAGCATATTCCTTCCTTAAGGGCCGGCAGCGCATCTGTAGCTCCTCTGCTGATGCGGGTTATCGTGGGTGTCGGTGATCACTTACCATCAAATGAGCCGCATGCTCGTTTGCCTCCTTCTTCCGTTTAAAAAAAAAGAATGATCTTGAAGTGTGGTCTTATTATACTCATACTTGTCTAGGAAATACGGTAATAAGACATCTACGACTTAACGATCCTTCACCTACAAACTTTAAATCGATACTAGAAAGCTATCGCCTTAAGTTGTAAGGTAAATTAACAGTAATATGTCTCATAACAATTCTGATATCAAAACTCCTTTGTATAAATACAAATATAGTTAGAAATCTATTTAACGTAGTCTGGTAATTTTTAATTAGTTTCAAGTTGTGATATGACTTTAATAATTCTAATTTAAAATTTGCGGGTTAGAAATTAAACTATAACTTACCGACTTTACAGTACACGGTCCCCCCGTGTGCTGTGAGGTGTTTGACGTCCTGATGTCATAGTTACTACTACTAGTAGGCCCGGCTACTGTTAGCTTTATAATTATTATATTTTTGGGCGATCTACTCAGAATGAGCTCACAGTGTCTTGAGATCCAGTGGTATTGGTCTCGGATTTAATTTTATTAATTACCGGATCACAAAAAGGTGGTAGCACCCAGCCATATTCTCTATTAAAATTAGGATGTTTTTTAATTTTAATAGCCTCGCGAATTATCCTTGGCAGGAGTCGGTGTTCTTTTGCGAGGATTTGTGACTGAATTCAGACTTCCTAGAGAGACTATTTTCGCTTCAGCCATATGTATGGTATATCCCTTTATACTTCTTGTCTTACATAAAACAAAATATATTTACTTACTTACAGGAATCGGTGTTCTTTGGGATATATGGTCTGTCAAATCTAAAGTAATAGTTGGGAAGATCCAGAATATGACCACACACTTCCCAGACCTCCTATGTTTAACATCAGCTATGTGTTCTTTGACGCGGGTTTGCGGTTTAATTTGTGTGTTAGTTATTTACATAAAAATTTCTATATTGTTATTAATGAATACATATTTCCGATTATACTTGCTAATACAATGCCCATCCTTTCAGTATTATAATACAGTGTCAACGTAATGATTACGTAATCACAACATTGATAAGTGTGAACACACGTTTGTGTGAGATACCATGCATAATTTCTCTGTTAGTTTAGATGCACTTAATTCTAAAGTAACACGTATAACATCTGGGCGTTTTGTTGCAATGCCGACGGAAGCGATTATTATATAAAATAATAGCAGTGTTGTGTGTGCAATACTTTACATAACGTTCACGGTACGTTATATACGAAGTTCCGTTATGAAATGTAGGACAGCAGAGACGTAAAGTATCAGAAAAATATTGATCGGATCCGTACTTTGTAAGCCCATGAGACGTCGCGGTTAGCGGGCTCGGTGACGCAACAGTCGGCATCGATTATAAATTACCTGATTCAAATACAGAAAGTGAAAATATGTTTCCTATCCGTTATAAAAGTACGACTTGTAGGAATTTATGTTAATACTGGCAACTGTCCACGGCCTCGCCCGCGTGACCTTAATTCAAAGAACAAGTATCCTATGCCATTACTACTGTTATGACAAAACCGAGCTCCCTGTCAAACTTCATTTATATGCCGTTAATATCAATGATGCAGGAATAATTCAAAACATACATCGGAGGTGGGATATACTATGTATTTCTCAAAATGTTAACCACACCTGTACGTGGTACACTCTACTAACGTACGAGGTTCTAGAGACCTGGTATTTGGGTTAGCTATAATCAGAAGGTGTTTCCGCCTTCCCATTATGCCGAACGAGATGCCATTTGGTATCACCCCCTTTCTTCTCGTGGATTTCATAAGAGACGTCTAGGGGAAAGCCATGAAAATAGTAATGGATAGATGGCGGGATAGCCGTCTCGATAATTAAAGCGACTAAAGTGAAGCAGACCGATCGTCTGAGGTCTTGCCTAATGTAAACCTCATTATGAGGAAGGTCTACGTCCTGCAGTGGACTGTTAAGGTAAGACAAGGTTAAATACTCTTCTCTCCAAAATTCCCAAATATTCTTTAAGGCTGGCAACGCACCTGCAGCTCCTCTGGTGTTGCAGGTGTACATGGGCGTCGGTACTCATTTACCGTAAGTCGCGATGAAGAAGTTTGCGAATGCGTGGGTGCGTTCGGAGGAATAAAGAAAGAAAGAAAATCACACACATTTGCTAAAAATGCACGCATTAATAATTACTTAATATGATCAAAAATACAGGAATTACGAAAAGATCTACGTTATTTATGATTTTATTGTACAAAATTACATAGTTGTAATTATCACCACATTCTTCTGTTTATAATCAAAATGATTTAATTATGTACAGCATTCATTGTATAAGAGTATGTCACCGATTCTAGAAAATTCATGCAATTTGGCCACTCATTGCATAAATACACTGAAAGAAAAAAAAAGTTATGTAATTTTTCAAGGATCTTAGCACTATGATCAATGACCGCAATAGTGTCTTCCAACAGGTTGGTCTTAAGATGAACTTTGACAATACGAAAATCATGTCTACGTCCCAGTCCGGTATTGGTGTCTACCGGTTGTTGTTGAGTACAATAGGTTCGAAGTTGTAGACGAGTACGTATACCTGGAACAAATTTTCCTATTAGGTAACTCCAACTTCGACCCAGAGGTTAATCGACGAATCCTGCTCGGCAGGGCTGGGTTCGGGAACTGCGTCATATATTATCGTCGAATATACGTCAAAACCTTAAGAGCAAAGTATACAACTAGTGCGTGTTGCCAGTGATGACATACGGATCTGAGACTTGGTCCTTCACTGCAGGCCGTATGAGGAAGTTCAAACCGACATAGCCATAAGGATCAGCAAGCTGTGCTACTGTGTGCAGCTGCATCGGCAATGGGCCAGCCACATAGCCCGCAGAACTGACAACCGTTGGGGAAAAATGTTCTCGAGTGGCAGCCACGTACAGGCTGTAAATAGACATGATGTAAATTTTCATACAAAGGCTGCATTAAAGCTTCGCTCGATACTGCACGTATCATCAATAGGTAGGTATCAACAATTACAAGCGTTAATATAATGAAGTTATATTAACCCTTGGAATTGAACCACAAAATACTACATTGGCTTTCTTATTTCAATTAAGTGACTAACAGGCACGAGCGCTCCCCCCCTTTATGTGCGATCATTTCGTGAGATTGACGCGCATTTCCAATGGAATTTTAATCTCTTAATTTTCGACGTAACGTATTTATTTTCTCATTAATTATGAATAGAACTTGGAGATGTTACTTGAATACGTACACGTAATAATTACGTTGAGGTAAATTTCATAAATAGAGACACATTTTGTGTCTGTACGTTGTAAATGAGCTTTGGCTGCGCGGGGGCCGGGGCGTTTGCCTTAATTTCATAACACGCGACTGACTTTGATTCGAATCCCGTACCGGCACCACTAATGTTGATTTAAATATTAAGTACTAAATTCGCCAGTGCACGGTGGTGAAGGAAAACATCGTGAGGAAACCTTGAAATCGGCAAAATAACGAAAAATATATATTTCGAGCACATGTGAAATTCGCCAACCCGCACTGAAGCACAGCTTCAAAACCCTCTCAAATTTTCAAAGAATTTGTTCAACCTATATTCCGCATAATATTGATGGGGAGAAGCACCACCAGTGCGAGCATACCGGCGCTGCGCTCACTGACTCGCCACGGCTTGCCCAGCGTAGTGATCATGGGTAAACCTCATCACTACGCTGGACAAGCGTGTGGTATGCCGGCTTTTGCTGATGCTTTTTTGAAGAGCAAATGAATTAAATTTCTCAAATTAAATTACAACAAGAGAATAATAATTGTGAACGAAGTAATTTCACTTTACTTTTATGTTGTGCATTGTGAAAAGTAGCCAGTATCATTCAAGTATCAATTCTCAGGCATGCACGTAAATGCACTCATATACATGCTCATGCATGTGACACACGCCCACATAAGACGAATTTTTAATATGTAAATGAATAGTAAATCTGTCCAGACAGATGACCACAATTGGTTACTAGATTTGTCCTAATCAGTGTTTACTCTAAGTGAGAAAAAATATGTCGTTGTAATTGAATTGAATGGAGATTTTAATATGCTTTTGGCGTAAGGATTTTGCGTTGATATCGCCTCCCAAAGGGTGCAGTCTGTGGGATTGAGGAATACAAACCGGAGCTACTAACATATTTGGATTCCACACATAAGGCCGTGGCAGGTGTGACTTAACGCACCAAGGACCGGAAACCAAACACAATAGCTCCTTGTTCATCATCACTTGACTCGGACGAAAGGTGTTAAGAATCTTTGGAAACAAAACCAGAGACTAGGCAACGTGGTTTTAATTGTATCAGTCGTGAGCCTGAGTCGTGACAAAGATAATTTTGTTACATGTGCCTACCCCGCAACACGAATGACGGGCGTAAGGATAATTCGATGGTTATAGTAAATCCAGGAAAAACGTCGGTATCAAACACACACACTGAGACATCGTAATGGTTCCTTTGACCTTGTCGGTTATGAACTAAAAAGGGAAACAATATCACCATTTCTGAATTTACCTTAAATTGTTTGTAATAAATTAAAAATATACTGCTGATAAGACCGGAAATAGAGCGGGTTTTTTTAACGCCGTTATCAAAAACCGGTTAGAGGTGATAGCCTTATCGTAATGAGAATGAATGACTTGCGTTTTAATTAGAATTACGTTTACGAAGCGACGCGTTGGAGCAGAAACACAGATAATGTACGGTTCTCACTTAGGCTTGTTTACATTATTCGCGCCTAATCTGTGGCTAGTTGGCGTTTATCTCACTTTATCACTACATTTATCCAACATTATTTTACCATTACACAAACACCGTGTTAATTCTGAGGGTAATTTGCTTACTTATTCAGCAGTAGACTAAAATAAGCTGATAAAAATGTAGAAATAGATTTTAGTAATTAAAAAAGTGGGTTTCGTACGTTATTTATGATTTCATCTTTCAGGACTGTGACCTATGTTCAAGCGTTAAGCTCTAAAAAGCGCTAGACTCCGTTAAACGATCAAACATTTTAAAATGCGCTGGATTTCGTTGACGAAAAATTAAAAAAAGCCCTATGAAAGAAAATTGACAGACGGATGTTGTGCCAGATTGTGGTATACACTTCGTCTTCATATATCAAAAAGATTTTTAGTTTTATTTATCTTAAGAAACATATTACTAAAAGGTGCTGGGTTTGGGGCTCGGAATATTTAAAGGGTTGACTGGTAGAGAATGCCACTTGGCATTAAGTCCGCCCATTGTAACCTTAAGCTTAAGGCAATAAAGAACAAATAAATAAATATTTGAGAAAATAAGGCGTTACTAATAAGTTAATAAGCTTCGAAAGCGCTAAGGAGGCAACATTGCAATCGATTCTGAAAAAAAATGCTTATAAAGGACAGAGACGCGAATGATCTTCTAATGGGTTATTTGTTCTTTGTCCGTACGGAACCCTAAAGTGCAGAAGTCGGCCACAGTAAACAGTAATGTACTTTCTTTGGCTGTCAGAATGAGCGCAGTGTGGCCGCGTCAATACATCATGCTCTTATCTCCGGCTACCCATCTCAGATGGTCCCACTGATTGGTGCGATCGGCTCGCGCTAAGGATCCAGTATCGGTGTTAGATCAGCCGTTAGACTTATTAAAATGCTTTCGCTAACCGCAGAGCTTTTTCTACGATGGCTTTGTGTTTTTTGAACACCAACCTCTTTATTTCCAAAAGTACTGGCATTTTTTATTTGTTTTTTTTTTGACAATTTTTAGAAATTATCAAAACGATTGCAACGCTATACTTATATAGGATATAAATATTTTAATTAAATAAACCTTTTCTTAGTTTCTTGTGTTCTCCAAAGTTTTCTCCGAAAAATTACACTAGCATACTTTAGTCCACCACGGAACATAGGCTCCAAGAAAGCTTGCATCAAAAGCTGGCATACATTTCTCTCATTGCCCATACTCTCCATTTGGGCATGCAGGCAGGTGGGCGCAGTTCCGGTATCCTTGCACTAGAGATGATTCCGCAACCTATTTTTCGCCTCTCCGGGAGGTAGAACATGACTTCGCTTTGTCGCCAGGTTTTTCCCACCCACAGCATCTACGACAACATTTTCCTTTATTAAATTTATGCTGAAATTTAAGATTTCTCCTGCATTTTCCGTATAGGAATCTGAGCCAAATCACGAAACTAGAAAGGGGGAACCAGACTTCTAAGGACCCTTAGGAACTCCCACGTTTTCAAAATATACAAATTTCGGATACGAAAAGGGAACAAATCGTTTTTAATTATGAACAATATTGCTCGCGGGAAAAGTAGGTCACACGCACACACAAAATTGTGATTTAAACGATACAATGACTATTACTAAGTAAATAATAAATCAGACGGCTCCTCGGTTAATAGAAACAATACGAAGGAATGGTTCTATTTAGCGGACCACAAAGAGGTAATTACAATGAACTAAACAACGAAAGCTTATCATGGACTTTTATCTTTTAAAAAGGAATGTGCCATTGATTAATCGATTAATAAATCGGTGGCGCGGTGGCTAAGGGTTTGGCTGCGGCGCTGTCACAGTTTTTATACCTGGCGAAAACAATTTTAACAATAATATTTACGTCAAAAGTAATTTAACAATGATTATAACGTGAGTGAGAGTGAGTTTCTATCCCCTGTCTGGATGGTTGTCACGGTGTTTTGATTGTAATTATTGTAAAAAAAAAAAAATCGTCTCTGATTCCACCGACCTGGTTTAAAAGCTTGTCCTTTACCATGGACGAATCAAATCGATATAGTCGTAGTTGGTTCATACATAATCATACACATTTAATCGATATAAACGATCCGTACTAACGCAATCGACGCCGACGCAATCGAGTTAAAAAAATGTTCTGTTATAAGAACAATGTGTGACGATTGAAAGAATCCCGCGCAGAGCACTCGTGACAAACGATTATTTTTTACAAATATTGCGCAACGCCAATTGGATGATAAAGTTTTACGACGTACCGATGCGCGTGCGGCCGTTCGCTTAATGCACACTAAAAACAATTGCACCATCTACGATATGTAGGAATTTTTTTAAGTGGTCGTTAAAATATTGTATAACTTTGTATTTATTTATCGTATACTTAAAATGCATAGTTCGTACTACAACACAAGCTGGTAAGTAAAGATCTACGAATCTGATTGAAACATAATTTAGTTGCCTTCGTGAGTAGTGACTATGTATGACCTATACAATCGAGACAGCTTTCACGTGATCCGCGTGAAGTTATTTTGGCTTATACTTCATCGCTCACATCCCGAACACAAATAAAAAAAACTTAATGTAATATCTCAGTTTCGAAGTGACACTCCGACTTAATTGATTGATACATTTTTGTGTTCGTATATTCGTATATTGGATTTTTTTTTCTTTCACCTAAATATATAATATGTTATGGAATGGTGATGTTATAGAATCTACCACTCCATTTCCATATAGTCGTGGTAGCCTAGTGGTCGGGGCGCTCACTTTAGTGTCGTAAAGCGCAAGTGACCTGGGTTCGATCTCCGGTGCCGGCACCACTAGAATTGTTAATAGCAATTTTAAGTGTTGTATTTACCACGTGCTTGGCGGTTAAGGAAAACATCGTGAGGAAACCTGCATATCTAAGAAATAATAAAAAAAATATTATTTCGAGGACATGTGAAGCCCGCCAACCCATAATGGAGCGGCGAGGCGGGCCATTCCCGGCTCTTACACCCTCTCAGATATTTGAGAAGGAGGCCTTTGCCCAGCAGTGGGCACTTACTGGGTGCTACTTTACTTTACTTTTATAGCAGTGTCTAAGTCGAAAGTTCTCTAATACTGCGATCACTAATCCGCCCGCTTGTTGGTATTACAATTACAACGAAACGAGTCACGGCACAAAAAGACAGACTTGAATTAACGTCGCTATGATTTAACTCACAGAACAGCTCTTAAATTAACTGCGAGCACCCACTTACTTCCCGTAACAGAATCAATCACGATGCTTAAACGGAAACCGTGTCTATAAAAACCTGTTGTCTTAAATCATTACAGATCCACAGTGTTCACGGTGCACTGCTCCCCGGGCAATAGTTAAATGCATCGTGCCGAACCCTATTAACTGCATCCTATCAAAGGGGCCCATTTCCGCGCTCGACCCGGGAAGCGGAGCCGTGACTGACACCCGATAGGACCGGTCAGGCTGACGCTTTGGGGTTTGGTTCAGATGTAGAACGGTAGCGGGCATTTGCTAAGTTTTATCCATCGTTTTTTTTTAAATCACATCCTTGCAATTTGTTGGAACGAAATTCCTTATCGCACAGTGCGAATAGCTAGACGAAAAAAGTGTAAGATTTTTGATTTTTTTTGGTTTCCCGTGGATGGAAAATGCTTTACGCATGCCCCGTTGCTGGGCCTCCCGCCACTAAAAGGGTGATGTCGGAAGGAGAAACATACCGACTAAATACCATCCACGTTGCTGTTGGCCCGGAGGCCTTAACAGCTTCGTCGATAAGACTCGCGAGCAGGAGGCTCCTGAAAGTGTAAATTTTTTCCGTCACGACCCTTTTTATACTGTAGACGGTTATCCATAGATCGTATGCTATTGGCTGTGCCCAGTCATAGGTGCGCGCTTATTGGTTCAAGCAATTCGAAATAACTCTTGTTATTGGTTAATATAAATTAATAATGCATTGTGATAGTGACTTAGAAAGATAATAACAATGACGCTGGGTAAGTGTCAGAATTAAAGTGCGACAATATGTGAATTCATGTAATGTAATTTGTTTATTTGTATTCGTTAATCAATAATATAATAGTTTTATCAATAATAATATAAGGAACTTCGTTCCAACCTAGTGTTCCACGACGCGCATTTACTTTGTTTTCTTTATTGTTTACGTTCGCTTTTTTTAGGGGATTAGGGTGAAAAGCAAACAACTTCAGTCGAAGAAGTTTACAGATGCGTTGTCACCCTTGAGGACTATGATGGAATGCCTCAGAGCCGGTAATTATACTGGCTCTCAATACCTCTCGAACCGGAACTCAACAGAAAAGATTAAATTCACTAGATAAACATAAGTTAAGGAAAACTTTACATAATTTACACCGTCGCCTGCAACATAATTTAGTAATTATAAAACAAGTAGTTAAAAAACCGGCCAGGTACGAGTCAGACTCGCGCACCGAGTGTTCCGTACAACCATATATGTATTATGTATTAACCAAAAGTGTTTTCTTTAAAACAGTTCGGGATTTTGAATGTTCGTCGATTTATTTCAGAGTTTTCACCAAGTTTGAGGCTTGTATTGTACTATAGAGTAAAAACAAAAACGTTGAAAAACACATGTTTCTTGTATCCTCTCTTAATAATTACTTTTAGTTTTTTCTAATGTTTATTTAAACATTTGCTGTATTAACTATTATTATGAAAAAAAATCCTACCTATTACGGTTCCATATATTTTTTAAGGTAATACACATAGAAGGACTACCTGTCACGTTTTTCCCAATAAATTGTGGTGAAAAAGTGTATTGTTACAACTTAAATAAAGCTAAACCTCGGACCACTCCATCATCGAGTAAACGGTCGTTAAAGCTTATTTCTAAAATTAAACAAATGATACATATAATGATAGAAAAATACTTGCCGTTCTTTGGTAAAATGAAACAGTTAAATCCAGAAGTCAAGAGGTCCCAAAAAGAGGAGACGCTAACAATTATTCAAATTACCTTCTTATGTCATGAAATTTAATTAGTCTCGCAATAGTTTGACTTGTACCACGGCATACGATCGATTCGATGTCTGCAGGGAGTCAATATAATGCATTAAGCAACGGTACCACGGCCGGCTGGTAAAATAATGAACAAACAAAGGTCAGTAACGGTACGTGAAATATGTTTTCGTACCTAGATTTCACTGTATAATGCTCCAGGCCCTATGCCTGTGCTGTAGAGTAATATCGTCCTCCGGTACTTGTTAATTTCGACTACAGATAAAAAGTAGGTACGTGCGCAAGATAATGATGATCCGCTAGCCAATTATCACCGAATATTAGCGGCAGTTGTCGTCTGCGAACGGAAAAGCACTCGTACGGCATGCACCATACCATACGTGAAGTGTTTTTGTAGAAATATCCAACGATAGTTGAATCCATCGTCACTTTGCGGAAAAACGTTTTTAATTATTTTTAAGACTTCAGAACAAAAGATTCTTTTTGTTTTTGAAGTTCTCGACGTTCCGAGTGCTTTACAGCACCCGCGGTCACGAGGAGACTTAGGTGTACCGCTGTTAAAATTGACTCGAGCTACCTTAAGCTTTAATTATTAATTTATGTTCCGATTTACGCAGAAAGTTGACCTGTCATTCGTACGTCAAAACATATCAAACACATCTTAAATCGATTTTCACACATTTGTGTCTTTCTTATTGCGCTATCGTTTGTGTATTGTTGGAGAAACTGGCTCAGTTCCCATGGTTTGTTTTTCTGAAAATAAATCAAAGTCATCGCGTATTCGTACAAGCAATACTGAGCGTAGTACCTTTCGAATAGAGGCGAAAGTTGCGTATTCGTGTGCTTACAAATTGGTAAACATATATCACTGTCGTATTGTTCAAAGGTAAGTGTTCTATTTTACACGATATCTACAATTATTAGTTGCTTCATTGATACTAAATGTTTCCCGCGTTATGTTTTAAGGTAATAGACTATAGAATAGCCTACAACATATTATCGATTGTTTTCAGCTTCTTTCATTTTCCTTTTTTTTTCAGCCAGTATAAGATATTTTTTTTTATGGGAACGTAGACAAACGAGCTAGCGGCTCATATGTTGGTAAGTGATTTTCAAAGCCCACGTACATTGTACCAGAAGAGCTACAGGTGCGTTGCCTGAAGGGAGAGGGAGAACGTATCGTGCTTCGGCGTTTCGTTCGGTAATCGGAGGCCCACACCCTCTCTTTATCCTCAAAGCCCGGCAACCCACCTGCAGCTTCTCTGGTATTGGAAATGTACGTGGGCGACGGTAATCACTTACCATCGGGTGAGCCGCTTGCTCTTTTTCCCCCGTTTAACATAAAAAAAAACCTCGTGAGCGTTCTACCGATTAATGTTATAATTTGATTTGTCATAACCCAATGATTAAAGACATACGCATTACCTTAACGGTCAAGAAACAGTCCACTGCACGACATAGGCCTCTTCCATGAGGAAGATATGCCACAATCGCCACGCTCGTGCCTTAGGCGATTTATACGACAGGTATTTTTCGAATATTTTTAAGGCTTTTTCCTTAGTCGTTTCTTACGACGCCTACGGAAAGAAATGAAGGGGGGGAGGGGGGTGCAATTTTCTTACGCCTGTACCACACGGCAGACATATGCATATCTATTCTAATATTCAAAACTCTACGTATGTATATGTTTATATTTATGTTAATATTTTTTATTCAACCCACTATGCTCCTGTTTATTAAGGTTATTAATGAATGATCGTATGCGAAGTTGTTTTTTGTAAGTGCATATGTATAAACCGTGCAACGCCGGGCGCTAGAGTATATGTTATGCTATATATACATAAAAATGTCTGTCGCAACAGTTTCGCCTCGCGCACTCTCGTGACTTCGCAACCGGTGACCTCTGTGCCCATATTCGCTTTTCACGTCGGAAGCGAGTCATTTTGTGCTAAAATTGCTGCAGTTTAGAAAATTGCTCTTCAGCTGCACCTACTATTACTGACTCCGCTTTTTACACGGTTAACGTTTAACGGCTCTCTGAATAACTATCTAAAAATGTTTATGGGTTTTTGAGAGATTTAGATTTATATATATGTATTATTACAATTGTAATTAAATGCAATTGTAATAAGTTCACGATAGCCAAGTGGTTAGGGGACCTATCTCCGAATGAGAAGTATTTTATGTGGATGGCATGTACAAATGAATTTTCAAGATTTTGGTACGTTTTTTTATCGCTGGCCTGGGCACTAAAACCATGACAGACGCGCCACCTGTCTGAGCACTGATGAAAAGTGTGTTGAAACCACTTAAATAAATGTCTGGACCTCTGACAACCCCCAGTACTATGTACACGGTCGTGAAAGCTTGTATTTTTTTTTAGTTATTAGGCAGGCGGTAAGTAATAGGTAAGTTAGAGATGGTATTTGTTTGTATTTTATTATTTATTACTATTTTTGGGGATCCGTGTGTGTTCATCAGTGGATTGTTATTAGGCTGATGAAGAAGAAAACGGCGGGAGATCATAATGACGCTTACGTAAAATGACTACGGTAGGAAATATACCTACAATAAGCACCGATTATCAAACCAATACGAGCTAATGGATAACAGATCTATTATCCTTTTATATTATATTATCGTTTCTTTTCTTCAGTAATGTGATTTGGTATGGTATTATATCTCACGAAATATGATTGATTTGAAAACCTGGAACGTATTGATTGTAGTGACAAATTTTACGTAAATAACAGTAAATGACAAAGTTTTATTTATTTTTCCCTCTCCTTGTTTCAGATTGACGATTAAAGTCGAAACTGGAGCCCTTTAAAAAATATCACCATGGATTCTGAAAGGTAAATTTCTTTTTCAGGCAATATCTATTAGCATGTACTATAACGAAATTAATTACTTGACTTTTTATTAAAAACCGTTGTTAGTTAAAAATGTTGGAGCCCGATACATCATACATTGTACAGGAAAACGTAGCGTTGGTAGACCTCCCACAAGATGGAGTGACCACCTGAACAGTGTTGCGGGAAGTAGTTGGATGTACGTGACTCATGACCATGCTTTATGGTAATCTTTAGTGGAAGCTTTTGTTTGGCAGTGGCCTTGTGACAGTCTGTAGTGATGATGATGATACAAAAGTGAAAAAGGAATTGACCACCCTTGGGAAAGAGCTTTTGAAGCAGAGGAAGGTCCACTGCTCATCATAGAAAAATTCTTATATAATAAGTGGTATATCTTAAATTATCATTAGCCCATACAGACCTACTGCTGGACTTCTGGTATTTTAAAGGAATCTTCAAACACAATTTTCTCACACTCTTAGCTGAATTATCTGACCATTAGACCATCACGCTGAGCAGTTAGATTGGTGAGTTGCTCTCGATCACCACTCTGTGGATTTTAGGTTCGTCGTTCTGGATGAACCGTGGTCGCCTAGTGGTCAGGGCGCTTGATTTAGTTTCGTAGACCGCGGCTGACCTGGGTCCGATCCTCGGTGCCGGCACCACTAAAATCATTAATAGCTATTTTAAGTGCTGAATTTAACACGTATTCGGCTGTGCAGGAAAGAAAATGATGTGGAAGCATGTCTGAGAAATAATATAAAAAATAGTATTTCGAGATTATGTGAAGTTCTTCACACTGGAGCAGCGTGGCGGACTTGTCCCGGCTCCAAACACCTCTCAGATATTATAGAAGAAGGCCTTTGCCCAGCAGTGGGCATTTACAGACTCCTATTTGACATTAAAATTTTTAATTTGGACGGGTTTTCGTGTGCCATGATGACTCAGTGGTTGACACGTTTTTAATTTCATAGTATGCGTGCAGACTGGGATCTATCACCGGTATTTTTAATGCTGAATTTATTAAGTGCTCAAAGGTCAAGGAAAAATCCGCGAAGATAGCGTGTCTGAGAACTTCCTCTACTCCACAAACCCTCTCCGTAATGTGTGTAGTTCTTTGCCCAGCCGTGGGACAATTATAATGGTCGCAGTTATCTTTTTACTTTTATGCCATCAATCAGTTGTCAGAGCTTTGTTCATCAGCCTACTGGAACCTTCTTGCATCGGAGGTATTAGGAGAAATAAAATATTACATGTTATTATATTAGACTCACTTTATCTATACTTTAGTATATTATATATACTTATTAATAGCCTTGACAGACAGCATGTTGTGACGTAATTATCCAATTCACGTAACAAGACGCTAAGTTCAATCACTTACCTGAGCTTTTTTTATGCGAAAGGATGCAAACACGCAAGCGGCTCACCTGATGGTAAGTGATTACCGTCGCCTCCAAACATCGCCAGGGGGCAGGGAGAAGATGGAAGTGGCTCTGCGATTACTTCACTCACCGAACGAAACGCAGAAGCACAAAATGGTACTCCACACCGGTATTCTGCGAGGCGAGCAGCAGCAAAAGCTGGCCCATGGCTCTACTACATACGAAACACATACTTGTATAAAGACCAAGTGATTTTAGATGCTCTTTTGGTCTATAGCAGACATCATGAGGCACAGAGATATATAAAAGTATCATTTATTTTTACTTTTATTGTATAATGACGAAGGTCCTCTTTCCCTCTCCCCTTCCCTCAGCCCAAATGTACTTAAAGGCCGGCAACGCACATGCAGCTCCTTCGATGTTGCTGACGTACGTGGGCGACGGTAATCTCTTACCATCAGACCAGCCGCGTGCACGTTTCCACCTTTCTCATAAAAAAATCATCTATTTGAGGTTATTAAAGATATGGAAGGGTTTCGAATACTATTAATTATTCCCTCCTCCTTAATTATTTAATAAAGGGTTAAGACTTCACGTATAAAGATAGTAAGGCATAAAGTATTTGAGCATTTTGTTGATTCGCGCATAAACTTATCGTGAGATCTAAAACTCGTTTAACATAACCATAGGTCCCATTTCGTGGTACGAAATGCCGAGGGCCGAATAATTAATACCAAATTTGGGGCAGTTTGCTCTAACTTCGGTATTAAGTGAACAACCTGTATTCGGGCCCGCCGCCAGCCGCACTGTGTTATTTGTTACTATTTTAATTTTATAAGGTTATTAATCTTGTGTTCTGCGGCAAATAAACACCATAAAGAAATCTGGTTGTCTGAGAACAAAGTAATGTGTTTTAGTTTTATTGTTTTTTTTTTTTTTTTTTATAGTTAACTAATTTGTACACTTGTGGTATCGGCGTAAGAATCTGCCACTTCCTTCGTCGTTTTGAACGCTTTGAAAATCTCTATGGCTACCAATAGATTTAGATCGAAATTAAGCACACCGATGTCTGATACTCGGATCGATCCGCTTGTCGAATGTGGTTATTATGGCAAGCCCTCTTTATATGAGAGGCCGTGCAGTGGACTGGTGTAACGAAGGTAAGGTAACTTGTTTTGTGACGTGAATTTATTTATTTTTTATCAATGTAATTGATATAAGTTGCTAATTACAAGTCTCCACTTAATAATTATCTTAAGACTAATTATATTAGTTAATAATAAAGATATTGAGGTATCCCAAACTTAATGCAACGTCTACATATACAACCATAATCACAAACAAAGAGATTGCAGTTCGAGCCAAGTTACGCTTCGTTTTTATTTAGTTATATTCGTATCTCCGTATCCCTATGGTTAAGAAATTCATATTAGATTTCAATGCATGCGAACACGAAATACGTTAAAGTAACGATGCTTAATTTATGTCACTGCAACGTTTTGACTTCATCACCACAATCATCATTCCAATGGGAGAATTTCCATGATCGGCACTCTTGGTTAGCGGGTTTGTGATCGCTGAACCGGATTTTACGCAGCTTCCAGTACAAAGCTTTGGGAATCCGTACGGAGCTCTATTACTTCGTCTACGCCCTAACCCGTTTACACCCGAACGCTCGCGGTAAAAACCCGACTATGCCGATTTTATAGACAAGCGTTGCGAGAAATTAGCGTTTTTTATTACGGCGTTAAGTTAGGTCTATAAAAAAGTTATTTATTACTAAATTATACTTAAAACATCAGAAACCTCCAGACGATGTACAAGTCTAGAAAGGAAAACAGTGTTTCTCATGTATTCCTATTTAAAAGCGATCCCACTAACGCTGCAACAGATGCAATAGTTTAAGTAGGCAATCCATGGTTTTAAATATTCATACCGTAGTCTAGACTACTTGGTTAATCTAAGCTACTTGGTAATAAGTCAGAGGCATTTGTAAAGTGATATAATCGCATTTAACTGGATGCTCGCTGCATGTAAAATTTATGACTATCAGATAACTGTGGCTTAATGCAAGAAACGTATGCTTTGATAATTCAAGTCGTATGGTTATAGTCTAGATGACCTAGATTTATTAACGTATAGTAAGATATAGCTGTTTGTAATCGAGATTCAACTATTTTGACATGACACACATTTAGGGTGGCTTGCACCAAACTTCACTAAATAGATTTAGCGGGAAATGTCATTCTGTTTCTGTCAATTGTTTGAATCTGAAAAAGAAGAATGAGATTCTTCTCTTCTTCTTGCTTAGCGGTAATTGTATTTAGTAAGGTTTTGTGAAAGGTCACCTTAAATCTCTCAGTTTCATAAACTTTAGTTAATTTCGAAATAGTTTTTCCTGTTCACGATTTATACATATATATATATTTATATATATATATATATGTATGTATATATAGTGGCTTAGTAGTGTAGTCTAATTATTGGTTTCTCCGATCTTGAAAGAAGGACGTTCGTACTTCTCTTTTGGTGTGTTTGTTTGTTTGTAATAAGGCATTGATATCTCTGTACATTTCATACCATAATCTTTAGAGTAAACATTTTGAAGTTATTCTGATAATAAGAGATCGTAAAATCATGTAATATACCGTTTCCTTTCCCAATCCTAAACAATAGCCGTTTTAATAGATTAATTAACATGACAATGCAAGGTTTTTACAGAATTATCTAACACCAAAACGTTCCAGTCATTAAATTCATTTCCTTCTTGTTAGATATATTGGTTAGAAGCAACCGTGATATAATCGAATTTCGGTTAATTATTGTATACACAGATTAAAATTAATAATCGTTATATAAAGCCCATTTATTGTGGAGCGGCTGCAATGAATATCACTTTCGCTGTACCCGGCGCCACAACACAATGCTATGCGCCCAAGTGCTACCGGGTAACGAGACTAGAGTGACCATGATGTGAATGGATTAAAATTCTCGTTTTTGACTCAATAAAACTTAATTTGAAATAACTTTAACTAACTATAACAAATAACAAATTATGTGCGTCTGTTTATATTGAATATTGACTTATGATAGGTTAATTATGTACTAACTTTATCTTAATTAAATATAGAGCTAAAATTACAGACAGGTATAGAAAGTAAAATGAAGGACTGGAATTCTATGAATGTCATGATTTCTTGTATTTACGCGAACACTATAAATTTGAAATGAAACTATTATTTACTGCTTTTATCGCGTTTAATTAAGTTTTTATATTCCCGACGTTTATATTGCTTTACGGCAGCCGTGGACCGTGGTCCAGTAGTCATAATTCATTAACTCGGGCTATCTTCAGCTCTTATTTATTAATTTTGGTCCGATCTACGCAGAATGTGCTCACAGTGTCTTGAGGTCGTGCATACCACTGATGCTTGGTTTTAGATTTAATTTTGTTTATTACAAGATATCGAGCCGGTGGTAGTACCCAGCCATCTTATCTATTGAAATTAGGATGTTTTTTGATTTCAATAGCCTCGCGAATCATCCATGGCAGGATTCAGTGTTCTTTTGCGAGGATTTGTGGTCTATCGAATCTGATGTAATGGTTAGAGCGATCGTTTCTATGAGTGTCGTTTGAAAGAATACGTTGTAAATTTTAAGGAGAAGATTAGGAGAAACGTAACAGTAATGAAAGATTAGGAAAAAAGTAAAAGAAACGTTAAACTCATTTTGTCTAACTCAAGAGATTTTTTTTTACTTTATGTTAAAAGCTAATAAAATATTTTTGTGTCGAGAAATTGTTTTTATTGGTCACCGTACTTATGAATATGTGACGTAAGAGCCGACGCGTGCGCTGGCGCCGCTACATACATAAGTAATTGCTCCAACCCCGCGTTTGGTGATTATAAAAATTTGCTGCATTGTACTATTAAAATAAAGCTTTAACTGATTTTACTGTAACATTAACTAGAGGAATATATCAACTTTTACTCCAACGGTGAAATTCACCAATACGTCGTGCTCTCTGCTGACTGACGGACGAGGAGGCGATCGATTCACGAACCCACCATGCTTTATATAGTTACTTTTGTTGGGTCCTTCAAGCAAAGGTGTTCAGGCCCAGCTGTGGACTTGTACGGCCTGAATGAAGAAGAAGCTTTACCAGAGTTGTTGTCTCCATTGTCATCGGTCAATAGGAGGATTTCCTATAACCGCCAAGCTTGCCAAGTGGATTGGCGATCCCAGAACGCAACACCCGACAGCTCGCGTCTTAGACTCTGCCTTCGATCATCGGTCTGGCAATTACTTGAGCTTGGAGATTAAGACAGCGGCAGTCTCACCACCTGTAACTTTGGGGTTGTAAAAGCCTAAAATAAATATCTAGACCTCTGAACATACTTTTGTATGGATGTACGGGAGAGCTCCTTCTCTATCTATCAGGCGTCATGTGATTTGCAGAGTCGCCAATGGGTTCACAGTTTCTTTTCACCGTCACGTTATTTTAGGACTGAAAGATGTAGGAACTTATTATGGTGCTAAATGTTTGAACGCCGTTAAACTCATTCAAATTTAGTTAGTTATACTGATTGTTTTATTAACTCCCGCCGCAAAAAGAAAAGTCGAGAAGCCAGCCATTAGAAGCGTTTGTCTGTCTATGGGTCTGTCTGTGGCATCTCTCTAGTAGCTCTCAAACGGGTGGATCAAGTTCAATACGGCTGACAATTACAATTTGACGGCTCGGTGGCGTAGTGGCTAAGCGTTTAGCTGCGGCGTTGTTGGTCGCGGGTTCGATTCCCGAACGGGACTAGTATTTGTATGGACTACAAGTAATTGTTCCGAGTCTGGGTACCATGTGCAATGTATATATGTAAACTGGAGGCAGTTTACATATATACATTGCAACACAAGAGTAATTCATAAAGGGGAAGTTAAAGTTTTTTTTAAAGAAAAAAAAAGAAATATGGTTTTGTTTATTTGAAGACTATTTGAAGTTGGAGCTATGCTATGTTTGTTGAAAACCTGCTGAGCCGATTAATGAAGATATCCTGTTTTCCTAGTACGTGTAGAGATCTAAACTATATTGGATATGTATTTTATTTCCACTTTTTTGATCTAATTGAAATTAGGTACACCATGCAAGCCTGTTGACACTGCAAAGAATTGTTAACCTTGCCCTGATATTATAAATAGGACGATTAAATCGCTATTTTTTTTTATTATAAAGTCGTCTTTAAGTTAGACTTAAAAGAATTTTGAATTAGACGAGTTAATAACTATAATTACATATGTATATAAGATAAAACCCAGTATTTCTAATACCATACTGAACGCGGTATACGCTAATGGGAAAAACCGTATAAGTGCGAGACGAACTCCTGCACCGAGGGTTCCGTACGACCTCACTATATATCTGTGTTATGTATTTACAAAAAAAAATGTGTTTTCATTCATTCAGCTCGAGATCCTTTGAGCGAGCGAGAGTGCGAACCTCATAGTTTGCACTATAATCACACCAACATTTTCAACCGGCTATCTATTACGTTTTTAAAGATTAAGCCCTTTTAAGTTAAGACAAACGGGCGGACGGACGGACATCGTAGGCATAGTAATAGTCCGTACGGAACCCAATGACGTCGGTAACTAGTTCAAGTCCGTACCTGACCTGCAGCATGCGTGCACTTCTTTTCACTATGAATATAATATAGGTGATTTAAGTCTTTATTCTTTATTACATAAAACCTGCAAGGTGGACATACAAACTTATATATTTATTTACATATTTAAGCTATGGAAGTCTTTCACCCTTGTCATCCTATGACTTTCAAGCGCATAGAGACCTGTGCTATTTGTTATTAAATTAAGTGGAACGACTTCACCGCGGACATAACTCACTGCCGGCGAAAGTGCGTCGCCAGCTGTGCACAGTGGACGTGCTCCGAATCGAGCCCGGCCGCGACTGACAAACAAACGTATTCACTTTTATTTATGTGCTATATACGCGATGGTTTATTCATTAAACGACATAAAAATGTGATCATCCATGTCTTTTTTTGCAGTCAAGATGTTTCATAATGTCGCTAAATGCTCGCTGGCCACTGTAAAGAATAACGAACAATAACGATATCGACAAGCATTTAGTTACTAGTTTTATTTATTTATTTATTTATTTATTTATTTACACTTTATTTGGACATTACATAACAAAAAGGCGGACTTAATGCCAAGAGGCATTCTTTACCAGTCTACCATTAGATTGAACAGAGAAAATGTAAAAGGGTGCACAATAATATTATGTTCATATATATATACTCGAATATTATACTACAATATAATACTTATGTATGACGGTACTGAGACATACATGTAATTATAGTTGTACATTATCTAAAACACATTACACACTATACATACATATTTATATAACCTTTTATATATAAATATACACAATGCATATATAAACTTAGATGATTTCTTATGTTATAAAAGAAAAAAAAAATTTCATCAACTGCACTACTATTGCATCGCTGGGTAATAATCCCAAAGTAAACGCTTGAAAAAGCCTTTACTGGTGGCTGTGCGTATACTATTTGGCAGTCTGACAGCATGATGGGTAAAAGAATTGTGTAAGAAGCCGGTATGGCAGAAAGTTTTAGTGTTTTAAGTATATTTATTGATGATGCACAATCATGTCACAGTGACTATTCACCAGTCTGTAATTAGTCTATGATCGCTACGCTCGGCAAGCGGATAGGCGATCGCAGAACTGGACCCCTCGCACCTTAGACACAGCTGCACGTTATCGGTCTTGTCACCGGTACGGTATTTTTCGAAGCTGTTCGTTATCGGTCTGCTTAACTTGTCTGTCTGGTCTGGTACTTTTCGACATGGTTATTCCGCCACCTGTCGGTAGCCTCTTCGCTTTTAATAGCTTTCCCATAATCACGCCTTAGGATACCCAAGCGAAGACAGGGGGTGCAATTCTTAAACCTGTACCTCGCGGCCTAGGCACAATTTGGACATAAGCCTCATGTAATCAGATATGTAGTTTAGTAGTTAGCTCATACCGTGAGTGTGATAAAAGTAGAGTTCGTGCAATTTCCTAAAGACTACTAGATGAACGTTAGACACATTTCAAATATTATACCAGATCTAAATTATCAAGCCTGTTGATTCTAGAGGAGTGGCGGGCTTGCTACGTCTTAGCTATGAGATTGCCAATCTGACTAATAAGCGAGGCGATGACACTTAACCCTCCCATCCCATTGGAAGAAACCAGCCGCATGTATCAGATATCAACAATCCTACAAAATTATTTATCAACCCAAAACTGTTGTAACTTGTATCCAACTATCGCAATTTAAAAAAAATGTGTCATTTGGTTCTAAAGCAAATATTCGAGACAGAAAAATATCCATATGAAAACATGGGAAGGATATTTATTAGTCTTTCTGGAGCAATGCGACGCCAGACGTTGTTTCTTTGTCAAGTAGAGGACTTTGTAATTTATTACCATATATATATTTTCCAGGCCACGAATTGGAACTGCTACTTTGAATGTTATACGCATTTAAGTAGCGAGGATTGTGATTGGTGGATTGTGAGTTGTAAAAATCTCGTCCACTATATCGGATATAGTAGCGGCTATATCTGTCCGTGGCTTTGTGGATATCGACATTAAAGTTATTCAAAATAATAGAGCCAAGCAGTGATTTCTGCTGCTGCTCGTATGGGCAGGTTCGATCGGGGTAGTTCTACGGTCTCGTAGAATACCGGCGTGAAGTAGAAGCATCTTGTGCTTCTGCGTTTCATGTATGAATTTATTTTTCAAATATAATACAAAATATTAATTATTTATTTATTTAATAGGTGCGTACTAATACGTGGAAATATCTTCGTAACTAGACATGATAAACTTAAATACAAGCATGAATCCCGATTAACGTACATCCATACAGTATTAATAAAAAAAATATATATTATACTTAAGGTTCCGTTATTAAGAAGTGGTTACAAAGAATGAAACTAGATTATGTTCTAAAATGAAATTTTTAATTTAAGTATCATATAACGTTACAAAGGACTATAAGGATATATTTTAATTGAAATACAAACTAATTAAACCTTCTACTAATTAATCCAACGTACCCGAGGAATAAGACTGAGAATGATAATAGTTTTTATTATTATTCCTTTATCATAGCCTCGACTATAGTAGTCGAAACGGAGTATAGATTCAAAGTAATACACATAACATTATGTTTTGTTGTTACTAATGTAACAACAACACGGGGACGACAACACAACCCACGTATTTCTATTAGAAACTTTATTTTCGCGTGTACATAAATAATAGAGTCTCAACAATGGAGCTGACGATTTATGAACTTGTTCCTTTTTCATGATTAATGTTAGAATTTAGTTTTGATGTTTGCGGTTATGGGACGTCGTTTAATACTGAAAGGTAGTTAACATAAATAATTATATATAAGCTCGCACAGAATCAATTAGTTGGTGGCCATTTTAAGTGCCGAATTTACTATGAAAAGTCGGCGGTGAAGGAAAAACTCGCATGTCTGATAGAAAATAAATATGTTTCGAGGATATGTGAAGTCAACCAAGCGGTACTGAAACAGCGTGGCGGCCCCTTCCCGGCTCCAAAACTCTTTACAAATACTGAGAGGAGGCATTTGCCCAGATGTAGAACATTTTTAAGTTCTCATGACCGGACGCTCGATAATGGGGTGGTCAAACAGAGAGAAACTCGGCTATCGGAAGATAGAGTACGTGTTTTAAGGTCAGTTGAGTATACTCGTAGAATCGCTAGAACTTGACCAAGTAGCTTTATCTCTTATTTTAAACCTATTTCGTTACAAATCCGACTAAAATAAATAAACTCATGACGGGTTGCAATAATAAAATAATCTATTGTTACAACACGTTAAGGGTTAAGCCCTTTTAATTCACAGTGTTCAGAGTTGTCACGTCTCGTGCTCACTGTCACGTTTGGTATGATAATCTCTGTTTGTAAACACGCAGACAACATGATCAAATTATAATTGCTATTTATTTGGTTCAATTGTTTGTTTTGTTAGTTACATGTTTTAATGTGGATAAGGATCATGCGCCTCAAGCATATATCAAGTGTAGTCTGACAATATTTAATTTTTTAGTTGCTCGGAAGAGATCGCTATGCAGCGATAAGGCCGCCAAATTTTATATTTGACTTGCTCTTTTAATGTTTCCTGTATCCTTTTGTGTCGTACAATAATATACATTATATTCATTAATTCATGTTCAATTTTTATTTGTATCTTTTAAATTTGTAATTAAGTTACGTATATTTTTAAAAGGGTCTAGACGTAAAGACAAATGTTTACTTTATAAGCATAACTTGCAATACTAAGCAGCCTGTGATAGGGTTTTAGGCCTGAGTTGATAGTTGGTACAAAAATCAGAGTATTTTTTTTATAAGCATTACGAAAAACGTAGTTACACTTTCTTTAGACATTATCTAAGGTTGGCATTGCCTTTTCGCCTGTAATGGAATGCACTGCACTGGCAGCTGCCTGGTATAGGAAGTAACGAGTTACATCAGCGTCGGAGCTGTACTAGGAAGTAGCGCGCGCTATCTTGTTACATACCGCATAGTGTCCGAGTGTTACCGAAGGGAGAGGTATTTAGCATTTTCCTGCTTAAAAACGGTTCTAAATTAAACTTACCTGGCTTATCCGAACAGGTCCTGACGTAGTCAGTTACAGCTATAGAGTTATTAATAGCGATTACGTCTCAAGGTTTTTTAAGTCCAAAATATTCGCAGTGAATATACCGATTTTAATGAAACTTTGTACACATAAGCAGGATATATGGATCTAAAAAGGTAATAGGAAACATTTTTTAAATGTCTAATACCAAAGAAGACAGCTTTAATGGTGTTTTTCGAAAATGTTACTATTATACTACTTATGCGTATAAGTTTCATTAAAAAGGATCCATTCATTTTGACGCTTTTGGACTTGAAAGTTTGTATGTAAAATGGTGACATGAAACTTAAGTGAATCGATTCGATCTGATCAAATCGGTTGACTTTAATTAATGTTAAGTACTTGTATACTTAAGTTTTTGTACGCGGTAGAGCCAAGCGATAGCTTTTTCTGCTGCTCGAATGGACCGGCTTGACTTGCTTCGTACCGCGGCCTTGCAGCATACCGGCGTGAAGAAGAGGCATCTTGTGCTTCTGCGTTTCGTTCGGTGAGTGAGGTAATCGAAGGCCTATCTCCTATCACCCCTCCCTCATCCTCTTTCCCATCTCCCAAATATCCTTAAAGGTCGGCAACGCACCTGCAACTCCTCTAGTGTTGCAGATGTACGTGGACGACGGTAATCTTTCTGATGATACGTTTGCCCCTTTTCCCAAAAAAAAAAGTAATTTGTTAATGATATACTTACAATAAAGGAATGAATGCATCCTAAGCAAGACTATACTTCGATTAAGAGTTGATTCGCCACGCTCGTACCAATGAATATTTTGTAACTTATTTACACGAATTGTGTTGGCGTGTACATTAAGCCTGCGACAGCCTCACCTGTTGCGTTGTTCCTAATAAGCTCTGGTTAAAAGCGGGTTGAAACGACTTAAATAAATGTCAAGACCTCTGACTACCCTAGAATTAAGTAAACGGTCGTGTGAATTAATATTTAACGTTTATTATCAATAATTATTAAAAAAAAGGAAATACGATACTCTCTGTCCATGACTTGCATATGGTACTAAAGAACCTGAATCTCAATATATAATGAACAATACTCCTACAAATAATTCTTAGTAAAAATTTAACGACACGTTCGTAAATAATTAATATTTTCATGTTGGTAATGGAATCTCCGTGTTAAAAGGTTTTTATAACGATTTATTACTACTGTCACCGTTCTAATATTTGCCTTGCTTATAGAATTATAGTAGATAGTGTTTATACGTATATTAAATAACTTTATGTTTTCACTCTTATATAAATAATATAAATTTTGGACGCTCTCGAATTTTTCCTCTAATCCGAAGAAAGCATGCCTGTTCTGCCTTTCTGTATCGTTGATTCAGAAAGGGGGGCGTGCAAGCGGTTCACCTGGTGGAAATTGATTACCGACGCCCACGATCATCTGTTATACCAGAGGAGCAGGTGCAGGTGCAGGTGCGTTGCCGGCCTTTAAGGATATTTGGAGATGGGGAGGGGGAAAGGAAAAGAAGGGAGGTTGGTAGGGGAAGGGAAGGAAAAGAGGGGTGGAGGGAAGGCTTTCGGCTTCCTCATCCACCGAAAGAAACCTAGAAGCACTAGATGCCTCTGCTTCACGCCTGTATTCTACGAGGCCATGGTGCTTCCCTGGTCGAGTCGTCCCATTCGAGCAGCAGCAAAAGCCGCCGTTTGGTTTCTATCATGAACAAAACGATGCAATCACTATAATAAATACGTTGTACGTACTCTTGACTTATTTAACAGTCGTACATTAACAAAAATAAGACTAATTTGAGGTAGGCAGTTCATGGCGCTATTAAAATAACGTGTTTTTAGGTTAATTTTCACCCATTAAAAACCTTTAGAGAAACCCATTTCTTCATTATTTCACACACTAAAGAAATGCACATATCTGCACTTGCATTTTTTAATTGAATGAATTATCGGTGGAAACTTTACTGGTTAACATTTTATCGTCCATTTTTGTAAATGAAATGTATAATGGTTCGTTTACTTAGTACAATAAAATAAATAGATTGATTTCGTCGAATATTATGCGCCTAGCGTTATCAACGAGCAATTCGAGCATAACGTACTGCAAGGCGCATGTGAGGCGATATAGTTGTGATGAATATGATGATATGATGTAAACCAATTCAGAGGGTAATGCCTCTGAATTGTTTAATACCTAGGAGTAAAAAGCGAGCTCATAGTCGTTGAGTAAGACAATCTGTATCTACAATATCATACAAGAGGACATGACATAACATTATTAATGTGTACGCCGTATATTTTTAACCTAAATATCGAAAAACTTTCAGTACAGTACAGACACGACAAGTAGTATTTACATCGCAATGATATGAATTCTTAAAGTATCTATTCTTAGGAAAAGCATGACCCGTCTTGGATCGTTTTCATTGGTGAAAAATTGCCGGATTTTGATCCTTTCATTTTACGGACAAAATGGTAATATGTTTGTCCGTTAAATTACTTTTAACATTCGATATTCGTTCCAAGGGACAGCTGTTTTAACGGAAGTATCCGGTGACCACCTGACGCGCCCTCTTCGTAATCATTCGACCGAAACCAACTGTCGGTGTTGGAGTCGGTTCCCTTCGTTTGTATAGTCGACATCGGTACGCAACAAAATTGTATAAATTTCGCCTTTATATTATCATGAATTTTTAACTTGTATTTATTCTTTAATCTCATTTCTTTGTGCTTTTTTTTGTTCTCTGCTTTTATTTCATCCATCCTTTTATCTCTAGCCATCATCACGTGTTTTACATTATTAATTCATTCAATTACGTACCCTTTTTGTTTTTCACCTCTTCATCTGGGACTTTATCCGCTATACCGCAAATAATATCACAAAAATTCCGCGTTCCGAGTCGTTGCCATTTTTAACATGGTTCAGTTTATCCAAGAAATGGTTATCAAATTTTACATGTGAAACATAACACGTTTGTATCGAGAAATAACTTCACACGGAATTATTGTAAAATATTTCTATGTCATCGCCGATAATATATATAATAGTAATGTATAGTTTTTATTTCTCTTGGTTGTAGTTTGTTTCAATTGCAAGGTATTTCGTATCCATGTATACTATATCCACTATATTCACTATAGTATCTAACCACAACACCGTGTCATACTCTCGTTACGATAGAATTTAAATTGTTGCAACACGTTATGAATTATTCAAGTTAGATGGTCGTAATCTTCCATGGAAATTAAATTTACAAAAAGGTAAAAGATATATCTTATTCTTATTTCTTAACAGTCAGTAATTTGTCCACAGCCTTGACCTATGTTTCTCTCGCTCTTAGTGGCGATGAGTAATTTTTTTTTAATTTGTCTTGACAAAAAGAAAGGTCCGTTGACAGTTCAGCATGGCAGGCAGGCATGGCA
The DNA here is from genome assembly GCA_029286595.1 of Bhutanitis thaidina. NCBI lineage: Eukaryota > Metazoa > Arthropoda > Insecta > Lepidoptera > Papilionidae > Bhutanitis > Bhutanitis thaidina. Next base: position 3,725,874 of record JAGSMS010000029.1, on the reverse strand, counting down.
TATGTCGCGTAAATAAAATCTTTAAAATCTTTGACTTACACATGCCGCCGTGGTTTTAATCAATTAGGAAAGACATAACTGTTCTACAAATATGTATTTGTTTTCAGCCGGAGCGAGTCGGCTCTGAATAGTCCAACGGAGCCGGACGTCTCGCTAGCTGCCTCTCTTACCGACCCCCTGGAAGCTCACACGTTGGACGAAGCTCGAAGAACTATCAGGTATTAAGTGTTCATAACCGATGGCTGTATATATAAATTAAATATGACATAGGTCTAGGGATACGGTTGAAATGACAGCATATTAAATATCTGAGGCACTCAAGTATATTATCTTGCAAAACATCCACTTGTTTTGGTAAAAACTAATTTACTTGACGTTTTTAATCTCTAGAGTGGATGCGACCTCATCGACATTGTTGGTACAAGTAGATCAAGTGAAAATTATATTACGATCGAAAAAAAATTATACGTTTTTGTTCAAATAACATAAATATCCTACTAGGCGTCTTTAAACGCGAGCAGCGGTCGCTGGCCTAGCCTAGCTAACTATAAATGCTTGATGATATACTTATAGTTGAAAAAAACAACTCAAACTAAAATATATTTATTTTTTTTATGGGAAAAGTGGCAAACCATCAAGCGGTTCATCTGATGGTAAGTGATAATCGTCGCCCACGTACAAGCTAGCAATACCAGAGGTACTGCAGGTGCGTTGACGGACTTAAAGGGTATTTGGGAGATGGGAAGTAGGATGAGGAGCGGGCATTGGTAAGAGGGACTGGGCATCCGGTTATCTTACTCGCCGAAGGAAACGCAAAAGCACAAGATGCATCTACTTCACGCCGGTATTTTGCGATGCCGTGGTATCATCCCGGTCGAGACGGTCCATTCGAGCAGCAGCAAAAGCCGCCGCTTGGCTCTACCACGTTTAATCCTGTGACTAAACGCCTTTATTTGTTGTATTATCTAGAAGTGGCCGGAAAATCATGAGATTAAATTTAATCTTTTAACTCTATCCTATATAAGAATGGTAACAACTTTTAATAAAATCTATCAAATTATTATTGTTACATAGGATTTCGAGAAACTTAATTTTAACAACACAAAATTAATTTTCTAAACGTGATAACATTTTTGCTCTTCAGGGATTTGCGTATGAAGTACCGAGCTCAAGCACATCAACTTATGACATGGCGTCGAGCACATCGCACTCAGGAAGATATGTTGACTAGTTTGCAGCGAGAAAAGGCCGAGCAGTTAAAATCGCTTTCCAGCCAGCTCTTGCTCTTCGAGTCAAGATTGGTTCGAAAGCAGAAGGAGATTACTAATATGCTTGCCATAAGAGAAACCATAATCATAAAGCAGCAGAAAGTAATAGAAACTTTGCAAGTAAAGCTACATGAAAACGGTATCGAGCTTAACCAACAGATACCTGATTTTAGAGATATGCTACAAGACACACATATTACCGGTGATTTTGATTCCTTAAACGACTCAGACTCTGCTGTGATCATGGAAGATGTAGATTCTGATTGCAGTAACCTACCACTAGTGCCGAGGTTCAGATCGGCCAATCCCGACAGTGTTACTGTAGTTCGTTCTATCTCTGATGCCATAGATCCAAATGTAAAGTATAATGTGGTCAGGCGATCTAACGGTTTCCTACGAAGACCTGAGATATTAGAAACGGTGTACAGTGTGGAAGAAGAAGCCGATGGAGATTCTACTAAAGGTTTGAGTGCTCAGAATAGCACAGAGAAAGAATTAAAGGATTATAATAAAACAGACGAACAGAAATACAAAGAGACCAGTCTTCTTGCGCAGAGACGAGATAATTTTCGAATGAGAAGTGTTGTATTAACCGCTGAAGTAAAAAGTATAGACTCCGACAAAGAAACCGCCAAGCCCAAAGCTAAAGTCTGGTCGTATAGCTATGTGCCAAAAAGAATGATGCCACCGAACGATTCCGATGAAGAAGTGACATCGAATGCTGATAGCGATGAAGGCGATCCGGAGCCAAGAGTGAACCACGTGGTAACCTACAATAGAGTTATGTCGAACCACAGGAACGTTACGAAACCAAAAGATGTAAAATATAAGAGAATAAACAAGGCGAAATCAAAAAGCTTAGAGGAGTTGAGAGGAAGACTAAAAAATTGGGTGGAGAAAGGAAATAAACTATCGGGGATTCCGTTAGAGCATGCACAGAGCTATGCTTGAATATTTTCAAAGTTCCTTTAAAGCCATTGTTTCATATAAAGCGCAAGTGGATTGTATGCGCACGTAGAATCTTCAGTACTGAACTGATCTAAATAATATTTGTGTAAATTGTTTTTAAAGAAATACTTATATTTGTACTTAATGACATTATAAAGATTAACAAAAAACTTATCGATTTCAAGATTATCGTCAATGTTACAAAAACATACTAAGTAATAAATAAATATTCGTGGGATGAAGTGAGAATCTGTTATCTTTACATCGTAAGTTTTGTTCATTGTACCTTCGAAGTAGATAGCTTAATAACTAAGCTTTACATATAGAGGCAAATGATTCAAATATTCTTGATACGGCAACTTTTGTAAATATCTTTCTATGAAATATATTTAATTCATATACAGCTTAACAATTGTGTACACATTTGCACAAATTTTAATCTTAAGGCTGTAATATATTTCTGCTACAATTAAGTTATACACCGTTATTAATAAATATAATATATAGCAAGTGGTTCAAGTTCTTAAGGTTTCTTTAACAATTATTGTAATACTGAGATGTTTAGGAGTATCATTGATTGATTTGTATAAAACGATGTTGTGTATCATTGGATACAAATTATTAAACTTCTTTCGCAGTGTTCTAAATCCTTTATGAATGCTATTTATATATTTATATGTGCATGACTTTAATATAAATATGAGTTTATTTCTATTCAAAAAATAGATTTTTCACGAGAGTTTTTGGAATTGAAATTTATAAAATGCGTACTGTGATGCTTACAAAATCTCAAGAACAATTATGTTTTATTATTTAATAGAAAAAAATGTGAATTAGTCTGTGTTTCTTGCGAATAAACCTGTCCTGTATTTAATGTTTCTGAAATTCTTGAAAAAAAAAGATGAGATGTGATAACGAAACGAGATAACAATGTTAACAAAATACCTTTACTTTTAGTTTCAACAACTGTCTGCGCTTCTGGAAACTACTAGAATTGTAATTTCTTTATATACAATAAAGTGTTTGAATAGATATTCATATAATATACGTGTTGGTGCCAATTAATAGTAATAAGTCTTTATTAATAGGGTGTTCAAAATTATTGTAATTTGAAAATCATTTACTCATTTCTTCGCCAAATGATTTTAAACGTAAATAATGATTAGTCGCATTTGCTAACAATATGAAGTTTTTCAATTAACAATGAATATATCTTTACATATCCTTTGTAAGCTGTATATGATACAAATCGCTTGGAATACTGTTTTAATATCCAGGCCACCTGCAATGTACGTTCATTCCTATTAATAGTCAAAATGCTGATATTAAACTGAATTATGGATGAGCTTTGTTTTTGATTTCTGTAATTATAATTTAATTCTTCTTTCTTCCCTTCATAAATTTGATTCGAATAATTTGAACTTCCCTCTTAAAATTATTCGATTATTTTGATTCATTATATACGCAGTGAATAATTAAATGAATAAATATTATTATGAATTTCGGGCCTTAAAATTTCTGTAATATATAATTTATATAATTTCGCGTAATATATACATATATATATATATTGTAAAGAGACTATGAGAACTTTAATTGCCATGAACTTTTACCTAAAAGAAACGTGAAGCATTGATTTAAAACTAGAGCGCACAGCCAGTTTTTGTAAACCGAAAAAGGTTAGGTTGTCTGCAGCGTTATATATGAATATATACATCATAATGTCTATTATTATATTAGTAGATGATAGGCTTGTCCTTAAACTGCTCGGATAATGCTTACATTCAAATAGGTTGTAAGGAGCGCAAGATCGGCGGTTAAAGTCAGCCTTCCCAAGCTTTTAATTGAGGTCGCCTTTGCAACTGACGAAATTGTGTAACAAACCGAACTAAACCATATGGAAATGGAAAAAAATTGTGTATATATTCACGGCTTGTTCCCAACGGGGTAGGCAGAGACAATCTCCTTCCACTTGCTACGGTCCTCACGTACGTCTATCGCTTCTTTCACTTTCATCAATCTTCGCATGCATGCTCGTAAGTTTAGAGTACTCTTCACCTGGCCTTTCTCCGTCTCCGATTTGATCGTGAAATGTTCGCCTAGGTCTTCCTCTCCCGACTCTACCATTTACACTCGCCGCATTTTTAAATAAAGTATAAATCATTTCTTTAAGGTCTCGAAGAAAACTTGAAGTAAGGGTGCATATAACATTGTTGAGTGTTAAGAACAAAATCCAATTTTATTTAATTATTTAAATTAATTTTCGAATTTTGTTTTATTTCGGGAAGTTATTCTGTGGTGTATATCTAGCAGGTAATTGTTTTTCAAAATTACTTATAATTAATTATTTTACGTTATTTTCCTTTTTTTAATGGTGTCTGTTTAACTGTTATCGAGATTTAACAAGAGCAGCGACGGAATATCAGCGCTGTATCTACACTGCTGCAGCATTCGAATCGTTGCTATAATCCAACATATTGTATTATCTGTTATATCTTTGTTGTGTTTTAGCATCGAATAAACATTGTTTCTTTCTTTCTTTCAAAAATCTCACTTTACGTGAGTGCATAACATAGGCGTTCCAAGTTGAAGTACCACGGTCGATATTCCACTGCTGATTTGGACCATCTCGCAGAAATGAAATCCAGAAAATGTCTAAAGTACTTTTGTAATTCTAAATTGCCAATCACTATTCGTCACCGTGTCTTGAAATGCTATGTATGGTCCAACGTTTCGGTACACGGTAGCACAATGTTTCAACACATGTTAACATGTTTCAAACCAGTAAAACAAGTTTTTCACAAGGAAATACGAGTAGTACTAAGAAAATTGCATAGAAGTCCCTGCATTTGTCTAACCACAAATAGCAAGGTGCTGGAGAGTACGGTTTAAAAGAGAATTGCAAGCTACAGTAAGACTTTAATATAAAAAAAAGGATACTTATATGAATTCCCTGGATTGATCCTGAAGGGAAAATCCCTGGAAAAAAGAGCCCCAGGTCGGCAAAGGGAAGGTGGAACGATGACATAAGGGATTGCACTGACCATCTTCTCAATTAAACATCTTGCTAAGCGCAATTAGATTTCACCGGCATACCGCCAAACTTCAGACTGAAGATTGGCGGTATGCCTTTATGATGATTCCCGTTTAACTCCGTTTTCCTACTCGGTGATTAATTAACATATCAGTTCGGTTCACCAGGTAATGATGCGACGGACAAGCATGCCCGGGGCGGGTCTGGTCGGTGCCCTATTGGACCTGAACCCATCATCCCAATACCCTTTGGACACGTTCGCTCATAAATACGAAACCGCACCAGGAACCAGCATGCGCAACTATGGACAAACCAAGTAGACTGTAGACACTAGGTAGGCCCTTCCAATGGTTAATAATCGCATAACCAAGATGCTACAACGCCTGAATAAGCCCCGAATTCGGATAGTAACTAGCACCATAACCGGACATGGATATTTTAACAAACATCTGTTTACTATAGGTGTTACAGACAGCCCTCTATGCCGAGCGTGTATGGAGGAGAAAGAAACGACGGTCCACGTCCTGTTGCCGATAGTCGGGGAATACAAGGCTAAGTACCTCACCGGTAACTTTAAGGGTTTACTGAGTTTCCTTGAGGAGCTCGGTTGGCTCGAATAAATCATATTCCTGCCCACTCGCAAAATACGCTATCAGTCTTGGAGTTGCGGATACCAGCCCGTGATAACATAACTTATCAGTTTCTGTAAATCCTGGTAGGACTGTTTGGTGCAAATGTTTAATTTCATCTGCCCTGTTGAACAGAATCTTTTCAAAAATACAGTAATATACCGCCGAGAATGTAAAAACTCATTAGTTTTGGAATTGGAATTGTAAATATGGTTATATATATTTTTTTTAAATATTCTAACGTTGAGAAATCGTATGATTGATTTCTACCGTTTACATTTTAACCCAAAAAAAAAATAATGAATTTATGGACTTTTGTAGATTAGATAACGAATTAGAAGCAAAGTAATTTGTTTCCACAATAGGGCTTTATTAGAATGGGAACTTATGCAATCAATCTGTAACACAACTAATCTTAAATCCATCGGTTTACAGATCGATCCGATCAATCTAATCATTCGCGCAGCGCCGGACATTTATTTAGTAATAGAACGTATTTGTTTATTGTTCCGGACGGAGCCGTAAATAAAAATCGAATAAGGCTTTCCACTGCGTTGCTCTCGGTTGCGTAACAACATGATCGACATTGTGCCTTGCTGCGTAAGAATTCTATCCAACACATTATTGATTAATGGTTTTAGTAAGATGTCTGTTACTTATTTATATACGTCGATAATCTAAGACCTTAGAGAGACAACAGCTGCTCCGAGATGTATCGCACATGGGTATATGAAGTTGCTTAAGCTGTAGACAAATGTACAGGAAGGTGTTTTTAAATCGCTAAGCTAGAATGATAAACCTAACTGTCTATTGCATCTCACATTTATGTTTTGTCGATGATATCGTTGTTGTGCTCCAGTCCTCCAGTCGTGTGGCTCTGAGTATGAACTAAAGACATAATTATATTTTTATGCGAAAGGGGGCAAACGAGCAAGCGGGCCTCGTCTGATGGTAATTGATTACCGACGGATACGTACATCTACAATACCAGAGAAGCTTTCAGGTGCGTTGCCGGTCTTAAAGGATATTTGGGTGCAGTACCTCACTCACCGAACGAAAAGCATAAGACCAAGATGCCTCTACTTCACGCCGGTAACCTGCAAGGTTCTACCCCGGTCGAGCCGGCCCATTCTAGCAGTGTAAAGTTATAGACCTGTTACACCTATTACAGACAAAGGTGATTCGTCAATTGCGTGGTCCGTCATCGGCTTTTATAATTTAGGTCTAGCAGTTGAGATGGATATTCCGTCATCTGGGCCTTAGAGTAGTCATCGACACATATACGTGTGAAACATAAAGGATAAGACGATGTGTTACTCCGCCATAACACCACATATCCAGCGTTCATTGAAACAGAACCTATTTTTTAGCGATTCTGTCATACATATTATTCCATAAAGTAAGCATGTTAATTTGCTGAAATGATAGCAGTATTAAATACATTTTGTAACATTTTGTAAAGTCCTAAAGTTTAATTCAGTGTACAATGAAAAGAATGAGCTCTTAAGCAATATGTCACTGAGCGTTTGAATGAATTGTTACATTGCGGGCTATCCGAGCGCACATCCCGTGTGCTCGCATTTGTGGACGAAATACATTTATCATTTAAATAAGTTTCTCATGGACGGAGAATTTTACGAATATATTTATATTTGAATACTATTATATGCATACTACAAAAGATACATGATACAAGATACTTCATAATTTATGTTTCCTGTACTTTTTTTATTTTGTGGTTTTCAATGAAATACATTCTTTTCTCATAAATACTTATATGGGTTATACTATACTATCGAAAGAGATGACAAAATGTTTTTTATTGGAAAATTTATCTGTCTGTCAGTCTGAACATCTCGTATCTCTCTATTACAGGCCGGGTAGTAGGCGTACTTGTAACGATTCCTAAAACGTGGAAGCCTCTAAAAAAATTTAAATGGAGATTTTACAACACTGTACTGTACCGGTACTTAAGAATCCAGTAAATAAATATCATCACGCTATGATATAATTAATTAATGATAAATAAATAGATACCAATAGACGTAAACTTATACGATCTTATGCAATGACATTGTTTCTTGCTACACCTCATTGTTGTTCACAAGATGTTACTAGCTACTACATCCGGTAGCCACCTGCGACCAACTAAGAACATAGTAAGCTAAAGACGCGTTGTCAGTTACGAGGATTAATATGGAATGATGCGATCTTTTCGTAATTAAAAACTTTTTTTCATTAACGTTAAAACTCGTTTCCGTACCGTCCATCTTTCAATTTGAATTCTATGTTTAAAAGGCGCACCGACAATTTCTCAAGGGATCGCCGACGAAATCGAGGAGAGCTTCATAAACAGTTTTACGCTCTTACTGAAAAATTTAAATCCAATCGCATGTGAGTTTCGCTTTGCCCTGTTTTAAACTATCTGCTGTAAGGGGGGTAATATATCGTCTCTTTCTCCAAATGCCATCCTCATCTGCACAGGGTCTGCTGGCCAACAAACGAGGGTCTGGCTGCCGAATGACAGCGATATATCCATCCGAATATGCCGAGCCTAAATACCCCGGACCTGGGATGGGGTACAGGATCACTAGTATGAGGGTACCGGTACTGAGCTCACCATCCCGCTTACCCACCGTGATGAGAATGGGCAAATCTTGCAAGAAATATATGCTGGCTTTTAATTTTGCTTTTTTGAAGAAGCATATGTTCAGCAGTGGTCGAAAATAGGCTGATGTAATAAACTATCTGGACTTTTTATCGCTTGAGCTATCAGTCTATCTGATGGTAAGAGGCTACTGCAGCCCATGGCATTCGAAGAATTTGAAGAATCGGCTAACAACTTCAAAGAAGGTTACATATGCGAGAGGACTAAAATGGAGTGCCTCGCAGCCCGTAAACCTAACCCTCCCTTAAAACCTAAACACAACAGTAGTTGAATTGTTGATTAGCGGAAGAAGGCTACCAGGCAAAGAAGGTATATCTACCTGGTGAAATATCGACGGAGCCATTATGATTCAGTATCCGATCCATGATGTATTTTCGTGTATACACAACAAAGCCTTACTATGGTTTTAGAGAAGCACCGGTGCGTAATTCAGATTTTATTACTCGGGGTTCGCTTTACTCGGTCCATCAGATTTTTGTCTTCACCTGGGTACTAGCTGATTGCACCACGTGTTGGGCGATGGGGAGACCAAATAAATCGTAGTTTTTGCCTCTGCAATAATTTTATCTAGATAATATTAGAGAGAGGTGTATTTACAGGAATAAATGTAAGAATAAAGGAATAGACATACTTTACCAAACACAAAGTAGGCATGTTTGTTTTTGGGTATAGTGACTTTCACTTCAATCAGTATGTTCCATATCTAACCCAATAACGAACTAAACTAACAATTATTATCAAATGAACTGTAGTCTACTATTATTATAATTTACTACATTTTAGTCATTAATTATATGTGCCCACCAGGAACCTTCTGTCAAGCGTAATGAGTTTTGCAAGACCCATCTTTGGTCGAACAGTGTGGGTAGTGAGGAACATTAATATACGGCCCGCATTGAATGTGCTATTCAATATTATGTTGTAGGTTTAGTCAAGTGAACTTCCTGCGGGCCGCTTTTGTAGCCGTGTAATATATTAAATCTATCATTATTTCATCTATTCAATGCTATGCGAAATATACACTGATATGCATATACCTAGATTTATTTAGGACATTCTGACATTGTCTTTTTATAAAATAAATGTTGGCAGAGATTCTCATATATAAATTTTTCAAAACTGTATACCTGATAAAATGTCCAGTAACGCCCTATATTTTTAATCTATTATACCGGATATAATTGGCACGATACTCTTCAAACGGGAACCGAAACGGTCACTGCACTTCTGATTGGCGGGAGGAATAGATGAGAAGACGGTACCAAAGCAGCCGTCTGCGGAAAATAAGTTTCCAAGAAGTTTTCATCCAAACGAGTGAGAAAGGCGGCTATGTATATTACCATATGCTTTTCTGATTTCAGATCATAGGTGTATCTATAGTAAGTGTGCTCTTTGATAAAGATACAGGCGATTCTTCTCTTCCTGTGTCTCCGATAGAAGCCAGCCCCTGTTGCTTCCTCTCGACTTCTCGAGCAATGGTGGGAAATGAACGGAAAATAAAATGAGAAAAAAAAAATCTTAGGCGATGGAAGATCGATGTAATGCCAGTGTGCTGGGTAAAAGTCTCTTCACAGTTGCGACACTTGAGTCCATCGTGATAGCTTCGTTGTCTTTTTTTTAATGGAAAAGGGGCAACGGCGAGGTCGTGATACCTACCCGTTCGAGCCCACCCATTCGATCAGGCTCTGCCATGTCCAAAAATAGTCTATTTATTGTGAAAATACAAAATAATAATAATAATTTTCTTAACAAAGTAGTTAATCAAAAATCATAAAAGAAGCACACATAAAGGTTTGTAAGGACGATTTATATTGGTATGGATTAATGTCAACCCACACATGAATAACGTGTGACCTGGAACTAAAAGTTTCGCTTTGTTCAGTTACACAATTAGAAAGATTCAATACACATGAACTAGATTTCAGAAGCAGCCGAAACTAAGCTAGTAAACTAAGCTTGTAAACTAAGCTTCATTAATTAGAATGACTTTTCCGTTAGTTAGTTCATGATATAATCGTAAATAAACAAAATGCAATTAAAAACATAATAAATAAATTAGCTTTCACGACCGTTTTGCCCATTTCTGGGGTGGTCAGAGGTTATTTTTTTTTTTTGGTTAAGAGGCAAATGAGCAGGTGGCTCACCTGATGGTAAGAGATTACCGTCGCCCACTTATATCTGCAACATCAGAGGAGCTGAAGGTGCGTTGCCGGCCTTTAAGGGTATTTGGGAGATGGAAGAATTCAGAATTCACTCAACGAACGAAACGCAGAAGCACAGGATGTCTCTACTTCCCGCCGATATTCTGCGAGGCCGTGGTAGCGAGCCGGTCGAGTCGGTCCTTTCGAGATGCAGCAAAAGCCGCCGTTTGACTTTACCAAGTATGACATTTTAGTCCTTTCAACTCACTTTTTCACCCTTCGGGACGTGACAGGTGGTGAGCCTGTCGCCGTCTAAGTACGCTATTACACGATTAGACAATCCTGCGGCAAAAAACTTATGAAAGTTTCGAAAAACTCTTTGGTATGTGCCCGGGGATTGAGCCCGAGCATCCTTATTCGGGCAAATCTGCTTTCGAACAGACAATTTATAGACAGACTTTAATAGTCTTGACGCGTTGAAGCCTCCGAAAGAATAAAAAATTCTTTTACTTATGTTTAATTAAACTATATTACATTTTCGAGATGAATCTCGAAGAGATTTACGTCAATTCTTAAGATTCAGGCATCACTTGATTAGACTAAACGAATGCTTTGTCGGACACTTCGCTACGTTCGGGTTTCCTATTACCAATTACTTTTGTAAACAGAGTACGTTTCATTGACGTTAATTAGTAGTCACATAGCTCGCAGAACTGACAACCGCTGGGGAAAAAAGGTTCTCGAGTGGCAGCCACGTACAGGCAAACGCAGTGTAGGACGACCCCCCACAAGTTGGAGTGACGACCTCCGCAGTGTTGCGGGAAGTCGATGGATGCAGGTGGCTCAGGACCGTGCTTCGTGGCAATCTTTGGGGGAGGCCTATGTTCAGCAGTGGACTTCTGATAGGCTGAAATGATGATGATGATGATGATAGATAGATAGTTTAGACTATTTAATTACGTCTACTTCGAATACATGATTTATTTGGTTCCTAATTAAGTAGTAGGCAAGTTTTAAACGTGGTAGAGACTAGCGGTGACTTTTGTTGCTCTTCAAAATGGCCAGCTCGACCTGGGTAGTACCGCAGATTCTCAGAATACCGGCTCGAAGTATAGGCGACTTGTACTTCTGCGTTTCGTTCGGTGAGAGAGGTAACCGGAGGCGCACTTCCTCTCTATCCCAAATATCCCTTAAGGCCGGCAACGCACATGCAGCTCCTCTGGTGTTGCAGATTTACGTATGTATATATTCACGCCTTGTTCCCAACGGGGTAGGCAGAGACAATCTTCTTCCACTTACTACGGTCATACGTCTTTCACTACATCTTCTTTCACGCCACAACGCTCTCAGATGTACGTGGGCGTCGCTAATCACCTTACCAGCCAGGCGAGCCAGTCGAGCCAGGTTCAGGTTTGCCACCTCTGCCATAAAAAAAACCTTTTCTTTTTAAAAAAACTGGTAGAATAATTTCGCCGTACGAAACTGCCAACAACCCCTCTCACGATAACCACACGCTTCTGTTTGTGATAAAGAGATAATCAGCGAGAGCAAACCCGACACTGAGGCTCGCTGCCCGTAACTTCCTATCTCCTGATGACGCGAAAAGATTATGAAGGGCGATTGGACCACCACGAGTCGTTTAAAACGTAAATCCGTAATCACTGCCTACCCCTGGGGGTGGCAGCGGAGTGCATATCATATAAGAAAATGGGATAATAATTTCTATAACCAGAAATTTAAACCAATCAACTATTTAAAGCAGGATTCGTTACAAGCCGATATTAAGCTGTAGAAAATCTGTCTAAGTCTAAGGTCTAACTCACGATACCGGGTTTTAATTAACGGGATGTTGCATTTCGATGTCAAGCCTTCACAGTTTCAAACTTCGTTCGAAAGAGCGAGTCGGAAAAGTTTATTTCTATTACGAGAATTGACGATGTTGGGTTCTTTGAAGCGACAAATGAATGCATCTGTAGTTTCAAAGTATATTTAAATTTGATTTTTTTGAGAAAAGCGCAGGGTGCGATATGAGTGATGCTGTAGACATATCAGAGATAGTTACAAGTTGAAATTGTTAATTACAATTTGAAATGCCCGAATGTGTGAATTTACCATGGCGTAGGGACGTGAGGTAACCTGCGTTGCTGAGTAATACCAGAAAAAATATTTCGAGGACATTTGAAGTTCGTTGACGCGCACTTTGACTCCGTGATGAACTCTTCCCGTCTCCGAAACCATCTCAAAATTTGGGCAGTGTTGGGTCGTCAGAGCCTCGATTGTTGTTGGTATAATATTAGCGGTGAATAAGCGTATCACGGTTGGATTTTCTACCATCAGTCTTTCGCCAGATCCTCGTTCGCTTATCAGCAGGGTGCACCACGGATCACCACCAAAAGATGGTATAATCTCCCTTACACACCTTAATCTAAGTTTCAAAACGTACTCCTTATGCTAAAAAAAGTTTTTGTAATAAAAGTTCGTTCTTGTACTGTGCAACTACAGAGAGCTTAATAGAAAATTTAATTAGGAACTTGCAGCTTAACTTTAGCGAGAAAAATATTAATACTATTGTACTACTATATGCAATATTTTAGTTAAATTTCTGATTTTAGTAAAATTAATTGGGATAGATTATAGAACTTAAGAAGAAAAGCCTTTGGATTTATGGCACATTTAAGTTTATCTTTAATATAAGTTTCGGAAAGTTATGTTAAGTACCAGTTTCAATAACTTCATATAACCCTTACTCTAATGTGAAAATTAATTATATATGATAGTGGACTAGCCCGTAATCTCAGTTAAATAAGTTAGTTAGTTAACAGTAACTATTAAAACCACAGTATTTGGCGGTGGTGTCCTTGCGTTGAGCTTAAATTCAACATCGCGCCCGTTACGAGAGTCAATTTTACCACACAAGTTTCCAAAACCTTCGTTTTGCATCTCTGGGGGATAAAACTGGGTACCAGTTGGGTAGGAGGGAAATTTTTAGTTTGGACTTCATTTTATTCACCGGTAACCTCGTCAGTGACGTCAGTGTCATAATTTTCCATTAGTAACAATGTAATGCTGTCAGGAACAGTAGCATCTTCATCATTTTCTAGGTTTTCGAGGATGTCAGGAAGTCGGAATTATCATACTATAAATATAGGATAGTACTAAGACAAGTTCCGAATCGAGCCCCGGGACTGGGCTATTTTAGGCAAACAAAAGAGGGGCCAATGATGTGTTCCGAACGAAGGTTCCGTGCCCCTCGTCAGAGCAGATGGCGACCACCGTGGGGTTTTATTCGGTGGGATTCCGACATAACCCGGCAGTCTCCCAGGGGGTTGGGTATCCGTAAAGGATTTCCCCGCGTTAAAAAACAAAAGATAAATTCCTATAAACTCTTTGCTAGGAGCCATGCACAAGGGGGGTCGAACCTGATTCTCCTGATTCCGAGACAGTGTCAACGTTTTAAAAGAACGCGGGCAACAAATAAGTGAAATTCGATGTCATAAACGCGTGGCGATTATGAAAAATCGCCTGTATGGTAAGGTAAGGGAACCACTTTTCAAAAACGACACTCAACCATAAAACGACAAGGTTGTTCAATTCCATGCACGATCGGTAGTTGAGCTGCTGAAGTCCTATAACATGTTTTAATTAAATAGCATTACAGTGCATTCATCAATGCCAAGCGTGCAGTGTCGAACTCATTATATACCCGTACGTCCAAATACGAGTACCTCATGAAAAGCGGGCACGACAACAGTCTACAAAGAACGTTCGAGTTTTTTTATGTACTTTTTTTGAAACTGTGTACCTACATAGATTTGAATTAAATATTAAATACTAATGGGTTAGGGTGCGTACTGCGAAACATGACCTGTAGGTTCGAGCCCACCATTCGACTATGGTCGTGAACCACTACAGATACAAGCTCTAATGCTTAGTTGCAGGGTTAACAGGAATATTAGTTATGTTAGTTAAATAGCATTGCTAGTATTCTTTTAAAAACAAAAAAAAACATCTGAATTGAATTTAGATTTTTGTTTAGTAAATAAGAATACGTTTTTTGTAAGTTGTACAGCTTACATACGTACTCGTACCTTAACTTATTATCATTTCATATTACGAAAGGGTAATTACTTATAATAAACAGGATCCGTACGTATTTAATTCTGGTACCTCAGTGTAAATATAAAATACAAAAAAGAAATAAAAAAGTAAATGCGTCAGTATCGTGGAACACTCGGTTGGAACGAATTTCCTTTCGTAGTGTATTATTATTATTGATGAACATAATATAATACATGAATTCAGACATTGTTGCACTTTAACTCTGACACTTACCCAGCGTCATTGTTATTATCTTTCTAAGTCACTATCACAATGCATTATTGATGTATATTAACCAATAACAAGAGATATTGCGAATTGATTGAACCAATAAGGGCACGGCCAATAGTATACGCGCTATGGATAACCGTCTACATTATAGAAAGGGAAAAATCTTACACCTTTTTTCGTCTAGCCCCCATCCGTACCGTGCGATAAGGAAGTTCGTTCCAAAACGTAAGACGCTTAGCATCGGACGTGACTTCTGCACGCATCATTGGTGGGCGTGCAATGTATATCGTCATTTCAAAGTCACGCCGATTTAACCCAACATAAATCGCTTCTATTTTTATACTGCATTTATGCATAAAACAATATATATCATTATTAAAAAATCACTGTAATTATCTCGCCCGATGTTTTTTCATAACATGCCATTTAGATTTAATATGCGGAAAAAATTTTGATCGTCACCAATTAGTCTGTGCGACGTTACGTATATAGTCTGTGCGACGTTACGTATATAGTCTGTGCGACGTTTCGTATATAGTCTGTGCGACGTTACGTATATAGTTTGTGCGACGTTACGTATATAGTCTGTGCGACGTTACGTATATAGTCTGTGCGACGTTACGTATATAGTCTGTGCGACGTTACGTATATAGTCGGTGCGACGTTACGTATATAATCAAGGTTACTCTCGATATACTTAACGTATTGATGGAAGAAGCAATTTTAGGAATATAACCGACTTTATAATTCCCGGCTCCTAAACCCTATCTGATACTCGTATTTGAGAAGGAGACTTTTACTCAGCAGTGGGCACTTACAGGCTGCTGCTTTACTTATTTTTTTACAAATATTATCTTTGATTAGGATTCCTCGATCCCTGGAACAGCCAGGAACGCTAAACACAACGACACGTGGTTGTCAAATACTTTACCATCTTAAGTAACATAATTATTTTAATTAAAGTTCAAGGCACAAGTGTTAAAGTTTCCACAATTTTGCAGGGTAAGTCCAATAGTGCCGGCTTAGCCATGTGTACGGACAGATATAAGTTAAACAAAAGCGGGCAGCCCAGTAAAGTGGGAATCGGTATATGAAAGTGAAAAGTCAATATTCTATTATATGTGTGTTCAATGCCATGTGGTATCGGCGTAAGAATGCGCTACCCCTTTGGGTGGGTAAGATCCCGTGGGTGTCGTTAGAGGCGACTAAGGAAAAAGGCTTGAAAATAGCAATGGCTACCGACAGACTTTTTGGACGTGGTAGAGTCAAGCGGCGGCTTTTGCAGCTGTTCAGGCCCGCTCGAACCGGGTTGGTACCACGGCCTCGCAGAATACCTGCGTAAAGTACAGGCATCTTGTGTTTTTGCGTTTCGTTCCGTGAGTGTCGTAACCTGAGGCGCAGTCCCTCTCCCCATCCCCCTCCATCCCATCTCCCAAATACCCTTAAATGCCGGGAATGCACCTGCAGCACCTCGGGTGTTGTTGATGTACCTGGGCGACAGTAATCACTTACCATCAGGTGAACCGCTTGCTCGTTTTCCACCATTTCCATAAAAAAAAAAGATGCCGGGATAAGCATCTCGAAAAATACCAGACTAAAATGTAGGAGAGAGATACCGAGAAATAGCGTCTAAGGAAACGCGGTGTCTGGTATTTTACAGCATTATTATGAACCATACTGTAATAAAAAAAACAAATATATGAGGCGAGTGTAAATGGTAGAGTTGGGAGAGGAAGACCTAGGCGAACATTTCACGATCAAATCGGAGACGTTCTGAAAAAAGGTCCGGTCCAGAGTACTCTAAACCAAAAAGCATGCATGCGAAGATGGATGAAAGTGGAAGAAGCGAAAGACGTATGTCAGTAGCAAGTGGAAAAAGATTGTCTCTGCCTACCCCATTGGGAACAAGGCGTGAATATATACATACATATGCATACTGTAATACATATAAATAAATTATGCGAAATTGATACGAAACAGAGGTACCGTTAAGTTTTCACGCCTACACAGCTGAACCACTAATTCTGATGCAATTTGATAAGGATAAAAGATACCATGAACACTGGGGAAGGCTTTTTATCTCAGAAAAGCCACGGAAGGTTTTAGCGGTTGAATATAATAGTACTTTATAGATATCAGAACATAATTTTCACGAAATTCAGACAGTATATTAGTAAAAAACATCGAAATAAAAATTTGTCCCTTCTCTGTAATTAAAATTAGCGCACACAGACGTTATTAGCGTACGTTCAGCCGATGAGCCATGGTTCCTGGGTTCAAATCTCAAAAAACTTGTGCACAACAAATGAAAAGAAGGAGGCCTTTGCCCAGCTGTGGGCATTTACAGGCTGCTACTTTACCCGCAGAACTATAGTATATCCTTCTCAGTTGTAGGTTGTCCTTAATATACTGTGTCGGTTATCGCCGAGGACGAAATTTGCAAGGAGTAAAAATATCAGCCTGTAAGTGCCCAAAGCTACACAAGGACCTTTATCTGAAATATCAGAGAGGGTTAACCCAAGAAGCAGTACAGTAATAGAATTTTATGTTGTTAATATCAACTGAATTTCGACCGAACGAGCTAATTGTAGTGCATTGTTATTTAAACAAATTCAATATTTGAGCCGCGAATTTCAATTAATCCGTCAACGTTTCTCGTACTTCTGTTAATTGCTTTCCCTATTCGACTTTGAAGTGCTGTGGAAAAGTTTACATCGAAATATAATTTGAAAATAAAAATATTAATTGCTCTTGTTACACTCAAGTTTAGTTTTTATCGATAAACGAATTGCCGTGTGGTGGTGACATTACATAATCTCTTCTAATCCTGAGGGCATCCGCGTCGAAATCAAAGTGGGTACGCCAAGCCGCCTCAGTGCGGCAACTACTGGACAGCTACTTCCTTGACCATGTAAGTTCCTCTTTGCTTCACAACGAACTCAGTCAACTAGCTTGCCAACGGTGGTGATTGTGCCCAGTCTTTCGATAGGAAGAGCCTCATGTACACCAGAGGAGAATACAACCAAACAATATTACTCTGTCTCTCTCTCTTCATATTATTGCCATAAAACATTGCTTATAATACCCACCGAGAGCGACGTATAATAGAAATATATTTCTAACATTCCTTTTCTATTATATATATTATATAATAGAAAAGGAATGTTCGAAATCAGTTCAGTACATTCTAAGATTGCCTTATTCAAATAAACAAACGTTCAATCATTTCCCCTTCATAATATTAATGAAGACATAGATTATAAACTACAAAAGTATATACTACTGGGTATAAATTAAACTTTTCAGCGTCACATCTTCGAAGATTTCTCGAAAAGCTATTTACAACGTGGGCCATTAATTTCCAACGGCCCGTAACCTAAATTAATCGAAGCGTTAAAACGTGGGTAAAACACAAGGCGGCGGGCAGACAAGTTAGAATATTTAAGTCGACAAACTTAGAAATGTTGCTGGCAATTTCTCCGCTTAATTAATCTAACATTCTTTTGCAAGTCACGTAAGCAGAAAGTAAAAAATTGCATTCATCACGTTCTTCTTATTTATCAGAAAGTCCACTGCTGAAGACTGCTTATGCATATGCATATGATCAGAGTACCCATAATTACTAAGCAGGGCCAGCGGCTTGGAGAGAGCAATGTCGGTATCCTCGCTGTAGTGTCGAGGTCGTTTTGACCTCTAGAATTCCAGAATGTTTTTGATAATTTTAAAAGTCACGTTCTATATTTTATCGAAAGTGTCAATCCCAAGTGACATTCGTATCAGTGTTGCCAGTAGGAACATATTTATGACAATAATACCCAAGAAGGAAACAACATACTGTTCAATATTGAAACATGAAATAGAATAGGCGGCTCAAAGAATAAATAGAAATAAGACTTTAGTGGAATTTTTGTCAACTTATTTAACAATGATATATATTAAGCATGCTGTATAACTTTTTACTTATTGATGTCGTATAGATGTCGCTAGTTATCGGCCAGCGAGTGCAATAGGCGATCTAGCCATGATTGGTGGAGCTTATTTACCCCTGTACGCTTCCCGCGCTCCTTGCAGGCCTCTACCAGACCCTTATACCTTGGATGAGGAGTCAACACATACTATATGCTTAAAATATAAATAATCAAGGCTAGGTAGTAGGAATTTATAGCAGCAATAAATGTCCCACTGCCGAGTAAAGACCAAATTTTAGACAGAGAGAGAGAGAGTTTTCGAGCGGAAATGTCCACGTTGCTCCTGGCGGACTTTTTTTGCATTTTAAGTGCCGTATTTACCAAGTGCACGGCGGCGTAGGAAAACCTGACCAGCATATCTGAAAAAAATTAAGAAAATATTAATTCGAGGGCACCTGAAGCCCGCTCGATAAACCCTTTCAGATATTTGAGAAAAAGGCTTTCGCTCAGTAATGGGTAATTACAGGCTGCTAATTTCACCTAATAAATTCAGCACTTCTTACTTTAACTTTACTTTTCACTCTCCTAAGTTACTTACATTTTGATGTCCTGTATTCGTATTCTGAACCTCGCAAATATGACATCATAACGTGTACGTTACAAAGACAACAGAAACAAGCCAAATTACAGTTCCATGAGACATAAATTCCATTATATATGGCCCCAGAGGTTCGAGAAGGTTGTAAGATTGTATCTCCAAAAACATAATGGTAATTGACGCCGAAACATATAAACAACATTAAGTACCAATTTGAATTCTATAGCAGACAAGGATAATGGAAAACAATTGGAAAGACATAGGGATGTAGATCAAGTAGAAAGAAGAATAACTATTTTGTTAAATTTAATTAAGAACATTTTCAAATTCAGAATCTGTGTGTGTGTGTGTGTGCGATTTACATCTGTTAAAGCACCAACGGCGTAGGAGAAATCCTAGAATGGCTACCTTAATTGCTCAGCCTAATCCGCGTATACCCGGACACGTTCTGTCTTTCGGTGACAGCTGGTAACAGTGGCATGACAATATCGTGATCTCTATTGTCATGTCAAACTTTCGCTTTCTATTTATCATGCTGTCGTCCTACTTTGTTGTGACTTGTTCACGTATGAGCTTCGACGGTTGTCGGAACAGAGACTGACTAGACATATGCCAGTGTTATATTATAAAACAACTAGCTGTTGCCCGCGACTTTGCACTCGTTGTCTCGAATTTTACTACTAGAGAACTCTCTTAAGTTATCCTTTATTCATTGTATATTGTATATCTCAGTCAAATTTTGTACACATCCGTTTATTATTTTAAACGTATTGTATCGACGAACATACAAACTTTTACATTTTTATTATTACGAGCAGGATAAAACGTACCCTACAGCACTACAACAACATTTTTAAAAAGCGACATCTAGTTCCGTGAAATTGCTATTTAGTTAAATCCGTTGAAAGATACATACATGAAAAGAATTTTATATATTAGTATATGTAACACTAAGATCCTTAAGTCAGGCGGTAAATGAAATGAGCCGGCTTGACCAAGGTAGTACCACGTTCTCTCAGAATACCGGCGTGAAGAAGAGGCATCCTGTGCTTCTGCGTTTCGTTCGGTGAGAAGCTCACCTCCCCCCTCCTCAACCCCTCTCCCAACGCCCAAATATCCTTTCTCCAAAGCACCTGCACTATCACATGTGAATATCGTGTTGATTGTCAAACCATGACATTAGTATTGAAAATATAAGAACGAGCGCATACGCGAATCTAGGTTGTCGCTCTCGCACGAATTCGTGATAGCATTTACGGCATTCTACTATGACGGCATCTATGCCACCGCATGAGAAGCTCGAGATGGTAATGAAGGTATCCTTCATTCAGGAAAAAACAATTACAAACTATATATTTGCATCATACATATTTAAAACGTGGTAGACCAAAGCGCCGGCTTTTGCTCCTGCTCGAATTGGTCGGCTCGACTGGATTGGTGCCGCGGCCTCACAGAATACCGGCGTGAAGTAGGCATCTTGTGCTTTTGCGTTTCTTTCAGTGAGTGTGCTAATCGGATGCCCTCTTCCCCTCCCCTTCCCCCTCCTCATCCTCCCTCCCATCTCCCAAATACCCTTAAAGGCCGGCAACGCACCTACAGCACCTTTGGTGTTGCAGGTGTACGTAGGCGACGGTAATTACTTACCACCAGGTGAACCGGTTGCTCGTTTGCCGCCTTTCCCATAAAAAAAAATATCATAGTTTCCACAACCCAAATTATAAATATACAAGTTACAAATAACACCCTGAGCAGACATTCTTCCTGGTCACGAACACCCGACGTTGGCGTGTAGCTTTCCTTAGCAACTTCATCTGCCAAACTACTATATACACAATATACGCACAGTAAAATAGGTAGAGGTCACGACAGCCAAAATAGGTTGGGGGTCTTTCTCCTAATCGGGAGACACGTCTTCGATCCTCCATGTGGAGGGCACCTACCAATAAGTTTTAAGAAATTACGATATGTATCGTTGCCCTGGCCATTAAGACGAACTTGTCACGATGTGCCGTAATAAGCTCCGGTGAAAAGGTTTGAAAGTATTAAAATATGAGGACCACTGCCAATCCCTGTATTGGGTGTACGGTGGTGAAAGCAGACGTGCTGTGAAAAGAGAGCATCTGGTGCGTTCGCCAGTAGGTAAAGTATCTCAGTAAAAACAGATACAGTAGGTAATTTTGTCACTTTGATCACACTTTGAGCCGCGGAAACCTAAGTAGCCGTTAGCCTAGGGGACAGGGCGCTCACGTTAGTTACATAGAGCGCGAGTGACCCGGTGTAGACCCTCACTGCCGGCATCACTAAAATTGTTATTTGCAATTTTAAGTGCTGTATTTTACCACGTGCTTGACATGGAGAGGAAACCTGCATGTCTGAGAAATAATAAAAAAAACAATATTCGAGGATATGTGAAGCCCGCCAACCCGCACTGGTGCAGCGTGACGGGCCCTTTCCAGCTCCAAAAACCCTGTCAGTTAATTGAGAAGTAGGCCTTTACTCTAGCAGTGGGCACTTACAGGCTTCTACTTTTTACTTTACATTACTTTGGATAACATTACCTTGGAACTGGATAATAATTCACTATAAACTCTGATTAGAGAGCCCGTATTTCGCTCACGTAGTGGACAGTCATCGGATTAACTTATTAAGGTCATTCGAGGATTACATAGTAGAACCGATCGCATATTAACACTAACGTTTTGATATTAATTTTAACGGCTATTTTCAAAGTGCGGAAATGACGAGAGGCAAAATTGTCTTTAAGAATAGACACCCTTGGGGAATTTTGATTGTGATGTGAAAAAGTTTGTTATGTGCGTAAGCAAATGGATACGTAAATATACTCGTATGTATTTGTGAGTACAAATTGTGGAAAATAGAACTCCGTGTTTGTATGTGGAGTAAAAAGGCCGATATTTTATATTTCTGTTTATTTGACCACATACAACGGGTGCAGTTTCTTCCCGATGCACTATCTTTTCTTTGCTCTTCTTTTCTTCTCTTTTCTGGAAAGATGGAAGAAAATGATCCATTAACTTCAGAACTCACCACTGAACTATAGCCCCTAACCTAGCGCGCTCCAGTGCTCCTTATATAGTCCCTAATTTTGATCGTCTTTATATTTTCGATGATTCCAGAATATTCCCGGAACGTTATTTAATTATTTTTTGAATAAAATAGGCTTATATTTCAACCATCAGTGTCCTGCCACCCTTATTTACCTATCAAAGAGTTTCGTTAACGACGACTGGTAATTTATAAAACATTTCTTTTGACTTTTCATTCGAAGACGTAGGAGTTGACAAGATGTTATCGGACATTCGCCACATTATGTATGTATTGCAATGAGTAAAGATGAACATTTTACTTGTCTGTGAATTCGTATATACATGTAAGTGTATATTTTAATTCGGCTCGACTCTGCGTGCGATCTTCAAAACCTATAGCATTCTAGCATTTTAGATTTAATTAATAGTAGTAAATAAAGAAGATCTTCTATTCTTTTTTAACCGTGATTGCGAGTTCGAAAAGCGCTAGGGACAAAAATTTCTATGATGAGTAGCATGAATGTTTGTACCTAAGTTATGAATGTCTATTTATTATTTTATATCATAAGCAGACATATTTAACGATTACTAATCATACTGTGGGGCGGCCTATCACAACCAGTTAGACTTCGTTCGGTATTCAGTAGGGTGCAACGCGTGCAAGATGTATAAAAAATATGAAAAAAACAAATACTCAAAAAAGTTGACACATTCATACTAATATCCGTAAATATGTGCCTAAGAAATATACCAAAAATATATATATTTGGATGACATATGAAGTCGTCCACTCCGCTCTGGTGAACCCTTCCTGGCTCACAGAACTCTCAAAAATTGAGAGGAGGCCTTGGCCCAGCAATGGGACCTTTACAGACTGCAATTTACTTTTTTAAATAACGTATCCAAAGAAAAAGAATTAAGAATTTTTTAAGGTTATAGATATATATATATATATTATATTTTTCAAGATACTCGTATGGTTAGAGGTTACACAAGCTTGCTTGAAAGCAGCACAGTTAAAGCAAAAGCAACAATAAATGTCTAACACCTTACCCCGAGAACGATTAATGTTCAAAGTTTCTTACTTACCTCGCAAATATTCTAGGATTCATTTATAAAACATCTTCATTTTAGAAAGAGGTAAAGCCACAAAAGGCAGCTGTGTTTTAGTTAATTATTTTCCTTAACCGCTGTTATCGTGATATATATTTCTAGAATATCAACCAGGAGACTTACCCGCTAAGGCATAAAATAATTTACAACAATTCCACGTGTTTCCATTCCAAGCTATTTCTCGATAAAATCATACCGTGTTGTTTTACACATCTAATACCCAGTTTCGTTTATTGGTAACCATGTTTTGTTTAAACTAAATCATGTTAAAAATAATAAGGGATAGATGAATGGATAAAGGAAGGATGGCACTTTGTTGATGATGATTTCATTTTTGTGGAATAGGGAATAAATTTTCTACATCCAGCTCGATGTAGAAAATTTAAGTATATTTGCTTGTTGCATTTTGTTTTCCTGCCTCAGTCTCAAGTCTCAGTTTGATGTCTGTTTTTAAAACATTCCCCTTTGTCTCCTGTATGGGAATCCTTGGCGTTGACCTATGAAGCGGCGTTCAGTTCCGTGGTCACCTGAGTTGGTAGGCCAAATTAACCTTTAAAAATATTGGTGTGCTCAGCAGAGCGGGACGGTATTTTATACCGGTCCATCGATTGCAATTTAGTATAAAGTTTTATGATGCTCAAAGTTCGGGACCACATGGAATACTGTACTTATCTCTGGGCCAGGCCACCTTAGTACCAGGTCCTCTCATTTGACCGCATCCAACGAAGAGCGGCTTCAATCGTCGGCGATCAAGTTCTCATTGATCGACTTGATCTTGGCCATTCGTAGGGATGATGCTCTACTTACCATCATGAGAGGCGCTTGCACTGTTGCCTCCTTTTATTAAAAAAAATAACTCGCTGCCCGACTTCGATCTTTTTTTATCCATCTTTTTTTACTGTTTCCAAATAATTATGAGCACTGGTACTAACAATTTATTAAAGTCGATAAGGTAGCATCCAAGAAGTCCACGGATTTCCACATGAAAAGACTCAGTGCGCAACCCTTCCTATGTCCCGTAGACCGTGGCGGGTGGTGAGACTCGTCGCTGAGTTACGAGTAGATAACTAGTAGAACCAAACATTAAGGAATTGCCGGGTGACTCCACGCTCATTCATTTATCTCATTTATCGTACCTCAATTTCTAAAGGCTACTTCGTAACATACACAGTCACAGTACAGTCATTGTGCTCATGGTTCAGGTTACCATAATTTGTGAGGTGTGCATAGTGGTTGTTTCTAATTCTAACATAGTCATAACAACTATTAATAAATCTTATTTAATAATAGTTATTATGACAAATTACAACAAGATAATTATTAAGACATATAAATTAAATGACGCAATAGTGTGACATTAAGCGCTTTAAATAAACGCTACGGGTTGTGTGTCACTTCCATTATAAATGTTTTTATAGTTCCTAATATCATATTAATTAATACTTTTATTCATTCATGGAATTGTTTAGCCATTTTTAGTATATTAAAGACGTGCTGGCTCCTAAATATATCAAACTTAACTAATAAGTCTCTTTTATTTCCATAACATTAGCAAAAAATAACCTTGTTTTGATAACCTAATTTTTCAGACATAAATAAACGATATACAAATTACTTTTTTCATGCTTCGTTTGCTTCAGTAAATACGTCTCTTTATTTAGGTTAAAATAAATCAAATATTTAACCAATAATTGAATGTTAAGAAATAGGTACGTTTGAACCCATGTAAATCGACTACGATTTAAACATTAATGCAAGCCAGTACCCTGCTGATACTTCATTTAACTAATTCATCCATTATTTCAAAGGGATGTGACTCTAATTTTAGTTTTATCTATCATATAGCCTTGTTTGTAGTGACTCTGCCTTAAAAGCTTAGGGACGCGGGTTTGATTCCTGCTAGGATCCATGTATTATCAAACATTTGTATTATTAATATAAATGTTTGTACTCGAGTCGTGGATGTTTATATTCAAAACGAAAGAAGAAAACAGTGCTGTGATACCATTGAGACGGAAACCTTTTTGACATCGCACAACAAATTAATCTTTTTCATATTTTTTTTATGATGTGTTTTGTTGTGTGATTGCCAAATAAAAGTGTTTCTTTCGTTCTTTCTTTTTATTCAACGGACGGTCCGTCCGTTGAATGATTATTCAGAATGTAATAAGGAATTCACATAGAGTCTATTAAATATCTTTAGTTGAGGTTGTGAGTGAAATACCTGGAAAACCGTAAGGCTACCGATAGGCGCTGGGATATCGATGGATATGCGAGAACAGGTGTGCAAAATCTAAGTATTACGCAAGTACGTAGTTCTGGTTTTAGAGTTCGAAATTTAGTTTAAGCCACGAAGAGTAACTTTGATGCAATGCACAAAAGGTTTCTGGGTCTATTTTGATTGTACATGTATTCAATCGTAATATAAAATATATTTTTTTTATTTCTTTTGTATCGTCTTAATTTATCCCTTAGATACGGGAGAGTTCCTTATTTTGTGCATGCTTTAATATAATTTATAATTACGGTGGCTCCTGGTATTAAATGGTACATAACAGTGGTCCAAAATTACTAAAATATTGTATTCTTTAATAAGCGAGTGCTAATAAGTAATACAATTTGGTTAAACTGTACACCTCGAAACGTATTGGAACTAAAATAATATATTTATTTTGAAATCTTTCACTACTTGTATATGGTAGAGCCAAGCGGCGGCTCTTGCTGTTGCTCGAATGGGCCGTCTGTAACGGGTTAGTTCCACGACCTCGCAGAATCCTGGCATGAAGAATAGGCATCTTGTGCTTCTGCGTTAGGTTCGGTGTGTAAGGTAACCGGAGGTCTACTAACCCCTCCCTATCCTCTTCCTCATCCTCCCTCCCATCTCCCAAATACCCTTAAAGGCCGGCAACGCACCTGCAGCACCTCTGGTGTTACAGATATATCTCGGCGATGGTAATCACTTACCATCAGGTGAACCGCTTGCTCGTTTACCGCCTTTTCCATAAAAAAAAACTGTAGAGGACTGAATTTTATTGACATTTGCTGATATAACCTAATTATGAACTTTACGATGTATTAAAAACAAAGTAGGCACACATAATTAAGTATAAACCAACCCAAGGTTCTCATATACGGCACTTCAAATACTAAAATATTCGAGCACCGCTCTACATCAGGGTGATTGGATTTTGTTTGAGGATATTAGCTTTGTGCAGTTCGCGAAGGGTTTATTAACTTTTATCTATATACGGGAGCTTTGTAATGCGATGGAACGGTATGGAAAATGAAATTAGCATACTCTTGAAAAAAATATTTGCATTTACAAAGAGTGTTGAAATTAAAATTTAAAAATAGAAAACAATATTGAGTCTTTTATTTCAGTTCAGTTCAGTTTATGATCGTGTTATTTTGTTTTCCGGTAGATGAGAATTTTAGCTAAAGCGCAAACGCAATATGTAAATTAGTAACTTACAGTTCAGTAAGTCTACTAAATAAAAACTAATTTTTGAACATAGGATTGATAAACAGTTCACAGTTTCACCTGATGGTAAGTACCTACTGAAGCCCATGGACTCCTGCAAACAAAAGAAAAGAAGAAGGTACAGCTGTGTCATCACCCCTGAGGAATTTACAATGCCTGTATCTATCTGTAATTATCTAGTATGGCCATAAGTTCTGTAACAAATTAAAATGCTCATCTTTTTTTAAGAAAAAATATTATAATAATAAAACTTACCGAGTATGTGTATGAACATTTTTATCGAATTCTATTTTTTTTTTTTTGGATTGACCTGGTCGGCTACCTCGCTCACCGAACGAAACGCACATGCACATGATGACTCTTCTTCTTCATACCGGTATTCTGCGACTCTATGGCACTACCCCGGTTCTGTAGGCCCATTCGACCAGCAGTAAAAACCGCCGCTTGGCTCTACCACGTATGAAAACAGAAAACCACGAGGTCCTAAAATTAATTAAGCCTTAGGCAACTCTGTGCATCAACCTAATTTATAAGTAAAATAGCAGCTTCTTAGTGCCCACTACTGGTGGCATCCTCAGATATCTGAGAGTGTTTCGGAGTCGGGAAGGGCCTGCCACGCTGCTCCAGAGCAGGATCCAGGGCGGGCTTCACATATCCTCGAAATAATCACGATTCCCTCACGATGTTTTCTTTCATCGCCGTGCACGGGGTAAATACAGCACCTAAGATTATTTTTTTTATAGAAGGAGGCAAACGAGCATGCGGCTCACCTAATGATAAGTGATCACCGACGCCGACGAACATCCACAACACCAGAGAACACCAGCTACAGATGCGCTGCCAGCCTTTAGTATTCTCTTATTTTTCTATTATATATACTATTCTACTATATAGTACTCTTCTGTTAACAATTTTAGTGGTAACGGCACCGGGGATGGAATCCAGGTCACTCGCACCCTGAAGAAGTACATTAAACATTTTATTAGTAACCTAGCCGTCTGTGTAGGAACGTGCGCTTACATATTTCTAATTTAATAACTTTCAACTCCTTGTAGTTAATACGTTACGCGTCAATGGCTTTACGCGGCTTGGAGCACCTCCAATAGAATATTCGATAAGGCCTCACCTTTCTCATACGTCAGCCGTTGTCAAAATCTGATATATTGATAATTTATTTGCGATCGTAGAATTCTGAACGTGCATTTAATACAACAATATTAGGTATTTGTAAACATAAATCTCGGCTGTCAGCCCTATCTCCAATGTACAAAATAAAACCTCTTTCTTGCCATTTCTGCAGCCAATCAGCACTGCAACTTGTGTTGTAATCCGCCAGTTTGGAAGGTGTATAGAACTCGTACGAGTATAATTACGGGCTGTAAGGCATTCCATCTGGGGTGATTTGTCACCCCCGAGGACATGTCAGAACGTAACGTATCATTTGGTTTGCCCACAATCAAAGGGATGATTATGGGCAACCGTCCCTTTGGTATGCTTCACAGATTAAACCAAATTTAGGAATATACGGACGGCTATATAGACACTCCGCTTACCAAGCCACCGTGGTGAAATAATTTTCAAATAAAAATAGTGATGTAGGTACATAACATAAGAGAAAGATCTTTGAGAAACACTGGGAAGGATAAGGCTATAAGAATTATAGTAATAAATACCATATCATAAATACTAGAATGAGAGGCAGGTCGTAGAGTCCTACGAGGCGAGTCCTTTCAAGGCTGCGAACCCCAAAAACTGTTGTTCTGTGAAAAAAATACTTCTTCATATAATATACACTTTTCTACAAAACATGTTTGACTAAATAACAAATTAAAAAGAAATAACTTTCTGTGCTTTAGACGCTGGCAATATTCCGAACACATTCAAGCATTCTGTTAGCACAAAGCCACTTGGGTCGGTTGAAGCAACTTTGTCATTCTGTCGGACAACCAAGTTCTTATCTGCGGAGCACAAGCGACGGCAAAAATACCAACATCCTATGCATAATAACTTAAAAGAAAATCAGCGTTGTTTGTTTTCCTGAATATTTATTAATAAATTAAAAAAAGCATTTTATAACAGTGTTGCTCTTGTATCTGATTAGTCATTGGTCATGATTTCGATTCCGAGACAAAATCAATATTTGTGCACTCAAAAATTTGTTCTATTTTACGAATATCTCTCTATCTCTGACACTGCATCCAAGACTCCTCTGTCCCTGTCCCAGAACTGACATCGGATACAGAGAGTTGAGGACCAGTGAGTACCCTTAAACAAACATCATTATTACTTTTGGCTGTTCGTCGAGGTCCAATTCGAACAGAAAAAACGTAAACAATGATTACGTGCTGTTATGAGATACAATAAAATACTATTTGTTTTTTAATCTGATAAGTCACATTAGATAAGCTTTTTCTGATGTTCGAATGGGCCGGTCTGGCCGGAGTAGTACCGCGGCTTTGTACAATACCCACGTGAAGTAGAGGCATATTGAGCTGCTGGGTTTCGTTCGGTGAGTGAGGTAACCGGAGCCCTCCTTACCCTCTCCCAAATATCATAGTAGTACCAATAGTAAAAACTTGCAAACATTTAATAGATTACTTTGTTGTTTTTTATGCCCTGGGCTGGTGGATTTGGTGAGTACTGAAGTTCTAATAGTGATGCTGCTCTGGGACTTGGCCTCGACCAAAATTGGATGGATTTTCCCCTATCAGCCGGTCTCGAGAGCTTCATTTTGTACGTTTTGCAGATGTGGTTGACTTTCGATGTAAAAGCTTGAATATTAATATGTTAACTCTTGACATATTTTGTAATCAATATTTAAATATATGTAATCTTAATCACTGAAGTTCAAAGACGCAACTGATATCTTATTCTAAAGGAAAGTAATCCATTATAATAGAAAGAAAGAAAGAAAGTACTTTATTCATTGCCACAACTCAAGTACCACATAAGTAAACTTAATGTAAAAAAAATAAAATAATAACAATAATTTTTTATTGGGTTGCAGCAACAAAACGGTGTCCGACTCAGCATAATGCTGTAGCAATGGTAAACCACAACTACAGCGCTGGTATTCTGTCGAAAACCTTTTTTTTTTTTTTTGATTTTTTTTATTTGATTTTTTTTTTTTTTTAATAACAATCTCCATTTCTATTGACGCCGTGTCGTGATAATCTTATATTCCGATCTTGTACCCATTCACTCCATACATTCTGATTTAATCCGTGATCAATGCAGCCAGCATGTATGTTGTACATATATGTACGTGTATGTACTATGTACGTGTAATGTTGTTTGTAAATGTTTTTCTTTTTTTTTTATGTGTTGGTAAGTGATTACCGACGCTCATGTACATCTGCAACAATAGAGGAGCTACAGGTTCGTTGCCGGCTTTCAAGGATATTTGGAGATGGAGGAGGACGATGAGGGCGGGGGAACGAGGGCGGAGGAGAAGAAGCGGGCCTCTGCTTACCTCTCACCGAACGAAATGTAGAAACACAAGATGCCTCTACTTTAAGCCGCTATTCTGCGAGGCCGTGGTACCAATCCAGTCGAGCCGGCCCATTTGAGCAGCAGCAAAAGCCGCCGCTTGGCTCTACCACGTTTAAGATTGAGTTGCTTCTTCCATTTTTTTCACCAGCTTGTATAAGTTCATTGCTGGACATTTCGTTCGGTGAGTGAGGTAACCGGAGGCCTACACCCCCTTCTCATCCCCCTCCTCATCCTTCCTCCCATCTCCCAAATACCCTTAAAGGCCGGCAACGCACCTGCAGCACCTCTGGTGTTGCGGGTGTACGTGGGCGACGGTAATCACTTACCATCAGGTGAACCGCTTGCTCGTTTGCCCTTACCCATATTTTTTTTTTTTTAATTAATAATTATCAATGCCATCTCAACTAATCCACTGTACTTGCAACATTTAAAAACTTTATTCTTGTTTAAGTTTAAAATACTCCCAGCGACCGTGTCGCTTAATTTGCAATAAGTTGCGAAGAGGATCTTTTACAATAAGACAGAAAAAGAAATGGCTTGTTACGGAATTAAAAGGAAACTTATTTCCTGTTATGAATTTTTCTACAGATCGTAAAAAAGTTTCGATAAAAGTAATATTTTTTTAATTCTCGACAAAGGCAGGTGGGCATTGAAGCTTGACACGCGTAGGCTTAATCGACAATCTGACTTTATGGGGCCGAGGTAGTTATTCGACCGTCAGAGTATGGGATCACTTCATAAGTTCATAAGGACGAGTTTACATCCCCGAGTTGGCCGCCCGGGGCATTGTTTCCGTGCCAGTCTGAACGTTACTCTTAGCTTAGCATCTCTGGTAACAATGCTTTGTTGAGTTTTAATTGAATACTTAAAAGTAAAAAAAAAAATATTTGTCAAAATTAAGTTTTTGCTCATGGAAACTTGTCTATGCACGTTCACTCTAACAGATTAAAAAAATCTAGAAAAAGCTTCAATTTATGTGTTCCTGAAACAACCGTCGGGTGTCGGCGTCGTAAAGGATACCGCACTTATATTTGTTTTATAAATGTTATAAAAGGCAGCTTAAAATTTACCAGGATAATCATGAGATTAACGACAGATCCCGGCTTAACTATCTGAGATAATTATATTTAAAATACCCAGTAGCCCATAACAATTTTGAGCCAATAAGGCACAAAAATATTTCACAAAAATTTCATGTTACTTTGTTCCCCTTATCACAGAATCACGATATGATTTCAAAGAGGAACAACGTCACACGGAATATTTGTGAAATTGTTTCAGGTATAGCGGATATGACACTAGCCAATTGGACACTGCTCTATTTCTATCCCAGAGACCTCATCCGATAGCGATACTTACCTCCACCATGTTGTGCAAGCGGGCAATAAGCTTTGGACTCGTTGGAGCGCCGAGCGAAGAGGATCATAGGCAGTGACTCACTAGTAGAGGCAAAACTTCAAAGCCTCGAACACCGTAGACGAGTGGCCTGCCTCTCGGTTTTTTATCGAATTCATTTCGGAGAGTGTGCGGAGGTTTTGCATAACCTAATACCCTCTTCCCCTTTCCATCACCGAACGACTAGACGCGGCGAGAAGTTCCACCCTTATGTTGTAGACATTCCTCCATTACGCACGAGGCGGTTTGCCTCTTCTTTCTTTGTTCGGACGGCTAAGGAGTGGAACTCTCTGCCGAGGTCGGTTTTTCCGGAGGCCTATAACCTGGATATCTTCAAGGCCAAAGTGAACAGACATCTAGGCAAGCGTGTACCATCCTAGGCCTCATCTTCGCTTTCCATCGGGCAAGATTGAGGTCAAACGCGGCCTATTTTTTCATAAAAAAAAAAAATATATTTAATCCGCTATCTATCGGATGCCAGGAGATGTTCAAGAGTTTTGCCTTGGTAGATTCTTACGACACCCAAGGGAAGAAAGGTGTTAGATAATTTTCTAACGTTAGCACAACATGGCCAATCTCCACCACCTGTGGGCTAGTTAGAGGCCAATGTTGGTTACAACTATGTTAACCTAACCTAACCTATTACCTAACTTTTATGTTTTAAAATCATGTTTGAACGCTGTTGAATGCTTAAACTCGGAAATGAAATGGCGTGTATTCTATCTCTAGAAAACTATATATGTTTTTTGTGTACCTTTTGTCGAGCGAAACTATTTCGGTGCACTTACATTTCTTCCTTTGTTTTTGTCTCGGAACGAAGTTGCTTTCGTCAATGTTAACAAAGGAGAGAATATATGTTTTCATTTCACACACTCTCAAACGAATATACTTAAATTATTTGTTTACATGACTTATAGTTTATGCATTATGTTATATAGTTAAAATAGAAAAACGTGCGGCTTAGCTAACCTGACCGATGAAACAGAGTTTATGTTTAAATCCAAGCTGGAGGCAATATTTGTATAAAAGTAGCAGCCTGTAAGTGCCCACCACTGGACAAAGGCCTCCTTCTCAAATATCTGAAAGGGGTTTTGGAGTGTTTGGAGGAGCCGAGAAGGACCCTAATACATATCCCCGAAATAACATTTTTTATTATCAAGCGCCGTGGTAGCCTAAAGCGTGAAACTAAAGTGTGGAGCTCGCCTTAGTTTCATAGAGCGCGAGTGACCTGGGCTCGATCCATCACAAAAATTGTCAATAGCAATTTTAAGTGATGTATTTATCTCGAGCTCGGCGGTGAAAGAAAACATCGTGAGGAAACCTGCATGTCCAAGAAACAATGAAAATTGGTACAAAGCACAAGTTAGTCATTTTCGCGTCTGATCGTATCGTTTGTATCTCTGAAACTTCATCTCGCCCTTTCCCCGATTTTATCGCATAAACTTTACGTTGGACAAGGGCAGTTATCTCCCCGTACCCGGAATAATTCGCATGAGAGTGAGTGCCTCTGCGATGTATGTATGTTAAATATGTGCGCGGGCGCATATTTTCAAATTACCTTGTTATATTTAAGTATTCAAACTTGTCACTAATGCGGATAAACACAGATTACGGTTCATGTCCAATTCAGCAAGACGTGCTTCCGCGACACATTTCTCCGGAAGACAGAACATATAAGATAGTAAGCTGGTAATTGGGTTTGCTCCTAGAAATCATCATGAATTTTCAAGGCTAGGCAAGAAACGGGATAGCAGATATCACGCGGGCAGTCTTTAAGAAAAAATCAAATTTATTATTTTTATATTAGCTATACTGCGAGTGTCAACTGAAAAATCTATTAAGGAAATGTCAAAAAAATTGTTAGGGCTCCGACATAACTGTCTCATAAATTCTTTTTAAGGTAGAGTATTTCTCTTCCAGCATTTTATTCGTTTTATATTATTATCGTATCGAGTTAAAGGCCGTGACAGGTTTTTTTTTAATTAATTATTGATGGCTAAACAGTCTTTATAGTTGATTCCAAAACTATAGTTATAAAATCTATATATATACGTATAGATATTTCACATAAATATAATATATAAAAGTCAAGTAATATTCTCTGTTATGGGAACTCCTCTCGATTATGGCAACGCCTCTCGATTATGGCAAATCCTCACGGTTATGGCAAATCCTCTCGTTTACGGCCACTCCTTTCGATTATGGCAAATCCTCTCGATTATGGCAAATCCTCACGATTATGGCAACTCCTCTCGATTATAGCAAATCCTCTCGATTATGGCAACTCTTCTTGATTATGGTGGCCCATGTTCAGCTGTGGACTTGTTTAGCTATTTTTGACGTTTCACTTGCCCACATTTCAGCTGATTTTTTTTAAAAAAACTTGTCAGCTGGTGAATCGTTACATAAGATTAAAAACTCATTGGCTCGAGCCCTTCACATAGGCTATCGAACTTGGGTGTCCTCAGGCGGCTCCCCTAACCTATCGACTATCGTGGTTAACTAATACATAACCCTAAAGCCGGCAAAATTCCGAGAGTTTCAAAATTTCAAATCGAAACTGTCGGTTTTTTAACAAAGAATAGTTTCAACCATTCGGTTTGGTACTGAAACGTCAAGAGTAATGAAGTTAAAGTTAAATTCTACTAACCCCCTAACATAAAATATGGTTTCGCCCGAACGTGCACCTTCTCCCATTTACATACAAATGTTTTGGGAAAGCAATAACTTTGACAAACAACGGGAAGGTCTTATCTAAAATTTATTACACGTAACTGAATTCTTTTATTAATTTGTAAATTAAATCATTTTGTTTTCAATTACCTTTACATAAAATCGATTAGTATGACGATTCCTCTACATCCAGAAAAAAAATCGATTTTAATAGACTTTTAAATAAGGAACATGCTTATGATTCCAGAAGTGTCTTATTTTATCCTACTCAATAATAAGGGTTGAAGTGTGAAGTTGGCGTTTATAGGAGTGGCAAATTTCAATTAAAATTAAACCTGCATGGTTCAAGATTCCTGACAAAAACGCTTTTCACACAAAACACATTCCAAATTCCAACTATCGCATTCTATTGTTTGTTTTCAATTTATTTTACATTCAGTCTTTGAGTTATAAATGGAGACCTCAAAAATTAGGATAACTTTCGAATACGAGTTCCGACGTGGTTCTCGCCTCTTCGTTCCCCATCATCCCCTTTTCCCCTCCCCAAATATTATTTAAGGCCGTCAACGCATTTACAGGTTCTCTGGTGTTGCAACTGTACGTGGGCGATGGCAATCACTTTCCACCAGGTGAACCGTTTGCACGCTTGCCCACTTGCCCTAAAAAAAAATTAAATAATGTTATTAAATATTTTGTTATTTCTCTTAATTTCAATTTATACCTTTTTCACGACATTTAGTCATATTTTTTTTAATAACTTCGTAATTAAATTGTTACAAAAAGTACAATGAGGAAAAACCGTATCACTTTCGGAAAAACATCCCGCTTAGAACTCGTACTTCTCGTTTAATATTTGAAAAGTAAATCTTTTCCCTTTTGTTAAATTTAATGGCGTAATTTGCTCTTTGATGTGACTATTTTGTTCTTCTTTGTGTACTTAAAAATTATATTGTTAATTCGACCACGTAATTTTATTCTATTTTTTCGTCTGTTTTAGGAAATTTAAAAAGAATGGCTTGTGATGTACCTAATAAAAATAAAAATGAATACAAATGTGTAAAAAGTGAGGGCCTAAGTGGGAATAAGGGAAGGTCCGAGTTGACTATGACATCGGGACGTCTAACACCTCTGTCCCCCCGTAACCACGGCTGCTGTAAAGCACTTGAAACGCGATAAAATCCCTAAAAATTGTTTCATTTCCTATGTGTAGTGGTCGCGTAAATACAAGAAATTATTAAATATACCATCTTTTTCTACAAATGCCAGCCTCAGCTGTACGTGGTGCACCCTGCTATTCAACAAGCGAGGGTCTGACCACCGAATGATGGCGGAAAACCTAGATTCACGTATCGTGCTGAGTTTTTATTACAATTTCTTTCAGTAAATAAATTCGTTGTAAATATTATGAGTATATAAAATATTATTAAAATTACCTTTACAAGGAATAAAATAAATAAAAATATAACAATCACTCAGTATTACATTTTAACATTAAATTTAATAAACAAGTTTTTAATAAAAGTGTATAATATAAACAAATAAAAAGAGTACTTAACGATAATTAACCTCAAATATTGTAATAGATACTTTATCACGAATATTCATAATACATTATCATTCACGTCCATATATAACCAAAAATCACACACACGTATATGAATATTTACGTATGATTTTATTTTTTATCCCCATTAATACAAAACACGCGCGTTAAAGATTACATTGAGAATATGACAATTAGAAACCAACTTCATCCTGTTAATTTTAGATGTCGGTGTGTGCGCGCATCGTAAAAAAACACTCATAATT
Organism: Bhutanitis thaidina; assembly: GCA_029286595.1. NCBI lineage: Eukaryota > Metazoa > Arthropoda > Insecta > Lepidoptera > Papilionidae > Bhutanitis > Bhutanitis thaidina. The sequence continues at coordinate 3,689,341 of JAGSMS010000029.1, read as the reverse complement.
TTTCCCAAACGCGCCAAAACAAGTATAACTTGAAAAGCAAATCGCCTGTGCCGAAAAGCGGTTGCCACACCATTTGCTGTGTAAGAATAATCTTACTCAGCGCTTTTTTTCAGCCAAAAACCCATAAAACCTTGACCTGGGTATAACGGTCGCTGCATAGTCTATTACGCAGATTATAAAAGTGCTAACCATAATTTAACAATAATAATAATAATAAAAGACTAGGAGGAATAGGTATTTATTACACTTAACACATCCTTAATTCCTAACTTTTTAAAATGAAATAGAGTAAAATCAAAATATTAATAATTTGGAATTTAAGACAAAATTTGTAAGTAACCAGAATTTTTATTTTATCTGCATTGCATACATATTAAATTGTTAAAACGATAAAACGCGGCAAGAAATGTCTCTATGCCAAGCATTGTACTCTATGATTTTTCGTAATGAACTCCCTAGGCAACCTTAATGCTTTACCAAACACCACGCACCGTAGATACCTTCAATTGAAAAGTAAATAACACTTTAAAGTAGTTTCATGCATTTATATCACAAATACATTGTTCAGGGTGGGAGTAGGAATAAGTTTTCTGGACACGTTTTGCGATAATAGTAAAAGAATTGTGTACGTACTCTTATAGTGTTAGTACGTGCTTCAATAATGACTAAAGCCGACATCATAAAAACCTTTGCCCATATTTGCGTCAAGTACCTACTACAATTAAAAAATTAATAAAATCAAATACCAACTTAAGAATTTGACAAAATTATTGAATAGGTAAGTGACATTTTTCCGCGATTCGATACGCGTATAATCTATGAGTATGGATAGTTTTATTTATATTGTAGTTTCTTAATAAATAGACACGTTGATTATATAGAGGCTTCCGATTAGCGAATGTATTATTTAAATCGTTCTGTCTTTTTGTGTATGAGCCCGTCATTAGTTACGATGAACTTTTTTTTTATTATTATATTTAATTATTTTGAGTCATATGCGTTTGAACTGTTTAAACCGTTTTCCAATTGGTTCTGTATTTTTAGAGTAAAAACCCGTACTTGGTCAATCCGGTGGTACTAGTTGAAAAAAAAAGTGAAAACTCGAATCAAATGCGGTCCAGTAGTTTTTGCGTGATGCATTAACAAAAGGACAAAATTTTTTTTTGTATTTTGAGTTCAGCGTCTTATCCCAAAACGTTTTTGAGTAAATATATTTAATGTACAGACAGTTTTTTTACAATTTTAGAAGTACAGATGTACAGTATTAAAATAGCTAGCAGTTAACTAAACTCAGACAAATTCAGTCCCCATCAGTACATGGACGGACTTAAAGCCTGAAGCATTTTCTGCCAGTCAACCTTTGGGTGAAGCAGAGATGAAAAAAGAAAAAAAAAGTTGTTGTAGAAAAATAAAGATAGAGTATAAAAAAAAAATCGTCAAAAATTCATCCATCTATCAAAATCAAATCAAAGTATACATTTTAATCTATATACAGAAACAAAATATAAATACGTGCTTACGTATATATAAATATACACATGTCGCACGCGTACTATGAAACTTTAACTTAAAAGCAGCCACCAAAGCTTTTATTTTATGAGTTTTTCATATTTTACTATCCGGATGACCGACGTCCCCTAATGAATCGATTTAATAGAATCAAGTTTTTAAAATGTACTTAACGACTAATATATTTTATTGAAAATATTGGCAACACTTGTACTGAAGTAATATATTAAAATTATTAAGGTAATTAATGTTAAATTTAACTACTGCCAACAATTTTCTTAATTATGTATCAAATTAATTACGTTATTTTTGAATAATACATGTATAGTAAAACTTTTGTACTTCACACAATTTCGTTTACATTTAAAAAAATATGTAAGTCCTCGAATATCTTTTTCAGATTATTAAGGCAAGCAAGATTTATCTCCGTTAAGCCTCTTTTAAATACTAAGTAGTCTGTGTTTTGCGCCTGAAATATTTATTAGCGAAAACTCTCGACCTGCCCCCACTGCCATTAAAAAGTAATTTCGTCGCTTCTAATAGTGAAAGTGATAAAATTACTGTTTGATGACGATGAAGTGATGAAAGAGTGATGAATTTACAAAAGTGAAGGTATTTGCGCTAAAGTTTACAGACTGAGAAAGATGAAGTTGGGCTAAGATAGGATTAAGTAGCCCTGCCCGCCCCACGCGGTCTCCCCACGACCGGTTCCCCCTACACTCCACAGTCCATCGACATGCGTCCGAAGAAGGCTCGCCAAACCCACTCCACCTTGGGCCAGCCATCTCCGCAAAGACAGGCTGTGTAAGCTCCTCTTGTTTCACCGTGGGAGACCAATCCTGTAATGCAATATGTAACAAATTTTAAAGCTAATAACTTATAGCCTAAGTTGGATATAATAAGTTAGATAATTATATAATTATTTCTTAACATAACACTAGTGGCAGATTATTCGTTTTTCTTAAACGACCACTTGACGCAGACTAGACGCTTTTTATTGTATATGATATTTTTTTTATAATATTAGTTAATGTTAGTATAGATTTTAATTGGTTTTCAATATGGCATGTATATTGTGCTTAATAATTACACCCCTGTTATTTTATAATCCATATTAATGCAAAATAAATGATTTGATTTAATGTATATTTTCGATGATTGCTTGTTTCTTTTTTGTTCATGTTAATATCAGGCTATATGCAATTTAAACTACAGGCTATATAAATTTATGTAATTATTCACGTCTATTACCATTAAGGTAGATCTACGGATCTTCATTTGGTATGATTAAGCGTAGCGACCGAACTTTCGCAACCTACTTTTCGCCTCTCCGAGAGATAGGACATCGCTGAGTTGACTCCCAGCGATTCCTGATGCCCGGCGGCCAAGAGATTTTCAAGACTTTTCTCTAGTCGCCTTTTACGACTCCTTGCACTTATGGCCACGCTATTTTTTTTTGTTATGGCCACACTAAATAATTTTATGAGACAGCTCTATATTAATTAACATTACAGTTCTAGTTCCATCCCAACGCATATTAATTATGGTCTTTCTAAATGATCGACCCACATTAAGCGTGGAATTATGCCCCTTAATTTTGCGAGACAGTTAGGTCCTTGAGCAGGGAAATTTATTACACCGCAACTTATTACACATTTGTCTTGATAAAGCGAAATAAAATTTCTTACATTTTAGATTGAAAAAGTTTTATGTTGAAATAACAAATATATAAATTTATGTATAGATTACATTGAGCGCCCCTTGTAGATCGGATCGTTTATGTATAATTTTACTCAATTATCGTTTGAATTTGAAATTTCAATATTGCTTCAGGCGTTGAGTTGAGTTGAGAATTTTACTTGTAACCATAATTCGTTACTCAATTAAAAATGGCTGAAAAATTTTAATAAGCTTGTAGTACACATATATTATTTACGAAAATGCTTACAATAATACTAAGGATTCGGGAACGTAAAGCTATTGGTAAGACGTCAAGAGGAAGGTCGCCGTGGAAAAGGGTAAAGATAATGAGAATGACAATATCTATTTTAGTTTATTTGAATACACTTTCCCGATTCTGGGGACTTTTTCAGATATCAAGACCGGAGAATATTATTTGTATTTATCTGCGTTTGTCTCATCTATAAGCCAATTGTTTAACACAGCGCCAACTAAGCCGAGGATTTAAACACAATAATAAATTTAGTTTCAGCGGGGAATTAAACGTCTCATATTTATATTTTAATGTAATTACATATTAATAATATACACTGTTTGGTTTGGATGACGGAAAATGGTGAAAATGCATCGTCAAATACTCTTATATTTTGTCTATAAAACATAAAACGTTACGTAAATGTTTTAGTATGGTTAAAGATCGTCTGAAGCGCTACTTAACACTCGGGGTTTAAGTGACAACTTGTTGCTAGTGCTGAAGTGACTTAAAAAGGATTTTTCAAACGTATTTCAGGCGTAATAAATTCGGGCATCCCTTCTATTTTCATAGGAGGCGTAAGAGTTGACTAAGGGAAAAGCTTGGACAACCTTATGGCGTTACCTGATGGCAGATATGCCATATTAAAAAATAACAGTCCTAAGATACACAGATCGTTGACGTGAAGCACGATATAATTTCTAATCGTGGTAGAGCCAAGTGGCGGCTTTTGCTGCTGCTCGAATGGGCCGGCTCGACCGGGTTTTTACCACGGCCACGCAGAATACCGACGTGAAGTAGAGGCATCCTGTGCTTCTGCGTTTCGCACGGTGAGTGAGGTATCCGGAGGCCCACTCCACCTCCCTATTCCCCTCCTCTTCCCCCCCATCTCCCAAATATCCTTAAAGACCGGCAACGCACCTGCAGCATCTATGGTGTTGCAGATGTATGTGGGCGACGATAATCACTTACCATCAGGTGAACGGCTTGCTCGTTTGCCGTCTTTTCTTAAAAAAAAATATGGTGTCTGGTTCCCCTGCAGTTCACCTGTTTGCCACGCATCTGAGTTTGTCGTTAATCCTATGATTGGGATAGGCCGATGCCCCGGAGTGGATGAAGAAGAATATTATAAAGTTAACGTAAACATAGCCACGATAGTCGAGTAGTTAGGGTTATCTGTCTACGAATGTGGAAACTCGAGTTCGATACCCTTTCTACTACTTTGTAATCGTACCGATAAGTTTTTTTTTAAATTATGTACGATTTGTATTGTTTGCCTGGACACTAAGACGGCGATAGGCCACCATTCTTTTCGCCACCTGCTCTGGTTAAGTTAGTTGAAGGGACTAAAATCAATGTATATGCTACTGACCACCCCATATTGGGTACGTAAGAGCTTATTTTTTTTATGTATAAACTATACACTTTTGTGTGACGGCGTAAGAAGTTATGTTGCATATTTTGTGTTGTGTTGTTAGTTGAAAAAGTTAATTAAAGAACTAATTAAAATAAGTCAGGAACTTTAAGCCCGCTCTATATACGTAAACTACGATTCAAACTTTGACTTTGGAAGGCAATTAAAGAACCCTATCTCTCCCACTTTGTGGTGAAAGGGGCAATAGTCGGTGGAAGGTCGTTATTGCATCGCTCTTTCTCAGAAATACAATTCACGAACCCAATGGCGATTGTGATGGTGATCGTCAGCAGAAAATACACAACGATAACGGGCAACAGCGTTTGAGGCGCTTTCGCCAACCCGCATGCTAGCGTGGCGATTATGACAAATCACGAATCCCATAAATAGGAGAAGAAGATATTTTCTTATTCTTATTAGTTCAATCCAAGAAGAGACAGTTCGCCGGAATCCCCGCAACATACAGATCGCTAATTCGTGTGAGCGCGGTTCCAGATCAGATGCCTTGCACCTTTGACCCTGCTGCCCGTCATCGCTTGTGCATTTTTATTATGGTATTTTTCTGAGATGATTATACTATGAGATTTTCTTGGAATTTCACTTGGTCGATGTTTTTACGCTTCTATGTTTCTTTGTCTACCAAATATGTTCATATAGACAGTATAATAGACGTTATGTTAAGAATGTTGTTTTGTTTTTAAATGCTTTTTTTGCAAAGTAACGGTTACTTCTGTATTTCATCCTAGAATTTAGGGCAGCGTGCTTTGGCCATCTTGGACTAATATACCCTCTTTCTTCGTGGTTGTGGTAAGAGGCGATTAAAGGAAAGGCCGTGAAAATCGCAATGGGTACCTACAGATGGCAGGATAGTCATCTTGAAAAATTCTAGCTCAAAATTAAGCAGACCGATGACGGACAGCAGCGTTTAAGATCCCAGGTGTCTGATACTGCAATCGCCAATCCGCTTGCTGCGCGTGGCGATTATTATAAATTTTACATTTATTACTAGATTTATTAAATGATGTGATTAATTATATTTCATACAAATATTATATAAAAACAAAAAAATATTCCCTTTTAACTTAAGTAAAAAACACGTATTTTCTTGATCGCAAAAGATTATTTACATTTGAAGCAAGTAAAAAAAAAAGAATTATCTATAGACGGCGTAGTCTACGTTCCGAAAGTATTCAAGAAATTTCTGTTGAATTCCGGATACAAAAATGTTTCCCTCACAATACATCCTGAAAAAAGATATGCCATATCGATCACAAGACGAAACACGTGAAACTACTCTGTAAGAAATTTAGGTTTTTTAACTTCTGTATTGAGTTCGTACATTTATCGTATGTATTTTGTTGAGGTGAAGTAAAGTATGTTTATTGACTTATTTATATTTTCTTGCTGTTTATCATCATCATTATAGCCTGTCACAAGTCCACTGCTGAACATAGGCACGGTCCAAAGATTTCCACAAAGCACGGTGCCTACTGTACCAATCTTGTCGCTCCTACAAGTACACTACTTTTTCTGTACGAGTTTGCCACTCCAGAACTTTTCTTCTCCAGTGGTTGTCAATTAATATCATAGACGTTTGTTCTTGATGTGTCTAGCATCTGCCACCTTTCTTCACGTGGGTGTCGTGGCAAATGCAAATCCGTAATCCGCAGTGCCCTATTATTTTTTATACTTTAACACCAATATATTTTTACCGTATGGTGCGTGATAATAGTCCTTAAGGGTGATAAAGTGTCTCAATTTTGATTTATAATTTAGGAGATACCCCGCTGATGCGTCGTAGCATAAGACTAAGCAGTGATTGTCATTCTTATGGTCGCTAGCATGTTGATTTTTTGCATTGAAAGAGGCCTGTGTCCACTACTGGATTATTATTAGGCTAATGAAAGAGATAAACTTATTTCATTCGTATACTCACTCACTGAGCTATCTAGTAGACCACTGAGCTTAACAACTAACTTACGTTTTACCACAATGCAAATATATATAATTCACTTTAGTTAGTTCTCCTCTGTAGGTATCAACTAAATTGTACTAGATAATATAGACTCGATTCAAAGGTGTCTTTGTGAGAAAAAGTTCTGAAGTTTGTGATGATTGGTTTGATTTGGTTCTCAAGTGGGTTTAAAGCTCAGGTACAGTAGTGTTTGTGCCCGTTAGTGTCTCACTGTACGATGAGTACTTAGAAATAAGTACTCATCGTACAGTGAGACGTGAATTCGAAGTGAATGAATGTGAAGTGAATTCTAAGGTATTTTACTATTACAACTGCTATTTTATTACTATTATCTTTTTTAAATGTCTTACTAAAGGGATTATATTAAACAAACAACATCTCATATGCGACCGTCCGTCTGTTCTGCTCGAGTGCTGGTTGGCGGGCTACACAATTATCGTTTTCTTTTCGTTTTTCAGTCATGCCGGTTTATCTCTTGTTTTTCTATTACGCAGAAAATGTGATAAAACAGACTTCTTGTTTTAATGTCTAAATTGCGGTGAAATGTCTATCTTTACAAATGTAAATTCTAAATATTACGAATTAGTCCGTGAAGCTTACACTTAAGACATACTGTCAAAGAACTGTGAATAGGACAGATAACACATTAAAACTTTCTCCTACAGTTTGAGTTACGTCACAGGGACAAAGGCTCAAATGTGATTCAGTCAGTACGAAAGTTTCTGCAGTCACATCTAAACTAAGTTATCTCAGAAGAACAGCTAACAAGTAGCATTTCAAAGTTAAAACACATTACAGTCATGGGTTAGCAATTTTCCGTACGTATAAAACTTATTTAAACAAGTTAATTAAAGAAACATTTTGCCACTTTGCTTAAATCTCACAATTCGTCCGACGGAAAGTGAAATAGACTATTAAAGACCTTTTCATGAAATCTCCAACAGAATCATCGATTTGTCCAAAATCATTACGCTGAGTAGACGGTGCTTAGTCACGGTTCCATCACACTGCACATGCTGCTTCCCATCACCAGTTTATCGTATTTGGATTCTGCAGAATCAGATGGTTTTTCCGCCATCAGTCCGTGGATAGAGCCTCGTCCATCTGTCAGCAGAGTGTGCCGTGTGCAAGTGTGCTTGTTGAAACTGTTGCTACATTCGACCTGACACACCAAAATCAAACATGCCAGACTTAAATTATCCATGGCGGTGATGTGCTAGACTGTGGTGGAAGGAGTCGCCAACTGAGTGGCGATTACGTCTAAGGCTGCCGTAGAAGAAGAAGGTTCAACTGTGAATGATATTTTACGACTAAATAGAAGCCGAGTGGTTAGGTGATCCGCCTCCGAATCAGAAGACTAGAGTTCAATCCCCGGGCACATAGAGTTTTTAGAGACTTGAGTACAATTTAACAGTCGTTGACTTGGACACTAAGACGGCGACAGTCACACCACCAGCCGCATTGTCCCAAAGCTCTGGTGAAAAGTGGGTTCAACTAAAGGAACCTAAAAACGTCTGGACCTCTGACCACCCTAGTATTGGGGTATACAGTGATCGGGATACGGGATCGTGAGAGCTAAAGTAAGTAAATTTAGGTCCTGCAACCACTGTTGTGTTCCGGTGTTTAATACTGAGCCAGAATAATTCCAGGCTGTGAGGCATTCCAGCTGACAAAGCATCTGTACCAGGACTGCAGAAGCCGCTAAGAGGCGGAGGAGACTGTTACCTCGTTTCTCACCTCATTCAAATAAAAAAGATACCCCTACTAAATAATTGAAAACATTTTTATTGCGCAAGTTAAATCATTAATTTACTTAAATTACCATATTACAATATGAACTTAAAGAAACTTTTGTATTTCGCTTTCTAAAAGTTTTAAAGGCGAATGGTAAAAGCCTGGTTATTAAATAAGTGACTTTGTTGAATGAAAATAATTTGAATAATGTAATATTGCCTCCACAACAATACAATAGCCGTGTAATGGCGGCGTATCAGGTTAGGCAAGTAAAGGATTAAATGACCCGATACAAACCAAGCTAAGCAAGGCCTTCACAACTATAACTGTGACCTCAAAATACTTTAATAGTGTCCGGTGAGTAAAGTGCACTCTTCCCAGTTTCAATACAAGCGCTCTTCTTCCAAAAAACCCGAAGCACGACATAACGCTCGTAGCACTTTCGTAGCGCTGTCGTAGCTCGTAGCAAGCTCCAGTAGTGAATAATATTTATTAAACAAACCACTTCCACGCACCGTCGCTGAGGTTTATCAGACCAGTACTAATTTATAAGTTGTTTTCATAAGCGCTGTCGGTGATCCATGGGGATCAACGTAAAAGCACTTTGTGAATATGTTTTTCCATCTGCTTCAGATTCAAATCCAAAAGAAGCCTATTGAATATCACTTTACTTTCTTTAGTCCTTCCAGTTCGTTAAAAAAATTGTATTTGTTAATTATTAATTAACCTATGCGCTTTTGGCTTTTCTAAACTATTGACTAAACTGTTCTAAGTCATCTACCAGATGCCATAAACTATTTCTGGTTCCTAAGTCTCTGATTTCTGCGATACCCAAGGGTTGAGTACTCTTTAAGTAAAAATGCCCTGACAAAAGACCTTAAAAATATACATTATCTTATCTCTGCCTTCCAGCCATCATTGATCGGTCACCTCATATTTCTTTAAGGTTTTCGTTAAACAGCGATATATTACGAAATCGAACTCGATGCGGAAACAGGTGTGCAGAGATACCTAATATTTCACCATCTGCAGCAATACCAATGTTTATCTTGAATAAAATCAAAATACTCGTATAAAGTGTAGGTATTTCAATACAAAACATAGATCTAAAAATAAATATAAACATTTTTAGGGTAGCATGACTGTACATTTAAAACTTATTTGCAAAACAAAAGTTACAACGAATACCCATGTTTTCAATAAATTTTCCGTGCAAAAACAAACACATCATCATCATCATCAGCATCATTTCAGCCTATCAGAAGTCCACTGCTGAACATAGGCCTCCCCCAAAGATTGCCACGAAGCTCGGTCCTGAGCCACCTGCATACATCGACTTCCCGCAACACAGCGCAGGTCGTCACTCCATCTTGTGGGGGGTCGTCCTACGCTGCGTTTGCCTTTACAACTATTACATAAGTATATTTAAGAAATGGAACTTCTCGTTTCGTTTCTCAGAATTTTGTTTCACGCGTTAATGTTTAGAAAATGAAAAAAAATATGTATCACCAAAAGAACTGGCCAATGTATAAATCAGAACGAAGAGCCGTTATTTGAATAACAAAAATATGAGTAAGTACCTATATTGTCTCGAAGCAGCCACTGTAACATTTTTGTTTAGCGCAATTTCAGTACAGGTGCTCCAATTTGTCTTTGTTATCTTCTAAATGCAGATTGCTTCATGAATTTGAAAGAAGTAACAGAAGAGCATTGTTTACTGAATAAAACAGATTGCGTGACCTAATTTCGTAATAGAGCATAATGCGGAATACCAAGGGACCAATTGAACGTTCCTGGCGGGAAGGTTTTCGAAGCGAAATTTTGTTCTTTTAAAAAGAATACTAACAATGCAATTTAATAAGTAACATTACTAATGTTCCTCTTAACCCTCTAATTAAGCATTACAGCTTGTATTGCTTAGTTAGAGGGTGGTGGGGTTCACGACAATAGTCGAACGGCGAGCTCGATCTTGCGACGTCATGTTTCGCAGTCCGCACCCCAACCCATAAGGCAAAAAAGAAAAAAAGCATAAGGAAAAAGAATATATAAAATAAGACCATGGCCGTATGTCCAATACTGGAGTTATGACCACCAGGTCTAGATAATTTAGTGGTTTCAAACCACTTTTCACTAGAGCTTATTTGACAGGTCGTTATCTTCGCGTCCAAGCCAACGATACAATTTGTACATAAGTTTCGAAAAACTCATTAGCATGGGCCCTCCATATAGGGCATTGAACTCCGGTCTCCAAATTCGGAGGGAGATCACCTAACCACTCGACTATCATTGCCTTATGTGAATGAAGTAAATCCATCTTCAAGATCACATTGTGCGCAAAAAATTATACTAAAGCTTTAATACGGCTCGAGATGGGCGATGGTTGTCACATGCGTCATACTTGTAAACAAGTGCCGATGGTAGAGGCTCGTCAGCACAGATCTGCAACGCATTGTACGAAACTTTATTTTGTGGTGTTTTTATTATCATAGAGCTTTAAGCCACACGTAGGACTATTGTTTCTCCTTCTTTTCCTTTCTTTTGTTCATGTTGAAAAATAGACAAAAAAAAAGTTAGGGAAGTTTCTTTCGCTCGTTCGTTTTCCGTTAGACATTCATTAAAAAAAGAGTCGTTGATTCGAAAGGGTTAATAAGGAGGCAAACGAGCAAGCGGCTCGCTTGATGAAAAGTGATTACCGTCGCCGATGTACATCTGCAATACCAGAGAAACTACCGATGCGTTGCCGGCCTTTAAAGATATTTGGGTGATGGGAGGGATGATGAGGAGGGGGAGTGGGCCTCCGGTACCTCGTTCGTGGTACTACCCCGGACGAGCGGACACATTCGAGGAGCAGCAAAAGCCACCGCTTGGCTATACCACGTACAGAATACTGACTGATATTAACTCTGTACTCGTACATTTCAAACAGGAACTCAGTAGTTGCACTGCTGCTTGGCGGTAGAAATGGGTAAGAGTGTGATACCTGCACAGGCGACTCCTAGGGACAGGAGTCTAGCAACAAGTAGACTAATAGTGGTTCCAATGCGGGTCTCTTTCTCCACATGAGTAATTATTTCTTACAATTGTTAATAATAATAATTCAGCGTTGCCATGTAGCAGCGTACGATCTAGAGTTTCTTGCTTGCTACGAAATTTTAAATCAGCCCTTAGCTCCCACGTTCGCTATTTATGTGAGCTTTTATTAAAGTTAAGCGAGTCGTTGCTTTCGTTACTTCGGTTTTGTTCTACGTTCCTGTTATATCTAAGTTACTGTTTCCCTAAGAGATTTGTATGCAAATAGAACAACGTATTTTCTCGAAAATGTTTCTCATTATACGGTATACGATTGGGAAAAATTAAGAGAAGATAGTTAATGTTCACTTTGTCCGCTTTTTAACTATCCCGTTTTAATTTTTTAAGACGAGATAGTTAAAAAGCGGCTCTTTTGAGCACCGTTTTTTAATGTAAAAAAAATTGTATTACTTTGGTTCGAGTTCCAGCCGTACTGCAAATAAATAAAACTTACGAACTGTTAGACATCCAATATATCCAGATAACCAATGGGCATAAAAATTATATAAGTATACAATGTATGAAGATGATGGCAGAGGGTGGAGTTTATAAATGGTTCTTCAACTTCTTTGTCAGCCTATTTTAGCCCACTGATGTAGCACTCTGCAAGAAATTGCCAGCAAAAGCCGGTATATATAGGTTGGATGGTTTGCCCATACTTGTCACGCCATGCAAGGAGGTTGGTGAGCGCAGTGTCGGTAATTCTGTGTGTGTGTGTGTGCCGGCGTCCATACGCTTTTCGCACATGAAAATACTTGTGCTACCCCCCGATACTGTCACGCAACTTTGACTCTTAATGAAAAGTAAGTTAAACTCTGAGTAGTTTAGTATCGAATAACTATTTCTTTAATCGTAAATAGCATCGAATTAAAGAAGACGTGAACCACATAATATTAACATAAATTATAAATAAGCGGGGTGAATTTTGTAAACACTATTTTACTTCGTACACTATTTTGATGTACGAAATAATGAAGAATACTTTTTCGAATATCATAAATAAACAAGTTATTTTCACTGCAATATGTGAGCGTTTGAGCATAGGTATTGCTGCTGCTGTATTGGAAGACTTACAACAACCTAATACCTGATGTGTCTACGTTCACTTTTACACACCCACGGAATGAAACGGGATAGCTTGAAACACAGTCATTCGTTTTTTCAGCCTGACTGTCATCGATGTCTGAACATAGACCTTCAAAGGCCTCGGTTATAACCCAAAGATAACCACAAAGCAAGGTCTCGAGCCACCTGGATACATCGACTTCCCGCAACACTGTACAGGTCGTCATTCCATCTTGTGCTGAGTTGCTGCATGCTGAGTTTGCCTGCACGTGTTTGCAATACTTTTTCTTCTTGCTGATTTGTAACGCTATGTCGATTACCCTTATTTTGCTGTGGATATAGTCGATGCATATTTTATTACCCAGAGGAACATCAAGCATAGTTCTTTCAATAACCCTTAGTAACCTTGTACTTTCTCTGACGGTATACAGTCAAATTCGCGGTTCCGTAAGTCATCACTGGTTACATGAACTCCATGGAACATATGTTTGTTGAACCGTTTTTACATAATCCAGTACAAACTGTTGGATAAAAACAAAACAGGATCAAACAGGGTAATCTTGTTACAAGAACAAAGTTACAAGAACTTGTTTTGCTTACGCAGGCAAAGCTCTAGCAAGCTTTCTCTCATAACGTAGTTATCTACGGTCATGACAGTGTCAGCACCCCTCATTTCTTACAGAGGTATGGCTCCGTAGACGTACAGTCCTAAGATTACAAAGTTCTCTTGTCAACAGGTTCACAATGGGTCATTATAATATGGAATACGTTTATAACCATTTATAAATTATAATATAACCCCTGTTAATGAGTAGATCGTTACCGAGCTTTTATTTAATTTTTTTTGTATATTGTATTATAATAAAAATGCTATTTAAAAATACTGAATGAAAATGACAAAACGGAGTTTGTTTCGTCTGTTTCTTCTCCGTCAGAGGAACCTCATTACGGAAAGGTATTTGATTGTACAAAAAAAATATATTTGACAAGTAAAATTTATGTTCGTGTATCGAATAATTTTTTGATTTGATTTGATCTGGTTCGGCGACGAGGCTCGTCACCTGTCACATTGATATTTATATATTCGAACAAAATATTACAATAAAACATTGAGCTCCCAAGCTCTTTCAAGCTTATGAGAGTTTAAATTATTTATTTCATTCATAGAAAGCACTATTTGGCACGACGAATATAGTTTCTATTACAGATACATGGGGACATTAATATTTAATAGAAACTAGAGAGAGAGAGAGAGAAACAGAAACAGAAAAATACCATACTATGACATAATGCTATGGAAATACATAAAATAAACTGTTGTAGTTGTTTCGACATCTGTCAGATATTTCTAATTTTTCTTGCAGCACATGCTCCATAGCTAAATCTACTGGTAAGTTTCGATATGTAGGTGCCCCATTGTGGCCTTGCATCAAAAGTTATTCCATGGACAACAGTCGTTGGTGTCAAGCCTAGCTCGGGCCCGTTAATAAGAACACAAGAGTTTTTTTTTTCCCCATTTTTATTATTTACCATAAAAAAAACTAGAATAATTAATAATAGTAATGTAGATAAGAGCAGGGTAGATAGAAAAAGTGGGGCGAGAATATGTGAAGCCCTTCAACCCGCACTGAAGCAGCGTGGCAGGCCTTTACCGGCTTCAAAACTCTCTGAGTCATTTGTGAAGGAGGCCTTTGCCCAGCTGTGGGTACTTACAGGCTGCTTCTTTACTTTACTTTACTTTAATGTGTTTATTTGTTGTTATCTTATGGCAGAATCTCGCTTCCAAGCGGGAATCGCAGACTATTCTAAACTACTGAAGCTAGAAACATGAAATTTGGATAATTGGTTTCTTTTGTAACTTTAGGACCTGCAACAAACGTATTTTAAGGTAAAAAAAATAAATTTCATTACCGAACAAAAGATTCGAAGAATGATAAAAGCAAAGAAATATTTACGAATTCGTTCCTTTTAACGAAAAGTTAATTGAGAATTTAATTATAAATACTACATGAATAAATTAAGACAGAAAAAAATTAATACAGATGTATATTCATATAACATTGTAGATACAACGTTTTTAATTAGACACAATTTTAAATAATGTACCGAATATTTGAATTCCTTTGTTCCAATTCAGAACGTAATGAGATATGCAGAATAAAAAAAACTACGAGCAATTAATATCGCAAAATAGGTCTCTGGGAAATTATTCCAACCTTTGTTTGTGTTTGTGTGTGTTTGTGTTTTTTTTATTAGATTGGGGCTACAAATGATCTAACAGATGGTAATAACTGGAGCACATGGGCAACTGCCAACAACTTTAATCGAAAGAGGTTCCTTCGCGTTGTCACTCCTGAAGACTTAATCACTGTATTGTCTATATAATATGAGTAATGTGGAACATTGAAAAAGTTTCAATAGACTTGACCTCATTTAATACATTCAGATTAACTTCATTTAACTTTCGATTTACAATCTTTAATAAATAAAGGTCTTATAAACAAGAACGTGTACGCTAAAAATCCAGACAATCGAAATTATATTAGGATTAGGAGACGTTAATGTTCGATTAAGCAAAAAACGAGCATTTATTTATATAAATTATTTAATAATATAAAACAAATTAAAGAAATATTCACATTTCATTCTCTTCGATGGTCAACTTCGAGCGTATGAATATCTGTAACACTGTGCGCGCGCCACTTTAAGAAGGATGATTTTAAAAAAAGAAATACAAATTTCATGTTGCGAATTATAGAATCTTGATTTTTTCTTATAGAAGAAAGATTCATAAACGAAAAGTCATTATAAAGGTCAGCGTCCCTCGTAGGCCTCTACCGAGTCGACAGGATTTAGAGCATCGTTTTGCTTCATAGGCATACTGCCGATCGCACCTTAAACGCTTCCGACTGTCACCGGTCTGTTATTCCACCGTTTTGTTGGTGACGAGATGTTGTGGGATGTTTGATGGTGATCTAGCTAATAAAGATTCATAAATAACCTTAGATATAAATAGTTTCATCTTTATCTATATTTTTATTATCATTAAAAATAAAAATTCCATTCAAATTGTATAACAGAAGCAAAAGTATTTTGGTTTAAGCGTCTTTATTCCGAGTCATCTCATCCTAACTAGGAAAAAGGTATCCATAAAGGAAATACGCCTTCGAAGCTTTTTGAAATTAAGCCGATGCTGTTGCCTTTGTTTTCAAAATCAGATTCCTTTTATTTGCACATGACTTGTCTTTACTTTCTTTAGGTTAAAAGAAATGTTACATTGGATAAACTTTATCAGTAGTATTAAAAGATTTTCATTATTTAAAACGTTATTTTTGGTTTTCAGTTTATGAATAATATTTTAAAATGTTTACTTCCCAATGATTCATCCTTTTATATAGATCATGGACATTAACTTTTATGGTTATGGACATCGTAATACCCACGTAACTAAATTATCTTAAATATCATTTAAAAAAAAGTTTTATAGTAATTTTAATTTTAATTCAATTCATAGTAGCACATTGGAAAAGATCTCCTTCTCAAATATCTGAGAGGGTTTTAGGAGCCGTGAAGGGTTCGCCCCGCTGCTCCATTTCAGGTTATCGATTATCACATGTTCATACTTTGAGTATACTCGTAATTTTCATATTTAAGAACGTTTTATAACTAGCAAAGGGTGTAAGGGGGAACAACCCAAGTTTTTTTCCAAATACCAAACTCATCTACACCCTGATTGCTACAAACGAAGTTCTAGCGTCCAACAGCGAAAAATCCTTTCTGATTTTCTGAAACCTGTGACTTCTGTGATGATGGAGAGCAGCGTCACCAGTGCGAGGGCACCAGCACTGCGCTCAGCAACCCGTATGTCCAACGTGGTGAGTGAGTTTATCCAAACCTCAAGAGACGTATAGTATGATGGTCGGCAGGCGAGATTATAATCAGCAGTGGACTTACATAGGTTGATAAAGATACTGTGAACCATCAGGTCCTTGCTTCACCATCAGGTTTATAAGGACTTGCGACGAGCGAACGAGAAGGGAATACGGCGCAGATGGAGACGAGACGCGGCTTGGCGTCGCAACGCTGCAATTGTCTTCGCTGAACTTTGAACGTTATTAACAAATATATTTTATGCTCATTTGAACTCATTGTAAAGCTAGGCGAATTCTTTTGCGCTCCGCAAGGACGCGAAGAGGCGTGGGGATCACAATATAAGCAGCAATAAGTAAAATTATTTTGGGTAACAACGTAAATTGTAAGTATTCGTTATTAATTGGAGAATTATTTTTGTGACCTATTTTTTCCCGTTTCAGTTGTTGGAGAAACAATTTAGGTGTCTGTTACATCGTTGACAGATAAGTAATTATACTTTGTTGGATTTTTATGAAGATATATTGTATAAATATTTATAAGTTTCTCTGTGCATTGTGTTCTTTCTAAGATTTATATGTTGACTGGAAACTATATGTACCTGATTATGATATATCTTTATATTTTAGTAGAATTTAAATAGCTTTTGCTTTTTCTACTATACCTTATTTTATTACACTTTATACCAAGCGAAGGTCTCGTACCTACTAAGGGGCGCTTAGGTTGCTGCGACTCTCTAGTTTTTGTCGATAAGTCTTTCCTTCGATAACTGGGATTGAAGCGCGACACAGCTACAGGCAGCAAGAGATAATAAAATATATTCGTACATGAATATACATGTGTATATGTGTGTGATTTTATATGATATAAAGTGATGAATGATAATTTATTGTGAGTATTTGTGATAAAAGTGGTTTTTTTATATTATAAACTTTTTAAGGGGGGTTATAGATTTGAGGTTAACTGACGGAATTTTCTTGTTTTTATTTGTTTACAATATAAATTATTTTCACAAACAAAGAGTACTGGCACACAGGATAAATTTTTTAGTTATTTTTGGTTTTGTTAAGCTAAAAAAGCATTACTTCGTACGCGCGTACATAAGTACATACAGACGTAGTGAAGTAGAGGCATCTTGTGCTTCTGCGTTTCTTTCGGTGAGTGAGGTAGCCGGAGACCCAACCCCCCGTCCGTACCCCCTTCCTCATCCTCCCTCCTATCTCCCAAATACCCTTAAAGGCCGGCAACGCACCTGCAGCACTTCTGGTATTGCAGATGTACGTGAGCGACGGTAATCAAGTACCACCAGGTGAACCGATTGCTCCTTTGCCGCCTTTCCCAAAAGAAAAAAATTGTAATTTGAATAAATTTTGTATCGTTCAGAACGTGACATTTTATTATTTTACTAAATTTATATCTCAAGTCTTTTTATACAAAACTGCGTCCTTTGTCATAAATCTTTTTGGAAATATTTAATCTTATTTGTATGTTACATACAATAAATGTTACATTACTAATATTTCACCCAAATAATATATTGTTGAAACGCGTGAACTCGTTAACAATGCACATTCAAATCACGAAGACATATCACATGGGTTGCGATGTCAGTTGTATCGTATTATGCGGGCAAATAAAGTCTGCAATATTCGTGTCATTTCGCTATCATTAATTCTTGAAGTTCAACAATAGACTTTCTATTGTTATGACACGTGAAGAGACAAAATGAAATTATTTAATAATTACCGGAACGTTTATGTATTTAGTTTAGTTATCGGCAAGTACATTGACACTTACTAAATAGATTTTAGTATTTTGTAGACGCATCTTGTGCTTCTGCGTTTCGTTCGATGAGTGAGATAACCGGAGGCCCATACTCCTTCCCCATTCCGCTCCTCTTCCCTCCCATCACCCTTAACGACCGACATCGCACCTGCAGCATCTATGGTGTTGCAGATGTATGTGGGCAATGGTAATCACTTACCATCAGGCGGACTGCTTGCTCGTTTGCCGTTTCTTCCATTAAAAAAATTTCTAAAACCCTAAACGTAATTAATTTGACCTAGCCAAGACTACCGCGGTACGTGATCGCCGCAAAGTATCTATATAAAGTAATTAACTATAAGTTAGCCTTGCAAAGTGGAAGGAATGAATACTGCAACTGCACTTTTCTATTTTCGATTATTTCAGAATATTCCCGTAACGGTATAGAATTTTTATTGAAGAAAATAGACTTATATTTCAACCAGTGTACAGCTATCGTTATTTACCTATCAAAGAGGTTTGTTTACATCGACTGATACTTTACAAAACATTATTTCTTTTGACTTGTCATTCGAAGACATAAAAGTTGACAAGACTTTATCGGGCATTCGTTACAATATGAAGAATTGCCTTTAGTTAAACAAAGAACCCAGACTAAACTGTCTAGAGATTTCTAAGGTACAAGATTCCTCTTTACTTTGCGTGCAAAAAAAAAAATTTGTTGCGTCCCGTGTCACTGACACAGTATCAGACCCTTTCTACAATCTAGTAGCGTACGTGTTACCCGTTGTGTTTTCACGTACACTTCAGGCACTATGACATATTCTGCGCAGTTGAAAACTTCTTATAGCGTTTGGAAGACGTCGCCCTAGTGGAAATCGGCAAGGTCTTAATAATTATAGTGTCTTAAACTAAGGTACGAGTATATAACATCTCGAATATCGTATTAGTAACAGACTATTGAGCCTACCACGGTTTAGAATTTTAGCTCTTACAATGCGATTGACCAATGGAAATGAAAAAAATAAAATATTTTACCTAGTCTTAAGTTGTATGTTAATATTTTCATCCTTTCCTACTAATATTAATTACACAGTTTCTACATCTGGATATTCATCGCTCGAACAAGGTTTGTATGGATTTAACCAAATATTAATATACTAGACTACGTCATGACTTGTGACACTGGATACTTTTTATCTCGATCACAAGTTCTGTTGGTCTAAAACTTACGTAAAGTTTTTAAACGTTATAATTGTAACACAACGTTATAACACAATGCTATGTTAAAAGTACTTTTGTAGACTTTGTAATTTTAAATTTCGACTTGCGTGTCAACCTTGTTAATGTGGAAGTGAGCCGGTGTTATTTGAAATTAAAATGTTAAATGAAAAACGCCCCCGTAACGGCAATTAACTGGCATTAATTAATGCATTACGAAAATTATTTTACTGCGCTTTTAATTAATTACATTGGGTAGGGCTGAGATTTTATGATATTATAACATTTCGAATTGCTCTTTTGTACAATCGTTACTATCGCGTAGTTATGTATATATAAATATATATAATTTGAAAGTTTTCGCTAGTTTTGGATGTTCTCTGCTGGTACATCACGGCGGTGAAAAGACCTGGGTCCAGCTGTGCAACATTAAGATGCTGATTTTTTAATAATTTACATTATGCACGTTCTGTAAGACGATCATGAGAGTAAAGTAAGTACCGGCACCACAACGAGAAGAAGTCCTGAAATTGGAATCCATGTGGAAACCTCCATTTCGAGTCCTGATTTAAAGTCCGCTAACAGCAGCGTGACGCTTGTTTCTTGACTACAAAAACCTCTCAAATATTGGGAGGAGAAAATTACTTTATTAACTGACAAATAGCCTCATAGAGATCAAGTGACCATCCGGTAGTATGTACATCAATACGTACATTACAATATTACATATTTGGATCAAAGAATTTGGCATATATTTTAATTGTAAGCGGCTTTAAGCAATGCTGATAGATTAGAATGAAGACATTAAAACATTTTTAATATAATGTCCCAAAATAAATCAGGATCATAATATAGAAAATAAACGCGCGAGTCTGGCAGTAGACGACAACGATGTGGAACAGGGAACCTCGGCAACGAGCAAAATTACCCACCTACCCTGCCCACATATCCACATACATTTTATTTTCTTTTCTCTCTTTTCAAATCCTATGAAAGCGCAAACTGCAGGCCGCATCGGAGAATCATAATATGATAGTATATTGAATAGCCCCGGCGTAATCTTTGAAACGAGTTTTAATGAAACTTTATACGCATAAGTAGGATTCATTTCCAAAAAGGATGTAGAGGACCTTTTTGATAAAAATGTATCAAAGCTAAATTAAAGCAATTAAAAATTTTCCATAATTACAATTAACGCCTTTGTAACTTCGTCTGGTTTGTGAGTACAAAGTTTAATTAAAATCGATTAATTCATTTCGAATATTTTGGACTTGAAAGCCGTGAGACGTAAATGCTCTTAAAAGCATTAACCTGATACAGATTTGAAAAATGAAAAATCTACCTCCCCGTCACATCCCGTTTCTGTCGTAAAAGTCGACTTGGGGGAAACACCTGTGAAATCTCCTGGCTCTCAACGGCTCGCGAACGCAGCGGCCGCACACATATGCATTTTAAGTTTATTTACATTAGATACTAAAACTAATAACTATATTATTAACAACAAAAACTATAAAACGTAATCAAAACACGGCGCTTGGAGGCACGTGAATATCGCCTACTTATTCAAAAGTAACCGAGGCCAGAGACTACAATTGTTATCTTTGGTATACTTAATTTTCACTGCTGTAGTAACGTATTTACCTCCCTTGAAATTAAACTATTATTTACGGATTTTATGCCGTTTAATTCTTGTTTTTATTTTCCCGAATATTCGAGTGCTATACAGCACCAGTGGTCACAGGGAGACTGAGGTGTTAAACGTCCTGAAAAGCTGAAGGTAGTCCGAGTTAACTACAGCAGTTAACTCGGACTACCTTCAGCTTTTTATATATTATTAATTTTGGTTCGATGTATGCAGAATGTGCTCACAGTATCTTGAGGTCGTGCCGTGAATCCCGAGCCAGTGGTAGCACCTTGTCATCTTCTCCATTGAAATAAGGATGTTTCTTGCTTTCAACAGCCTCGCGAATCAAATTTTTTGCGCGGATTCGTGGTGTGACATATCCGATGTGTGGGGCGATCTAGAATATGATCAAATACTGCAACTTCGTTACCCATATTAGCTTCATTTTAAATGTATAGAGTTCGCGTAGATACAAGAATTCAATAGCTATCTAAGTTTTTGTAGTATAAAACCATTCGTAACAGGTGTATTTAAGTGTAATAAAAATAGAATAAAGCAATTAATAAAATCTACGCCACACTTTTCTATATTTATGTAATGGATGTGTTTTAATCACTTAAAGTATCATAAGAAAATGGGAATATTCGGATATGTTAAAAGTTTTAATTACTCAAGCCGCAAATCTGAATCAAATTCCAATGTAATCTAATATAAGACTCTTTAAATAATCCATTAGTCTCAATTAGTAATTCAATCGTAAGACGAGAAATTCTCTCTGAATTATTTAATCGTTTTATGTTATAAGAATAAATAATGGCAAAACTTTACGTATCTGACAGCTTATAAATTAGTTTATCATTGAAGCTTAATTTGTTCTTTAACCATTAGAAATATTAGATTAAAGTTTTCTACAAGTCGACAACCTTTCAAACGTAACTACAAACCAATATTTAATTTCTCGAATCTTAATTGTTAAGCAATACAAACTGGTGCATTCTGCTGATTAACCAAATGAGGTTTTGGCATTTGACTCATGGATAATACAGACAAATAAGCCGTACCAGTGATGGGACATCTTTCGTAACGAAGATATTGATATTGCGCTAACCAACCAGCCTCACGGCTGATTATGACTGATTTATTCAGGCCTTCATGGTAAGATCCAGCAGGGTTACTATAAATATTTATTTATTATATATACAAGGATCGCATGAACTGTGATAAGGACATCTTGTTAGCCTATAGATGTCCCGAGGCCGGTTTCATTGATTCTTAAATCATTTGATTCCATGCTGTTATACGCTGTAGAGCCAAGCTGTGGCCATTGCTGTTGCTCGAATGTTCCTCGCAGAATATCAACGTGAAGTAGTAGGCATCTTGTGCTTCTACGTTTCGTTCGGTGAATGAGGTAACCGGAGGCCCATTCCCTCTCTCCATCCTCCTCTTCATCCTTTTTCCAATCTCCTAAATATCCTAAAAGGCCGGCAACGTACCTTCAGCGCCTCTAGTGTTACAGATGAATGTGGGCGACGGTAATCACTTACCATCAGGTGAGCCGCTAGCTCGTTTGCCCCCTTTCCCTCAAAACCAAAAAAAAAAACTCTACAGACTCTTGAAATTTACTCTGATCTGCTGCACGTAGGCGGACACCGTTACCAGAACCAGAATACGGTCGTGAATTTTTGAGATTTACTCTACTTTTAGATGTAGCCTTATTCTAGGTTATTCTTTTGGTTGGCCAATTCCCTTGAGCCGTTACCATACTGCTGCTTAAATTAGAATAAAGTAAAAATTTCAACAGATGCGTGTGAGATAATTCGAAATATCTTCATAATTTAGTTAAAACTTTATTTATTTATTAAACTTGATATACATGAGAATGTATATAAGCGGACTTAATGCCAGAAGCATTATCTACCAGTCAACCTTTGGACGATGCAGAGATGAAATGAATTAGGTGTAGGTGATAGAATAGAGAGTACTGAAGAGAAGAAAAAAAAATTAAATAAATGTAAAATCTATATATAGATACAACTTTAAAGTGTAATTTAAATTGATATATATTGAGTGGAGGTCTATCTCGAACAATGAGACATTTAAAAGTACTACTGTACCTACTCGAATGTAATATTTGATATAGCATTGGGCATAAATTGAATTTCCTTCATTATGTTACAAAATACTCAAACCATTTCAGGAACATAATATAATTAACAAAATAGCTTAATTAAATGAAATGCCTTTTAAACAGGGTTTTTCCCTGTAATGGTCCCTAGCCAGTAATGGTGAAATTTACACTCCCTACACTCTTCTTACTAATTGAGTTCACTTAAGTTTCAATTTCGGTTTGGAGTTCTTGAACAGTAACGAAGTTATTCCTACGCTCAGTAAATACTATTTCCAAACCAAAACTTCATAAGTATTGTTTCTACCGAACGAACCCAACATTTTTGACCACAACACTTATCTTATCAGGAGGCATAATGTCTGATCCTCGCAGACTAGTGGTTGGGTAGCTGACACCTTTGCTGTATCCACAGCCTCCAGAATCCTCTGGTTTAAGCGTATATTTAAGCATATATTTATCCCCCCATCGAGCATGTGGATATTAAAATTATAAAATTGATATGTATATTCCAAACCTATGCTTTTTTTGTTTGTTAAAAAATATTTAAACTTTTATTTTTTTCTATGTCTTGTTCACTGATAAACATAGGGTTCCCCCAAAGATTTCCACAAAGCACAGTCCAGAGCCTGCATCCATAGACTTCCCGCAACACTGTGCCTGTACGTGGTTGTCGCTCGTGAACCTTTCTTCCCCAACTGTTGTCGGTTCTGCGGTCTATGTGACCGGCTCACTTCAGCATTCTGATCCTTACAGCTATGTCGGTTATCCTTGTAGTGCTGCGGATGTCGTCGTTACAGACTCTATCTCACAGAGAAACACCGAGCACAGCCCCCTCGATTCCGTAAATCATCACCTGTTGTTCAACACGCAATGGCTATTTACTTTGCTCTTGAGGTTTTATGGCATACTCGACGAGAAGATGTGACGTAGGAGTACGCACGTATTCCTTTTAACTAAAATCGCTTGCGGGATTCCAATTACAAATAGGTAAACGATTTTATAAAAAAAAGGTTCAGATCAAATAAGTTTTTTTCTTTTGAAATTTGACTACCTCGAAATTGTTCTAGTGACGGTCTCGTGCGCTGCGGGTTGCCGGATGGCCTAGTTTCTATGTTGGTTACTCGTCAGACGAAATTTCGTGATGTTATGAAAATATTACCGGTATTTTCGACTTGAACCTTATTCATTTTCGTGTGTTAGTTAGTTTAGTATATTATTAACTAATATTTGGCCAAAGACTCACACAACGATATCAGTTTTCTGGCTGCAGTTGTTTTTGTTAAAAGTGAAGTAGCAGTTTATTTAAATATCCGCGTGCTCGATGTGATTACCGACGCCCTCGCACATCTGCAACACCAGAGAGAGGAGGTGCGAGTGGGTTGTCGGCCTGTTAGGATATTTGGGGTCTGGTGGAAGGTGGTAAAAGGGGAGGTGTGGTCCGGTTACCACATTCACCGAACGAAACGCAGAGGCATCTGATACCTAGGAACAGTCTACAAGTTTTGGTTTCACAGTTTTACCGGAGGCTCAGGACCGTGGTCTGTGGCAATCTTTGGGGGAAGCCTATGTTCAGCTGTGGACAACTGTATATGACGGAATAGAGCATGATTATTGACAAAAATATCAATATGTTCACGCTGATTTCAATAAAACCAAACAGTAAACAGTACAAGGTAAGCAAATTAAAGTCAAAATAACGTTACATTATAGGTAACACAACTGTCAACATTCCGAACTTAGCAAAATTCTTTGACTGATGGTACGTCAACAATTGATTAGAATTGACAGTTTCCTTTATGATGATATTTGTTCTTTCTATATAAAAATCCTGAGTGAGTCTGTTAGTAAGGGTGTAACTTTCTAACGACTTGACCGATTGAGGTCATATGACAACAATATATTTGTGTGTCGAGACGATTCTTGGACCCGATCGGTAAAACAAACATTAACAATAAAATAATAATTAATACATTTCACAATCACACACGAAATGCTCCCATGACTCGGTTACAAACATTTATATTCATTATACAAATGTCCAGCGGGATTCAAACCAGCAACCCAAGGCTTCGAAGGCTGGGCCACTACCAACTAGGCTATCGCGTTGTCGATGTTGGATTTGAGCTATATATGACGCTTTGGTCGGGTTTATTAATCACGTGACATAAAGTATTGAAATACTTATCACCTGTCACGTTGTTTTGAATAGGCTCACGTGAAAATTGGGTTAAAAAAACTAAAATAAATAACTATACTGGGGGTACATGAGGTTATATGGCCGTGCGAGTTTATTAGTGTTTAATTCTACGGGTCATACGTACACTGTGACATTAAAGATGCATTCCGTATTCGAGTAGCGATATAACGCCTCGAGCAACTTCCATATGTCGAAAATAGAAGTAGCTTGCTACGACTAAGACGCCAACTGATACGGTTAGAAACATCCCGCGCGCTGGAGCTATTTCACTGCAGCGAGAAGTGTACTTTGATCAATTGGACGACTTTGATGTTACCAATGCTGATTCATTCGAGTTTGCGTAAGCATACAGAAATGTGAGTTATTGGCATAATTCTCATCTTACTGTAACATTTCTATACATCAGATGGGTAGATTTCTGAATGGATAAATGAAAATTGTTTGTACTTCAACGTAAAAACATAATTTCGTTAGTCAAATCACTATTCTTATTTTTTTTTTAACTGAGTTTCCTGTGACGATGAAGAAAGAGGGGAAATAAACTCCGTTATTTATATTGTTTTATCAATTTTCTTCCCAATAATAGTGTTGCAGATGTACGTGGGCGACGGTATTCACTTACCATCAGAGGAGCGCCGTGCACGTTTGCCGCCTTTCCAATAAAAAAATAAAAAAAAATATAGTAATCTAAGAATGAAAGCACAAGCACACAGGCAACTCGAGCAGACCAGTTGCATTTCCTCATGAAATCGATACAATATACTAATATTTGCATTTTTTTTTATTACCGCATTTAATAATCGGTAATGACGATCGACTCCGTAGTGGTTCCATAATTACAGCTTTAAAAAAACAAATGTTCATAGACACCATCAATAGAGTGTACTACTGACACATGGCTGTAATCTACAATCTATATCAATCAAAAACTACAATCTAGCGGACCTAAATTAACAATACAGAAAGCCGTTTTTATTTCATCTCCAATTGCGATTCAGATGCGATGCGTTAATTAATTGGTAATCATGTCTTGGGTAAAAGAAACCATGTCTTGAATGTGAAAAATATCACGATTTGATTTTATCAAGGAGCGACGTGGCACGGAATTATTATGGTATAGCGAATAATGTGTTTATTTTCTCCCCAAAAAACAGACCATACATGCTTATCTAATGCAAAATTAATATCTATTTAAATATAGGAATAAGATGGAATGCCTTGTACACACAATTCTAATAACCACAGCATTAATATTATAAACACAATTAAAAATTAAAAAGGCTTTTTATCAACCTAAAACTGTAAGTATATCCGTTACCGGTCCTAAACTACAAATTTTTGGCACGTGCCAAACGCATCTTTCTTTATAAATAATTAGTATGTATAGGGTTAAAAGTAGTTTCATAGATGAAAAGTAACGATAGTTACGAATAATATTTTAAATCCTCTTAAAACACAATTCTACTAAGCCAAGTAAGTACCCAACGCCTCGGAGTAAAACCTCGATTTAATATTTAATGACACTAGCTCGGGTGTGATTTATACACGACTGGAGACCCCGCCTACGCTTCGCATGAATTCGCAAGAAGTGTCAAATTATAACATTGTTTTATTTTAAAAGTGTAGCCGTGCAATCAAGAGCGAAGATGCCTTTGTCCTAGCATAAATTTGAATTCAGAAGAAAAAAAATAGATTTACTTTTTTTTTTAATTTGACTATGTTTATGGCCAGCTCGCAACATTTATTTGCAAGACTAACAACTAATACAAACCTAATTATTCTATGCGTTAACGTGAACGTTATCGGGCTTTCAAACACGAGTTTTTTTGTTGTTGTTATTGTGTCCTTTTAAAGAATAAGCCGACTTAAATACGTACCTTAATACGTTCCAGTGTATAGAGAGCTATCTGTCGCCAGGTAAATGCGACTTTAAACTGTAATGGGCTATTCCTAACACGTTTCCGTTGGTAAAATTTGTAAATGCATTATACGTTTCGTTTAGTTAATTTATTATTCATCTATACAAATATACAAATGTACGTATGAGCGAGTTTAACTTGAAAACTAATTGACCGATTTTGATGAAACTTTGCACTGCAGCACATGGATACCTGCAGACACCTTGACGTATACATATGCGTTGTCACCCCTGGGGACATAGATGGAATGCCTCACGGCCCTTAATTATATAGACTCTCTGTAACTTTTAAACTGTAACAAAACAGTAACAGGGGCCTATGTTCAGCTGTAAACTATTAACAGGCTATAATATAATAATAAGCTTTCTTCATTATCTTTCTCCTTTCGCCCCACTTTTCAACAGAACTTATTTGGGATACCGTGACAGGTGGTGAGCCTGTCACCATCTTAGTGTCCAAGCCAACGATATAAATCGTATAAAAGTTTCGAATAATTAGTTAGTTTAAGTTTAGTTCGTGCCTGCCACATAGAGAATCGAACTCAAGTCTCCTGATTCGAAGAAATATACCCTAATTACTCCGCTATAAAATGAACAAATACAAAATTATATAGTGCCAGAATTTTACACTACATAATAGCATACTTACGGGTCTTAAAATTAGCACACGCTTTGTAATATCACATTGAGTTTTCAATTCTACTACACGTCAAGTTTAGTTAAAAGCCACCTGTACGGAAAATTGAGCCCTAAGAAGCAGTTCACTGGGCTTGATTTAGTGCAATACTGAACTTTGTAGCTGCATTGAGTGAACACTGGAAGTGTTTACGGGGCCAAGGTCGAAAACGACACGTTAGACCAAAATACCATAGCCCCGTGGCAACATATCCGACTTTGTGACGGTTTCAAAGAAAATATTCCTATTTCAAATAGATTTTTTTATTTAATGGGAAACCACCAAGTGGCTCACCTAGTGACCACTGAGTTATCGTGGCCTTATGATTCAAATATAATGAATTTAAGATCCAATTACTACTAATACACTTGCTAAGGTTTAGTAAAAAATTCTAAAATCAAAATTTCAAAAACTTTTACAAACTAATAATATTAGTGCCATCACCGGAATTCGAACCCATTGCATTGGCTATGTACGTCGGTACGCTAAGTACTACAAAATATGTAAGAATTACTATGTTCGTAATAAAGACTACGCGAAGTCGTGAGATACGGCTTGTATAACATTTTTGCATTGCTGGACACAAATATACAAAACATATTTCAATGTAATTAAAAAAAAAACAATTTAATTCGCTATACAAAATTAAACGCCCGAAGCTCAGATGTATTCGATGAATAAAACATAGTCTGTGAAGTGAGATTGGTTTTTATTGTTACAATGCTTTGCGGCTTAATGTTTAATGGATTTGGAATGTTTTTTCACATTTGTGCTTAAGCTATTTAACTTAAGCTTTATGCCTTGCTCATTTTAGTTTTATCAAACTCTATTAAGATTCTTTGAAGACGAGACTACAATAATTGTAAACAAACAAGAGAAGGATTAACAGAATTCATAAATACATAATTAGATAATGTTATAGGCCAGTTCCAGACAGACACGAGGTGGTGCAAGCACACATCCCACCACCACCGTGAATTGTGGGCTGATTAGCTGCAGTAAGTTACGTCCTATTCCGAATACAAGAATCAATAATAAAATGACATGTGCTTGTTTCGTGTCTTCACCAGGCGCTAATAAAATAAGGCTTCGTTATAACTACTACTTATATGTAATATTTATGATATAACTTAATTTAATAATTACATAGCAATGGAGACGACGTGTCGCTGCAAGAAGCCACTTCAGTGTGGTGTAGAGTTTAATATACGAATATTTATATCGCTAATAAAACTATGGAGCATGGACTGTTCTCTTGAAGAAGTTAAATAAATCAGGTTACAGAACGGGTATTCTTATGTAGTAGTCTCTTAACATTCCCCTGTAAGACATAGCCCTCTCATAGTGTATGATTTATGTACGTGATAGAGCCACAAGCGGCGGCTTTTGCTGCTGCTCCAATAGCCCAACTCGACCGAGGTAGGACCGCGGCCTCGCAGGATACAGGCTTGAAATAGAGACACCTTGTGCTTTTGTTCAGTGAGTGAGGTATCCGGGGGACTACTCCGCCCTCCCCCATTCCCCTTCGCATCCTGTCCTTGAAATATCCCTAAAGACCAGCAATGCACCTATAGTTTCTCTGGTGTTGCTGGATGGAATGGGACGGTAATCACTTACCATCAGGCGATCCGCTAGCCTGTTAGCAAAAAAAAACCAAGTTAAGTTAGAGGACTGGCTTGACAAGTACAGTATTGGCAAGATATCCAATACGATCGATTGAAGTAGTTTGCAGGTGTCCTGGAGTAGCCCTTCAGGAGTCCACCTAATCCAAATTCAATAAAAAAAAACTTAGAACTAAAGACTCTGCTGATGTTCATCAGTATGGGTGCAAATCAAGGTAATAAAGGACGTGGTAAACAGTGGTAGGTTATCTGAAATGAGAAAAATATGTTTCTTACGTTGAAAAAAAATTATACTATTTAATTTCTTTTCATCAAGCAAACTAGGTTTTCTCGATGGTAAGATTTGAAATAAATTATACGAATATTGAGTAAGATCAATCAGAAATCAGTCAGACGAAAGTCAGATCAGTTTTAGATGAATAAAAAGGAGAATTAATTAATATAGGCAGTAGTTTCGTGACGCGTAGTGTAGATAATTATAATTGTGGTTACAACCTGTCACGTTCCAGCAAGGCTTTGTGGCTAGCCTATCACGCCGTAAACAACGATAATGAAGTGCTCTGAATGACGCCGGTGTAGCGCTTCAAAGGGATTACTTTATGGATCTTTACGTCAAAATTTGACGTACGAAAGTCCACTTGCTTCAAAAACTAATTCAAAATGTTTAAATTTTCATGTCTTCATAAATATTGTTGTTTAACAGTTTAACTAACGCACGTCGTGGCAAAACTATTCCATACCTTTGTTTCCTTCCGTCAGTTATTAGCTAAAGATATTTATAAATCTCGTGGTGTTTGATCAATACCATTCTCGGGGCGTAAGGGGAAACATACCAATTGTTTCATCAAATTACTTACTCACCCTGTTGATTTCACCAGCATTCGGTCACCCGACCCTCGTCAGCAGGCTCTGGTGACCGACTGGTGAATGCTGTTGAAAAATCTATCCGACTATTCTGTGCCTAAATCCCACGGACTAATAATGGAAGCGGCATCTCTAGCTCAACAACCCGCCTGCCCAACGTCGCAAAGCATGGGTAAATCTATCATGCGACAAAAGTTCTTTATGTTGGCGCTTTCTAAGAGGGACCCATGCCCTTCAATGGACTACTATAGGGTGATAAAAATGAAGATTGGATTAATGGTATTCTCAATAGTACATACTCCTTTCCCGAAAATCTATAATTGCGATTATAAAACTATTATTTTCGGTTCTCTTCAAATATTGTACAGCGAAATAGTAAATTATTAAATGTCACCTAGCTTCCAATGATTTTATTTCGAAATAACAGCTTTTTCAATGTTCATTCGATACCAAAACTCAAAAACCCGGTATAAATACTTGTTTGCCTGTCTGTTGGTCCGGGCTAATCTTTGAACCTACAATTGCCGCTGCTGATAGCTATTATTTTAGTGGAGTTTTTTTTTATACTGGTTCCCCAGTATGGGTATTAGGTATACCTAATACATATCGGGTCTCGCGCGGACTAGGGCGGCCTATACCAAGCCTGGACCCACTAAAATCTCACAGTGAGAAAGACGCACCGCAACTGGGCTCACCTTCTTACAACGCGTCTAGTAATAAAAGAGCAATTTTTTTGTACTTCTATTATTAATTTACTGTGTAACAATTAATTCTTATATTTTGTAATACATTCGTACATAATCGGACCAATGTTATACTTATTACGTGCCTGTAGAAAATAAATAAATAAAGGGCTGCTAAAGAAGAAGAAAATATAAATATTTTCTATTCAAATTAGATACAGAATAACAAAAATTCAAGGTGAAGTAATACATAAATTTAAATTATAATTTTAATTAAATTTCCAAAAGGACCATTTTAACACAATTGTGGCAATTGCCCAAATTTGAAACTAATCACGAGTTTTAAACGTTACAATATTTTTAAATAAAATGCGTCTTGGTATAATATTAAGTATATAGTCTCTCTTATTAATGAATCGTCCTTGCCCGATGAACGTTTGGGCTAAGAGTCAAAGACGAGGGGTTTCAGACACAATATTTTAACCAGCGATGAGATTTTGCTTCCGGAGAAGTGAAGAGTGATTTGTGAAAACCTATTTAGCTACACTAAGTCGCGACGAATAGAAATGTGTAATGTCTGCCTACCACTAATGGTGAGACGTGAGTGCTTATAAATTATATTCTTTAGTGTTGGCCTTGTGTTACCGGATTAAATCCTCTAGTAGCGTCAGCGCTTTTTTTAAACTGATATGGCTGGGTGCTCAAACCAGAAGCCACGCAATACCGTCTTAAAAGCGGTAGCTAAGTTTAAACATGCCGTGGCATAAGTGGTAACAAACTTTTGCTCTCGCATGCACCGGATCGAACATTGTTTTTTATTGGATAGGGATCGCCTGTGCATCTGCAAGACCAGAGCAGGTGGGTTGTGTGTGGTGTTGCTGGTGTACGTGGACGTGATCAGTTACCAACAGGAGAGCCGCTTGCACGCCTGCCATATATCACGTATCCCATACGACAAACCTTTAATCAATTCATTTATTAAACGACGATGAAATAATATTATCAAATTAAAAACAAAACGACCAAATTATCAGTGCTGGATTTAAACATGGTCCTGCCGTGGCCTGGGACGTAGAAAATTGAGCAGCGCCAAAATTTTAAAAGAAGCTGAAAGTCGTAAGGCGACTGTAAATTACAAAATCGATTAAGTTTTCCGTCTAGTCTAGATACAACTTTAATAGCCGGGCGTTTCTATGCATTCGAAATTTGAATTTTCATTCTCAACACAAGTTACGCTTTTCACTTGCTCATCCTGATAAAATCCAGGAAATAGAAGTACACCTTATTTATCAAAAACTCATTGAAGTAATAAGATTGTTAATAAGTGATCGAATATTAAAACAAATTTTAAAATAGTAATCCTTGTGGTATAATGAGTGTAGATACAAAAAGGAATATAGGCTTGGACGCAATGTGGCTGAAATTCGTCCAAGCGAATTATTATAAAAAAACCGAGTATTAATAACTCTGGCATACTATTCTGTGACCATATAGCTAGCTAGCTAACTCTGGTACCAAAATATTTGAACTATTAATGATTTATTGACCAGAAATCTAAATATTTATTCTCAAGTTCAAATTAGTATTTTGTTATTCGTAAAACTAAAAACCAGCTACTATACACTATGCAACTAGTGATTAAAGCCCAAATATGTAAAAAATATTAGTATTACATAATTAAGCAATGTAAAATATGTATGTACTACTACCTCTTTGCTATTCTAACATTTGTATAATTTCACGCCTTTGTCTTGAACACTTTATGTCCCGGAATTTGAATAGAAGATTCCAATCAGATTCCAACTACTATTTTAACTGATAAGATTAATGTAAAAGTTACCATGAAAGCCTTCTTTTTTATTAAAGTATCGTTTTAGGAAATGAAATTACGTATACCTCTCTCAGAATCCTTTAGTAGGTAAGAAATGCTTAATACTTTCTTTCCAGCCAAACATTTTCAATATTTTACATTGCTCCTTCTGTGCCTAGGAGTCGTCTGGGTAGGTACCACCCACTTATCCATGTCTGCCGATAAACAGGAGTGTAACAACTGATGAGTTCCGGTTTGAAAGGTACAGAGAGACATGGTAATTACAGGCTATCTCGATCCTCTGAGGTGTTAATGCATATGTAACCTTCTGATATTGATGGGACTGTTAGCTCTTAAGTCATACAAATCCAATAAAAAAAACTGCATTACGTAAAGACAAAACTAGAGTAAGAAATGTTAACTTGTATTAAAAATTTATGGCATCCTATAGGTAACATTTCATGCTTAACTAAATTTCATAACACTAATTTTAAAAGAGTTTTTTTATTTAGCTAAGTAAAGAAGTGTAATAAAATTTCTGCGATGTAATAAAAAGCACTCAAAACAGAAAGGGGTCACCGATCCATTAGTTTACTGAGAAGAACTTTAGGTATTATTAGTGACGTTCACGGAGAACAACGTTTAGTATTTATAGCGTCTTAAATTCTTTTTTAAATATTTGTCCTAAAACGAATTTGTCGAATCCCCATCCCACAGACTAGTGATGGGGAGCAGCATCACTAGTGTGACGGCACCGGCACTGCGGTCACCGACCCGCGAGCCCTGGCCAAACCTATCAAGAAATGTACACTGGCTTTTGTTGGCACTTTCTTGGAGAGGCTTATGTTCAGCAGTGAACTTAAACATGAATGAATTAATGAAATAAATGAATGAATGAATGAAATATACTTTATTGTACACACACAAATTTAACATACAAAGATTATTTAAGGAAACAAAAAACAAAAAGTACAATAGGCGGCCTTATCGCTTAGAAGCGATTTCTTCCAGGCAACCCAGATAGAAAAAGGAAATATGATAAGTATCGGGTTCGGGTGTACATATAATATAAAGTTAAGTGAACATATAATATGCAAATAAAATAAATACTAAAAATATACATAATATGAATATATGAAATACATATACACGTACATGCTGATGAACAAGAGATTTTTTCACATAAACATATCACCTTAGCGGATTCTATCTCGTTCTTTTCCACAATCAATTAAACTATTTTGGATTAACTGCCTGCATTCGTGAAACCACATTACAGTACTGTATATAGATGAAAATGGATCAGGTACCATAGGTTCCGAGTCCTAATTAGTGACAATAGAGAAGGGCTATATTCAGTAGTGTACTTGTGAGATACCTTCTGGTATTCCAAAAATTTATGTAAACCCTTAGTTACATTTATTTAAATTTTAGCATTCAATACAATTTTACAAATAAAAATGGAAACAAACAGTAGCAAAACTCTAAAAAAATTACTGCTTAAAAACTGTATATTTCGCTTACCAATGCTGCTTAATAAGCAGAGCAAGCAAACAAAGCTATTTATTGGACCACATCCCGTCAAGTTAGACAAAACTGTCTAAAAGCTTTTGACTTCTTATATAAAAGATAAACAAAACAATTTCTGTAGAAATTTAAAAAACTTATAACTTAACTTTACTTATAACACTCAGAAGCGATTAAACGGAAACACGTAAACGGAAAATCTGCTGCAAATCGTTGCTGGTGCAGACATGTAAGACAAATTAATTCCCACGATTGAAATCGCGGAAAAAGACTATCGGATTCGGCTCGGACGTTTACTTTCCCGAAAGCAAAATAAACATAGATTTCATCCTTTATCTAAAGAGTCAATGGATAGAATCTACTCTTGCTTAACTAGCGTAAATAAAGCTGCTTTTTTTTTCTTTTTCACCATTCGATTTAGATTCATGGCTGAACATACAGCCAAGAAAGCTTCAGTAAGTTGGCATATATTTTTTTAGAGGACTTACTAAGTTGGTTAGGCCAATTGGTGAATCCTAGGGTTACCACCGAAAAATTGACCTCAAATTTCATGTTAGGTTGTAGCCTTGATAGACAGATAGAGGAGACAATACTATTTCTTTACTTATTTTAGCAGTTATGACAGTAATCTCTTATATAAGTAAACCATTGACAAATTTCTGGCCATCTGAGATGTATTAAAAACTTGCAAAGAAACAGAAAATAATGAGTAGTTTCTTTTCTGTACAATTTTTGTTATTTTTGAATTGTGTTGAATATATTCAAAAATTCATGATATTGTTCTGACATAAATACCATTGAAACGACATGTCTCGCTAATTAATCATTGTGAACGTTGTCGAACTACATAGTAGCACAGAAATATAGCCATCTCCACTTTGAAAATCATAAACTATTTGAAAATTGAAAACCTTAACAAATAGAGAATTCTGCTCACGTGTGAACGGAAGCTAATAGATACTTAGCAAAATTGCCGTCCATTGTGTGGACCCTTACAGAAATTGAACGATATTGCATAAGTTTTCAAACGTTCCAATTTGAAAATGTTTATTTTTTTTAATCCTTCCATAAATGCTTACATTTAACATACATAATGAAGTTAAGGTTGTGTAAAGAAAACATTAGTTTTTTCTCCTATCAGTGTTTTTTTTTATTGAATGATTCGTTTCGATTTTAGTTATCTTTTAAGTATTTTTTACTGTTAAAAATGCTTTCAGCTTGTTTTTGAGATACGTCCCAATTTATCCATCACTGATCAGGGCATATAGTATCAGATGGTTATCTGGCATTTTCCTTGAAAGCGAATGTCTCCAAAACGGCTT
Source organism: Bhutanitis thaidina (assembly GCA_029286595.1). Classification (NCBI taxonomy): domain Eukaryota; kingdom Metazoa; phylum Arthropoda; class Insecta; order Lepidoptera; family Papilionidae; genus Bhutanitis; species Bhutanitis thaidina. The sequence continues at coordinate 3,653,416 of JAGSMS010000029.1, read as the reverse complement.
TCACAAGAATCGACCCTTTGTTTCCTGTTCCTTAACGTCGTTGACTTGTATCTCTGTAATAGTATGTACGTGTATATGTATTTCATATATTCATATTACGTATATTTTTTGTATTTTTTTATTTGCATATTATGTGTATGTGTTATATGTTCACTTTATTTTATATTTTATGTAAACCCGAACCTGATACGTATCATATTTCCTTTTTCTTTTTGGGTTGCCTGGAAGAAATCGCTTCTTAGCGATAAGGCTGTCTATTGTACTTTTTTTTTGTTTCTTTAAATAATCTTTGTACGTTAAATCTTTGTGGGTACGATAAAGTATATTTCATTAATTCATGCATTCATTCATTCATTTAAAACCATTTACATTTTCTGAAAGAGAGTATTACTAATAGTAGATTCCAGCATGACCTAGCTTCGAGCAATCTTGCAACCTTGAGAAAATATGTTTTTGAGCAACTTCGTCGTTGCTCTTGACCCGATGCCATTGTATGGTATTAAGTTAAACTTCCGTGCTTGATGCGTTTTTTAAATATCGAATATAATTTGAATTAAAGCTCTTCTTCATTATCTTCATAAGCTCTATAAGCAGCAGCAAAAGCGGCACGCGTTTCTAAAAGGTTTGCCCTTGCCACGCTGGCATCATCAGAGCCTAGTTTAGCTAGCACACGGTGTAGGGGGAAGTTGGCATTTAGAGAAAGGTATATTTCTTTATTACGCCTTTAAAATTAAGTTTTACAGACCATTACAGATCACTGTATAATGTTATTTATGTGCCTACAAATGTCAATATCAAAAACCCTTCTTATATCATCCATGTCGTCTTGTCTATTTGGAGATAAAAGTCATTTGGTTTCGTCGACAATTTCAATACAAAATCTCGCCCTAGCTGAGCTTTTATTACGTCATGAGAATTAAATTTGGCTCGGCTCCATGTATCTCTGTTTATTAGAAATTCGATTCACCGTCGTGTAATTCACTTAACTAATACGGATATGTGGAATACCGTGCAAAAAATGTTTTTCATTTCATATCTTCATATCAGTAATTTTTATTTTCTCTAAAAAAAAATCGTTCTCGGCGTTATGTAAATTTCTGCTGTTCGAGGGGACATTTTAAATACATAAATTACATATAAAAAAAACAACTTATAAATAATTATTTGTAGTTCATAAAAATAATTGTTCCGTGCAGGAATCAACTCACGAACCGCAAGGCCGATTCAATCGCTTAGCCACTGCGGCGCAAAGCCCTCATCTTAATGTGTTTTTATATATCAACATTACTTTTTTCGCCGCTTCGCTTGCGTTGTTCCTTTATTGGGACGTGTGAAAATTTATGGGGAAGCCTTAACCGGTTATGAGAGCACAGCACACCATACACACGACACAAACATTCTCTGGGTCGTCACACCTCTTGCGTCTTAGGGAGCCGGCAGAGGCGCTTATACTTGCAACTGTCAATGGACAGAATTCTCTATTGACAGGAATCGCACTGATCCAGCGCTCTTGTTAAAATTATACATACAGAATTAAAACGTGATAGTTTTAGCCCATCGCCCCTGTTGCTGAGTTGTTATTTAAATTTAAAATTTGTTGTACGACACCTTTGTAGACACCTAGTAGGCTTTGCGTACGTGAGTCGCGAGCAGGCATAGGTCTTTTATATACCCATCTTGGTGTTAATTGGGAGCCTGGATGCCAGTACTCCACTTGGGGGACCAGGCGCAGTGATCGGTAGTTCCTAGGTAGGTCACTGCACTCTTTGTTCCGATCTCGGAGCTGGAGTGGGAGAGGCTCGTGCACACGGCGATTGACGACTATGGCGGTTGTCATCCCGTTGTTAACCGACATCCCCCATTTGTTATGCCATTTTGGCAACATGTTCAGTAACCTCTGCATTTTCCTGGCAACGATTTCTGCCCGACAGGACGATGTAAAGTACACGCTGTCGTCCGATTAGAGTGCGAGCATGACATCTTCTTCCCATTCTTAGACGCGGCCTTCAAGAGTGGGGATGTCATTGGTGTAGATTGTGTACAGGTGCGGGGAGAGACAACTGCCCTGCGGAACGCCCGCTTCTATTTGCTGTACTGTAGATTCGGCTCCTTCGACTGTTACGTAGAAGCTCCGCCCTTCCAGAATCTACGCTATTCGTATGAGCGCCGAAGGAGCCGGGTGTGGATACTGTAGTTAAGATCTGCTGAGCTGATTAGACGATTGCGTTACAGTGGACGATACGAATAGCAGGCTAGTGGAAACTGTCCATGCGGTAGGAGCTAAGTTTTGCAGGACCCGCCGCACGAACAAACCCCAAAAGCTCTCCGATCACCCTCTTAAACTCATGAAAGCCAGGCGTGAGATAAAGCTTCAGTCTACAACGGATGCGTCAGCGTATCGGCAACTGAATAGACAGATCTCCAAATGTATGAGGCAAGACTTACGCAAATTTAATACCGCCTGTATTGAAAAAACGATAGAGCGGAACCAAGGCTCCAAAGTCTTCGCCAGAGATCTGTCTATCGGAAAGAGCCAACTGACCAAGCTGAAGACCGAAAGCGGCGCAGTCATTTCCGCTGGAGCCGAGATTTTGAGTGAGATCGAGAGATTTTACGGACAGCTGTACACAACGTCGTTGAAACCACACATTGATGTGAGTAACGACCCAAGAGCCAAGCTTATCCGACATTACTCCGATAACATCCCGGACGTCAGTCTGAGCGAGATTAGGATGGCTCTCAAACAGCTTAAAACGGCAAGGCGCCGGGTGAGGACGGAATTACAGCTGAGCTTCTGAAAGCGGGTGGAAAACCGATACTTGTTGTCCTTCAGAAGCTGTTTAATTCCGTCATTCATGGCGGTGTTACGCCGAAAGCGTGGAGTAGAAGCGTGGTTGTCCTATTCTTCAAGAAAGGGATAACTGCCTTTTGAAGAATTATAGACCGATATCGCTTCTAAGCCGCGTCTACGTGCTGTTTTCGAGAGTCATCTCAAATCGTCTAGTGAACAGACTTGACGACTTCCAGCCTCCCGAACAAGCCGGATTCCGAAAAGGCTATAGTACCATAGACCACATACATACTCTTCGCCAGATTGTACAGAAGGCCGAGGAGTACAACTTGCCATTATGTCTGGCGTATGTGGACTATGAGAAAGCCTTCGATTCAGTCGAAATTTGGGCGGTGCTACAGTCTCTCCAGCGGTGCCAGATAGACTCTCGGTATATCGAAGTGCTGAGGTGTTTGTACAATGAGGCTACGATGTCTATCCGAGTACAGAATCAGAGTACGAAACCAATCCAACTGCAGAAAGGTGTAAGACAGGGTGATGTCATATCCCCGAAACTCTTCACCGCTGCATTGGAAGATGTTTTCAAGCAGCTGAACTGGAAAGGATACGGTATCAACATCAATGGCGAATACATCACTCACCTTCGATTTGCCGACGACATAGTTCTTATGGCAGGATCGCTGGAGGAGCTTAGTACAATGCTCAATGACCTCAATAACGTCTCCCAACAGGTTGGTCTTAAGATGAACATGGACAAGACGAAGTTCATGTCAAACGTCCATGTCACACCAATACCGGTTGATGTTGGGAACAATAGGCTCGAAGTTGTAGACGAGTACGTATACCTGGGACAAATTGTCCGATTAGGTAAGTCCAACTTCGACTCAGAGGTCAATCGACGAATCCAACTCGGCTGGGCTGCGTTCGGGAAACTACGTCATATCTTCTCGTCGAGTATACCGCAAAGCCTCAAGACGAAAGTATACAATCAGTGCGTGTTGCCAGTGATGACATACGGATCCGAGACTTGGTCCTTCACTGCAGCCCGTATGAGGAAGCTCAAAGTTGCTCAGCGCGCTATGGAAAGGGCTATGCTCGGTGTTTCTCTGCGTGATAGAGTCTGCAACGATAATATCCGCAGCAGAACTAAGGTAACCGACATAGCCGTAAAGATCAGCAAGCTGAAGTGGCAATGGGCCGGCCACATAGCTCGCAGAACTGACAACCGCTGGGGAAAAAAGGTTCTCGAGTGGCAGCCACGTACGGGCAAACGCAGTGTAGGACGACCCCCCACAAGATGGAGTGACGAACTGCGCAGTGTTGCGGGAAGTCGATGGATGCAGGTGGCTCGGGACCGTGCTTCGTGGCAATCTTTGGGGGAGGCCTATGTTCAGCAGTGGACTTCTAATAGGCTTAAATGATGATGATGATGATGATGATGAGCTGATTAGTCCCATCTGCCACACCCTGTGGAAGGCCTTCTCCATGTCCAGTAAGACCCCCAGACAGACGCGACCGCGGTGTTGTTCGGTCGCTAGATAGTGCAGCACACGGGTCAGCTGTGCTGTTGTTGAATGGCTGCTGCGTAAACCATATTGCTCCGCCCGTAACTCTATGTGAGGGCGGATTCTTTGCAGCAGTATTTTCTTAAAAAAGTTTTGCTACATACGATAGTAGCGCTATAGGGCGATAGCCGGGTTCTTCCTATCTTCACCCGGCTTTTGGCAGTTTTCCGTTTCCGTTTTCCAAGTGTTTCCAAGGGAAGTGGTTCGTGCGCAGTATCCCGTTGTAAAGACGAGACAATGCAACGAACTTTTTCCTGGGCAGCTGTCGTAGCGCGAGAGTGGTGATTTTGTGAGACTGTGGAAGTATGCTAAGTAAACTGGTGCTTCATTAATTAATTCTCCACAGATCCTTCTAGTTGCGAAAATTGAAGAACATAATTTCGAAGCTATTTTATCAATATGCGCTCCCCAGTGAAGCTTGGAATAAATACAGGTTCCGACACACTGACGAAAGTTCTAAATCTAGATTTATGTTCTGTAAATTAATGCGGCATTCAGTAACAGATTTGGTAGTGTAAACTGTAAACATTTTGTTTTTTCTGCGTTTAGAAGTAAATTATTTGCATGTTACCATTACCATTTGGAAACAATGTATACTTCAATGTTTACTTTGTTGGACCGTTCCATTCTTTATTTTAGCTTTAAATAATAAAGAGGTATCATCGGCAAACAAAACTATCACAGTAATTTTTGGTACCATACAAGGAAGATCATTTATGTAAACCAAGAACAAGAACGGTGTAAGTATCGATCCCAGAGGGACACCCATTTTAACCACACTATCCGATGATACTACATCGTTGATTGCTTCCTTTTGCTCTAGGCTTGAAAGAAATATGAAGATAAGAGAGATCAAGTGGGGCATCACAAAATCCGTAATATTTAAGTTTACAAGTTAAAACCTTTAAGTTATGATCTACACAATCAAAGGCGTCAATTATTTTTATATAAGTACAATTATAGGCACAGATAATGAAATTTTATTAGGCACGATTCAGCCAAACGGACTTTCACTATTTAGTTTCTGAGAAGAGAAAAGAGGAGGCCAGCGTCTGAAAGTGGGACCTATAAAGATTCAACTTTACGTACGGATTATATATAGTATTTATTTTTATTAAAACTTTTTAATCCTTTGAAAGACAGCATAATAACGATGAAATTTAAATTTACTTTATAACAAAAAAACCGTAATGGTCGTTTTTAAAAAAAGCATTTTTATGAAAAAATTACGTAGAATCACGTTAAAGAAAGAAAGATTTGTTCAGTAAACAATTGGAAACACATCAGTCGCTGTTTTATAAGACCAGCGGATAAATAGCATGAAAATTACCATTATTATTCATAATTTACGATGCCATTTTTCAACGTCTTCTTATAAAACAACATTAAATATTTCCTTTTTATTTAGCGACAATATATATTGTAGTAATGATGGAATTTTTTGTTTGCTTATTTAATCATCACCAAATACACCTTCAAATGGTACAGTGCTGAACTTGGGCCTCTATGTCCAGCTATGTCCTTTTGTCCAAAAATAAATTTTAGATATTATAACTAACCAAGCTAATTAAAAGTTATGATACTATTCACGAATCGATCAACATCATTGTAATTAATCATAGATCATTAGAGTAACCTCATTACGAAACGGCGCTTGATTGTAAAATAATGACAATTGACTAACGAAATTTTAATTACTTGCTTCAAAAAAAATATTTTCATTCATTCATACACACCATAGCGTAATACTTACAGATTCACACATTCCAACTAATGGGAAGACCTATGAATAAGTCGATTTTATCACAATATACAATAACTTTAGTAATTTTCGCATTTTCTGCCATCATTCGTTTGCGAAAACTTAGCCCCTTAGTCAGTGGGGTGCACCGCGTACCGGTGGCGCTCAAATAAAACTTTGGTTTAAATATTAACTAACGAACCGCGCCGCACTTCACATGGATATATCTCTTATTAGAGAGATTATTATAAACTAAATAGTGGTTGAGTTGAATTACATTTAAATCATATGAAACGTTCCAAATGGTAGTGAAAATCACATTGAAATCACTTTGTTTTATACTATTTAGAGATATGAGGACAATATTTCATATAACAGTAAACAGAAATGCGTGAGCATGATAAATCTTATCATCTCTAATGAAATCAATCTATGATGCCGAAATTCAATTTCGTAAAAAGCTTTGCGAAGCAAAATTAAATAACAAAATTGTCAAGTAAATTACATGATTTTTTGGTGGCATTCAAGTCATTCAAGTACGGAATGTAATGACTGGAACCACTGATTTAAAGGTTGCAAAGACACTTATGAACAACAAATTGTTTTTAAATTAGCGGTGGCGGCATTTGACTAAGGAAAAATCAGTTGGATAAATTTCTTCGCATAATTTCGCACGAAAAATCAATGAAGTGGTTTATATTACCCGGAAATAATACGGAGACCATTGAAATAAAAAAAAAATCCTCCTTCAATAGAGAAGAGAGGATTGGATTGAAGATGGCTGGGTCCTACCGGCTTGGGATTCTGTGCGAAACAAAATAAAATCCTCAGCCAAACATATCACTGCGCAGATCTGGCAGTGCCAGAGGAGCTGCAAGTACGTTGCCGGCCTTTAAGGATATTTGGGAGATGAGCGAGAGGAGGATGGGCTACCGGTTACGTCATTCACCGAAGGAAACGCAGAAGCTCAAGATGCCTCTACTTCACGCCGCTATTCTGCGAGGCCCCCGGTCGAGCTGGTCCATTCATGCAATAGCAAAAGCTGCCGCTTGGCGATACTACGTAAAGAAGTATTAGTTTAATATCTATATTAGTGATGTTCCTGAAACGAAATAAATGCTAAAAAAATATGTTTCCTTTCCGTTAGCCTAAAATCGTTATATACTACACTAATAATGTCACTGAGAGCTATCGAAAAAATATCTTCCGATACATTACCCCAGTTACTGAAAGATTTACTGCTTAAATGTCAGAGCTTACGAGATTTCTCACATTGTTACAACTAAAAAAAGAAACGTTCACTCCTGAATCTTTCTTTTAAAGAACAAAATTCTTGTTTTCTTTGAATGATTATACAACGAATGTGTTGAATTTTAAAATTTTCTGTTACATTTTTTTTACAGAATGGTATTTAACTTCTCTAGTTAAGTTTTCCTTAATTGTGGTGAGTCTGCATGAACAACACGCGGTGGTGGCAGTTGATGATTGCGGAATATCAAATGTGAGGTGTAGGGAAAATACGAAAGAATGCTCAGGCCCCCGGTAGATTCTATAGCAGATTCTATATAATAACAAAAGGTCAGAGGGTAATTGCGTTTTCAAGAGATGCTTATATTCATCATCCTCGAATCATCGAAAGGCGATCTTCGCTCTAACAGTTGCGAGGCGATCTTCTGCGGCTCCCCAGCGGTATCACCAGGAACTTCGGAAATAATTCACGTACGCCCAAGTTCCCCAGCAAGTCCTGCTTTCTCTGGTGCATATTTCACGCGCGTAGAATACAAAAAGAGCAAAAGATGCGAACGTCATCGCCGCGCGCAGACGTTAGTTCATAACCACGAACTGTATTTTATTTTGTGATTGTGTAGTCTAATGTGGCCGAGAGGTGGCACCACATGTACGTTCTCCGATTCGTCACACATAATGCCCGCGGTGATGTGAAATTCTTCGCCATATTACATAGACAGCCTTCTCACCGTGTCAAAGTAGTAATGCTTAATCATTACCTACAAGTAATTTGGGTATATACAGGGGCGTCTTCTATTGAGGACTTGCCGTCTAACTCCAGACTCGAAGTATCGCACACCTTGCTCTTTAAGCCAAGCCATTTATTGAACTGATCTGAATATTTTAGGCCTAAATGTAAAAAGTAAATTAGCAGCCTGCAAATGCCTACAGTTGAGCAAAGGCCTCCCTGTCTAACAAATATTTAGGTCTGTCTATAAATATTCGTCTCTGATTGTTTCGTTATCACAATCATTATATATATGAAGAGAGAGAAAGTAGTATTCACGTGACAGTTTTACATTGTATTGAAATATTTATTCTTTACCAGATTATTCGGATATGCCCAGGCGTTAAAAACTGATTTAAAACTCACATAAACACAACTCCGTGTAATCCTTCGCTGACAAGGCAGATACTGCAAATGATTCCTTGAGATTTAGCATCTGGTTGCATATCATCATGCGACTGGTTGTCGAATCGTCGACGCTCTTCTGATGGACGGATCGGGATAACAAATCGGCTTACAGTCCACGGCAAACATGGAGACCCGCAGACAACTTTAATCAAAGGTGGATACAGATGGGTCGTCGCCTTTCAGAACTACAATGGAAAGCTACACAGCTTTGTAATTTTACTGATTCAGTATAATTACAATGCGTAACACAACAGTGTTTGCATTGCTGATCGGGAGGAACACGTAAAGGACTGGTTCCTACCTAAACGGCATCTGGGCAGAGAAGGACCACCTAGTAAAATATGTAGTAAAAATATGTGTAGATGTAACATTTTGGCATATTTGTCCGACTATATTTACATATAACAATTATAGGTACAGTTTCAGTACAATTCTAAGTCACCCATATCAATTAGGGGTGATGCGATTCTTCTATTCCGACTAACACCTCGAAATTATTAAATTCCAAGACGTGCAGTTAAAGGTTACACCTTCAATATGTTCAACATTTCTGAGCACGTATCAAGATAGAAGTCTTGGACAAAAAGAAAAGAATAACCATTTTTATTAATGTTTGAAACGTGACGAACATGTTCGTACTTCATAATATTAAATATACTGCGTACGGTAAAACATGGTGGACATTTTTTGGAGACGTATATTTAAATACACTGTGACAACAGCGAAGTTGACAGCGAGTTTGAAACATGACGTACATGCCTCAAAGTAACGTGCCAGTTTTCTTATTTTTTTTTTACGTTTTATGTTTCATCTTGCATTTATTAAAGAATTTGGAGAGTTTGGCATATCATCTAACTGGGCAAGCAGGTTGGTGAGCGCGGTGCCCTTTCTTCATGAACCTTCTAGCACTATTCACGTTGCTCTTCATAGTTAATCTGTGGGATTTGGGTTCGGTAAATTCCGCCAGAACCTCATTGTTTGTTACCACGTGCAAGTGAGATAGGATATGAAGAAAAGATGGTATATAAAAGACCGTGGATCCTTTTAGAGACTAAAGAAGAATCATATTATGTTCCTATTTTGAAGTAGCACGAGACTGTTTCACTCAACACAAAGGAGGTCAAAACTATCTACTAAGACGTAGCCTCCGAAATTATTGTTAATTACATGCCTGAAAATGTTGAGAGAAATTTATCAGTCGATATCTAAACGACTGAAATATGCAAATTACACCCGACGCTAATTGCTCAGTTAGGAATTTTAAACATTCTCAATGTGGAACCAACCCAATGCCGGCGGTTAATGTGCTGTTGTCAGCGTTATCGCCAGATTTCCGTTTGTCTGCTGATACACAACGGGTAGATCTACGTGGCAATAAAATATTTCAACTATATGTAAGGTAACTACAACTAGCATTAGCGCCCACATGGTGAATTCTTCCCGTCTCCCAATGAGACGAGGTCGGGGTCAAGAAGTAAAACATTCGTAGGTAGGTAAGATTTTTGAAAATAAATCCAATCCAAAGTTTACCTTAATTAATAATAAAAATTAAATTACAATTATAATGAACACATTTGATCATTTTAATTACAATCAAATTTTTACTTTAGAAATGGTTAATGAAAACAAATAAAATCAATAAAAAAAAATGAAATTGAATCAAAGTATAAAGAACCCAATTAAAAAGCAAACGGGCGTCGGTTTATTTTCGGAAAGTTTTCACGGTTTATTTCCTTTATGGATTTGTTTGCTAAAGGTTAGCTGAATTGAAAATGAAATACGATTAATTCAAAATCAATTTATTTTGATTCTGTCTCTGTCTGAATGTTAATTAAAAGGAAAAATAAGTGATTCTATTTAGAGAATTTCATATTTTAATCTGTTAAAACCTTACTATACGCTTACGAGTAAAAAGCTTTTGCGGCGACACTGCACTGTAAACTTTATTTTATAGAAGAAGGGGACAATGCCCAGCATGAGGCTCAGGATAGTAAGTGATCACCGACGCCCACAAACATCCACAACACCAAAGGAGCTACAGATGCGCTGCCGGCCTTTATGACGAAAATTATAACTCATGCTAAACGGCATAAAGGTAAAAAAATCTTTTTTTATAATATGACCTGAAATAGCAATTAGAATGCAAAAATTAACCAGTAATTCTTTTAGTTAAAATTTTTAATTTATATATCGCTTACTTCCACAAATGGGCTTAATACAAATGAATATGTCAGCCCTAGCTTCGCACGGGTAGATTTATTATTATGCATAAACTGGGGTAATTCGCCGAGGTATATTACTTAATACAGCACAATACAAAAAAAAAGTCTTCACATAACAAAACTAATAGAACAAAAAATAAAATAAGAAAAAACAACTATGCCTGTGAAGATTGCGAGCGAGAGGTACGGCAGCGCGCCTAAATGTAATACAATATAATAATATAAAATTGAAGGGGTGTGATATTATATGTTCGCGTAGTGGTGTAGCCAATCGATTAGCCACTGCGCCAACTGAGACAACATTTACTCGTAAATTCTATCATGAAAACATCTGACATTAGTAGCAGCCTGTAAGTGCCCACTGCAAAGCCACGGCAAAGGCTTCCTTCTCAAATACGTGTATTGTATAATGTTCCTGTTAACCCTCCAACTAAGCTTACAGCTTGTATCTGGAGTGGTTCACGACAATAGTCGAATGGCGGCCCCGAACTTACGACGACGTGTTTCCGTTTCTGAGTTAAAGGCCTCCTTCTCAAATATCTGAGAGGGTTTAGGAGCCGGGAAGGGCCCGCCACGCTGCTCCAGTGCGGGTTGCCGGGCTTCGCATATCCTCGAAATAATATTTTTTTTATTTCTCAGGCATGCAGGTTTCCTCACGATGTTTTCCATCACCGCTGAGCCACCACGTGGTAAATACAGCACTTAAAATTGCTATTAATCGCTGCTGCTGGGATCGAACCCAGGTCACTCGCACTCTATGGACCTAAAGTGAGCGCCCTGACTACTCTACTACCACGACTCTGGACTTATTTGACATAACGTTAGCTAATAGTACCGTTGATGTAGTGTGTAATTGTATGCACACAGGTTTCCTTCTCAAATATTTTGAGAGATCTGTGAAGCCGGAAAGGGCCCGCCACGCTGCTCCAGTGCAGGTTTGCAGGCTTATTTAGGTAATTGTAAGTGTTAAAGACTAATTTGTATTTGGTATTAGTTTTTGAGTATGCATTTTTATACCTACCACAATTTCTCACCAACCCCTGAGTTAACTGGGAGAGAATACCTATAAGCATTAAGCCCTTTCTTGTCTCTTTTTAAGGTCGTGCAATAAGTATTAAATAAATACTGCTATTATTCTATTTCTGCTGTAATAATGAGATTAATCTGGGAGCTTTAAAACTGCTGCAGTAGGCTACGAACATCAGAATGCAGCAGCCATTGAGCTAACGTAACGCTTGCAAGTATATCATTGTTAATTAACGTAGGCTTTGTACTCACTACAGTCCCGCCGCTCGCTGACGTCGAGCCGACTTAATTGAAAATGTGAAACTATGATAATAGAGCATTTATGTTTCGAAAGATTCTTTAATGTTCATTTTATCACCTTTTCATTAGAAATTAGAAGACGTTAGTGCGTTGTTATAAATATGTATGTATAATAATAACTTCAATAATATGGCTCACGAAGTAACCGACATGTGGGGTGGTATGCCGACCGAAATTATTCCGGTCGTCGTCTCTGCGAATGGGTTAATCCCAGTCAGCCTCTCGGAACACCTGAGGCGGCTGGGACTCCGTGACGAACCGCTCCGAGCTCAAATGCAGAAGGCGGTGCTACTCGATACCGCTCGCATTGTCCGCCGGTTTCTTTCCCTTTCTCCCTAACCCTCGGCCGTCTGGTCTCCCCTGCCGGGGGCTTCCATCTGGTTGGGTTTTAATTATCTATTTAATTTTATTACATATATTATTTATAAAATATTATTTATATTATGGTATTTATTTATACAACCCAACCAGATGAGTAAATATAGAAATACCCCAAATAAATACTTCAGGTTATAAAGCTTCTTGTTATATGTGGAGGAAGGCCTAACGCATGCCCTGCCCTACTGAGCCAAGGAGAGTTGTCGGGGGTGCTTTCACTATAAACCCAGTGTTTCACCACCATTGCATATCGACACACATCCGCGTCCCACCTGCGCCGGCCGTCTTGAGCGACCCGTCCTCGAGTAATGGTTCTCTCCACACGCGACACCGGCTTGGCTGCTGAGGCCAGAGACATCAGCGTCCTGCGACACCACCAATTTAAAACCCAAATTCCAGATAATACACACGTATAATCAATCGATTGTTACATGAAATATTTACACATCTCTAATTTTATTTCACCTACCGTTTGTAATAGAATTTTCTGTGAGAATTTCCAACTAAGTCTATTACGATGCAAATGAATTCACTTTCAAGGTTTACTCGAACAAAGGGCACATATTAGCTCACGGTCTTTCTGTAAACACAATGTATTTATTTTCACATTTGGAACTCGTTGAGGTAAACTGTAAGTTTTTGTTACCAAAGAAAGGCTGTGTTCTGTTCTAAGATATCTTCTACGAAAAAGATATTACAAATATTGTTATTGCGATAGTCCCAAGTTACAAAAAAGTAAATTACTCATACAAATAAAATCTTTATTGATTAAATCATATTGTTTACGTACTAATATAAGTATTTTATCTCTTCTTTAGTTGGAATTAAACCATTATATACCGATCTACTAAGAATGTACTCATATGTTACAGTCGTGCAGTTGTATCCTTGGTTTTAATTTGTAGTTTATTTATTACTGGATACCTGCCTTCTGCTCCATTGAAATTAGAATGTTTTTTGATTTCAATAGCCTCGCAAATCATCCTTGACAGGAATCTGTGTACTTTTACGAGGATTTTAGGTCTATCAAATCTGATGTAATGGTTGAGGCGATCTAAGATCACAGACTGCAGACTGCCTACACTAACGATGTTCCACAACGGCTATGTGTTCTTTTACGTGGCTCCTTACAGCTCTTTTACTTTGCCCTATGTAAGAGAGAATCACTTAGTACCATCGTGTGCCAAACCACCGAAGTTAGATAGTTTGGCTAAAACACAAAAACTAAATATTCCACTACGTTATACTGTAAGCCAAATCGGCTTACCTTCACTCTGTCTTTGCAATTGTATGATGAAATACACAGGGAAATAATCATCATATATATATATATATATGTTATACTTATATTTAAATGCGTATGGTGGCAAGCAAGCGACACACCTGATCGTAAATAATTACCGTCGCCCTCGTACATCTGTAACACCAGAGGAGCTGCAGGTTCCTTGCCGGCCAGTAGGATGGGGGATGAGGAGGGGGAGTGGGCCTCCGGTTACCTCACTCACCGAACAAAACGTAGCAGCACAAGACGCCTCTACTTCACGCCGGTATTCAGTGAGGTCGTGGTACTACCTCGATCGCGAGGTCCCTTTCGCGCAGCAGCAGAAGCCACTGGCAAACTGGCTACAAGATGATAAATAGCTAATGAAATCGCAAACTATCGGAACAATTTAAAACGCTATAACGCAGACTTAGAAATTAATCTTATTTTTCACCTATTGTTATTTTTTACGACAAAGAACATGAAAAGCGTAATTTTTATGTTATTTTCTGAAGATCGCGTTTTCACGGAATGAAGAGAGGAATTACAATTCCTAATTTCGGTCGATTAAATGACTTAAAAGGCGCTTCCCTTTCCTCGTTTCCTTTCGACGTTTAGACGTCTTCGTCGTCGTGTAATTTATTGAGAAAAGGATACGGTGTTTATGTCCTATATATTTACGCTACATAACTAAATCGCTAGAATCAGTAATCAGCGCCAATACCTTCAAAGGATGCGTATTGCGAAAGTTTCGGGCCGGCCATTCGACTATTGGCGTGGATCACTCCAGATACAACCTTCACTGCTTAGTTGGGTTGGTTAAGAGGAACATTAGTCGGGTTATTAGCAAGTACTCTTTTAATAAAAAGAAAATCTGGGCCCTAATTACTAACAACTATGCAAACCAACTCGGAGGGTGACAAACTAACTATAGCATAACATGTACAGGGTTACATTTTTAATGGCTATGCTTCTAAAATATTGTCTAAAGTTTAAAATGAAATCCGATAACAAAAATGTAATTAAACATTTGTAATAAATTCATGATTTTGATGAACTACGAACTATTTGTCTTGTTAACTTGTTTTCAGAAAACAAAGCTCTTAAAAGTGCATTTGCTATTTTATTGGTGCCGGAAACAGCGATTGAACCCGGGACACTCGCATACTATACATTTGAGCAAACTCTGTACCTACAAGCTAATAATTATTACAATTTTCCGGTCTATATGATTGGTAACATTTTACTTTTTATTTACAACCAACTACTAAAGCTTCTCTGTTAACAATGTTAAGATTTTCAGACTTTCCTTGTGACTTCATTCACTAACTTCAGTAATTGATATAAGTTTTGAAAAGGACGAAGTTGCCATAAATTTGCTTAGAAAGTTTATCCTTCAGCAAGTTGTTGCAAGTCATATCTTTTTACAGCAAAATTCAAGACTTGAAT
The DNA here is from genome assembly GCA_029286595.1 of Bhutanitis thaidina. NCBI lineage: Eukaryota > Metazoa > Arthropoda > Insecta > Lepidoptera > Papilionidae > Bhutanitis > Bhutanitis thaidina. The sequence goes on along the minus strand of JAGSMS010000029.1, from coordinate 3,638,261 downwards.
GTGGAAGTTTTATTATCTTTTTAGACAAATATTTCTGCCGTCGTTCAGTAGTGCAACCATTGTCCTTTTTTCCAGTTTGAAGGGAACAGAGAGTCCAGTATAATTACAGTCTTAGGCATTCCATCTTAGTAGTCGAGACCGATAACTCACTTACACCTTCTACGATTGAAGTTGCCCGATCACCGTTCACAAGCACCGGCAAATAAACAGTTAACCGTTAGTTCGTTTATCGCCATAGTCAATAAAGAAGAAAAAGTAAAGTAGAAAACTGTAAATATCCCAATACCCTGCAAGTGCATCTCTTATTACTTGAGAGAGTTTTGGAGTCGAGAAAGGTTCGCCACGTCTCTCAGATGAGTGCCGGTGGACTTCACATGACCTCAAAATACTCTCTTTTTATTCTTACAGTAAGAATACAATATATATATAGACATCAATCGAGAAGTCATCGAGAAAGCTCCAGCCAAAGCTGGAATTGCCAACAATCGCCATGCTTGACTCGGATGGGCGATAGCAATTTCAAAACTATTTCCATCATCATCTGTCATCGGTTTCTGGATCAAGATTCTTTAGTCGACTTCTACAATAGACTCTCTCCCTATCATAGTCCGTAGGATTTGGGTACAGAAAATATAGATCGATTTGTCTGAATCATACGATTCACTAGAAGTGCCAACCTCGAAGTGAAGTTGCGGCACTATGCTCACCAAACCCACCTGTCCAACGTGGTGAGTACAAATACTCAATAAATATATATAAACTAGGGCAATAAATAAATGAAAACCTGCCAGTTTTTAGTTGTGCTTTCTTAAAGTTTCTAGCATCGGTTTTAATCGGGTTACCAAATAGAGAAAAGAGTTTTGAATAAAATTTCAGGGTTTATGTTTATTTTAACTGACGGAACCTTAAAACGTGTATATCATTTACCTTGTTTATCTTTTAATGAAACATCTTAAAAGCTGTGAAAGTAACGTGACTGAGCATCGTAAATTTAAACTCTTATTAGGGGATTTAAACGGCCGTGGAAATATAACATTATATCAAACAGAATCTTTATTTTAGTAGGTAGTAAAACAATGCAACGACATTAAAAACAAATCTGATACTCAAAGAAGAAAAGCTAGGGGCTGTTCAATCGCCACACCCATGAACTGGTTCTGGCAACGCTGGTTCAGTGGATAGGGGATCAGTCTTCGAATCAGGAGACTCGAGTGCAAACCCCTATGTGGAATGCATGTATCAGTGAGTTTTTCGAAACTTACGTACGTGACGGGTATGTAATCTTCGGGTATGAGACGGGTTTCCAAATGCCGTTGCTTAATTAGGTTCCTCTGACAGACAAGAAAGGAGTGAAATTTACTGGGTAGGTGTTTGTGTTTGCCATTTTTTTTAAACTAAAATTGTTTTCCACAATAGTAAACAAGTGTACTTCAAACTCAAGCAAACTCATCCACTCGGGTGTTATGAAAGTAGAGTTTGTTTTGTTGCCAAACATCCACGTCTAAGTCCGCGTATTTTTCTAGCAACTTTAATTTTTTTTTTCTTATGTAGAAAAGGAGGCAAACGATCAAGCGTAACCTTATGGTAAGTGATTATCGACGCCCACGTACATCTGCAACACCTGTGGAGCTGCAGGTTATCGGCCTTTAAGAATATTTGGGGAGAGGAATGGGGAGGGGGAGGAGGAGCGGACCTCCGGATACCTTACCATCGCAAAAGACGCCAGAGAAAGTGTACCAATACATTAAATTTCGTTGTAAATTTTGCGAATGCGAGAAAGTTGTTGGCGAACTAATCAAAATGTTCGACTGCACGATATTGAAATGTCAATTACTGTCGGAATATGTTAGCTACGCGTCATCGATCTACTATTTCGATGTTACGCCTGAATAGTGTCATCGAATTCGAAATTAAACTTTGATAAATGCCTTAATTGGGAAACTACAAACAAACTTATGCTAATACTTTAAATGGTTTATATTCTACTATTTACCGTTGGAGAATAAAGGTTTTTGAGTGGCAGCCGCGTACTGGCAAACGCAGTGCAGGACGACCCCCCACAAGATGGAGTGAACACCGCAGCAGTTGCGGGAAGTCGATAGATGCAGGTGGCTCAGAAACAAGCTGTCACAATCTTTGTGAGAGGTCTATGTTGCGCAGTGGACTTGTGATAGGCTGAAATAATGATGATGATGATGATTATGAGGATAGCATAATGGAGTATTATTTTTGAGTTTAAAAAATGTATACTTGTGTTCATAATTTTTTTTTTTATTAACATCGACAAAATTAAGTAAGGTCGGTTGGCAAGTTTAAACACCCAAGGAGGGATAAAAATCTAATACATGAAAAAAGTAAGTGATAAACCTACAACCCTCGTATGTGACGTAGAGTCGACAAAAGTTTCTTTAGTCTGTACGTCGGAACGCACAATGCTACCGTGAGTGGTGCAACGCAGTGTCTTTATGTTCCTCTCACTGATGGCATGTAGTTCGAAGGAACTACAGAATACCTTTAACGTGTTTATACAATTAAATGTCGCATACTGCTGTGTTATTCGATACACACACACACAAAACGCCTGTGTTACTTCAAGAATTGGACCATTGATTTCCAAGAGGGGTGATACCTGTGGCGCTGGACCCTTCCATAGGGACGATGTGGCAGAGGCAAATGGGGAGCGATGACGCAGTTAAGAGGGGCAGCCGAAGGATACCTCACCTATTAGCTCTTATTTTCAGTTTAAAATATATCGAAAGTTATGGCAAACAGCAAACATGCGTCTATGCAATCTAACAGGTTTCGATAAAAATGTGGGAGCTTGTGATTACTGTTTACAGAGGAAGTGCGCCGGCATCGCAAAATAATATGTGCACAAAATCGAATCTATATGCGATACAGCTCTAAGAATGTTTTATTCGTTTTATTTGCACAGCCTTGGTGAATAGTCGTGACCATTTATACAAAATTTAAGAACATTTGCCTCGTAACGATTTCTTTTGTTTACGCGAACACTACACATTTGAAATGAAACTATTATTTAAAATAATGAAATCAAAATATCAACAAGTATTTTCGCTACCTTACTAAAGCTCGGTTGTTAACTAGAATTGGAAAATCTTGTAGCCTTTGTCAGTTGGTATAATAGATCTTAGTTTAGTAGTCGAAGTTTAGTGGAGACGAGCGTCATAGTCATGACATATGTTGCCAGTGATGACATACGGATCTGAGACTTGGTCCTTCACTGCAGGCCGTATGAGGAAGCTCAAAGTTGCTCAGCGCGCTATGAAAAGGGCTATGCTCGGTTTTTCTCTGCGTGATAGAGTCTGCAACAATGATATCCGCAGCAGAACTAAGGTATCCGACATAGCTGTAAAGATCAGCAAGCTGAAGTGGCCACATAGCTCGCAGAACTGACAACCGTTGGGGATAAAAGGTTCTCGAGTGGCAGCCACGTACAGGCAAACGCAGTATGGGACGACCCCCCACAAGATGGAGTGACGGCCTGCGCAGTGTTGCGGGAAGTCGACGGATGCAGGTGGCTCAGGGCCGAACTTCGTGGCAATCTTTGGGGGAGACCTATGTTCAGCACTGGACTTGTGATAGGCTGAAATGATGATGAATGATGAGCGTCACAGAGCTACTGCCATCGCGAAACCAACCCAGTAAATGTTGTATAGCAAACCTACGTCGAAACTAAACACGATGATCTTAATTCTTTAACCGGACTATAAGAATATTGAAGAATAATTTTGTCTATAACTATTCTATATTTAGGCACTAACGATTCAGCGTAGTCATTTGGCTACGTTTAGTCGCTTACCATTTTTTCGTCTAAAAGGATAGATGTGATGGGTTGGGAACTTTTGCTCCCGGTGATTGCCATGAGCTTTTCCCGTAGTCCCTTACATCGCGACGGAATACTAAGTCCCGCTAACAACATCTCGGTGATTGCCATTCCAGCACAGTGATTTTATGCGCACTACGAATCAGCTGTCGCTAGCAGTCTTGACAGTTACGACTTAGGGACGCTCAAGAAAACACTAGGCAGTCCTTTCTCAAAGCCAGGCAACGCACCTTCAGCTCCTCTGGTGTTCCGTGTGTTCGTGGGCGTCGGTGATCACTTACCAACAGGTTGCCGCTAATACGGTTGCCCCCTCTTCTTTATATAAAAAAAGTCGTCTCTTACAACATCCATCCCACATACAGTTCTCCCACGTATAGCCTCTTCTTTCAATTTAAAATCATCACCTGTAAAATGTTTAATCCATTAGTAACCAAAATCTTATAAATATCAAGTCCAAATAAATAAATAAACGAACAAATATTGTATTCATGAAATTTTATAAAATAAATGTCTACGTTAATGAACGCCGTATATTATCTCGACTTAGCCACTAATATTTTTGTACAGCGGCATTTTTCGCTACAGGTGCTCTACCATTTGTCTTTATTATCCACGAAACGGAGAAAGCATTGTAAAATATTACAACGAGAAGTTTTAATTACAATTATTCTTTCTTTTAACAGCCTATATAAGACAAATGCTGAACGTGGGCCGTTCCATAATAGAAGATGAAGAAGCATGCACCATGGTCGATAGGCGGGTTGTTGAGTCAGTGGTACCAGAACTACAAATGATGGGATTTGGGTTCGGCTTAATTAAATGGATTTTGCGCTTGTTAACTGGTGGTAGTCTTCTCTGCCTAGGAGTCATCTGTGTATATACCACACTCTTACACATTTCTGCAGCCGACAATTACTGTTGTGTTCCAGTTTAAAAGTTATAGAGTGCCCACTATGATTAGAAGATGTGAGGCATCTAAGCGATTGAAGTTATATCCATGGCTTGCAGTAGCCTAGTACCACCAGGTGAACTGTAAGCTCGCTTTATAACCCAATCTAATTACAATGAGCCTCATTGTGTTTATTTGCTGCTTACAACATGCATAACAGAAAAATTGGCAATTTAAACTTCTTCCATATATTTCTAAGTTGTGTTGACTTTTTACAATATCTCGAAATAAAACATTTCTGTAGCTAATCTAATTTCTTTGTAATCTGCGTGCCAAAATATATGTTTACCTTCAATAGTTAGAGCGAAATTTATATCAATTGTTTCTATTCCCATAGAAATATTCCGATTTTGATGGAAATTTTAACGTGTATTTAAATGTTGTTGTCGTAACTTTTAACAATTATTAAATGAGAAATATAATTTAAAAAAAAATTCGTGGATGTGTGAAGTCCGGCAAGCCAGTGCTCTGAGATCCGAGAAGGGCCCGCCACGCTGCTCCAGTACGGGGTTGGCGGGCTTAACATATCCTCGAAATAATATTTTTTTATATTATTTCTCAAACATACAGGTTTCCTCAAGACGTTTTCCTTCTTCGCTGAGCACGTGGTAAATACAGCACTGAAAATTGCTATTAACAATTGTCAATGGTGCAGGCGTCGGGGATCGAAGCCGGGTCACTCGCGCTCTATGAAACTAAGGCGAGCACCCTGACCACGGATCTATAGGATTAAGATTACTTCAATAAAAACGTTAAGGTTACCGATCATTAGTCATTTGATCTTTTCGTAGAGGTAACTAGTTAATCTCGTCTATTAAATACGATAAAATCTGGATAAAAAATAATTTTCTCATCTTATTTCTTAGTTGTTACTAAGCTTTACATTTACATTTCGATGTTCTCTGTTTTCTTCTTGCTGTACAGTCCACTGCTGAACCTAGAGTAGATGCAAGGTAAGTAATGCTGCTGGCCCCCACTGCCCTGGATAATTTGGTCTTTTTATTTATCGTTTTTGTTAATTTTTAGCGTTCCGTACGGACCCCTGTTCCTAAGTCTGTCCAACACACTGTCCAATACAAATCAAACATAGAAATTAGGAAGGTCCACATGGAAAGGGTTTTTTTCTTTATGCTTACAAGAGTCCAACTTCGTCGAACAGATAATTAAAAGCTGACAAATGAATAAGAAATTAAATGTATTTAATTAAAGAAAAAACATTTTTTTGGTAAATAATAATTGTGTGCACGGAACCCTCGGTGCGCGATTCCGAATGGCACTTGGCCGATTTGTTCATAAATCTTTACACAAACTTGTTTATTGACTATTTTGTGAGGACTGAGATAAAACCCGGCAAAGTTATTTTACGGTCATACAAATACTTGTCTTGCTACTTGAAAATCGAACACGCGACCCACTGAGTGGTAGTTTTTGATATTAAGCTGAGTGTCGCGTGTTTATTATTTATCTGTCCTCAGATATTTTCTATCTATCTTTAGGCTAACTATTAGGGTGTAACGAAAATAATCTTCCTTACTTTATTTATTTTTATATACATAAATGATAAAAGGAAATCAAAGGAGTAATAAGAAAAAAAAAACAAATAACCTAACTTGCAAACAACATGATGACATAATTTCCGCTCCATTACCGCCAACAAGAAAAAAATGAGAGAAAATATGAAATCTCACGACCACAATATACTCATAAATAAATATTTAAGATTGCTTTCTTTTAGCTATGTAAAATAGAAATAAAGTACTTACACAACCTACAGATATATAAATAGTTACAAATCTTCTCAGTGCCTTTGTGCCTCTGAACCCGTTAAATGTTCTCTGCTCAACCCTTAAGGTTAAATTAGGTCCATCATTTTGTACATTTCTCTTGTGCAAATAAAGATAAAAGTATAAATAACTAAAGTACATGGCTTGTTGTTAAAATTCGACATTGTATGACATCTATAGCACTTTCAAATGGTATAAGATGTTCACATTTTATTATAAATGCTAAGTACCTTCATATTAATGTGTTATGTATAATAGAATAGAGTTTAATAGAAAAACGGTGAAAAAGTTTTTATACATTTTTTTTATGGGATATCCTTGGTAGCAACCCGGTCGAACCGGCCCATTCGAGCAGCAGCACCATGTACAGAATATGTAATACATAACTTGATATTTCTTACCTTTAACATATGCTAGTTTTCTTAGCAGGTATTGCTTTGCCACAAGTAGCAAATGCTCACTTCAAAAACTTCAATAGAAATTATTTTATTATAACAGGTACCTACCTTACAAAACAAAGAAACGCGAAATAAATGTATCGCTGGTAATTTTGTTTCTTAAATACAATTATATCAGTAGCCTGGAGAGAGTTCGTCCTATTTCCACACATCGTTCCAACTAAGAAACGAACAGTTCACTTCATGAAAAGTGATAACCTCTAGCCATGTATTCCTGCAACCAACTTCAAAAACAAGAAGGCTACTTGTGAATCTGAAAATGGAATTATCCTGTAATTATACTGTCCCTAAATTCTTCAAACCGGAATACAGTAGTGGTTGCTTAGCAACAGAAACAAGCAAAAGGGTGGTACCTACCCAGAAAACACCTAGGTAAGAATAAGAGTCCTAACACCTAGTTAGTGTTCATTGTAATTTAGGCAATGTTATATTGTTTTAAACGCTAAACTAAAAGCTTTTCCGTCTTTTACATTTTGTAATTTCCTCCTAATCTTTGTTGCTGGCAGTAAATTAATGGGAAATGTTTGAAACTATTATGAAAAGTATGTCTATAGGATTATAAGGTTTATTTATTCCTTCTAACTTATGACGTAGAACAAACAAAGCAAAGGTACTATTCCAATGCTGGACTAAGGCCGCCTCTAATTTTTATGCGGTTCCAGCGCCGGTGCGCGGACGCCAGTGATTTCGGCCGCCAGGAAAATTTTTCCGCAGCTTTCCCAAGATAAATAGTAACCTATACACTACCACTGGATTGCAGCATTCATCTCCACACCTACTCATCAAATTCGGTTACAGCGGCTTAGCCGTGAAACGGTAACAGACAGATTTATTTTCGTATTTATTACATACCTATTAATAGGTATGAATTATTTCCTCCGCGTTGGAAGCATCGTTACCTCGTCACGTATTAGCAAGCGTACAATACAAACTATTGTGTGTGAGCGTATTTTATTATTTAATCTTAAACTCTCAAAAAAAACCACAATCAACTTATCAAAGTCAATCACTGAATTACCTAACTTTCGCGGCGCCTTTACAACTTTAGAGAAAGCGAAATTTAAAAGCTTGATGAGTTCGTATTGTGCTATAGTTTGTTTTAGATTAATCAATTATTAAGTTTGGCAAATAAAACAATTCAAGATTTAGTTAATAAAACTACAGAAAAACGATCGTTTTTCTGTTTTTCTGATTCTCCAATTATAAAGATTTTAAATTAGCAAATTAGAGAGTAAATAAACCTCTCCATATTTCATAAAAAAAAAATTTATTACTTTAATTTATAATATAACATATACATATGTTATAGTCAGCCATTGGTTCTATTGCACATCAAGATGCATATCTTTTAAAGAAACAGTACAATAATAATTATATATAGGTAACTAAAATATCTAGGACCTCTCGCTCTCTTGCCCCAGTGTTGGGCATGGGAGCTTATATTTTTTTCTTACATAATTTAAACATTCCTAATTTGAATTCAGAAAAAAGACCTTTGTGAATTGTAACATATTTTTTTTATTTACAAACATATGATGAAAATCTCTGAATTCCAAAAATGTTTAAATAAAACACACTAGAGCCAAGACAGCGGGCTCTAGTATAATTTCACAGTATTCCTCGAATGAATACTCGTCATTCGAGGAATATGGTTTCAAGAGAACATGCGCTCTAACACTCACCGGAGCAATATGGCGGACCCTTGCCGGCTCCAAAACTCTCATAGTCCTAATATGACTCATAATAGAATTTCAATTGTTTAAAAGTTATAACAAGTGCAGGGTTAACATGATTTTTTTTATGAAAATGTAACATTGCTTAGACAAGTTTTTTCTTCGGAAACATTCTTGAAATGCCCCAATACATTTTCATGATCCACCAATTCAGCGATCGGGCCTCGGCATATACATACCCACGTCTTCGAATACCTACTATGAAACGCAAAGCTATACCCTGAACCCTAAGCTAACAAGGCTCTTTGTTCTGACTTTTCTTAATGAATAAATAGATAATTACAAGACAAAGAGCCGTCAAGATGTTCGTTTATCGTTCAAGTTTAAATAACGAACAAACCTTGAGACGTCACGCAACACTAACAAAACGCAGACTATTTATATATATTTGACCTCACGATCTACTTTACTTCGCACTAGAAATTACAAGGGACTTCGTTCGCATGGATTTTAAAAGAGAAAATAATCAGAACGGTTGTAAGATTTTCACGTAGGAATTCCAAATATTTCCAGAATACTCCTCTAGGTTAGTGACTTCTTCTCTGCTTAGAAATCGTCTGGCTACGTACAACCGCCTTACCTGTTCTGCCGCAAATCAGCAGTGTAATCTCTGTTATGTGCCGGTTTCAAAGGTATAGATAGGCAGTATAACTGGCTACGAGGTTTTCCATCTCCTCCTTCGAAGAAGTTACAGATCCTCTTCGATGTTTGCAGGTATCCACGGGGCGCATGTGTCATCAGGTGAACCGCTAGCAGGTTTGCCGCATTTCCCATTAAAAAAAATATAAGAAAAATCACTTGGCATAATTTCGCATACGGCTTTCGGCAAAGGAACGCCTGATCCTACTAACTGCTAATAGTAATTATAACGTCATTCAATCAACTCACTTATCACTTATTAGATCTTATCGTATATTAACTAGTTGCCTCTACGAAAAGGTCAAATTTATAATGATCGGTAACCCTAACGTTTTTATTGAAGTAATCTTAATCCTGTAGGTGCTCGCTTTAGTTTGAGATTTCATGAGAGCCGTGGCATCATAGTGGTCAGTCAGGGCGCTCACTTTAGTTTCTATCCAAAGCCGCTGTTTAGCTCTACCACGTTTATAATCCTAGATTAATTTTTTACCGATATTTACCTCTCCGTTATCCGATGTAACAGTTTTGGTTTTATAAGATCGAAGGATTGGTCAGATGGAGTGTCAGAGACACGTGCCGCAAACACAGCACAATCAGCACGTGAAATTATTACATTAACGCAAAGAACGAGCTGTTTTGTTTGATTTCTTTTTAAATATGTACCAACCTTGCTAATCGGATTGTTAAAATATAGACACGTGTAGCGTAAGCCGATATCGAACTTTAGTTCCCGTGCAACATAATCCTCCAAAGGCTTTAATACTCGTATCTCGTATGTTAAACATTTTTATATTTCATTTTATAATCCTTCAAAGCTTGAATATCACACCTAGGAAAATAGAATAATACATTTTATCAGACCGGCACCATTAAAATTGTTAATAGCGATTGGAAATGCTGAATTTACCACGTGCTCGGCGGTGAAGAAAAACATCGCGAGGAAACCTGCAACTCTGCGAAAAATGTAATGTAATTAAAAAAAGTGTTATTTCGTGGACATGTGAAGCCCATCCGCACTGGAGCAGCGTGCACTGGACCCTTACCGGCTCTTAAACCCTCTCAGATATTTGAGCCTGATTAAGGCCTCCGGCCTTTGTCCAGCTATGGGCATTTACAGGCTGCTACTTTTCTTTACTTCATTTTATCTTATATCTCCCGGAGAAACGAAAGTGGGCTACGGAAGGTCGATTGGCTACGCTGAGTCTTGACAAATGCATATCCTTAATCTAGGCCTACCCCAGTCAGTGAATATAAATATAATCTTGCAATTTTATTTTATTCAATTTATTAATGATAAATATTAAATATTTGTTAGTTAACAATTTAGTTAAATGAAACTAATAAAGTCAACTAATTGCTTACTGAAGTCACCCGAAAGGCAATTTCTAACTAACTTTACTCACAATACGTTACACACACAATAGTGTAAATACACTGATATTATGAATCTGTTTTTAATTTCATTAACTTAATTATATTCTATAACGTTTTAATAATTTATTCTTTATTGTAATATTAAATTGAGGTACAATAATTGTTTTAAGTATTTTATTTAAAAAGAGAAATATTATTTAAAAATAGTAAATTTAAACACATAGGTTTATTAAAGCTTAACAATCGAAGCTGCGTGAAATGTCCGGGGGTGGATCATAAAGTTAATTAGTAGTATAGTATAGTTAGTTAAGTACTTTTTGTACGTGGTAGAGCCAAGTGGCGGCTTTTGCTACTGCTTGAATGGGCCGGCTCGACCGGGTTGGTACCAAGGCCTCACAGTATACCGGCGTGAAGTAGAGGCAATTTCTGCTTCTGCGTATCGTTCGATAAGTGAGGTAGCCGGAGGCCCACTCCCCCTCCCCTTTTTCAATTCCCCTCAATTTTTTTGGGGCTTTGGAGTCGGAACGCGGAACCTTACGGCGATGCGGCTCGACGGACTTCATGTATCCTTGAAATATTTGTTTTGTAATTTTCACCGTAATAGTAGTGGTGGCGCCACTGCCCATTCGCGTATAATAAAATTTAAGCATGCGATCCCAGTGGAGCTTACATTCTGGTTGTGATCTTGAAACGTTAAATAAATTGTGTCTTCAATACAAAATATTTAACATCTTTAAGAGCCAGCTCTTTTGTTACTGACCAGATGAAAGTTTTATTAGAAATATCCCAAGAGCACGAGGTATTTGAAGAAATACGCAAGTAGTAAGAGACAAAAAAATATCGCATATTAACTGTATAAGTTAATTAATTTATTTATTTATTTATTCATTCTTCATTGTTAGCCTTAAGCTTAAGATTACAATGGGCGGACTTAATGCCAAGTGGCATTCTCTACCAGTCAACCCTTGTTATGGTGAAAGGTAGTTGGCAGGTACAAAACAAAGAATAAAAAAAAAAAAACTCCAATAATAATAAATTGATAAGTACATATAAACACACTATATATATAAATCAATATTTATAAAATACACAAATACGTATACAAGTATATAAAAAGATACATAAAAATAAATATATAATAAAAATTTAAAATAGATAAGCCGAATATTGTCAATGATCTATTAGGTAATCACGAACTAGACTCTTAAATGATTTCTTGCTAGGAGCTGCTTTTATGTAATCGGGCAGGGCGTTCCAGAGGAGCGTAGCTTGAACAGTAAAAGAAGAGTTAATATGCAATATGTTGTTATGTATGTCTGTCACGTGAAGGGCTAACAGTTTTATTGGCGCCGGCATCGAGATTCGAACCCACTCATGAACAATATAATACAAGTAAAAATACTCACTTCATAAATGTTTAAATCATCGTACAATAAATAAAATTTAAAGGACTGTGAACGCACTTACTTAAAAAACAATTGTAATATCAATGCTTTGACCAGATTCTTTTTTAATGTATTTTAGCCACCATGGCCTAAAGAAAGCAATATCTATAATCAATAAATCAAATTAAAACACACTTTATACTACTGGGTACAATAAAAGAATGCCATTTTTTCAGCAATTGGGTATTGGTTTCTCTACACTCACTATAAGAAACTCACTATAAAAAGACAGTTATGGGAGCACTACACTTTCCCTTCTATACTGGGAGTACGGTGCTGAGTCTAGACGACATCTTTCTGCTCTCATCACCACTGGGTGATGAGAAAGATGTCGAGATATACTGAGAGATCTACTGAGAGAAGAAGATAATGTGACTGCGTATTGGGGATATTTAAAGTGATTTGATTGATATTATTAAAGTATTATTATGTATAAATTATGATTACGCTGTGTGATCAAGTTACATCATTCTAAATAGACATAGGTTAATGTTTATCTAAAGAACAATATAGTTTGAAAGATTACATACTAATTACACGTAATGTTAGTAAAGTGTCTGTCATTGTATCGGTCTTGTTGTTTTTGATCGAGACCATCTGCTCCTTTCAATCAGCATCATCGAAACATTTCTTCTGATTTGGAATATACGGGGTTATCTTAAAATTACCGCATATTATAATAATAGTCTTGAAACTAAAACATGTGTTAAAATTATTATTTTTTTTTTAATTTTTTTTTTTTTATTAGTTATTATATAGTCGTAATGATCGTTGTCCCAAGACGTACAAAATTCACTCTGCTATATAACTCTTCTACTACTGTGAGACTCGATACACATTATCTTACCGGACTGTAAATAGTCCACTGCTGGACACAGACCTCTCCCATAAGGAGGATTTGCCATAATTGCCACGTACGGCAAGCGGATTAGCGATCGCAGTGCCACACACCTCGCACCTTCGATGATGCTGCCCTTCATCGTTATGCTTTATTTTGGTCTGGCATTTTTCGAGATGGTTATCCCGCCACCTATTGGTAACCATTGCTAATTTCAAAACAAAATATAGTAATTCATAAAATCAGGCGTGACTTTGCTGATATCCATTTATTGAAAAATATTAGAAGCTACCTCTTACTTAAAGAAATTATTCGGAGTAGGTTCGTGTAATATCTTGCTTATTAGGGGTAAGCAGCCGAGCGCTGAACCATAGTGACAGGAATATTGTATTTGTATATGTAATATATAGTTCAAATAAATTATGATTTGACAAAATATATTTTGTTGGGGTATTTACTCATCTGGTTAGGTTGTATAAATAAATACATATATAAGTAATATTTTATAAATTATATATATAATAAAATTAAATAGATAATTAAAACCCGAGGGTTAGGGAGAAAGGGAAAGAAACCGGCGGACAATGCGAGCGGTATCGAGTAGCACTGCCTTTTGCATTTGAGCTCGGAGCGGTCCGTCACGGAGTCCCAGCCGCCTCAGATGTTCTCGTCATATGGAATGGTGATGTCGACCAAAAATATCCTCGACTGTGCTCGGTTCATCAACACGATGTCAGGCTTGTTTGCATGAATCGTCCTGTCCGTGATAATGGACCGGTCCCAATAGAGCCTAGCGCAGTCATTTTCGAGCACGGCTTCCGGCGTGTGTATGGTATATATAGTTCAAATAAATTATGATTTGACAAAATATATTTTGTTATTATTAATGTTATTACTATTATAAATATTAATATGACGACTAGGGCCAACTATCCCACCACGCCCACCGGCCCCCCCGCATCAGCTGGAGGAAGGTAGTATATATTCTTTTGAACATAATTAACGCAACATAACATCTAGAAAAGCACAAATTTAAACGCGACAAAATCCGTAAATAATAGTTTCATTTCAAATGTGCAGTGTTCATTCGCAAGAAATCATTATGCAGAAGAGTAACATCTTCTAGAAAAAACAATTCTTTTTTTATATTATTCAAAGCCCGCGATGCCGCCGTTTCTCGAGAACACTTATTCACCCTAAAAACGTTAGAAGAGGCAATAAAAAGCTTTAGGTGTCTTGTTCCGCGTTTTGAATTTCAATCTTCGGTGGAATTTTATTGCGCTTTAGTTTTTTATTAAAAATAAAAAAAAACATTAAGCTCTCACGACCGTATACACAAAACAAGGGAATAAAGAGAAAGTAAGGTAATAAAAAATAAATATGTAGTTATTTTTAGTATGAGCCTGTCGGAGTCTTTCGGCGTCGTAAAACGTACATCAATTTCGAAAAACTAATTAGTACTAGCCCTCCATTTAGGGGATCGAACTCGGGTCTCCTGATTTCAAGATGTCCTAACCACTCGTCCCTCTATCGTCCAAATCCCTATCTTGATTATAGATACCTCTTTGCTGAAATTAGTTAACGTGTTTGGGTAATCGAAATATGGAATTTTTTTTTGAAATAATTTCTGTGAAAACTAAATTCCTTTGGGATGACACCTATTCAGATGAACTGACAAATTAAAATGTTATCTATATATGTATAAATATTATCAAAGTTCCATCGAAATCGTTAGAGCCGTTTTAGATACACAAGAACTGCTCGCTTAAGGTATAAAGATTGGCTTAATCGTCATACTTGGTCGAGCGGGTTGACGATTGCAATGCCAGATACTTCGACGCTGTTGCAGGAAAATATAAAAATATCCGTTCCAAGAAGGAAATGATTGTTCCAATCATAAATATGCACCTGGAATGTGTACTGCATACAACACTGACTCTGGATACCTAACCTTACCTTACCGTCCTGTAAATTGTCCACTGCTGGACATAGGCCTCTCCCAATATGATTTGCCACTCTCGGAAAGCGGAATAGATGGCAGTACCAGACACCTCGCACCATAAACGCTGCTGCCCGTCATCGGTTTGCTTAATTATGGTCTGGTATTTTTTGGATTTTGGATACATTAGGCCAAAACACACATGCAGACTGAATGTGTACAAGATCGTAGTGAATTGAATATCGTGAGCTGAATGGCACGTTTAAAACGTGGCAGAACCAAGCGGCGACTTTTGTTACTGCTCGAATGGGCCGGCTCGACAGGAGCCTCGCAGAATACCGGCGTGAAGTAGAGACATCCCCCGGGAGAGTCCCTCTCCCTTTCTCCCCTCTCCCACCCCCTCGCCAAATATCCTTAAAGGGCTGGTAGCGCACATGCAGCTTCTTAGGTATAGCAGATGTACGGGGGCGTCGCTAATGACTTACTATCAGGTAATCCGCATGCTCATTTGACTCCTGTCGTATAGGAAAGAACACGGGATCAATAGAAATGGATATTCTATTTCCGTAGAATGAGATATCTATTGCGCTTTAGATTATATGATCGCAAAAGAAATGTCTCATAAAATGATTAATTAAAAAAGTTGATTCGAGGCACGGAAATCAAATAATACTAACAGATGTAGATCACCTTTTACGGGCGAATTGATTTTACAGACCAATACTCGACACTTAGATGTTTTTGCCTTGGCCTGTTAAAACAATTGTAATTCATTTTTTATGACACGAAAAGGGTTACTGAATGAAAGCAATAGTAAATATATATTCATTACAGCACGTCACAAGGCCACTGCTGAACATATGCCACTCCCAAAAAATTGCCACGAAGCACGGCTCTGAGCCACCTACATTCATCGACTTCCCGCAACATGGTTGTCGCTCCATCTTGTGGAGGAACTTCTTATACTGCGTTTACCTATACATGATTATCTTGCTGATCCTCACGGCTACGTCGGTTACTGTGGTTCTGCTGATGTCTTCGTTGCAGACAAAAAGAAAAATCGATCGTACCACTTTCCATAGCCCGCTGAGCAACTTTGAGCTTTCTCATACGGGCTGCAGTGAAACATTGCGTCTCGGTGCCAGAAGTATATCAACATAATATACTAATATCCTAATTTAGATAAATAACCAGGTAAATGAAGATAAAGTGTAAATGTCGTCTGCAAATTATCATTGTTCACATGTACCGTTTATTTAATCTCTAGCGAATAGAGGATGCTCGGTTTAGGGCTTTGTTAATTAGTAATTTTCGTTTATTAGAATAAAAACGAGTCCTAAATTTACCCAGGAGAATCTTTATCGGCTCAACGCCGTTTAGTGTTTCTATTCTATTTCTAATACGTTATTTTCATAAGTATGTTTTAGAAAATTAAATGTTCTATGTTTAACCTAAAGATTGTGACTAGACCACCATGTCTAAATGTATGCGAAGTGAAGATAAAAATTAAATGTATGTGAGGTCGCCAAACCGTATTGTGGCAGCGTTATGACCCGATTAAACTACGAAAAGAAATTATCGAAGACCTCTGCCCAGAGGTAGGTTTATTGTAACTAGGTACGAGTAGTAGGACGGACGTATTAGGTATACTATGTCTATTCTACACATAAAGTGGGCACAATCCCACATGTGACATGTCTGTGGCGTTTCACTAATTCGGAGGGATTTGATAAAAATAATATAAGTAAAATTGTATGATTCATCTCATCAATTCTCCCTTTTCAATAATCTACCACTGTTCCGTTAGATTTTTCAGGCTCGAAATTTGTCTGTAATCATCTACATCGTCTTTCTGTAAGCAGATCAATACCAAACCCGTGTCTCTCCAAACAGTAACAATTTAAGCAAATATTCTGTTACTTATAATGGAACTTAATTTAATAACATTTTCATCAGAACCGGTGAAATGTTGACAGGTTAATTAAAAAATTACGAGTGTTCAATTTACTGGCAATTAATAAATTGTTAGTAACAGCGCAAGCTTTTTTTCATTCATAAGAACCTGTACAGATGTATCTTTTTCATTAAATAATGCTCAGGCATTTAGGAGTCATCTCTTACAGTGAAGCGTTATATGTAAATGTCGTTTGTAGATAAGGCAATAAGTAACCCTAATTTCCTGGTAGAATCCCGTTTATGCTTTAAAATTATCAATGTGTACTTTTTACGTTATTTATAGATTATTTTGTACATCATCCATTCAAATACATAAGCTCCCGATCATAGACAAAAGTTAATCAAACCTTCGATAACTGCACTTCAAACTACTTTCTATCTACATATTCTCAAACGAAACTCAATGAAGTCGACATAAAGCGTAGCGTTAGTGCTGTGAGATCCGCTGTTTATAAAGTGCATTGTGTTCATTTTATTTTCAATAAATATGATGTCATAGTTACCCTGGCTTCCGTCAGTTTTCTAATTATTAACTTTTGACAAACACAGAATTTAAAAACAGTATGCGCTCACATTGTCTTGAAGTCGGGTATGCTTGGTGATGGATTTAATTTTATTAATAACCGGACCCTACGCAAGCGGTAGCACACAGCCATCGTCTCTATTGAAATTAGGATTCTTTTTAATTTCAATAGCCTCCCGAATCATCTTTGGCAGGAATCGGTGTTCTTTTGCGAGTATATGTGGTCTATAAAGACTAATGTTATGGTTGCGGCAATCTACAATATGATCACAGATTGGAGGATATAACAGTAATTTTAATTTATCCGTAAATAATAATTTCATTTCAAATATGTAGTGCTTACGCGAATCCATGAAATTATTATATGTAACAAAATGTGGACATACATACATAATATTACCTTACGTAATACAAAATAAAGTCTAAAGTATATGTAGTTTCTGAACAATACACGGACAATGCTGCGCGGAAACGAGTTTGAATGGATCTTCATTTAAAAAAATTGCATAAGATTTTTGTTGTGAGTTTTCTTTGAATGTACTTTGAAATACCGTCACTTGAGCCTCAAATAAACTTTGTTTTTTCTATGTTGATGATTAAGTAGTCAATGTTCAGCGCACCTTTTCACTGACGTCGATTGGGTTCGTATCCCGAAACCCGACGTTAGCCGAAGCCCATGTTTGTGCACAAATTATTGGTTCCGGGTCTGATTGTTTAGGAATTATACCGTGTCTATGACACTATATCTGACCTTTCTCCAATATTATCGCATATCAAGACGAGTGAGTGCCTCTGTTTATGCGCTATTGCCCACTAAACCTGGTCAAAGGATTACGTATTTATGAGTTTCGTTAAGTTAAACATTTTATAGCGTAACTGTATAGCGCAGCTTTAATAAGTTTTCAACTCCGAAGCTTATACGTTTCACGATGGCTTTACTTGAAGTAGAAACTCCAATAGAATGTTCGATAAAGCTCTCTCTACCTCATACGTCGGCCCAGGTCAACCGTCAAAATGTGACATAGTGATAAAGTATTGGCGGGTAAATTTCTGAATACAATGAAATTGAAATTCGTAAAAAAATGTTACAAGCATGAATAACAGTAGAAACTATGGGGAATGTTAAAATTTTTACTGTCGTCTAATATACGTACTCCGGTTTCCAATAAAATCACACGATAGATTTATAAAGACTCTATTCAATCCTTGCGGCATCTATTCCCGTATGCAAAAAAAAAACATACTTTTCGTGAATTCAAGTATAAATGCGGTAGTGTTTTGGTTTGTTTTATAATATAGACTGTGGTAAGTACGAGAGAAGAGGGCCTCCTCAAAACGTTACTTCAAAAGAAAGCTTTAGGCAAAGGCAGCCACTTTGAATAAAATTGTAAGCCTAGACTTCGATTATTATGTACACATAAGTTATATTATTTTATTACGATGTTTCTTTAAAACGCATTTTAATGTGTAACATATAGGTACATATTAAACAAAATCGTCATTTGGTTAATTTGGATTATCGGTTTAGTTTTGGTTTTATGTTTCGTAAGTAGATTTAAATGATATAGTTTAATATTAATTACCTAGCGTTACAATGTTTATAATCCTATAATGGATTATGATTACTACAGAATTCTCAAGTGAGCTTAACACATGTAGCATTTAATTGACCATTACGTGGGCGCTCTAATGTAGATTTGATTCAAATTAATACCAAGTCCTTTCCGTGTGATTGTTATTCCTCGATCCTAACTCCTAAAATCATACCGTGTTTGTTATTTTTCACATCCAAGACGTGGTGCATTTATTGGTAAACTTGTCTTGGATTTTATCGAGGAAATGAGACATTTTTCAAGGAATAGCAATATGGGGGAAATGATCAATTCGAAATATCGTTTAACAGAACTTGTATATTACCCCTACGTTAAAAAAATATTTTTGAATGATCAAATGTAGAAAGAATGTGCAATCTAGAATGTGGAAAGAACTAGACCGTCTTTTGTCTATTATTTAGTGGCATTGCGGATTAATATAATATTTTGTAATTTTGATGTTTAAAAGAGCTTGTAGTAAGCCTGAATTGAAACCAAAAAATATTTTAGTATTTTCGGACTGATATTTTTTGAGATGGTTATCCCACTAACTGCCGACCGTTAGTCATTTTAGTCGACTAACGACTAAACAAAAGGCCTTGAAAATCAACAAAACTTATTCACGGGAAGACACTTAGGTAGATTTCCTTAAGCCGCTGCCAAACATACCAGACTTTGATAAATAATTGGTGAAACCATTACAGGAGTAATTTTTTTATACATATTCTTTTAATCAGTTTCTAATAAACAGTAGTGGATAAGAAAAAGCGTTTTTACAAATATAAGTTTCGACTGAAATTCAAACGTAGTTCGTCTATACGTACTATACGCTGACTGTTGAAATAAATGTCTGATATCATATAAAACATCAAAAACGTTAGCATTTTTTTTAACGTCCATTTTATTCAGGAAATTGTGTGCCTTTCAGAAGCTTGAACGATTAAGCTAGAAAATTTTCGCTCTCTTATCGGTTAATTAAGCAGGAAATTTCGGGAAATTACTTCAACTTTGCCGTCTTAAACATTCTTAATTATGACAAGCCTTGGGTTTAATGCTATGATTAATTTTCATTACCGGCAACTTCAAATGAATGATTCGCGATGGAAATATCGGGCAGATCAAAGCCGAAGAGTCGCAAAATTTCATAAAGGTTTTTATTTATTATTTTACAGAATACTTGCAATGTTATCGATAACTTATTCTAATATTCCAGTAAAGTTAGCTCTATAAGGTTGTTTATGGTGTCTCGACAAAGACATTAAAGTAAGCAGACCGATTCTTATAATCTCATCAGTATGTTATTGACACATGTTTCGTTATTCCTAACATGGTGACATGGTAGAGTCAAGAGGCGGTGCTGTTCAAATGGGCCGGCACGATCCTCACCATCAGACGATCAGCTCGTTTACCTACCATACAAAAAATTGGTGACATATGCAATTGGATGTTTGAATGAATGAATGATATCGTTTAATTTCCATAAGGTTATCTTGTTAATTGCACTTTACCAGGTAGGCCCCTTTAATGGCCAGGAGTACTCGGTAGGTACCACCCGCTCTTCTATTTATACAGCTGAGCAGCATTGCAACCACCGTTGTGTTCCAGTTTAAAAGGTATACTGAGCCAGTAGGATTGATGTTGTTAGCAGGTGTGCATTGACTGCAGTAGCAACTTAGTAAATAAAAATATTTATATTTTATTTTTATTTATCTTCATCATCATCATCGTCATCATTTCAGCCTATGAGAAGTCCTCTGCTGAACATAGGCCTCCCCCAAAGATTGTTTATCTTAGTTATTTTTATTTATATTGAAAATTAAACCTGCTTGTTGCATTAGTATCTTAGCGTATTGGGAAAAAATATTTCTGTCTTTCCTAATTTGTTAAAACTTTTTAATCAAACTATAATAACATATGTGATCGTTGTTAAGCTGTCAACAGCACTTCATGCAGTTGCGTAGAGGAACCAATGTACAAGTGAACGAGTTAGCTGACAGAGTAATTGAAATTCCCGGCTCAGTGATATTGAAATTTTTGAAATACCAACGCATGTTATTGGGTTTATTTGGCGATAAATCTTATTGGATATAAATCCTATGTAAGTGAGTACATTTATAATTAATCAAACAGAAATTCTTCACATTGTCATGTAGCGGCAGAATCAGAATATCTTCACCTCTTTCTTCCCGTGGCTGTCTTTGGAGTAGACTAAGGCATAAGGCATCCCACAAAAAGATACACGATTAAAAATACACAGACCGGTGACGAGCAGGCCTCCGGTTACCTCACTTACCGAACGAAACGCAAAAGCACAAGGTGCCTCTACTTCTTGTCGGTATTCTGTGGGTCGTGGTACTACCCAGGTCGAGCCGGCCCATTCGAGCAGCAGCAAAAGCCGCTAGTCTCTCCTAATGGGATGTAAACGCTGCCGGCCTGTTCGACCGGCGTATTATCTCGAGCTCGCAGTAAGTAAGGTAAGGTAGTAAGTACTGTAGAGGCAGTTTGTGCTTCCGCGTTTCGTTCGGTGAGTCAGGTAACCGGAGCCCCACTCCCCTCCCCATTTCCCATCCTCGTCCTCCCACCCAACTCCCAAACGTCCTCAAAGCCCGGCAACGCATCTGCAGATGTACGTGAGATCACTTAATCACTTACCATCAGGCCTCAATTTCCAATTAAAAAAAATACTTGGGTTTTTATTATGTAGCAACAAAACTACTATATCTGTATTCAATGCTTCTATTTTCTTTATTTACACAACATTACACCATACTACACCGGATCAGAAATTATAAAAGCACGACTTTCTCCCTAGTGAAATGATTTTGTCAGAAAATTTAATTAAGGTAACATAAACATTCCAAGTGATACTTACACTGAAGTTGAGGCTGCGCCATCTGGTTTTAGCTTAAAAAACGATGAACTACTTTATACATTTGAATAGAACACAAGTAATTACCTAGATGAAAAGAGATTCCAGAGTAGGGTCTCTAATCATCTAATAGGGGAACTAATTGCCTTTGGCTACCATTACGTACGTGCGCAGACCAAAGTAGCAATATCTACACAGCAATAATCTAAATATCCATTTTGGATAATCGATTTATTTGGCGATCTCAGCACGAGGCGTCTCCCCACATAGACAAGCGGAATCTCGGTTTCTGTATTACAAATTCACATAGAGAACAAATCGAAATTACACATTAAGTTATGAAAGTTATTTCGTTATCTATAGGACGCTACGAGCTTTTGCAGACACGTTCAGTTGTCGATATTTACAACGTCCGCAGGATGAAATGGGTTTCACCCCTGTTTTCCCTACAGATTTTAAAGTAAAACTAAATGTGTAAAGATTCACAACACTTAATGCTAAACATTTAGGTACATTATTATGTATAAACGGGGAAGAGACCTGGATCTTGGGAACACCTGTTTTAATTGGAATAACGCCTGATAAAAATTTCATTTGGGGGGGGGGGGGACCACTACATCCAAACTTGCTAGCAGGCTCAGCACTCCAGCATATGCTGTAAGGAAAATATACGATATCTGACTAATATCGAAACCACATAAACTATTACTTAAAAAAAAAAACGAGTCCGTAAGGTAGACCCACCCGTGTGAAGCTGTGACGGGTTATCTAAAAGTTGCTTAGTAGTTGAGTTTCCAATGGAAGCGACAGTTCGTTTCGTTTATGATAAGGGTCACCGAAACCTCGGTAAAGGTCAAAATAGGAATAAGACGCTAATTAGTTTATTTGTCACGATGTCTCAACACTAGTGACGTAGGGTTGACAGCTCGTTGACATGTCGTGGGTTCCGATGAGGTTTTGATTATAATAATATTAGGGTTGGACTAAATAATACTAACTAAACAACTGCTTTAACCTGATCTTTTTTTATGGGAAAGGCGTCAAACGAGCAAGTCGCTCACCTGATGGTAAGTGATTACCGTAGCCCACGTACATCTGCAACGCCCGAGGGGATGCAGGTGTATTGTCGGCCTTTAAGGATATTTTGGAGTAGGGACGGAGGATGAGGATGGGATGGGGGATATCATGATACCAATATTACATATATTGGTATCATTGGTCGTATTGATATTGAGTATAATGGTAACAGCGAACTACAACGTTGCAAAATTATCTAAAAACTTTTTGCTTCAAACTAGACCCCGAAGCGTTTTCTTGAAAAAGCTCTTGAAAATATCAAATTATCGTTTTAATAATCATCTATTAAGATCAAATGAACATAGTCTTTACAAGTGTAAAGGGTAATTGAATAAAGGAGTTTACTTTGAGAGCCTGTCAAAGAAAGACACAATTCAGATTGAGTATTCAGAAGTACTGCAATAATTTGTTTGCTTCTACCTCGTAATAAATAAATAGTTTAACAACTCTAGTGATCAATCAGTGTAAGTATTTAGTCGGCTCTGTGGCGCAGTGGCTTAGCATATAGCCGCGGGTCCAATTCCCGCACGGACAAGTATTCTTAAATAATTTTTCCAGGTCTGTATGTTTGTCCAAATGCAATTTATGTCTGTAAACTGCATCCGCTACATAGAAGAAAATATCTAGAGGTGACGTTTTTCATTTAAGAAAAAAAATATGAAGGAACTGACTTAACTTTTCATCATCACTATCAACATACATGTTTACCACTGCGATCTTAAAAAAAAGTTTAGCTTTGTTTTTGCCATTATGTATATTATGATATCACTCACAAGCTAGTGATACCTATTGTGTGCAGCATCTATAGTGCAAGAGTACCAGCACTGCACTCACCAGCCCACTTGCCCAGAGTGGTATGAATATGGGTAAACCTTTCCAGAAACGCATACCGGCTTTTGCTGACTCATTGGATGGACTGAATGAGACCTACGTTCAGCAGCCAACTTAGATAGGCTAAAGAAGATAACGAAATCTAGTCGCCTGGAATGTTCATTCGAAGAAGTTGTAGGACACCTTCTAACTAATAAGAACAATCAGCTGGTATCCAGCGAACGGTAAAAATCAACCGGACCGAGTTACACAAAACCGGTACTAAGATATCTGGGTTCCACACCGGCGTTTAATCCCTTTGATGCGAAAAATCTCCAGAAGAAAACCTGCCGACAGGGCTCACCGGACTGTTTTCTATCACCTGGAGAGGCATAAACGGTTTGCGCTTCGCTTCTCGCTAAATGGAAATCTGTAACCTCTGCCTACCATTATGAAGTGATAGGCGTTAGTGCTTATACATAGATATATCTGTATCGCTAAGCTTATTATCATACTGCGCTTTGAGGCTAAAGTATATCGGATGAAACTTCACGGGTTACAGGTTATAGAGCTTTTAATTAACTTGCTCGTAATTTGCCTATAACTACCTTCAGCACATACCTCCGGGTAAGCGATCTATAGTAATTAATAACAATTAGTTCTGACTATAAGCAATTAGCGCTTCTAATGTTCGCTTCAAACACACTAAGTCATGGCTTCATTCCGGAATAAATCACCTTGCGCTAAGTGATAAGGTCCTTATGGTAAGTGGTTAATTCAAATAAAGTGGGTCACTCCTGAGGGCTAAGATGGACTCGCTCAGTATACCTCTCAAACCAAAACCTAACAGTGGATGCACTATTATTACTATTGATGGCAGCAAATAAGTCAAAACGGTGGTATTTACCTTGATGGTGCTCAGAAGAATTCCTACTCACTTCCTTTTTCTTTTTTTTATGGAAAAGACGGCAAACGAGCAAGCGGTTCACCTGATGGAAAGTGATTACCGTCGCCCACATACATCTGCAATACGATATTGCAGGTGCGTTGCCGGTCGTTAAGGATATTTGGGAGATGCGAGGGAAGAGGAGGGAAATAGGGAGGGGGTGTGGGCATCCGGTTACCTCACTCACCGAACGAAACGCTGAAGTACAAGATGCCTCTACTTCACGCCGGTATTCTGCGAGGCCGTGGTACCAATCCGGTCGAGCCGGCCCATTCGAGCAGCAGCTAAAGCCGCCGCTTGGCTCTACCACGCTTAGAATAGTGCTGTCACTTGTAGGATAATATTAAAATTGTTACAAATACTAAATGTAATAATCTGTTAATCAGCCATCCATGTCAGCGCCTCGGATTTTACTATCACAC
The DNA here is from genome assembly GCA_029286595.1 of Bhutanitis thaidina. Lineage (NCBI taxonomy): Eukaryota > Metazoa > Arthropoda > Insecta > Lepidoptera > Papilionidae > Bhutanitis > Bhutanitis thaidina. The sequence goes on along the minus strand of JAGSMS010000029.1, from coordinate 3,613,060 downwards.
CTGCAACGATTATTCATACTCAAAATGAGGTTATCAATATAAGGAGGATAAGGGTGCCGAACGAGAAGGAGACGTCGGTGGCTTTATTGTCGTTTTTTTTATTTTTTTAATACTTATCCAACGTAAGCATTAGTGGCTGTTGAATAAAATCATCCAGCATACAACGGCCCACTACTAGCTGCATTCATAACATAATGGTGCTCACCGTATTGTGCATTTTCAATGAAGCACTTCATTTATCAAAGTGAGTAGACGATTGCCTGTATTGTGTACATTTCCATTTAAGTTACCAGTTGAGTTTAGTTTTTACATATAACGCGAATAATAACTGATAAAAGTTTCGATTTGTAAAAATTTTGATGTTTTAAAAAAAATAGTTTTAATTATGTGTACCACACAAAGTTTGTATGATAACGAATAATGCGTTTAGACTTTATTCGCATTGGCTTTAGAATTCACGACCGGAATCTCCAAATTTTTCAATATTAAAACGTCGAATAAGTGCCGTTGTAATTTACTTCTAGTCCAAAATGCAATGTACACATCACACATTCTAAACTTTACACATCGCATCCCATGGGTGTTGAAAACGTAAGGAATATGCGAAAAAATGTGATGGAAGTAGGCCTATATAACTCAGAACACTGATTCCCTGAATCGTCGGCATATCTCCTAACCGCTCGGCTGTCGGGTCTTAAGAGCAATATATTAACAAGGACCTATTCATGTGACCCCTCGCTCATGGCAATAAAGATTTTCTGTAATAATATCAATCTACAAGGAAATCCAAAACTCATTGGGACAACATAACATTTAACAAGCAAAAAAATTCAGCCTCGTGAGAAAATCGTCCCGGTTATTAAAACAAAGAGTTCAAATGTAATTGAAAATGCTTAAAATCTGTCTTAAAATGAGAGTAGCCCTTTGCCTCTGGCAGTGTGACATTTATAGATTACTAATACACTATTTTCGCCTAGAATTAAAAGATCATGAAGTCCTGAAGTACGCTGCTTAGACTTTTAGCTGATGATAAGGAGGATGAGTAAAGGGAATGTAATGTAATCTCTTGCATTAAGACGAACACAACACATTTCTAACGTCTAATATCTCAGACCCTCAGTGACCACGGGTGCTGTAAAGCACACGAAACGTCGGGAACATAAAGACTAAAATAAGACGCGGTATAATCCGTAAATACTAGTTTTAAAAAAGAAATACCGATTTTTTTTTTAAATAAACAGATTTATAATATCCTTACAAGATATTATAATTGATATCTATATCAAGTAGAGGTTATTATCTTCATTTACGTCACAAATTAGTTACAAAGTGAATAGGAGTAGATAAATTAATACGTCTTCTTAGTTTTGATTAGTTTGGAGTACGTGTGTTAGTTCATAACACACGTGTACACACACGTCGCACACTTTCACATTACGCAGTACCCACACTTGTGAACCTCGACTTGAGAGTTACTTGGGATAAAGGTACAAATTGTAACGTTGATATTTGTCCATATTTAAGTAACAGATATATTTATTTTTATTTATTTAATCTTTATTGAAATACCTTTATAAAAGTATTACAAATGGCGGACTTAATGCCTCTTGGCATTTTCTGCCAGTCAACCCGACGCGTGGAGAGATATTGTTAAGGTGCACTACGTTATCGTTGTAAATAAAACAAAAATACATGAATAACTTAACTAAACTAAAACCTAAAGATATTCTATATCCTAAATAAACATATAAATTTGTTTTTCACGTATGTGTTATATACTAAACTTATACTTAGATACATACTAACAGAATAAGTACATATAAACAAATATGAATACATTTAAATACATTTATACATATACTCTAATATATACATACATCATGCACATTAATTATAACTGCAATGACCGATGATATCAGTTACTAAGTGGGAAAGGATGTCTTGAAATGGTGTTCGCGTACCAGTCTTTTGAATGATAACTTACTAGACATATCTATTTAGTAATTTATATAAACAAATATAAAATTTGTAAATAAAATACAAATTCCATCGTATCTTCTTCGTTGACCTTTATAAGTCTAATAGAACGTGTCTCTTATAACATGATTCTCTGATGGCGGAAAATCCATGCGACTATACCGTACCCAAATACCATAGACTAGTGTTGGTGAGCGGCGCCACGAGGGCGATGGTACCGACATAGTAGGGTGAGTATGAGATGATCTTAGATACATCGAATGCCACGCTATGCAGAGGACTGCAAAAAGTAGGTTATGTAAAGTAAAAAAGAACTTTTTGCATTAGGAAAATTTCCACCTATCCACATAGTTAATTGAACTTTTTAATTTAATAAAATACAAGACTAAATCTTGTAAGAGCCTGTGATTCTATATAATTTGCTATTTGCGCTATCTCGTATGAACAAGTACACGAATTCTGCTTAAATATTCAGGAATTGCGTAATGATCTTGAAGTGCCGCTTAGGTATTTTGTAGCAGGTGTCTTAAGACCCTCGGCAGTACCAAATAACGGGACATGATCAAAGAGTTGTTGGAATAATTTGTTTATTACTATCCATACACTTTATTACGCATCTTTGCCGTGCGTTGGCAGCTTGAGAACATCGGCCCCCTTTTCTTGTGTTCTTGTGTCTCCTGTTCCCCCCGTGATTGTGGTAATAGTCGACTAAGGAAAAATCTTTAGAATTCTTATGGCGTCCGAAATAATGTGGATTAAACTGCGATAAGACTACGATCGTTAATCCACTTGCCACACGTGGTTATTATGGCAAATGTATTCGTTGCCACAGTGGAAAAATGTCGGATTTCTTCATTTCAGTTCATAACATGACGCCTTTTAATAGTGTATGACATATAAAATTTGTATATTCAACCGTTTTAGAGATATTCGACGAAAACGCTTTCCGCTGAAACGTTCCCTCTGCGATACGTTTTCTTCCCATATGACGTACGAGAAAAAATTAGGTACAAGAATTAGAGTATAACAAAAGGTAAATGTATACGAATTAATGAATTTTTTATGACGTAAGAGGGTGAACAAAGCTTCCGCTGCGACGCTTTTTTATAGCTATCCAAATTTGGTTTGTCGCTATATTATGCTTCTTGTTTGTTTTTTAAATATCACTTAATTTATTAAGTGTATTTGTCTAAAATTGTACAGATAAATAACAAATAACATAAATATATAATATAAATAATAAATACACAAATTATTGCACTCTATTAAATTTATCATCCCTTAAAAACTCGTCCATTCGTAAAAAAAAACATCGTGGCCTAATATTCTTTTATAACTTATTAATAACTTACAGTGCACCAATGAAACTTGATAAAACATTCTGTGCAGTTATATGGTATTAGTATTGGCTCCTATATGAAGTACTAGGACCTAATAAGCTTATTTTATATTAATGTATGTTGCTTAAGAACGGTTTTTATCGAATTCTGTTTTCCCAAACATTTCACACAAATTCATAGCAACATTATGTGTAAAAAAAATCATAGCTATGCTGATATCTGCTTAAGATATCCAGCAAACAGTCAAATGTTACCGCAGCGGAATCTTGAATAATTTAAGGAAACCGATTTCTTTTCGGCGTCACGAAAGATGAAACACTATGATGTCGCTACACTGACGCTCCAGTTCCATTTCTCCATCCAGTTCTCCTCTGCCCATGGCAGTTCTCCAATTCGTTTCATTTTTCGTGAAGCTTCCATTTCTTAACACGGCAACGCGACTAAAGATGTTTTACTCGTACTTCAAAATGAATAGTAACCAATAAAATCTAGTTTTAGGAACACCAACACGATCCACAATACAGCGGCTTTATTTCCATTACAGTCATTGGGTATTCAACTTCAGGGAAACAAAAGGCAACCTTCGCGAGCTCACACTCACAACCACAACCCCCGAGGCAAGAACAGATCGGTGACGATTTTGGTGCACAAACATCGCTCGGGTTGGGAATGTGTCTGCAGCATTCACAAGCTGGCACAGCACATTGACAAACATTGGAGCAAATATTCGGACATCCGCATGTGACTACACCGCAATGGGTTCCCATGTCAGGACCAATTGGTTGCAAAATGCAAGGCTCGCAGCATGGTCTCAGGCAATGTGTGTTAAGGATCTGAGGAGTACAAAGCATTCAACATTTATCATAATGATTCATCATTCTAATATTAAAATTATAATCACGCCTTTCTATATTAGAGGTCGATAGAGTAAATTATTGATATCCATACTGAACGACATCGTTGAGATCCACAACCCACTTTTCGTTTGTTCGTGTTTGCTCCCGCAGAGCGCCTTGAGATGTTCAAGGCTTTTCTCCGAGTCGCCTCTTACAAGACCCACGGGACGGAAGACCAACAACAAGAAGACACTATCTTATGCTGCTTAAATTATATTAATGACTACTTAATCTATTACTTTTTCTTACAAAAAACTCACCTTAATCAAACACAGATAAAAAATTGAAATAATAAATCTGTTCATTTTGCTCCTTTTTTGTTTTTCGGTATATCATTGATCCGCTTTAAAACGTGGCCTGCATTATATATGCAAAATATATACATTTTCTTCATATTGTGAAATAACATTTCAAAACATTTTTTGAATACACAGATAACAAAGGGGAAATAAAACACGTACGCTATTGTTTTATTAAATAGTTTATTTGTCGGTCAAAGGTTTCACAATACGTAATACTTATTTTAGTGAAATGCGTGATTCATACGCGAATACTACACATTAGAAATGAAACCATTATTTACGGATTTATTCGCGACAATATTTAACATTTTCTTTTCGAACTTACGGGTTAAAGCCTGGGCCGACGAGCTCTAGCATGACAAGCAAGCATTGCACGACTATAAGCTTCGGGTATATGTAGAACTTGCCGTGTGGTAACGACGAAAGAATCTGCCTAAGCCACCTTTCTTTCCGTGGGTGCCATACGAGGCGACTAAGAGGAAAGCCTTGAAAATCCTGTAATGGGTACTGACTGATGGCGGAATAACCATCTCTAAATATACCAGACCAAAATGAAGCAGACCGATGATGGACAGCAGCGTGTGGCAATTCTACAATATGGTAGAGGTCGATGTCATGCAGTGGACTATTTACAGGCTGGTAAGAAGAAAACGGTCCCCGGTACCGGTACCATTCAGCTAATTGTGTATATTTGTTCGAAACAGAAAAAAACAAGCAGAGTTATTTAGGTAGTACTAGAGCACAATCAAATTCACATCGCTAGGTTAGGTATCACACGTCACAACAAACTCAACACAGACTGGTGGTCTGAACAGTGTGACTGCAACACCATAGATGCTGCAGGTGCGTTGCCGGTCGTTAAGGATATTTGGGAGATGTGAGGGAAGAGGAGGGGAATAGGGAGGGGGTGGGGGCCTCCGGTTACCTCAATCACCGAACGAAAAGCTCAAGCACAAGATGTCTCTACTATCCGCCGGTATTTTGCGAGGCCGCTTACTACCCAGATTACCCGCCCATTCGTGCAACAGCAAAAGCCGCCGCCTTGCTCCTCCTATATTCCACTGCAAACGCGGCGACTTAGCTCGCCGCTAGTTATATTCTATCTCCCGGAGAAGCCAAAAGTAGATTGTGGATACACGTTGCCTGCACTGAATCGTGTCAAACGGAAATCCGCAATCTCTGTCTACCCCTATGTTGACAGACATTAGAATTTGTGTGCTTGTATTAATATAATATTTGTAGATGTAAACCCATGTTTAAAAAAAATTATATTCTGCCTTTGGCATGCATGTATATTAGGGATATTTGTATAATTGGCGAAAAGCTTCCAAGATATTTTATAAAACACAGTGACGCATTCCAAAACTTACACGTCACAAAGACAAATTAAAGTAGCCAAAAATTTTAAATATTGTGTATTGTCAGTCGAAACGTAAACTACATGAAATTAAAAAAAACTTACTTATTTAAAATTAATAGGGATTTTGAAAAATAGTTATATTTTTTTAAGTATTACATAATGAACTTCAATATTATAGTTCAATCAATATGTAAAGTTTATATTACGAAGTCGGATCTTTTTTTGTATTGTATAAAAAAAAATACTAGCTCCATTTGACTATATTTTACTAAAATTTCACAATTTTTAACGAAATCTGATTAATTTTAAAAATCATAACGTAAAATATTAAAATGTAGTAAGGTATGGTATGTAGGTATATATTTAAAAGTTTAATAAAAAACAAAATGTATTAAAATAATTTCTTCTTTAAATTTACACTCCTAAGCAGACAGAAAAAGTGATCTGGTTTCAACAACAATTAACAACTTCTGTAAAACCTTATCCCATGCAAATAAAAAATTAATTGATTGATTGATGTTGGAAGTATAGAAAAAAAATATTGTCTTCCTTCGAATGGTAAATTGAAAACTTCGTGAACCAACAATTATCTAATTACGCATTGGTGTATAAAACAATTTTATACTTGTGTACGATACGGGCAATTTTATTTTACTTATTTATTTATTAAAATTAAACAGATACAGTCCAGTACAGTAAAATTGATCTTTATATCACACAACAAATAACTTTCAGCAACACTGTCGAATGATTTATCGATAAAAAAATCATTTGTAACTTGCAACTATCACATACATTCTACACAGTTACACGTTTGAAGTCCTGGAAATGTTTTTTTTTTTTAATTTCTTTTGTAGACAGTATGTAATAGATAACTATTTGTATAAACTGAAAGATGTTTTTTATATATATATTATTTTTTTGTGTTGTTAAATAAATGTTTTCTATTCTAATATTATTCGGATCTATTACTTGTCTAAAATTACGCTATAGTGAGTTATAAGAAACTACAACTTGATAACAATATTAGGCGAAACAAAACAAACAAAGAAAGATTAATAATTTAAATAAAAACAAATTAAATAATTAAGTAACCTACGATTTCCTCTTATAAATTATTGTGTGTATAAATTTATAAAACAACAATAAGCTTTCAGCAGTGCCAGAGCTTTTTGATGTAGGTAGGCTTTTAAAATATTCCAACTTCACTGTTTCCATATTCTTTTATGTCTGTTTTTATTTCATTTGCATGTACAAATTAACAGAATTTCACTGAGTTCTTTTTTTTTTTTAATTTGTTCTGAAATTTCAACAACCTTATTATTGCAAGAATCAAATAACTATATGTCTATATATACATAAGAAGAAATTGGTGTATGGGGGATTATACTATCTTCGTCCCAAATGACAATCCCACTTTTTTTTATAATATAATATTACAATAAAGCTTTTAGAAACATCTTAGGAGGGATAACTCATTTCCTGGGGGTTATGATCATACATCATCCTTGCCTTTGATTCAGGAGAATCAGGTTTGATCCTCGATATAAAGGGCTCGTACCAATAAATGTATCGAAACTTACGTACGATTTGTATCGATAGTTTGCACACTAGCATGGCGACAGGCTCACCACCTGTCACGTTGTGTAGATCGATTTGACAAACCACTAATATTTGCAAAATAACAGCGATTGCATCCAAAGACTATTCGCGGGGCTATTGAAATTGAAAAACACCTTTATTTCAGTAAATAAGATTGCTCGGTACTACCACCTGCTTAGGATCCTGTAAAAAATTCCATTGAATCCAAGACCAAGCATACCATTGCACGCTCTCAAGATACTGTAACTTCATTCTGCATAGATGGGATCAAAATTTAATAATTTGAAGGCTGACTGTAACCGGGTTTAAATATGAGATCAGCACGTGAAACACCCCAGTCTTCCCGTGTTCTGATACCACGGGTGCTCTAAAGCTCCAGAAACGTTGGAAATAATAAAAAAATAATGATTAAAAGCGACAAAATCCGTAAATAATAGTCACATTAAAAAAAGGTTTGTTCGGAGTGGCCGCCCCTGGCTTTGAAGACTTTAATCTCTTTGTCTCCGTTGAGAATTTAGCCGCTGCTAAAGATATCTCGAGAGACTCGAGGGAGTGACGTTTTGAGGACCAGGACACCCCCCACCAAACCATGATTGTTAAAGGATGATCACCAACTTGAACTTTACCAACAAATTGCGAAGCTTCTTCAGAGCACATTTCTGTGTCTTCCATAAGACCAGCGTATCGGGATAGCAAGCATTTCTATCGATCCACTGGCTTCAGCTGCACGGACTGATTTAACCAATGTTCTGTGTATCGACGGCATTTAGTACCATGTCTTGTTTAATTTTCACGCGTAATTTTTTTTTTGTTTTCTAATAGCTTTTCGTTCCGTTTTTTAAAAAAAAACGTTACCTTTCACTGCAAGAATTTCTTCCATGTTGATGAGACAGCTTACATACATAAATTTCTCGTGGACAAATACCCAGACCTAAAACTATTATTTGTGTTCCATACAAATACACAAATACAATAGACCCGTGCGGGAATCGAACCGGGGACCTACAATGCCACAGCTAAAAGCTTAGCCACTACGCCACCGATCCGGCCAAAAATTCTCTTTTCTTTAACGCCCCAATTCATAATGCAATTTAACAAACATGAAAAAAAAGATGTGTAATGGCGAAAAATCGATCGAAGTTTCTTGTTTAAAGAATGCGTTTATTCCAAATGTGAATTCACAAAAATTTCACTAAAATTTATGGTCAGGTTATTAATATAACCTTACTCTTTTATAGCGAAACCTGTGTAAAGTAATTGAAAAAAAAATCCTTGTGTACCATTTTGCAATTATATTCAGCGATATTATTACTTTGTTTTTTGTTGTTTGTACCTTATAATATTACCTGCATAGGTACCTCAGCCGTGTTCGCTGAGAGGGAAGTAAACGTATCAGATTCAAAGAGAATGTTACGTTTTAAACAGACGGTATTACAAAGCAAATATGTATTGGCAGTATTGAGATCGTTTTGGGTGGAGTAACATTAATCTGGCGTCGATCACATTACAGACAGACGTCAACTGTATGTTTCAGATGTAGACATATCTGTTGTAAGCTTCCAAATAAATTAAATATATATTTGTAATACGAAAGTTATAATTACCACTACAACTAATTAAACTACAACATCTATGATCATTATTATTTGTACTTAAATTGTTCAACTATCAATAAATGTATTATAAAGTATAGATATGCAAGAACTTGTTGCTAAATTATTTAAGGTTACCTGATAAAGTTGTAACAATGAAGACATGATTTCGTAAACATTAAAAGTACAAATTGCTTTTAGTAGGGATCAATTGTTCATAATTGTTATGATTCGTAGGATGTCGGAAGCCACGCTGAACGAAGTTAACAAACAAACTGGTAACAAGTCAATTAAAAGCTCCACAACCCGTTAACGGGCATCCGTTGGCAAGCTAATACGTTAATGATGTCTTTGACATGGGATATCTACACAGTTAGGTAATAAACAAATTACAGACGCTACTTTGCATACCTATCTCGCCAAAATATTTCCGACAATATTTCGACAACGTAATATGATATATATATTAAAAATATACTGTGAAGTAGCCACAATATCAAAATTGTCTGCAAATGACAAGCTCACTAACAGCTGACTCTTGACAAGGCTCTTGTGGTCGACTATGTCGCATCTCCAGTGTGAAGGTTGCCCGGCGCGGTGAGAACGAATAAACCCTTCAAACATACCATGATAAAAGCTATCATGGTATGTTTGAAAGGTGTTTAGGTTGGGGATTTAATGGAAAGGTCCATCAGTACCCTTAGACATGCTGATAAAATGAAGAAGAATACTGTGTTTAGGTATCACAAAGATCCGGTTTAGGTAATTCCTAACTATGCAATGCTTGAACACCGATTATTAGTAACTTACTCGTGAAACTATTATTTCTAATATTTTTATTACCTACATAAATTCAGTTAGCGAGAAACAACTATTTTTGGCTGGAATTCAAACCCAGACACGTGGTAAGACCCAGACCCACTTGAACAGAGAATATGTAAGTTTCGAATACAGAAATTTAATGTAATAAAAATCCTTTAACTGAATGCAAAGTGAATTGTTCTATGTAAGCGCCATCTAGAGGAATATGACAAAACTACTGTCACCAAGATGGCGCTTAAAATCTGTAAATTTATGGTTCATAGTTCGCATACACACCATAGAAGTTGAGCGCCATCTACCATCTCGAAATTAGAATGTTATAACTAGTCGTTCTAAGTGCTATTTTTAGTAAGAAAAAGAATATAATTCCCTGCTTATAAATATAAATCCCATTTTTACGAATGCGGAGTAAATCTAGCCATCAAACAGTGAAATAATATTTAAATCAGTACTTTTATCTTAATCTTATACTTTTTGCGACAAATATAATGTATATACAAACATACACGTAAAAGAATTTCTCGGTAACGGCTTAACGGTAATCGTGAAGATTTGGTTGAAATATTGTATGTAGATAACGTTTTACTTTACAATCTTTTCTGAATACCGGGGAAAATTAGTATTCACACAATTAATTAAAATGATTATTCATTCAAATTAATAAAAGCGTCATCTCTTAGAATATAGTAGGTCCCAGAATCAGTGTGTGGCGCTTCGTTAGTAATGTCATCATACGACTAAAGTAAAACGCTTTAATAAATAATCTACAACGAGTTGTAAGGGGGAATATACAATCTTCTTCTCCAATTGTCTTCCCCTGCCCGTGGTACACCTGATAGCTAATAAAGAAAGCTCTGGCGACCGAATGACAGCTGAGAATCCATATCTTGTAGAGGCTTTCTTGAAGGGGCGTATGTTTGCCAGTGGACTTGAATATGCTGACGAAGAAGAATTTCTTAAGTATTTAGTGAAGCTAAGGGGGAACTCTCTATGAAAATAATTAGTATCCTATGATAATCACTTTTCTAGATTTTTAAATAAGTGTAACAAAAGTTACTCAGTCGGTGCCGTTGATAAAATCCACGACCAATCTCTGACATGTTGTGATTTAATAAAAGTCATAATGCAGATGCTTGGTTACTCCTTATGAAGCGATGGATTGCCTACTTGCCAGTAAATAGGTCTCCCGTTTAATCAATATGTTTCAAACGGTGTGAGTATATGAAACATAGCAACACCAAATTAAAAAAAATGCAGATTTATAATAATATTGCAAATTAAGTAAATATGTAGCTATCGTTAAAATTGACGTAGAGAACATAACTTTAGGGGTTATTATCTGGGATATGTATTATTAATTATAAAAAGATATTCTGTAAAATATGATAGCCGCGCATTTATCTTTCTACCTTCTGTTTCGTTTCTCCTACACCTGTATTGGAAACAATTTAAAGAAATTTACAAATAAATTTTATTCATAAGGAATGTAATTTTAAAACTCTGACATATGGTACAGAACCCTCTGCACGGAAATCGAACTCACGCAAGATCAGTTTCTAAATAAATGAAAAAATATATTTCCGCTTTGCCGCAATAAAATGTTAAGGCGCCAAAATATTTAGTGTTTTAATTATTAAGTAAACTTAATTATTTGGTTTTGTCCATAATTTAAGTTGAATATTTAAGTTTAACCTCCATTTATTATATACACTAAATTGACCAGAAGAAATGTAAATGAAATTTGATACAATTTTAAAGAGATTTGATTGTAATGTGTGATATCTAAATAAATTTCTCCTGATATTAAACATTACAATTACGATTAGACATCTTGCAACTCTCACAAAAATTAACTAAAAAACATCTAGCGTTCGATAGTAGTGTTACCCGAACAGATTAAGAAGAACTATGCTGTTTAATATCGATGTGGCCGATTTTAACACCACGTCACAACAAGCGAATTACTGCGATGTCTATATGGAGAAATTATTGGTGGATATCTCGATCACCATATTGAGAAATACAAACTATACTGTGGAAAAGGAATTTTATGTTTATTTGAGCGAGTGGGTCATGTTATAGAGTAAATTAATGAAAGTGATTCGTAAGAAAAGATAGAAATAATTAAAGATTAGTGAAATATAACAAAGCTATCACACTATTTACCAATGGCGGTGGCTGATTAAACGCCATACTTACGTAAGTAAGTAAATGTAAAGCATTTGATAAGGCGCTCCCAAAAGATTTCACGGTAACGCATATTTATACAAAATTCATTAATATATGAAAAATAATGATTTTCTTAGATTCTTTTAATTAAAAATATATGTAATGTTTCACTTCTCTGGATCAATAGTTAATTCTAAAAACACTCGAACTTCATTTGTTACTTTTAATATTATTTCGTCTGATTGTGACGACACTTCACTGGCTATTTCGTTCATTATTTTACGCAAGTGCTTCCCGAGGCGACCAGTCTGAGTCCACTCGTCGAAGTTTTTAACAAAATCTCGAAAAGGTTGTGGCTTATGCGCGCTATAAAAATGGTCCAAATCGGATAAAATCATGTGAATCAACTGAACATCGTACCCTTGCTGCGTACTTGTTTGATTCTCAATCAGTTCAGATCGCAATTCAACAGTATGCTGAATAGACTGAAGCAAACTCTTTGTGGGTGCGTCACTTGAATATACCAGATCGTTTAAAATAACTTGGAACTCACGAGCAGTGATATCACTTAAACGTGAATAAAAGGTACTTCCGAATAATGCTTCATAAAAATATTTCATGAAAGATCTAATTTTATCCTCTGGCAGGCTCGTCAATTTTTCTAAGATCGTGTGCAACCCTTTAGTGCACTCAAATGATTTGATACAAATTCCATAATCCATACAGAGTTTGTTTTCATATTTAGATTCGATTATAACTATTGCTACTATAGTTTTTTTAAACAGATTGTCATTTTCATTGCTTTTGAGGTTGTCAATCATGGTAAGGGTGACTAATTTGTGAAATTTCCCACTAATTCTCTTTAGTATATTATTCCAGTAATAGAATTCATTTTTTTCAGCTATTTTACTTTCTACGTTTTTTAAAATCTTTCTCAAATCGCGTAAAATTTTATCTACCTTTTCATAATATACATTTTGTGTAAATTTTTCATCAGAATAAGCTTTGAAAATACCTTCTACAGCTGTCGTTAGAATAATAAGATAGTCATCAATGAAGTGGCTCAAGGATCGAGAACAGAATTTGAGATCTCGACATAACTCTTTTGTTGTTATCATTTCCACTAGAGCCTTTTCCTGGTTTGACATCATTGCTCGTCTGCCACTTGTAGGACTTGGATCCATTAAAAATGACAAAGTATCCATAACTTCTTCACCTAGTGTAAGTTGACCCTGAAGATTTACTTTTACCGTTATAGCAACTTTGGTCATAGCTGAAAAAGGTGTTTATTTTAACCGTTTATGGATCTAAATATAAGTTTCCAATTTAAGGATACTGATATAAAAGATACTCGATTGACAAACTTCTAGAGAATATATTTGAAGTTTGCCAATCCATACTTCATAGCACTACTCATCAACGTGGTAGAGCCAAGCGGCGGCTTTTGTTGCTGCTCGAATGGATTGGTAGCACGACCTCGCAGAATACCGGCGTGAAGTAGGGGCATCTTGTGTTTCTGCGTTTTGTTCGTTGATTGAGGTAACCAGAGGCCCACTCCCCGTCTCCATCTCCCTCCTCAACCTCCCTTTCATCTCCCAAATACTCTCAGAGACCTGCAACGCATGTGCAGCATCTCTGGTGTTGCTGTGCCTTTCCCATAAAAAAAAGCTTTATTTATATAAATATACTCGGATATTTTGCTTTTTAAAATCTGGCTCTGACATATGATGGTGCTTGAGGGTAGTCTAATAGCTTTTTAAGATTTTTAAAAAAAAATAGCGGACTATCAGTATTGTTTTATGTTTAAATGAACTTGAAAAATAAATCAAGTAATTTAAACTAAGATGACTATTTCAAAGATTTGAGACTCGAGATTACGGATATTGGTTATTAACTTATGTCATACTCGTAGATTATTAAGAATAGTAAGTAAACTATATTTTTTTTGTAAAGTAAGCCATACTTACCTAAAAATAGAAAAGCGGTAAAAACCATTTTCCGTAAAGAATTCGTCATTTTACGATCCGTCTAAATTACTTTCAGATTTATTGACACAATAAAAGTAAATGCAATTACATTTAAACTGAGAACTGAGTTACGAGCAGTATAATTCCGAACCAACTACATTTCTTTTATTTAATGTAATATGTATTTAATTAATGTATCATTCGGATATTAGAGTTTTTAGCTGTTAGTGTATTCAGTAGGGTGCACTGCATGCAGGTGAAGAGGACATATTTGCCTTTCGGATACTCAGCGGCACGCATCGGTTTTATTATATTGTATAAAAGAAAAGGAGCTTGGAGCTAGCTTGAAATAGAAATAACGAAGAACTTGGGTGCGAGCGAGCACATTTAACAAGATGCAAACCTTTTTTGTAACGTTTGTAACTTTTTGCCTGATTAGACGACAACTTCGTTAATGATTTGAATTACTTTTGCTCCAAGCACTCTTAATTTAGTTTGATAGTACGCGTACCATAATAAAGATAATCGAATGTACTATAATATTTACGCATAGCAGGTAGCTTAGACGATCGCAGTACCGGAATCTCCCACGCATTTTAGAAGCGGCTATCCATCACCATATTGTAAATTCTGCAGTATTAAGATAGTGAGAACACAGGTGACCTGAGTACCAATGCGGTTCACGACGTCTCTAAAATTGCTAATTGTATATTAAATATAGATAAATTATCCTTTTAGCGGTAATTCTGTCCTTTATGTGTGGTTTATTAGTGTGCCCATTTGATCACTTTTTGTTAACTGTCTGACTAATTTTAGGCTGAAGGCATTGTAGCCAATGCCGTAACCGATGAAAAACTCTTTACGATTCTAATATATAAAGCTCTCAAGCTTCTGAGAGTTCTGTGGACATTATAAAATAATTATGATAAAATCGCGTCGTTTGATATGCAATTTTAATATGAAAATTAAAAAGAGCCTTATAATTCCAAATGAAGAAATGTAAAAGTTTGTATAATATATCGTTCAATCACTTTCAAACGATTGGATATGAACAAAATTTAACAAAGATTAAATAAGATTATTTTCAATGATTTTTTATACTGGCGATTGTTATCACTTAGTGAAACTTCATCATATTTAATTAATTACTTAATTATATAGATTATAATTGAATATCCGAAATATATTATAAGGTGAAATCGGCCGGTTACTTATATAAATAAATAAAATGATAGTACAAGAGATAATAATAATAAACAAGCATACATTTATACAGCCCAGCCGGATGGGTAAATATGGAAATACCCCTAAAAAAAGCATTCCATCTGGTTGGGTTTTAATTATCTATTTAATTTTATTATATACATATATAATTTACAAAATATTATTTACATTATGGTATTTATTTATACAATCCCACCAGATGAGTAAATATAGAAATACCCCATAAAAAATAACAAGCATTATTTTTTATAACAATAAAGTTGTCTTGGGACAAATATTGCGACCATGTAGGCGAACCTGCGAGCAGTCGCTAGTTCCCATAATGATATATATTTACGCGAACACTACACATTTGAAATAAACTGTTATTTACGGATTACATCGCGTTTTTTTTTTTTTTATGTTTTTATATTCCCGACGTTTCGATATAGAACTAAATATAACCAATACTTTTCTGTGTGTAATAATAGTACAATAATTTTCTTCTCCGGTTTGTTATTCTGCTATAAAAGACCGTCAAATAAATAACTAAAGATATACGCTAAAAATAAATAGAACACACGAACCTTATCTTTTTTATTTCGTTTAAATTTACAGATATAAAGTCAAGGTCTCAATTTTACCAAAAGAGAAATCTTTCCATTTGTGTATGAGATAATTACTCTATAAAATCGGATGTGGTGAGAACAGATTATATTAGTATAACCAATATGTTAACTGTGGAATTCACGATATTTTGTCTATGAATGTAATTGACGTTTTAGTTTTATCCCCTCACTGTCTTTTTAGTTCGGCCATTTTTGCCGAAAGTCTTGTGTTCTGTTTGGGTCACGTATCTTTTCGTGGCCTATAGATCACATATTTAAAGTTCATTCAAGATGGTGCAGAAGAAGGTAAAATACATGTGCGTTAATAAATTTACTATATTTTTTGATAAAAACAAATTTTAATTCTGCCACTGAGTATTATGTGCCAAACTTTACCTAGACTTGTTTGTGTTCGAAAGAAACAAATGTTTTTGTATTTTCTGTTTGTGATTAATTAAGTAACATCTGTTTTATTAAAGGAATGGTAAATGATACATCTCACAAAGCGAATCATAAATTATTTATGAACAAATATCATAACCTCTTAGACAAGAGCATGGTGTACTCATTTATTGTGTTTTAATTCAAGATACTTATATTACATACAAACAGTAATAAATGCATTCTATTTAAATTTTTGTCATCCACGTTGAATTACAGCCTAAGAAGAAGGTTGGAAAGAAGGTAGCAGCGGCTCCTTTGGTCGTCAAAAAGGTTGAACCTAAGAAGATAGTAAATCCGCTATTCGAGAAGAGGACTAAGAATTTTGCTATCGGTAAGTTTGTCATTGAACTATAAACATAATATATATAATAGAAGACCGTGAGGACCAAAATGATGTAAAACATTTCTCCGAATCACCATGTGGTTTATTAATATACGAGCTTTTTAACACTGATATTGGTCCTTACACAATAATTAGTGCAAATAGGTTTGTGCCTGCCACCAGGACTGCAGTTGCTAGATTTTATAAATCAATTTAAAAAATTAATATGAAGTGGAAATTTCTAGGAAGCATTGGATCTGATAATACAAGTACTTTCTTGTTTCAGAACCTGAGCTCATAACTTTATTACATAAGCCCTTTGTTGTATTATGTCTTAACCTTACTTATTTACTGAAACGAATTATTTTATATATTATTCAAGCAGGATTTCAAGTCTTTCTTCCAGTGGAAGTACCCTCGTTATGTATATTGCAGGGTTAATCCCTCATGGGATACGCAGAGATGCTTTTACCTTTACCTGCCAATCAATTGTCAACAGTTTTGTACGAACACAGTTCTTGACAAATTTTGTATTCACATTTAAAATGGGATGTAAACTATCATGATTATTTATGATTTGGTGCTTCTTAAACACCAATGGTTAGGTCAAACACCTTGTAGGGATACATGTAATTGAAGGATTGAATGGAATGGGAAAAAACAAGAGAAGGATGGAATAACTAGATTTCTGTGTAACTGGGACTGGTGGAGTTTGATATTGGAAAATAGGAGTGGTAGTTTTGTTACTTTTAAAAAAAAAGTTCTGTTATCTTCACTAGTATACTTGATCATGAAGGCAGATTCCAAGAGGCTGGCTATGTAATTGAGCACAAACTATCTTGCAATAATTCAAGATTGCCACAATACAATTTCTAGATGATTTGTTTGAAGCATTGTCAAAAAACACAATTTGTCAAAAAAGTGTGACAATTAACTTTTATTACAGCAATTATTCTTTTAAACTGATAATTCTTTTTAGAAGATGCCATGCCATCGTCGGCCACCAAATATTGTATTATACTGGATATTATTTGGATTTCATATAGGGTATATGATAAGCTCAGCTTCAAAATTGTGTAAAAACTATTTTATATACCGCCGCCCATGCAGTTTGATAACTTTAGTGCAGTCTGAATGTTCACTACAATAGCTAATAATGGTTGGTTACTTCTATGTGTAATGTTTCTTTGAGCGAAATTTCATGACTAGCCATAGGAGCAAGTACCTAAGTCACTTTCCTTAATCAATGACAATGTAATATTTATTTCAATAACAAGACATGATAGTCTTTAACATTTAGATTAGTTGTAGCACATTGATTATATATATTATTGATCCTAGAAGTGAAGCAGCACTATTTAAATTTAAGGTTTTATATGTTGCAATTGCTGGTAATTCTCTCTAATTGGGATGTTACTATCGCTGATAGAGGACACATAACAAGATATTGTAATGACACATTTCCTAAATGCCAACCTTAATTTTGTTGCTAAAACTTTCTGCTTTTAACAATTTATAAATTTATGCCTTTGTCAGGTCAGGATATCCAGCCAACGCGTGATCTCTCTCGTTTTGTGCGATGGCCCAAATACATCCGCATCCAGCGCCAGAAAGCAGTACTACAGCGCCGCCTGAAAGTTCCCCCTCCAATCAACCAGTTCACTCAGACCCTTGATAAGACTACAGGTTTGTTTAATTCATTTATGGCGGCTTGGTGGCGCAGTGGCTAAGCGTTTAGCGGCGGCGCTTTGGGTCGCGGGTATATGTCCATGTGCAATTCATGTATGTAAACTATCTCCGCGACACAGGAGAAATTCCTACAGCGGAAGGTAACATTTCTATATAAAAAGAAAAAATAAAAGAAATTTATTATCACCTTTCAAATTTTTCTTTCTTAATGTAAATTTAAAATATTTTTTGAAATTTAATGTTAAAACATTGTTAAACATTTGTTGTCAGTTATTATATCCGTTTGTCCTGAACCTTAACCTTAAAAATAACATCAAATTTGCACAGATGATTGGTAACTTAGTCCTTTTTCATAGTAATTTTTGAGAAAGTAACTTGAATAAATTGTATTTAATATTTGGAAAGAAACTAAAATCGAACGTCTATTTCATTTATTTGTTTTGACTTTATCTAAATGATGAACACCAAATGCAACTATGAATCTCTATGATTATCAAAAACAATACGAGCTTTTTAACTCTGATACTCCTTATCTTTTGTATCTGAAGTATTTTCTCTATATGAAACTAATCAGAGTAATGTTTATGATTTTTAGCCAAAGGTCTGTTCAAGGTCCTTGAGAAGTATAGGCCTGAAACTGAAGCAGTAAGGAAAGAACGCCTAAGAAAAGCTGCTGAAGCTAAGGTATGGTTGTATAAAAACTAATATTTACTAATATATCGTAATCACTTTTTAATCTCTTCATTTAATTGTTACATGATAGGGATCTAGATCATCAATAACATATTTTTGTCTTGGAAATGATTAAACATCTTAACTATTTCAAAATAGCTCTAGAATTTTGTCATATTAAGAAAAAATAGGTGATGCTGTATTACATGATGCATAACAAAATATTCAGAAGGCCATGAAGACCTCTAACCACCAAGATCTCTGATGATAATTTTGACATAAAAAAATACTTTATATCCTATGCAATCATATTAAGCAAATTATCATTGCAGGTTGCTAAGAAAGATGAGCCACCCGCAAAGAGGCCCAACACTGTTCGTGCTGGCACCAACACTGTGACCAAGCTTGTTGAAAAGAAGAAGGCACAGCTGGTTGTCATTGCACATGATGTGGACCCCATTGAGGTGAGTTCTTGCTTTGTTTAACTGTTGAATAATAAATATATAGGTTAGATAACTGTCCATTAGGAATGATAAGTGATTGATAATATGAGTATGGTGATAGTGACTCAGCATATCTGCCTATTCCTAAATTCCTTGGCATGTAAGTGGCAGTCTGATACCATCACCATTGTGACCACTAAAGTTATGAATGAAAACTTCCTTTGTATGAAATTAAGCACAATACCTAGACTGTTTTAAAATGTATCATTGTTGACTTGGTTTTACTCTGCTCATAGTCTACAATGGTAATTTGACTATTTCATTATTATACTTTTGTTTTGTTTATTTACTGCATGGTTTAGAATGTTTTACACATACTAAACATTTTTTTAATTTGAAATCTGGAGAAAATCAAAGCTTACAGTTCATCTGATAGTAAATGGCTACTGGCTAAGCTACTGACTAAGAGAAAGGCTAAGCCCATGGAGACCTGAAAGCAGCCTCAATCAAAAAAGATTACAAATGCTTTGTCACCACTAAAAACTAAGGTGGCTGGCTCCCTCTATACCTTTCAAACTGGAACTTAACACTAATGTAACTTGTTAGTTTCCAGTACTACCCAGACAACTCCGAGCAGAGGAGTCTATCACCAGTTAAAATTGTTACGAAATATGAATTGTTGATATCATAACATATCATTACAGTATTGTACAATGTAACATTTGTGGTTCCCAAAATTATTTATTTTCCTATCTGGATGTACTGTGTTCAGTCTCCAACACTATCTGTCTCTTCCTTCAATATTATGCCATAAGAAAAGGCAGGGAAAGAGTGAGATTATTTATAAGTTGTCGCCGTGATCATGATGAATCATCATTTTAAAATGTTGTACTTGATAGTTTGTTTGGGTTGGTTGGTTTACTTTCTCGATGATGTAAGAATTTCTTCACCTGAGGCTTGAAATATTCAATATTTAAAAGCTGCATGAAGATTGTTGACTCTGAGCTCATATCCATTGTATATCTGTTTTTTTTAATTATTACAGACCTGAAGCTTATATTGAAAATGTTATTTATTTTAATTGCAGCTTGTACTCTTCCTGCCTGCTCTGTGCCGTAAGATGGGTGTGCCGTACTGCATTGTTAAGGGAAAATCGCGTTTAGGAGCCCTTGTACACCGGAAGACTTGCACTTGCTTAGCGCTTACACATGTAAGTTACATTACAAATCTAATATTAATATAAGCATAATCTAATTGTCATGATTGATTGCTGATCTTTTCATTGCTCTACATTTGGACTCTGAGAGTGACAAATTACCTTTATACCAGTGCTTGGCAGACCTTATAGTGATTGTTGACAAAGCCTTTTTTTTATTTTGGCATATTTGATATGGATTATCCCCATCTGTTGGGATCATAGTATGTTTATAGTTCACTTAATTAACCTGCAGAATGAAGCGTTATATTCTCTTACACATCCACCACATTGTCAAATTATCACTATGAAAGTTTCAATAATGTCCAAATGAAGTAAAATGTGCATATAATGATGATGTATTTGCTATCCAAATGCTATGCGGATAACTTTTCTACCACCAAAATAGATGATCTGAATATGCCTTCTTCATGGACTATAGCCTTTTTGGGGAAATGATAAGGATATTGATTATTACATAAGGGTTGGATATGAAACATTCAAACAAACATTGATAGAAAACTTTGCTCATAATTATTACAAATAGAGAAAAAAGATTTATGGGAGAATGGGAAAGAAGAGTAGTTCGGAAAAACTTTCAATAATTGAAATGAAATGTAAGCACTATTAGTAATGAATAATAGTTTACTCACAGCAGCTATATCAAGCGCGTGAGATCGATAAGGTTTTTGACCTGGGTCCTTCATAGCCCCTGTGATCTATATTAGTGCAAATACAGCTGTGGTCAAAGTAATAAAAACTCATTTAATTATTATTTTGTACATGACCTAGAAATGGACCATATACAGACAGACTGTTTATGAGAATATGGGAATAAATTTATCATTAATATGTAACATAGCATCCATCCCCTGTATAATACAGAATTAGAAGTAAACTTTCTACACATTAAAAAAATGTATATTAATATAGTAATATTTGAACATTTTCTGTAATCATCAACACTTGTAATATAATACACAGGTGGAATCAGGCGACCGAGCGGCCTTCTCCAAACTGGTGGAGGCGATCAAGACTAACTTCAACGAGCGGTACGAGGAGCTGCGCCGGCACTGGGGCGGCGGCGTGCTCGGCAACAAGTCCAACGCGCGCATCGCCAAGCTCGAGAAGGCCAGGGCGCGTGAACTGGCGCAGAAGCAGGGCTGAGCGCAATAAACTTTAATTGTATACACTGTCGTGTTTTATTTCTTGTTCCAATATGATTATGACACATAATGTTTGGATAGATACCACTCTTGTTCCATCTACAGTATCCATTTGAAGAATGAAGTTGCTTGCAGGTGTCCTTGTGCTGCAGTAGCCACTTCAACTGCAGGTGGGTGAACTTTCGCTCATTTGTCCCCAATCGAATTGAGTTACTTTCACAAATGCTATTTGGTATATTTATTTTCAAACAATTTAAATAAGGGTTAGGAGTCTGCAAATAACTGCAGTGTTTATAAAGAGCTAGACTGAAATTACGGATTTCCATCTGGTGTTTCGACGTAGCCAAACGCTTCCACCCTCTTCAACTTCAGGAATATGGAGGAATAAGAATGTCTGATGAGTCTGTCACCGGAATTGCTCTTGAAGATTGGTATGTGGTTTTCCTTATTTCCCTCTTGCGTCTCCGTTCGAAAAGAACGGTATTGCCAGATTTTTAACCCCCTCTACACAGCTATATTTTAATGTATTTTTGTCGAGTTAGGAAAATACGAAAAATGTGGATATATGGAATTAAAGATCAGCGTCAACCCTATCTGACCATATTTGTCATACTTTACTTCTAAAGAATATAACCACTAGCTACCTAGTAGTTATGGCGATTACAGTCATTGCGAAATCCGTTTTGTCACATTACAATCTTAAGTACTATGAATCGGTAATCCAAGTAACCGATTCTTACAAGAAATTGATTCAAAATTCTTAAAATAATATAATACAATTAACTAAAAAAATATAGACCATACATTTCGATAATTAATAATAATTTTATTCCGTCTAGTCTATGAATGTCATGTATGTAATTCGTTCCTTCATCTTTTTTGAATTATATTTCATATCGAACAAAGATGGCGCTTAAATCAAATACATGGTAAGGTATCATTATTTTATCTTGAAAACATTTTCTATTTATCGTATATTTTGTAAACATTAAAAATAATCTCGTGTTGGCGGCCAAAGATCGTCCTATCTCATTCCGTGGGGGACGTAACAGTTAACTGAGACAAACGCCTAGAAAACTTCATGGCGGATAAACTAACTCAAAAAACATGTACTATTTGATTTCTACAGATGGCTTGCATGCATTCTTTAAAGGGTTTATCCATACAACACAGCAAAATTGATGTACAAAATAATATAGGCTAAGTACACTACCACATATACATATGGATAAGTTGTCAAAATATGTAGATTTTATCCATACTTAGGATTGATTATTGACGAGTGACTCAATGGAAAAATAACATTAACAGTGTGTAAAAAACAGTGCTCTTCTGCTAAAATCAATTTTAATAATCAAATCAAAAAGAATCATTTGTTTTCCGACATAAGAAACATGCCGTTTCGTAATGAGGTTCCTCTGACAAAGAAAACAGGCGTCAGTAATTCTATAGATTAATTTGTATTTTTTAATAATACTATATTAAATTCATCTCATTCCCAAGGGTTACCATTCTATATTCTAATATCCCATTTCATAATGTCTTTGTTTAATACTTTTTTAAACTTACTAATAGGAACATTTCGCACTATTTACACTATGTACTTCACTGTTTTTTTTAAATGTATTTATAAATTTATGTACATACATTATATTTTCTTATACAATATGGTTAATTTCTGGAATTTAGTTTATGGATATTCTCTTTGAGATGCCGAGATGAGAGCCATGGTAATATAGTGGTCAGGACGCTCACTTTAGTTTCATAGAGCGCCGGTGACCTGGGTTCGATCCCGGTAACGGCACCACTAATATTTTTAATAGCAATTTAAGTGCTGTATTTACCACGTGCTCAACGTGTGCTCAGGTGGTGAAGAAAAACATCGTGAGAAAATCCTGCATGTCTGAGAAATAATAAAAAAAATATTTCGAATATATGTGAAGGCCGCCAACCCGCACTAGAGTAGGATGGCGGGCCCTTCCCGGCTGCAAAACCCTCTCAGATACTCGTATTTGAGAAGGAGGCCTTCTACTGCCTGCTACTTTACTTTACTTTTATTTCCTCTTTTGGAAGACTGGTATAGACTATAACAAACTATTCTAGCAGTTTCGACATTATGTATAATAAAACATCGACTATTCAAAGTTGCATAAAGGATTAGGTGAGTATAGTTTGATAAGGTTTTAGGTTCATAAGTAACAGTTTGACATATAAAACTTACATAAACTTAAAAATATAAGTTCTTGTTTTAACTAATATAAACGAATACAGATACAAAACAATTACAATAAATGTCCTTACGTTTCTATAAGACTAGATGAAGCGTTCAGTACAAACCGCGACTAGTGAGCATCTGCCTGTATGGTGGCGGCCATGGTAACGGCGGGGCAGGGGGTGCGAGGAATCTCAGGCTGAGATCTAGCTGCTAACTCAAAGGACTAGAACTGGCATCCTATAACGCACGTTTAGAATGTTGAGAAAATCCAGGTGCGGGTGGAAGAGCTGAACACGTTACTCTGGAGCATTATTGAGTTGTGTTAAGCCCGAAGACAGGGGTAGAACTCGAGAATCCAGTGCGGGTTTGCGGATCTCGCGGGTTCACGAATGTTTTTTTGGTTATTATATAAATACATCATCACGGTGTTTTCTTTAATAAAATGACAGAAACCTTGACAAAATGGCTTTCGTAACTCACCTTTCGCTTCGCGGGAAGACGAGGTAATGAGTCTCGTTTTGTCATGAAATTGATTAATTCGTATTGTCAGATGAATTAATTATATAATAAGTATTCTTCTTTCCATTAATATTCTCTGTATATGCGGCTTCTCTAAAATCAATATTCAAATGTTTTGAGTGATCTCGTCAAACACCGAAGCGTCAAAGCTGCGAAATTGCTTTTTGGTTTTGCAGTTCCCTTTCAGAGAGCGGAACTCATGGCTGTAGTTCGTTTGATAAGAGCAACTGGGCTGGCTTTAATCCCGTCTGTGGCGAAAAGCTTTCAAAGTTTACTTCTGTTTATAGACTGCTATAAGTAATAAAATAAAGGCGTTATTGGAACATTTCTACTTTTAATAATAGTTTATGATATTTTTTCTAGATTATTTAACATTTGTTGAGACGTCTATGAAATATAATACTCGTGTAGGTGTCTTCGATACATTTAATTATATTTAATATTTATATTTAGTGTTACTTAATGGTTTAAACCAAGTGCTGGAATGAGTAAGTAGGTGATGCTAGAGGAGGCTGCATAAATAAGCACACATTAATTTTGTTAATTTTTATTTTTCCATATCTAGCTTTCAGTTCCCTAGAGGACTATGCCCTTTGATTTTATAACACTGTATGGATTAAAATGATTTGAATTGAAATTGAAAAATATAGCATAGAAGTGTTTTTCGCCTGGTTAACTGAAAATATTTTCAGAGGCTTGTCAGCGCGGGAAGTTGTTAAACGTATACAATCCTACACCAATATCTGCAAGTCGAAGTTTGACATAGTTGTAAAAATCCCGCATTAGTATTGTCGATGAACGATTTATTTGTTACATTCGTTTGAAAATCTTTTTCTATTCTCCTAATCTCAACCTCACTTGTATACACCGACTACCGATCGATGGATGAAAATCGAGGCTCTGTCGATTCCGCGTGAAATTAGGGAATTGCACCTTCGCTGTATGACCATATGTTTCGTAGAAAACAGCTAATTGCGAATATGTTTAACACGTGCATATTCTAGGAACCGTGCCCGCGCACGTCGCAAAACTAAGCCATTCCGGCTCTAGTTTATCGAACGACACGCCAATGTTTAAGTTTAGTCTGTTGCTAACACCTATTGGAATTCCGTTTAGACCAAGGATTCTCAAACTATTTTTGGCAAGAGACCCTTTTTCCAAAATGAACTGATACCTCAGACAAATAGCAAAATTACTTTTAAAATCCTACCTCTAGTTTTTTTTCCTATTGATACAAAATACTACAAATACAAAACTTTGCGGTGAGTAAACTTAAAGTAAAATGATCTATATCGTCCACTTTAGGTCACGAAAGATAAGAAAGGAAAATATATAAGTAATATTCTAAGTGAATTCATGTTTATATATTCAGGTACGTTTTTATATACAATAGTGCTCATTCGTTTATTTTAATTAGTATGTGTTCTCTGTTTTCTCTGTTCGATTGAATTTTTTTTTGTTTTTATTTTCCGTTTGCACATACCAATATTGTTATGTATCTCATCATCATGGGTTGACTGGCAGAGAATGCCACAAGGCATTAAGTCCTTAAGATAATAGATATAGCCCTTAACGATGAAGTGTAAATAAATAAAAACAGTTACACTTTATTCCGAATTATTGTTGCATTTGAGTGGGTGTGTAACTTATATATACATGTTGGATACGATGTTTTATTCTCTCACTTAGGACAAAGAAGTTGAGATGACCACTAGATAAGGAGTAATTAGTTTAAGTTATTATTTAAGTTTAATGTATCAAAAGAACTGTCTGTGTGCAGTTGAGGCTTAATATAAGGCTTGTAACTATTAAAAAAAACTGATTATTATGTTGTTATACACACATGCTTCATGTAAATACACCGATTCACCCAATTTCACTATTAAATTTAGAAATCCCTTTGGGAACCTACATAAGACGCTAAAAATTCATTCGTTATTTATATTTACACGCAACGTTTTTTACTTCTTACCTTTTGTTTTCATCTTTCAGATGTCGGGAGTTTTACGTAAATTGTTTATCGGTCGAACAGATTTTTTTTCCCCCCAATTCAATCGGATAAATGGAACACCATTACACAAGCAATTTCCGCATCGTATAACAAAGTTATGACTGCGATGATTATTTCGGTATATGATTCCCGGCCGTATGGACGTCCTGTTTAAATTTTAACGTTTTTAAAATTTTAATCGAATTCATAAAGCTGCAGACTTTACCAGTCTGAGTAAGTCCACTGCTGGACATTGGCATTGGCATTGACCTCTCCATGAAATCGCCAATCAGAGCTGGCACGCTATGCATGGAAGACTTGGCCATGCTTACCACGCTGTAGTAGGCGGGTTGCATAAATGGTGCTGTCGCTTTACAATCGAAACTTTCCGACCTGTGGACGCTGATGTGATGGAGTGCACGTGTGCTGTTATTTCGCTGAACACTGCTCATATATTCTATAGTATGCCATCAAGTTATTGAAAAAAAAAGTAGAGGATATCTACGGACTTTCTTTCGCTTGTTTCTTGTCCATCAGAAGAACCTTATCACGAAACGATGGATGGTTGTAAAAGATAATAAGAATTGACATTTAACAAATGAACTTACCTTTCTTTAGTTGAAGAATAAATCATTTCAATTTTCAGATTCTTCATTCATCATTACCAGATTCTTGTCCGTTAGGCTGCTAGGTGCACCGTACAAGGTACAGTCCTTATTAACTCCAAATTAACTGTAAAACTTTTCTAGGTGTAAGTACTCATATTGTACCGAGCCATTTGGTTAGATATCGCCTTACCTTTACAGCCTAAAAACAGTTCGTCGCAGGACATAGCTCTCTCCCCTAAGGAGGATTTGCCACAATCGCCACCCACGGTAAGAGGATTGGTGATCTCAGTACCAGACACCGCACCCCGTCATCGGTCTGTTTAATTTATTATCTAGTAGTTTTAGTATTTTTCTAGATGATTAACAATGGAAATGAACCCGTGAGCGTGTCTTGAGGGCCCATTTATGTGTAAGTGCGAGAGACAGTGTACGCTCGACCACAGAGCCACTCGTCTTCAACTAACTTTATCCGAATATAATGGAAAAGCGACTAAATTCCTTTGTCGGTAGCCATTTCGGATTTTCAAGACTTCGCTGTTTTCATCGCTTCGAGCTTAGTTGCCTCTTACCACGGCAAGAAAGGGAGTGGCAATTTCTTAGGCTACCACGCGGTAAGTACCACCATTTTTCCTATTTCTACCGCTAATAAGCAGTTTAACCAGTGCAGTATTGGTTTGAAGGGTCTAGGGAACCGGTATTATTACAGGCTGTGTATCTAACTGGTTATTTATCTCAGTCGTCAGAAGTGCGACGCATCTTTAACCGTCTGAGATTGAAGTTGTTTGCTTTGCATTGGACTGCAGCAGCTATATATCATCAGATGAACTCTCAACTCATTTATCATCCTGGTAATTTAAGAATTGCTAACGATAGTATGGTGTTCTGTCTTCGATATTTTTTGTTAAATAACGAAGTCCTTCGAACACTAGAAGTTGCTAACTACGCGGGGCATCTTATCGCGTCGTGATAAGATAAACTAGCGTCAACACAGAGTCCATATTTGTTTTTAAATTATATTTAAAAAGCGGCCGATTCCTTCGCCTCTACTGTACGGCACATTCTAAGAAAAAGTCAACCGTCTACCTCTCCCATTTTAGGAGAATTTTCCGTAATCGCCATATGCACTAATCGCCATGGGCACTGATTGATTCGATTTTGTTTAATTACAAAAAAATGCTCAACTATTTCGATTTCTCCTGTCGTGAATGCATTCACATATTTAAACGCAATAGGCATTAACACTTAAACCCGGAACAAAGACCTGAATTATTAGTTCCGTAAGGGAAACAACATTTTATTCTAACACCATAATTAGATTTTAATTAAATTTACAGTCTGTGTGTTATAGCACACAATGATTGAATGTCATAGATAAACAATAATTATACCATTGGGACTTCATTAGCGAAGGGTTAAATGGAAAAGCTAATTGCATGAATTGAATTAAACTTTACTCGTGTATAAGACTGATGTACATATAAATACACGAAGGTTTTTTTTATTGGCTCAACTGATGGTAAGTGATTACCGTTGCCCACATATATCTGCAACACCAGAGTAGCTGCAGAGGCGTCGCCGGACTATTTTGGGAGATGGGAGGGAGAATGAGGATGGGGGATGGGGTGCGGAGTGCGCCTTCGGTTGCCTCACTCATATTCTGCGAGGCCGTGGTACCAACCCGGTCGAGCAGTAGCAAAAGCTGCCGCTTGTCTCTACCACGTAAAAAGAATCCGTACCATATTAGCGAAAAGAAACTAATACACTTGTAAAATCAACAATTTTTTTTTATATATTTTCATACATCCACTATTATCATGCGTTATATTACTTAATTAAAATAAAAAAACTGGCAGATTGACAGAACCAGTCCAGAGATATTTGAGTCTGGTATTCAATGAAATGCCCGAAGATAACGTAATAAGCAGTGAGCTTTTATTTTGCGGTGAACAGACATGCTCGTATCTCGGTGGAATAATGTTGAACTAAGCTAATGTCTCACCAGTTAGACCGCCTTTAGCGTAATCATGTCTAGATTTCCACTAGAGGATGCATGAAGGACTTATCTCCCCTCGACTATACTATCGTCTACGTATCCAAAAGTTCTAGGTAGCAGCAGTTTTTTTTATATGCAACAAACCGGAAACAAGATGGCCTATCCCCGCATCATACACAATATTCCGCAGTGAGTTTACTAGTGGGTTCACGTTGACCAGCCACACTAAATTTAACCTACGTACTTGTCCTCATTATTTAAGAAACGCGGCGGCACGCTCAAGTGTAATCAATGATTTCAAGTAAAATCATCTTATTTTTCAGCTGTAGCGCTTTATTGATGTACTGTACCCACGCTTTGCAGCATAATACTACGTTAAATACAGAGGAAAATTAAGCTATAATTTGTTAGTATAAAGTATGAATTTTCAGCAATCCTTTCTTATTGCAACAAAAGGACACAAGATGTAGTAAATAAGTAAACACAACTTTCTTGAGAACTAAGATGGAATTATCGCGTACAAGTACTTGTTCTTACCACTTCTCATCATTCATCGTCGAAACGCAGACGTGTTATCCTGCTAATTTACATTGGTATTCAGTAAGAGAGTGGAGGTGCTTCCGCGGGGGAACCTATCCATCCATATCATTAGACCTCTAGTTCAACATTGTGTTATTCAAGTACTTAGTAATAATGTGAATCATGAAATCTGGAAACAATTTATATATTTGTGATGATTTTATAGATTGAAATTTTGGAGTAAGTAAGCGAATTATATATTATTATTAAGCAAACACCAAATGGGTTTCGGAGAACGCATAACGGCGACACGGTAGACCATCGCGGCAATTGCGGGAAGACCTGGATACCTTCTGTAATGACTGGCACAGCTTGGCACCGAACCGAAGTGAGTGGAAAAAATGTAGGGAAGCGTTTTCCTCAGAGACATAAAGGACTGAAGTAAAGCAAACAGCAGCTTGGATATATCCCACAGCTGAGCACAGGTCTCCTTTCAATATATCAGAGTGGGTTTTGGAGCCGGAAAGGGTCCGCCACGATGATTGTGACGTGGTACTGCTTCGCGTGGCATTGGAGGAAAACGATAGCAATTTCGAGCAAATTATAATTTAGACAATATATACTTTAATCACATACGAGTTTTGGGGGGGTGGAGCCAAGCAACGGCTTTAGACCCGCTAGTACGTACTACAACCTCGCAGAATACCGCCGTGAAGTACAGGCATCTTGAGCTTCTGCGTGTCGTTTGGTGAATGAGTCAGCCGGAGGCCCACTTCCCCTTCCTCATCCTCCCTCCCATCTCCTAAATAACCTTAAAGGCCGACAACGTACCTCCAGCACCTCTGGCGTTGCAGATGTACGTGGGCGACGGCAAGCACGTTTCTCATAAAAAAAAGTAAATCGAAGTCACGTACTTATTTTCTATGCCACGCTCACGCTTATTACACCCGTTAATTGTGGCAAAACTCGAAAATATGAACGGTAACAATTCGGTCGGTCGGCAACCAAATACCGAAATAACCCCGAGTCATAACCTATTATAAGCTGTCGATTTATTGTTTGTGTATTGGCTTCTCATTCATCTCGTCGGGTTTGAAAGAACGCTTGAAAAATAAACAATTTAAAACCATCCGACGCCAATGATGAATACAGAAAGTGAGAGGTAACAACAATGTTTGCGATTAAAACAGGTCCCGAGCTATTTCGTCCGCGAGTCGAAAGTTTCAGTACTAATTATATTATGTTAAATATTGATGAATTTGAGAGCCGTGGCAGGCTAGAGGTCAGGGTGCTCGCTTTAGTTTCATAGAGCGCTAGTGACCAGGGCCCGATCTCCGGTGATGATACCGCTAAAATTGTTTATAGCCCTTTTAAATGCTGTATTTACCACGCACTCGGCGATGAAGGAAAACACAAATAATAAAAACGTACATATAAGCCCGCCAAACCACACTGGAGCAGCGTGACGGGGGCCCTTCATGGCTCGAAAACCCTCTTAAATATTTGAGAAGGATACCTTTGCTCAGCTGTGGGCACTTACAGGCTGCTCAGCTACTTTATTTTACTTTACTTTTTGATGCGTGTAAGATATAATTAAAAAACATTTTCTCTAAACTTCAATCTCACCTTTCTTTTTATGGCAAAGGGGGCAAACGAGCAAGCGGTTGGTCTGATGAAGTGATTACATACGTCCATGCACACCTGCAACACCAGAAGCACCTTTCGTGTTGCAGATGTACGTGCAAGGACTTGTGTTGCCGGCCTTGAGGGAGGAGAAGTGGGCCTCCGGTTACCTCACTCGCCGAAAACGCAGAAGCATAAGATGCCTCTACTTCACGACAGTATTCTGCGAGGTAGTAATACTACCCCGCTCGAACTGGCCCATTTATTTGGTGGCGTGTTCTGTCGAGCCTGAAGAAATAGACACATAAATTAAAAAAATAAATTATTTCAAAGTCGAATCAAATATGTATTGAAGAGTATTTTATTAAGTTGCAAATTAATAATAACTGTTAATAAAATTTTCCTTTCTCTAACTTTCATCCCCAATTTTACGCCCTTCAGAGTTTTTTTTAAAAAGTGCTTATATAAGTGTATTATGATTTCTTAAAGTCTCCTGTGAATTTTCTTAGCGAATGGCCACACAAGTTTTTATTGTTTATTTTGTTATGTCAAGTTTGTAGGGTGTACAGTTCCTGTGATTTCGTGATAAGTATGTATTTATGTATATCCATACAGATTTTATAACCTATAGCCTAAAAATGTCGCATTGATGGGTAATTTAATTTTTAATCGATTTATGAAGCTGATAAGAATCCGTCATGCTACTACTAGTGTTGGCAGCCGGAAATATTTTTTCGTTATTTCTCAGCGTGCAGCTTTTCTCAAGATATCTTTCTTCACCACCGGCTAAATTTAGTAATTAACAATTTCAATGACCAGGAGCACAGTCGCATGGCTTGTATAAGTATTGGGAAAAGTGGATGTGTTGTTATTCTCGTACGTTGTGTTTATCATAAACCTTGAAGTTTGTATTTTAAACATGTGTAAAATTGTGTTTATTTTACCATGTTACATGATTATTCACTATTATACAATATTGAGCGATGCTTTTAAGATATGCAACTTTATAATATCACATTGCGCTTCTGTTAATATAAAATTACTCTCCTCTATGGCCTTGCGTTTATCCGCTGTTTTTCATTAAAATTACCTTTAATACGGACTTGAAATTTGAAATAGGCATTACATTACCATGACTCAACAGCTAGTCCTAGTCGGGAAAAGAGTTATTATAATAGTATATAGATATATTTATAGTTATATAATTATACTACCCCTAAAAAATAACTATAATATAATTACAGAGACGATCGGTCCGTACTGTATCTGCTATTGGTAGATGTCCGAAACGACGAAATTCTTTATTGAAGTTATCTACTAAATTCAGGAGGCGTTCTTACCTTTTGCCTAGCCTCATCTAGCAGCATGCGGCCCGTGTAGGTTGGGTTGACAGATTTCAAGGGTGTGGGAAACGCCTATGGTTATGCCTTTTCACAGCACACAACAACCTTGCATGCCCCACCCCCTCTAGGACTAGGTGGCCGTGGCATTGTAACCTAGGGATTGTTTGGTGAAGCGAAGAAGATGACGGCCCGTGGTGGCCGCACACAGTGGGATTGGCGAGCCCACTTCGGATGTGTGAACTGTGGGAGGAAGATTAGCGGTGTTGCGAGCTGCCGCTTCGCAAACGAAGTGGATTCGCTGAGGGAGAGGACTGCTGGTATGAGCATGAGGGGAAGGGGAGTGTCGGTGTTGCAGTGCTTCCGTGCACTCGCCTTCTGCGGATCTCCATGGTCTCCGGGTGGTGAGAGAAAGAAGGAAGTGTCCTTTCCCGCGGTGCTTTAGACGGCCGGCGTTAGTGTAAATCGTTCCCGTGGCCCTGGTTTAGATCCGCGTGTATCCGACTTGACCTGTCTTTGACTGTATACGCTAATTTTCCTCTTGTTAAAAAAAAGTGACTCGTTCTTAATTTAAAAAAGAATATCACGAAATATTAATAGATTATGTAACACAAAAAGTTCTAATTAATAAAGTGTAAACAACCTTTTAATAAATATTTTTTATGGAGACAAGGTTCTTTTTTTAAATTTAGTCAAACGCAAACAAGCTCAATTTAATAAACACAAGTGGCGTGACCTAAAAGTTTACTTAGATACGATCGACGCTCTAATTGCAACAATCATGCTAAAGCGGCTTGTTTAATGCAAACATTACTTAATTACTTTGAATACGTAATAGTGACGTCGCGCGTTGTGTTATGGCGGAATAAGAAAATCTGTTACGATATCGATATAATATAAGCACAACAAAGTTGATGTGGTGTGAATGTGGTGGCGCAAGCTAAGTGTTTGGTTGCGATGCAGCGGGTCGCAGATTCGAGTTCCGAAAGGGACAAGTATTTCGAATCACGAGGAAATCCTAAAATACTGATTTATTCACCGATATGTTGAATAATGAACATTGCTTAATGAGTGGGTATGTAACTATAAATTGTTTTGTCATAGCGTCAAAGGAAATTAGTATTGTGATTTAATTAACGTCTTAATTTTGATTTATTAAAGTATCCAAACGTAAACGGCGTAATTTACGACCGGTCTAATTTATAGAGGTTGGTTACGTAATCTCGTCGAGAGCCTAGTTTTAATACGATACAGTCTGAAACCCATGAAACCAAGAAGAAAAGTCTGCCATTGCTTAGGTTATGTTTTGATATACAAGCCCGACTCCCATTGTTTTTACGCCGCCAATTAAGCCTCCGATGTGATCATTTATGATATAACAAAACAAGCCGAGAATAACGTCTTAATATCTTTGCCTTCCGGCGAAGTAAGAAAGATAAAAGGAATATAAAATATATACATTACGTATCCACACACGCTTGTCACCCATAGGGGTAGGCATAGATAACGGATTCCGCAACGCACTTTTCAATTCCCTGATATAACGTTAGGATTGACAGATTCTGACCTTATTACCGCAAAGCTGAATAAAATTAAAATAAAAGTCAACTTCTGGCGCATGCTGTGTGGCATCAGGTAATCCTTAGACTGTGGACTAAAGCTCTCCTGAAGGATACAGGCCACCTATTAATAAATTTAAAAATAAAGAATTTTGAAACATATTTCAATAGTGGTTAAAATTTAATAAGGTCCGCTACGTCTGCTTTGCTTCCTTTTTTTATTGGATCGGAGTAAAAAACGAGCTAACAGTCCACCTAATGATGGTAAGTGGCTATTGCAGCCCACGGACACATGCAAACAACTTCAATTGAAGTAGGTCATAGAAGCGTTGTCACCCCTGAGGACCAATGTTTATTTATTTATTCTTTATTGTTAGCCTTAAGCCTAAGGTTACAATGGGCGGACTTAATGCCAAGTGGCATTCTCTACCAGTCAATCCTTGTTATGGTGAAAGGTATTTGGCAGGTACAAAACAAAGAATAAAAAAAAACTATGGGTAGACTCCAATAATAATAAGTTAATAAATACATATAAACACACTATGTAATTAAATAAATATGAATAACATAAAATACACAAATACGTATACAAATATATAAAAAAGGTACATTAATAAATATATAAATAATAAAAATCGAAAATAGATAAGCCGAATATTGTCAATGATTTCCTGCTAGGAGCTGCTTTTATCTTATCGGGCGTTCCAGAGGAGTGTAGCTTGAACAGTTAAAGAAGAGTTATAGTATCCTGTATTATGTTGTGAAATGCGAATTTTAAGTTGGTTTATGGAACGAGGCTATCTGTCATGAGCAGAATAAAGATATTGTAACTTATTCTTAACATAAGAAGGAGAGTTAGGATCAATTAATACAGCTAATTCTTGAGCTACGCCTTTGACGAATAGGAAGCCAATTAAGCTTGGAACGTTAAGAAGAGACGTGATCATATTTACGAAAACCAAAGATAAATCTAATGCAGTTGTTAAGAAGGCGCTCCAACTTATCGAGACGTGATTGGGATAGGTCCGGGTAACACACATCTGCATAGTCGATAATGGGTAAAATTAAGGATTGAGTGAGCAAAAGCTTAGTTTTAAAGGGCGAGAAATGTTTCAGTTTTAATATGTAATGCCTCACAGCCTGTAACTTTACTGGTTCACTATACTATTCAATTCGGAACTCACTGTTAATTGGCGACAGAAATAGATAAGAGATCGTATTATGAACACTGTCATTTCTTCTGTTAATTTGTTCACTTACTTTGCTTCAGTTTCCTCTCGTGACGTTTAGCAAACATAGCTTAAGAGCAAAGAGGTTTGTGATTGTAAAGATGGAAGTATAAGGAGCGTATTAGGTATAGGATGTTAGGAATTAGATCTAAACCGCTTTAACCTAGTCAAACGTTTTATTTGTCAAGAGATAGGATAAGGGGAGTAAGGAGAATAATGTAAATAAGCTCTTCGGGGTTATTTGGGTTTTTTAGTATATTGTGCTTGGTAGAGATAATTTATAATATTGTGACATTGTGGCAGAACAAGAAGTGTGAAATAATTTAATATTAATTGTAAACCAAGTCGTGATCGTAAAATCCTATTACAACACTAACATTGTCAAAGTTCTATTAGTAGTTATGATAGAGTTAGTATTTCTGAGCATTATTTTAAGCGTAGAAATTCTGTGATCGTTAACTACGTTAATTTCATTATTTCTGTGTAACTAGAAGTGCTAACTGTAATCATGCAAACTTAATAACAAACCTAGAGAATCGTTTTCCATTCGTTCCCGCTTTTAGATGTAGGGTTGTCAGTGAACTTTTAATTTTTGTTACACAAAATATTATGTGTACTGATATCGGCATTTTATAACATGGTACTTTAGTACATGGTAGCTATTGTTTCCGCTTTTTTGGACAGTCCTGTGTAAAGCAATGGACTTACATGGAATGATAATAAAGAAGATAAGCTTGCGAGTATAGTAATTGAAGACGACATTACGACTTAAATAGTTTTAATTTTGCTATGGTGGTCATTTGTTTCTTCATCACCATAAAATTATTTGTAGATGTGTGCAGTGGAGCTGCTTACTAGCTTAAGAGTAAAATAAGTGATTTGGTCTGCAATGTCATTTTTTCTTTCTGGTTGCTGGTTTTTATTTAGTTATTGCATTCACGAATCATTTTACTTAGCTAATGTCATCTGTGCTTATAAATTAAATAATAGATTTAAAAATCCTGATTGGCGATTATTGTTCTAATATTGTATGAAAGAAAGCAAAGCTTATTTTAATAAATCAGCAGACAACCCTACTCATGTGCCCTGTACGCACGCGCTACCCTTCGAAAAATAACAGGTACGGAACTCTCCGCTCCGTTCCGTTCGTTCACTCAGTCGCAAAATATCGGGACAACCGCGCAAGCGTGCTGGCCGAATGCGCGACATTATTATTTCTTTTTTTTTCTGAAAAATGAGCTGCAATAATCCCGCCAACTGTTCTGTCGATAATGAAAAATTAAACATATAGGAACATTGTGTAATTTTTAAAATGAGATAATATTTTATGTTTTAATTTGTCGTAAATCGTGAGCGGCGTGTATTGACTTTTCGTGTTTTGTTTAGTGATAATTTGTGATATCGGTGATGCTGTGTGCGTACTAGTGTGATAATGACAACTGTCTATGTGATTGGATTGTTCAGTGTGCAGGATTACATGGTAAGTTTATTAAATGTGTTGGTTTATATTATAATATGGCAATTTTATATGTACATTACCAATACCAGTATCATTAAAATTAAAATACGTATTTATATAAAACCAAACAAAAATATGTTTATTCTATATCAATTATAAAATTGAAAATGCATGTGTATTATTTATAAGCTTTGTTTTATATTTATTACTTATGTTTCGTATTAATAATTTATTATAGTGTATCGATGTAAAATTTAGATTTAATTAAGGCAAAATTTTATTTTAATTTAGGTCAAATGCGAGACCTGACTCGAGCAAACTTAACAAATTAGAGCTTATTAAGCTTGAAGCTTATGTCGAAAGGAGAGAATTAACGAAATGCTTATTATATATGAAATTTACGATAAAAAAAAATTGCCTTTCAATTATAATTATTAGACTTTTTATTTAGTATGAAGAACCATCGTTAATGCATTATTATAATTCTTGAGCTATACTTGGATGACTCATCAAAACAGACATGAGAATATAACTGTTAAAGTATAAATAATGAAATGTAAAATTATAATTTTTAATACAGCGAAGTTTGTAGTTCAAGCATAATTAATACACAACGCTTAATGTATTCAACTATTGACTTTTTTAAATATTTAAAACTAGAAGAGTTATGTTACTAATATTTCTTTCTGTTCGCCACTTCAAATGCCGAACGACTATTAACTAGCGGGTTTGAACCTGCAACGTTACATATGCGTCTATAATAAATATACGTATAAAAAGTAAAGGAGCAGCATGTAAATGCCCACGGCTGAGCGAAGTTGCTCAGCCGTGGGCATCAATCAAATATCTGAGAGGGATTTGGAGCCGGGAAATCTCCGCCACGCTGCTCCAGTGCGGGTTGGTGGACTTCACACGTCCATGAAATAATATTTTTTTAATATCTCTGGCATGGAGGTTTCCTCACAATGTTTTACCTTCCCCGCCGAGCACGTGGTAAATTGAGCATTTAAAATTGCTACATTAATAATTTGAGTGGTGCCGGCACCGGGGACCCAGGTCACTCGCGTTCTATTAAAGTAAAGCATACGCCTCGACCACTAGGCTATCCCGGCTCTAGTCCACTACTACTCTAATGTATGTATTGTATACAATACATAAACAGCATGTATTAAGTCCACTGTTAGACATAGGCCTCTCACAATGCTATAATCGCAGAGCTTGGCAGAAGTCTCTGTTCTTCTCATTAGAATCAAAAAATAATGGAAAGAGGATACCTACGGAGTTTCTT
The DNA here is from genome assembly GCA_029286595.1 of Bhutanitis thaidina. Lineage (NCBI taxonomy): Eukaryota > Metazoa > Arthropoda > Insecta > Lepidoptera > Papilionidae > Bhutanitis > Bhutanitis thaidina. Next base: position 3,574,949 of record JAGSMS010000029.1, on the reverse strand, counting down.
TCGCATGTTTCTTTTCCGCCAGAGATTTTAAAAATAAATAAATACGATTTGACAAACGAAATTATCTTTCTAACGTCGAAGAATAAATAATAGACACAGCTGTCCGTCAACATTCTGGATAATCATTTATAATAGATATTTGAGATGTTTATTTCGCTACAGACTTTTCAGGCATCTCCCTGAGTCGACTTTTGCGCCACGCCATACCGGCATACCTCATAAGGTGGAGTAGCAGATCCTCTTACGGCGAAACATAATGAATTAATCTATATCAATATATAAACATTTTTATAGGTACGTATGTATGCTTTGACGGATATTGATATGAGTATAGGCTGTTTTAATGTCAAAGTTTGTTTGTTTGTCGTTCAATCACGCTTAAAATACTGTAACGACCAAATTTTGTTATGATCAAAATTTGGCAAAGACATAGATTATTCCACGGAATGGGATGCTTTTTATCTCATTTAAGAGTTCTCTTGGAATTACATTTGTGATCACGCTGACGTAGCCGCGGGCAGTCTTTTGAACGGATTTAACTATGAAGCAATTTCACTTTTCTTATAATGTTATGGCTATGCTTATGTTTATTCATCTTACCTATTACAGATGGGAAAGTTTGTATGTTTGTCGTTTGATCACGCTAAACAAATAATTGACCGATATTTGGCAGAGATTATATTGGAGAGAACAAATATCTTACAGAAAAGAATAGTATATGGGATTTTTATCTCAATTAGCTTTCGAATGAATTACGCGGGCGATGCCGATACGCGTATTTATTATATAAAATTAAACCTTATTTGGCCAAAAAAAGATTTTCACTAAATTAATTTAAAATTTAATAATAACACAAAGATGTAAACAGTGTAAGCCCTGAATGTGCTATTTTAACTATACAAGCAATTAGTTACTTTGTACATCGTAATACGACACTCTACTGTGGAGAATAAAAATATCCTTCGTGTTTCTAAACGGTCCGCAGCGGTCAGGGCCCTCGAGAAAGCGACACAAAAGAGCGCTAACAATGATGGTCCGCGAATATAATTTGTTCATTCGTAAGATGTAAATAAAGGACTTTACAATCGTTAGCCCAAATGATGCGCCACCGTTTGTCGTAAATAAACAAACGGAACTAAAACTTTCAAATAACTAAGTGTCTGTGTGTGAGACGTGTTAACCTTTGAAACAATTTAAATTCTATTTTAAGGAATCATATCGGGACTTTCGACACGAAACTTGAAAATGATCAACACGGTCTTAAGCTGTTGTAGTTACTTTAAAGAGGTTGGGGTTTTCCAGTTATTTCACGGAAATAGTGTAAAATATCTATTATCTAACAGAAAAAAGTTACGTTGAAAAAATTATTCCGCTAAGTAACACCTTTTTCTGTTAACTATGTCGTAATTACGTAAAGTGTGATGTCTAGGTTAAAGTTATCGACACCGTTAAGAATACTTTATACGGTTTAATCAATGACCAGGATGATCCTCTATGATTTTTTGTTTATATGTGAAAGGGGCAAGCGGGTATGTAATTACCGTCGCCCACGTACATCTGCAACACCGGAGATGCTGCAGATGTATTGGTACCACATACATGGTATGATGGTCGAGATGAACTCTTCCCAGTTTGATATAGATCAAAGGATAGCAGCGTAAAGAAAGCGTCATGTGGTAGAATTACCATTTCAAATATGCAGGCGCCATTAGCCATTCATCTTAAGAGATTCATATTTGACACTTTACCTTAATTAGTTTGTCGTGGTGACAGGCAGTGGATGAAAAGTGCTAAAAACAATTATTCAAAGTATTTGTTTAGTTAATCACGTTTTCATTATTTATATTAAATTTTTATATTTGGAAGACAATTTTGTTTGTCAAATTATCATATATTGCACTGACACATCTTTCTATGATTCTCAGATACAGGCGCAATTACGCAGTGAGAGATACGAGATTTAGACGTTCCCACTTGTGGTCAGACAAAGTATATCCATATTCTATTAACATTATTTCCAAACTCTTACGATTTGAATTTTAGATCCATAACTGTAACCTTGGTAAGTTGACCACGCGGGAACGTTAACCGCTGTCAAACTCGGTATTTAATAGACACTGACCCAGAGTCGACCCCATCATGTAAGCATTCAATAGAATATATAACTCCCATCGTGCTCCTTGCGTAAAATTAATAATTACGCTCGGGAGTTGAGGCCCGCTCGTGAACGAGCCGACGATGCCATTCCATGCGTTTCGCATTTTACTCCGCTCCGTAGCATCGACTGTAATTACTTCTCGGGTTTTTCTCAATTCTTTTTTGCAGTCTTCGTATTTTCTGTATATTTCTATATGATTTTCTGTATATTCAAATTAAAGATTGCGTTTCACTGATTTTTACACGCCTTTTATTACTTTGATCTGTATATATGTATGTATCAAGGTAATGGAATCTTGCAATAAAATTTTCACCTACTTCACCAGACGTTCGGTAAATTTGAAATTTTGCACAAGTATTAGGAATCGATGACAATATATTAATATGGTACCATCGTGCTGGTCTGATGACGTGGCTGGGAACTATTTAACGGAACTCTTGGCTTCTAGGATACCCATTGAGTTTGGGCTCGTTAGATTTGCCTTAACGAGTCCTATTAATTTTACCCAATGATTAGGCCCTGGTGAAAGCGTGCGTGTTACTCTCGAACAAGGTATATTTATTTATTATTATAAATATTGTATCGCCATATTTATAAATAAATATATAATATAAATAAATATACTTTCAGTTATATTAGATTGTCAGTAAAAAATATTTTATTTAATGTATACGCAATTTTCACAGGTCACGTCGATGTAAAAGAAATCTGCCATCCAATAAATAAGCGCAATCCTTTAAGTTTCAACTAAGGAAAATGTTTGGAAAAACACGGATCTTTCGACAAATGACTCTATAACTATATCAATACCTAGACCCGTGAGTGGAAGCGGGATTGAGGCATAGGGTACGCAATATCGGATATGCAATTTTTTATAAGTGGCGAGTATTATCATGGTCACAGTGGTGAAGAAAAACATCGTGAGAAAACTTGCATGTCCGAGGATTTGTTAAAATAATATTTCAAGGACAGTGAAGTCTGTCAATCCGCACTGAAGCAGCGTAGCGGAATTTTCCTCATTGTAAAATCCTATCCAAAATTAGAAGAAGCCTTTGCCCGGCTTAATGTTAAATGTTAATTATTTCACCATCAGTAAAATAAAAACAATATTTCAAAAATAGCAACATTTTGTTAATACGCAGTTTCTTACTCAATCACGTAAGCACTTACTGCCCGAAATCCTCAAAAACCATACGATGTTTTATCCTTAACCCTTTATAAATAGGAAACTAGGTCGGCGCTTTGTTACGTTTCGGATTAAGAAGGGACGTTCGTATAATCTACTACAGTCCGTATTATTTAGTGAACAGAGAAGATCTATTCATCCTAATTCCCTTACTATAACAATTGCAATCTTTAAATACTATTATCTATTATATTGTACGTTATATGAATGTAAACTAGGGTTAGAATCAGAAGCTACCGCAAGAGCCCCGTGCTAAGTTGTAAGCGTAAACTTAATAATTTTATATCATTAGTAATCTTCATTTAATACAAAATAATGTCGATTGTACGTGGTAGAGTCAAGAGGCGGCTTTTGCTCAAATGGGCTGGCTCGACCGGGGAAGTATCACAGCCTCTTAGAATACCAGTGTGAAGTAGAGACATCTTGTGCTCCTGCGTTTCGTGTTGTGAGTGAGCTAACCGTAGGCCTACTCCCCCTTCCATCTACTCTTTCCCCTATTCCAAATATCCTTAAAGGCCGGCAACGCTCTCCTCCTCTGGTGTTTCGTAATCACTTACCATCAGGTGAGTCGCTCGGTCGTTTGTCACCTTTACTTTTTTTCTTCATTGTAGACATTTTCGTTACAATGGCCAGCCAAACACTGGCTGCAACATTACAACGAAATACATGTACTCCCTGTCCTTTAGTTCGCGACTAGAACCGAAGATCGTTCAAAGGTGACCAGGGGATTCATGAAATTGTTAGCTGCAATTCAAAATATGGTTTCGATTGTAATGTAACCGAAGATAAATATAAGTCTACGAGCTACCTATAGTGATCACTTAACTTCAGCACGAGTGTTTAACAATTCCTACACACTTACAATTTGTATGAAAACGGAAACCGATTGTTAGTCAAGTCATTAGTCGCAAGTTTGTACTAATAGTTAAAACTTAAATTCAGTACCCAGAATGTGAGTTTACAACTATTACTGCATAGTTTGCGTTTGCTTACAATTTGTATGAAAACGTCACTAGTTACTCAAACTATCGTAAACTTGAAGTTAGTCCAAGTAGTAAACGCAAACTATTTATCAATCGTTAACAAATGTTATACATATAAGAAACAGTAGATTGTGAATTCGTTTAGTCATTCGTTTAGTCGTAAGTAAGGACTTACATTTTGACATTGCATAAGAGATTAAAGATACAACCTGACATTGAAATAAATACAGATTACAAACAAATAAACAATAAGAAATGGGTACAGAAGTGTCGTAAAATTTGTTTTTTTTTACACTTTTCTACTAACTGTGCAGTGTAGGTAGATGGTAGTGTGCGTCGTCTGGAAAGCACGTACATCTCTCCAGCGAAATAAATGAGATTCGTACTTGTTAGGCATGTGTGTGCTCATAATGTTTCTCACAGATGCCACGATGGGAGATTTACTGCAGCATTTTTACAGTTTATTCCGACTTATGCTACTAACAATATAGTCGTTATTTTTTTGTAATAATACAGGTTTATTTTGGTAACTATGTGATTGTCATTTTATCTTTAACTTAGACTAAAAAAAAGGAAATCACGTTTATAACAAAGTGTACCTTTTATACGTAGCTATTTTAATTAATAATCCATATAACGTTGTGACACTTTTTTTATTCTAATCATATGGGGATCTATAATTCTTGCATGTAAACGTTGTTAGGCAAAATTAGTGCCCAAACTTGAAACTTCATTTTAGGGCTGGTTTAAAACTCTTATGTTTAATATTTATTTAAGTCTTCGTGGAATGTTTTTCACCGTTCCTAAACTTTATCAGAGATGTGGCTGTGATCGGAATCGATCGCAGTACATCACCAGCGTCTCTGTTATATGTTTGGTTTATATACAACGAAGATCAAATACTTTAAACAATCTCCAGGAGATTATCAACAATATTCTAATACCGTTTATTTACCTAATTAAGGAATTATTAGAATTCTAAATTTTTTTTTTTTTTTTATTATACATGTCGCCGCAAGAGCCTCTTCTATTTAAATAGTCTAGTTTATCAGACGCCTTTTAATTATTTTTATTATGATTGCAGTGTATTGATTACCTAATTTGTAATAGATTTATAGTTTTCTCTTTTAAAGATTTATCGGGTAGAAATTCCCGCCATCTGTCGGGAACTTTAGACACCTCACTCGAAGTGGCGCTAATGTCTTGTTTTCCTTTAATTAATTACGAGACGTTATAATTATAATTTGATTACCACGTTATAATTTAGAGTGAAATTATTGATTGCCTAAATTTGTTAGTAATAATCCGATTTACTTATTTTCTAATAGTGAATTAAACTTTACTTAAGATTTGTGTTCACTACTGTAAAATTCTTAAGTAAGTTTTCGTTATTGAGTGAACACCGGCAGAGGGACACTTGAGTTGTGGCATCGGTCGGTGTAGGTCGTCAATAGTCGAAAGAATACTTTCATAGTTGTGTTAATCAATTTTTAAAGAGTGATCTGTTATTTAAAATTGTTAAAAGCGTAAAGTAAATAAATTAATAAGTGAAAAATGAGTTTCTTATTTGTAGTGGATCAAGAAAAGGACAGCACCGCTGAACCCTTTTCATATGGGGACAGCAGTGCTGCTCCCCCAAAAAATACCCCTGGAACATCTGCTTTGTCATACATAATCCACAGATCATTTTATCATTTTATAAAATTCTCGAAGGGCCTATTAATTCCTAATTGCGAATCAAATTATTTCTAATGTTACATAGTATTCCTATTAAAAAAATCCTATAATATTTTCTATGAAGAATAATGAAAGAGCTCTCCGGGGAAGATTTTCAAGAAATTTCATTAAACTTGTAACATCAAAGTGTCCTTTTCTTGTGACACACGTTGCGCGTGTAGTGGTGTGCATACTACTCGTGTGTCGTCACCCTATTGTTATAGTTTATCCTTCAACCACAGAGACTAGACCTTAGCGCCGACTGCATGGATTCCTTTCATATTTTGTTTTTAAAACGCCTGTTTTATTTTTAAAACGTTTAAAATACAGCGTTTCATGTGGCGACATCTATGTCAAAGCACATGGAATAGCAGAAGCAATTAATCATCCTTTTATCTGGTGAAGAAAAGTGCGTTGTGAAAAAAAGGCCGCTTTGATGACTCTGTGCTGGGATGTAAAAAAGGAAAGTAGCAGCCAGAAAGTACCCACTGTTGGGCAATGGCCTCCCTTTTCAAATATCTGAGAGAGTTATGGAGCCGCCTCGCTGCTCCATTGCGGAAGGGCCAATATTTTGTATTATTTCTCAGGTTTCCTCACGATGTTTTCCTTCACCGCCGAGCACGTGGTAAATACAGCACTTAAAAATGCTATTAACAATTCTAGGGGTACCGGCTCCGGGGATCTAATCCAGGTCACTCGCGCTCTATAAAACTAAAGCGAGCATCCTGACCTCTAAGCTACCACAGCTAATTCTAATAGAAATCCGTAATCTCTCTACCTACCATATCTGTGGCCCTATCCAGCCAGTCACCCGGCTTGCACATAGAGGTAAAAAAAAAATGATGGCTCTTACGGAATTATATGACGTTTTTTTGCTGTTTTATTTTATGTCTCTTGAATTTTAGCGCTAAAATTTGAATATTCAAATTATGTTGACAAAGCAAAGTCAGATTTTGGTAGCGGATTTATAAGTAAATCCTAGACGGGCAAGGGTTTGTCGCTAATTAATAAACGTCAATTCAAATTTCAGTAAACCGTTTTCAAATATGACGGCCCGGGACTAGAGCTTTGTATTTCGTAGATTTGTTTCTTACAACACTATGTCATAATTATAATGTGACAACAGTTGTGTCTTTTGATACTTTTTTTAATATTAGATTGGAGTGACATCCTGACAGTTCACCTGTAAACAACTGTGGTCACTGCAGCCCAAGAACACCTGCTACAACTGCTGCTGAACAACTTCAATCTAAGGTTACAGATGTGTTGTCACCCCTGAAGACTAAGTTAGAATGCCACATAGCCTGTACTTATATTGGCTCTCTATAATTTTCAATCCGGAAAACCACAATGGTGATTGGCAGCATAAATAGCTTAGGTGATACCTTCCAAGACGGCTCCTAAGCAGTAATCTATACAGTGAAAGTAATTATTTATTATGTTATTATTAAGAACAAATATGTCACAAATGATTATACTATTATAATAAGACTTAATAACAGCAGTGTTGTTCCAGGGGTTGCGAACTCGCCATATATTTTAAAACACAATTAAAACTGTTTACTGCAATTTTAAGTGCTGAACTGTATCTAATTCAAGCTTATATTGTACTTGACCGTGACTTTATTTATTAAAAGACACTCTAAAAGTGTACTTGAAAATAGATCTGGTACATTCTGTAATTACTTAATAAAAATTAGATTAATAGGATTACGAAACTTGTACGAAAACGAGTCTAGACATCCGGCCCTGAAGCCTGTCAGAACACTCGTTGGAGGCAAATCCAATTAGCCGATGCTACTATAAGTATGTAGGCCTAGTACTTTTAATGTAGCTAGTTAATGCCGTTACACGTTGTATATAAAATGTGGACCAATTTTATTTTAGTACATTTGTGGTAAAGTCATGTATTTCATGGCATGACGACAGCTTTCAGTTTTTAAACCTGATATTTTTTTTTTTTTTTGAAGAAACGTTACCTTCCCCTGTAGGAATTTCTCCTGTGTCGCAGAGGTAGTTTACATACATGAATTGCACATGGACAAACACCCAGACCGGGAACTATTATTTGTAGTCCATACAAATACTAGTCCCGTGCGGGAATCGAACCCGCGACCCACAGCGCCGCAGCTAAACGCCTTAGCCACTACGCCACGAGCCGTCAAATCGATATGTTAATACTATATTCGTAAATTAATTAACATTCATTGGTAATGTCATTTTGCTCTCTTCAGACTGTTAATACAATGTGATATAGCGCCTCTCTTTCTGAAGGCGACATAAGAACTTGGAACTTTAACTTTTATTGATAGAGCCAAGCGGCGGCTTTCGCTGCTGCTCGAATGGGCCGACTCGTGCTACGGCCTCCCAGAATACCTGCGTTAAGTAGAGCTGCATCTTGTGCTTCTGCGTTTCGTTCGGTGAGTGAGGTCACCGCATGGCCTCTTACCGCCTTCTCCACTCCCTTTTTACCTTCTCTTCTTCTTTTCCGTTCTTCCTCTGGTGTCGCAGATGTACGTGAGCGTTGGTAATCACTTTCCATTCGGTGAGCCGCATGCTCGTTTACCCCTTTCCCCTTAAAAATAACTGAGGGAAATGCAAACAAAATATATGTGGCAACGTAATAGATGGCAGCCATAAAATTGTCAGACCAGCGGCGTCACAGGTGCGAGGTGTCTAACACTGCGATTATCAACACCCTTGCTCATTGTCTCGATTATGAGCAAACCTTCCTATAACACTGCCAGTAATAGCGGCTCTTTAGAAACCAATATCTAACAAAGGACTTTCGTAGATAGGGAAGGAAGATGACGAATAGCATTTTTTTTTAAGTATATTTGCAAAATTGATGATAAGTAACAACGAAATGCCTTCTACTAATTATTACTATTAATATTACTATGTATCCAGGCTAAAAATTCAACATACTTTTTATGCAACATATTCGGGGTTAAACTATGAAATTACCTTTTAAATTGAAAAATTCAAACTCGAAAGTTCCCACTCGAAGTTTCCACTGCGAAAGCGATTAAACCAAAAACGCACAGTGCGTTCGTCAGTCGTATCCTCTCCAAACGCCGCATTGATATTGCGAGCTCCCTGCTGCTCCGATACTGAATGTAAAAACAATTGAAAGTCAAACAATAGAATGTCTCAAATTATTTGAATTTAGAATGTTATAGTTTTTTGTGTACAAAAAGTTTTAATCGGGAATCGTGGACCATGCAGGATTAATTTTTATTTAAAGTGACATCTTCGTTCTTTAACCCCCATTATTATATAGTGTACAAGTAGGTTATTAGAGAGAACGTACCATTTTTGGGCTCCAAACGCTAACCTCACTTGCCAAAATCCAAACGAATTTGTCGAACGTAAATTTCACAGGCTATATGATTAAATAGACTGAAGAAGAAGAAGCACAAGTTCTCCCTACGGCAAGGATTCGCAACCAGGACTCACGACTAAGTAACAAGTAACTAGTACAGTACAGTGTTAGCAGAGAAGTCTAGTGAGTAAATGTGCTACAGATTACAAAGTAGTCGGAAGTGACATCTCACTGGCGCTTCTGTCTAGACAAGACTCCAGACTGTCTCAAAAACTACTCTTTCCTTACGCGCCCAATTTAAAAAGAGCTATGTTGTTTTGACACAAAAGAAACGGACAAGGAATGAAGGTGTGGTATATAAAATTTGTTTTTGTTTATTATGTGATGAGATTGTGATTTGATCTATTTAAAATTTCTTATTATATCCAGAACTTTTAACATTAATGAAAAATTTATTTGTCATTCACAGATACCACGTAATGTAATATTTCAGTTAGATAGGTAAAAACAATTGTAAAATAAGTGATTAAACTCCTGACTAAACTGACGACTGTGTTTTATATAATATATTTATGGAATGCATACGTATTTGGTGAATGGTAATTAGATATTAAGGTTTATTGGATCCTTTGTACAAAACGTTAAAGTATCTCGTCTCGATATTATAGTCATTATTTCAGTAGATGTCGTTTCGTGCAAAAACTAGTGTTCTTATAATTACCTTGATTTTATTTAGGAAAGTTTAATTCTTGCATTTTTTGTTGTCGTCTTAGTTTAGTTTAGTCTTCGTCATCTATGAATACCTAGTTATTTACAATAGTTACCTATTTCATAGTACATTTTTTTTAAGCGCTGAATCATAAACTTAACATACGTCACTCAACCTTTCATTACATTACGCTTTCCGATGTAACTTTTAAAAACTGCATACTGCATGATTGCACATGTTAAAACAATAGTTTTTACGCGACAATAATGTATAGAAAATATTTCCGTCAGGAAATATGTTATATTTTGGCATCGAATATATTGTAGAATATTTTATTTCGCTTTACTACCTCTGGATTTTATAAACATGTATGTGGTAATAAGTAAAAAATAACAAGGCCGGTAACGCACCTGCAGCCTCTCTCCTGTTGGAGATGTATGTACGAGGGCGTCGGTAATCACTTACCATCAGGTTTGATTTGCTTGCGCGTTTTTCCCCTTCCCATAAAAATTAAATTCTGTTGAAAAGAGTTAAAGATGTGATGTCACATGTCCACCCTGGGGTCGAATGCGCTATGCCACAAAATATTTCAAGAAAATTCCGAGTGACGACTTCCTTGATAAAATCATACCGTGTTAATTTTCAATTTCAAGGAATGGATTTCTTTATTGTCATAAAAATTTTGATAAAAAATATGTGTTGGATTTACGTAAAATATTTTGTGACATAGCGCATAAGGCCCCAGAGGGCCTCTCCTCTCTGTATCCATCAAACCGTGGGTGCACTGGTTATCAGCGGCGGAAATAGATCAGAAAGTGGTACATCATTGGATCGCCAATACGCCACCTTCTTAAGTATTTTTACAGCTAATTTTCATAATTTGCCTTTTCTACAAAATTACTGGTTAGAAAAGAAGCCACTGGAAAATTACAAGCTTAAAGCGAGGCTTGTTCTTGTAGTTGGGTCAAGAGTTTAATTCACTGCGACACTCCAAGCAGATATTCTCCGTCACTCTAGTTCCCAACAAGCTGCAGTATATTTTAACATTTTCATTTTATATTCTATTTTTAACTGCTTTTGCAGTGACGAAAAAACTTTTAACGTAAGAGCACTGTAATAAAAATATTAGAAAATTCTGTAACTGCTTTTACTAATTTTATTAAGTCACTTTTTAACTGCCTTCCAAAAAGAAGCCGGTCTATTCAACTACATTTTTAATTTATGTTCACCGATTACGAGGACAATACTTAACTAAAGTTGATGATAGTTATTCATTCGTAATGAATAGTTATATTAAGATATCTATGTTCATTTGGTAAAGATACGATAAATTACTTTGGAGATATTGCGTAGATATCGGACTTAAAAAACAAGTTAAAGGTTGAAGTGATGTTTTCATTTTTAAATTGTCTGCATACAAAATTCAAAGAATGCACTATGCTTTCGCTGTAAACTGAAACATCATCAATTTGTCTACCTATTAAACGAAACACGGTGCTGTCCCGGGTATGCGTCGGCTTTACCACTCGTAGTATGTCATAGATATGTGAGTTATGTGTATGAAAGCAGCTGCGACACATATACGCGGTTCTCTTTTGTGCCGCCACAGCAACACGTCGCGTCATTATTTTTGAACAATGCGTAGTTCTAATCCGAATATCAAATGTATTTTGACTATTTCTTCTTGTTTTTTAGTATATGGCATCTCTTAATAGAATTCCGCAAATGACAAGTCAGTCATGGGAGTGACAAGAATTAAAAACTTAAAAAGACTTTCCAGGTTTTGCGCGAGAATTCTAAATCTACAACAAAAGACCTGACAAAATACATACCCTCACCAAAATTAGTAACTTACATTCTAATATTGTTAATGCTGATAAAATTACATGCATTGATACCTAGTGTGGCCATAGGTTCTGTTACACGTTAATATCATACTACATCTTTTATTTTAAAGAAACAATGTAGTAATAATAAAACTTAGATGTACATATTTATAGATTTCTAAGCGATCATAAAAAAACATTACATTTAAAGTGGCCGCCTTTGGCATTTAAACAACTCTTTAATCTCTCTGGCTACGAATTATTTTCCGCACTTTCTCCTTGGGGAATTTTGCAACTGCTAACTAAAAATTTCTTGAGAGATTCAATCCGAGTAAGATCAATTCAGATCTAGACTGGTGGACGAGTTCATCCATGCCCAAACAACTTTTAGTCCTTTTATGTGATAGTTTAATAAACCTTTTTAAATACTGTTAACTTGGTCGTGCAATAGATAATAACTTGTAGACAGCTATGGGAGTCTAAAAGGATTAAAATCCTATCTAGATCGCTGGATCTTTTGGGATTAGAATAACTTACCTGCAATATCGCAAGTCGAATTACACGCTCGGATTGAAATTACAAAATTCTGCCTGAAAGGCGTGGAAAACAAATAAACGTACTAATTCAGCATTAGTAATAGTCGTGTTGTGAAGTTAGGAGGTATCTGCGAAAGATATAGTGGAAATATTAGTAAGTTTTACTCGGTGGTGGGTTTTTTTTATTTTTCTGTCGCTAATCAGCAGTGCAACCAATGTTGTGTTTTAAGGGTAAAGAAAGCAAGTATAATTACAGGCTGTGATGTGTTAGTGCTAGTACCCATGGGTGACGACGCATCTGTTAACTTCTCCGGTTGAAGTTTTTAGCTAGTGTGCATGAGCTAGAGTGGCCACATACCTTAGGAGGACTGTTATCTCGTTTGTCACCTAAGTGTAAATGCGTGTGAAAAAAGTTGCATCTGCTTCTTCAGCAATAATCAGTTCATCGACCCATAAACCTAGTACTCTCTTACAACCGGGATTCTCCTACCCATCTTCGATCTGTGTAACGGCGTGAATGCCAATATCTGTGTATGTACTAGTCCGCCATCTTTTGGAAGTCACGAATTTTTTTTGTGGCATTTATTCGACTTTTACGACAACCACGGGATAACATAGTAGGGTAATCCATGCGATTTTATCACCAGCTCTCTATATACTATACTTGCTACTCATATACATCATTGTTGGTCTCAGTAAATGCATCACTTTTTAAGTTTGAGCACATGCCGAAGATAACATTATTATTCAATTATAACAAAAATAAAATTTGTATTTTCCGTATCTAGGGAGTGTAATAGAGACTCCATACTTTTCTTTTTAATAGTTTTTCTTTCCTTTATTATAGTTTGTTTTATATGGGTTATGTTATAATGGGTTTTAAGAGCTTTTTTATTTCCTTCGAAAGCTTTTATATGATGACCTGCCTTTGTCATATGGTTATTGTAAAGTGAAACTTTGTAAACCGCCTATATTTAAGGGAGTGATCATGTTTATTTTGTTGAATCTCAGACCGTGATGTAACGGCAACAGAAGGGTGCTGTTTGTATTATGTTATGCTCTGTGTGACTAACTTTTTAAATTGTGTTAACGTCATATAAGTGACATTGTTTATTGTCTTTATAAGTAATATTAATTGTCTTTGTAAGTGTGAATACATTTTTTGCGAATATATTGAAAAGCAGTATTTTTATTATATTAGTGCATAGGTTTTGAAAAACCGCAATGGACCAGTTACTAAAATAATCTATAATATGTTACATACCGGTGATTCTCAGTGGTCAAAGACATTTTTGACTAACTCCAAAATTATTGATTTCTGTATATCGTTGAACTGTGATTTTGTGCCCGCCTCTGTAACATATCTTATTTTAGATCTATCTATTCGTAACATTGGATACGTGAGGGATATAAGGCACATATTATGCATCTGCGCTAATATTTATAGCACTATAATTCTGCTTAATGTTAACTTATTATCAATCTTCAAGATGTTACCGTCGAAATCAAGCAATGATGTGATCAATGATAATGTTCAATTTCGTCTCTAACAGCATCCTTTTATTACAGTTCATAGTTTTGAAAGAGCAGAAAAGAGCAGAAAATCTTATCTGATAAGATTACAAACAGTCACGTAACAAAATAATACAATACTTTGTAGCTTATCCGAAAGCCCATTAATACTTGTAATTAAAGTTTATATATAAGTTGCTTGTCAATAGAAGTATAATTACAGGCTGTGAGGCATTCCATCTTAGTCCACAGGGGTGGCAATGCATCTGTAACCTCATTTGATCACATTCTTGTTTCTCCGTAGGCTTCAGTAGCCACTTACCATCAGGTAGACTGTTAGTTAGTTTCTCACCGTAATCCAATAAAAAAAAAAGTGGATTTTCTATTGTTTCCCCATGACTCATAGGCCGAGATTACAGATTACACTTTGGCACATAGCCAAAACACCAACCCACGCGCCTTAAAAAGCCGGGCTTGCTCCCGAACATTACCAGATAATTTTTAAGGCTTTTCCCTCAGTCTAGCATAATGGGTATAACGCTCATGAAGTAATGATGTGACAGATGTTTACGCCGCTACACGGCTTATTTAAGTACAGAGATTATCGGCTTGGTTGGCACAGTAGCAAACTTATGGCTTCTGTTTTGCGTGTCGGGGGCTTAATTTCCTCTCTGTCGCCTCTCCTGAGTCCAAAGCAGCTCATTAGTAATTTGCAGCACTGGCTCCTAAATATGACCGAACCTGAGCTCTACGAAAAGCTAGAAGCTGTGTGATGTTCTATATTAGTTTTGCAAAAATTCCTACTCTCTTGCTTTCTGCTTAGGCTTTATGAACGGCCCAACATTAAGCTTCAACGAGATCTCCACCCCCAACAACTAAAGGAGTTAGGTGTATCCCAGAGATACACGTACATATTGTAAAGTCCGCCGCAGCTCTGCAGCTTACATTTACTTCACAAGGTGGTAGGACTCATTTTCGGCATATGAGCCGCCTGGGTAGATGCTTCCAGGGTAGTAGTAGTCGGGTTCCGGTTTGAAGGAAATCGAGAGCCAGTATAATTACAGGGTGTAGGGGATTCCATCTTGGTCCTCAGAAGTGACAACCCATCTGCAGCCTTCTTCGATTGAAGTTATTTGCAGGTTTCAGTAGCTACTTACCCTCAGGTAGACAGTAGAGATTAGTACGGATGTCTCATTATAGTTATAAAAACAAAAATCCGTAAAATATATCACTGAGTTAAAATATAAATAATTTCTGCTCATATTAACTCGTATTTAAGAATATATAGAAGAAATAAAAGGATACAAGTCAAAGCGTTAGCTCAACAAAACGCAAGGGTACCTCCATTATGCCCACCAACCCAGCATGGTGAGTATTTCATGACGTGCGTACTTTTGTTGGTGTTATCAGGAAAAGATTTATTTTTAGCAAAGGAAATTCCAATGCTGATATCCTACAGAGAGTTTGTTAGAGAAGTCATATTTTGTACCCTATCTGTAGTCACAATTTTGATAATAAAAATTAAAAATATTTCAAAGGATATTCTGATGCATATTATTGTAGATGGATAGACAGGCAAAAGTATCTAGAGAAATTTGTTATTTAATAGTTCCTTTTTACACTTATCGGCTCGAAACTCGAAGACATCTGTTTAAAAAGAAGCTCGTTTATAAACGAGGAAACGAAGCTGTTTTGTAAAAAGTATAAAACTACGGCGCTTTTCAGCTCTCTTTGTAGCTTCAACTGTAGTTATACTAAGCTTTTCTAGATTGCTTTCAGTATTCTTAGTACAGTTTTTGTTAAGCAATATTCTCTTTAAAGTATAGAAAGGGAAGAAGGAAAGAAATTGAAGTATGTTTTTACAATATATAATAAATTTTATAATTGTAAGAAAATAATGCATTTAAGTATTTATTACTGTCATAAAGAAGTAAGATACTACCATCGACATACCGCTTTTCGAGAGCAGCGATTTCAAATAATCCTCCAGACTTAAGCTAAGTCACAATTGAATTTAAAGGGAACGAGGAATAACAGAACAGAACAGGGAACAGAAAATAAAAACGACAACAGTTTTCCATTAAAAAAATCTTTCGATTCGACAATAAATTGTATTGAAGCAACTCTATTTTGTTAATACATAAGTTCTTTCTTATCCGCGTAAGAGCTTTCCGTCATTCTGAAAATCGAAGATTTTATCCTTAACCCTTTTTATATAGAAACCGAGGTCAGCTGTTTTCCTCTTCATTTGGAAATGTTCCATACATTATACACTACATATTCGATTTATTAAAACAATGTAAATTGTTTAGTAACTTAAGGAATTAATGTCACTATTAATATTTGTACGTAATATACTTGACTCAGAGTATTGGCATAATGTACCAGAACATTAAACGGGTCAATTTGTAAAGGACCAAGTGTTCACAGTATACCAGCGTAGAGCAGCAGTATCTATGATTTCTGTAATTCCAGTATAGGTATATACATAGGGACCTCAATTATATGCTAAGTAAACTCAACTTATGGCCGTTAGTTTTATTATACCATATATATATATATATATATATATGTATATATATATATAAATATCACCTTATTCTCTGAATGAAAATCTAACCTGCATAACGTATATTGCCCACGGCTCACTGATATACCAGATTTTAGCGATTCTGTGTGGCTGTCGGAAGAAAAGAATTGCTTCACCCTATTGACCTAGAATCCTACAGATGCGTTGTCACCCCTGAGGACTGAGATGGAATGCCCACAGTCCGTAATTATACAGGCTCTCTATAACTTTCAGACCGGAACATAACAATAGTTGCACTGCTGTTTGTCGGTACAAATGTGTAGAGAGTGTGATACCAACTCAGACTCCTAGCCAGAGAAGGAGTCTACTACCTGTTAAGAGACTGTTACTCTCACAGTGTGCTGTGTGAGTATATAATTACTACGTTTTATAGTAAATGTCTCTGTGTTTGTGTCTACTCTTACGGTACTGTCATATAACCCGAGCACTTGACAACCGCCGATAGTGTTCGAAAGTCGGTTGTGGTTGAAATCGGCCAGGATGACTGTGTATGATACAAAGACATCTACGACACCCATGACCATCTCCTGATGCAATTCTTTAATTCCTCAAGTAACACAGATTAGTTTTATTTTGCATTACAAGGCTTCTTACTAAACAACTTAAATCACGGATGATATATACATTTTGTTTTGTTTAACTTACATTCTTTGAATACTCATCTAATTATTCCAGCAAATGTCCAGTATTTATCAACATCGCCACGCTTGGTATGCAGGGTTTTTTTGCATTACCAGGTTGCACCTTAAATGCTGCGAGCCGTTACCGGTCTAGAAAGTATATTTCTGACATTTTATTTGAGATAGTAGTTTCGAAGGTCAGACGATACTGGTGGCAGAATCATTGCGAAACTTTCTTAAATATTTTAAAGATTTCTCGCTACACTGCATGTCACTGATTCGTTTTCCGCACGGGACAAGTATTTGCAGGGGCTACAAATACTTATTCCGGGTCTGGGTGTTTGTCCATGTGCATTTTATGTATGTCAACTGCCTGCGATACACGAGAAATTCCGACTGTGTGATATAAAATTATATTTAGGAAAGAAAGAAAAGAATAACAATTTATTAATGGCACATATACACTACAATATTATTACAGAAAGAAAAAAAATTAAACACATATTGTGTATTGAAATAATAAAATGAATAAATCAAAAAAAAATATGAACAAATTATTGTACAGTTATTAGTTGTATTGTATAGATACGAGAATATACTGTCTCCCAGGAAGTCGCTACATATTTGCGCTGCATTAGCACAGAACCACAGAGAAGCCAATCTCAAATTACAAAACTGTTTTGTCAGATAATGGAATATGATGTTGTTTGCTCTAAAATGTATATGAAGAAGAAAATTTCTAGAATAAAGTATACAAATATTTGTGTATACCAAAATTGTGCACATTTATATTTTGTACACACAATACTTACAAAGTAAATATTATTTCATAACTATTTGATTCATTTTCACATCAACTAAAAAAATAAACTGTCAATCCATAACTGGGAGGTGAAGAATTTTTTTTTCATTTTGTTTTAGTCCTTTCAACCCACTTTTCACCGGAGTTTATATTGGACAAGTGACACGTGGCGAGGCTGTCGCCATCTTAGAGTCTAGACCAACGATACCAAATGTATAAAGTTTAGAAAAATTCATCGGTATGTGCCTTCCACATAGGGGATCAACCTGGGGTCATATGATTCAAAGTCTAACTATTCGGCTATCGTGGCTAAAGAAATAAAAGAATTGAATTATATAGTCGACACATTGAACTGTGGGACTTCCCTACAACTCAATTCTGGTCGATGGTGGAAATTATTTAGCCGATTACTAGGGAGAGTGTACACAACTCCTGAGTCCGGCCTCCTTTTAAGCCCAGATAGTAACTTTCTATAAATTTTAAAAGCTCCTAGAAATATGCTTTTATAAACTGTCTGCACTAGTGTTACGCAAAGTTATTCCGTCGTTTTAAATGTTCACCCTGAAATATGTTTGTTAGTATTTAAGTATAAAAATATATGATTAATGTAGTATGTACCTACATTTTTATATTTATATAATTTTATTAGTAGTATGGTTTCATTCTGCGGCAACGCTTCTATAATACGTTTATCTCTGCTTAGCCTAATGGATGACTGGGAGAGAATGCCTTTAGGCATTAAGTCCGCCATGTATACCACTTTCTACGTAGTAGTTTAAGTTTTAGGGGTTAAATTAAAGAGCTTAACTATGAGTATTGTAGAATCTTTGTAATTGTATATTCAGGATTTACATAACTTACCTAAGATGTAGGTTTAAAATTACAAACACACATTCTTTTATCGTTGCACATTTCTTTATAATGTTTATCTCTGCTTTGATAGTAGCATGAGCAATATTACTATGAAAGCAGATAGTTGATAACTTATCACGAAACATTTATTGTTTTAATTAATTTAAATATAATATGTCTATAATTTAAAAAATATAATTATAAATAAACTTAATAAAATAAAGTTGCACATAATGTTTTTACTTGGTTTAATGAAATAACTTGACGTCTGTCTAGGAGCTCTTTCATGTAAAATGCCCAAGAATGATGGAAACTGAGCTAGACGTGAAACTTTGAGAATTGTAATATTGTCTGTATCAAATACAGATGTAGACATTCATTTGCTCCATACTGAAAGATTTTCTTCCGTGTTGTAGAGATGTTTTACAATCATGAATTGCACATGGACATACAAATCGAATCAGTGAGCTGGCTGGTATCGCAACCAATCGCTCAGACACGACGCGAACGGCACCTACCAGAAGTAAAATTATTTCTGCTACCATTTTGAAACAACAAATTCTAATAATTAATAAATAATAAAAAATAATTTGTATATTTTTAATATTTGTAAATACATGGTATACATAAACTCTTTTTTAAAACCATCTGATACTTGTAAGTATTTATTCTGATTTATTATATATGTATCTATTAATGTGTTTGTATGTATGTATATATCTTTGTAGGTATTTCTGTATACATTATAGTTTGTATTTGTATATCTATGTGTTTGTGTAGATATGTATACTTAAACATTTATATATGTTTTAATTATGTAGTATACTACTTTCTCAATTAGCCTTTTCATATTTATATTATTTTAAATTTGATGCACCTATCACCACATTTCTTCACGCCCTGGGTTGACTGTTAGAGAATGCCAAAAGGCATTAAGTCAGCCTTTTGTAATCCTTTTGGTGTACACAATAAAGTATAAATAAATAAATAAATGGTAGCCTAGTGGTCAGAGTGCTCGCTTTAGTTTCGGCGTGGCAGACCCTTCGTGGCCCCAAAACCACCTCAAATATTTGAGAAGGAGGCCTTTGCCCAGCCCAGGGCATTTACAGGCTGCTTGACTGACTGAAATCCTGTTTTACCAGCAAAATTTTCATTAAAATTGCATGAATACCGAGTGATTCATTTCTCTGTATTTACACAAAAGCGACTTCGAAAGTAGTTATTGGTTTTCAGAAATTAATTTGCGCAATTCGAAATCGGAGAAAAGCCAGCGATTGAATTCCTACGTTAAAATTACTTACTTTATGTAAGCAATAGTGGTTAGTAACGTTTCTGATTGATACTGACTGAACATAAATGCACATAAATGAATCGACCGCTGATTTTTGTAATTTATTTGTTACAATCTTGTCCGCTTGCAACTTCATCCGCGGCTTTCTGGTTCTCAGGATTTAAGATATCTATGGACTATTGTTTGGACTAAATTTCATTAAAATCGATTCAGCGGATTAACAAACAAACAGAGAGACAGAGTTACTTTCGTATTGATGATATTGGTGTGAAATAGTATGAAAATATTGATATTCTACTTAGAAATATAAAGAAATGGTATAAAATAGTATGGCGAAGATGGATTAAAAAATGTGTTCCACTGTAAGATTTTTATATGATGGAAGCGCTTATACAGATAGCGTTACTAAAAAAATAAATCCTGCACCCATTTATCATTAAATGTAACATCTTCGGTTATACGATTTTTTTGATTAGATGTTAATACCACCTCTATTTTAATTACAAAGGGGAATCAAGTTGCCATTCTAACCATGCGTGCGGTGCGTAGAGTAATGAAAAGTAATGTAGGGCTACTGAAACTATCGTAGACCCTTGATTTATGGAAAAATATTTGGACCTTACGTTAATATTTACATTTAGATCTTAATGAGAGACGTTATTTTTTTTAGCCCTGTAGGTAATTTCACAAACACCAAGTCCCGAAACAATTAACTATAGGCCATAGAAATATTATTCCGGACGAGAATCGATCGTGCAACACGTTGAAGAGACACATACCATGAGAGAGTATTACGCTTACTGTCGATGAGTAATATAAATAAAAGTATAATATTAATAGCATTATAACGCTACTATGTTGCTTATATTATGTGAAGTCAAACGGTAACCCAATAAGTGGTACGAGGTATTTTAGTACGTGGTTTTATTTTGTACGTGGTACTGGCACCTTCTGCTTTAACGTATCGTTCAGTGAGCGATGTAACCCGTGGCCCACTCCTCGCTAGCCCTCCCTATTTTGATTCTTACGAGCATTGCATGAATTATTGAGTAAAGACACACGAAAACTATTGTCTATTAACCTAGTTACTATTGCCTCTGAAGGTAGAGGTAGACGTTCGGACTTTCTTGTACCGTCTGCTACTGAAAAAGTAGTTGGAATAAACGCGCCCTGGCTTTACCGAGAATATTTTAACTTCTGCACCTCAAAAAATGTCAACCTCACCTGCCAGCTGAACACCCTGTTAGTATATATTTAAGTGAGGCTTCGACACAGTGGGGTTAGCTGGCATGCAAATTTCAATACTATTCAAACTAAGTCGAAATTAAAAACTGTGATTTTTTAACGAATTCTTCGTTCATTTTTATTTAAAACCCCACGATGTACCACCTTTTCCGCATGTTTAGGCTGCCTCTCTTCTGATCTCACTCGGAGCGGTCACCTGAAGCCAGTACGCTCCGCTATGTCAAATCAGCCATGTAGGTTCCTCTTGGTTCACCGTGGGTGACCACGCCACGGCTAAGCCTATACCCCTTCGCCACGACAAGGCCATAATCGGGGAAAATCAACTTAACAATGCACACACTACCGGATCAGGACAATCACGAATGTGGTGCTTTGTGAGATCGAAGATAACGGCTTGATGTTTGAGTTGTTAATAATCCGTGAGAAACACTACATGCCTCAAAATTACTTCACTTCTTCACGTTATTCAGTTTCCCTTAATTGATGAAAAGAACTGGAAGCTCGCGATTAAATTCTCATTTTAGGTTTCGTTGCTTTTTATCAGTCGAAAGTCATCCAATTAGCCATATATTTGATATAAAATTGTATGTAAATGTTCCACCGCTACGCAAAGGTATCCTTTAATTTCTTAAGAGGGATTTGGGGCCGGGTAGATTCCGTCACGATGCTACAGTGCTGGTTGGTGAACTTCACCTGTCGTAGAGATATGTTTTTTTATTATTTCTTAGACTTTGGAATTCAAACTGATCGAGAACGTGGTAAATCCAGGTCTAAAAATGGTTATTCACAATTAATTGATACTGACGCCGGAGATTGAAACCAGATAATCGCGTACTATTCCCCTGTAGCAAAAACATTATGCCTGGCTTTAATTTCACTTTCATTAATAAATAATACTCATATTATTATATATATTAGATAAACAATAATAATATACTTGTGAAATGTGTGAAATTACATTTTACTCGTTTAAATCTTATTCCGAATATATAAACGCTCGTCTTGGCGTAAACTTTTGTGTGTATTCGACATTCGGTAACATTAATCATAACGTAACACTTAGCACGAACAATGTTTGTTTTCTGCGGTGGCTATTTACAGCCATAGTCTGCCATCCATTATGAAGGCGTAAATCTTTTGCTTAATATTAATCAATTACAAAGGTGAATTAATCAAATAGTTATGTTTTCAAGATATGTGTTATAAAAAAATATCCTGCCGGAGGAAAGACTTAACAGGCATTTGGCATGAACGACGATTATATTGCTAAGTATAGTGGAGATGGATGTGGCTCATGCTTCTGAATATGATATTTAAATATTAGTGTTGAATAATAGCTAACAGTCCATCTTTTTTTATTAGATTGGGTCATAGAAAAATACTTACATAGAATATATGAATATGGGTAATAACATCGGCCCATGAACATCTTCAAACAACGTCAATCGAAGAAGGTTACAGCGGCGTTAATTGTATTGTATGGTCTGTAATTATATTGGCTCTTTAACCCTCCGGAATATAACATAGGTTGCATTGTTACTTAGCGGCAGAAATAACCAAAAGGAAGATTTTTACAGGAAAAAATAAACTACCTGAAATAGGAAGATAAATAAAGTTTATTTTTTAATATTATTTATTTATTTCCGTTTTTTTGCTTCCTGTAATTTTAGATGTCACTTTTACTCGAAGAATTTTATTTTGTTTTTGTTTTACACTCTGAAATTCAGGTTTCATACGGCCAACGGTATTAAATAATATAATACATAGTTTTATGCTCTGACTTAAAATTTAAGAAAAGCTTAAATTTTTAATAGACCGCCTAATTGAATGTTTGGCACAAAATAAACGTAATTTTCGGGTTCAGGGTACAAACAGTGTGATTTCAGATACAAATCTGATATATAGCTGATACAATAATAATAATAGTCTTACCTTTCATAAATAATAAGATTATTTTTTGCATATTTCAGAATTAAGTGTACCTTTTAATTTAAAGTACATATTCCGAGATTGGTTGTCGTCCATTAACTAGAATCGAGATGATGTTACGACGAGTGCAGAATGAAAATGCACATTTCCAATTTCCTATTCCCCGATGAGATTATGTCACAACGTTTCTAAAAATGGAAACCTATTGAAGACTTGATTTACCCCGCGATTTTGTTCACATGTAAGTCATATACTAGTTTCGTAGTGTGGGATGAGATGGATACAACATGCCGTTCCACTGAAATTAAATGTCACTCTGTAAGGTTTTAAAAGTCTTCAAAGAGAAAATGCCAGAAAAATCTCTTTATTGCAATGGCTGGCGTAATTACAATGTCAAATATGGCAAAAATATATTTTCAACAACAACAACAGCGTCTAATGACTGACGTGTTTGCGATCGTCCACTTGTCACCAAAGCGTGGCGATCTCGTTGAATCCTCCTGGTAAAGAGGCCTACTTTTAGTAGTGGACTCATCAAAAGTCTGCTGTTTAGAAAGGTTAGTAAAGATGAAGGTGTAAGAGTAATTCTCTTCCTTTTTAATTTTTTTATTAGCCTTTATAAATCCAGTGCTGGCCGAAGTAGATCTCATGACAGCACCAAGTAAAACTATCATGAATTGAAGATTTGCCCATATTCACCACACTAACTTAATACCGTTACGAACTTTAGCAGCGTAAAATCAATATATAAATACCATAATTATTACTTTTTCTTTTACAGTCTGTATATAAGTCCACTGTTGAATATAGGCCATGAAAGCGCCAACAAAAGCTGGCATGCCGTACAAGGAAGTTTTGCCCAATACTCATCAAACTGAGCAGGTGGGTTGATGAGCGCAGTGCCCCTTAGTACTTGAGATGTTAATGAGATGCTGCTCCACATCAATAGGTTATAGCATAATTTTTATCTCCATTAAGAGTTCTCAAGTTATGACCACGCGGACGAGGCCGCGGAGGCAGCACTGGTTAATGTATAATAACATAATCGGTATACAGGTTGATGAAGAATGAGTAGAAGAAGAATCAATATAACATAAAGCCAGTATTATTAAATTTATATGATGTATATGTGTCTATCGATTATCTCGTAGCGGACGTTGTAGATACGTGGCAGTTATGTTTATACAATTGCGGTCGAGTGGAATGTCTGGAATTTTATTAATACCAAATAGCTTGAGGTTATAATGAATTTCAAACTCCAATATTGAATTATATGTTATTATTCTAACCGTATGTTATGCATTGTAAACTTGTGTTCGCTTAACAATTTCTTCCATCATCATTTTGAATGTTATATATGCGATGATTAGTAATTAAGAGCGAAAAAAAGAAGAAATAATATTTTATTTGCAATTTTTTTTTCACACTAGGCGAGCCTGTATCGAGAAGACCAAACTACGATTTAAATACTAAACATTTTAGTGCATGTAGTTAATTTGTAATTGTATGTAAGGCATAATTTAGAAAATTTTTCATTAAATTGATACATAGTCCCATTTCTTGCAAGTTAAGTAAAATGTACCTGTAGATTAGTATTGGTTTGGGTATTATAGGCAACATAACATAGCAAGCGAAGCAGATTCGGAAGCCAGAGCGATGCAACGCGATTTAGTTAGATATGTCGTTCGTGTTGAGCTTTATAATGATATTTTCTTATGTTCTTACATTTTGAGGTTCAATGCCTTTTTTTAAGAGTTGAAATCTATTATGGATACCCATCCCCGGGGGGACAGCAGGGTTATGTCGGACTCCTCACTAAAATCTCACGGTGGTCACCATTATCGCTGACAAGGAGTCACGGGATCTCCGTTCGGAACTTCTCTTTCGATTGACTAAAATTGCCCCGTCCCGGGCAGTATTGCTCAGCCCCCACCACCGCGATGCTACCATAATGGCTCGAAACCACTTCGAGCCACCGTCTTCCTCGGGGTCGTCTTAATGGACATCGGTAGTCCGCAACCCCTGCGGCCTAACCAAACATTTCAAAAGCCTTTAATAGAAACTTTGTTACCTCTACGAAGAAGCCGTCAACGAACATATTAGGCCTGCTACTTGAAATAAACAAACAAACATAAACAATGCAGTGCAAGTGCAGCAATAGCATCGCTGTAAAATAAAATTTAATAAATTGATTAAGTAAAAGTTATCAAAGACCATGAAAGTAGAAAACAAGCATGTAAACCGTGACTTATTTACCCTAAAAGTTTTCAAATGTTTAAAAAAAACATATATCTTTGGTATGTTTTTTTCAACATTTGATTTTGTTGATTGAGATTGTGTTGATAAAAAAAATAATAGTATAACATTAACTGTATAGTTGAATCGGAAAAGTGTTTGTTTTTCTTTTTATAATTTAAACCCACAAAGACATACCTGGTCTGGAGAGAAGTAAAAAGGACCAGATCCCAGAAATGTCCTTATAACCTTCTTATAGAATATTAAACTAAATGACTGCTTCATTGATTACATAAAATAAAACAAAATATCTTCCATTTTCGTATAAAATATTAATGATATTATGCCGCATTGTAATGTCCAAGTCTTTGTGGGAGAAACAATACCCTTTAACATTTGCAAGTCTTTGTCTCAAAGTAAGGATTTCCCTGGAGCCTTTTTACAAGAAGTCGTAATTTCAGTTAATAATTAACACCGAATTGTATTGTAATCGGGTCTTTAAGCATCAGTTCACTAACAAATCCAGCCACTGACAATAAATTTAAACTATAAAAGCATTATGGCGTTACTTGTACTCATTTGTATTGAATTTTTTACACAAAAAAGAACTTCGTCAGAATGTATGTAACGTGACGTATAAAAATACAGTTTTGATTTTCCAGAAAACACTGTGGAATTAGAATTATGATAATATACTTAGATCTGTTTAGTACTTTTACGATATTTTTCAAATATAAATTCTGGTACAAAATATTTTACATTGCATGGTAAAAGGATAATCAAGTTTGATTTCCTTTCTCTTTCAATCCTCTCTGTCCAAATCTCGTTGGAATTAAATCGCTTTTGGCGATAAGACCGCTCGTCGTACTCCTTTAAAGTGAAATTATTTACTTAATACACTTCTGTATGTTTTAGTGAACAATAGAGTATTTTGAGTCTATGTATATAAATATTTATTAACAGGTACGATGTTGTAAACACTAGTGGCAAAATTTCTGTTAGATTTCAGACATTATATGAGCGTACAATCCAATTCGTTTGATTCCAATTTGCAAATGCGTTTGTCTGTCGAAATAGTTTTCCATTGGAAATTTCACTGTGACTCACGAAAAACATATAAAAAATATGCTATGTTCATGTGGGGTAGAGCCTCTGCCTGGTCACCAACCTGCACATGCCCCTTATTTCTATTACAGTTCCATATTTCAATTTAATAATAAATAAGTTTGTTATAGTTTGTCATTTTAAGGGCTGTTTTAAACGCTTTTTTAGATTTTGTTACATAATCTAATAAATCCCCTATGCCACAAACTATTTTTAAAAAAAAATCCGTATGACATCGTTGCTCTATAAAATATTAGCGTTATTTTTAAATATGGTTTAGTTAAATATGGTTCGAGACATAAACGAAAATATGTCTTGGATATTAAAAATAGCACGTTATGGTTTAATCCAAGAATAACTTCACACGGTATTTTTGTGAAATATTTTTTTTTGCATAGCGGCGATAAGGCTCCAGGTGTCAAATTTGGCGGTATGACGATCGGCGTTATAACAAGATCTACAGTCATTTGTAGGAATTTGTTTACTTGCACAACACACAGTTGTTTGTGTCTAACCGAAATAGAAGCCTGCCACGAATAATAGTCCTAATTGTTTAGCACCAAACGACATTTATTTCGGAATAATTATTTTATCAATTATTAATCGTAAATTCAACTTCAATCGAATATATTTATCCGCCACGCGCTTCGTCAAGAAGGTGAACGAGATACTTGATCCACAACATGCTCAAAAAAATATTATTCGAATAATCCGAATTTTTTTTTATTCTCCATCACAAGACAACATTCTTGATAAATAGCCTATATTTGTAGTTTGTGTTTTGTATTTTATCGTATTGACTATTAACAATCCAAACCGTTACATTTTTTTTTATTTTTATGGGCTATGGAGCTCACCTGATGATACAAATCAAGTGATTACCGACGCCCATTTACATCTGCAATATCAGAGGCGCTGCAGGTGTGTTGCCGGCCTTTAAGGATATTTGGGGGGAGGGAGAGGAAAGAGGGAAGAAAGCAATGGGCATCTGGTTACCTCGGTCACCGAACAAAACACCGAAGCACAAGATGTCTCTTCTTCACGCCGGTGTTCTGCAAGAGTAATATGGAATTAATATATCTATCAGTATATTTTTTAACAGATGTCGTTTAAATTATTATGATTCATCTAAGCAACGATGCCTTTCTATAGTATCGCAGTATATACATCTTCCAAAATATGACACTTGGACACCTAAGCTCATATCCACGTAGGCTTCATACCCTACGTGAACCCATAAATTACATTAACTTATGAAGCCACACGTTTGTCACTGTGGGTTGCTTAATGCTATTACGTTTCGGTGAATATTTAACTTTTAGTTCACATTTAAATAATGAGGTTATAACAATTCAACTATTTATAACCAAATCCTCGGCTACCTCACATACCGAATGAAACGCAGAACCACAGGATGCAAAGCGAAAGGAGGCAATAGATCAGGGGGCTCACTTTATGGTAAGTGATTACCGACGCCCTCGTACATCTGCAACACCAGATAAGTAATTAAATTCCCACAAAGGTCAAGCTGCTTGCTCTTAACTGAAACATTCTTTTATTTCTGTGAAATTAAACAGATTTTGTATATTTTCGACACTTTTTAATTAATTATTAATAGAGTTGCTTAAAAACTAGAAGAGGCATCGGTAATTTCTGCCGAGTTGAATCAATGGAAAGTCTATTGTTATGACAAGGATCGGTATAGCGGAACTTATTACCTTTTACATTACTACTTTCATGTAGAGGATACAATTTTTATCATGTACTTTTTACTACCTAATCAGGAACAAAAAGTGTTGGTAATGTAATTTGTACTACTCTTTTTGAAATAACAATTCGTCTTATCCTACTATACTAATAAATACCTACAAAGGGGTAGGCAGAAACACAAGTATCAATAATTGAACGATTTGATTGATTCAATAAGTGGGGGCAAGTTTGATTGGTACAATAAGGGTTGAGACCCAAGGGACGTTGGTTGCTTTTACGCGCGGAAAAAAGATTTCTTTGGCCTACAGATAATTGTTTTGGTTGCAAATGTATTTGTGTGTTGGAATGACACATTCACGAAAAATCCTAGTGTGGTGTTAACTTGTTGTATGAGATTTTTATTCTCATAACAAGTTGCATGCTGCCAACATGTCAGAGGAAGTCATTGCTAACTTGTTGATTCGACAAGTTCTGCTACTATAATTTTAGTTTAAAAGAGTGATAAATAATGATGGAAGAATATTGCTTATATATTACTATGTTTAAATAATACTTGTTAAAACCATGCTTGAGCGATAGCAAAAATTGTTAACTGCAATTTTAATATAATTTAGGGGACATGTAAAGTTAGAAAACCCGCACAGGACCAGCGAGGCGGACCCTTCTTCGAAATCCTCTGAAATAATAAGAGGAAACTTTTGCCCAGCTATGAAAAATTTACACATTTATTTATTTAATACCACGCAGGCGAATGCCTGGCTCAAGAGAAGTCTTATTTGAGGTAAAAGGTATCTTATATCTTATACCAGGGCGTAATCAACGAGAACATCTTTGTTAAATTTTATTCATATCCGTTCAGCTCCTTAAGCCTGATTTACCGATGAATACTACTATATAACATTCCCTTTTGGAACATTAAATAGAAAAAAAAATGTCTATCGCACTTCTGGAATCATAAAGAAATTTTGGTAAACTGTTCAAACATGCATGTAATACGAATATATAATAACTCGGAGCCCACTTGCCTTCTAGAATGTTGTGTTGCGGATTTGAAATAAAATACACAGTGTTTTGCGCTCGATTGAATAATTTTCGTATCATATTAACGTTTCGCTCTATTGGGCATAGGAAGATGCGAACTAGAGATACAATACAAAGGGTATTTGCGTGGAAAATTATACATGAAAACAACTTAAGCTTTAAACGTCTAGAGTTTTAAAAAGATTTGTTAAAAATTAAAAAGCAAGTCGGTTAGCGAATCGTATTATACTTATAAATTATAATTATAAGTACGTTTTTATTTGAAATTCAAAAGAAGAATCTTTCAATCCCGGACATAGGCTTACCTAACCCTAGTCTGTGGGATTTCGGTTGAATCAAAAAGACTGGTTGACGGGGAGCAGCTGGACCAGTGCGAGGGTATCGGCACTGCGGTTACCGACCTGCTTGCTTAGAGGGATGAGGTTGCGCAAACCTCCCTTGAAATACATGCCGGCTTTTCTTACCGCATTTGGAGAGGGCTGTGTTCAGCGTTGGACTAATGTAGATTAATGTAGTTGTAGTCGGATCCTCTTAAGTTTGACACGTTAGCCAGTAGAGCGCTACACGCGTACAAGATTCTCAACCTTTTGATATTTTTCTCTTTACAATTCAATAACAGTACACATTAGACAATCGCAGATTAAAAAGTCTGTGTAACTCGTGACGTGTTGCAACGATAGAAATTCTGTTGTTATTATACGATAAGGGTTAATATATGTTATTATATACGATTATATAAGACAGGTCTGTGTTGTACCGACGAAAGAATCTGCTATATCCTTTCAGCCCGTGGGTGTCATAAGAGGCGGCAGACGGTGGGATAATACCAAACATAGTCCAAGGAATAATATGAAATAAAAAAGTATTATTTCGAGGACGTATAATTTATTTCTTAAGTATTAAATAAAGTGAAATTACAGGCAGATAAAATGTGTTTTTAGTCTTGGTATAGCCCTGGGCAGGGACATACGTGACTATTTGAGATCAATCTCTGGCGCTGGCACCAATTAATTGTTAATAGCAGTTTTTAAACCGGATTCACCACGTGCTCGCTTGACCCGTTTGATGAAGGCCATCGTGATGAAAAGGGCAAGTCAAAAATATTATAATAATAGTAAAGAAAATTCGACATTATGAGAAGTTCACCTACCCAAACTGTAGCATCGTGAATATATGTGACTTGATAGAATAGTAAGGTGCTCCAAATCCTTCTTAAGAAATAAAAAAGAGGTCATTGTCTAGCTGCGGGTATCTACAGGCTGCTACGTCCTTTACATTATATATGACAAAGTAAATAGCTCACAACTACCCAGCTCTAGTTAAACGAATATAAAATAAATATGTCGTACAAATTGCCGTACTGGTAAGAACTAGTAGCAATATAGATTATAAGAAACTCGTACGATTTCGTAGAAATCAGAGGTCTCTTTTTAGTAAGATTTTCTTTAATACATTTCTTTTTGTAACGCCAAATCGAAACATATTAAATATACTAAATCAAGATTTGGCAGCGAAGTCACGTTTAAGAAATTTAGCTTTTTACTGAACAAAAGTAATATAACGAGTCGTTATGTTTTTATTAATTTTTCTTTACGACCTTAAGGACACTGCGTGATCATCGTTATCTGAAGTTTAGCGTAGCAAGACCCAGTCTACCTACGTGTTACCGTTAATTTCCTATTGAAGTTGTAATTTAATGACATTCTTGAAAAGGTTACGCTTCGCATACAATGAATATTACACTAATATAAAATAAGATCTCTTGACCGTAGGTATACTTACATTTTAGCATTTTCAACCCACTTGCCACCAGATCTGATTTGGAACAACGATAATATTCTGGAAGAATGGAACAGGATGTATTTGTTAAATAAAAATTCGAACTTAGGTTGCGAAAAATTCACAGGTACGACCTCTCCACATTCTCTATAATCTCTCTCTATCTGGGATTAACCTATTGGCAGAGATCGTACTCGAGTCTACTGATTCAGAGGTAGATCCCTTGAAGATGACAGTATTACAATTAATTCTACTATTATTGGATAGCGAAAATTACTATATCTTGAAATAAATGAACGCCATGTCCATTTCATCGATTATTTTTAATAGCTAATTAATTAGACAAATAAAAGTATTATTAAAATGTTCAGAATGCCTAATCAAATATATCAAAATGTTTGGGATATTTATATAAAATTACCCTCCGATTGTATACAAATATACACACATCAAAAACATAGAAAACACATATTACTTAAAATAATATATAAAAAATAATTAAGATCCACCAGACCCTCGGCAGACCAAACAGCCGTGGGTTAGGTTAGCTTTCTGAGTTTAAGCTGGAGCAACCTGTCACGAAATCCCAGCCGCCACAGATGTTCCGAGTAGCTGACTGGGATTAACCCGTTTACAGAGACGACTATCGAAATAATTTCAGTCGGGGGAGGTACCCCACATGTCGATCACCTCGTGAGTCATCCCGATATTTTGTATTCTTGTCTGTTTCAGCTTTCACGAGGATTTCGTCATAGAGTACATTATTAATAAAATGACGCCCGATTAATGATGTTACCGGCAAAACCAATTAATTACGATTGTTTTATAAACAAAAGGCAAATAAATGGTTAACAATTACAAATACAAACACTTCTGTGTCGCATTAGGCACGAATCATGAAGTATATAAATTTATACGTAGATTTTGTAAATTGTCGATAAAGCGAAGGCTTGATATTGAGTTGTGAATATTCTGTGAGAGCGGCGCCATGTGCCACTGATCGATCTACGCTGCGATGCCATTCTCTAATAAAGGCGATCGAGATGCATACTGGAGTAGAGAAAATAAGTCTCCAGTTATTTATCTTGGGAATACGTATTATCTTAAATAACAAACAAAACAGATAAAACTACTCAAGATATGTCATAATAGTTAGTTACCGAATTTAACGGTTTACAGATTGAAATAGAAGAGTTAATTCAAGGTCAATCAAATTATTACACATTATTTACAAATTACAAATAATTTAAAAATGTCTTAATGATACGGAAGTATACCTTATTATCTATACAGATCGAGATTTTCATTTGGCCAAACCAATTGGAGCATTTTCGCATCTCCGGAAGATTGAACGTAATGGGGGGCAAGCTTCGTCTCAGGGTTTGCTCCTGGACGACACTCACGACAAGTAAAGGGGTAGTAGAGTTTCGGCACCACACTGTTAAAAAATGATTATAAATTTAAAAGAAAATTATGTTACTTCACTTTTCAAATAAAACATGTTTTTTCTAGAGATAGAAAAAACTATTATGGTTGTCAAAATAAATAAAATTCCAAATAAAGAGAAAGTCTCTGTAGTTGAGTGTATAGCAAGAATTCTCTTGGGGGACATTTTTTCAAAACCTATTTTCGAAACACGACTGTCGGGTCGCCAGTGAGTTTGTAAACAGTTTCACTTTGTTTTAGCTAAGGTTTCATTTCAGAGGAATAATTTTTCGGTCTGATAATATGCTGTAAAATATATTTAAACTAAGGTATTTTGATTAAAGAGACAATGTTTTTGGACCCATTGTGCGTATACCAAATTAGTTCAACTAATTGTTCAGACACTTAAACAATGGCACTTGGAACGTTGCGTCGTAATGACGCACAAATTGCGCATTCAACCCCATTCGCCATACTGAGCCTTAAAAGGCTTCAGAATGAATTTGAAGCATTTCATTAAGAGCGTTTAACGTCTTTGTTGCCAAAGGTTATTCAAAAAAGTACGACACTAAAATTATTTTTATTCTTACATAAATAGAAATGGATTGAAGCACTAATAATATAAAATAGTATTTTCTTAGCTTGATTTGACCAGTGAAGTGAAAGTATAATTATTAAATCAATTAATTTAATTATAGAAAATTATTATTACTACTTGTCCAGGTTCATAACACGTTTTATTTATTTAATTATATATTGAATTATAAAATATTTTTTTAATAATAATTATCACATTAAGTGAAGTTTCACTAACACAGTATTCATCTAGCAAAAGATATGAAATAGTTACTATTATTAACAGTAAGTAGTTGTTATCAAATTAACAAAAAAAAAACGTTAAGTTGCGCAACATAATCCGCGAAAAAGGGCGAGGCAACCTCGCAAATATTGTTTAATTTCTATCTACTTCCGAGTTTGAAGGAGTATCTAAGAGCACAGAGATTTGAAGATGCTGAAGTAATGGTCGCAGCAGTATAGCAATTTTTAAGTGCTCAGGACGAAGAATTCATTATGATGAGAATTTTAAGGCAATAAAAAGACATTCTAAGAGTTAAAAGGTGACTATGTAGAAAAACAAAACGACATTTAATAATAAGTTTTAATAACCTGTAGTTCTTACTTTTTATTAAAATCCGTAGACATAACTGAACCCTATTACTTTTATTTAATCTATTTCATATTATAAAATCTTTATAAGTGTAGTAATTTTTACTAGTCTACCAGAAATCTGAAAAAAACGTATTTCTCATGGTTAGAAAGGCTTTTTATTTAGTAACACTATAATTGCTTCTGCGACCCTACCCTTTCAGAAATAAGTGCGAAAATCCTTTACGTACCTTCGACTATACATCCGCTGTGTGCGAGCTCACGCTCTGGAGGTAAAGTCCTTTTCAAAAGTCTCTGTGCTAACCTGCCATGCATTTACCAACCATGCGTTCAATGCATAGCTTTACGCAGGATTACGGTACTGAGTATTCTTTAGTTCAATTTAATACTAGAGACTTTCAGTTATATTTATATTTCGTCATAATCTAAACTTAAAATGCTGTAAAAGTTTAAACTGCTTCAAGATATACTTATTAAGTGTGTAAGCTTCTGTGGTACGTTTTTGTTTTTTTTATGGTTTTTTTATTACATTTTATTCTGGAAATAATAGACATTAAATACTATAACAACAAAATGCATGGGTCAGCTGACAGGCTATATATAATTAAAAATAATTAACAAAATGAATCAGTGTATTTCGTTTTTTATTTTCGATAAGAATATTTTTTGTTCCACTTTCTTTTCCATCAGTTAAGGAAATTAACGGTAAATGTATTTCAAGCAAGACTAATAATTACTATAGAGCCTTCGAAGGCAAAACTGTGTATGAATGTCTGCTTCATGAAATAAAGTCTAGTACTGTGAGGATCGACCACACGAAACACAATTAAAATAATTCAACAGGGCTCTTATTTTTGGTTAAATGTTACGGTCTAAATTACATACGAATATATTTTTCCATTATTTTGATATTACTTTGTTACAAGCGAAAAGTACCCAGAGTTGGAGACTTTGTGCTCATTGAGAATGGATAATAAAACAAAACTATATAGTTTCAGAAATTAATTTAGTTTTCGTGTATATAATGTAGTATTGTGTATAAACGCAAACTATCTATGTAAAGTCTTCGTAGGTACGCACTTTCTAATTAGTTTTTAACAGAATTTTTTACAGACATACAGACATAACAGAAATAATACAACATAAAATTAAGAGCAACGAATGCAAAGCTATTATGAAAGCTATTAAGCTATACATTTGGTTTATTGTAAAAGTAGCTTACATACTCCATTATATTTGGTTTTAAATATAAATGATTTTGTCGCGATTTTGCTATTGTTTTTAATATATGATTCCTAAATGGAGAGTCATAAATCACCCATGGAGCCGACGTATGCAGAGGCTGCTAGTTCACTTTAATTGATAGAGTAAAATTGATTAGATTTCCACGCATGCTATTGTTGTTATGGCGATTTTAAAATTATATTGGTAGTCCGGAGAAGGATAATGAAGGAATACATTCAGACAGAGTTACCGACACTATCAATTATTATTCAGGAAAAGCTTTTTTTTTATTATATTGAAGTGATTTCATCGAATAATTTTAACTTTTAAATTATCGGTAATGCGACTGCTTTGTCATGGTTTCGAGGAGACTGATTTTTATTCTTTGACCTTAACCAGGTAATGCTTTGACTCGCGAGTTGTTAAATCGCCCTCATTTGTGTGGTCATCGTGGAGATGTTATGTCTTTAGATAATGTCGTTGCTAAGCTTGAAGTTAGTAAAGAAATATTGTTCGTGACTAAATAAATCTCCAAAGAATACTCGGACTATAAGCATAAAGAAATGGTTGGGAAAACGATTCGTAGGAGATGAAAGCGTTAACAAAACTGAGAAGGAATTAAAATAAATGAGAGCGACGTAGATCTCGTAGAATGGAGATCCGTAGACTCCAATGACTCGTATGAACATTGAAGCTAGGTATGAAACGAGCTAAGCGGCCTTATTTGGTTTTGCATTCCTGATTCACGGATGGCAAACAAAGTTTATGTTTGTTAATTAAATAAATATTATGTATAAAAAAATATGCAATTGATAATAAATAAAATAAATTGAAATAAGGTCTTACGTTCGTATGCTCAATAATGGCGTTGTCAGAAGTTTTGACCACAGCCCACAGAACTTTTCAACACATCTCTTTGAGAACATCGTAACAGGTTGTCGTCATCGTGGCTTGTCGCTACAAAGACTACAATATTACATCAAGCCAACGATAATGATCGTACATAAGTTTGCAAAAAGTCATTGGAACGAGCTCTTCACATAGGAGATGGGAACTCGTGTGCTCGGGGTCGTTTTTTTATGGGAATGCTGGCAAACGATGATAAGTGATTGCCGACGCCTATGTATATATGCAACACCAGATGAGCTGCAGGTGCGTTGCCGGCTTGGAAGGCAAGGGGGAGTGGGACGTTACTCACCGATTGAAGACATGCAGGTTACGTCACGAGGTTTTCTTTCACCGCGGAGCGTGTGGTAAATACGTCACTTAAAATTTCTCTCAACAACTTTAGTGGCCCTGACCACTAGGCGTCCACGGCTCTCACATTTATCAATATTAACATAATATAATTAGTAAAGAAACTTTGACTCACGGATTAAATAGATCGGGACCAATTTTAATCGCACACATTGTTGTTACCTCTCACCTTCTGTATAGATCATTGGCGTCGAATGGTTTATATTTCCTAAAGGTTTCCTCACGATGCTTTCCTTCAACACCGAGCACCGTAAATAGTAGTGATGCCAGTAGCGGAGATCAAACCCACGTCACTTGCGCTGAATGAAACTAAATTGAGCACCCTGACCACTACGCTACCACGTAATATTAGTAAATCATGTTATAAACAAAATAACAGTTCAGTATGTCACCTTAACATAAAATACGTTTACTCAACTGAATAGATGCACGGCAATTTAACTTGGCGAAGTAATTGATCATCGTTTCAACGTTAATAATGAAACAATACTAGTCCGTGAACGACCCACTGCAATAGATTGACAATTATCCCGAACCACTTGCAAACGGATCCAGGGCAAGGGCGGCGGGTGCAATTGCGCCGGCATCCGACATGAATTTTCTGGAAGGAAATTTTCATAATAATTGCCCTGCTACATCCCCGCGCCCCCACCCCATCGTCCTTTCAGTTTTCATGGAAGATAATTGTCAGTGTTACGTCGCAGTCTATTAGGTAGAAGATATAATTTCGTAAAAGAGTATAGCTCGTTTTGTAATAAAAATGGGAGTTTGTGACGCAACCAATTACTGCGGTGTCGTTGGTTTGATACCTCTTATCGCGGATCGTTCGCCTGCACCGACCAATCCTACTTACTGCGAAATTGCTTGGTCTAACTTTCCAGAAAACGCGAAATCAATATACTAGTAGCTATAAAATTTAATTTCAGTTTAATTATTTTGTTATCTGTGAAATTGATTTGTATTACGAAACATTTATTTTAATTTACATACGGCAGATGTCAGAGTAGTCGCTTTTATTTCATGGTACTCGAGTGACCAGGGTTCGAAACCTGCAGTTAAATTGTTAATTGCAATGTCATGCGAACAATTTCTCAACAACGTTGTTTTCCTTCACCGACGCGCTCGTCGATAATATAGAAATAATTAAAAAAAAATCGAAATCATGTCGAAAAGTCTTTTCGGTTCTAGAACCCTTTCAAATATTAAGAGAAGGTCGTTGCCTAACAGTAGAACGTTAAAGGTTTTTTCTTTAAAGATGACACATGCCATGAGGTGCTGGCATAAGAGAATTGGTAAACCAGGTTCTATCCCAGTGGATGTTGTAAAAGACGACTAAAGGAAATGTCAAAAAATATCCAAACAGAAATAAGCAGACATTCATCATTAATTTGTTTTTTACTTTCTCGTAAAGTAATGTTTAAACATTGAAACTTCATTGTTGTTAATACTGTATAATGTTTGTCTAATTTACTAATTAACAGGCACAAGGATTTTGTTTGCACACGCAAGTTATTTAATTAAATCTGAAGCAACATCGTTGTTTAAATTCAAGGCCACGCTCGCTCCAATGTTTATCCTGAAAATTAGCCTGTCTGATCTTATTAATAAATGTTTAAACAGATAAGGATAGTACATTTACATATATACTGGTAAGCTACGGGTTACGGGGTAGGTAATTCTTAGTAGGAAATTATCGTACAATGTGGTGTGGAAAATATACAGACTTTCTCTTCAAATATCAACCTCTCCTGGATTAACTAACTAACGAGAATCTAGCGATAGATAGGCCGCGATAAATTCGAAACCGAAAACCACAGACCAGAGATGGTGAGCAGCATTATTAATAAAAGGCACTGCGCTCACCAACCTGGCTGCCCCACGTGGTGAGCATAGACAAATTTTCCAAGCATAGCATACTATCCTTTTTTTGAAGCTTTCATGAAAAGGCTTAAAATTTTATTTATACATACTATACTACCATATAATAAAAAAATTATGAAGTAACGTTACTATTTATAAGTGAGCAGATGTCAATAGATGGTTTTAAATTTACTGCCTCCTTTACTGCTAACCATTTGAGTGCGAAAACCCATTATACGACGCTTTCTCGGGGCATAAATGTCAATTTCTAGTTATAACGCGTGAGGTCACGCTCACAGTCTCTCCATAGATTAAATGAAAATGCTGAATGTTTATTCATAGAATTTTAGCTGTACTCAATGTCTATTGTACATTTAAAACGTTGAAGAGAGTTAGTAAAATGACTGATATATTGAAAATAATCGTAACTTTTGAATAAGCTAGTATTAGCTTGTGGCAAAGGGCAAAGACGAATTTACGTATTTAGTCTATGTAGTGTTTTTTTTTTCTATAAAAAATATGTTCACTTTTTTTACTTACCTTAACGACAACATACACTCCAGATTTTTTTTTATGCACATCTTTGGCACAGTTCCTTTTGAATGATGTAACTTTCATTTCTCACCTTTATAATAAATACCAAAAAAGGTACCACAATTTTCTCTAATTTCAAAGGAGATAATTCTTCGCTGCCCTGTCCCCTCTTACGTAGTGTGTGTCTATTTCTGTGTGTTACAAATTTTTATGTGTAATATTAATAATGTAGAGTTTTCGTTTCATAAGTCGAATAATAAAAGATAATCAATTTACCCTCCATATTTTACAAGCTTTCACTCATCATATTATTGTAACTACAAATTAATGTCTTATAATTTGGAAATAAGATTAATTATGAGTTTTATTTTTTGCCTTGCTAAGATTATAGGCGAGCTTCTTAGGTGATCATAGGTGGTAGAAAATTATTCTTCAAGAAAATTGCCTTCATATTTTTATTAACATCTTGTACGATATCTAACTTCTGAATTATGATTTTGTATTAACATTTTTCCTGAGTAATTCTCGTTTCATTCGAATAAGCAGTCAGAGCAAGATATTCAAAAATAGCCGTATTGGTCTAAAAATGAATAATATAGGATAGAGCAATTCCACGTAATTGGTAATGTCGCGACTTAAACTTTTCTTACCACAGTTAGTCTGAGTATTCCTTGTAAAAAGTGTTAGTGCAGCAACACTTTACTTTTCATTAGCTCGAGCATGTCGAGACATTTTCTATGTTTTTCGATTTAAATTAATATTTATTTATGCGTGTTTACTTTGATATCTGATATTTTTTTTATTTTAACATTAATTATACCAACACAAACTAGAGAATTTGCCTATAAGTACGTATATGTAAGACTAACATAAACATCAATGAATGAAAGATTTACATTTGATTAAGTTACGGTCTTAGTGTTAAGTTGATAGCTTTAAACTTCCTGTGGCGGTCGTAACAGATACCTATAGGTAAAGACCAAAGACTTCTACTAGTATATAGTAGCAGCCTGTAAATACCCACTGACGGGCATAGGCCCAAATATTTGAGAGGGTTTAGGAGCCGGGAACGCTCTGCCACGCTTCTCTAGTGCGGGTTGGCGTACTTCATATGGCCTCTAAATAATTATTATGTCTCAGACATGCAGGTTTCTTCACTATGTGTTCCTTCACCACCGTGCAGGGGGTACATACATCAGTCACGATATTGTATTTGGTATACACAAGTCTTTGGTAAAGATCTGAAAATCTCGTGGCAATCTCCGAGAGCAAGCCCGGCAAGTAGAAATGAGCGTTGCGAAAACCCATTTGGCTACGCTGAGTAGTATCAAATAGAGATCTTAGTAATCTCTGCCTACCCCTATGAGTGACAGGCGTGTGTTTATATTTAAATAAGCACTTTTGTCTCTATACACAATACCTCAGTATCATCATCAGAAGTTTAGAAATGTTTAGTCCCTTGAACACACTTTTTCCAGAAGCTTATTTGGGACAACGTGACAGGAGATAACCCTGTCGCTGTCTTCTTCATCGTCGTCTTAATGTCCAAGCCAACGACACAAATCATACATGAGTTTCGAAAAAGTCGCATTAGCATGAGTCCTCCACATAAGGGATCCAAATAGAGTCTCCTGATTAGTAGGCAGATCCCCTAACCAGTCGACTACTGTGGCTTGTTTATATACTCGTATATTTTATATACAAATAAGTAAATACTAACACACTTTCAATGTACCGTTCAGTAGACACTTTTGCCACAAAAGTGACCAGCCAGTTGCCATAGATGTGACCAACCAGTAGTAATTTCGGAGAGCATGCTCGGATAGTTACATTGATACAAACGGCAAATGATGTCTGAAAGTTTAAATTAGGCTTAAAGTATCTCAGAATGTTCGATATAATCAATGTCATTCGACCCCAATGTGAAGAGAAGGGACGAGGTCGTCCCGTCGTGTTCCATAATAGACACTTGAAATTCAGCGAAAGTGTCTGGATAGGCGTGACAGTGGACCTTATTAGAACACAATAGGTGAGTAGGGTTCTGCCAGCTAAAACAAAGAAGTCACTGTAAGATTTCCATTATTTTGAATAAAATAAAAACTGTACTGTACATAATATGCTTTCGTATTGTATAGTCTTTTACATTAATTAGCCGAGTGGTGGGATTTGTTTCCGAATCCGGAGACCCAAGTTCAATCTCCTATAAAGTGAAATTAAATTTTTACTTCACTTAAGAAATTCAGATTTATTTAAATATTGCACCGTGTCGTAATGGGTTCCTCTGACTTTGTATTTGTTTATAGCGCACCCTAGCCATTAATCTTTCTCCCCTTTATGCTTAATTATTTTTAGGTAAGTTTCAAATAATAACTGCTTATTATTTACCTTATCTGCTTATACTCTGCACAATTCTTAAGCTTGCTGCAGTAGTTATTTTATAATAACGAAATGAGTCTTGAGGCCACTTCCGCAGATTGCTCTCGGTAAACTGATTACTTACGACTACCAGGAGATATTGCTTTAAAGGTTATACGAGTATTTACGTCAGAATCTCAGATAAGTTGAGTCTAATATAAACACAAGTAGAACATCAATAGTTGCAATGAAATCATAATTGTACTTTCAAGTTGGAAAAAAGCGTATAGCTTCAATGCTTCGTTTGAACCAACCAAGGATCGGCAAGCTGAAGTGGCAAAGGGCCGACTTCAAACCTGGCAGATCTGACAACCGTTGGGGAGGAAAGGTTCTCAAGTGGCAACCTCGTGCCGGCGTACGCAGTGTAGTACAATCCCCGCCATGGTGGTGTTACTTTGTTTTCCACCAAGTTGATGATTCCAGATAGTTCCGTACAATACTCCCATGGGCGCTTGCAAACAACCTCAATCGAAGTAGTTCACAGACGTGCAGTCACACCTGAGGCCTAAGATGGAATGCCTCACATCACATTATTGATTATACTGGCTCTCTATACGTTTCAAATCGGAACAAAGTACACTGCACGCACTCCAAGGCAGATAGATCCAAGTTGACTTCAGTTGGATAACTTTGAGTGAAATGAAATACACTTTATTGTACACCAATAGCAAAAATAGGAAAAAAATAAAATAAAAGGAACCATAAAATACACAAAGGTACAATTGGCGGCCTTATCGCTTAGAAGCGATCTCTACCAGGCAACTATTTTGCAGAGGAAATAATGACCAGTGAGCAAGGGTTAAGGGTGTACGCAAGTTACAAAGAAGTGAAAATGTAATAAAATAAATATATATTGATATATACACAAACATTTATATATATACTCTAACATATACTGATATATCTAAATATATACACAATATATACCCATACATATACAGGAACATAAAGCGTAATGAATAAATAATATAATATAAGAGCCATACGACGCAAGGAAAAGTAAGTCCTAAAGGATAAACAGATAATGAGAGATGAAGGAATAATTATTTAGGGAGGAAGGAAATGCGCTTTGACCAGCCTTTTAAAAGTATCTAGGGATTGCGCACGCTTTATATGAAGTGGTAGGGAGTTTCAAAGCCGAACTTTGTAAGAAGAACTTCTTTTTCTCACAGGTCTGGAAACAAAAACAATTGAGTGGGCGGTCTAAAAGGATACTAATAACATTATCAGGGTACTAAGGGAGTAACATCAATTTATGGATGACGTCACATACGATGAATATCGTATCGCTGTAAGTCTCAGCACGCCTACGTGTGATAAATTAGTTTTATATTGTGAATAAGCTTCTATGCTGACGTCAAATGTCTTATGAATTCTAATGAGTACTATTTTAAGAATAAATTTCCTTTAACAGTTTAATATTTTGTTTTTGTTTGTACAATTGCAAAAGGAATGTGAACTTACGTGCTTCTTACTTTCTGGTAAGTGTGTGAAACATTACTCATGAGTCAAAGTTATACAGCGAATTGCAGCACTGGTTGTGTTCGAAGGTTCTCTTAGGTTTTGTTTTGTTTATTTTAGTCAAAGTGACAAACTACGTACGTGATTGTTAGTTGTTACTTACCATCACTTATTGTTGGTAATTTGGCACTAGACCTGTTTTATTTTGCCAAAAGCTGAAGTTAGATGTTATGTTTAGCAGAGTGCACTTATCAAAGGCTGACGATTCGATTATGACGGTGATTTAAACGTTATCGTATAGAAATAATGGACTATGTATAGTTTGATTATAATCAATCTTCGAATGCTAATAACTTGACATAAAGAACCCTTTTTATAGCTACAACGACGCATTATAGGCACATCGTCTCTAACCGATTTTCCAGTTGATTGTCAATTTCCTTACATAAATCGAGTCGGCTGTCAGGCTCAGTGATCAAAGACCTACGCGATAAATCAATTAAATCCGATCAATTTAAGATCACGCCTCAAGTCACCTGTGAAAAGGCCAGTGCGCACCTTTTAAAAATGTGACTTTTTCCACGAACGAAAATAAATAAAAGTAAACAAGTTCGAAGTTATTTAGATGTTAAACAAGTGAAATGTAAATGAAATGAGAATAAAAAGTGGAAAAGTTTTAGAGATTT
This sequence comes from Bhutanitis thaidina, assembly GCA_029286595.1. NCBI lineage: Eukaryota > Metazoa > Arthropoda > Insecta > Lepidoptera > Papilionidae > Bhutanitis > Bhutanitis thaidina. The sequence continues at coordinate 3,531,771 of JAGSMS010000029.1, read as the reverse complement.
CAAATAAAATATCAAATTAAAACTATCCAACCATTTTAATTTTTATTTCAATAAAGTTTTAAATTCTAAAATTATATATATGATAAAAAGCTTTCAATAAATTTAAATTTAAATAAACGTTGACGACCGTAGAAACAGCCCGCGTACTTGTCTTCTGAGCTGTCAGTTCTGGGAATACTATCTAAAACCAAGTTTTTTTGAGTTTTAATATGAATGAATTTGCTTTTCTTTCTGTCCAGTCAATAGTTGGGTAAAAGCTAAAGTTAAAGTTAAAGCGCGAATAAAAAAGGTCAGCCGTCACGGGATCTGACAGATGTAAAACATCTAAAATAAACGTTTATTGTATAAAAATAAATCCAGAAGTAATATTAACAATGCGGGCGAGGAGAAGGGACCATAGAGCGTTCTTACCCCCTAAGCGCGGCTATTGATGTTTCACACATATTTAAGTACTATTGTCCATATTTGTCGGAGCGCAGCTACCCTCGTACTAACAGTGCTGCAAAATGCTATTTTACTTTTTCATCTTAAGTTAAATAAGCTTCCTAGAGACAATCAAAAGTATCGGTTTTAATTTACTTACTAGTCTTTTATTAAAAATATATTTTCACACAGGATTATATTATGTAATTCATCACCTACGTATAGTATATTGTTACTTATTTTATGCGTGACTATTGTAATTGCTGTTACATAAATAACAATTCCTTTTCTTTTATAGCAAATTATAATATATTATAAAAATTGCCACAAAGAACAATCTTCTTCTTGTACTCATTCTTCGTCGTTCTACGTTTGCCTGCACGAGGTTGCCAATCGAGAAGCTTTCTTCCCCAGCGGCGGCGGTTCTGCAAATTATGTGGCCAGCCCCTACTTCAAACGCCGTTTTACCGTTTATTGATCTTATTCTATTGCGGATATCGTCTTTGCAGAGATTCTATCGCGCAGAGAAACACCGATCGTAGCCGTTCTAGTTTCCTCAAAAAGCCTGTGAGTTGTCTTTAAAACGTGGTAGAGCCAAGCGGTGGCTTTACTGCTGCTCGAATGGGCCGGCTCGACCGGGTTGGTACCACGGCCTCGCAGAATACCGGCGTGAAGTAGAGGCATCTCATGCTTCTGCGTTTCGTTCGATCAGTGCGGTATCCGGAGGCCCACTCCCCCTCCCCATCCACCCTCTCATCTCCCAAATACTCTTAAAGGCCGGCAGCCTACCGCAACTACTACCTACAGCAACTCTGGTGTTGCAGATGTACGTGGGCGACGGTAATCACTTACCAGCAGGTGAACCGCTTCCACGTTTGACGCTTAAAAAAAAAAAGGAAGACTACGTCTCAATTCTATACGTCATCACGTTAAGTACACTACCGGCCGTGGTCTTTCTTTGGTCGAAACCTCTAAACCACTTACTACCATGTGGTAATAAGTGGTTTAGAGGTTTGGCGCTACACTAGTGTTTAAAAAAACCGGGGTAATCATCTTTTCGTCTACTTTTCTTTATTGCGTAAACAATAACTTAAAATACCAAGATTTTTTTATCGTATATGGTGTAATAGAAACAAAAGCAAAGAAGTTCCTTTTCACTTCAAACCTGCATTCCAAAAAATTCAGAAGCGAATTACAGGGTTTTTTGTGCAATGCAGAAATTAGGAATATCTCTCTTATTTTTTTATTTTTCCTTTAAAGCCTCCGATTTCTCAATTTGAAGAAACAACCTTAAACTTTAAGCATTTCATTCAGCCTTTGTTCCAAAAGTACATAAATTCAAATTCGCCTCCCGCATTCGAAACAGCGAGGAATGGGGAATTGGACGAACGCATCGCAGCACATTTTTATTCTATTTCCATGAAACTTATAATGGAATCACTTAAATTTGAGGCAAAAGTAAATGTAGACCAACTTAAAATCTTCGTTACTCCTCTTCTTTGAACCTTCAAACAAGCTATGTCGGGATTGGTTGCCTTGTTTGTTTTTACCCGACTCCGAGGAAGGTTATGACTTTGGAAGTGTATGTATGTACGTATGTAAGTTTGTATGTTCACCTGTTACCGGGTAGTTCTAAAGCTACTTATCATATCTTGATAAACGAGGTATTTTAAGGTTAGCCTTAAAGAAATTTATTGTAAAAATAAACGTAACAGAGGTTGCTGATTTACTTTTGACACGGCTCGGCGTATCCAAAATGGGTTCTGTAAACCAATTTTCGCAAAAAAACTTGACGTGGAGCAATCCGTCGGATTTACTTCCGGAGATTGCGATGAGATTTTCAAGGATATTCCCTTAGTCGCTTTTTTCGGCTCTCATGGGAAAAAATGGTGTGGGTGATCCTCACTGCTACCACACTTTTATATTATTTACAAAATTCTAATATCTCGCGCAGGTACCAAAGATATTATTTGTGGATGGATGGAGGATTATTATGATAAAAATACTTTTATAAAATACGTGTGTGCAGACTGAAACAGCCCGAAGTAAACAACCAAAAAAAAATGTTTCAAACAAAAAGCACTAATCGTTTATGAAAACAAACAAATTGAGTGTGCCTTATTATAACAACAGGAGGTAAAAATGTTAATATTCCGCTCGTCGACGATGTTACGTGCAAATGAATTTGTGAAATGTTTGTTCTGTTAGGAGTTCCGTCATTTAAACTGTTGGAGTTATTTGTTATTTTAACTGTCTACAGTATCATACTGTGCGTTACGAAAATGTTTATTTTCAACGAGGTCGCCACTCGAAGTCTGGGAATAATCATTTCTTTACCGCAGCGTTTTGTGATGGGATTGTCACAACACATTTGATATTATACAATCGTATAAAAAGTATTGATTATCTATACTCAACCGCTTACTTAAATATTTAATACATAAAATGTTCTGTGGCATTTAGCTCATAGAAACCAACATATTCAGAAAAATAAGTAGTTCTTTATTGGATTTGATTCCAATTTTAGAATGTAAGTGGGAAATCTTTGAAGAAATTAGTGCAATCTCTTTTTTGTTGATGTTGAACTTTACCTATAGGCCATAAACCCTGCTGACTAACAGATAAGACTCTCGTGACCGCCTAATAGTAAACAATAACTAAGTTAGCTAGCTTAACGTTCCATTGGGTAGGTATGTCTCTCATACCAACTTTCGTGCTGCCCTTAGACTGTAGTGTAATAACTGCTAAGTTCCAGTTTGAAAGGTATAGAGAGCCAGTATAATGACGGGCTATGTGGCATTCCGACTTTCATCCTCATCTTTGTCCTCAGGGGTGACGTATCTGTATTTTGTACGTGGTAGAGCCAAGCGGCGGCTTTTGCTGCTGCTCGAATGGGCCGGCTCGACCGGGTTAGTACCACGGCCTCTCAGAATACCGACGTGAAGTAGAGGCATTGTGAATAAGTCACAATGCCTCTACTTCTGCTTCTGCGTTTCGTTCTGTGAGTGAGGTAACCAGAGGCCCACACTCTCATCCCTCTCCTCATCCTCCCTCTCATCTCCCATATACCCCTAAAAGTCGCCAACGCACCTGCAGGACCTCTGGTGTTGCACATGTACGTGGGCGACGGTAATCACTTACCATCAGGTGAACCGCTTGCTCGTTTGCAGCCTTTCCCATAAAAATAAAACCTTCTTCGATTGAAATTGCTTACAGATTTCCCATGAATACAGTAGCTTACCTTCAGGTAGACTGTCTTAACTCGTTTTTAACACGATCTAATAAATAAAGATAAACTCAAATCATATAGACCAGTTATGAGATGCAGCAATGTATGAGGGTACCGGCACTGAGCTTACCAACCTGCCAACTCAGCTTGGCACGGGCTAATATTACATACATGGCATGCCATATTTTGTTTGCACTTACATGGATAGGCCTTAATAGAAGAAGAGAATATGGAAATGGAAGAATCTTATAAATATAAGAAGAGCATTCATTACAGAAAGCACGATCAATACAAAAAAAGCTCTCTCGATCCTATCATATTTCTTCACGAAGGCGGTCAGGGGTCTAGAAATTTAGTCCTCTAAGGGCCCTTTCCACCAGAGCTTATTTAGGACAACGTGGTAGGTGGTGAGCCGTTCACCGTCTAGTGTCAAGGGACAACGACAACGATATAAATAGTAGGTAAGTTTGGGAAAACTCAATGGTGGAAGCAGATTCCCTAACCACTCGGCTAGCGTGACTATGTTACAAACAGAATGTTGTTTAAGTAGCTGTTGGTATATGGTTTAAGATTGTGTAATCTGTTAGATAAATTATAATAATATACAGGACTTATACATAGCAAAGGAGATCCTTTCAAAACTAAGAAATAAATGAACTGAAAAGCGTTTTTTACTAAGACTAGTGGAAAGAGCCGTGGTAGGCCTAGTGGTCAGGTCACTCGCTTTAATTGGTACCGCTAAATTTGTTTATAACAATTTCTAGTTTCGAATTTACCACGCACTTCGCAGTGAAGGATAATATCCGGAGGCAAACTGCATGTTTGAGAAGTAATAATTTTTTTTATTCAATAACCGCCTATACTCACAGCCACGCACAGGCAAACGCAGTGTAGGACGACCCCACAAGATGGAGTGACGACTTGCGCAGTGTTAGGGAAAGTCGATGGATGCAGGTGACTCAGGACCGAACTTTGTGGCAATCTTTGGGCGAGGCCTATATTCAGCAGTGGACTTGTAGTAAGCTGAAATGATGATGATGAATTCTCACTGGAGCAGCCAGTTTACCGGCTCAAAATGACTTGTTAATATGATTATATCGTAATTATATTATTTACTGTGTAATTTGTTTTTTTATTATATGCATCGTTATTGTTATCCACAACTTTGCTTGAATTTGAACATGAATCATTTTATAAGGTAGGTCGTCCAGAAGATAATAATGTGAAGCGTAGTAGTAGAGTACCTTTGAAAATCATTTTGGTGAAAGCTTGTATTTAGAATTTAATTAGATTCCATTAACATATGGAAATAACCGTTAGAGCTCCGCTACAGGTCAAAGTATATGTCATCAACAGTTGGCCCGTCAACCCGTCACCTTCTATTTCCCGGAGCGGCGAAAAGCGGTTTGCGGGAAACCCGTTTGGTTACGCTGAAAAGGATCGTGCTAAATGCAAATTTCTGTCTTCCTCTATTAGAGTTAGGCGTGATACTCATGGGGGTTGTACTAGGCGTGATACGTTTTTACTTTATTATTTTACCGCTTCTCGTGTCATAACAACAGAATTTCAATTGCCGCTTGCTCCTTTGCCCTCTGACTCATAAAAAAAAAGATTTAATTAAATCGAATTTGTTAGATAATGATTGCGATTTTTATTTATTTACGTCGACAATAAAAAAGCAAAATTGTACATAATAACAATTTTATTTGTTATTAACTCAAAGTTATTTTAACATTTGTTTAAGGTTATACTCGAAATCATGAAATTTTCTTATAGTTTACTAATAATTTTTGTATAATATTTGTTCGTTAGTAGATAACTTAACTCAGAACGCTTATTGAAACAGAGATCAGGTACGCGCAGAGCGTTGATGCCAGCGGATGGATTACATTAGAAATGATACAATTTGCCCTTAAATTTATTAAAGCAGCTCGCGATTAAGACTGCGGCGATAGTAATTTCGTAATAATGAAATAAGTGGCGAGGCGGCGTCAGAAGATTGCTCGCGGTAACCTGATTACCGGCGAACATCGGCAGATCTCGCTTAAAAGGATATAATAACATGAGAAAAGAAAGATTGTGAAAGATAATGTGCAATATGTATTACAGTGAAGAGTAATATACGATCTCTTTCATCATCGGATGTGGTGCTGCTTAACGAGCAGGCTCCGACGATCGAATTATAGCGGTTTATTAACTTGTTTTTATTAACAACCGAATATTCGGAATCGAAATGTCAGAGTAATCGACAGGGAGCAGAATCTCTAGTAACGGCACAGCGCTCACCAACTTGCTTGCCCAACACCGTGAATATGGACAAACTTTCCTAGAAATGTATGTCGGGTTTGCTGGAGCTTTCTTGGAGAGACTTATGTTCAGCGGTAGACTTAAAAAGGATGATGTAGTGTAGTAGACATACCCCTGAAAGGGGTCCTGTCATTGTAGTTTCTATTGCCAAGTTTACTTCTCTACCAAACTTTATTTAAATATGAAGACTGTACATTCGGTGTATTTCGGTGTGATTATGTATGCAACAAACATCAAAACTTTCACATTCATAATAGTAGGATTAATAAGTAAAGCTTCGTAGAGACAATTTGTTTAACAAATTGCTAGCTTAACTCAACAATCTACATTAATTGGTTAATCCCCGATGACTGTTCATTTATTGACATAATTTCCGGCGTTGAGGGATCAAAGGTTTTCCAGTTTAATCTGTTGGTTCACTTTGGATGCTTCATACAAAATGTATTAGATATCAGTTTAACAAAAAGTTTAAAAATTCAAATATTATCAATCAAATTACCGCGTAATTTAAACTAAACTTAATGCACAAATATTTCCTATTAGTACTATCTGTATACATAATTAGAAAATAAATGCCTATATTTAATATATATAACGTGAATAAATTAGACGAACTGTCAAACGTAGACTTCTTTGGTTGTTGACTGCTCTGCTTTGGAGTCTTCTGGGTAGATACCAAGCTCTTACACATTTCTGCAGCCAAACAGCAGTGCCTTCACTCTTGTGTTCCTGTTTGAAATGTTCAGAGAGCCAGTATAATTACGGGCTGTGAGGCATTCCATCTTAGTCCACAAATTCGTATATAAGTTTCGTAAAACTCATTGGTACGAGCTCTTCTCATCATAGGAGATTGAACTTGGGTCTCCTAATTCGGAGGCCGATCCCTTAATCATGCAGCCATCGTGACTATTATTCTGATGACTTAAAAAAATATTACAAAGATTATTGATTTTAGAAATGATTTTTCTGTTTGAAAGCTTCATTACTCCAGATAGTCATAGGCTATGTTTTCGACAAAATCATAATATTAATTATTATTCAGTTAACTATTATAAAATATCTATATGTACGTAATAATTCATCCTCATAATTCTAATCACCTTCATGGTCTCTCTGTATAAGAAAGGTTGCGTCAATTACGGTGCTGACAAAAAAGAAAAACGGTATTCCATGAATCTTTTACGTTTCAAATACGATTATTCGACAAATAACGAGATAAGTTCGGGGAAATCGGAAATTGAGAGACCGATCCGGATCAAGAAAGTTTCGCAATTTCGACTTAAAACGAGTTTAAATAGCCGACTTTATCGAGCGGCTTCCCTTATCTGTCACTTGACACTAACCAAATGATATTATACAATGTGCGAATAAGCTTCTAGTTGGTTGAATAAAAGAGAAACGACTTTTCATATAATACTAGCGAATGCCCGCGACTCCGTTCGCGTGATGTTTGTATTCGCTTGTAAAAAAAAAGGAACCTATTCGTATAATAAGTCATCTGGTAAGTTACAATAGAGTAATTTGATAGAGAATTAAGTATTTAGGACGGCGGGGTTGAGCAGTAAAGAACGCACTCAAATTTTCAATACGTCTATACACTTAATTAAAACGGTAACAGATTAGAGCCATGAATATGATGATGAATTTTCAAAATTGTATCAAATTAGGTTTTTATTATTTACGGGTACAATAGAGAAAATCAATCAAATCAATTTTTATTTCAAACCTAGATGCTACTCGCGATCAGGGTCAATTTATTCTAGATTTTAGATCTTGACACATTGAAGGTAGTGTTCCACCGTCTTATCTTTCTGATGCTAAGATATTTTTATTGACAATATAATTATCAAATTAATCAAATTAATAGCACTTTATTTTACCATGGAGAAAACCTTGGCCACATATGGGCTCCTTACATGACCTTAAATGCTACATAGTTATCGAACCCCAGTATTCACCATTCGGACTGTTTCGATCACTAATTCGACTTGGAACAACATCAACCCTTCTGGCCCCTTCTTTCTACCCCCAGCGGACTCACCACGGCCGCATAAGTGCGGCTCGGCCATAGTCTTAGGATAGAGCGAATGGCACTTCGCATCGGGACACATCGCACATTAGTGTGTTTTAGAACAAAACTCATTTTCCCTCGCAACTCCACTTAAGTTGCGGAAGAAAGGCTGGAGCTAAGCTGATGCTTGCGAAAAAATGGGCCTTTTGACCAGGCATTTTGACTGGATTACGTACTCACGACTAAATAGTTCTCAATTCAAAATATTGTTATAAAATTGTATTAGAAGAACGCTACATCGTGTAAATACAAATAAATCACTATTGACTTGTGTTTAATAAAATACATCACAGATCAGATATTATATTACATCTACACTCAATCATGCAAATCGCATAAGTGTTTGAGGAGCAATTTACCGTTGGCGAACTTAGAGAATAATTCATCGTAAGGGACGGATAAATTTATAGGCTTAGCGATAGATCCCAAACTTCCTGCATACTTAACAATATGTTTCCGATGAAACATATAAAAGCTTCGCCGTCACTAGGCAATATGGCGCCTATTTACTAACGTTGCTTGATTTTATTTGATTGGGAGTAACCAATACATAAATAGTAACAATAAATAAATAATAATATTATAACGAGAGGATATTAGTTTCTATATAATGTGTGTGAAGTGTGGGTTAATCTCCGAAACCATTGGTTCAATTTCAAAAGCTACGTTACTCCAGATAAACGTGACTATGATTGATTCCCAAAAGAAAAATGGGATCCGCAAGAATATTTGATTAATTCGATTTTTTGATTTGTTTGAGTTATCGTTAAATAATTAATAATTACTTCAGTACCGACAGCCAAAGACGTACTCTAACCTTAACACCCTGTAAATAGTCCACTGCAAGACATAGGCCTCTTCTGTAAGGAGATTCAATGACGCTCGGCGTGGCGATTATGGTAAGCGGATTGGCGATGGCAGTACCAGACGCTTCGCACCTTAGACGCTGGTGGTGCTATCATCTATCTATCATAGGTCTGCTTATTTTTGGTTTGATATTTTTCTAAATGATGGTATCTCATAGTAGCCATTGCGATTTTGGTAGCTTTTTCCTTAGTCGCCTGTTAAGACACCCATGACATATTTTTACGCCGATGCCACACGGACAAAGGCTAATTTATGTATTATACAGCGAGCTTATCCGCACGGCCTCTCTTCCAATAGCATTTTAGTGGCCCGTCTAAAAACTGAACGGAAAACCTTTACCCAGCAAAGGGACACTTTAGAAGTCTGGTAGAATAGAATAGAATGATATGCTAATATGCTTAAAATACATAATTAAGCAGACCGATGACGAGCAGCAGCGTCGATGGTGCGAGGTGTCAGGTATTGCAATCTATTTACAGCTATAATGTCCTCGTGTCAGACTTTGACCACGACAACTTGCCAATACTGCGCAGTTGTAAACCGCGGAAGATGTATTACAGGATCGCAACTATACGCGCAGACACAGTCTTTACTTTCCCGTATCCAATGTGATAGTTGTGCGGTGGGGATAGATGCAGTGTAAGAGCACAACACATGGCAACCAGACACGAGATTCACTTCTTTTATTCCGACAGTTACAGGGAAGTGTCAGAACCTCGTTTGTCAGCCAGCTGGGAGTACCACATGTTGGTGTGGTTGATTATATGAAAAGGTGATATATTTACTTTTTCAAGTTCTCCGAATTTATTATAATCCTATTATACTAAAATTAAAAGTAAACAATGACCATTATAAGTTGAGCTTACTTTGCATATATGTGCGTTTACTGTGACAGACCTGTCTTTATTTCTCATTTATTTGCTTAACTTTATGTTAGTGCAATGACATTATAAGGAACCCACACGGCACGACTCCTACTCACGCATGGTCGCCATCTATAGAGGTTTTGTGACACCGTTTTACCACCGTTCGACCAAACTGTAATAATTAATAATGTAACACGAGATGACTTCCAATCGCGGAGACTTTTACCATTTTTCATTTACCATAACGAATTAAGATGCTTTAAATTACAAATGCGTACTTAAAATCTGTGCGCATATTGTAAGCATTAATATAGCTATATTAGTTATCAAAAGTCATGCAGTAGTTATAAAAAAGTCAAAACACATCTTTTTACTTGAGCGTGGTCGGAAAAAAATGTTTGTGAACCACGATCATAAACTCCCTTTGTACCAAATTTCATGTAAATGTTTCCGTCTGGTAGATTTTTTGTGAAACGCGAACACAGACCACCTGAAACTAGAAAATCACCTTACTTGGCTTCAGTATCACTTATATAAGCCACTTGTTTCTAATTTTCGTAAAGAAATAATAAAATTATGGAATCCACTTTTCTACAGATTTATTATCTGTCCGTGAGAAAACGACGCGGTTCGCTTCTAAATATTAATTAAGGTCCAAAAAATAATAAAGCCTCTTACACGCTGTTATAAAAAGACACAGCTTTTTAATTACCTGATGAAAGTTACAATGGGTAATGAATACCGTACCCCTAAATTAAATCTATTTAAACCCTGACTAGGGTCACGTATTATAGTTATCACTATCTCATATACGTGATAGAGCCAAGCGGCGGCTTTTGCTGCTGCTCGAATGGGCCGTCTCGGCCGGGTTGGTACCACGACCTCGCAGAATACCGGCGTGAAGTAGAGGCATCTTATGCTTCTGCGTTTCGTTCGGCGAGTGAGACAACCGGAGGCCTTCTCCTCCGCCCATCCCCCTCCTTATCCTCCCTCCCATCTCCCAATTACCTTTATTGGCCGGCAACGCACCTGCAGCACTTCTGGTGTTACAGATGTACGTGGGCGACGGTAATCACTTACCATCAGGTGATCCGATTGCTCGTTGGCGCCTTTTTCATAAAAGAAAAATATGTATTTTAGGTAACAATTACATAAGTAATATTACTTATAAAAATTTTACATAATATCATAAAATATTAAGGATTAATCTCAATGAGTGCAAGTAAAGCTTTTTTTATTTATAAAAATATTTTATAAGTTAAACACGTAATATGCCAACAGCGACCGTCTCAAAGATGGCTGGTTAGATTATGGAAGACATTATCGTACGTAGATTCACGATTCTTGCGTATTTAGATTACGTATCGCGATTTTGTATGTAGATTAATGCGTCTCCTATGTAACGCCTTTTTAAATACTTATTAGGAGATCAGCAAGTGACATCTCACAGACAAAGTACAAGATAAAATAAAATTTCCGCAACTATTTTTATAGATGTTTATACAAAGGTGTTTAGAAAGGTACATTCACTGGTACATTTTTTACACGCGTGGGATGCAAACAGTGCAATCAATGCACCTAGTAGAAGAAGCGAACGTCACCACCGCTCGCAAACGTTCGTTCATAAACTCGCGTGGTTGTGTGATGTAATGTGACCGGGAGGTGGCACAACCTGTACTTTCTCCGATTCGCCAGGAGAATACGGAGCTACGTCACAGACAATGCCCGCGGTGATGTCGTAATTATTTGAGTAATGAGGTGGTATTGGTGGTCTCTGCCTACCCTAAAAAGAAATGATCTGGTTTCCTTGCGACAAAATATTTTACGAAACCAGGGGCAGCCGCTAGTAGCTACATTCACGACCATCCTATGTCTTCCCTTGCTACTTCATATACCTAACATATTTCACTGCTCAGAGTAAGCAATAACAAATTTCTCCACTCGATTTAAAGCTGAACACGAGAACTCGAACTCACTACACTAACTAGAACTAGGCTTTAGTAGCAGAGAAATTTGCTTCGCATGCAGAAATTTTCTAGCACTCTCACGCTGCGCTAGAAACTTCCCGCTTACGTTAAAATAGTGTTTACTTTTTGCTTCCGAGAGCGACGACGTCTTCAGACTTGTGATTTTTTTTAAGCTTTTAGTGTTGTAAAGGTTTTTAAATTTTAGTAATCTGTGTAATGTTCTATGTTAGTTACATAAAAACTATTTATTAAATATATGTTATGTATTGCTCGATCGGAACATAGCTATGCATGTAGGTACCTGTGAGGGAGGGATCGTGATAGTTTAGAAGTCAGGCGCGCGTCTTACGTTTCACATTAAGCGAGGGTCCGTGGTTTGATCCCCGGCGCCGGCACCAACGAACTTGTTAAGTGCTGAAAAATAGACTTCGAAGTAATCATTTTAATAAGATACTAGGATACTATAAATACACGAGTCATTTAATTTAATTCTTTATATATGGATAAGTAGTTATCCACATAAATCGAAAAATCGATTCGAGAAAACTGAAAAACCTTTGAATCACTTTATAGGACTTTATATGCAATATATAATTAAGGCTCTTTTACACCGGTAAATATTAAGACATTATGCGCAAAAATAAAAAAATGGTGGAAACCTCTTAACCTCTTCTCCTTCTTAGCAAGGGGCGCCGGAATGGGGCTGGCCTTCTTACAAGGCCTTCCTTCGTCGGCAACTGACTCCTGCACGTCCGCCACAGAGGTCAGAAAAGCGAGCACGTGAAAGCACAAACCCACCTTGCCCCCAGTGGATGGTCGGCCCATGGCTCCACCGCTGAGCGCAAATCAGCCGCAGAGGGTTGCATAGGGTAGGTTGGTAGTCCGGCGAAACGTAATAAGGCTAATTGTACAGCTGACATATTCGGAACGACGACACATTCAGGGCGAGTTTGATTAATGAATTTTACGGTAATATAAAATTATTTCAAACCTTTATGTGGTCTTTATTTTCACTATAATTATTTATTTTTCACAAAATTAATTCTAAAGTCAACGCCAGCGAAGTCGAAGGTAATAGCTAGTTATTGAGAATGAAATCACATTTACAAATTTCGATTGTCTATGGCCTCTGTTTTAGATGTGGTGCAAGTCTGTATCACCTCAGGACCCGCCATTATTCGTTTTTTATAGAATTATCTTTTATCATTCTCTTGGACTTAATGAAGAAATTTTTATTATTAATTAAAAATGTTAAAAAAGCTTTAGATTAAGTCTTATCAAAGGCGATTAAGGGCTTAAGAGTTGAAAACCCGTTTTAACCCGTTTTAACCCTTTTTAAATAGATGACACAGATAATTAAAGGCCTAAAGGAAACGCCTAAAGTTATTTCTTTTCCATTGATTGTTAGTATATCGACGTATATCAATAAGGAGCTTGGGCGGTGAGATCAAAGGCTACTTGCATAAATATATTACAAGCTCAGATTGCTTAGCTTTAGAAGACCTCTTGGAAGATTAATTTTTAATTAAATTGATTTTGAATAGAAAGAAAATTTGTTACCTAATAATTGTTATTTACGATTTTTGCATCCAACTAGGTATTGACTTAGGCGATGCTAAATTCGACTGGCTCGGAAACAATCAGCATCCCTGCATGGCCATCCGGGCATGCTGATTTGGCTAAACATCGTTGTGTGGGAATGCTGACCCATCAATATCTCATGACGTGTCCCACATCCTGGTGCTCTCATAACGAAGTTTCTTTGAATAACTTATAATAAGAAACGTTTTCTTAACTAGGGTAAAAATTACATTAAATGTAAACTTACCCTGTGTAAATATTTACGTACAATAGCGGACAAGGGGATAATTAATGTTTTAATACTTCGAAATAAAGCTATCTTTTCTGGCTATAATTCACGAACACAATAATAAAAAATTAACAATTTACTTCGACAAGGAACTTTCCGCTTGCGTTAAAATGCTGTTTAAAAGCTTAACAGGGCGACGAAGTTCTTACACTTGCTATTTTTCAAAATTCTAAGCACTATTTCAATTTGTTTATACACAAATTGAAATAGTGCTAGCTTGTCACAGATGCAGATTTAATATTAATATTTAATTTTTTTTTATTATATAATTTACATTTCGTTCCGTAATGACTTATTTTTTATTTTAAAATACAAGTATATATCAAAGTAAAAGTAATGTAGCGGCTAGTAAATGTTCCACAGCTGGGCACAAATACCTCCTCACAAAATTTTGGGAAAGCATATGGTTTCTTTCCAAAATTTTTCTTCACCGCTGAGCATGTGATAATTTAAGCACTAAACAATTGCAATTAAAATTTTTTGAGTTGCTGGCACCGGTGAGCGAACCCAGGACACACGCGTACTAGAAAATCTCTTCCCCTGAGTATCATAAAAATCGACTAAGGGAGACTGTGACCTGATATTCTCATATGGATAATGTGACCTGACATTCTTCAGGCTTTTCCCGACTGATGACGCAATAACTATCTCAAAACTTGCCAGTCAAAAAAAACGAGAACGTTGCACGGGCAATAACTTTTGTATTATTAATAGCTGCGTTTAAGGTGCGAAGTGCCTGGTACTGCGATCGGCAACACACTCACCAAGTGCGGCATTAAAGGCAAATCCTTCTTAAGTCGAGCTGCGAACTGTTCACAGACGGACAAAGAAGAAGAAAGTAGATAGTTTAAAGTAACGTTTGTTGTGATGAAATAATCATATTAAATTATATCAAAACTGCTATAATTCCTTACTGCGTCGTCTACGTTCAGCAGTAGACTTTATGTGCAGCCGTGGACTTGCGACATGCTGTAATGATAATGACGATGCGTCGTCTGTTTGTCGTCGGTTGCTTGATAGTTGAGACAATTAACTAAACACATGCATGATATTACACGTGGATCGATCATATCAACAGTGGCGGATACACTCGTGAATATTTTCGCATGTTATTTTAAAGTACCATTAGATTCAGAGTACAAATCATTCGCTTGATGCATTCACATTCCTATATGTCTGATAGAATTCAGTGTCATTCATTGTGTAATCATTTGATATATATCTTGAACCCTGGACTCGACAGGTCATCGTTACACTCATCATTCTTCATCAGGTCATTTAAGTCCTTTGTTCTACGTAACGTAACGCGCCTTACCGGCCTTTAAGAATACTTTGGGATGGGGGAGTAGGTAGCGGAGGGGAATGATGAAATGAGCCTAAGGTAATCACTCACCAAACAAAACGCCGGTATTCCTCGAGACCGTGGCACTAGCCCGGGCGAGCCGGCCCATTCGAGCAACAGCAAAAGCCACTGCTTGGCTCTTTCACGTATGAAATTTGTGTTTGGCAAACTTAAACAGATTTTCCGCCTTCAGTCGGAGCCTCGTTTTAACTAACAGCGTGCTTCTCGTGTATTTGAGGTTACCATTATGAGCAAAAGTTGATGTATTTACCCTGAGTGGTATTCATTATTGTCAGCTGGTAAATGTTATACTATTGAACATAGGACACTCACAAGAAGGTAGCATTTCTGGTAATTACATCTTATATTTCTTACATTATTATATGCATTATATCTATCATCGGTTAGAATAAATTACATCGAGTGTTTTTAAATTATAATACATAAATATATTTTGACAGTCTGGTATCGGTGTAATAATCTGCCACCCCTTTCCTTCTAAGACTGTCGTAAGTATCTAATCTATATCTCGTAAGCATCTATCGGTTATATTCGGATAGATGGCGAGTTAATCTCGAAAAATACCTATAATAGATGAGGCCTATGTCCTGTAGTGGACTATTAACAGCCTGGTAAGGTTATTTTATAATCATTATTCTTAAATGTCATTGGAAGAGTAAATACACAGCAGTGAACTTTTAAGAGGTTGAATGACTTTTAACCTGACGTAAACAATGAAATTTCTATTGTTGCAACACGTCAAGAATTATGAACACTAGTAAGTGACATTGAAGGCACAAGCGGCACTCGCAACATTCCTCCAATGCCTAGTAAAATCAATTGTCGGCGGTCGGTACTTTGTAATGACTACACAGCGTTACTAAACAAATCGAAATATTATTGCTGTTAGCTTTTATGCAATTCCAGCTCAACGTAACTACAGGCAGCGACGGTAACGGTTTCCGCACTAAAAGATACTCGAGAGACGATTTACAGGCGTAAACAATGTAAAACGCAATACTTTACGAGGCGTTTATTTGTGTTCACTCCGCACTCCCGTGACTTACCCACACGTCGTGAATCATTTTTACACGCCGTTTTGGCATCTCTCGACTCGCGCACGAGCGATGGGCAAACATCAAATCATAAAGAACGGATAGAAAACAGCGTTTTACATCACGCAAATCAATTTTTACCCAATATACCAAAACATGAGACGTTAAAAATCATTTTAAAGGTCGGGCTTAAAATAACTCTCACTCTACACTGCTGTAGTCGTTTGACCGTAACTAGGGGATGCCATCAAAAGCCTGTGCATATTTTATGAAGCCATAGACATTGTTGAGTATTTTTAAAACATTCGGTCTATTTATGCTTAAAAGGGTTTTTCTGTTTCGTTTTTCACTTAATTATATTATGGACTTACGGTTGTAAATTCCTTTACTAAACTAGATTAGACTAAACTCACGAGTAAATGATGGTTGTGGTAAGTGTAGTTCCTACGGAAGTCAGGGCGGGGGGACGGTCGTAAATTAATCTATGAACTTTTCTCATCCCGTGGCTTTCGTATATATATAGTATTGGACAAAAAATGAGAAAGAAATATCTGTTCCCTATAGATACCAACAGCCTTTCTAATGAAAATGTAAATACATAAGTTGTCCCCTCTGCTTACAAGATGAGAAACCTGTAACGTTTGTTTTCAGGTATCAAACAAAAAAACAAACAAACCTAAAAACCTGGAAACCTGAGTTGCCATTCTTCAAGACAGTGTCTCCAATTACAATATCTCCAATTTTACATTAATACCTATTATTTTTTTAATACCAGCGATTAAGCACTAACATCCATTATGATCCAAGTATCCGTAATGAATAAAATTAATAAATAATTAGTAGTAATCGTAATATTTTTTTATAATTATATATTCCATATTTATTCCTAACCACTTGCCACGATGGCCAAGTGGTTAGGAAATCTATCTACGAATCAGAAGACAAAAAAATCGATACTCTACGCGGAGGGGGATACCCATGAGTTTTTCGACACTTATGTATGTTTTATATTGTTGGCTTGGATACTAAGGCAGCGACAGGCTGACCAGGTTTCACTTTATCCCAAACAAGTTATTATTTTGGTTGAATGGACGAAAATGTTGTGACCTCTGACTACCCCAGTAAAAGTCGGTGGCGTTACAAGACCCAGTAAAAGACCTATTTCATACCGATAGTGTTGTAAGAGCCGACTTAGGGTAATACCCGTAAACTTTTGAAGCTAATAGATAGATGGTGGAATAACCGTCTCAAAAAATTCTCTGGTACTGCAATCGCCGACCCGCTTGTTATTATGACAATTCCTTATATTGGGAGAGGCCTATGCCCAGCAGTGGACCGGCTGGTGATGATTACGTATATAATTTTGACGGAATATTTGGTGTAAGAAGAAAAATTCCATCTCTTCCTCCAAATGCTAACATGCACTTGGTGCAAGCGAAGAAACAAGGCTCTGGCAACCGAATGATGGCGGAATATCCATCTGAATATGCTGAATCCAATTCCCAGAGACATGAGATGTGGTATAGCAGTATCACTAGTACGCGGGTACCGGCACTGCGCTCACCAACCCTAAGTAAAAATATTTGCCAAGTAGTTTAAATGTATGCCAGATTTTGCTGGCACATTCTTGTAGTGACCTTTGTTCAACAGTGAACTAAAATTGGTTGACGTACCGCTAGTTTAGATGTTTGGATGTTTGTCGTCTTGTCAAGCATAGAGGACTGAACAGATTTAGATGAATATCTGCCGTGGGGTAGACTACATTATTGAATATGACGTCGGATACTTTTTATGCCGATCAAAATTTAATTTCCGGAACAAAAATTAAAATCACGTAGGCGAAGCCGCGGGCAGCGGCGAGTATTTCAGTTAATAACCTGGCTATTTAAGGGCCTGTAAGGGACAGGATTGCACTGTTTCCTTAATGTTTTTTCGGTCAAAATAGAAGAAAATAAGGCTCGAGGCAGATCTAGATCTAACGCTGCTTCGCAGCTCTGTGTGACATAAAGCTACAAAACCAGCAGAGATGGCGACCACCGGTCTACACCGCCCATGCTATGATCGCATTGAAGAAACAAGCATAAGCGTTCACAATACTCAGCAATGAGGGTATTGACAACAAGGAAGTTGAAACACAAGAAATTGATTCTGGTTACTGCTTTAATTCGCATTAACTATATAAGTAATATGCAATAGATATATGTCTCATGTCTAACGTCTTGTACGTCCCTTATAATATTTATTGGTAGGTATATCCCTATTGTAGTATATTCAGTGAGCTTTAATCATACAATGCATACAAAATACAAAATTTAGAACACCCTTTTAAATATTTAAAATAAGAGCAAGAGTTTGTATTCGAGTACAAAATGTCGGTATGTGTATCTTACTAATCCTTAACAGCAAATACAAAAGGTTGTAATTCCC
Organism: Bhutanitis thaidina; assembly: GCA_029286595.1. Classification (NCBI taxonomy): domain Eukaryota; kingdom Metazoa; phylum Arthropoda; class Insecta; order Lepidoptera; family Papilionidae; genus Bhutanitis; species Bhutanitis thaidina. The sequence goes on along the minus strand of JAGSMS010000029.1, from coordinate 3,513,347 downwards.
ACAGAGTGTTGACGATTGCCTGAATCGTCAAAGATACACTATTAGGGCTGGCTACTTTAGAGTACAAAGCTGCGACCTCTCGATTCTGAAGGGTACGCGCCGGTGAAAGACGAGCGAGGGTTACCCAAAGTACTCTCCTGCCACTTAGACATTCAGAGGGTTGATTCTAAGTAGTGCAAGCGTTGTGGTTTCGGTTGATGCTACGTATTACAATTTGTCACGAAGTAGCCACGATAGCCGGTAGGTTAGGGTATCTGCCTCCGAATGTTGAGAACCGAGTTCGATTCCCTTTATGAATGGATCGTACCAACGAGTTTTTGGAAACTTATGTATGATTATTATCTGTAGTCTCAACGTTAAGACAGCGATAGGCTCACCACACGTGGTTCCGAATAAGTAGTAGTAGTAAAGTAATAGCCTGTAAGCGCCCACTGTTGGTGAAACTTAAATATAATGGATAGATTATAAGGGCTTAATAAATTAGAATCGGTTTTTCGGCCTCTACCTGGCTACGCCAATGGCTTTCCGTTAGATGCCGCTAACGAGTAGCAGCGTATCAGCGCAGCAATCCACTTTCGATGCCTGGCATGGTTGTCCAGCTGTCGGCTATTTACATGGTATTAGAGTAGAAGCGTGTGGTGGAAGAATCCGCAACGTCTTTATGCTTTTAGGTATTTTAGTTTAGTAGGAGGCGACTAAGGTTTAAAAATATAATAGTCTCTGGAAAGAACACCTCGTCATCGGCTTTAGAAATCCCGGGTCCGAATCCCGGCCGAAACCAATGTTTGTGCGAAACACAAGTTATTGATTGGGGTGTTCGGCGTAAGTCTCTGTGCAATACATCTGATTCTTCCTAAATATTATGGTATAAGCATTACATCGGATATGGGAAGGTAAAGACGAGTAAGTGCCTCCGTGCTCGCGTGTAGTTTGACGGCACTATAATATCTCGTGCGCAGTTGACAACTATCCACAGTAACTGGAAGTTGTCGCCGTGATCGCTTCGATCCTTTCAAGGTATAGCGATGTAGGTATCTAATAGACACATTGTCCTTTGACGGCCCGAAAGCCTTGTTTGTAGTGACACTAACTTCGAAGTTCGAATTCCGCTCGGAGGAAACATTTATGTGATGAATATAAATGTTTGTAATCGAGTCATGGATGTTTATTTATGTAAACATGGTTATTTATTCGTGTACCTATATGCATATCTATTATATCGTCATCCAGTTACCAAGACTCATGGTTTGTTTAGTTTAGTTAGTTTGGGACTGGATAACGTGTGTGATTGTTCAACATATTCTATTATTATTAGTGATCATTTAAACCAGGTAAAAAGTGTGCTCGATTGGTATCTTCATCAAAATAATTCAGCAATGAATAATTGTTATAACACTTTGATATAAAAAGTTCACTTTTCTTAACTATAGTATGGTATTATTCTAAAATAGTCTAAATCACATTTTTATTATAATTCGTAATAGAGTTATTATAATTTTAATATTGTGAAATGTGAAATCCGAACCTCTATAAATATCTTCTGGTAAGAATACAGTTTTTTTGTAACGTTATAGGGGTTAAAGGAGAATTAAAAGCTTTAAAGTGAACTTTGTTATAAACACTTCGTCGTTAACTGGTGGACCAAAAATAAAAACAAAAAAATTTAACTTTCATAAAGCGGGGCATACGAACACGCCGGTACACTCACGAGCAATATATAAACTTTTAACAACATTGCACCATAGGCCGTTTGTGATGATATTCAAAGGCTTTTGAAACTGTACACAAGTGCACACGATTGTACCGCTGTGGGTTAACAATACATTGCTATCGGAAACGGGCGAATAAAAAAAGAGTTAAAGCAACAGTAACGACGTTTGAATAATGCGCCACCTGTTGCCCGCGGCCTTCCTGCATCGCCACTGTTTACATTTACCTAAGATTTATTGTTATACGCGTTATGGCATTTGTTTTCAACTATTTTTCTCTACTTCACATGGACGATATCCATCAAGTTCGCAGCGCGATGACAAACGTAAAGTGTCACTTCTTGCTCCATTTCCAGAGCCAGGTTTGTCGTTAGACCGAATTATTGGAAATGGCGTCACTTGTGCCAGGCGTCGCTTGCCCAGTATTATTAGTATGAGCAAATGTACTAAGTAACATGTGCTGGTTTTTGGTGGCGGTTTCACGTTTACGCCTATGTTCAGCAGTGAACTAAAGTAGGCTGATGTAGTAGTGAAGTAGCAGCCTGTAAATGATCCATCGCTAGTCAAAGGCCTCCTTTCAATATTTGATAGGGTTCTGGAGCCGAGAAGAATCTGCCAATCCAGAATGCGTTTGCATGTGTGTGTGTACACAGACACACATGCACACACACACACTTGAGCACATAGATAATTGCAATTATCAAGCATATTGAAAATTGAACACATGGGTTACTGTCAGGCTATTGTCATATATTCCATTTACTGACTACATCTAACGTTGTTTTTGAACATAGCCATTTCATTAAGTAACTTTGAATTTTTTTTTAATAAACGTTACCTTCCACTATAGGTTATTCACCTGTGTCGCGGAGGCACTTTACGTACATGAATTGCACATGGACAAACACCCTGACCGAAAACTATTATTTGTAGTCCATACAAGTACGCTTAGCCACTACGTCATCGAGAAATTAAATTTCAACGATACGTCTAGTGGGTTGCTTAGTTGTACCGATCTTTTACACCCAGTTATATTCCTACCACCCTGCGTAAACATTTGTAAAAAAATATTGTGCCTTCTTTATCATCATAAATAGATGATAAAGTAACTGTGAACTTATATTGAAAGATAATCTAGGTGGTGGGAAAACTGAACAATAAGTGATTTAAATGTATAATTTTAATAATAAATAAAGTTACTTGTCTTCTGTGAATTCCGACATTAAAGGCGTTGTAAAATTTCAAAATCCTTATCATTTGTGATCCTTTTAAAATTGATAAAGGCTCGTCTACGAATTTTGACGGTCAGATAAAAAGGTAAATATTATTTATTTCTATCTATTTCAAGCCCTCGTGATGGAGATTATTAAGCACATTAAAGCTCGCAGACGAGTCTGGGTTCAGTCAGCGAGCATCAAACGCGGGTTTTACGATAACATTGTTTTTAGTTCTCATTATTACGATTGCGTTGAAACTCGCCGGAATGCGGCGGAAGCGATGCTTTGTCTTATAAATAGATCGACGTTTTGTGTACAAACGAGATACGCTGTAGCTCGTGACGACGTGTACTGAGATGGTTTGGACAGCTTCGTAGACGAAGTGCATGAGTTTCCGACAGAATTAAATGTAGCTTTTTTTTAGAATAAAATAAATAGCAATTAAGCAATTACGCTAGGCAAAGATTACGGATTTCCATTTGAAAAGATTCAGCGTAGGTAAAGGAGTTGTTCTTGTAAAGATATCTATGTATCTCGACGACAAGATTAGATAGAGACTCGAAGTTTGATACGTTTACTTGTTAATAATTTTTTCATAGACTAGTCGTTCTAGACTTTAAGTACCACGTATGTATGACTATTGCGACTATCAACAGTCCCTATATAACTTATAACAATTGAATTTACGTTGTTTCAATTTGAAGGGATAGGCCAAATAATAATATATGTATAATATGTAATATTTAGAACAATTAGGTTTACCCGTGTTTCGGTAACTGGGGTGATGATAAAGATATATTCGTACATATATCTACATAGACAAATAATCGTACATGCATATAAATATCCATCATTCGGTTCGAAACATATATTTTCATCATATAAATGTTTGTCTCTAACGGGATACGAACCCGCAACCCTCGGCTTCGAAAGCAGGGTCACTACGAAATTCCAGACATTTATCTTTTAAGGCATACATTTACTCTCGTCAGAGTTCCAATTCCAACACCACAATGTCTATAACCTGCCAATATTGCAATGTCTATTTTTTTATTATCGCGAGTTAAAATTTTTATACATGGGGCGAGCAAAGCCAACTACTGCCAATTTTGATGTCAAATTGTCATGTCACTGTCAAAGACAAAATAAACGATTAAGAGAAATGCCAGAATGTTAGACCTAAACTATTGCCTAAGTAGTGATTATGGCTTTTTATGCACCAAAAGCCGGCCGACCGGGGTAGTACCACGACCTCGCAGAATACCGGCGTGAAGTAGAGGCATCATGTGTTTCTGCGTCTCTGCAGCAGCAGCAAAAGCCGCCGCTTAACTCTACCACGTATCATGTATAACTGTTGCTTGCGCTTTCATGGAGAGGTCTATGTCCAGCAGTGGAACTACACGGGCTGTTAAAGAACAGATTGATTATATTATGATCTCCTCCTGGTCTATTACGACCATTGCAACCATGACGAATACTTCCGAGTACTATCAACAGAGATACGGGACGAACAGAACAGTACAACCAGACCCTGAACCAATAAATTGTGATTTTGCACAAACATTGACTTCGGCTGGTATTCGAAACCAGGACCCAAGGCTGACCACTATACCACGCGGTAGGTAATACACAAACAAAATTTTTATTACGTAATATGGACGCGTAACATGTGAGTTTACGGTCTGCATATTATATTCAATAATGTTTATCTTTGCGAATCCGTTTACCGTCTCGTATAATATCAGTATGAATATATATTAAACCCTTTGATCTCTGGTACTATTACGACCCATATTATTGTAACTGTTCCCCGTCTTGAGACATGAAACAGCTTTGCCTTCCTACTAAAATCGGACGCTGCACTTCCAAACAAAGGTTCTTAGTAAAATAATCATATGATTCGATGATTTGATTGAAGGGGGGTTCCCATTCGGATATTAGAAAATGGTGCTATAAGCTAATCATATAATATAAAACGAATTAACTTCCGCCCGTCTGTTCCTGTAGGCAGAGATTTCCATTTAGCACGTCCAAACGAGCCTCGAATCCTAGCTTTCGCCTATAAAGATAGTTTTAGATACAGAGTATAAAGGGATACGAGCCTCGTCGGTGGATTATGCTCTTTGCCTTGATTTTTCAAGGTTTTTTCCCTTACCGCCTACGGCACGCCAATGGAGATCAGATTCTTACGCCGCTAGCATAAAATAACTTTTTTTTTATGAGAAAAGCGGAAAACAAACAAGCGGTTCACCTGATTGTAAATGATTACCGTCGCCCGCGTACATCTGCAACACCAGAAGTGCTGTAAGTGCGTTGCCGGCCTTTTAGGTAATATGGGAGATGGGAGGAAGGATGAGGAGGGAGAGGGGAAGGGCAAGTGGGCCTCCGGTTACCTCACTCACGGAACGAAACGCAGAAGGACAAGATGCCTCTACTTCACGCCGGTCTTCTGCGAGGCCGTGGTACCAATCCAGTCAAACATATTTTACGTAACGTGAAATATGTTAAATATTGGTGAAATTTTCGAAATTACCTTTTGTGGGTGGGCCTACCGAGGAGGTCACGAAGCTTAGTTTTTGTTAATAAAGGAGTAAAGATATCTGCCGAAGTTCATGAAGAGACACTCTTGGATCATGTAGTGAATTGTTCATAGAAAGACATACTTACTGGGTATTTTATTGTAAAAACATTGCCCCATGAACGAGGTACTAGCCTCTATGGAGTCTAGGAATTATTGATTCTTATTGGCAGTGTGGTATCGGTATCTTGACTGTTAATTAAATTTAAAATCTCTCACAAATTACACTGGTTAAGATTAAACATTTGATTAATAGTATTTTTATTTTCGCAGGGAAACTATGCAAACGTACCAGCTACATCGATCAACGAAAACAGTTAGAAGACGCGCTATGAACAAAAACAAATGGAAGTTCATTATAAAGTCTTACATTCGAGATTAAAAAAAAACGGATATTTTTAAATAAGAAAAGACACTAAATTGCCAATATTTTGCGACAGCATGACGTAATAGAAATACGGCTTAATAACTTAGATTTATATTAGAGTCAACGCAACCAAAGGTTGAAGTGCCGTTTGGAGTAATAATGGAAGAGCTGTAATTGCGTCAACTGTGATGGGGTGTGGTCAGAGCAAAATAAATCTCTACCCCAGGAGGAACAAGAATGGCGGGAAAGGGAACAGCGCCAAAAAGTCAGGTGAGATTTTTTTTAAACGTTTGGTGTTACAGGAATAGAATAATTCGATATTACTTTTAATAGCGTAACTAAAGCAATAAATCTTTGACATGAACATAACTTATTCTTCGACTGTGACTTGGCGTAGGCACGTGAAGCCGTCGCAACATATGGATGTGAGAATTATAATCGATTACTTTGTTTATTATCTATATTTAAATTTAAGGACCATGAACTTATTTATATTAATGGTCCATGTTTTTATATTTTCATCAATAGTGAACATTGGAAAACTTGAAGATTTCAGAAACATATTACTCCTACGAAATGAAACAAATATCCAATGAAACGAAATAATTTTTTCATCGGCATTAGAAACCCAAATTTCACTTGTCAATCGCCATTGAAATAAATCTACCACCGTTTCGTAATAAGGTTGCTCTGATGGAGGAGAAACAAGCGAAAGAAATTCCGTTGAAACAATTAATAAGCAAAGTGAATTTATACACGAACGTGATATAATAAGAAAGAAAACAATATATAGTTTACAATATTAATATATATTTTTTAAGATGTAGGCCTTTGCTTAACAGAGGGCACTTACAGGCTGCTACTTTTTTTGATATATTAACATCCACCAACATCCTCTTAACTTTCGAGAGAGTTTTGGAGTCGGGAAGGATCAACTACGCTGCTCTAGTCGGATGCGAAACTTTAAATTAACCAACGTCAACTCGTGGACCGGCATGGCACGTCGTTTGCAGCCCATGGACCCCGCAAATAACTTCAATCGAAGAAGATTACGAATTCGTACTAAGATAAAATGCCTCTCAGACCGTAATTATACCGACTCGACCTTTCAAATCTGAACACAACGGTAATTGCACCGCTGTTTGGTGGAAAAGAGTGTGTTACCTATGCAGACAACTCCTAGAGAAAGAAGGAGTCTTCTACTCATTATATATCTTCCTCTTCTATTGTAACATTAGGACATTATCCTCCGGCGAGGCCCTGACTACCTAACTGAGATCTCTATTTTCTTGTAAACGGTGAGAAGTCGATGTTAGAAAGTTTAATCTTGAGATCAATACAACGAGTATAATCTCATATAACGAGTATTTTGTATTTACATATTTTAAACCTTAACTAAACCCACAATTTATAATATCCCCAGAACGAAAGCTTATTTTTTTAAAACATTGTGTGCAACTAGCTAGAATTAACTCATAGCAAATCCGGTGACGATGCTCGTCGCCCAACAGCGTTTTATCTTCCTGGTAGGCGAAAAGTAGAGCTCTGTGAGTCGATGGCGTGAGTGCTTCAATGTAGACAAAATGTTCCGTTGAAAACAAACTTGATTTGATGAAATAAAACTGCAACCATATAATACGACATTTTCTAAAACAGTTTAATATACATAAATTAAATAAAATGCAATAATAATAATAATAAATCTTTATTTGTTCCAAAAAGAAATGGTACAATTTTTCTTAAAATTACCCTGTACCATCAAACTAGGATATCCCGTGAACAGAGGGGGTCAGTCTCTTCCTATTTGTACAATGTAAATATACAAAACGGGTAGCTGATATATTATGAACACAAAGGTATACAAACAATATACGCTGGTAAATTTCGGTCCGTGTGTGTATGTGTGTGAGTTTATGTTGGCGCAAGTGTTTGGTTGCGTGCCTGTGTGATGTGGGCGCGTGTTTATTAGGTTTTTATATACATTATATGAATTATTTACGTATCTACATAGAGATATTAACAAATATGTTTTCAGTGGTTTCATAATTTAGTTTACTCAAGATAGTGTAAAGTGTGGATTCATGTTAATTGTATCCCGTAGCATGCCCAAAGAGCATTGTCATCTAAAAAAAATTGTATGAACTCTCAAACACTACAGATGCAGCTTTCAGCACGTGCTTATCACGTTCCTGACGCGTAGATGAGCACGTGCTTTCAAATATTCATAAAGAGGCCGGAGATCGCCTGAGACAGGAGGCCCTTCTTCCACAACCCACCCAACGGCCCTTATGACTCGCTTGTTTAAGTTCAGTATGTAAGTCACATAAAGTCCCGCTTTTATTCTATTTTGCTTATAGTTGAAAATTATGGCGTTATTATCTACTATTGTCGTAACATTTCATAAAATAATATCAAAATTTATTTTACTACCAATTTATGGGATGGAATTATTGGAATCAATTTGGAGAATAAACGACGTTATTTTTTTTTTAAATAATGTATAAAGATCTATGTAACATAAATTTTCCCCGAATCATGATTATTAGGGTTCTGTACGAAGCCCTCTTCTTATCCCTCCACACCATCGGTCCGTCTGTCTGTCCTACGTTTTTTAATGGAATGGTGTGAAAAACGAGCTAAGAGGCCTCTAGGGACTAAGACGGAACGCTTCAGAGTCCGTAATTATTCTGGATTTTTATAACTTTCAAACCGAAACGCAACAGTTGTTACTCTACTCTTATTATTAGATTATACTAGATTATTAAAAAATATTATATGTTTTGAAAAAGTTCGAGAAAAAGAGGATATCTACGGGGTTTCTTACGCCGGTTTCCTCTCCGTCAGAGGAACCTCATTACGAAACGGTGGTAGATTTTTAAACGAAAATGACTTTCGTCAAGTGAAATGTATGTTTCTTGCGTTGAATAAATCTTTTGATTTGATTTGTTAGGCGGCAGCAATGGGTAAGAGTGTGATAGCGGCCCAGACGACTCGTAAGCAGGGAAGGGGTCTGCCACCAGTTGCCATTCAAGGTTAGGACTGTATCATTTGAACCGGAATTGCTAGCTAGTTGAAATTTTCTGAATAGAAAAACAAATTTTAAATTTAAGCGGAGCATTCAAGAAACATGTTCATAACTCTACTTTTGTTTTTGCTCTGTCGTTAAAACTATAATACATTTAAAAGTATAATAATAAATAATGAAAACTGGCCAAGTGTAAATGTAAGGAAACATAATTATTTAGGTAAATACATATCACAGACATATTGTGTCGTTGTACGGAACCCTCGGTCCTCGAGTCCTACCGCGGCCCGGTTTTTTGCTCTAAAGACTTCCCAATCGAATTTATTTTTCAGTGCTTCATAACATTTGCCAAACATTACAAAAAAAAATTAAGTAGCTTACTTAATTAAAAATAAATCCAAAAGCTAACGAAAAGGAAAATTCTAGATACTTAAATTTATACAAGCGCGAAGTTGTTTCCCTTTCGTTTCGTTGTGTTTTTACTAATTCCTCGACGCTGGTAACAAAAAATATAGTCGAAAGAATACTGAATATTCCTGTTTGATAACTTAATAGCAAAGAAAGAAGAAATAATCTTTTCGATAAGAGAGAAATGTGCTGAAAAGTCTTTTCTAATTATTTACTATCAGTTTTGTAATTCGACAAATGTGAGACGAAAAGATCTGGGCATAATTTTCAAAATCGCATATATTTTGGTACAGAGATACGGCGGATTGCTGCAAAAAATTGAAGGAGACCTATGTCCTGTATTTTTTTTTAATAGGTCCACAAAACTGTATACAATGTACAGACATGCCTACAAATAGCATAAAAAGACTTTAAATTTCATTCTGATGAATGTAGACAGCGTGCATATCGTGTAATAACTTATTTCTTAAAGCAAAAATTTAGACTTCAAAGACTCAATTAACGATAAAAGAGGAATCTTAATATGTCGTATATTCTTATAGATTTCTAGCACCTGTATAAGTTCTTATACGATTTTTTTATTTTAATGGGCAAGGGGACAAATGAGCATGCGGCTCATCTGATGGTAAGTGATTATCGACGCCCACGTACATCTGCAACACCAGAGGAGCTGCAGGTGAGTTGCCGGCCTTAAGGAATATTTATTTGGGTATGGGTATGGGTAAGAAAGATAGGGGAGGAGGAAAGGGCGAGGAAGGAGCAAGTGCGCCTCCAGTTACCTCACTCATCGAAATAAACGCAGAAAGAGCACAAGATTCACAAGATGCCTCTACTTCACTTACGATGTCGATATTTTTAGATATTTGAACTGATTCTAATATGTTATTTAGTAATTTAACCCTTCGCTCATGAAGATATATACATTATACAATATTCGTGATATTCTTACAGCTTCCAGAATGTTCATCTATACCCTTTCGCGCGTGATCTGCGTCGCTAACAGCACCGACATAGATCACCCCATATATTCAACGTCATGTCTCAGATACCCTATTTCTTATTCAGACCTCATTCCGCGCCCCACCGCCTTATTACCTCTCCTAAGAAATCCTTGGCGGCATTAGGAAAAATGTCATTTCGTTTAACGAGATAGGTAAAGGTCGGCTTACGATACCTTGCAAGATAAGAACCTTGAACAAATTGGGGAATTTGCAATGCATTGTCATTAGTAACTTCAATTTTATATAACTTTAATTTTTTATATATATTATTTATATTTATATATGAGGCAAGACACGTCTGTAACTGTTGAGCGAAACTTAGTGTCATATTTGCTGTTAAGATATAATTAAAATAAATAAAGAGAAAAGGAAACTTTATTCATTACATCACAAATTAGTTTATAAGTTATTAATAAAACAATTAAAAGAATTAAAAAAAAACTAAAACAATAAGATTTTTTCTACGCTACAGTGCGATGCAACAAATGGGTCTACGCTTAGTTCACGTTACGGATTCTCGCAACAATGATTTTCAGCGCAGCCTTATTAATTCAACTAGTATGTATGTACCCAAGATAGCCGTGTGGTTAGTGGATCTGACGAATCATTTTCTGTCTCGTGAGAAAATGCCGACAACTCAAACCAGGAAAAGAGGTATGCTATTGGCCTGGCGGCCTTTTCAATTTCGGCGGAAGAGACTCGCAAATAGGGATGCCCGCTAGTAAAACTCTGCCGAATCTGGAGACCCGTGTTTGATCCCCTTTATGGAGGGCTCGTGCCAGAAGGGTTTTTTTTTTAAATATATTGTTTACTTGGCTTATTGAGACGGCGGTATATCAAGCGACTACAAAAAAATCTTCGACGTCTGATCACTCCATCATTGGGTCACGTCACCCAATGGTGGAATGCATCACTCGATCGTGACAGCGACCAGTATTATTCAAAATATATGAAACAATCTACTACATCAGCTTATTAAAGTACACTGCTGAACATAGGCCTCTCCAAGAAAGCGCCAGCGAAATATTTTTCATTGAAGGTCTGCCCTTGCTCCGCTCGCTGGGCAAGCGGAATCCCGGTGCTCTCGCACTAGTGACGCTGCTCCCCATCACTGCTCTGTGGTTGTTTCTCCTAATTCTGATGGATATTCTGCCATCGTTCGATCGTCAAAGCCTCGTTCGTTGGCCAGCAAGGTGCACCACGCGAAGATGGCAAACAGAGAAAGAGATGATGATTATAAGAGATATAAACATAATATGTTTTTATTGATTCGAACCAACTCCCAAATATACCAAATGAATGTCTAAATTTTGAAGATTCGTATACGTTTTTCTTTCATCAATCACGTGAGAACTCATGCTACTCCTGAGTTCCTTCGCAAACGAGCTCGTTTGAATTACTAATAAATATAAACTGTCTATCTTTGAATATTTTTAAAAACCATGCACACTTTGCTGATTTTTTAAAATACTATTTATTCCTTCATTACATAAAAATGATAGCCTGTTTTGTTATCATATGAATATTGTATATATGAAATTATTGTGTATGTATGTACAATACAGTTATATATAGCATATATATATAAATGCAATAAGTAATTGGTTTCTCGGAAACGGTTCTAACGATTTGGTTGAAAATTCTTATTTTGATATTGTTCTAGGTAGAAAATTTATTTTCACACAAATAATTAGAATAATTTTGAACACGTAAGCTGCAAAACAGAGAGATGGTTAAAAATAAACACACATGATTTTCCATACAAAACTCACATTCCTCACTCTTTCCTCATAGCGTTTAGGAAAGAATGGTCGAATTTAGACCACAGGCTATACTTGTCAGAGTAAAACTAGGAAACTATTATTATTTGGCTTTAAATTATAAATAAATTATTTACGCAAACACGTTATAAAGGTTCGGATGTACGCTTGTTTTATATTTTAAAAAATAAGTCATTGAATCAGTTAACTGAATTCATAACATTTATGTAATTTTAAAGGCCGGCAGCGCATCTGTAGCTCCTCTGGTGTTGTGGATGTTCGTGGGCGTCGGTGATCACTTACCATCAGGTGAGCCGCACGCTCGTTTGCCCCCTTCTTCTATAAAAAAAAAAAAAAAGGTAAAACCCACGGCGACCCCAGCCATTATCGAGAGCGAGATAGGCTACCAGAAGAATATTGTGGCCAGACAGTCACCATTTAACTAATCATAGTAATAATTTTGAACGAAAACGATAGTTTTTTGGTTTCCTATGGAAGTAATAACCCAGAGGTCCCGTGATTACAGCCTTACAAACATGCGTTTATACGCCTCGACACCTTTAAAATCGCCTTATAATTCAAAACTTTCACTAACGTATTAATAACATAATAAGAAAATGTTATTCATAATCGTTTAAAACCAACGAAATTCGTGGCAAATATACATAAACGAGGCGTGAACGACATGCTGTAACCGTCGTCGCCCTTGTAAATATTCTACATTTGTTTTTAAGGGTCCTATCCTATATCTCGGGGAGGATTTAAAATTTATACGAAACGTTCAAATTTGTAACGTCAATGTATACATATTAAATGCGAAACATCGTACAAACGTAACGTAACGAGTTTCATCATAGCACATTATGTCGTTTTGAACATTAATTTTATATGTCATTTAGGCTACATAAAAATGTAAATCAGTTTTTTACGATGAAAATTAGAAGAAACACCAATATTGCTTGTCACATTTTGAAAGCGTATTAATTGTCTTTTTAGTACTGCTAAAGAAACAATTAAAACGTCAAATGGGAGACTCAGGCGGCGGCTTCAGGAGTGATCCATCGCATGTAATGAAAGATTTCAACTAATGACACGCAAGGTTTTCTGTGTATCCCTTCATGAAGTTCGGGTGACAATCTCCAGATTCACCCTTCTCAACAAAGAAGGGACCGACAAGGGGTCACCACCACCATAGCTTCAGTGTGCGAAAGCGTTACCGTGGCACCGACTAATATCGGCAACTAAAATAACCAGGGAGATAGCGATAAAGCTATGAGCAACCTGAGTTTATTTGTTAATAAAAAAATTGCTGTTGTTTACACTAAAACAATATTTTATTTGTAATCTTCTCATTTTCATATTATAAATTAAATTAAATATAAACTAATTAATATATATTATTATATTTATTAATTATACATATATCGGTTGTTAAAAACATATTTCGAAGGCATGTGAAATTGTCAAGCTTAAATGGAACATTGTGACGGCTAAAGCTCTCAAAAATAAAGAGGATTGTTTGCGGCTTGTTTCCACTTGAACATACTTTCCACTTTCCACACAGTTTCCACTTTATTTAGATTTAAACATACTTGTGCCATGGTATATGTATTCGTAGTTCACTGTAACAGTCGTATGGTGGATCCCAACCAACAATAATAAATTTCGCAGACCTTGCCATAGAACGAATGTTCCCCAAGGAGCTGGGTATCTATATAATAGATTTCCCCACTTAAGAAAAAAGAGTACGATTGCTTGCTTTCCTCTTTATATAAAAATTTCAAAAAAAATCTCGTTAGTAGCGATGATTGAAACGATAAAGGCCTTTTTTAAAATCCAATCTTTCTCACATCCCTGTTAATAGCCCACTACTGGACTTCTGGGATTTGCCATATGCGCCACGCTTGGTGGGCGGTTGGCGAACGCAGTACCAGATACATCGCGTCTTAAATGCTGCTGCTATTTTTTGAAACGGTGGATCTGTTATCCGTGCGACGCCATGAGAATTTTAAAGCTTATAAAAGCTTTAAAGCTTTTCTATAAATACTTACTTCTTACGACACCCACGAGAAGAGAGGGCGTATGTGATTTTTTTACGCGGAAAGTAAAAGCTTATTTGAGATATCAACTTCCAACAAGAAATCCAAAAACATGTTACCTAAATTGTAGCTTCATGAATGTCTGAAATCAATCCGTCTCCATTGTTTAATTATTAATTTTGATGAATTAATAATAAATACCCTTAACTAAAATTATCTTACACGGAAAACTTATTTACAACTATCTCGTTGTCATTTACTGTCGCCTAATTGAGAATAAATAATTATAATATGCTTTGCTAAATATAAATAATGATCAGAGTTATAATCGAGAAAACAACGAGGATTATGTTCGCGCATGAAATTTAATGGTTTAAAGAATTCGTTTATATGAAATTATAATTAATTAATTTTAATATAAGTATTTATTTATTATTATAAAAAAAATTATATAATCATCTTGCAGTGGCGTAATAATCTGTCCGTCTTTTTTTCTACTGTTATCGTATGAAGTGATGAAAGTCAAGAAAATCTCATGGCATTCTCCGGGATAAAATCCGGCGACAAGACTCGCCGATAATCACGTTTAATCTCCCATAGAGGCGAAGAGTGAGTTGCAGAAGTCCGTTTAGCTACGCTGATTGCCAAATGGAAGCCCGTAATCTCTGCTCACCTCTATGGGTGACAGGCATGAGTGCATGTCTTTACCTTTTTTTTTTTTAAATGTTATCTCCCACTATCGTAATTTCTCCTTTGTCGCGCAGGCAGTTGTACATACATTACATACGGACGAACAATCCGCCGAGCGGTGAAGATGCGTTATACACGTTTAAAAAGGTTTTTTTTTGTGACTACTTGCATGGTCTGCTAGCAAATATTTTTTCGATCTTCCGGTTATTTCACACTTCACATCGGTATTCTGCGAGGCCGTGCTACTGCCCCGGTCGAGCAGAAGCCAAAGCCACCGCACGGTTCTGCCACGCAGAAATGTATTGCTATAGCCTGTATCGTCTTGATATTGAATCTGACCCTTTATTCGGTCTAATCACATTCGTAACATTGTGGTACGAGATTTTAAAGACGATTGTGGTTCTCTGTGGCTGCGCTAATAGCTCAGCATCTTCTTCCTTCTGGTCTGAGGTGTAGCCGTGGTTACAATCGGCCTGGTCAGTCATCTTCGTAATGTGATACTAAGATGCTGCTGATCTTCTTCCTTCTAGTCTACGTAAGACGAGGTCTGTGACCACTATATTCGCGGTTAGATATAGTTTGCAAACGCATTTTTATATTTTGTTCTCTCACAGATTCTCTCACCCGGTCGTCACAAGATAAACTACCATGAAATTATTCTATAAAATGCGTCACGATTGCTACAGTTGTGAACAAAAGAATGTCTCGAAATAAATGCCTCACTTCACCGCGGGAATACTAAACTCCGAGCTAACTTTTCTCTGTCTATTTATCACTCTTTTGCTTGCTAAAGTATGCTAAATGAAAGTGACACAATAAATAAAAACTTAATTTATGCAACAAAAAGCTATTTAGTTATCTAGTTTTTATATTACTTAACTTACTATGTACCACTAAGTACTTATTATATTAAGTAATATATGTTTAGTTGATTGTGGACCGGTTACTCGTAGCTTTAGAAGTGAATACCAGCGTTCGAATCCCAGCCGAAGATAATGTTTGTGCTTACACACAAATCAATCTTTTCGTATCAAAACGTTCCCAAAGCCAAAAGCAACAAATATTGAAAATTGTGTATATATCATCACGCCATTTTCAAGGAGAGTAGAGCAGTAATGAAAAAGCGACCACAAAAGTGGAGTCGCGAGAGAAATGTACGTAGCTAAATTACTTCAGTCTAATTTAACATGCTATACAATGTTCCTTTTTTATACAAATTATTTTAATTAGGGCAACAAGAAGCTAATAGCCTTTCCTGTGGTAAGTGGCTACTGCGCTCCATAGGCTCCTACTAACAACTTCAATCGAAGAAGGTTACAGATATATTGACACGCCTGGGGACTGAGATGGATTGCCTCATAGCCTGTAACTATACTGCTGTAGCTATCTCTATATCTTTCAAATCGGAACACAAAAGTTGTTTTCACTGCTAATGACGGTAGAAAGGGTGGTACCTACTCCTAAGGAAAGAAGGATCCTACCTCCGCCTAAAATTCGATTCACCTAGTAATATATAGACGATATTTTTATACATAGAGGTGAACCGTCAAGTTAACCTCTTCCATACACGCTTCCTCTCGTCACCTTATATTTTATATGTAGTATAAAATATAAGGTGACGAGAGTGTACTGTGTTGAGAGAGTAAACTGTAGAGATATACTGTTTTGATATTTTTTTCAAATTTTGTACGTACCAAATATTACAAAATAAAAAGCAACGAATTGTCTCACAGGCAATGGAAGCATATTCTATGATAAAGTAAAATGATATGAAAGCTCATGCATAATTTGCAGACCCGTGCCGACCAGCACCCTTAAGCAGCGCCAAACATGACGCACCATGTGGCAACCATCGCCCTCTGCCACTGGCAAATGTCAATCAATTCTCTTAGCATCTTCATTAGTTGACTCCTCAGAGTGGTGGTGTGATGATGGATGGATGAGGTTTAGTCACATAGAAAATTATGTTAAGAGTTACGTTAAGTATTAAAAACTAAAGGAAGTCACGTGTCGTTAATTTTATATTTAAGTAAAAAGCATCTTGTTTTTGAGAAGGTTTCGAATTCGGGAACAGTCTGCCATACTGTTCAAGTGCCGGTTGGCGGACTTTACGTGTCCTTGAATATATGTTAACATATATTGATTATTTTTCAGGAGTTTTTTAACATTCCAATTAATATAACAATAACATCAATTATTACTATTAACGTCGAAAATACAGAGGTGGTACCAGTCAAGTATTTATTTACAACTTTTATGTTTTGCATCGTAACAATATCTCTCCACGCCTCGGGTTGACCGGCAGAGAGTGCCAAACGGCAATAAGTTCGCCCTTTATAATACTTTTATAAAGGTTTACAAATAAAGTTGAAATAAATAAATAAATATCCTAAATAGAAATAAATATACTTATAAAAATAGAACGTAAATAAAAGTAAATATTACTAATGTGGTCAATACTAAGGTGGTCAGAGGTCTAGAATATTAGTCGTATACTTATCACTAAAGCTTATTTGGGACAACGTGTCAGATGGTGTGCCCGTTGCCGTCTCAGTATACAAGCCAGCGTTACCAATCATATTTTTCCAAGTTTCGAAAACTCGGATCTAATAATCCAGAATATAGAATAATCCAGATCCTCTAACCGCTCGACTATCGTGGCCATTTATGGGGAAACTGTCTACTTTACAGGTGGCTCAGCGCCGAGCTTCGTGACAATCTTGGGGGAGGCCTATGTTCAGCAGTGGACTTGTGATAGGCTGAAATGATGATGATGATGATGTCTACTTTACCAACCAATTAATTACTAATAATTAGTTGTCTTTCGTTGTAATTTTTAATTCAATTATTGTCTGTTCGCACAATGTATTATGCTTATTCATTAAAACGCGAGATGACACACAATTTTAATCAAAAGTTATAAAACAAAAATGAGGATTGTTTTTTATTCTGTGATTATAACAAAAAGCCGTTTTAACTTTCTCGTTTACATTAAATATTTTACGGTGAAAATTAAAAAAAATACAAAGTTCAGAATTCATTACCATCGTTTATGAAAGAAAGTTTCATTTTCAATGGAACTCAGGACTTAAATGTTGTGTCTGAAAACTTATTCAATTATATCATCAAACGGGGTTCTGTCCGAGCGATTTATACAATCCACTTTTTTTCTTTTTTCATCTTTGATGGCCTCTTATCAGTTGACTGCTGAACATAGGTCTCTACAGAAAGGAGGATTTGTCGTAATCGCAAAACTAGGCACACTAGTCAACTTCTTCGAATACAGTACAATACAATACGTACAAAAAGATGTAGAAACAGGCTTTTGATACTGAGTCCACCATCACTCTGTAAACAGCCCACGGTTGGGTAGAGTAGGGAGGGAGGGTTTTTCAAAGTAGCTTGGAGGGGTTTGTATTTCAAGTTTATACTTGAATAATTTGAATTATGTAGCGTCGGTATATAAAAATCTATTACTTATCTCGTCCTATTGGTGTCTTAAAAATCGAATAAAATAAATGCCAAAAAATCACGAAACCTGTGACTGATGCCAAAATAACCATCTCAGATAAGCCACTTTTAAAATACAAAAACGAGCGACAGGAAACAAATACAAATACACGATTAAAATTAACGTTGACATGTCTTCACATGCGCTAATCTCCGTTCAGTTCGTAAGTAGAACAAGCGATATTTCAAAACCACAATTTAATGTTTTATTAATCCTGCTGAGTTACAATTTAGCTCTACTTTGAATTTAAAATTTATTCGCATTGAATTAATATAAGCATCCAGCTTAACTTTAAAACTTTGAGAAATGAACGATAACTTCCATCTGAAATAAGAATCAAGATTAATTCAACTCTTGAATGCCTTCTTTAATTGGATTTCTGTTGTTAAATTTAATATTTTTATTTGTCTTGTTTATTTATTATTATTGTATGTCATATTGGTTCAAAAGATGGATTAAGATACACAATTTTATTATGTCGGTAATGTTTATTTACATGGCAGTCAGTCAACCATTAGATTAAGCAGAGATAAACCTATCATACCGACGGTGCAGCATAATGAAACAAAACATACCAAACCAAATAAAGTGATATACATAAATATGTAAGTACATACACACCATACGAAAACAAACTTGTTAGTGCCTTTTGAATGTAAAGAGGGATAACGTTCCAGAGTCTTGTAGCCATGAAGGCGCATAACATCGATATGTAACCAATGCGTTGGAAAAGCGTGAACAACTCGAAGACTGGAGAGAACAGTTTTCTAAATCACCCAGATATGGAAACTTATACTTCAAGTACTTAAGAACTCAAGGAGCGTCTTGAATTGGGAAAAGAATGCAGAGTATTCTGACACTTCTGCCCTGACGAATTGCCAGCAATTGGCTGAACAGCCGAACACAAAAGAAAGGCTTATACTTACGTAGACCATAAATGTATCTTATGCAATTATAAATGTATCTGATGTAGGAGACGATACGATGTGTTTAGATGATGTTGTGACAGGTATGAGAAACACACATTAGCATAGTAAATAATCTTATCATCATAAAATTTATTCATACACATCGGCCTATTTTAATCCACAGCTGAACATAGACCTCTTCAAACAAGATGCATAAAAAAGCGGGCATAAATTTCTTGGAAGGTTTGCCCATACTTAACACGCTGGGCCAGCAGGTTGGTGAGCGCAGTACCAGCCGCTCCTCAGCTGAAAAGTTCGGATGGATCTTCCGCCATAATTCATTCAAGGAGTCTCTTTGATTTATTAACACGATGCACAATATGCAGGTGAGGTCGCCATTTGGAGAAATAAACGATATATTCCTCCTAATGACGAAAATGTTTAAGGTTAAATAAACTTTGGCAAAACTGCGATTCCTAAATAATTCATCTTAATGTTAACGCTTCATATAAACAAAGTGGATTTAATTTCTCTATCGTTTTGATGTGAATAATCTAAAATGTAATTATCAGAATGCGTCGCGCATGTAATTGAGTTAGGAAGCTAACACGTGTCATGTTTGATTCTAGACTAGGTAGGTTCGAAACTACGGTTGAAAGATATATTCAAAAAATGTATAAGTTTCTTTTTTACTAAGCAAGGAATATTTTCGCCTGTTTATAAAATTACTGTAACCATTAATAATTTAAAAAAAAAATATTTATTTGTTCGGTATAATTCAAAACGCCTTTCTTCATCTTACCTAAAAAAATAACGAGTATTTGAAAGAATACGTAAACATCGCTCGGGGCACCACTTGTTATTTTATAAGACCAGAAAACTAAAAAGGAAATACTGAAAAAGCAGGAAAATTTTAAAGGAAGCTTTGAGAGATGATTTGAGTCGTACGCAAAAGAAAATCCTCGGAGCTTCATTTGAGACAAACTGTTTGTATCATGCATACATATAAAGCAGTGAGAACAAAGAGGAAACACAAACTTTAGCCTCAGTCCTTGTTTGAAAAAGAACAGTTTCTACAAGCTCTTTGTTTAAATACTTATATTCAAATTATAAAAAAATATATATACATACACCGATCATCTCATTTTAGATCTAAATTTAATTATTCCTATACAATAAGAGCCGTGGTAGCAATAGTTGTCAGGGCTTTCATTTCACTCGCTTTAATTTCATAGTACGCAAGTGACCATGGTTCGATCCCTGGTGTCGGTACAACTAACATTTTAAACAGCAATTTTAAGTGCTGAATTTACCAAGGGCGGTGAAGGAAAACATCGTCGGAAAAGTGCATGTCTGAAAAATAATAATATGGTAAGTATTATTTCCGTCTCCATAAAGTCTATAAAATATTTGAGAGAGGGATTACTGTAAAACAAAAATCGTTTGTTGTCTGGTAGCGGTATATGAATATCTACCACCCCCCTTTCTTACAGTGGGCAGTCGCGATAATGTCCACCTGCCGATTACAACCACGGTGACCAAATTCCGAACAATTTATAGTACTGTAAGTGTCCGCATAAATACAGACACACTCACTCGTAAGGTAAAGACCTTCGCGTATCCCACGCTTATGCTATAAGATCGGAGGAAGAGCCAGGTGCAGTGTCAGAAACAAGGGACACAAATTATCAAACTAGCCGTATTTTGTTTATAAATATCATAAGATGGTTGATATAATGATTAAACAAAGTTGAGTAGATTTCTATAGTAATTTATGTCGTTGTAAAATTATATAGTACGCAAGCAATAAAGTAATCAACATGTCCCAACTGTGGCGTTGACATGTAGAATTATCAGGATTCGCTCTACGTTATTAATGTTTAAAGAGCAACGGAAAAGCAGGGGAGGATTTGGTTCGTACATAGTTGTAAATATTATACTAAACGTTACACGTTGGTAGTCCTAACCAGACCTAACCGATTTTTAAAAACAGCTACCATCAGCAAAAAACCCTTTCTCACTCATCGTTTGAATACAATTAAGTGTACCTATTTAAAAATTGGTTTCAGTAAAAAACTGACATCTTTGAAAAGAAGTGACAAACAGGGATCAATTCCTTTTATACTTTTTTGTACTCTTACGATAACGTTGACGGATATCTATCCCAATATTTGCACCAGTACTCGATACGGTATTTATGTCACTGGTGGATTAATCTAGTAGTCAATATGTATACCTGACACCATATCTATCGATCGACCATAGCAATGCCCGTAACAAAATATTGTTAACTTTTTTTTATTTAATAGTAAATTTTGATTCTCGAATTGTATTAAAAACATGATTTTTTACAAATTGAGCAATTCAATTGAGCAAGATGAAATATAATGTTTTCCCGTGTTCTACAGTCAAAAAGAAGAGTATATTCCAAAATTTGAGCACGGTTAAAAATTTAACTCGCCTTAAAATAGTTCACACACGCTTTCAAATTATGATGAGGTTCATTGAAGATCGCCTGAAATAGAGGGATTCCATACAAATTGTCCATTCTGGCACTAAAGCGAATATTCCCAGGGGTTGCAGCGACGCAGGTACGCATACGCCGCCGCTTTGAATTTCACATCAGCTTCCGTTCGTAAATATCAATTATTTTGACAAGGTAATATCATGCTCTGGACCTTATGCTCAGTTAAAAGTTATTAGAATGCCATTCTGAACGTTAAATATATCTTATTAATCATAATTATATACAAATTTTTCTAGTATCAAACTACCGAAAGACTAGAACAAGAATATAATTAAACAAAAGCTTTCAGATCATTCCTAAGTGGCGAAGACCCAGAGGCGAAGCTAGAAGTTACGGATTATCATTTGGCATTACATTGCGTAGCTGAATTGGTTTTCATAACCCACTTTTCACCTCTCCGGGACATATAACGTGACGGGTCGCAAGCCTAGTTGCCGGGTTAACCACGGAGCCTTATCTGCTATTTTATTTTATTTTATTTATTAGGCAATCCAACAGCGATTTAAAAAATAATTAATACATCACTTCTAACATTTGTCACATCCTAGACAATTGGTAACCATGTCTCGGATATACCAAACCGTGTTAAAAAATAACAAAGTATGATTTCATATAAGAATGATGTCACAGAGCCATCTTTTGTTTCCGTGTTTCGTTTGGTGAGGCAACCGGAGGCCCACGCACTTATTGCAGGTTCGAATCGTTTGGGTTAAATATTCATGCTATAGTTAGTATAACTCTTTATACTTACGTCACGAATGTTTATTCAATATTTTTAAGATATAGGAGATCCTAATTTTGGACTGAATTATGTGTAATGTCCGATAGTATATATATTTTATTTTTATGGAAAAGGGGGCAAACGTGGAAGCGGCTTAGTAAAGGTAGTGATTACCGATGGCCACGTACTTCTGCAATGCCAGAGGAGCTACTGGTGGGTTGCCGGCCTTGAAGGATACCCCACTCACCGAACGAAACGCAGAAGCACAAGATGCCTCAACTTCCCGCCGATTGGCTCTAACATTTACTGCCCCTAATGTATTTATATATATGAATATACGTTAATAATCGTAAATATAACAATACGCTTTAAAATAATCCTTTGCCAAGGCACCGATTTCAGAATTCCCTTTTAAACATTCCACTCCACATACATTTCTAATAGCAGCAGCTTAAAGCGAAATCATAAAGCGTATTTTACACGTGCATAACTGCTTTGAAACTTCACTTTGCAAAAATTTATTGCATAAAACTTGTTTGACAATATCATTTTAGCTCGTATAGAAATCTCACTTTTGAAACTCCAAACGTTTGTGCTACTTGTTGAAAGGAATTCTGCTATCCGTTATATTCATGTGAGTATATGATTCAGCATAGTCATATGTAATTATATGTGTCCCCAAATACCAACCTCAACTGCATGTGATGCACCCTTCTAACAAACAAACTGTGCTCTGGCGATCGAATGAAAGATGAATGTCCATCAGAATTTGCCGAACTCAAATTCCAAAGACTAGTTCCTCATTACGAAACGGTGGTACATTGTTAAAAAATAATACCAAGATATGACATTTGACAAACGGAACGGAATTTGGAAGGTAAATTCGGATAGATAGTCCGCCATCGTTCGGTTGCTAAACACTCGTTTGCTTGGAAGGAAGGTGCACCGCGTGCAAGTGAAGTTCCCCCTTGCACCGCCAACACGCGAATGTAAGAGTTGTTTATTGTAGAAAGTGTATACTGTTTACTGTATGTAGTGTTTTATGTAAAAACAACGGAGACACAATATTTTAAGAGAAGTGCAAACATGAAAAGAAACTAAAGCAAGGAGCGCACTAGTCAAACAGCCTCGAACTTTATGGTCGGACAAGAGTTCACTCACTTCGCTTATGTAATGGGACGTGTGAAAGTCAACGACAAAAGCGGAAATATAAAATCACATATCCATATACAGAAACATTTCTCTCAAAATGCAAAATTCATTATTATATTGCCTTATTTGTATCACTTGGTTTAAATGATAAATATGCTTGAAGGTATATAAATGATACTGACAATATTTAAAATAGGCACTCAAGAGAATAAGAAGAGGCTCTAAAATCCTTATGGAACGTCACGAGATAGGAAATGGAGATAAGAAAAAAGTTATACCAGCTTCGTGCGTTCTGTCACGCTGGATGCGAATATTCAGATGACTTGCAAACCACTTTACTGCATTACATTCAAATCCATAGTACACTAATTTAAACATAAGTAAAGAAATAATGATTGTGTCGAACGCACTGGTAAAATCGAACAATAAAAAAATTGTAGCGTCTCTAGCATTCTGCGCCGTTAGTCATCATTTGATAGTGTTTTATGATATCTAATAGTGTTGTTTAATTAGTAGCAATTTGTTAACAGAGGAGACGTAGAGCTGAAGTAAATTATACATTTTACATAGTACAGTTTGTAAATAGTTTAATCTTACTTTTATTAAATAGATTTTAATGTAAAATGTAAAATTTTTGCTACCTCGTCTTTCGGATTACTTACTTGCATTATTACTTTAAAATACTTACTTACATTATTACTTTAAAATTATACTCGAGTATTGTAATATTAAGGCCTTACTTAATATTACAATACTTACGTTACTCTTACGAGTAAGTTAACATGAGATAAATGTTATCACTTGGATAATGGCGGATCGACACACCCATAACAGTTTCAATCAAAAGTAATGGTGCCAGAAGACGGTTATGCTTTTGTTAACTTCGTTATACTGCAAAATGGCGTCTTTAAATTCTATGACAAATTTTAAATGATTTTTAATACTACATATACGAGTATATAATATATGTTGTAAAATGTGAAAAGTATATATACATATATTTTCGTCTTTATTCTTATGGTATGCCATTATCGCCACTCTTGGTCAGGAGGTCGGCGATCCCATGACCAGACATTTCCTATCAGACCTGAAAGATTCAGAAGACGACATTAAATCATATATTGATAACATCACAATTAGTATAACTGATTTGATTTATACTTTATGCCTCCTTAATCTTTGTTTCCTGTTCCTTGACGTAGTTGACTTGTATCTCTTTAATAGCATGTATGGGGTGCAGATTAAGTTGTCTTCATGTGTCACAGTATTACCGCATTACTTATGTGCTAATTTCATCAAATCTTAGAAAAACACTATTATAATTTTGCACGCGGATTTTTCGCGTGTCATCTTAATTTTATTGCTCTATAAATATGTTATGACTTTGGACAATCATAGTTGATTCCTTCATGCCTAACATCTTTAAGAATGTGTCTCCATCTCGGCTCTTAAGTAAAGCGCTTATGTCTAAAGTGATGGTTGAAGTGACAAACGTCGATACAAAGCGGATTGTTGTCGACAATATTGTTTCACGTGCCATTTTGTAACACTTTCACAACACGCTTAAACTTCTTGGTACGTCTTTTAAGTGACTTTGTACGGATTCATACCGTAATTTCCAATATGAAATATGTAATTGCCAGCTTCCGAAAAATTTTACTTTGTTTAAAGTAATTAATAATGAATCCAAACGAACCATGCGCGACTAATAATTACAGAGTCCATTGATTTTCAATATAGTAATATACAGTTTTACTGTCAAATGTTTATCGTTTTAATGATACACGATGATCCATTTAACAACAGAAGAGAAATAATTAAATGCAGATTAAATAAAACGAAACAGCATCTCGTCCCGTCTATGTTTTAAAAATCGACAAAGGGCCTGACTGATGCCAGAGCAACCGTAATTTAGCATCACCGAAAATACATCAATCAATGACGTCTCAGGTTCGATGTATATGTACCAGTACTAGACTGGTGTAACCAAGTGTCCCAGACCTATTTATATAAGTGGGTCTCCGTGGTGGGTGTAAATGCTTCCCGCCCCCGAGAGGGAAAGGTCAGATTATGACAGGCTTCCAAGCTACGGCTACTAAGTCCTTGTCATATTTTTTTTCTAAGTCTTTGTCTAGCAATGTATTCTTTAAGAGGCCGCTAAAAGAGAAAAAAGTAAGTATAAATAAATCTATACAAGGATCAGTAGCAAATAACAGCATGTAAGCATACGCTTTAGTTTTGGCTGGGATCTGAACCCAGAACACTGTGCTCAGCAGTTATGCTGACTATTGAGTTAAGGGATCGTCAAATACACAATGAATAACTAAAAGCTTATAAATGTAAAAAAAAAACTTGAATATGTTATTAGCGTAATGTCAGTGGGTACCTTATTCTCGGCACTGAATTATTTGCTTTCCGTGTGCTAAGAAATCAACCCACAAAAACAAAATGACCGTGAAATTGTTCCGTAAAGTATGCCACTATTGTTCTGAGGACAAAGGGAAGGTCCTAAAAATATTACGTCATCTCATAAAGCCTTAAGGCTCCATTGCCGTTTCACGTTTTACGTCTCTATTAAAACAAAATAACGTGACTTCAACCTATTTAGAGAAAACTTGATCAATATATAATGGAGTCTAGGTTATTGACATGTAATTTCAATAACCATTTGAAATGTAATTATAAATACAAATGTGTTATTAACTAGAGAAATGTATTATATTTATTTATACTATTTTAATTTTTAATGCGTCTGCGAATTTAAATAATTTGATTCGACTATCGAACTCTGTATCAACCGGTTATACAAATAAATACGGCATCGATCAGTCCTAAGGAAATTCTCCTTACGAGAACATTAATTTAAATGTATGAACAACATTTCATAAATTTTATAACACCGATGACGTCGGGTCAACAGAACCATAACAATTTCAATGGCATTGCACTGATGTCTGCAGTTTGAAATATCATTTTATATTTACATACATTTCGATTAGGTGTATTAGATTATACGAACCGGAAAAAATGTAAAGCAAATACTTTGGAAACTTTTCAATTAATTCATTTGGCCATGGTTACGGTACATATTTGATAACGAACGTCTGTTTTTAGGGTTCCTAACCTTTATGCCCATAAGAAACGTGAAAATAAAATTCGGAGATATGGAAAAGGTTTACTATATTTCTGAATTTTCGAGCCAAAAACTCTGAAATAATTGGTACTAATAATGGTTCTTATACAAGCACTTGCTTGGTAAAAGAATATAGGCTGGTTCAAGATAGTGAGCACCGCGTGCCGATGAGATTGACTTGACGTTGACTTTTACACAAGAAGCTCCCCTTATATCCGTAATACACTCATACGCATGTACAATACTGTTTTAAACTACAGTTAAATAATTATCAGAATTTTTTTGTATAAACCTCCCGATACTCCTAAGGAAAAATGGAACTCTGTAAATGAATTTTACAAAGTAATGTTGCCTAAATATTGCCTGGCCTACTCTGCCACCCGTTCTTCTCAATGGAGCTCATGTCCTATATACGGTGAAGAATCTGGGCATACTTCTTAACTCCTGAGTGTCTCTGACATGGTCTCCTCAAATTAAGGAGATCACTAGCAATAGTCCTTAGCTCTTTATGCAAAGTGAACTTTTCTCCCACTACTACTACTATTGCCACTATCGGTGCTCCTGCCTTTACTTGACTATGACTATTTGCTTAATTCTTTTTCGATATTACCGAAGAGCAGCTTAACCCGATGTTATGAGTATAACATAGGACATTTGTATTATTAATTTATTGTCATGCCGGTGACGGACAGCAGTGTATAAGGTAGGAAATGTCTGGTCATGGGATCGCCGACCTCCTGACCAAGAGTGGCGATAATGGCATACCATAAGAATAAAGACGAAAATATATGTATATATACTTTTCACATTTTACAACATATATTATATACTCGTATATGTAGTATTAAAAATCATTTAAAATTTGTCATAGAATTTAAAGACGCCATTTTGCAGTATAACGAAGTTAACAAAAGCATAACCGTCTTCTGGCACCATTACTTTTGATTGAAACTGTTATGGGTGTGTCGATCCGCCATTATCCAAGTGATAACATTTATCTCATGTTAACTTACTCGTAAGAGTAACGTAAGTATTGTAATATTAAGTAAGGCCTTAATATTACAATACTCGAGTATAATTTTAATTTATACTTATTGAAATTTAAAGATAAAACTGAAGTATATTGCGACGTAAACAAATCTGCTTCTTGTTTTCTACCCATTGGTGCGGTAATAGTGTCGACAAGGTAAGGAGCTGCTTTAAGGATATCATGGTGTCTGATAGTTGGATCCACCAACCACCATCTTTATAAAAATACCAAAATTAAGTATAAAATACGCAGACCACTGACGTGATGTATAGTCTAAAGGTGTCTACAACCGCCGACCTGTTTGTCGAGTGGCAAATCCTCTTATTGGCAGACATAAATTCAGCTGTGAATTCGTTCGTGAAGCGTGGCGATTATGGTAGATGTAACCATTAAGAAACGTCATCGCAGGATAATTAACGGGTCAATGAAGCTTAATATTAATATATAATATCTATTTGTGAATTTGCCACGGATTTTTTTTTAATTTACACGTTATGACGCTTTAAGCAAATGACTCCATATCTATATGAATGAATCTATGTGATATTGATGCCAACTGGTGTGGACCAAATGTTCAACAGCACAAAAAGACTCTCATGAATCCGCCTTCCTATGTCTTATAATGCATATTACGATGCACTTGGACGAAGAGACAGATTCAATCTCTGACAGAACACAGGAAACCATTCACTAATTTGTATGATGCACAAATACTGGATTCGTAGCTAAGGCCCACGCCGCTAGTTTTAATGAATAAATAAGTACAGGTCTAAAAATAATGCGTGTTTATTCTAAAGGTAAAGCCGTAAGTGTTAAGTAAAACAAGTATGCCTAATACGTGTTGAAATTTTAAACATACATAAAGGAAAGGGACGATTTGTCGAGGCCCCAGGTGTTCTTTTATACGGCGTAAGATGGCAGGGGTCGTGATAGGCACGAACGGGCTGAGCGGCAATGTGAAACGATTACGTGTCGAAAGAGCCGAACAAACATTCGCATCGTGGCAACTTTATTCCATACCATCTGAGCCCGCATCTTTGTCTTCGCGAACTTTATAAATTCATGACGCTCCAGAAGTATTTATGACACTAAAATTAAACAGAAGATTGAACTTAGATTTACTATAACTAAACTTTTCAAATGTCATTTAATATAGAATAGCTTCAGTGGCTTCATTAAGTTTAGTCAAATAAGCGATTGTGTAATCGCTTAGTGTAGTGTTACAGATAAAAATATTATTAATGTGAAGTTTCAATAATCGCAGACAGACGTTACTATTTCATTTATGTTGTGGTTGAATGTACTTTTTTATATTTGTCTGACATATATCGCTATTTGTTATTCATGGCCATTCGATTTCAATAACTCTCATTATCATATTTTGGTTTATAACTTTGTTAACTACACGTCATATTAGGGTTGGCAAGACACAGACCGATGGTTCCATGTGGTAACCAGTGTAAGAATACACTATCTTTTTCTACCAATGTCGTCCTAACGTGTACACTTTGCATCCTGCTGATTAACGTACAAGGATCTGGCAATGGACGAATGGCGGAAAATCGATATGTCGAACCCGAATCCCAAAAACTAGCGATGGAAAACAGCTGCTCTAGTAAGAGATCTTTTCACTAGAGATTAAATAACAAAAGGTGACAGGTGGTGAGCCTGTCGCCGGCTTAGTGTCCAAACCAAATATACAAATCGTACGTAAGTTTCGAAAATCTCAATGGTACGAGCCGTCCACACAGAGGATCGAACTCAACGCTCCTGATTCGGCGGCTAAAACTATCGTGTCTTAAAAACTCCTCTAAATGACCACTGCTGGGCTAAGGCCTCCTTCTCAAATATCTATTAGGGTTTTGGAGGGTGGAAGGGTCCGTCGACGCTGTACCAATCCGGATTGGCCGACTTTACATATCCTCGAAATAATATTTTTAGACATGCAGGTTTCCTCACAGTGTTTTCTTTCACCGCCCAGCACGTGGTAAATTCAGCTTTAAAATCGCTACTAACAATTTTAGTGATTCCGGCATCGGGAATCGAAACCAGGTCAATGGCCCTGAATGAAACTAAAGCGAGCGCTCTGACCACTGGGCTACCATGGCTCATATTTAACAAACTTTCATGGTATGTATAGTATAGAGGTGCGTTGCTATGATGCATGTTGCTACGACAATCATGAAGAGCTCTACGATTGACTTGCAAATAAAACCTTTTTAATATGTACGAGTAAATTGCAATTTACGTCAATGGAGCTCGCGTTTCGATTGCAAATAGAGGACAAACACGTATGGAAATTAATTTTAATCTGCACTTGCGATCGACTATGTATACTGTTCGAGTTTTATCACGTTAATTAATTATCATTTGAAATATTTATTTGACAGTTTTTATTATACTCTAAAAATGTATGAATGTTAGTTTTGAATTTTTGAATAAATCTGTTTCGGTTTCTTATCGTTATCAGTTATCATGAAGAACATTAAAATAATTTATAAATTGACATCTCTGTCTCTTGTAAACTTTATTTAGGTATTACGTATTTCGGAAAGAGCAATATGATAATATTTTAGTTTTGGCTTTTGATATAAATATTAGGTAGAGTTTTATTCCTTATTTAAATCAATTCATCGTAATAGTTATAAATTTTATTGATACTTACAAAGTCTTGTCTAAAAACATACGATTTGTACGACATTTCAGTAATCAGTAATAATTATTTGGTTCAAAAACACCTTGATTTGAAAACATGTCTGAATCCATATTGTCTCATTCACAATTCAATTAAATAGTCATTTAGATAAAAATAAATAAAATTTCAATACATATAAGAAAGCCTATAAATAATACAATGCTGGAGAATGGTCTCCCCGAAGAACGGAGAATTTGTCCTAATGACTACGCCTGGCAGTGGGAATGGCTATTGCAGTATTAAACACTTTAGACACTGATGCCCACCATAGTTGTGTATATTTTTCATCTGCCAAAATGACACAAATCGACCTTTACAACAACACCTAATAGACACAGGTGTTGGTAATAATTAACATTGGAGCTTAAACATTATCATTGTTAACTCTACTAGTCGTCTGATGGTCAATATTTCTTTTTATATTTCGCAAGGAGGTCATGGACCTTACATCAGTAGTACATATTTAACCTAGTCCATGTGTAAGATACATCGCGTGCACGTGGTGATGGCGAAATATCCATCCGAATTTTATATAACTCAATGTAAGATTTCTCTATACTATTAAATTGTCATTCTGTTTTGTGATTAAATAATATATAAATCTACCGAGTCCAAATCACACAGACCAACGCGGTTGTCCAGCTTAGTGAGTATAGGCAAACCTTCCAAATAATGTATACCGGATTTTACTGGCGCTTTCTTGGAGAGCCTCTGAAATAGACTGATGGATTAGAAGTAGTTAATAGAAAGCAAATCACTTTGTCCGAACACACGATTAGTTCGACGTTTCGTTCGTATAACGGAAACCTTCTACGTTCCACTTTCTATTAATCCACTTTCTGACTATGCAGCCTATGATTTTAAAAAAAAAGACAAAGCACAGAGCGAAATTTTAAAATAAAAGAACCAAAACAAGTCCTTCATATTTAGAATGATTCCATACAAAGGCTTTCATAAAAGGGAGCTTAACAAATCAATTTATTTTGTAACCCGGTGCCGTTTCCTGCTTGCCATGTGTCTGCGTATTTTTTATTCAACGCCCGTCGCGACTTAATACGGCCGGGTAAAGCGGTTCGACTGAATAAGACCGGGTAAATACCGACGCGGCTTAATAAGAAGCACGGGAATTTAGGAGCATTATATATTCGAGACGGTTTTTTTTTACATAAAATACGGTGTTGGGGTCACGTGATATCAAGGATTAAAAATGGATGGGGGCATTCGTAATTTCAGCAACTGCTGAACATAGGCCTCCCTCTAAGGTTGTCACAAATTGGGAGGTCATCCTTCTCTACGTTTGCCTTTACGAGGTTTCCACGCGGGAACCTATCTTCCCCGACAGTTTCCAGTTCTGCGAGCTATGTGGCCGGGCCGTTGCCACTTTAGCTTGCGGATCACATAGCAATGTCGGTTATTCTAGTTCTGCTGCGAATACCTCCAGATTATTCGTTGCAGATTCTATCGAGCAGAGTAACACCGAGCATAGCCCTTTCCATAGCCGGATGAGCAACTTTGAGCTGCCTCATACGGCCTGCAATGTTACGACCTTTCGGTTTCAACAGGATTTGTAAAAAACTTGTCAAAAACATATCATGATTGGATTAGATTATAGTTTGCTCTAAAGTATTTTAATTGCTTCAAACATGTTTTGTTTACTCTTTTGTTCTCACATAGTAGCCAACTAGTGTTTATAGAAACGTTTTGTGTTCATGTCACACTTAGTTTGTGACATGTTTTGTACTTGTATAATACAGGCACACCTTTCACACCAATACATTTTCGGCAAGATGTGATTATTTGATTGTTGATACGCAATTGCAATCAAATCTTTATTGCAAATTGCGTATCACACAAGTCGCATACGTGTTGTTTACTTTATCATTTGTGTTCGATAGATTACAATAAACTTGTAGGCGACAGTTGAATTCTATTTGTGGTTACAACCACAGGTTAATGATTATTGTATCTACGGCAAGCCGTTAGAGTCTGCCGCCCTCTTTCTTCCCGTGGGTGTCGTAAAATACGACTAAGGGAAAAGCCTTGAAAATCGCATAAGCTACACTGACAGATGGCGGGATAACCACCACAAAAAATTCCAAACCATAAATAAGTAGACCAATGACACTTTTCATCTTTTTTATTATACGGTGTAAGGGGGTGATTATGTCATTTTCTTTAACAGGCTGATTACGTATGTAATGTTTGTCAGAATGTTTGGTGTAAATGGGAATATACACGTAATGCACCATGCTAGCTAAGAGACGAGGCTCTGAGGACCGAATGATGGCGGAATATCCATCCGAATAATAAAACAACCCGAATAAATAGATGCAAGGCTAAATATCACCAACGCGGCCCGCACAGCATGGTGGGTATGGGCAAATTAACCACTCATGGCATGCCGACATTTCTTGACGCTTTCATGAAGCCTACGGCGTGTCCTGCAGTTATTAGTTATTACAGGCCGATGAAGTAAATAAAAGTCAGTTAATTTTATAATAAATTGGCCGCAGCGCATGTCCTGCTGCTATGGAATCCCATATTATACACGGAAAGAGTACGAACCTGTGTAAAACAACATCAGTTGGAATTTTTATTGATTTACAGGATTTGTTTTACGGGATCCGTTATCCGCTTAAAAACTTAAGAGGCTTTGCTTTTTACCTCTTTAACCTTAACGTGTCATATCAATATAATTTTTGTTATTGCATCGCGTCATATCTTTAATTTTGTTTCAAGTTAATATTCCGGCAACTGGCTTATTAATTGTAACGTAATATCTATGAGGCATACAGTAACAAACAATGGTGGAAGAGGAGCGATAGACCAAGAAAAAGTAAAAATTATTTACCTTCTCTTGTAAAATCCATAATGACAAAGTTTTCTCGTCCCACTACTAGGTTAAGTTTGTACTAATTTTAAAAGTTTTAGAAATAAGTATTACAAAATTATAAACAGCATCGAAAGAAAGCAAAATGGTGTCAATATTGACAACACTAAACGCAAAAGTATTCTATTCAATTACTAACTTTGTGATCTTTACAAACGACGTAATTAAAAGATCTTTATAATGAAATTTATCTCGGAAATACTCGAATATAATTTCTTTAAGTAATTGTAATCTTAAATTGAAAGCGGAAAAGGAACGACCGGTTATACAATGTCGCGGTCGTTTGTTGTTATATTCTGCGCAAACACTTACGAGACATCATTCATAA
The DNA here is from genome assembly GCA_029286595.1 of Bhutanitis thaidina. Classification (NCBI taxonomy): domain Eukaryota; kingdom Metazoa; phylum Arthropoda; class Insecta; order Lepidoptera; family Papilionidae; genus Bhutanitis; species Bhutanitis thaidina. The sequence goes on along the minus strand of JAGSMS010000029.1, from coordinate 3,479,658 downwards.
TGAGGGTCCTATAGTAATAAAATATTTAATTTGTAAAACGCAAGAAAAGGTAGTTCGTCTTGCATAGAATATTTTGTTTGAATTTTAGTGTTCGCTTTTTAATTTTTTATTGTGACGGAATAATTTTAGGAAAAAGAATTTCATTCGGTTGATGTCATAATAGTCGACTAAAAGAATTTTGACATATGGCGGAATGACCATCGCAAATATATCAAACTTTCTTCAGACCGATGACGGGCAGCAAGTTCTAAAGTGCGACGTGTCTGTTACATACCTCAATCGCCAAACCGCTTTCCACGAGTGGCGAATTCTGCTTTGAAGAGGGAAGGTTCAGAAGTTAACTGTTAACAGGTTAATTATGAAGAAAAATCTTCTTTATTATAAGATATTATACTATAATACTTGCTGCTTTTTCTATGAATTGTACGAGTATTAAACATTCCAATTGTTTTACTACGAACATATTTTATTGTTCTCTAATAACTTCTTATTTGCTCAAGATGTCGTGATAAGATTAATCCTCTTTCTTCGCGCACTTCCATAAATATTAGCGCCAGACGGCTGCCGACATAATATATATTCAGTCAAAAGCAGTTATATAAATTTATTTCTTTCTACAAATGCTTCTGTGCTTGGTTTATTGTCAAATAACGACTCAGGAAATTGTACCTACAGGCTTCATATAAATGTCTATACCGTTTTTTTTTTATGTAAACCTTGTGTCAGATTCTGATGTCATTATCACTCGGGGAACTTAAATATTATTTAGTTATCCGCGTTGGGGCACACCACCCGTCACGTTGTCTGTGAGAAAAGCGAAAAGTGGTTTGCTTTGGGAGCCCGTTTGGCTACGCTGAATCCCTCCAAATACAAATCCTTATAGTCATTATATTATCATATATTTAATGTTGGTCACAATGGCCGAGTGGTTAGGGGATCTGCCTCTATATCAGGATGCTCGTGTTCGATCCCCTGTGTGAAATACTTACCCCTTTTTCAAAATGTATATAGGATTTGTTTCGTTAACTTGAACACTAAGACGGCGACAGACTCTCTGATGAAAAGTGGTTTGAAAGGTGTCTAGAACTCTGACCACCCCGTCTATGTATATAAAGTTCACATGGATACATAATCAGTATGAATGCAGGTAGACAGTAAAATCATACGTCACGGCTGACGAAGGAGTTTGATAAAATGCCTCGAAGTAGCATTACCCTTGCATAAGATCAATCATGCCCTGTGCTTCGTTGTATTCGTGAATCATGAAGCGTCTCATATCTCATATCTCATAACACTACAAAAAAATCAAAACAAATTCCAGCGTAGCGCCGCCGGTGCAGGGTGGTTTCGGAGCAACGTAGACCTACACAGCGATTGTAAAATACCACCGCTCGAACACTACGTCAGAGACAAGGTCCGGCGCAATTTCGTAAAGGCCGCAGAACACGTAACACCTGCTGGTGGTAAACGTCAGTACAGTCCAGAAATAAACGTACGCCGTCGCTCGCGTAACGTACTCCTCGATCCGGATGACGTAACACCGTTGGACCAACCATTCGAACCTGACCAAGTCAATTTGTCTCACGCTAACACCGAGCACTCAGTTGGCAACTCAAACACAATCCCCAGCCGAGAACATAGAACCAACTACAAAACATACATGCGTAAAATCCGATGAAAAATCTGTAAAAGCCAAAACGGCTTACAGCACTAACTTCTACGAATACATATTTTCTTTATGTGAAAGTGGGCAAACGAGCGAGTGGCTCATCCGACGGTAAGTGATTACCGTCGCCCACGTACATCTGCAACACCAGAAGCGCCGCAGATGGGTTAACGGCCTTTAAGGATATTTTGATGATGAGACGGAGAATAAGCTCTCACCGCCATTACTTTATTAAATATGGGTTATGCATATTTCAGTATGCCGTGTAAGTAAAAATTAAAATTAATCGGGTTATGTTTTTTTTTGTTTATAAAGGTAACAACTAAAAGATGTTTTTTTAAGGGCATAACACAACATTAAATATTTTAAATTATTATTCTGATATCTAATGAAGCTGAACAGCAAATACGTCATTTTCAATCGTTAATCACTGACTGCATCCACCGCCTTGTTGCCGAGAATATTTATCTTCCCTTAGAAATTTATCATAGATCATACACAAATAACCATTGATGTTTTATGCATGTCAAGTTGATTTCAATTCAATAACTTAACATCGTTTCACCATTAGCCATATTTACATTTAAATAACAAAGCAAAAATAGCATGTCTATTGTGTGGAGGAAGCTTTTTTAAAACTTTATGAAAATAACAAATTCATCACGAATTCATTGTATCTACAGAGTATTCTTCAGCTATGGATGTCAATTTTCTAAAATCAAACTTCCAAAAACTTTACGTACGCCGCAGTATATCTTTAAATTGTATAAAAAAAAATACGCAATCCGCGTTTGGCTGTGTATTCGCTTATAACTTGTTAACTTCTCAGTGGATTCAAAGCGGTTTTCGCGGTTCACCTTTATTTGGAAGTGACCCTATGCCAATGCCATGTAGCTTTTGTACTAAAGATCTCTCCGTACGAAACCGACGCAGTTCGCTAGTGTAACATAAAAGTAAGGATGCAACCCCGGTGTGAGTGTTAAAAAGAGATGTGTTAAGGTTTCTATTTAATTAACGACTTCCACTATTGCCATCAAAACGAGATCCGATTACAATGTGGCTGAATTGACTTGCGCATTTACTTGGCTTTCCCAATCTAATACTCTTAACTGAGTTTACGACTCCGTCCCTGCTACAGACAAAGCCGTATAACTGTTAAATAACTTTGTCCATTCCAATATTCGTAAGCTGCACAATAGGAGTACAAAAATATTAATTATAAGAAAGACGCCACGTGTGCGACAAACAAATAATTGATAACAAATCAATTAGGTTATTAATTACAGTCAACAGCAGTCGTTTTGCAGCTCTAAAACTCGAGAGAGAGATTGAGAAATGACATGTTCCCTTCAGTTATTTATTCATTTATAAGTTGCTACTTTACCTCGCCTGACTTTAACAGTCTCTAAATAATCCACTGCATGACATCGGCCCCTGCAAGCAAGCGGATTGGTGATCACAGCACCAGACACCTGCACCTGCTACCCGTCGTCGGTCTGCTTAGTTTTGATATGGTATTTTTTCGAAATTGCTATGCTGCTATCTGCCGATAGCCAATGCGATATTTAAGGCTTTTCCCTTAGTCACCTCTTATGAAATTAATAACGTGACGATCGCGTGCCTAAGTTTAGCTTACTGAACTGTTGGGGCATGAGTGCCGGGTGCGAATCCTAGCAACACAAATGAATGGTTCTTTTTCTTCGACACTGCATCTAATCTTTCCTTCGAGTCCGATGCGCAATACTTACTCAAAATAAAACGCTACATTAATGAGTGAAAATAAATGAAAACATTAAGAGAGTTATGCTTAATTAAGCGTTTATTGAGTCACCCCCTCGAGTCATGCATCGCGAAATGAGTTAAAATTGGGACGAACGTGACGACGACGTTCGGTGACGAACGAATTGCTGCGCAATACCTTTACATTTTTAAATTGCGCAACCACTGCCGCTGTGTTTACGTGTACAATTTAGGTAATATAATGTTTCCGCGCAGTAGAAAATTGCCTATTGACTAAAATGAAAGGTAGCTTTATATTAAAAAAAAACTGTACTTATTCAATATTCACTGTTACAGATTTCATCGACTTACAGGTTTCCTTTCACATTTAGTTTTGTGTGTTTTGAGCTCATCTCATAAAGCTAAAGTACTCTTTACGGTAGTTATATTTACGGTTGAATATTATTTTGAGTGCCAACAATCCAGTACAGAAACTACAGAACTTTGTTTGCCAGAGCAGAAGCCAAGCTCGTTATATCTTTCCACTTGCCCTTAATAAGGTCCTCACGTTTCATAGACTAAAGAAAATACTGTTGCAAAAAATCTTGATGAAGTTCTATTAACTTCGTCTTACGGTATTGAACGGAAAAGTTAGTTTTTTTATGAACTCATAGATTACGTTAACTGTCCGGTTGGCTGTCACTAGTCAGAGATAGATCGTAGGTACGAGTATCAGTGTCAACCCGAACTTTCTCTGGATTTTGCCCATTTATGTATAAATAAATTCAATTTAAAAACATGTGTATTAAAAACTAAGTTTATGAGAAACAATCGACTTCAACCATCATGGGTGTATTATTTTCTTCAAATTTAAATTCATAATCATTATAATCGGTTTACATTCGACGAATATATCGCGTAACGTAAATCAATAAAAATACAGACAAAATGTTAACCATTTACTTTTTTGAAGTCGTTTGATGAAATAATGTCAATAGTAATGTAAATACACCACCAATAGGCTAAAACGTCCTGGGTAATATTTGTGGGTTAGGATTGTAGGAAGGAACAGGTAGAGAACTGCCACAATGTTTACAATACAACCAGACATGAAAACGAATGAAGTGTGTTGCAATAACAGATATCGCAGAATTTTAGTTTTATTACCACATCAGCCAATTGTAGTCCACTGCTGAACTGAGTGGGCTAGCTCTTTAAGAAACCAACAGCAAAAGCCGGTAAATAATTCTTAAATAGTTAACCCATATTCAACGAATACAAATTAAAAAAATACGAAGTGACATATGCTGTAATAATTATTCCTTTGTAGCCGAAATTAAAACGTTTGATACGTCATAAATCAAACGTTTTTAAATTCGGATCTTCAGGAATTATATATAATTTATAAATAAATAAAGCTATTTGTTGTAATACTATTTATTTTTATTTTTTTCTTTATGGCTAATAGCTTAATAGGATGAAAACCTAATATTGATCTTTCATTTGAGATTATTTACTATTTTAAAGCCTTGGTAGCCTAGTAGCCAGGGCGCTCACAATACTCTCAAAGAGCGCGAGTGACCCGGGTTCGGTCCACGGTGCCAGCACCACTATAATTGTTAATAGCAATTTGAAGTGCTGTATTTACTACGTGCACGGCGGTGAAGGAAAATATTGCAAGGAAATAAGCATGTCTGAGAAATAATAAAAAATAATAGTATTGGAAGATATGTGAAGCCCGCCAACCCGCACTGAAGCAGCACAGTTACAACACCCTCTCAGATATTTGAGAAGGACCCCTTTGCCCAGTAATGGGCACTTACAGGCTGCTTCTTTACTCAGAAGAATAACTTTTTAACCAATATATATGATGAAAATGTATGTCATCATACGAGGATTTGTTTGGTTTTTCGATAAATATAAATTTGCGGTCAATTTAATTTTGCGCGACCTATCAAAAAAAGTATCTTCGAATAAGTGGTTTTATTAAGCAACTTTAAGTTAAACCATCGGTTAAGATTAGTGAGTCAGCGAGTATGAAAGAAACGCATTATAAAAAACCGTAAATTTTTGAACTATACCATATACACGTATATTGTTAACACAGCACAATTAAATATTTAATTAAATACATATAACAAATTGACTAAATAATATAACAATATCAAAATAAAATAATTTAAACAGTAAACACAACAAGTTGAAATGTTTTTTCACGATTTTAAAGATTTACTCTGATCATCTTGCACGAAGAAAATACAATCTTAGACTTAAGTAAATAATTGGCTTTAAGCCCTCAAGCACAACTAAACCTTCGCAACAAAGTTAATAAACTAATTAGTACCATAAATATAAAATGGATTATATTCTCTAGACGAAGCTCTGTTTAGTTTGAAAATATTCCATAATCTTAAAGATTTCTAATATTTACGCGAACATATGAAATAAAACTATTAGCTACGTTGTTTAATAATAATAAAACGCGATAAAATTCGTAAATAATAGGTTCATTTCAAATTCCATAATCTTGTGACATAATAACCTGGGAAATGGTACAGTGGAGAGTTAGTGAGTGCAATTGTCTATCTCTGTCTACCCTGTGACACATCCTAGGTGGAAATTTGCTGCGTGTTCTGGTATATTCTACTTAATTTCAGACGCATATTTTCATAGAAGAATTTCTATTAAATTCAATAAAATATAATTAATTTAATTAAATAAACTATTCCCCAGTGTACCATAGATAAATAAATTGTATTACTATAATTAATCATGCTAGACCATTTTCTTAAAACTAAAACATTCTTTGTCTCTTTTCTTACTGTACTAATTAACACTAATTGTTAGAAGTCTAGACATACAGAAAAAAAAAGGCAAAGAAGACACTATAGTACCTTCTATTCCATTTTATAAACAACTAGATTTTTCCCTCTCTTTAATCCGCGTAGAATCTATGAAAACAGCATAATTTAATTTAGAACGTAGTTTTTTTAATTATTACTAACATTAATTCAAAGTTTTATGAACCAGTAAAAGTTATATTAAAATCGTTGCGTTGTTTTTGGGAATCCATTCTGGACAATCCCGAAGTTTATAGGGATTCAAATATCGCAGATTTTCATTTAAGTCATACCTTACATACAACAGTGTAAACCTTATCGAATCGGTTCAGTAGGTTTCGAGGTAGGACGCCCTGTACTGGTTGATCTCGGAGAGGGTTTGCGGGCCGTTTGGTTAGAAATTTAAATGGAGATGGAGTAATGCCAAATGGAAATCGATAATCTCTATCTCGTATAGGTAGCCTAGTGGTCACGGAGCTCACTTTAATTTCTTAGAGCCCGAGTGACCTGGCATGGATCCCTGTTGCCAGCAATACTAAAACTGTTAATAGCAATTTTAAGTGCTGTATTTACCACGTGCTTCGCGATGATGGAAAACATTCTGAGGAAACCTGCATGTCTGAGAAATAAGAAAAAAAAAATTGGGAAGACAAGTGAAGCCTGCCATTCCGCAGTGAAGCAGCGTTGTGGGCGTTTGGAAGCGTTCCAAGCCGGGAAGGGGCTCCAAAACGCTCTCAGATATTTGAGAAGGAGGCCTTTACCTCAGAAACGGAAACACGACGTCGTAAGTACGAGGACGCCATTCGACTATTGTCGTGAACCACTCCAGATATAAGCTGTAAGCTTAGTTGGAGGGTTAACAGGAACATTAGTAATGTTACTTAATAAATAGCATTGCTAGTATTCTTTTAAAAAAAATTTAGCCGCTACTTTTTTACCCCTATAAGTGACAGGCGTGCGTGCTCATGTGGATATAATGTACATTGACGTAAACAATAGTTTATAAACAGTTGAATGTTCCTTGAAAACGAATACTCTGTTGGCATAAATAAAAATGAAGCAGTTTATGTTCGCCAGAGTAGAAGACGGGCTTTCTTGTTATAACTTTTCTTCTACCTTTAATGAGGTCTTTATACTGTAAAGACTTATAGATTTTTCTTCCGCAACGCAATACTCTTGACATACTATACTTTGACTACGGCAGTACCTACTTTGAATCTTACAATGATGGATACTTGCCTGCAGAGGCGTGGGTTCTGTGTTTGAGAAACTGACATTAATTTCTTTTAGTCGATGTACAGACATCTTGTTCTACATCAGTATATCCATGATCAAAGGTTTCGCGCGGCTCACTCATGAATTCGGGCCGTAGTAAAAGCTCATCACCTTTTCCCTCGGTGGATTGGATTATAAAGTAGGTTGCTGAACTTTTCTGTTAGTGTGGGACTTAAAGTTTAATATGAAAGGTATAACCTAATTGGAAAAGATGTATAAAGTGGGTTGCATTATTACATATTGTATTAGGGCAACCAACGAGTTTATTCCTATAAAGCTCTTACCGAATAACCAACTCACAAAAATTTAAAGCTCTTACTCGATGGGAGATGTAATAATATGAAATAAATACCAGAAGTGGTGTTTACCTCGCCATCTGATCTGATTCTCAAAAGGTTACCTAGGTAACTGTTTGAATCGCTATATCCGCTATGAAAGTTTCAGCCTCTATAAAATCGGTACCATCATTACGATTCTTAAACCTATATAAGATACTTTTATTGATTATTTGGCATACACACATACATATAGATCATACTCACCCACACATTTGATGAACAGTGTACTCCACTTTTCATTAATTCAGCTAAGACATGTATTGATCTACTTTACTTTTTATATTTTTTAAATGGCTTATAATTTTGAATACAAGATCATTGTTTAATAACATTACGATTCAATTTGTTAAATAACTATATTTTACGATATTCGGAAAATTATGCGTAAAATTGATACCTTCAATGTGGATAAGGGACAGGGATAAGTGAAAATTAATTTCCATTCATCTCTACGTGTAGAGATCGGTGGAAAAAATTGCACTTACCGATTAGAAGGAAAACGTTAGTAGGGAATAGTGGAACGGACGTTTTTTTTTCCGGTGTTAACGTTTTATTTCGATCCAATACCCGGTGATCAGTTAAAATCGTCACTTTGCGCAAGATTTTTTTAAACGTAATTAATTTAAATTTTGCTTAGAAATAATGTTCAGTACGTGGTAGAGCCATACGTCGGCTTTTGCTGCTGCTCGAATGGGCCGGCTCGATCGGGGTAGTGCCACGATCTCGCAGAGTACCGGCGTGAAATAGAGACACCTTGTGCTTCTGCCTTTCGTTCGGTGAGTGAGGTAACCGGAGGAACCTTATCCCCCAAATATCCTTAAAGCCGGGCAATGCACCTGCAGCTTCTCTGCTGTTTCAGATGTATGTAGGGGATGATTATCGTTACCACCAGGTGAGCCGTTGGCACGTTTGCCCCCTTTCAAATAAAAATAAATCATTATTAACTCCTTACTTATAATAACGAAATGAATGAAAATACTTCGTAGACGATGTCTTATATGTGTAATACATATGATATATATAATATAGTATGATAATAAGAGGAACAAAATGTTTTTGTTGTTCATTATGTACTACTTACTTCAATAAAATTACAAACGTATTTTGTTACTTTACATTAATGACATAACATAATATTTTTTTTTAAATCGAGATAACAATTCATTCCCGAAATGCATACTTAAAAAGAAACTACACAAGAGCGTCAGTTCAATTTGTAAAAGATGACATTGTCTATTCGATGTTAGGTACTATGAGTCAGAACCTCGTCATTGTGTGGAGCGAGACATTTCAAAACGTAGTCGCTTAGAGCTTTTATCTTCACTATTAGCCATCGGTCCAATTAAGAGATAGGGGGTCTGCCGTGCGTGCCGCCGGGGCCGTCCTAGATATAGAAGTCGTTCGTACGCCCGGCGGCCCCTCCTCAGTTCAGAGGGAAATGGTACTTTAATTACAGATAACGGAAAGTTCCTAGACATGTCAACGACACGTTTAAATCGACAATTACAAATGGATTTGTTCGATCATCTCTTAATTTCAGTAGACATCAATTCTTACATTATCTATTATTAATTTTGTTTGCTTTCGTACGAACATGGTTTATTAATTTCAAGCATCCATATAGCCACATAATGAATGAACAGCAGAAGATCTGCATGTGCGAATATTTGGGGGATGGGAGGTAGGATTCGGAGGGGGGACGGAGGAGGGGATATTGGCTTTTGGTTACCGAATTAATCGCATAAGCAAAAGATACTTCACGCCCGTATTTTGAGAAGTCGGGGTACTACCCCGGCAATACCACGCACAAACATATACTTATACAGACCATCAGTCAAAGCTAATAGCTGTGGTGGCCAAGCCTGCCAAGCTTGGCAACTAGCTACCATCCTAGCAACAGAGCATCTGAACTAATGGTGATTATTCACCAATGACTCATCAATATAACGAACCCGTTTTCGCTCAAATAATTAATCTTTCTATTCGATCATACGATAAGATCGAAAGAAAAATCCAATGATATGTTGATTAACGCAGTGGCAGTAGAGGGGCGCAACGCTCCCTTCCCGGCACCCAAACCCTGTAACATATTGAGAAGAGGCCTTTACCCGGCTGCGGTGTATTAACAGGCAGCTACTTTACCTTACTCTACTTGTAAGTGTCGCTATGTTGCTATGTGGCTATGTTTTAATAAAATAAGTACTCTCCGTTAGCTTTTTTTCAGCGAATGTGCTTCAGGACATCACCTCAGTACTACTACATATAATCGAGAGCATGTATATAGCTCTCTACTTTACAAACAACGAATCCGCGTAGCTCAAGGGTGAGCGTACCTGACTACTGGAGACGTGGGCCCTGGTTTCGAATCCCAGTCGAAGCCAATATTTGTGCAATGCACGTGTTGTGTTGTTTCCCGTGTCTCTGACACTGCATCTGACCCTTCCGCCGATCTTGTCGTGAGTAAGTGCCAAAGTAAGTATATTCGCGCATACACTTGTGGCATTTTAATATATCCTACGCGGTTGACAACTGCCTATAGTAATAGTTAGTAATTAACAGTTGAAATTAAATTTTTTTTTTGGACATCCAGTAGCAAACTTGGTTAGTGAATGATGATAATGTAGATATGCCTGTCGTAGATAAATAATAATAATATGTAAAATAAACATCCATAATTCGGATACAGTAACAATTCATCATAACACATATTTTTATCTTACACGGCCCTGGGGGCCCAGATCTTGCCTGTTTTTAATATACTTAGAATATACCTTTAACCACAAAACAAAGAGATATGGAAAAGATTATATTAAAGATATAGATAAGAGAGCAAGTTAAGTAAAAGGTCTTTGGCGACCTTATATCGCGGCAACCAAAGGAGTATAGAGTAACTAAACACAGTACATACAATAAAATATTCAAATGAATTAATAACATTAAGAATTGCAAATATTTTACGAATAAACTAAATTCGCTAACATCATGTGGGAAAAACAATAATGCCTCATCGACGTTATTTTTTCATCCATGTATGTGTATACATGTGTAAGAGAGATAGTGAGTTTTGTTTTCAAGTTTTATATCGTCAGTAATAAAAAAAATTAAAGATATTTTTTCTAATTTATTTCAGTATTTCGATGAATACGCTTGCGCATTGTCTAAATGTTAAAGAATAGGGAAAAGACAATATGTAACAATATATACATAACTATACTTTGTTTCAATGTAAGTATTGAGATTAAGAATGATTGTGAATATGAGTCACTCACCATTTTAACTCCTTCAACGGAACCGATCATTTGATCAATTCAAATTTAAATTGTAAATTTGCTGCAACTGTCTATGGCGGGGTATATTTTACGAAGTAAACACAATTAGGTTGTGCTTGTATTGTCGACAAGATTATTTGTTTTACTCCACAAACTCACTTCTGAGGATTTAAGCGGATTGTAGATCTACAATGGCTGTCAGCATTTCGAAACAACAAGCTACAGGTTCATTTTCATTTAGTTTCTTCAAAGGGAGACCGTGCTATCTAAAATTATTTTAAAGCTATATTGTACGTCAGCGCAGTACCCGCGTGGCTTAGTGGTAAGCGCACCTGACTGCACAGGCATGGGTTCTGAGTTCGAACCGGAGCAGACTCTATCATAATTTCTTAAAAAACAATAAACAATAATTATTTAACGATAACTGATGTAACCATTAGGTACGGTAAGGTAAAGGCAAATGAGTGGTAGGAGCATCAGAACATGTATGTCTTTGTGCTCCTAGTAGAACTTAGAAGGAGCTAGAGGTGAGGCGTAAGTATTGGATTAGGTATTTCTCCATACGAGTCCGGAACTAATCCAATATGTTGAGGATTAGGGTTGACCTAAAATTTTCGTCCACGGATACAATTCAAACAACATTATTCCTACGTCTTGATACAAAAGTTAGCACTACAGCCAGCGCCATCTAGGTTATAACTTGAATATTAGTGAAGTTACATAAACAACAAACCACATATTTTTTTTTTTTGATATGGGTGAAAACGACATGGACATATGCAAACAACTTCAAACGAAAAAAGTTAAAGTTTTTTTATCACATCTTTATATAAAGGTAACAAAGGGTGGACTTAATGCCTATTGGCATTCTCTGCCTGTCAACCCGTGGCGTGGTGAAATACAGCGACAGATGTATCAATCGAGTGTTTTTAGAAGTAATTAAAAAAAAAGTCTTTAATTTTTTAAACATAATGTCATTGTTAAAACATTTTTAAAAGAGGGTAACGAACTACGTTTGTAACTAAATAACCAAGTTGGAAACACCACGTACACTATTTTGAATGCTAAACCACTGAAAGTTTTATTTTTCTAGAGTTTTCAGCCATTATACGAAATGACAGTTGTACAAACTACGAATAAAAATTAGAAAAGTAAGACCAAAATAAAATAGGTACTCGGATATAACTATAGATAAGAATTCGAATATCTTTGGTACGGTTTTATGAGTAACTAATACGAGCTTATAGTCTGTGCTGAAATCTAAGACTTTAACTACTTAGGTGGTTTTATTGTTTAACCATGAGGATCTTTTATAACTACTACGTTTTATGTCTTAAACTTTAGTTAGTATGCACGAAACTTTTATTAGTGTTGGTAATAATGGAGCATTTACAACAACGTACTTCTACACGCAATTAGGAACTTGACACATAAACTGGGAAGGTGTAACAACCTAGTTACGACTTCCTCGCAATTCGCGGCCCACTTAACAAGTCGGGAGACGAAACGATTGGCGTCCGCGAACTTTCTTTCATCGCGCGTAACTAATTTTTGTTGTTGTTTTCTATTTAAGTGTAGTTACATTATTGTGGTCTGTTTAGTCAGCACATACTTTTTTATTTGGGCTGGGGTGACAAACAGACAAAGCTAACAGTCCACCTGATGGTAAGTGGCTACTGCAGCCCACGGACTGATTACAGATGCAGAGGTGTGACAGCGTTGTCACACCTCTGGACTAAGGACAAAAAAATATTTCGAAGGCACGAGAAGTCCACCAACCCGCACATGAGTAGCGTGGTTGACCCTACCTGGTTAAATCTTCCAAATCTTGTCAAATATATAGAGAGAAGGCCTTTGCCCAGCGGTGCGATCTTAGAGACTGCTACTTTACTTTTTACCTTATTGAATATAAACACGATCTTTCATGTCAAGCGTGATAGTACTTCACATATTAAAGAAACACGCAAATTATATAATTGATAGCACGCGTTATTGTTTTAACTGTAGACAAATCTAAAATGAAATAATAAATACCTATTATGTATTTTTAACACGAATCATTTTATATTTAGGTGCAGCAGATAAAGAAGCAGATGAGGAAGAAGGCAGCGCGGGCGGAGCGACGCCCGCAGACGAGACGAAAGAGGAGGCAGATCGGGGAAAACACATCCTACCTCTGTCGGCGCATCCACCAACCATGTACGTCACAAAGCTTATACTAGCTGTTACCAAGATGGATGAGATATTGTCATTAATCCCGGTGATATTATCGTATTTTAATATATTATAATTTGACTTAAAAAAGTTTATTCGTTCTTTTTTAATTACTAAGCTATTTAAACGGTTTTCAATTATTATAGTAAATTGTACTAATCTTTCTAATTTCCCCTCCAAAACTTCAGTCTAGATCTGCCCCAATGTCGCACCTACGTCGTAACTCGTATTCAAAGATTACTGACATTTTTTTGCTCTCAAATTAAACCAATTAATAGGCAAAGCTAACAAATGAATGTTGTTACAGTTTTGAATTTAGAATACACAAGTTTTAATTAAAAAAAATAAAATAAGTTCGCTGGACGTAACATTTTCAGTCCAAGCGGGCTTTAAACACTTTAAAATGGCAGTTCAAACAACGCCAAATACTAAAATTTTGTGCAAAAATCGCCTTTTAGTTATTTCTAATTACTCTCAAGGGAAGTTAACATCGTTTTGATAGAAAAAATCTAAGCTGTCAATAAAAAACTTATGTATTTATGCCGATGATTATGTTGTTAATGATTATTTTCTTTACAGTGAGGTGTCAGCCAGTCAGCAGGACTTCTTTAAAATGCTAGACGAGAAAATCGAAAAGGTACATTGATTTTAAATTTTTATAACAATTATGTTCACTTTTGTGTTTGATGTTTAATAACGTAAATATTTTTGTTAGGGCAAGGACTACGATTCATCCAGCGAAACTGAAGTGCGATTAGAACAAGAAAGGCGTAGACTGTTAATAGAGCAATGGCGATCGACATCACAATCAACGCAATCCTCGCTATCACAACCGAGTCCGCCAACACCTTCCAGAAGACGTGTCTCGAGACCGATGCCTCAGCCACCCGAACGTCAGAATAGCCCCGGGGCAGTAAGAAGGTGCTACAGGCAGCAACACGTCCCAGAAGGAATGTCACCGCCACCAAGAAGAGCGCACAGTGCTCAATCTCATCACCCGCCTGATCCCAGACATGTCAACGGAGATAACTGGCACGACCCGTCAAAATCACCAGTAAAAAGACCTCAGAGTGCTGGCGCAAATTGGAAAGGCAATCCTAAAGTTACGCCGTATAATCAGAAAACGAAAAAGACTGAAACAAATGAGCACCAAAGAATAAGCCAGAAAGAATCAGAATGTCCAGAGTTTAGTCAAGATACGTCCCAAATTACTTATAACCCAACATTCCAGAGTCACAGCCCAGCGCATTCTGCTAAAGGTCAGCAACCGTACATTGCGCAAATAATTAGTTATCCTAAGTCGCAACAAGTAACTCCTCCATCGCCGCCAAAGTACATAGCTCCACCGGAAGAATACCAAGATCCTCAAAACAATGTCGTTGACAACAAATACAACAATGTTCAGAAGCATATTCCAACAACTCAACCAAGCAACCAGTCCCCAATTTACTACATTCACGGCAACACCGCGGCTGGTTTCTCTCAGGACCTAGCACAGCAAAGGCAACAAACCGCAATACATCTGCAACAGTACGTTGCGATGAAACAGGCTCAGCAGCAAATGTACACATATTTGCAACGGGGACCACATACCGTTTTCCCAAACGTAGATTATTCACAAACTCCGAGAATGTTCGAAGGCGAAGAGCTCGTAGCCCAATACGGCCACCCGGCACTGAGGCCACACAGTGCACCGTCGCCCGTTGGAGTAGTCAGGCCTATGGCCGTTGCGCCAGGCTTCAAACCTCTACCCGACGGTACGCATATGATCCAAATGCCAATGTGGACGCACATGCCGCCGGTAGTATCGACGATGGGCCCGTGGGTCCAAGGACAAGTTCCCCCCGAAATGCAATACTATCCCCAAACGCAATTCTATCCAATGTACCGACCGCATTCGGCGGGATCGGCAGGAACATTGACCAGATACCACAAGAAAGAAGCTTGTGACAGTGACGTGAAAAATGTGTGCCAAAGTATAAATCTCGTGAGACAGAAGCAGATTGGTCAAATAGTGTCTATGCCGGGTCAGGAGTTGACCGTCTGCAACAGCGCCAGCGACAGCCCGAGTCCGGCATCAGTCAGCACTGACAGCGGGGTCTCGCCAGGGAACAGTGTGCCCAGTTCTAAAAACTCAGTGTTCAGCGCACCATCGATGGCATCTGGTGACGCTATGAACAATACCGTAGACAAAAGCAAAAAGATGAAATCGATGGCATCGAACGCGAGGTCATTGAAAAATTCTAAAAGTTTAGATTCTTAGTAAAAGTTTGTAATTATGTAGATTTTCTAAATGTACGTAGCGTCTAGTCGACGTGATAACGGTGTAAAGTATAGTGAAATTAGATTCCAAAGTGCTTATATAACTATGTGACTCTATTGAGCAATTTTATTTCGATCGGTGTTCGAATTGGTCTTGTCGATGTAGTTTAATTATCGTAATAATCGAGAATCGATGTCACTGCTCTCACTGTGAAACGTAAGCTGTGATGTTTTGTTTAGTTTTAGTAACTTATTTATTTCTTCGAATGATTTTAGCAGTATTATCTACAAACTTTAATTTATATATTGTCTGCGAAGCAAAGATAGCAATCGTATGTTATTTTTATCAACGAATACCTTATAGTTTCATAAGTCATGCTATGTCATTAACAAAATTAAGGTTAAATTAATCTATCTAAATGTACTTATGTTTAGATAAAGACATGTGAATGATACCTCTCGAGTGCTGAACAATGCATTTTAAACTATTTAATAATAATGATAATGACTTAACAATTTTGTTTAATTTTTGACGTAACCACTACGCCGACTGAGCAATTATCAAAAGACGACTCTAAGGTTAAGGTTGATACAACTATATAGTGGCGGTATAATAAAATTTGCTTCCTAATCTCACCCCATGGCCTTTAAAAGCCAGCTAAGAGAAACGCCAGAAAAACCACATGCCTTTAGAGCAGGCATTCCCAAAGTGGTTGACACTCTAAGTTAAGTTTACTCACCAACCGCAAAGTTTTTAAATTGGTAAGTAAAAAAAGTAAAGTAACCGCCTGTAAGTGCCCACTGCTGGGCAAAGGCCTCCTTCTCAAATACTAGTAATCAGAGAGGGCTTAGGAGCTGGGAAGGACCCGCCACGCTGCTCCAGTGTGGGTTGGCGGGATTCATATATCCTCGAAATAATTATTATTATTTCCCAGATATGCAGGTTTCCTCACGATGTTTTCCTTCACCGTTGAGCACATGGTAAATACAGCACTTAAATTTTTTTTAACAATTTTAGTGGTGCCGGCACCGGGGATCGAACCCAGGTCACTCACACTTTATGACATTAAAGTGAGCGGCCTGACGGTACTGGCCTGTAAGTATTTTGTATCAATAGGAAGAAAACTAGAGATATGATTTTTAAAGTAAGAGGTCTGAGGTATCAGTTCATTTTGGAAAAATAGCGGAATACTACTGGTCCATTAACCTATTTTAGTCCACTGCTGAACAAAGACTCTCCAAGGAAGCGCTAGCGAAAGCCGGTATACATTTTGTAAAAGGTTTGTCATTCATCACTCAATATGCTGAGCAAGAGGGTTTGTGAGCGCAGTACCAGTGATGCTCCGCCCCATCATCAATCTGTAGGATTTGGGTTCGGCGAATTAGGATGGATAATCCGCCATCATTCGGGTGCCACAGCCACGTTTATTTCCTAGCAGAATGCACGACGTACATGTGAGATTGGCATTTGGAGAAAGCGATGGTATATTCCCCATTACACACTCGGAATAGCGGAATAACCATCTCCAATATGCTATACTTAAATTATTCAGAGCAGTGACGGCCGGCAGCGTCTAAGGTAAGTAGAATACTCTAGAATTTTATTAATCTTTAACATTATTTTGATATAATTTTTACAGATAAAAATACTAGTTTTACAGACACAAAGAATTCAGTCACAAAATTAAAAGGATCATGACAACATTAAAAGTAACTTATAATATAAAATTTCGTTACGTACTTGAGAGATTTTATTTTTGTAGAAGTTTCAATAGAAATCTAATAAGATTAATTTGTTTTACTACGATATCTCAAGCACACTTGGGTTACAGTATCTCAGTAGCAATTATCTCAGAAGCCAGCATCTCCCCTCTTGTAACAAGAGCCTACAGATAAGCTGCGATGTGGAGACTTTGTTGTAAAGGAATAGGGTATGGTGGCAAGTAGTATATAAACTCCGATACATAAGTATCAGAATAGGTATTTATATTTTTTTTTTACTTTATATCAAGCATTTTGTTTATATTTTATTATATCTTATTTATGTTATATATAATCCCGAGAGATAACGAACGAGATATGTTTATACACTGACATGGTATATGCTGTGGATGGTATTCTTATTTACTTCACATATTTTGAATAAAATTGTAGCAAAGAAATAAAAATTACAAGGACAACTTTGTCTTCTTTCCTTGAAAACAAATAAATTGTACTTTTTTGTGATAATTATTTTGTTTATTCCTACAGCTAGAGCAAATTTTTTAACGAGACAATTTATACTCTTTATTTGTACAAAATACTTCAAGAATTAATAACGCTTGTGCTTTCTATAAATTTAAGTTGTAGTTCTTCAGAGCTTTGAATTCTTGACGTCTTTGAGTTTTTATTGTTATGACGCGAGAAGGGATAATAAAGCTAAAAGTAGTTAAAGTGTTGATATATCGCAGGACGCAGCAATAGCGACAGAGTTTAAACTCCACAACAAGCTTTGTGAATTCGCAGACAACATGTTCCTTTGATAATTGAACTCATATGTACTAGGACCTCATATAATTATATTATTTATTACCTACGACCAATTATTACTATGAAATATAAACGCATTCTTTTAAATCAGGATCATAAGTCAGTCCTTTATTTAAGTTACTATAGGAAATGTGTGAAAACTAAACGTGTCACAATGCCAATTTAAATTTGACGAGATTTGTCTTCAAGTTCTAAGTTAAAAGGACGACTAATAAAGCCTGGAAAATCACGTGACTTCCGACAGATGGCAGGAATCATCTCTGTGACCAATTTCAGGCAGCGAACAACCTGGTGTTTAATTGTAGGTTCTGAAGTGCTATTTCTACTTCACCCGTGTCTCACTAGTGGGGTACTCTAGCCACTAAACTACGCTGTCGTCAAATGCTCATTAAGTTAAATATGAAGTATTCAATTCTTACAGTACTTTCGTCAAACTTCCCCACGGTGCCTCCACAGAGATTTCCGATTCTCGTCAACGTCTAATTCCTATTTAAAACGTAATTAGGAAACTTCGAACTGAATTGCGCCGCTTTCGATGCATTCCAACCGAAGTTTAATTGGCATATTCATCTCAAGTATTTGTTTGCATATTTTGCAATATTGAAATATTCGTCGAAAGAAATGATTACTTGACAACTTTGTAAATAACGTTCGTTATATATAAATGTAAAGAAAGAGAAGCTTTATATTCATTTTAGAAAAACTTGCTAAGGGAAGTGACACCTTTGAACGCTACTTCCTTTAACGTAAGACAGGAAATGGAATAGAAGTAATTAAAACATTGTTTTTGTATTATATCTAATTGGAACAGAAATAAACTGGCTAAGTTTGAAATCTTTTTATAACTTCAGAGTGACAATCGAGCAACAGTGCCGCTAATGTTAAGTGGGCACCGAAGCCAAGGACCAAGATGGAACGCCTCAAAGCCTGTAATTATACGTTGTGTTCCCATTTGAAAGGTAAGATATAGTACCTTTCAAACCGGAATACACCAGTTGTTACGCTGGTGATTAGCGACAGAAGTAGCTAAGAAAGTGGTACCTATACAAACGGCTCCTGGGTCGAAAAGGAGTCTTAACACCTTGTAAACTAAATAAGGCTTCTAGTTCTATCAAACACTCTGGTTATTTGAACAAATTTTCAAATTAATCATATCTTAACTCAACGTTATTTAATAAAGCAAACAGAGTGTGTACAATTTCCTCGTGTTTTATTTGCAACAACGATGTGCTTGCAATTCGTTTTGCAAAACGAAAATCGTTTACACGTATCTAGTAAAGGCTCGCAGTGGTTACGGGGTCGTTGAACTCTCACCCTCAGTCGCTGGTTTTGACGGGAGGACGCGTTTGAATCTACTGGCGGCTGTTCGAAACACTTGAGAGTTGCGTTATATTAAGAATGATAAATACAATACGTATCTTCTACATCGAGCTATTAAAGGCCAGTGCTGAACATAGCTTACATACATACTGTGTGGAGAGGTACAAGGAAGCGCCAGCAAAGCCAGCACATTTTTCTTGGAAGGTTTGCCTATCACGCTGGTTGCTGAATGCAGTGCCGGTACCCTGCCTGTATGATTAGCGTTCGGTAAGTTCAGATTGATATTCCGCCATCATTAGATCGCCTGTCGCATCTACTAACTGCAAGGGTTGCACCACGTGCAAGTTAGGTTTACGTTTGAATTTTGAGAATTTTGGAAAGAATAAAAAAAGCTTTGGACAGACAGAAGAAAAAGCAGGCAGTTGGAGAAGGAAATGGCGGTATTTTTTTATGGAAAAGGGAGCTAACGGGCAAGCGGCTCACCTGCTGTAAATGATTACGGCCACGTACATCTGCAACACCAGAGGAGCTGCTCGTGCTTTGACTGCTTTTAGGGATATTTGCCTTTGAAGATATTTGAAGATGAGGACAGTGGGGAAAGAAGGAGGGTTCGGGGGAAGGGGGAAGAGGGTCTTCGGTTACCTCACTCACTGTTCGAAATGCATTAGGGGTCAAGCAGAATTATTCGAGCAGCAGCAAAAGCCGTCGCTTGGCTCTACCACGTATAAAGATGAATGGCGTAACTAGTCGTCGGCTTTGATCCCAAAGATTACTTTGAGATTTTCAAAACACATCCCTTAGTCGCCTTGCCGCGGAATTATATAATTAATAATAATAATCGGTTTAAAAATATCAGAGATATTAATTTTTGGGAAATTCCTCCACTTTTAGAATTAGTTAATATCGATCATTATCCTACGAAAATATTTTTTACATCGTATTAAGGTATTTTTAGGCGACAGTTTTGCCGAGATATTTACTTTGAAAATTTATCTGAAAGTAATAAGATAAATCGATGTATTACTTACATATAATATTAAATAAAATGATTTACTTGATCAAGTACTAAATGAAAGCGCAAACACGGCGCAGGCAGCTCAGGTGAGGCCATAGGTTAAATTGAAGGCGGTTGCTAAATTGATTATTGACCCAACGCGACAGCTGATAAGAGTTATTTTAGAATGAACAATGATCCCTTAATTGATTTTCAGCTTAGAATTTAGATTATTGTATTAAACGGTATATGTGCCTTTTATATAGGGCTAAGAAAAGCTTTGAATAGGGCTTTCAGGATAAAAGTAAACATACATTCGTTTTTCAAAGGAAAAGGTAATTTGAAGTTACTGAAATAGGTTTATGTAATACATTCCCATAATTCTCAAATTTGATATAATGGTGGATCTCTGAACGCTCAGTTTCAAATCCGTTGCCCACGCGAGCGTCGGCCATCGCTTCTCTGAAGAGGACATTTACTCCCCTCTCCCTCCCGGAAAAACACGCCGGAACATTTTTACCTTATGATTATGCGCAACCTCCAATTCCACTTGGCCAGTGGGACCCTGCAACTCTGCCTACCGGGGGTCATGGGGGCCAGAATTTAGGTCCCGAGCGCCCGATGTGGCCGATAAGATCAGCCACCGACCAAATTTTGGCCGCGGAGGGTACAGAGAACAGCGAATCGCAATACCGACACTACTCCTACCTGCGGCTCCAACATCGCCACATAATAATAATTGCAGTAATACCAACGCATTTTAATACTGGGCTGTTCCGAAGGAGTAAAGTAAACGTTAAACGGTGTTCTAGAAAGACGATAGCGTCCTATTAAGAACCTTGTTCACCGTCAACTAACTGGCATTTTATTTTTTTATTTATTGAACCATATACGATTACAATAAATGATCGAAGGGTGGACATAATGCTAAAAGCATTCTCTGTTTGTCGACCTTAGGGAGTGATAGAGCATCGAAGGGGGTTACAGAATAGATAAAACAAAATATATTTTTAATACATTAATTAATTATACACGGGTGTAATAAACTACGCATAATATTCGTGCATGCATACATAAATATTTATATATATATATATATATATATATATATATATATAAATATGTCTATGGACTATGAAAATGATGATGACAAATCAGTAATTATGAGTAATTTTATGATACATTTTAATTTAGAAATACATTCGCTGTTTTGTTTCAGATTGTTTACAAAAAATCATCTTCATAAGCGTGAAAGCTTATATACTTTTACACGTGACCTTTTCTCTGTGGCTAACCGTAATAAAGTAAAAGTGTCTATGGTTTTAAGTTAATTTTACTTGATGGATTTTACGAATCGTATTAAAATAACTTAACTTATTAAATGTTAGCGGGAACTTACCACGTCTTCACCAAAGGCTCTCACTGCACGTATTGCAACATGCTGACCGAAAACAAGTTCATGGCGATTGACAGATCCATGAAAATACTTCCGAACCTGACGCAACCATATGGTTCTCCCACACTGACGTACTGACTACCGCGCAACGGCCGGCCGGCAACCCACCTGCAGCTCCTCTGGTGTTGCAGATGTATGTGGGCGACTGTGATCACTTGCCATCAGGTACGCCGCTTACCCATTAAAAAAATTAATTGTGTTTAATTTATTGGATATATCGTTGACATCGTGTATGAAGCAAGGAAAGCCAGAAATGCAGTACTAGAATTTATCTTACACCTGTACCAAACACCGAATCTTATAGGGCAGCTGTGTTGAGTCGTGAGAACTCATCCAGAGATAAGATTTATATAAATAATATTATTAAAAGAAAAATGTTCTCCCTCCACCCCTCCCACAGACGCCGAAGAGTCGAAAGGTTGAGAACATGAAGGGCCGAATCTCGCTCTGTCAGCTTTTTTCTCTTTGAACAACAAAGACTGTCTTACGATATTGGTCTGAGTTGATCGATGTCTGAATTGATCTCCACATTTAATTTAACAGAGTGCCGAGAGGTTGTTTTCTAATAATCTTCGAAAAGTTTAATTTCAATTGAGAAACTAAATGGAATTTCGGACTGACGGACGCTGTAAAATTTTAAAAGCTATTCAGATATTCTAAGGAAGATTTTCTTAGGCCGTCTCCACACGCAAGTGTTTGGGTGGACGTTTCGTCAGAGCCTCGCTGAGAGTCAGCAGATTCTACTGGGTGCAGGCAAAGCTGGCATTTGGAGAAATTACTGGTGGCCTATAGTCTACGATAGCTGTCGAAGATTAACTGGTAGAATACGCCACATAGCATTAAGTTTTTTCATTCTAACCTTAAACCTTGGGTTAATTATAACCCTTGGTTTAAGGTGTCAACGAAAAGGACAAATCAATAGTTAAATAAATTACGATGAGTATCTAATTTTCTGTAGTCCTCGAACAGCGTTAATAAATTTTTTTTCTAGGATTGTGGTTAAAAACTTGCTAACAGTCCAGCTGATGGTAAGTGGCTACTGTAGCCCATAAACACCTGCAAATAACTTAAATTGAAGACGGTTACAGATACCGTTGTTAGCCCTAAGGTCTAAGATTGAATGCCTTGAATGCGCTGCCTCTAATTATACACGCTTTCTATACGTTTCAAAACGGAACTCTAATTAGTTGCACAGCTGATTGACGTCAGAAGAAATTAGTACGAAGGAGGTATCAACCCAGAAGATTTCCAGACAGAGAAGAAGCGAGATACTGAGCGAGAAGAGAGATACTACTTATGTTATTATACTTTCGATTTTTGAATTAGTACTTATGTTTTTAAAAACACAGGCAATAGACGACGTCAATGCCATGTATACGTAGGTAGGTAATGCCCTACGCTTCGACACCACGGATTTGACATCCGTAACAAACCCGTATAATAACATAATTGTCTGAATGGTATCCCGCGGATTGATGGATTGTTCCAGATCTATGTGTTCGTACACGGGCGATTTATGACCGTTACCGTACCACTACGCTGGAGATATCATAATTAGCGACAAAATATTGTGGCAGTGTGGTAGCCGCGTAAGAATTTCACTCAATTGGTGTCAAGTCTGGTGAGAGACTATGAGGTAAAGGAAAACCATCGGAAATGTCATAGCAATCTGCGGGAGAAAATTAAGCACAGAGGCTCGCCACGCATGGCTTAGTGGTGGACGTATCTGACTACAGAGGCTTGGGTTTGATTCCAAGTCGAAGCCAATTGTGCAAAATACAAATTATTGGCAAATTACTGCTCTTCCTTCGATCTTATCGCATATGCGTTACATCGGAAATGGGAAGGTAAAGACGTGTGCGTGCAACTGTTTGAGCCTTACATTTGCGGCACTGTAATATCTCCTGCGCGGTTGACATACGCCAATAGTACTCGCTGTCAGTGTGCTCGAAATCGAACAGGTCGCGAAAACTACGCCTAGTGGAACGCCAAATAGAGACTAATTACATACAATCTAAATATTTAAACGTCGAAAATTTGTATCAAGACTTCCTTAATTTTAATTTGCGAAATTTAAAGCGAATCAAATACTGAAATGGATTTTCCTTTTGCGAGAAACTCGCTTCTTTACCAACGCAGAGATATCTTGAGTGTAATCACGGAAATAAGAAAAAGGGAAATCTTAAAATGGTGTTCAAAAAAATATTTGCATAACATTTTTGTAAGTACAGCATTTTGATATCGTTCGGGCAAAAATATTCCTTATCTTTTTTATTTGTATTGATTTATTTTTACTTACACAGAGGGGACCTTAATTCGGCTGTGATATATAAATAATTTATTCAAGAGTACTTATAATTTCTGTGTTAAACAGAGTTGGAGAGAAATAAAAATTCTTTTGACACTCCTTAAAAACGTTAGCTGCCGATAGAAGCCACATATATACAGATAAACGCCGTCACTTGGTAGAGAAAGTACATTGGCTCTTCTTCTTCCTTAACACTGTGTAATAAGTCCACTGCAGGATAAAGCTATCTCTAGTAAGGAGTATATTTGTCTTAAACTTCACGCTTAGTAGGTGGGTAGGCAACAGCAGTACCAGACATCTCGCATCTTAAACGCAGCTGCCCGTCGCCGATCTGGATAACTTAGTTTACGTATATTAAAAGGGGTTATTCTGCAATCAGACGCCTTAACACAATACCCACAAAAACTTTTCACAAAATTTCCTTATGTCATCGTATCACGAGAAAATTAGATCATGTTATTTATAGCATCAAGGCATGCTTTCGTTTATTGGTAAAATCTTGGATAAACGAATCGTGTTAAAAAATAACACGGTATGATGTTTTCGGGGAACCATGTCATACGCAATATTTTTAAAATTCTTTGTGGTATAGAGGATTAGACCCCGGTCGGTGGCACCGAGATTTTTTTGAAATGCAATTTTTTGTCTACACTCATCCCACCGGATGATATTCGCTTAAATAGTCATTAACTGGAGTAAAAAAATCTTTACTCTTTGTTCTTTATATTTTTTTTTATTCAAATAAAGGTAGGAGATAGAAAGAGTACGTTTTTAAACATTTGCTTGAAAAATTCTAGATATAATAAGGTTTTACAAGTTTTACAATGCTAGACCATGCGAGGCTACAATGACGATGATGATATCCACCACGACAGCAACTTCTGAATACTATCGGCAGTAGTCAACTGCGCAGGAGATATTATAGTGCCGAGAATGGACGCGCATACACAGAGGCACCTTCCCATATCCGATGTAACGCTTATGCGATTAGATCGGATTAAGGATACAATGTCAGTCAATGTCTATTTGGTCGCTGATGGTGTTAGATACTAGAAGACATTGAGCCTCACGTAGTATATTGGCACAGATAATTGCGGAACCATAATATTATAATATACTATGTCCAGTTGTTATTTTCTTAGCATTAACGGTAATCGATCAGAGGTGGTTCACCATCCATGTGTTGCTTTCCCTTTTATTGTACCCCCCCCCCCCCCCGTGTTTCTATTTCGTAACATTTGTAGTTGACATAGAAAAGGAGATCTCCGTCGATATGAGTATTTGACACGTGGTAGAGCCAAGCGGCGGCTTTTGCTGCTGCTCGAATGGGCCAGCTTAGATGGGGTAGCACCACGACCTCGCAGAATACCGGGGTGAAGTAACCAGATTCCTTCTCCCCCTTCCCCAACTCGCCTCCCTTCATCCCTCGCATCACCCAAATATCCTTAAGGGCCGGCTCTGGTGTCGCAGGTGTACGTGGGCGACGGTAATCACTTATCATCAAGTGGCTGGAGCAAACGAGGACGCGGCTTCCTAATTTGCCCTATTTACCATAGAAAAAGAAACATCTGTCACGCTTCAGCTATGTTAAAACTGCAGCGTGTATGGATCCATTAGTCCGGGGAAAGACGACTCTCTAAAATAACTGCGTAAAATAGGTACAGTATGATTCTGCTGGGTGTTGTATGTGAAGTGCTTAAGAATTGTATGGAAGTATGTTTGTACGAATATTTCTCTTGACTTTTAACGGCAGAACCGACTTCATGAAACGTGATATAGAGATTACTTGAAGTTTGGAAATAAACATTTCTAAGATAATACTCCACGCGGGCGAAGCCGCGTGTGGATATGAGTATTCAAATAATAGATAAATGTCACATCTGAAAGACGAACCAAATATGTATGTTCAAGTAGATACATAATTCGATCTACCTGTAATTCGATCTACCTGTGGTCCTGCTAGCTAATAAACGAATATCTGGCCGAATAATTAACACCGAATAATAGTGGAAAATCCCTTTACCCTGCACTGCGTGGTGAGTTAAGTATGAGCAATACTGTCATGGTCCACCGCTGAAAATAGACCAATTAATAAGAAGAATTTTATTTATGTTACTTAAAATTAGTAAGGAAAATACATAAACTCTTTTCTGATCCTGAATTAACATCTATTTGTGCTATCATATTCCCGCTTCAATTGTTCGTATAAGAAAACATTGATACGCCATTGCGAGCAATTGTTTTCCAATTTCCAACTGCCGTGCCGGGAGCCGGCCGCGTTCAGCCGCATGATTGGAATTACATCAATATGTAGAGATGATTAAATGCCTGCGTCGGATTAGGAGCGCTTCCTTTTCACGATTTTTCGCGCACAATTTATATTGTATTTCTTTTTTTTTCGTAGAATACTAGACATCGACGGACATAGACATTTTGGATTTCATAGTAAGCCTGAAACCTGAACTCGAATCCCGGTGCCGGCAGAACTAAAATTGTTAATTACAATTTTAAGTGCAGAAATTACCACGTGCTGAGCGTTGAAGGAAAACATCGTGAAGAGAATTGTATGTCTGATAGATAATAAAATAATTATTACAAAGACGCGAAGATGGAAGAAACCACAATTCTCGGGTTCAAAACCTTCTGAAATATATTAAGGTCTTTACCCAACACTGGGATATTCACTTTACTATATTTTTTTTTTTTAACGTGTAACATTTTATTACATCACAACGTTATTAACTTTTTGGTCCTTTGGTACGTTCGTGAAATTATTAATATTCAATTTTTACTTCGTTTAACTTTCTAATTCTTAATCCTTAACAAAGTACTGCAGTCCAGACTTTAGCTTTAGTACATGAAAACCAACGGTATTGTAGTAAGACTGTTCAAATTATTAACTAGATACAGACTTAAGTTGTCTATGTTTAGGTATTAGAGTGTAAGGGAGAATATACCACTTTTTTCTCCAAAATCCAACCTCACCTGCACATGGAGCACCCTGCTGACTAACAAACGTGGCTCTGTCGACCAGCTGAAGACTCAAAATCCAACTTTCACAGACTAGTGATGGGGAGCAGTATCTCAAGTGCGATCCAGCGTGCTGAGATGGGCTAAATCTTCGATGTCGGATTTTATTAGCGCGTTCACGGAAGGGTAGGTCCAACAGTGGATTTGTACGGGCTGATGAAAAAAAGAAGGTTGGATATATAAAAAGAAGGATGAGGAAAAAGTAAAAATTTAATTATTTGTTTTAAATCAATAGTCGTAAGCACTTGGTATTCCTGCATTGTAAAAGCCTAGTAAATATACTATAAAGTTTCTTTTTAGCACCAGAAATTTTACGCGTCTCTTGTATGTGCAAATTTGATATATGTAGGATTATTTAAGAACTTATGTGTATTTAGTTTTCATATATAGCTGTAATAGGTAATATAAAGAGATAGTTCAGCTGATTTCTGACTCATAAATGTAAAACACGCATATTTTTCTTATAAAATTAAATGACAAAAATTCTCCTGTAATAATTAACATTTAAACGTGATAATGATATGTGCAGATATTTTGTACAATACCAAAACTTATCAGTGTCCAGCGCCATCTAGTAACGCTATGGTACAGTTTTAAAAAACCATTGAAAAGAGGATCATACCTATAATATGGAAAACGTTAAAATGGTTCATAATCACCATCATCAACATTTAAGCCTATCACAAGTCCACTAATGTACATAGGCCCTCTCGCATTGATTACCACAAAACAAGGTCCCGAGCTATGTCCCTCCATTGACTTCCTGAAAACGGACATATATTTGAACATAAGCCCTCTCGCATTGATTACCACTAAACAAGGTCCCTCCATCGACCTGCCGAAAACGCACACATAGTAGCTTCATCTAGTGTAGGGGTGGTCCTAAACTGTTTTAGTCACAACGAGGACGACCCTTGTGAATCTCTCTTCTTTTTTTAAGTTCTACGAACTATGACACGGTACTACGAGCCGGTCCATTGTCAGCAGAATTAGGAACCCGACTAATCCTTTTAACTATTTTATTATGGCTTTACTGGGCATCTTTATTATATATGCTATATAGAAACAATGAATTGTATCATGCAAACTCCGAATATTCAACTACTACGAGTATCTCTCTATAGCTCGATCTATGATTCGTCGACGACCTCTTGGAAGATTTTGTATTCTGAATAATATCACCCTGTCTTACTACACAAAGGGATCATGGATTGACTGTACAATAATTTCAGTGCTTGGTATACCACAACAATCAATTTGACATCGCTAGAGAGTATAAATGAGCTAGTTTAATTTCGGGTTGTGATATATCTTAGTCCTCAGGGGTGACAACGCATCCATAACCACCTTCGGCTGAAGTTGTATGCAGGTAGAGCCAAGCGGCGGCTCTTGCTGCTGCTCGAAAGAGCCGGCTAGACCGGATTGGTACCACTACTTCGTAGAATACCGCCGTGAAGGAGAGGCATCTTGTGCTTCTTGCGTTTCTCTCGGTGAGTGAGGTAACCGGATACCCACTCCCCCTCCCCCCTCCTCATTCTCGTTTCCTTCTCCCGAATACCCTTAGAAACCGGCAACGCACCTGCAGCACTTCTGGTGTTGTAGATATACGTGGGCGACGGTAATCACTTACCATCAGGTGAACCGCTTGCTCGTTTGCCGCCTTTCTTATGAAAAAATAAATAAAAGGTGGCCATGGGCTTAAGTAGCCACTTACCATCAGGTGGACTGTTAGTTCGTTTATCACCACAATCCAATTAAAAAATATAATATTACAAGACATTTAAATAAGCGACACATACGTTTACCTACATGAGGCTACATATCGAGAAAGTTTATTCCTATCGTTTGTACTGTGCTTCTTTAGGGTTACATTAGTCCAGGCTGTGCTTATCTGCCTGCTCTTCGTATGCTTTCTTAAATTATACCCTATAGTGTTGGGTTAAATTATATTGCATAGGGCTAGGATAATTATTATTACACAGTTAATTATTTATTTCAAATATATATTAATAAGGTAATAAAAGTTTTATTTAAAATAATTTAGAATGATGTTGTTTTGACCACTGCTCAATGTTCATGGTGGGAGAAGTGTCCGCCCCACTATATTGCCGACGCAGTAGTTCGTCGCTTGTTGTTAGGAAAGAATAGTGGCGCGGTCGGCGTCGGTGACAGACGTGAAAATACGTTTAAATCTTTATCGGTGTTTGTTATTTTTGTTGTAAATTAGGTCCAGAAAATATTGTTGAATTGTAAAGTGTATAAGAGATTGTATGTGGATCAATAAACTATAACCGGGACTTACGTTGTTGTTATTTGACAGAACTTACAATAGATATAAAACATGCGATAACTATATTAGCAAGTTTTTACAAAAGCTAAAATTATTATAATTCTGCAAAATTCCGTCTGAGAACTTACCTTTCTGAAAAACTCGAAGCTAGCAGACATTGGACCATTTCCTTCGACCAACAGTCAAGAAAAACGTCTCGAAATAACTGCCTTACATTTTATTCTATAGCTATTAACATTTCCATGTCTACAATTATTTTATAATCTCATTAAATAACTGTTATAAAACCATAAACCACAAAAACTTGCCAGTTAAATCTTTTCTAAATAATCAGTCAAAATTTATATGTAATAAATTTGCTTGAGGACACCAGGTCATTAAATAATTACACAGTAGGATATATAGATCACACATTTATTATTTTAGTTCACAATAAACACTACATATAAACAGAATGGGTGTACAATTAATATCAGTCTATTTTACAGTGCATTAATTAAATATATTATATCTTTCTTTATGTATAAATAAATCTTTTTAAACATTACTTCCCAAGTATTTACTGTTTTAATATAAGACTATTATTCTAGAATTCACAGAGGAATAGCGGAGACCTTTTTAGAAAAGTTATAAGTACAAAATGTAAAGCAAAGTATGTTTAAAGTGTTTCTTTAATTTCTTCATAATTTTTGGACAATATTCTTTATGAGTTCATTGCATGAACTTTACTAATTGTCTTATGAGATTTCGATAAATTAAATTAAATCAACTCTTTTTAATTTTAAATTAAATGACAAATGGAAAGTATTCAAGTTAACCTTACAACACCGCCTTCTATTAATCACTTGACACACCGTATAATTTAAAAAAAAATGACTAATTAGTGTTGCACACTAAAACCAAATATAAACACAATTTTAAATTTAGTTAAACTGAAAGAAAGTTAATTTTTGGTGTCAATAAAATCAACCTTAATACTAATGGCGTTTTAATTTCAGTTCAATTATGAATTTTCGTATTTTCTGTGAACAGAAAATTAAAACCGAACTTAGTGCCGTGTCATAATAACCGATAGTACGAAAACTAGTTATTAAAGAAGAACTTTGGAGTATGTGAAGAAAGGAAAGTAATTTGTGGTTACAAATATAAAAAGTTTAATTCTCATTTTTAGGTAATTTAATGTCTTTAGTAAATACGTATTGCACACGAAAGTTATAGATTGTCCTATCTAGCAGTTAGGGCACGGTACTAGTATGTAACATAGATAATAACCTACATTGCACAAATCCAATTACTTTCATTAATAATTAATCTAGTAGGAATTATGGACACAGGGCAATATAATTAGAGGATGCCTCGAGAAATTTAACAACAGTCTGTAGTGCAAAAATTTAACAAGAAAACTACCACAAAATCACTATCAAATCCTACCTGGCAAAGTAACTACAATACATCCTAAACAGTATTTGTATATTCATTGGCAACACTGTCTCAGGAAATAAATTAAAAATAAATAGAACGAAAATTTTTACACCTCGCTTTTATTACTAAAGATATGAAGACAATTTTTTGAACCACAGTAGCCATTAGTGAGATCATAAGAGGCACCTCTAATAGTTTTATAGTATATATATATATTTTTTTAGTTAAATTAAATATTTACAATTTAACTTTTCAACCTCCTTGCGATCGAACGTTGGTATATCTATTAAATGCCAATTAAAGGAAACAATACAAACTAAACGCTAAAAGCGACGTTTACGAAAGGAAGGAAATCGAAAAACACAATCACGATTAAATTAATATCATTAGCCTATGTTACCTTATACTTAACAGAAAATGTATACTACAAACCTTTTAGATAACCTTTAAGTTGGACGTCTCCTATTTTTGTAGATATTTAGAACATAAAGGAAACCATTTTAATTGACGATTCAGTAAATTTTAACAACTTTTGATGCTAATAAAACAAACAACTGGTGCATTCGCAGTGGAAATAGGTTCTTACTGAATTCGAGATTAGGAGAGAACTATAGCAAAACATATACTGGATTCTCCATATTTTTTAATTCTCCTAAATATGTGAGAGAGTGAGACATTACTTCCAACAGTAAAGTTAGAAGCATCTCCTCTCATATAGTGGAACATACATAGAGTATGTACATACACCTTGTTAAAAAGCTGGAACAGAAAAAAATACAAATATATTAGTGTAGCCTGATGAGACATATAAATTTTAGAAATAATTACAACTGAACGATTGAAAATATTAAAGGAACCTAAGTTCTCAAAAATCGTATAACATGTTCGTAAATGGGTTCGAAGAAAAATTCATCAATAAAATTAGTCAAAGTTATAAATAAATAAGGACAAACATCAGAGGCAATGAAAATTCAAACTACATTTTAAGGTACAAACGAATAAAATGGTAATTAAGTGTAATTTTATTGCATTCGGTTGCATAAATTTTTAACTTTTTTGGGCTTACAAAAGCAGCACTACTTTTTATTAAAATAAAAGTATTTGAGGTATTAAATTCAAAATGTTGTCAAATTTTCACTACGAACAATGTCTGTCAAAAATTTTCGAACAAATTCATAATTTTTAGTCTAAATCATTACAAACAAGTGTATATGAGATACACAAACTAGTGTATAATCATAAGAAAATTCAGCGTTATTCGTGCAGTTTCCTGCAAATTACCTTAAAAGTTGCTCAATAACTATTATATATTTAATAAATTACTAACAGAAATAAACTTTTAATCATTTTAGTTATCATTCTTAACACGGATGTTGAATATAACCTCTGTGTTTACTCAATTGTTTTTCCATGAATTCTCTTTAGTATCTTATTTAAAATTCAGTCAAACCCTAAAACTTAAATATGCGTTAAATTTAAGGATTTGAATAAAACTTTGAATATTTTATAATCTGCAGAAAACTCCACGCATAACCAAAAATAATATTTCGTAAAACAAACGTACATTTTCATAGTCCAGCTTGTAAAGAAATATTATCAAAACTATTCAAGAATCGTGTTAATAGACAAAAAAAATAGCTTTATTAACACAAATCTCAGATATAGTAAAATTTTAAACAAAATTTACAACTTGACAGTTGAATGCCAAAAGGCGAAAAATCTAACATCATACTTGATATAAAGATCAATCATGTTCTTGCATAGAGTATACAGTATCCGCATCTTTACAGGGAACGATCTTTAGATCGATATGAAAAGCTGTCAATTAACAAATAAGATGACGCAAATAAATAGTACTCATTTGTAAAAAGACAGATAAATATACACAAAAACATATTATATAGGTGTATAATTAAATCGATCATACTGGATATAATATGTTAAAACCATACATAAATAACATAATGTTCAAATGTTTCTCAATATATTAGACATCTGATAACTTAATCATAATTTTCACTCTCATTGCGACTCAACATAAAAACTACTTTATATAAAGACCGCACACAAAACAAACGTATTTGGTTTATGGTTTGACAATTCACTTTTTCATTGTCTATGCCACAACAAGGTAAATAGTTTTCGGGAGGTGGCAACACTCGCAACAGTTTATCTCAATGCCGTGTATAGATTGAGAACGCTTTTGTTCTCTTTGTGGGATGGTGTTTTGGAGAATACGTTCCAAAAACGCAGTGTTTCGTCACCAGCGCCGGTGACGATCGCCTCGCCGTCCGGAGACAGTGCAAGATACAGGACTCTATACGAATGTCCGGTTAATTTTGCCACCTGAAATAGTAACGTTTCATTGTAGTATTCATTATTTTTTTTTCGATAAATTTACTACAAAAATTCTACACTATGCCCTACACAGACTAGTAATATGGAGCGGCAATTCTATTGGATACAAGAATACCTACCAATACTGCGGTCACAAACCGTGCACAATGTAGTGAGTATGGGCAAATCTTCCATGCATAACAACCGAGCTTTGGTTAGCGCCTTTGTGGAAAGAAGAATGTAACAACTATACTATTTTAAGGAGAGAATCTAATTTATACTTAAGTTAGTCTGGGGCCACGGTTTAAGTAATAGAGTGTATGATTTACCTGTGTCAAGGAGGGATATTTCCAAACGAGGATTTGATTCTGCGAGTAGCCGTGCGTGGACACCAACTCGCTGGAATGTTTCGACCACGCCAAGTTGCACACCTGCGATCCTGTTGGCAGAGCACCATATTAATAACAAGCTATCGGAGAACTTTACATTTGTGTAATGTTATATTCCCACGGTGCGTCTGCTGCGATAACATTTTTTTATCTAACAAAAAAAAAAATTATCTAACAAAAAAAAATTTTTTTTTATTGAAATGACAAACATTGTTCCATGCGGAACGGAAAATCTCCCCGTTTTCACCTGGGGTGGTGTTATTCACAATTTTTTTTTTTCATATCTTACTTTAATTTATTACCTGGGTCATAATATAGTTAAATGATAAGGATGAAGTGTCAGTGAAATGGTTTTCTTTCCTTTCTTTCTTTAATGAATTTATGCATAATATTTATAATGAATATACTTTTTGTATTAAATATTGTTCGGCTGTCAGTTGTTGGACGAATATGTTTTATTAACAATATTTTGTCCATAACATTGTAGCATCCGGCTTAACATATCAAGAAAACAAATATTAAATTAGTTCCAGAATTACCATTCAATGTTGCTGTAACTGCAGGCAAATTTGTTTCAGTAAATTTCTGTAGAAAGCGCACCCAATTATTCACCAATTCTTGACCGATTATGTGATGCCAAACCTGACAGAGGATGGGAGTTTCGGTCGCAATCCTAACTGGTAGCGTATCCCCAGTAATGGGAGTAGATTATTAGAGGCATGATGATTTATGTGCTAGTAAATGAGCACATTCCTTATTTCATTAATTACCGCCTTGTGGTGTTTATCGTCGGAAAATCGTTTCCCATAAAGGTTTTTTTTTCCAATTTGGGATCAGATAGTAAACTCTGCACCAAAAGGTGGGGGTTGATTTTTTAGACACGTGCTGTGTGAACCGGGACGTTATCGTGAAGAAGCAACGTACCGACGGTCAGTCTACTGCACGTTTATGATTTAAACTTTTTTTGCGTACTCCGCCAGAAAATATCCTTTTGCAGTTTCAAAACACTGTGGTCATGACTTTTGGGGCAGACGGAGAGACATTAAATTACTTCGGGGGCTATGAATACCCTTCCTGTTCCACTGCGCATGGATCGTCACCATCGATTTTCAATGTTTGATGGATGTCCACCACAGAGCTAAAAGATCACACACAAACACATTTTCAGGACTCTGCTCGCACTTGTTTCTGAGGCGCCGAGATCCTTCACGGCACCCATCTTGTATCGCCTTTTGTAAGGTTAGAGAAGGCGAAGAATGGTGTGCATGGGACCAAGGTCCGTTATCTCTGCTGTAATATCAACCTTCATTCGAGCATCCTCCAAGCACAAGTTTTTCACGTTTTCATACTTGACGTCAGTGACCGGGCCGCCCGAACTTGTGTCGTCTTCAATTCTCTCTCTACTCCTATTAAATTCACTGGACTTTGAACAGTCGATAACGAAGCTGCAGATTCTTGGTAAACGGCCAACCATCTCCGCGTAAATACGGCTTTTTCCTTGTTTTGTTGTTGGGTTTTTCTCAACGTCTATACGTCAGCCATTCCAATTGTCTTCGACTACGAATAACAAGCGAACGAACTAATGATCGCAACTAGATGAAATTCTATAAACTATACCCTCAGATAATGTCAATACCTAATTAACCAGCCACATCAACAGTAAACAGTTACAGTGGCAAAATGTTAAACACTGTTGCCATACAGGGCTCCGTGGCCGAGTGGAGGAGGAACGCCGACGTACCGGTGTCGACGCACTGCATCGGCTGCGAGGTGAGCGTGTTCCAGAAGCGGATGCAGCGGTCGGCGGTGCCGCCGCCGGACGCGAGCAGCCCGTGCTGGTGCGGCGACCAAGCGATCGCCTTCACGGCCGCCACGTGCGCCCCGTACGTCTGCACCGGGGACGTCGAATGCTGCCACACAACACGCGCTCATACTGTTAAACCTTCATTGTATCAAGGTATAATATTGGATGTTTAGGGGAGGATGAATATAGGTTTATAAAATCGTTATTATCTAAAAAAAAATTGTATGAAAGCCATGTTCGCAGTGTGGTAGTTCGAATCAGGTGACTCTATTCCCAATCTCGAAAAGTAGGTGATGGGGGAAGTAGCATCACTGGTGGGTGTTTCGAACTACTCAATCGAACTCGAGTGTCCTAATTCGGAAGCGGATCCCCTAAACGCTCGGCTGTCCCGGCATATAATTTTAATGATTTATTGTATCACCGTGATATTGGGTATCAGTGGAAATGTACTATCCTTTTCCACAAAGGTCAACCAGAACAGTTAGGACAAATGAGACAAATCCTTCCGTATATACCTTAACGGACTGTAAATAATCCAATGCAGGATATAGACCTCTCCCACAAGGAGGATTTTTTATAATAAACGCCACGCTCAGCCAGCGGTTTTATGAACGCAGCACCAGACACCTCGCCCCTTAGACGCTGCTGCCCGTCAAGGGTCTGCTTAATTTTGGAGATGGTTATCGCGCCATCTGTCGGTAGCCTGCGCTATTTTCTCTCCCCTCAGTCACCTCTTACGACGCCCGTAAAGAAACTGAGACTCAGATTATTACTCCGTGAGATCATCGGAATATGCCGAATCCATACTCTTAATTCTGGAGACTAGTGAGGAGTGTCTTTGTCTCTAAGGTTACCGGTATCGCCCGTCCACGTGGGGGGCAAATCTTGCATGACACAACAACCATATACCTTTTAGTATTCGACTAAGGTCAAACCACAAAGCGCTCTGCTTGCAATATGATATCGGGAGTCTATTTCGAATGTAAGAAATTAAAATATAATTACTAGTTATATTTTCTTTTTCGATATACAACATGAGCATTCGCGTCACATAAAATGTAATTTATGTGCGTTGAATAAACAATTATCAAGATTCAACCGCATTCCCACAGGCAAAAAAAAAATTTGATATTTGTCATGCTGAGATAAAAAAAAAACCAGACGGATAACAGTTAGAACTACGACATAATATCTGGTGAATACAATAAATGATATTACGAAAATTCAGATATAATTTACAAAATTTAATATCTACAGAAAATTGTTTGCGTGTATGTTTGAAACGAATTCTATCACAACTGTACTTTTTTTATATACAGAATCAATATAACTATATAATATAAACAAAACTTTGTTTATCTGTGTTGTTTCATTTGAACATATATGTGGTTTCGTATGGACCGAATCGCTAGTTATTATACAACCTCACCAATCACATGGGTAGGCTGAGATTACTGATTTCCATTTTCATTTTGCTGGTATGGTGGTAAGCCCTTGAGACCTCATCTCCGGGAGCAAGCCTGACGTGGTGAGCCACATTAAGAAATTGTCAAGAAAGCTTCGCTAGTTATGTACTAGAGTCTGCCTTCCCCTTTCTTCCTGTGGATGGCGTAAGAAGCAATCACAGATCTGGTACCGATCATAGTTTTTGGCGTTTTGTGGGAGAATATGATTGTTACAATAAGTCGTGAAACCATGCCTTTCATTTTTAATGGCACTAAAACCCTGTATATAAAATAATACAAAACCGTAGTTAAACATGCAGATGACACTAACTTACCATAGACCAGACAAAAAGTTTGTTGTCGTTGCCGCCCGATGCCAGCGACTGGCCGTCGGGCGACCACTTCAGACCGCACACTTCTTGTCTATGCCCTTGTAACACACGCGATGATTGTTGTGCTGGAAACGAAATAAACGAATTAGCACACATAATTCCACACTAATGCGATTGTAAGTCCGTTGTACAAAGGCATCTTATTTAAATGCCATTTAACATTAATCTACATCCTTACTAGAGATACAGATTTGTAATGGTAACATTCCTGATTCCTATAAGAAAGTATTTAAAAGAGGACGAAAACAATGGAAGGGTAAAGGGGGATGTGTTCACAGAAGCACACGATGCCTCTACTTCAGGCCGTATTCTGCAAGGCACTAGCCCGGCCGAGCCGTCCATTCAAGCAGCAGCAGCAAGCCGCCGCTTGGCTCTACCGCGCCGTATAAGTCTACGGGTACGTACTTTCCTATTTTTTTCTTCGTGTTGTATATTAAAAACGAAGTAACTTACGTAACTACTTATACTTACATTCAAAGATTGGTATTATCAACGGTACAGTTAAAAATATCAATTCTAATTAATACTTAATTAATAACTAATTATATTAAAATATACTTAATTAGTAATAAAGAATTTATGTTATTCTACTACTGTATTTCAAATTGTTAATAATTGCATAGTCTAATCTTCAAATCGAACAGATTTTGATCGGACGTTTTCTTATAGATATGTTTCGGAGGACATAGACTCAAGTTTGCTTATTATTTTCTTATTTTTTTTCTAACATTATACCGGACAACGTCGGGTAGGTATAAAGCTTGAAGAGTTCATATGTCCAAACCCGCTAAACTCTTGAACTACCAGCCCTGGTAGTTCAAGAGTGGTACTACTGGTTGTAGCCTATATAATCTCACGCTAACTCCCATAGGCGTGGAGCAGTAACCACAAACTTTGATCATGTATTTCATCATGAGTGTGCAACAGGCACGTATAGTTCAAAGTTAACTTATAATATTATAAATTCGAAAGCCACTATGTCTATTACGTTTAAAGGGTCAAACCGCTGTACCGATATTGATCAAATTTTATTGCGGAGATATCGTATATCCTGGAGAAGGACCTATACTACTGTTTATTCAAAAAAATAACAGAGGTCGAAGTCGCAGGCGAAAGCTAGTATTAATTAAACTCTTAAATGTAAATGAATATCGCGTCAACTAGTAACGTACACTCACATAGACTATGTAGCCAATGAGTTCATAAAGAGATAAGTTACATCGCATTAATGGGACAATATAAGCTTTTGTGGACAAGTTGCAGTATATTCGAACATACAAATGAACGCCGTACGACCTGTGTCAATGAGCATTTCCTGCGTATAATCATTTCTCAATGAGACTATTCAAGACTGCATAACTGCACTTTAAACCGATCACCGTTAATCATTACATATGTATTACAAACATCAATCATACATCCATAAAGATCCACAAAAGACCCTTTTGAACGCCCATCTTCATATTAACAAAAGATTAACACAAGTGTACATTAAAAAAAAAACCTACAAAAAATACAAATTACGCTGCTATTGAGTTCTATGCAGGTAAGACTTATGCTTTTGCTGAAATGAAATTATTTTTAATTGATTTGATAGACGAGGGGTCGTGGACATACTTATTCGGTATGACTTTACTGCGACTATGTAAAATAAATATGCAACATAAGCTTTTTATAATATCACAACCAGATATCTACTTAACAAGCAAAGTAAAGGAGCAGCAAAGGTTTCCTCAAATATCTGACAGGGTTTTGGAGCTGAGAAGCCGCCGCGATGCTCCAGCGCGGGTTGCTGAACTTCACATGCCCACGAAATAGTAATTTTTGTAACTTCTCATACATGCAGTTTCCCCCGTGACGTTTTGCCTCACTGCCAAGCACGTAGGAAATTTAGCACTTTAAAATTGGGATCGAAACCAGGTCACTCGCGCTCTATGGAATTAAAGGAATCGCCCTGACCACTACTAACTAATTATATATTATTATTATTGCCTACAAATTATTATATCCTTTTAAAATAATATCAACGTCTATATGAACATTCCGTATAAATGCATAAAAGACATTTCTTTTTCAGAAAAATAAAGAACATGCGGCTGTTCTTATAACAATATCCATGAGCATTTTGTTAAAAACTGTCACAGAATATCTTATAAGATATATATATGATTCTATAAGAGAGAGATAGATAGAGAGAGAGAGAAGTAGAGGCATCTTGTGCTTTTGCGTTTCGTTCGGTGAGTGAGGTAATCTCACGGTCACCCTCCCTTTCCATCCCCCATCCTCATCCTCCCTCCCATCTCTTAAATATCCTTAAAACAGCAACGCACCTGAAGCCCCCCTGGTGTTGCAGATGTACGTGGGCGACGGTAATGATTTACCGTCAGGTAAGCCCCGCTCGCTAGATTGACATTCCTATAGACAAAAAAAACGTTCCACTTCGCTTTTCGTTTTACTCTCCCACTTTGATACACTTCGTGCTTCGCCTCAACTCTGCGAAGCAGTGCGCTACGCTTCGCCCAACTTCGCTTTACTTTGCTACTTTGTTTTTACTTCTTAAATACAACAAGCCGCATAAGAGAAAAGCACTCACGTGGCGTCCTGGTGTCCCGCTGCCTTATGTGACGGTCCCGCGAGCCCGAGCTCAGCATGTCGCCGTTCCACGCTAACGCGCCAACGCGAGCAATGTGCCCCTGCAGCTTCGTCACCTGCGAGCAAATGGTTCGGTGTAGTGGCGCGATTGTAACATGCCGCTGGAAACTTGGAACCTCTTTCTTTAAAAAATTCTTGTATCGGATCTGAATCCGGAAAAGGCAATAATTACAAGTGTGCTATGAAATCCATCCGAATATACCGATACCAAATCCCACCAACTAGTGATGGCGAGCGGGATGTATAGGTGCAAGAGTACCGTACCAGCATTGTGCTTACCATCCCGTCTCCCCAGCGTCGTACTGTTATATACCGATATTTACCGAAAGACTTTTTAGGGAAGAAATTATATTTAATATTTAATTGGGCAAGAAATGGATGGCAAGTGTCACGCGCGGATGCTGGACTCGAACTGTCTCAAATGTAATCATGACGGCGAGAACAATCAGAAATGCTGACAAGGCTAGTGTTGGGGGCAGTAAGCTATAATATATAGAGTATGTATATATATCAGTACGTTCAAATTCATGGTATGCTAGCTTATGTTGGCTTTTGCATGGGAAAAGATAAGAGTCTGCAGCGGATGTATACAGGCCTTATATAGATGATATTACTACTGACTAACAGTGATGCTCGTGTCGATTCTATCGGATCATCACAAATTCGTTCGATGACATGCATGTACCTACGAGATGAAAAGCGGGTGAACGTGCTTTTCTAAGTCATTTTGTCCCTGTCGTATGGTCGTGAAATTTAACTGAAAAAGAACATTCGAGTGTGCATTCATCTAAGTGAACCGTCTGGTATTACCTTAAGTGGAAAAAAATATATTTAATGGTGAACATACTGATTTCACTACTTTCGAGATAGACAAGGATTTCTTTCCTTCATCATTAGCTATTTACCAACATTGTGTTTAAAACATGACAGTAACCACTGAAGCCTTTTTTGTGTTGTGCAGTCATTTATAATATATAAATTGCACACAAACAAACACCCAGACCCGAAACAGGCTGTGCAAATAATTGTGCTGCGTGAGCTTAGACTCCGCAACCAACGAGCCGGCTGTATAGTTGAGACTGTGACGTTATTATTTAACAATTAACGCGAAAAAATTTAAAATTAACGTATTTTTGTTATTTAAGACTTCGTCAACTACAACATACTTACAAAAAGTTGCTTATGCATAAACATACAAAAAAGGAGACGTCAAAACATAGTAAAACACTGTGTCGCAACACGTCCACTATATTAGCGAACATGACAGCGTATCCACAAACAAATAGACAAGAAGACAGCGTGTAGGAGACAATGTATGAGGCGGGGAGCCGCCAACGCTGACGCCGTTCAAAGTGAGCAGGTTTTTTAAACAATTTAAATATAGATTAAACATATTTCAGACACATCTTTTATTTGTTCCTGGGACATTAACTTTGCAATGATTAAATCAGATTGCCTTACAGGTTTTGATGTCCATGTTTTTTTTTAATTATTCACCACAGAACAATGCTTAATGCCAAAAACAGGTTCTAGTTCTTATAAACAAATATTCATAATACTATCACCAGTTAACTCCACAGTTCATAAGAAATTAATTATCTTACCATTGAGATGTTTACATGATAACTTGATACAGAGGAAAGAAAAAAAAAATATTTTCTGTGTCTATTTAGATGAAGCAGAATTTATAATAATTACAGTGTTTTAGAAAACACAGAAGTATTATTTCTGATTAATTTGAGGTAAAATCGAAAGGAGGGTCAGACGTGTCATAGACACGAGACTGTTCCTACCCAACCAGTTCCGAAAACCGATCGTATGTATGATGCATAAATATTGGCATATTGGCATGACGTCAACTGGGATACGAACGACAATCGGCAATCGGTAACGCAGACCACTGAACCATCGCAGTCACACACGAATTCGTTAGTTTAATTATAACTTGGTGAAAAGGAACATCGCTCGCTGTTAATGTCTCTTATATGCGAGTCGGTCAAGGTGAAGATATCACTAAATTTGTAAAAAAAAATATATTTCTGAGATTGAAACGAGAAATCTGTGACCAGTAGAGAGACCGCTGTATTCACGCTTG
This sequence comes from Bhutanitis thaidina, assembly GCA_029286595.1. Taxonomy (NCBI): domain Eukaryota; kingdom Metazoa; phylum Arthropoda; class Insecta; order Lepidoptera; family Papilionidae; genus Bhutanitis; species Bhutanitis thaidina. The sequence continues at coordinate 3,437,612 of JAGSMS010000029.1, read as the reverse complement.
CTGTAAGTTTTAGTTTACTGAATTGTGAAAACGCAATAATTGTAAGTGTGCTATGATATGTGGTGTCGTTTACCTTACTTAAATCCATCCAAATATACCGATACCAAATCCCACCAACTAGTGATGGCGAGCGGGATGTATAGGTGCAAGAATACCGTACCAGCATCGCGCTTACCAACCCCGCCTCCCCAGCGTTGTACGATCAAATTCATGGTATGCTAGCTCATGTTGGCTTTTGCATGGAAAAACATAGCCCGCAGTGGACTTATACGGGCCTTATATAGATGATATTTGTCAGTCACGCTCGTGTAGATTTCGTTACCTCTTTGTTGGCGGCGACGTCCCATACGCTGATGTGCCCCTTCTGCGTGCCGACGGCGACGAGGTGCCCGCGCTCGCTCCACGCCACCGACGTCACCGTGTTCCCTTCAGACGACAAATCGCACAGTCGCGTCACCTGCAGCAAACACAAACACACACATTCACACCTTCGGCACTCCATAATACGTAAGTGAACATGCTCGGCTAAGCTGGAATCTCAATCGAACTCTGAGCCAAAATTCCATTAAATCTTGTGAAATGTAATAGAATAGCTATTTCAAATATGCCACGTTAAGAATAGTCATCTACTACTAAAATCGAAGACAAGAGCATTTACGACTGACTGTCAATTTTGGAGCGGTGGTGGACGGACTGCTAAAAGAATGACACATAATTCCTTCCATTTTTAATGCATGTGTAATATCTGAGCAAGAGCTATAAGAGCTCCCTGTCTTCTCTAACGAGTAACGTAGAAGTTGGAGGACTGATAAGGAAGATAGATATAAATGTGATACCAATGTGACGGATTACAACAGGACCTTTATTACAAATCCAACTACCGTGGAGCAATAATACTTAGATACGTTTTTCGATACTGTATACTCGTACATATGAATACAATACCTACCTAAGATAAATGTAACAAAATTATCGCGGCTTACAAAGTCGCAGGATCGCAGAGATTGTCGTCAGGTACCCTCATTAAGGGACAAATAAACGCTGAAATTATTTATTGATTTCTCTTCTGCGTATTGATAACTTTTAACGAAGATGTACTTTTCGTTCGGAAATTTATATTTAACTAAATTGTCTAACCTTATAATAAGTTTAAGTCCAGATTTGATTTCGAGGTTTAAAAATATTAAGACAGACTTATAGAATCATTATCATATCATGCACATGACAGAATTAACTGTCCGTGCAGAGATTTAACATCTCTTGGACCGAATAGAAATAGACAACGTCCATAGTAATGTTATAAATACAAAAGTAACTCTGTCTGTCTGTTACGTTTTCAAGGGTAAACAAACAACAAGTGAACTGATTTTGCTACAATTTGCTATGGAGATACCTTGAACACCGTAGAAGGATTTTTTATCACGAAAGCCAGTATTAAATAAATAAGTCGTAATATTCGTACGTATGCGTAATACTTAATATAGCACTCGGGTAGAACCCAGAAAGTTCCTCGAATGTCCGACTTATTATCGTAGCTTACTGCTTACCTGGCTGGTGCAAGCGCTCCACAGATACACACAGCTGCCCAGTCCAACGCTGAGCACATTCTGCGCGGACCAATCCACCAGGTTCAAGTAGAAGTCGTCCTGCAACTCCGGCGCATCAAGAACCTTGAACGGGATCCGTGATATCTTGCGCGTCGCTTTCCGCGGCGAGCGGAGGAGCTTCTGTGATTTCGCCGACACTGGTGATAGGCTGTACGGCGACGGGTCTATGTTCTCCTGTAACAAAAAAAAAAAAAAACAATTTAATTAGTGTTTTTGCCTCGTGGTGTGAGAAAACTTCTACGTAATAGATATGATGAATACGACCAATCATAGTGGCGGCCTACATTTCGAGCATTTTCTTCATAATGCTCATGATCACGGTGATGATGCCAACGTTACGGTTCGACCACGGCGACAACTTCCGGATACTATCAACAGTTACCAAGCAGTATATATTATGGTGCGGTACACGTTCACGTATGAGGCGCTCGCTCTCCTTTACCTTCTGAGAAGAAGTCAGATGAAGAGCCGCAACAAAACACAACCAGACACGGCTAACAATAATGCGCGTGTGAACCAAATATTGAACAGTCCGATACGCCAGTCACTAAGCCACAACACAACACCCATCAACATATAGTCGCAGCTCGATAGAATCTAATGCCTCATCTCATCTTTGAGTAAGGAAAAGAAAATTCTTGTTGTCTCCAAGACAACGGGATTACCGGCACAAATATGCCGGAAGTAATTGACATAATGACAATGTGCAGCAACCGAAGTATCATCGAAAAGGTAATAAGAGAAGAGTTTATCTTTTAAATATTTTTTTCTTTGTATTGTTATCGCCGCGCCGTCGATTATTTTGCACGAATGAAATAATCAGACGACAAGATAGTAGAAGTCAGGTTCGCCAACCACCCGGATATCTTAATCATAAGGAATAATTCAAACAGTTAAGCCAATAGATCGATGGAACAGCCAATTAGATAAATGCAATACTGCATCGCACAGAGCAATAATGCATCGGACAATCGTAATAATATAAATAAAAAGGAGTAAAATAACGACAAATACTAGAGACATAGTTGATAAACAAAAGAAAAATATTTTTCTTTTTATGAACTCAACAAGTGCCGTATGCCAGCCCCTATCTTCCTGTGGGCTTCGTCAGAGGTGACGGAAGGGAAAGCCTAGAAAATTTCATAGCTATCTCCGGGGGAAAATCTGACTCAGAGGCTTGTCACCTGTCACGTTATATCACCCGGAGAGGCGAAAAGTGGATTGACGAGGACCGTTTGGCTACGCTGAGTCGTGCCTAATGAAAATCAGTAATCTCTGCCTACTCCTATGGGTGACATGCGGGAGTGCTTATATAATATACATATTAACTTTCCTCTCATTGTTACCTACTATCGCCAACTGTTAATTTATGTTTTTTTTACCTATGAAAAGCCACCTTACTACACTGCCTACCGTCCTTCTTTCCTAACGGCCTTTAATGTCCGCGTCCCCTTATTACCACTTCCCACAGTACGGAGGGTGAGTGTATTTCTTTATTCACTCAACAAACTGGTGTTGTTGTGCTCATAATACGGATCCGTTTGACAGCGAGGTGGAGCCCGATGCAGAGGTAATTAAACTACTTAAACTGTTCAAGAACATCCCGCCACCGATACGTGGCGTTCATCGGGCCGGAAAGGTTCACGCCGGTAATAAAACTTAACTTGTACGCGGGCCCTTGATTTAGTCGATGTCCGAACTGGAGCGGCTGATCGCAGCGATAATGAGACACAGGAATGGCAATAAATCGCTTGTTGGAAGACGCATTCGAATGCGAGCTATTTTTCACCATTTTCTCGTTGCTTCAGACGTTTGTGAGTTGCCTGTGTAATTTGTAATTTTAAAAGATACTGGTTACTGGTGTCAGAAGTTATCGCGCAAGTTTGAATAAAATAAGTCTAATTAAAAGGGAAATTTTAAGAGACGTCCCGTCCGTGAGATTCAAACCCTAAGGTTTTTTTTCTTCTAAATAAAACCACACACGCGATCCCATTAGCATAACAAGTTTGTCCCTAAAATTTTTGTCATCTAAGTTAACCTGCTGCGTTTAATGAAATCGTACGAGTATGTACGTACGTTTTTGCTCTCATATAAGCCATTAAATAATAATAATGACGCATTACTGAGTAATTTTAAAGTGGTTATAACTAAGCTCTTCAACGTTGGCTCTTCAAAGCTGGGAGCTGTTGTAAAGTAATTACTAACCAAAATTCATGGAGAATAACACAGCGAGCGCGCAAAAACATTAAAACGGTGTTAAAGTTACAAATGATGGTGCACTCATTAGGCACTCCGGTAATAAACATTACAAATATCAAACGAGCATAATAGAAAACACAAAAAACTTTTGATAAATTAAATCAACTAATCCTGATTGGGCGCACACAATACACATTATATCCAATGACTGCTTGCTGCTGCAAAAGAAAAAAAACACATATCCATGAAACAACTTAGTAATAGACCAGGCATCCCATAAATCTTAGTATACTAATCATACAGTAAATGAATTAGCTAATAAGTTAGCGGAAATCTGAGAGGCTTCGGTAGAGGAAACCATTGAAACACCTGAAGCGGAACAGCACAGTCCTTGAAGGTTCGGCTACCCGATGCCTTTTGTGCGAACGGAGCGTGTAGAAAAAAAAAACAACTGAAAAAACTTCGGTACAAACACAGCCCGTGCGTTTGATAGCGTCTCGATTTGTCAGCGATTTTTTTACGTGACGCTTTCGATTAATCATCGCTGTACAATTTCAATTCTGCACGTCCTGCTACGACTTCATTGGCTGAGACGGCCAAACGTCACCTGATAACGAATCTGGGAAGCTGCTAGTTCTATTCCTATGCGGTCCGTTTCGAAGAATGCATTTGAACAGCGAGTTTCGCACAGTCGGTTTTTACGGCACAGGTGTTTGCTAAAAAAATACACGGAGAACAATTATTTATATAGACATAAAACCGTGCACATGTTTTGTTTATAGCCGTCTAAAACGACGTTACTCTGACAATTTTAATGTTAATTTTTGCACCGACAAACGTGACGGCGAATTCCAAGTAATTTACTGCAAAAACTGCACAATTCTTGTAATGCCCGACATCGTACCGTCCATGAACCCGCTTTTATTGCGGCTCCTAAGTAATCTAGATGAATAACACCTTCATAAAACTGCTGCGAATTTCGTGGACACGACGTGGCCCGCCGCTGCCTTAAGTGTCCTGGACTAATGCATAACACCTTTCGAGTTGAATAGAATACTTAAGCGTGGGTGAAAATATCGGGGGTGTCGTGCAACAGCCTTCTTGTTTAAAGGACAGGGGACATGACCTGTCGCAGTCGGTACACACACGTTCGTGGGATTCAAATGGGAACAGAACCGGGCTGGGTGTGCCGCCTACGTTGTCCGAAAACATAAGATGCGTGCACAACAAACATGAACGTTGAACCACAATAAATATCGCTGATAAAAAAGGAATTTTGACACGTGACGCGACAGGATATCGCACCCTTATGCGTTACATCGGCCCGAATACAACGTTTTAATCCATGCGACTGAAGAACAACGCGCGACGGGAGAGCACGAGTCGATGGAAATCTATGAATGGAAACTATAACGGTACTGATATGAAGATTGAAAGTGCATCAGCATGTGCACGGTGATTAATTCACAACAGCCACTTAAGGAGATGTTGACTTACTAAACGCCCCGCCCCCCCACCTGGTCGACGACACAGTGGCCTTGGTCCGTGGTTGAAAACGAATGCATATCATTATATTACGTAAGCCGAAATTTGCCTGCAGGGAATTGCAACTGGTTTTGAGGATACGCGAGCAGCTCGGTCAGCTGAGATCGAGATCGACGATAGCGACAATTCGAGATGTGACTCTTTTGTGGAAATACAGTGGGTTTTTGTTTCCATTTTCTCATCGTAAAAAATAAGTAATGCGAAAGTCTAGACTGTTAGACGACGATCTTTATCACGATGTTAAATTGTATAATTCAAGGGAGTCGTTAAATTAAAGTTATTCTTTTTTTTTTTTTTAATTAAATCAGTGTAACATCCGGATTCATGCGAAACCTGCGTTAACGTTTTAATCCATGCGACTGAAGAACAACGCGCGACGGGAGAGCACGAGTCGATGGAAATCTATGAATGGAAACTATAACGGTACTGATATGAAGATTGAAAGTGCATCAGCATGTGCACGGTGATTAATTCACAACAGCCACTTAAGGAGATGTTGACTTACTAAACGCCCCGCCCCCCCACCTGGTCGACGACACAGTGGCCTTGGTCCGTGGTTGAAAACGAATGCATATCATTATATTACGTAAGCCGAAATTTGCCTGCAGGGAATTGCAACTGGTTTTGAGGATACGCGAGCAGCTCGGTCAGCTGAGATCGAGATCGACGATAGCGACAATTCGAGATGTGACTCTTTTGTGGAAATACAGTGGGTTTTTGTTTCCATTTTCTCATCGTAAAAAATAAGTAATGCGAAAGTCTAGACTGTTAGACGACGATCTTTATCATGATGTTAAATTGTATAATTCAAGGGAGTCGTTAAATTAAAATTATTCTTTTTTTTTTTAATTAAATCAGTGTAACATCCGGATTCATGCGAAACCTGCGTTAACGTTTTGCAATGTTACACTAAATAATCCCAATGTTAAAATGACGCTGATAGTTTTTACAACATGCAAAACGTTCCACAAAAATTTATTTCACTAATGTTGTTTTGATTAGGCGAATAGTGATTTTTTGCACATTCTCAACGCAAATAAATTGCGTACACAATATTTTAAGTCATTAAATGTTAGTCACGTTATTTGACTGTAAGAATAACGTCGTACATTTACCATCTACTTACCTGCGTGTTTCGTTAAGAGTCAAGAACTTTTCGAGTGCCCGAAAAATCTAATGAACATCCTGTTCTTAAATGCGACGAGAATGAAAACGGTGCTTTGCTAAGTGTCGTAGAAAATTGATGGATAGCGTGACGGTCCCCATCGTCCGGCGAACATTTGCGGTGTTGGCGAACAATGCGTACGCTACAAATTGGCTACTTCCCGAGGCACGATTGCGTTATTCACGTCTAATAGACAAAAAGCTCGCTTGAATAGACCAGACCGCACAATGATACAATTCGTGGCGACAACACCTCGGTCTAGACCACAATAAATTCTAACATTACGTCGAATAAGTCGACCGCGCTAGAAAATGATAGCTTTAAACAAATTGCGGTCATTTAAAAAGCGTGTATGAATTACTGAAGGTTAAACGGGTTGTGGAGATTGCTTACTTAAAACTACCACTTATTTACTTACTACTACACATCAGCATCAATTTAGTGCACAGCTGAACATAGGCTCCTACAAGAAAGCGCCAACAAAAGCAGACATACAAAAATTGGAAGATTTTCCCATAGTGAGGCTGCTCCCCATCACTAGTCTATGGAATTTAGTTGGTTGCTGGAGCCCCGTTTGTTTACCAGCAGAGCGCACCACGTACAGTTTAGAATGGCGTTTGGAGGAAGAGATTGTATACCTCCTTACACCTCACACATTTGAAACTACTAGCATTAACTCCAGTAACCAATAATAACAACTTTAAAAAATATCTGTTCTCTTAGTATCTTATTGTCTCTTAAACGTTTTTAAGAGACAATAAGATAACGTTACTTTTGTTGGTAAAATCAACGTAGACTTAATAGAACTAAAGCAACAGTTTAAAATTGCAAACTTCGTAACTCTCAACCATAATAAAAAAAATTTGGCTCCTAATAGAATTGAAATGATTCAGAAGAATAGCTACAACAACTAGTAATAATAATACGAGATAAGATATAACTGAAGACGTACAAAATGCATTACGAAAATATTAAAATAATAGCATGACAGCGTTTTAAGTAAAGGTAAAAGAAAAATTTTAATACGTCCCAAACCACAATGATGTAAGATGAATGAGCAATCAGAATCGAAGTTCAACGACCCCAGACAGCAGACGCATAAAAAGCTAGAAATCCACCAAGTAGTGACTAGATCGGAGATAACAGATTGATTGGCGCTATAAATGAATGGCAGATTGTGTGACCTGGATGGTTCCGTAAGCAGGTCACGTTATAGGTGTTGCAATATAAAATAAAGCACTGAAGATGTTCTCAAGACTCCTTTCAGCCGCACGGTACGGAGAGAATACGAAATGTCAAACACGGAACTTGTTCAAATTTAAAATAAACTTTTACGGCCCGTACAAACAATGATAATTAATTCAAATGTCTGAGGCGGGCATAAGTCATCGGCGACTTGCATATTAGCATAGAATAATGGCATTCAATCTTATACGAACATAAATCTTTACATAAATATTAGCGTAATAAAAATGACTAAGTTTTAGTACTTAAAGACAGTGGTTAGTGGATCTGCCTCCTAATCGGGAGACTCGAGTTCGATCGATATGTAATTTTTTATTATTATATATTACATTTATTTAAATTTTAGCACCCTTTTATTATCAAAAACTTCCGCATAGCGTCACTTAAACAATTAGAAATCATTCTATTGCGTCTGTCGTAATACCGGTCTTTAGACCTTTAGTTTCACCTTTCCTTTTAGCACAAAAAGTGTATTAAATGGAATAACAAAGAATGGAAAGCAAGTAGCATTAAAAGCGTTCATATTAACATTTAACAAATTCTATCGCACAATCTCTTGACACAACAATGTCAATACACGTAGTACCCTATCGGGCCTCGACAGCGAAAAGCCTTTACAAACGATGAGGTTGTGTAAATAGTCGGAAAAAATTAAGGCCACGTAGATAGATGCCTCTCGCAAAATTCCCTCGCGTACCAGTAGATGTTGTTTCAGTAAACAAGACACCGAGTGAACACGGATGAGCACTTCTGATGACCGGTTCAATAGCTGATGATGCCACGGGAGCCACGCCATTGGTAGATTAGTCAAACAGGTTGTTTACCCTTCAATATTTAAAATAAAAAAAAATGTACGCAAATAACTTAACGATTACGAAAAAACTATAAGAAGTTTTATAAGAAAAAGCGCTCATAAAAATGCAAATATAGTGTGCAAGCTCATCCAGCTTGGTGTGGCAAATATTGGTAGACTATTGAAACGTTCATCGTCAAATATCCATTTAATTATTCTAAAATATATCTTATAAGTCAAAGTCGTCAAAGTCTATTTTTTTAGTGACCAGAATTCTTTTAGCAATTAAAAACAAATTATTGCTATCGTAAATACCTACATGTACAAAATTATATATATACTCAACGTGAACATCTGGTCCCGAAACTAATTTTTTTTTGATAATATAACAATAGAATACATCAAACTGCCATCTCCAGTGCCTAAAAAGTTAAACTTAGTTGCGCGGACCGTACCCGACATAGAATACCTAACGAAATGCCAGCAAACGGTTCCATTGTCATGCACCATCATCGCCGTGATGCCGTGTCAGTCAACGACTTTGTCATATTTGGAAACATTACACGTTATGTATCGGATAACATTTGGTACATCTGCCTATTGATAAGAGTATTGTAAAATCAGGGAACTTTCGATCACTGTTTATAGATAACATGAAAATGAACAGGGAACATTGTTCCATTAGACAGCTTCGTGTAGTTATAGACGAAGATTCATTAGCCTTCAGCCGGCATTGAGTCGTCGTGGTAAAAAATAGTTTTGATATAATTAACGTGAAATGGCGATAGAAATATCTCAGGGAAGTATAAGAGCGTCTACACAACGTGTCCGAAACGTGACTGTGCACCAATTCCGTGGACAATCTAAGACAGGATCTAGATTATAAAAACACAACGGCAGCTAGTCAGAGTGTGTTCAAAAACAACTACAAAGAAATCGATTTCATGAACACAGGGATACGAATGGAAAAAATGCATTCATAGAAACAGACGATACAAAAGTTACAAATCATCCCCTGCCAATGACCGAAGTCTAGACTATACTTTGAATGTATTCTGATTGTGGTACGCCTTCTAAAAAAACTTTAAGTTTTCATGATCAAATAGGAATTATCAGAACGATGTATCGCTTTGTTTTTATCATTGATCATTTTTAAGTATTACTTTGCAGATGTTTTAAGAGCTCTAATGTACGCTAACGTTTGAAATAATTATTGTCTATTCGTCGGTAGCTAAGTGATGTTACTTTAGTTTTTGTTGTAGTTTTAATACCGAGCGAGTTGTTGACGTGCGTAACTTACCTACACTCGCACTGATGATACGCTGATCTCGCGCGGAAAATCATTGACCGAATCAATTTCCCCACAACAGATTCCTTTCTCGTTGTGATCATCTATTGATTACATATACCGTGAACCAATTACATTAAAAAACATTAAAATTTTCCATGATAGGTGTTTGCGATTTGCATTTGGTGCCGCGATATGGGCCACAATAGCTTTTTGCACCGATGCAAAAATACTTCACGGTATATTACTTCGTGCGTTAAAAATTTCAATCACGGACCTAGTCCTGGGCTCTCTAGAGAGGATCATAAAAACGAAACACCATCGCCGATGTGATACAGGCGGACCAATGAACCCCAGAATCGCACGCATCATTGAAATGCGCAAGCGAAAAATTCGTAAATTGCAAAACGTCTAGACTTTTATCCGTTCAAGGACTCCTAACAAAAAGCATTAGATGAACCCGCGACGTTCCGATTCGTCGCGCCTGCGCAGTGCCCGGGCCGGTGAGCGATTTAATATAATTGCAGGCGATATCAAAGCAGGCGCACTCCTCTGATTAATTCGCAATCACAAATGAGAGCATTAAAAGCGAAGATATTCAAATGTCGCAAAATTAAATCACATTTTTTTTTTTCCATTTCTTAATTAATCTTCGATCTGATTACATTGATATGCGTTTTTATTAATCAACGTGGACGTTAATTGCGAGTTGATTTACCCCGCAATATGTAGAAGGAGGAATAGTAAAAAAGACTGGCACCTGCGAACCTGCACTTTTTATCGCTCGCTCGTTAACCGAAGGTGTCGTAAAATTTATAGACTGTCAAAAAGTAAAAACTTCCCCGATTGCTTATTTAGCGTTCAAATCTACGACCTATACCATATACAAAAGTTTTATAGAGATTAGACGAGCGCTCAGAAAACCTGTAATAAAAATAGCACGTGGCATAGTTACAATGGTCTTGCAATATTTTATAGGAACCGTGAAATTTGTGGTCTCTTTGGAAAGAATTAATACTAAAACGTAGTATATAATTGAAGGTTAAGGTTAAAAACACTACGTGTTTGATTGTATTTATTTATTCCGGTGCCAAAACACCACGAACAAAATGTCGTTTGTTAAGGAATTATTCCATAATACGCTCGTTAATATTAAACATTATCGATTGTTGAAAATAAAATGTTTCAAAGCATTCATAAATTATAATATGTGAAGGACATTGTTTTCGGATTCATAGTATGCGTTGACAGCTATAGTGTTTATATGACACGTATGTGGAATTGAGTCAGAAATGCCAATGCATTCGAAAACGAGCCGAAATTGGTATTCAGTGCTTACTGCATCTGTAATACTGTGGGTGGTACCTCTACGACAGATATTGAATTACATGAATAGTCTTAATAGTTTTTTGTGTTTTACTTAGACATCGGTCATAGAGCACTAGATACCCAGAGTGAACGCATTCATTTTATACTACGTATTTTTTTTATCATTAAAAATTCCATATCGTGGTTTTTTTAGTGTGGGCATCGCCGACAGAGACAAAAGCCTTCTAATACAATCATCGCAAATAAAGTATTGTCTCATAGGTTAGACCAGATTTCAAAAATATATTTTTATTTTCATATTGTAATTACCCGTAACAATATGCAGGTGATTTTCCTGTAATAATATACAAATACAAATCACTTTTTTTCATTACAATATGATTACAATTTATGATAGTCCTTTCTACCGAATGCATTTCCACACTTTTTCCGTTTAACTTCTATGGGCGGTTCCAACTCATGATACAGGTATAACCTATGTGTCAATACTTTATTTCGGATGATTATAACATAACACCGGATACAGTTGTGAAGGGTTTAATATGGATAACGAAACGGGATGGAAGTCATTGCGTTTAAAGTAATTAAAGTGCTGAACGGAACATCCGTTAGTGCTACGTAAAGAGATGATGGTCTGCAGCCAGAGCACGTACACTGAAAATAGCTTTCCCGATTTAGTCTTTAAAAGCGAGCAGCCATGTTGCGATACAGCGGACACACGTGTTAATTTCTTTTTGGTTAATAACTAATTTAATGCCACGTGAGCTCGAGTGAGCAGTTAACATAAAGTTGATAAATGATGATCAAAGCACGACCTTCGTAAGTTGGGGTGGTCTTTACATACAGGTGCAGTCACTACTACTATAAATGTAACTAAGGAGTGGTTGCGTCAGGCCTTGACGTATTCCTCTTCATCATCAGTCTACGTAATCAGTTGCTTATAAACCTTTACAAGAAAGCGCCGAATAGTAGCTAGCGTGCTATGCGTGGCCGATCTGGACTCTCCACGCTGGGTAGGCGGATTGGTGAGCGCAGTAGCCGGTACCCTCGCACCAGAGATACTGCTCAGAGCTAGTCTATGGAATTTGGGTTCGGAATATTCAGATGGACTTTCCGAGTGTTTTGAGAAAAAGATAAAAAGGGAATACATAATACATTTGATATACTCCACTTCATATATTAAGCTTATAAAATAATGATGTACGAATTTGTAATAATAGTGTTACGGAACCCTCACTACTAATATAAGCAACTTAGATCATTCGGGTCTTCTTAGTCAGTCTTATTGTCTCAGTTGTGAATCACATAACTGTTATAGTCATACTATAAAGATAATATAGTCTTATGTTCTATAAATCAGAAAAAAATGATTACCTCATACGTTAAGTATTTTTTAAACATATAATAATGTTTAAATAAAATTCCCGTAACGTAATTAAACATCAGTTTTTTCGTCAACCATCGACAGTAACGTGACTGGCACGATTGGCAGGCCGCCTCACGGGTTGAATAAAATCACATTTTTAATGAACTTGTTGCCAGAGCATTAGACGACCTATCACCTCCGACACAGTGTTGCCACGCTCGGTTTATTTTTTCGTCGTAACTTTTTCTATTAGTTTCAACATGTTGACAGCGAGCGGCAACCGGCACACCACCGGCACACCGCCGGCACGCCGGCGCGTGAGTGGCAATCAACACATCGGGAGTGACGTGCGGCTAATGCATTTGGATTGAGAGTTGTTAATAGTAATGAAAATACCTTAAAGCGCGGGTACGTCACGCAGTCGACCCGCAAATCAAAACACAGTTTGTATAATAATTGCTAGATATTTATTAAACGTTTGTTACTGATTTCGTTTCATTGTTTATGATATATTGGTACATCCTGGTTTTAAAAAAGTTTTAGTTTTAATAATAAATACAGGACGGGTTCTAGATTTTCTCATATACACACCAATATGTAAAAAAAAATAAGTTTTGGTGCATGTTCTCTTTAACCCTTCGCGTGTCATAACTACGAATCGTTTCAAATTGACTTTTTGGTCTTAGGACAATAAAAGAGTTAACTTATATGTGATTAGGAATAACTGCGTAATATGTATGATGATAAAAAAAGAGTATTAAGTTAATTAAGTTTGCAGAGCGGCTGTGACTAACGGATAACGTATATGAGTATCGTTAGTATTATGGTACGGAACCCTAACCAACGCGATCATTACGGTTTTTTAATTAATAAATATGCCCCGTATAAAAGATCTGTTATACGTACCTACACGTAGTGGTGGCGCATGATGAGTTGATCATTTCAGAAAGTTTTAGACAGATAAGGTACCGAGGCGTATGGTACTAAGACTGCGACCGCAAACCTCAGGCCATGGCGGTGGTGATGGTGGCGACGGTAGGTATGGTTGTGGTGGTGGTAAATATAACAAATCCTAATATTAGGATAAAACAGAATATGCACGTACATTTAATATGTCTAATTCCATTTTCATTTGGAAATGCTAAGAGGGGAGGCCGCGTTACGCTGCTAACACGTGGCCGGAACTACTGCCCTCCAAGAACACGTCACATATCCCGTAATGCTTACAAGAAATTCAAACATTTCAGCACTTTAATCAATCTGAACTCCGACTTACATTTGCTTCTATATATCTTGCGTGTCACAATACACTGGTGGATATTGTTACTAATTATATTGCAAGCAAGCGGTGGCGCGCGAAGAAATGTGCTAATTACAGAAATTATCATACAAGCTCACCGTTCATAGATTAATAACACAGGAATCATTTCCGTTCATTAGGTCTATTACCAAGCAATGTAAGTGTACACTGAAAAGGGACAACATACAGCAAATTAAGTATAATATATAGATGGAATCAGAACGCACGGTCACAGGCCTACCCTCATTATTGAAAGATTTTTGTGCCAGGCACTTGCTTTTCAAAAACCCATACTGCCGAATTTTAGGTATTCGATTTCTTTTGTTTCACATGCATACATTCTCAACGACTATTTCCTTCACTGACGACTGATTCTCCATCATCATGTAATAATCAATTAATACAGACTATAAGACAAATTATTTTTAATTATTCTTGTTAATAATTTAGCAGAAGCTATCTAAATATGTATAAGTAAATAATGTATAATAAATACGTACGGTTCATAAATCTATACGCTTTATTGACATTACACTATCGTTGATATTACTTTATTAACATTACTACCATGTCGTATCGCTCGTATTATTATGTAGATCATCGAAACAAATTATGTTAATTGGTCAAACAATAGCAATTAAAAAAAATCGTATTTTTGTCATCAACTACAACTAGGCTTCCAGTCTATCACAGTTAACCAATAGAGACATTCCACATACCTTATCTATGTGTATGTGGAATGTTTTAATGACATTTACATAAAAATTGTTCATAGATTTGTTTATAAAAAAAACGCTTAAAGTAATATGCATGCAATGAATATTTTGTTCGTTAAATCGAAAAATATTTTCGCTATTTTGTCATTAACCTGTGTCAAATTTCAAGTCTCTATTTCATTCGATTGTCGTGATAAGGGTAGTGGGAAATTTAAGCTATGGCTGAAAACAGCGATTGAATATAAAAAAAAAATTTAAATGCCTCTCTTGCTCGTCAAAAAGAAAATTACTCCATGCACATTTAAGCACATTTAAACACTATCAATATTTTTAAATCTCCACTTAAGGCTTCATTTCGCAAATGCAAGAGACTGTTATTAATTAAAACGTCACGTAGAAGAACAAAAAGAAATAAAGGGAAGGCGGATCGCAAAACATCAAACGCCTTTAATCTGTATAAAACTCATTATGCAAGGCAACCGCGATTCGGACATATCTTACGGACCCCAACATCCAATATTTGGACATGAATCGTAAAACGAAACTCAAACTGCGCTGCAAAAAAAATTAATATTCCTAACGTTTGACCGTAAAAATTCAATAATTTATTATTTTAGGTCGTTGTCACCGGTTGAGTGATGTCAGACAGACAGACAAATGACTGGACAGATTATTACACTGCGTTGTTAAAAAAAAAACAATGCCATTGTATCGCTAACGTGTAATGGACGTGCGAAAAAAGATGCACATGTCTTATAAATATTCAAAATAAAAAAATAAAAAAAAAGATAAATTTGCATTTAGTAGAAAAAGTTTCGTGGCCGCTCTATTAGCATATCCTCATTGTCACTGGCGCGCTAAACGCTCCGTCCGCGATAATTGACACACAAAGATATTTTTGCACCGAAACAGCGGGCAATTTAGACAGTTTTTTCTGTTGTTAGCGCTTACTAGCTTCGTCGGTTTAAAGGAGAGAAATTGAAGTTTAAATTTGCGTGTCGGAGGCTCCGTCATAGGCGTCCTAAGAGTCGACAGTAGGATAAGTTTTAAAATATCGTGAAAATATCTTGCCCTCATGGTCAGCAGTAGGTTGAGATGACAATGACGTTGACTTTGGACACACTTTTATATTTTTTTGATGTATCATGTCTGATAAGACGTCACAAAGATTCTTAATTTTTGAACCATATATGGTATATTTGGGATGAGATGTAAAGGTAAATCAAAATACCATCTTTTCATCAAAGTACCAACCTCAACCTGCTTGTGGATGTATCCGGTTGGTTGACAAAAGAGCTTCAGGAGTTGCATCACTAAAGCGAGTGTACTTTCAATGCGCTTACCAAGCCGCCTACTCAGTGTATAGTGTATGGGTAAACCTTTCGCTTTATAGGAAAGGCCTTTGTTTAGCGGTAGAAAGGTTGCTGGTCAACGGATTATGAATGTGTCGTTTCTAATAAAGCATTCCAATTCGACTTCGATCAAGGGCCTTTACCTTTATGGATATGAAAAGTTTAGTTACAGAAACATGATGCAAATTTCATGGCTTTTATTCCAGTATTATAATATATTAACACCTATATAAACACCATGTTAAATATGTAAAATTAGTCAAAGGATTTCGCTTAACAAGTAGTCACACAACGCGTAGTCACTTTAGTAGGAACAAAAATATATTTTTCCTAAGAACTGAAACGTTTCCCATTTTATAACAATGTACTAAACTTAAATTTATCATGTTTTTTCTCATTTAATATTTTCGTTGTAAAAATTAAGCGCTTTAACATTGTATTTTCTCGGTAAACGTTGTATATAACGACGGCCTCCACTCACAACGCCCGGCGGAGAAATTGAGATATGTACATATATGCATGACATCTAGACGAACACAAAACATGCAAACCTTCAATATACATAACTTAAGTGCAAAACAAGACGAAAACTAACACAAAACACCTGAATTAGATTTATTACGAAGCAGATGTAAAATTAACTAAAAAGTAATTTGGTTGATCCATAGTAAACTTAAAATACTACAATTGTAATCATCAATTTATTTACTTATTAATAAGACCGTATATAAGACCGTATATAAGACCGTATATAAGACCGTAAGGAAGACCATAAGAGCCGTGGTAGCCTAGTGGTCAGGGCGCTCACTTTAGTATCATAGAGCGCAAGTGACCTGGGCTCGATCTCCGGTGCCGGCACCACTAAAGTTGTTAATAGCAATTTTAAGTGCTGTATTTATCACGTGCTCAGCGGTGAAGGAAAACATCGTGAGGAAACCTGCTTATCTGAGAAATAATTAAAAAAATTATTTCGACGATATGTGAAGTATGTCAACCCGCAATAAACCAGCGTGGCGGGCCGTTCCCGGCTCCTCGCAGATATTTGAGAAGGAGGCCTTTGCCCAGCAGTGGGGTCTTAGAGGCTGCTACTTTAAGACCGTATAAGATGACATATTTATTTATTTCCGAACAGAAACTGTTTATAATAACGTTATTCTACCGGTCGATTACGAACCTAATCATCTATAATCATTCGATTGTTTCCGGAAATCGTCATTTACTTAGAGACAATGTCGCCTCTAAGCGCTGCAGTATCGGATACACAGGAACAGTCATGCATCTAGACCGGAGAATGTTTTTGTACTTGATATTCCGGAACAAGTAACCGAGGCTTGTTCTTGGTCCGTGTGACCCAGAACTAAGCTAGATACCCGAACCGGCGAAACACTTGTGAACTTAGACGAGACACGAATCGGTGACGCTCAGTGCGTTGATGAGTTGCAAGAATGAGACCAGCCAAGAGGAAGGTTTTCGTAAAGGACCGTACAAAAGAATAAATTAAATGCTTATTAATCTCGCATAACGCTACCGAGTGACACCGACGCACTTCGGGTAACAAAGGAACGACATTCGATACAATCGCCGCTCCGATTACAATCGACGCCGAGCCGACTTGGCGTTTTCAGCGTAACACCGTACACCGGCTAAAACAAAGGACGAACGCCGCTAGGAAATTACGAAAGTATCACAACAAGGTAGGGTTGTGTTAACACATGTCGCGGGTCTTGTTCCGTCAGTCAGATGCGAGCCAAATTAAACCAGATAAATTCAACGTGATTTCATTCTGCTGTCTTTTCTCGTGGGTAACGTAGAAGTCGTCTAAGGTAAACGATAGACGTCATTGCCTGCGATAGATCTTAAACATCTTTTCGGTTCACAGGTAGCGGAATATGCTAGTCTTCTAAGGACAGCAAATACCGCCGCTAAATTGAAAAAAGGAACTTGTCTAACAGAGGACTGTTTACAGAAACAGTTTGTTTGTAAACTCTTGAACCTCTTATCTCCTAGAAAAGAAAACATTGAAAAAGATTACCTCTCACCTATACCAAGCAGAGGTAAGTCGCAGTCTTACTATCCAGGCCACCGTTATACATCGTACATAAGTTTCGAAATACCACACACACATCGATCTCGGGTCTCCTGATTGGGAAGCAGATCCTCGAACCTACTATGCTATCGTGACTTTACATTGGAACACATAGCATAATAGTTATATTATGTCACGAATTAGATGCATATTTAACAGTGATTACAAATTATATTATTATTATTAAGAACACATTAAATTAGTTATGTCGCGTATCGTATGTGTAATGTACTTACAATCGTCGTTTATATGGTGGTCTCGTGTGCCAAAACATCATTATAATTATGACTGGATATTAGTATTTTGTAAACAAAATAGTCGTCCAAAATACTTGTCTGTCATCAGTCGCAGTGAAACAAACATACACAAACAATAACAAGGAAAACCGCTTGCACTTTTGCATCACAATTTGAAATGATATTAAAGAAATTGAAATCACATTAATTAAAATAAATTACATTAAAAGGACCGAAAAAACATTATCATACATTAAACTGATTTGCAACAGACAGGTAGAGACATCACAGTGCTCGCTTCGCGTGCGTGTCGCCTTCAATCTTCACGGTATACATTTAAAAGGCTAATACTACCCCACCGTATCTTCCCATCGCGATCCCTTCTCAAGCCCCAAGTGAGAGTAAAATCGGCACTTCACGATCTCGGACGATTCGGACACGAGAGCGAAATCCGATAATATTTTAAATCGGCGAACGCATAATTTTCACTTTTAAAATGCGACCCTTAAAATGATTCCTTAAAAACGAATAAAATCGCATGTCGTTGAACTGCGCGATAGAAAAAGTTCGGCAAAAGTGCACCCAAATTAATACGAGGCAATAAAGATATTATTGCTGAGAGCTTTGAGAAGCTCGCTTCGATTGGACGCAACATAACGTCGCATATATTCACATAGTCGTTTGACCCTAAAATAAAATCGTGTAAGGTTCGCTCGTTACTTGATTTTATTTTTAGAATCGATACTTCCCAACGAAGATAAAGTCGAAACGAGGATCGGCTCACATTACATGCGCTACTTTACGCGTGAACACCGCCGAAAAACATAAGCTTTATCAAAATCAATAACAAATCCCAATTCTGGGGGTTAAAGACGAGGTCGGGCCCAATTTGTATAATAATATTACCAGGTCATGCCGTTTTGATTTCGAAATGTTATTGGTGTAATTTTGAGTGGGAATCCGGCAATAATCGTTAAGTCTCCGATGCTAAAGAGATCAAAAACAAAAAAATAATACTAAACCGACGAAAGAATACGCGAAGGCGTTTTATTGCGTACGAAAATCAAAAGAAATGCGATTAAATGCATGTGGAAGGTGTACTACTCGGTTCTCTTAAGTAACTCATCAAATTTTAAATGGAGCCTTTAAATGCATCAGCTTGATGCGGCCATAAATAACCTGAAGGCATCAAAAGCCAGTCCCGAGTCATCCAGCATTCAAATCCCGAAACGAAATTTATCGTCGCATCTCCATGATCCGCATGAATATATAAATCACAGACTGAACAAAAAACGGATCGCTTTGCGAATTCGACAAAAACGTGCAAATTACTAATTATTTTTTATTCATCGTTTTATTGGTTTCGAGCGAAGATTGCGGTGCAATTAGACACAGCCAAATATGCACAAATATCGCATATCGGCTATTTTTCCAGTTTCGATAAAAGATGTTAATTAGACATGCAATTCTATTTCTGCGTGATTGTAGAAAACGTGAAACTGAATATGACGCTTTTGATTTGGGAATTCAATTTAATGCTTTTATAACGCATTTTTTAATATTTTTACCGGGCCAAAAGTCACGATCTATCTTTTGTTTTCGAATTATATATACACACTTACATACATAAACATAATTAAATTGAGGATTGCAAAAACATGCCATAAAGGCTATAATGAAACTTTTATCTGTAATAGCCGCTAATTAAATGTGAGGTTTTAAAATATGTACTAAATGGCAGAATTTAAGTGACGATTATAGCCCAATTTTACTGCAACACATATACAATAAAATTAATGATGGACGGAGTACATAAATATTTGGCGGCCATATATTTTGTCACCGGACAACTAATTTGATACGCTGTCTTATATCTAAAATAAAATAGAAGACACTTAATAATTTATAAAATGGTTTGTCATGTTCTCCCATCTAGTTAAATCTTCATCTTAAGAGATTTACAAACGAGCTACACAGAGTTCTAATAAAACAAAACCAATTTAGTATTCTAGTTAAGGTTTGATTTATTTGATCTGAGAATCTCGAGGCTCATCGGTAGCTAATATGCAACATCCAAGTTACATGTGCTTTTTTGGTCAGGGGGTATTGCTACTGTCCTCTGGATATTTTTTTACCAAATATGAGAAGAGCCCAATGCATTACTATGAGTTGTTAGTTCAGAGTTTACTTTTTTGCATTCTAGTCTATTCAACAATGAAAAATAATATGCCATGTTGCCAGCAAATGTTTGCCATGTGGGATCAATATTTTTACTTAGTATGGGACATCTAAACGGGACAGCACGCGTGAGTATATTCAATTATTATACGTGAAATTTTTCCCTCATATTTACATCTTTATAAAGTCTATTGTGATATTTTCTTTCGCATATAGTGAAATAAATCAAACTTCAGCGTGTAATTCATTATTTGGAACCAGTTACATTACAAACGTGAGGAAACTCGAGTTCTTCTCTTCGTGCAACAGATTCGAGGTGCATTTTTAAGAAATAATTTAACGAAACAATGTTTCGTTTATTGGTGACCCATGTCGTGGGTCAACGAAACCATATTAATAAATAAATCGGTATGATTTCATAAGAGGAACGAAGTCGCACGAAATTTTTGTGAAATTGTTAATGGTATAGCGGATACGGCCTCTTAAAGACATCATACGTCCTTTGCGACATACTTATTATTGACTAAGGCACTTAAGAACAATACGAAGTAAATATATATAAGAGAGTAAATCACTTTAAAAGCCTACGGTTTAAGCAAAATACTGTCAAAAACTCTACTAACCTCAGCACTGTACACCGGCGCTCTAAACTTGAAGACACGAGGCGAATAAGCCAAGGCAGCCATCGCCGCCGAGGCCAATTGGACAGCGCCCAAAGCAGCCCGGTTCCCGTCGGCACAGTTCGCCGGAGGCCCCCGGAGCTCCTCTATCTGTGCGCCGAGTAACTCATTTCGGAGTAGACAGGTGTAGGCGAGGTGCTCCCGGCCGCCACTGGAGCCGTCGTTTGCGCCACTTTCAGCTCGTGCTTTCTTCGCCGGTTGATTTTCCGTGCCGCGGCGTATTGCTGCAACAAATTGTGTACGTTAAATATCTATATAAATAAAAAATAAATTGTGTTCGTCGATAAGCGCATCCCTTGAGAACGGCTGGAACTATCCGACATTTTTTTTTAAATGTCCGTTATAGTTTGGTTGAAAGTAAAATTGGACATTTTCAAATTCCGAAAAACTGAAAGTACTGTATGATTTTTGTATGAACTCAAGACGATTCGAATAAAGGATATGTGTATTTCTTTTGTGTTTTGTTCGTTTTGAGAGAGAATAATGGACGTTTATTTTTAAAACGTGTGACCGGCATATATTTTTATAGTATAGCTGAAAACATAAAAATAATAAAAATCTTGTCAAGATAGTGTAGATCTTGACCACAAATGTTCTGAAGCAATCACAGTGAATTTCTGTGCCATCACAAATGTCATGGTTCATAAATATTAAAATTTTATTGAATGATGTTTAAACTTTGGCAAAACAATCGATTGGAACAGCAAATTTTTTGCTGATATCAGCAGTACTTTACAATGTGTATTACTCGTGGAATACGAAACTAGGCTTTTCTGTCTGCCTTCGCAGGAAAATAATTTTAATTATGGAAACCTACAAAATATGTAAAGATGATGCAATGGTAATAAAGTTGTATTTACTTATTTATATGCTTATAACCTATTTCAGGAAATATTCTGTTTAATTGATATTACAATATGAATATGAACAGAATTGTATAATAACAGTAAACATACATATTAATGTAGTTATTTTCCCGAAGATGTCGTAAGAGGCGACTGAAAGCCTTGAAAATGTAAGAGATATCCAGGAGCAAACACGGTTTCGACGAGGCGTATAGTGGTTGCGGATATCAGTTTGGTTACATTTTTATGCTTAACAGTTCCCGATGCCGGTTGCGGTGGCAGCCTAAGTTAAAATTGTAAACTCCTGGGTGGCCAGCACTGGCCAACGCCTGCTGGCCACTCTAAGACACCGGTTATAGAGTTCCCTGTGCAGTGTAACGGGAGCCATTCGAAACGCAACTATAAAGTCTATGTGAGGGGAGGATCGAGCCCATTGGAACAAGCACACACTCCCATTGCATGGCTAAGTTTAGTTTAGTTTCGGGAAGCGCAACTATCTCATAGCGCACATGTCGACTTCACAGTCTCGACCGCATAGATACACGCCCATAAACCTGTGCGCCCATAAATAGTATATTTAAAGCGTGCGCCGACTTTTACCCGCGTAGGTACTGTCGGAGCCATATGCGACGGCGCGTGCCGCCTGATTCATTGTGAAGGTTATTAATCACGGTTTTGTAATATATTACTTGTGGGTGATATTGTGTCTCTTAATCTGTTTTACGTATAGAAAAGTAACACATCGTGTATCACAGACTGATATATTACATTTGAATGTTGTATATTTTAATTTGATGGCGCTACAACACAAAGACTATGATACTTTTAAAATAATTTTAGAATAATATAAATCAGGCTCTTATTTACTTTCTAATTAATAATAATTTTCTGTATGGTAGCACCGTGAGAATCTGTCACCCCGTTTCTTCTTGAGACATCCTAATTACTTCTATATCCTTTTAAAGCATCCTACTACCTTTTTTAGGCATTCCATTACCTTGCTAACCTTCTAAGCTATCCAACTACCGTTTTAGAGATACTATATAGGGAGGCCTAAATAGGAAAAGCCATGAATATCTCATGGCAATCTCTGAAAGCAAATCCGACAACGTGGCTTGCGTCCTGTCACGTTCTATCTCCCGAAAAGGCGAAAAGTGGGTTGCGGAAGCCCGTTTGGCCATGCTAAGTCGTGCCAAATCCGTAATTTCAGCCTACCCCGAGGAGTGAGTACAGGCGTGTGTGCTTATATATACAAAGTTATTTTAAAATAGATTATATTTAGCAAGTCTTTTCTAGGATGCAACGGCAAACTCAGGCATAGCATTTCATGGTAGATTGGTGAATACTCATCACGATGGGCACGATATGTGTTATGTGATTTTATGAGAAAAAAAAACCAATTGTAATAAAAAAAAATCATCTTGTAGTTTCTACGAGTTAACACAAGCACATTTATTTCATCAATATAACAGCAAACACTCAAACAAAATATACAATTAAAAAATATGGTTCATAACGTGTGTAGGCGATTTGGCGACAACCTGGGAGAGGTGGCCAAAAATACCACTTAACTGCGTATGCAGCCAACACAGTTCACAAGGCATTGGACAGTGAATCACTGCACGCAGCGATGTGATTCACCGCACTAGGTGGTCAGGCTGTAATGTCCATTGCGAATTTAAATTAATAGGGAATGAACCCAATTACTTGTAATAGAGGAGCAAGGACTTGTGCAGTTACGTGTTTTCGCAAAGACTAGACAAGCTACTTGCACTAAATGCACGCGTGTCGTTTACCGGCGGTAGACTTCTTCTCTGTCTAGGAGTCGTCTGGGTAGATACACCCACCCACACAGTAGAACAACTGTTCCGGTTTGAAAGGTATAGGCAGCCAGTATAGTTATGGGCTTAGTCTTAGATGACAAGACAGCTGTAACCTTCTTTAAATAAAATTGTTTGCAGGTGTGCATGATCTGCATTAGCCACTTACCATCAGGTGGACCCTAACCCTGTTTTGCTTTTTAAATAAATTAAAAAGAACTGACGCCTGCCTGTCTGTCTACATATGTAATATATCCAATGTTGGACTACCTCTTTCCAAGAAGGCATCAACAAAAGCTGGCTTACCTAAAATGGAATACTTACCACGCTCGGCTGGCGGGTTGCTGAGCGCAGCGCTGGTATTCACGCACTCGTGATGCAACTTCCCATCGCTGGTCTCTGATATTTTGGCTCGGAATATTCGGAACGATTTTCTGCCATCATTCGGTCGCCAGGACCTCGTTTGTTTGTAAGTGGGATGGCACACGTGCAGGTAAGGTTGAAATTTGGACCCAATCTACGATCTCAAACAAATGATTATAAAAATAAATTCTGCAAATTATTTGAAATATTTCAGCTCATTTTAAAGAATCTATTGTGTCGGTAACCAGCTTAGTTAGAAGATCAAGAGCTAGTCTTTTTTTAGATATTTAGATTCTAACTCAGTATGGTTTGTAAAGTAACAAAAAAGAAATAAAGAACATTTTGCTGATTCATCTGCATTCTGCACCCCACCGCACCCAGCATTGAATATATTTAAATTTGAACAATATAACCTACGTCCGAGATATTTAATGACATAAGCAATAATTATAGCCTTACTTCACAAAATCAAACGGTAGAGGGAACGCGAGCAAGATTGAATAAAATAAACGAGCTAACGGGGCTCTTATCTTAGGTGATTAGGCAGCCGGGGACACCTGCACACAACTTCTATGGTAGAAGTTTTCAGATGCGTCGTCACTCCTGAGGAAGATGAAATGCCCTACAGCATGTAATAATACTGGACCCCTGGAGGAGAGAAAAGGCTTCCTACCACCTTGTAACCTGCCACCCTCTTTCTTCCCGTGGGTATCGTAAGAGACGACTAAGGGAAAATCTTCGAAAATCGCAATAGCTACAACAGATGGCGGGATATCAACCAAGAAAAATATCAGACAAAAATTAAGCAGACAGAAGACGGTCTGCAGCGTCTGAGGCGTGAAGTGTTTGTTACTGCGATTGACAATCCGCTTCCCGAGTGTAGGGATTATGGGAAATCATCCTCACGTTACGGGTGTAAATGGTCCCGTCTTCTATCTATCCATAGTCTATCTATCCATCCATCTATCTAAACATAGGCCTCTTCCACACGGAGCGTGTGCAATAATCGCCATTGGCACTTGACAACTTCGCATGCTGATTCGCGATCGAAATGTTTAAACACCACGCATCTTGAACCCTGGTGCGCAACGCTTGTCGATGTACGAGATGTTTGCAAATACTTTCGTTTGATCTCACATTAACATTAGTATTTCTCTTAGACTACTTTTACGACTGGCAAATCACTTCTCTAAAGCTATTAAATGAATTCATATACATGAAGTTATGCATATGAATAAAATAAACAGGTCTGCTCTGACTGTATGTTTAGTTAAAACGATTAGTACACATTTGCTAAAACTACCGATGAGAAATTTTCATATGCATATATCCCTATATCAAACAAAAATATCTTTTTAAATGGGGTATTCCATGCGACTCCAACGAACGCAACAACAGCGAACAAACTTACAAATGAAACATAATTCGAACAAAAAGCGTATGCAGCGTAGGCGGAACAGGCAAAAAGTAAATTGATGATTATCATTCAATTCAAGCTCACTGCTGAAAATTGCATTCCTAGGTCTGCGTCCTATCTAAATGTCTTTCAAAATCATCACTGTACGAACAGTGATGGTTCAAAGTAGATCTTTTACATGGCAAAATTAAGTGGTACGTGGTAAGTCTTACCGCTGTGGTGGCATCTGGATTGAAAAGACTACGGTCGTGAGAGATTATTATTAATATCAAATTATTAGTCACTTTAACATACATAACAGTCTACCTGTTAGACACAACACTACAATGTATTCTTTGCAACTATGCAAAGCTGTACAGCCAAACGACTTTTGGCATGTTATGATATAATACAGTTACGTCATTTTCTGAACAATGACCGCTTGCCCGTTAGCCCCTTTTCCCATAAAAAAGGTCACTCTCTCGTGTTTACTTAAAGATCGTAGGAATGTTCAGATACAGTGTCATAGATACGGGACGCAAACAACACAACCAGACCAGCAAAACCAATTATACGTGTTTTACTCAAACATTGGCTTCGGCTGGGATTCGAACCCAGGGCCCATGGCACAGTAGTCTGGTACCACGTGGTGGTCAATAGCATGCGCGTATAACCGCGTTGCATAAAGTGGACACTCCTCACGCTTCCATGCAATTGATATTCCGTACGAGCTCCTCGAATCGAACAACAAACGTATGCAGATTTGAACAAACGAACGGATAAATTGCAAAAAAAAGCAATGTAATGAATTTGTTTTTTTTTTATTCTTCTTTAGTTGCTAACGCCACGCTCTGACTTCGCTCAAGTGTAAGTTTTTATGATTACATTGACTGACACACGAAATTTAATTTTTCGACCTAAGAAATATTAATCCCGTTTTTCGAACGCCATTACTTTTTAATGTAACAGGCGAAAGAAATTCCGTAATCATTTTTATTATAAGAACTAAAATTAGGAAATAAAAGTACAATACTTTTATAACTAAGATCAAATTCCATAAATATATTGGAACCAAAGTATAACGAATTATATTGTCATACAGCCAAACAGGATTCCTTGCTCCTGGTATTATCTCAGCGCAAGTGACCTAGGTGACCGGCAGCCGCAACGTTGAAATTGAAAAATTACAATTGTAAGAGCTAAATTTAGCACGAGCTCGGCGGTAAAGAAAACCTCGATGGAAACTGTGCCTGAGAAATAATAAACAATCTTGCAATGCCATGTGAAGTCTGCCAACCCACATCCAACGCTGCGCCACTTCTAAAAATTTAAAGAGAGCCTTTGTCCGGCAGCGAGACATTTTTTTGCCGCTAATTTGCTTTAATTATAAATGACACGAGAGGAATAATGTAGACATTGTGTTACATCTTTATTGCATTACTAAAAGCCATAGACAAAAAAAAACCAAACTTTCTAACTATGAAAATACCATTCGAATCTAATCCCTGGTATGGGAGAAAAATGAGTAACACGAAAATCAACTCTCATCAAGTATTAGTGATATAGAAGGATAAACAAATCCACGGTCTACCTGATCTGACACGTACCTGCCACAAAAGGATATACATAAAGTTACTTTATTTACTTATATCGATGTATATCTTATAATATCCTATACTCGGCTTCAGTGTTCTCATTATTAATCTCGCGTAACGCACTCAGCAAGTTCCACGATAATTACGAAACATAACTTATATCACCAGTTGCAACCGTGGCAGGAATAAATGCATAACAACCGGTGTAAGCTTCTTAGAATTTTCCGCATAGATTTTCCACCGCAATTATGCGTAATCAAATGCGCATGAATAGTGCATGAGCGTGAAATCGATTTCGTGCAACCGTTTTATCTTAAAACCTTCGCATATCATCAGGCATTGCCCAGTTGTGGACACATTAGAATGTGAAATAGATGAAAAGAGATAAGTAATGAAAATTGATTTGACATCAAGTCCTTAAAATAAACGAATAGTAATAAATCGTAATGAATGAAACAAAACGTATATAATGTTAATCGGCATAAAAATTTGCCACCACTTTCTTGGTGGAAACGACTAAACGGAAAAGCCTTGAAAATCGCTGTTTTATCTAATCGCTGAAATAAACATACGAGGGGAAAATATACTATTACATATTAGAGCTCTAAGATATAGGTCGACGCACTCTAAATATGACGGCCGGACATCGGAAGTACGCACCGAAATTGCATTACAATACACAGGGCGAAGGAATAAATAATGACCATTAGTTCCAATCTGCTCATACGAACTCATATTTAAGTTCGATCACACCGTTTCCTTCCTGGGCGATGGCCATACATGGCAGGCGACGTTATACTTAGTTCTTTATTTGGTGAGTTACGTGACAAAGCGACAGACGTAATTAATTCGGACCCATCGCCAAATTCGTCGACATCCTGACGGACGCGATTTTGTGCTGAATTTTAAACGTGTTAAGAGTTGATTTCGCCCAGGTGCTTTATTAGTCTAATTGTCTAAATCTAACCGGCGTAAGCAAGGCCGCCACCTACATGGACACTGCCCACGTCCATTTCTTCGGTGTTTGTGAATAGGCGCAAATTGGTCCGAATTGGTGTAGCGAATAATTCTGTTAGGCTATAGGTACATACGACAAAGGTAAAGGCGGAACTTGTGATAATCAAATCACAAATTTGCCAGTTCTTAACCTAGATCACTGATACCCAAATCAGTGATGGGCCACCAGCGTGCTTAACGCTTTGTCTAGCAGTAAACTGTTAAGAGGCAGATGGTGATAATACCAATGATGAGACGATATGTTAGCAAGATACATAAGTTTGCACGCAAGATAACCATATAAAAATTAAACAACGTGACTAATTTTAAGTAAAACAACCAAAACGACACATTGCCGCTAACAATGAACAAATTCAAAGGCATTCAACACAAACAATGTCCTTTAGGAGCGTTTAAGGGAAAATGGAAACCACACAACCACAAAAGCGGCACAGATAAAAAAATAGATAGACAAAGTTCGTAAATGGAATGGCGACGATAACATTATCAATACAAATTCACATAAACTGTGTCATGCACTCGGCAGTCTTGGTTATCTTGGTCATTTTGAGTCGAAGGTGAAAAAATTGAAAATATACAAGACGTAATTGCGGGTCGCGACATAAAGATATGAAAACATTATTAGCTGAAGTGGCGAATGAGATCAATTAAATCTGACCTCTTAAAATGCATAAAGATAAAAAAACACTAACGTCACGCTAATACACATAAAGTGGTTAGAAACTAAGAAGATATAACCGAAATGGTATATTACTCAAAAATTAATTACACGTATTTGGCATACGTGTATATAATCCATGAAAATTTTTTTTTTGTCATAGTGTTATAATAAAGCCTCCCAGCAAGAATCACCTTTTTGAGACCGAAAAAAATTTTTCGTCCAAAAAAAGGTCCTCAATATGTTATATAGTATTTACAAGTTTGAAATACTAGATTAACATTCACAAGAAAAGGTTGGTGACAAACTTTAGTCACTTTAACAGCTCTATAAACTAGGTTAAGTTTGATTTGTTCACATCGATCTGACCGACTAAATTATGACTTAGTCAAATCGATCCAAGCAGATTTTGTAGAATATGCACATTTAGCTACCACTGAAACAAAATATACAAAGCGTGTAGTAACAGGTGTGTTTTATAGAGTTGATAACACGACCTACTTTCCAGCTATTACGTCAACTACAGCTACTGTTCGCCGAAGGACTTTAGACCGTACGATGTAACGCCGCTAATAAACGCCAACAAGGATCTAGCAAATATTAAGAATTGACTACACCGATAATTTTAGATTCGCTTGAGCTGTGAATGGCTGAGGCACTTTACTTTTTTAAGTAATCGAAATTACATCATAAGCATAAGAAGTTAATCGTGTAAAAATTTCACGAACACAATAATCTTTGGTAAGAGCTTTGGCACGGTGAGCCATGAAGGCGATGGCGTATTTTTCAATAATAATCATGGTCATAGCTATAAACACAGCGCTTGACTACAATTATATGCAGTACTTCGGCAAGGTAGGTACTATTTAACAATATAATTAATATCTTCCGATAATGCGGTGAATTCAAAGTCACTGCAGTTGTTTGAGTTCATGTTGTGTAAAGTTGAAGGTGTTGAAGATAACACACTGTGTGCAAAGAATACACTAGAAATACCTTTTATCAACTTCATTACCATAACGAAAACGTAATAATATACAGACAAAAGTATTGCGTTGCCCATACATGATCATTGCGAGTACAAACAAATCTTACGATAATTTCTGAATATATACGAAGCTATATGGATATGAATGCAATTCTCAACGTCACCTAGACAATCTAGACTTTGCATTATGCTAGTACCAACGCTAGGTCAGTAACGGTACGCGAGGCATCGAACGCACTGCAAATAGCTTAGGCAGTGCATCTTGCATCATCGTGCATTCACAGCGAACGGTGGGAAGTTCCTTAACCTTAACATCGTTATCGGGACCTATTAGGGCCACTCGAACAACGACTGCACTTTAAATTATATCGCTCACAGGAGCAATGTTTTTACTTTCCGTATGCACCGCTTATCGTACTCTTTTGTATTTTATCAAATGACCCGAACGTTACATAATCGTCAAGATAATGCAGCTGTTAGTCAAACGTTTTAGTAAGAAACTGCATCATAATTATTTTGTACTTGAAAAATGGTTTTGAGACCATTGTAGTATTAGCTTGGTGTATACCGGGGCCACCGACTACTTAGGAAATCTTAAAGAATTAATTCAATTATAGCTTTGTTTCAAATTATCTTAGACGATGGTTTTTTTTGCTTGGTTTTCGATGATTTGGGATTCAATGCGTCCATTCATCTCATGCAGGTCTAAGAGCTGCGGTCAATTTATGCAACGAAGGCTACTAGCATACAAACTGCTACTTCACTTGCACATGAATAAATCCCATCCATAAGCCTTTAGTGCCCGTGCCTAGACGTTGTATTCCATACGTAATCTGAAATTCTAAAACAAACTAATAGACTTGGAAAACATTTCAAATCTGAAATGAAGGGTTGCGCCTTCTTTTACTCTTTTATTATTTTCAATAAAGGGATTATACGTATTTATCTATCTGGATGCATTCAACGTAATGAGTTTTAGTTATGAAATAAACACAAATCATTCGGTACATCGTAAATACTGACAGAGTCATTATCATCTGTACCCTGTTAGGCAAGAATCCTTATTATATATATTATTTGTTACTCCCTATAATGGTTTCATCGACATATTCTAAGATCTGGCTTCGCGCTGCCATGTTAAACAATCGTTTAGCTGTGGGTGGTTAATTACGAGCACATAGTTCATAACTTGCATAAATGTAGTTCCTGCTCTGTTCCAATTTCTTAATTATAACTATATTACGATTGCTTTTTATGGACTTGCTGCGGACATTATTAAAAAAAATACAATCAATTTGTTTATAAGTTTACTATCGTCTTGTCGCACTAATAACTTATTATTCTATTTGTTATGAGTACTAACTATGTCAAGGGCATAACGCCGTCTTATCCTAATAATTATGAGCGACTAATTACTAAGAGTCAAACTAAAACTACTAAGACGATATAATACATGTAAAAAGAAGAGCGGAAAAAGAAAGCTCGCAGTAACTTAGTAATTTCCTCCGTCCCTATTTTTATAAAGAGTTAATAGTGTAAAACAAGTGAGTTTATAAGTACTAGACTATACCTATGCCAAACCTATCGTATAAGTTTCCAAAAAAAACCCTCAACAAATGTTGGATATATAAGCTTTGCTTTTAAAGAATACTAAACCCTGACAACCTAATGAAAGTCAAAGTTTTATCGATATTACAAAGTTGTCGCCCAGTCATTATTTTTACAGACAGCATTTATTATTTCTCTTTTTCTAATCAAAGGCAAAAGTGCCCTTTTGTTTATTTGGGCAATGCATCGTATGAATAAACATTTACGGCCCTCGCTCGATATCCAGCGTTATCGAATGCATTGCGACGTGTAAATCACCCCGCAATCCACACAAACCACAATTTGAAATTCTAAACGCTACTGAAATTTATGGAGACGAAAACTAAGCTCATAGCTCAAACGTGAACACCAACTGAAGGTACCTTTAAATCATAGGCGCGCTGCAGTAACAAATGTGAATGTATTCCGTGTAATGGGAGGGGCGTTGACGCAACGTGGAAAATGGAAAATAAGGCAAGGAGCCCAGATAAGGTGCATTGAACCTGTACAATTGTCTGGTTTAGCCGATGAAACGGGCAAATTACAGTAGAGGTATCCGCCTACGTGGGCTCTAATGGCGAATATCGAAACGCATAAAGCGTCGGATTTATACCTATATTTAGTATTAGTTTTCTCGTTAAAAGGCGAATGCAAAGACATTATCAACATAAATATTTATTAAACGAAACCCCAGATTTTTACGGAATGAACGTGCGTGTATTTATCAAAGACGTGAATTTAGGGTGTTGTAGGGGGAGGGTGCTATCAAATAATTTACAACTGCTTACTCCAAAAACCTTTCAGAGTACCTAATAAGAGAAGACACATGGTAGATGGATTGGTCTAACATTTCAAACTGCTTTCATAACTTGACAAAGGCACTTTAATTAGAATATGTAATCGAATTTACAATACATAAAAATCGTGCCGGAGCTGCAGATGAAATATACAAATGAATTCATCGTCACGGCATTGAGCATTCAGTAAAATGGATGATTCGTGAGTGCATTGAACCAATGTTGGCTACGCGGCTCGTGATCGATTTGTCGCTTTTTGCAAGGAAAGCCAATCTTGTCAATTTCTTGATAATATCAAAAAATTGTTGATAGTTTTGTCTAATAATATCGGCTTTATACGAAATGTTATTATTAATATAATACAGGCTGTTATGTGGTGGAAATATAGATACGTCCGAAAAAATAAATTTATACAGCATATGAGTTAAAGACAATCAAATATCATACATGAAATGGTGTAAAGAGAAAATAAAGCTGGCTGAAACCAGTTTTATTCGGTGGTATTTCATAAAATTATTGAAGCACATGGTATCACTTCACTTCATCACTGCTCGCAGTTCAAGATGATACTGGCCGATTTCGACCATGGCAACAACTAACAAATTGTTTCTGAACTGAGGTTGTCAACTATGCACGATATATTACAGTGACGCAAGTGCATGTGTAAACACACGCTCACTTGAATTTCCGTTCCCTTATTCTATGCAAGGGCGAAATGTAGCATCAAAGGCACGGAACGAAAAAAACCAGACCCGAAAACCAATAATTTGTGTCTTGCACGAATATTGCTTCGGGTGGGATTAGAATCCAGGACCCAAGGTTCAATAGACAGGCATACCACTAAGCCGCGCGGTCATCACAGGCACCACTAAATCTATCAAAGTACATCTGACATTAGACGATAATGTCAGGCAGACGAGTTTTAGCGCTATTAATAACCTATATGCGACACGTTGACAACTGATTTATGCTCTATCTCAGGTGTCAAAAGCTGAGTCGAGAGCAAAAACTGTGGCAATTACACACGAAGAGAACAAGGGGCCTGATGACGTATCTGGCATTCACCATCCGGTTTAAGAAGAGCGAACACAACGGCAACAATATCAAGTTGTCAACCGAATCGATCACGGTGTCACATAGGAATAGTATCCAATAAATGATAAAAAGAATAACAAAAAAGACTGCACGTTTGACAATATTAGTGTGATGAGATTTGTTTAGTTCTGTCCACTTGGTACATCCGTGGACACAATATGAAGCATTTTAATGAATCAAACTCAACCAATATCTTATCGCAGGCCACACGTTCCAACTATATAGATATATTATAGTGATTTCAACCAGAACTATGTCCACTATTATTGAATCGATTCCAATATTTTTTTTCACTTTTGGAACGCTACTTTACTACAGGGGAATCCTGACAGGCTACGTTTAATTACAAATAGTCCAAAGGAAGTTAACACCTGGGCCGATCGATAACGACTCATCAAAGTAATAGGTTACACGCTACTCATTACCTATTAGAACTACTACATGGGGGCCTCACAAAGAGGCCCGTTCTGTTGACACAATGGAGCAAACACGGCTCGTAACTGCTCACGGTCGGGTGTTAAGACACCGATGATTTGTTCCGTCGTCGTTACGCGCTAAAGAATTTCAATGTGATAGTTACATTTTCCTAAATAACTTGTTTAACTTAAATGAAACACTGAAACTTGTAAAAAAGGCGCTGTTTTACTACCGTGAAAGTGATAAGAATAAAACTAAGGTTATAATTAAGTTTACCCAATTAGTTTTGTTAAGCAACAAATGTACGAAGTACTTACTCACTTACTCAAATGTACTTCGTTAGCCTTCGTAAGCCAACGCCTAAAAGCGCTTTAAAGATTAAAGACATCAATGAATTGTGGAAAATTCGCATGTTGAGACTAAATACTTGTACTTTGTTTTATGTCATATTTTAATTAATCGATACCTATTGCACTGCAAAACAAAATTGCACTCCTTCGTTAGTCTAGTGCTAAATATTATTCAAGGTCAATATATTACCTATGCCATGAATTCAGTAACAACATAAAGATTATGTGAGTTTATTTGTTACCAAGAACTTACTTACTTAGAAAGAAAACTATTGTACCAATTTTTTATTCCTTCTCTGTTTTATTCATCAACATTATTGCCAATGGTCAATGGCTAATATTTTGTACTTTAAAATATGTTTTCATATGATTAAGAATAAGAAAAACTAATAAATTGACAAATCAGATATATAAAAAAAATATTGGAACTAAATATCTAGACGTTTTTTTTAAAAAATCGAATCGCTGGTAGAGGATATAACGAAAGTATATGTATATTGAATGAAACAATGTTTTAGCTATTGTGAGCTTTGCACGGCTCAGTGCTTTTCCGAGCGCTTCTGTTTCTCTAACCTACTTTCTAAAATCACTCATACTATTTAAACTTCAAGTAATTTTGAAGCAATCGGATATTAGGCGTACGGTATTCGAGCAATATCTTGTTCTTAATTCTTTCTCTGTTAATCCAATCAAGTAACAATAGACAACGTGCTAATAAATGATGATAAAATAGATATGAAACCAAAAATAAAAAAAAAACACAAGAAGCTTAAAGTCATTACATGTTACTCTATCGTTAAAAAAAACAGCAAAAAAAAAACGCAACTATTTCTAAGACGAAGACAGACACCACACGGGTCAATAAACATGAAAGCTACAAAAACGGAATAAGATTAAATTCGAGCGTGTCGATGACAAGCGAGATTGAATCATATGCAGTTGTCGTATTTATGCAAAGCAACCAGCTGATCTCAGGGTGGACTCAGGGTGAAGGCTGGTCAACTCGGCGGACAAGTTTCGACTAGTTGTTTTGCGATACTGACACGAGGAAAAAAAATGCACAGATTCAATACCGGTCACATACTAAACGATTAAGTCAGCTGATTGATATGTATGTTTTATTCAAATGGGCGCTTGTTGAGTTCTGTACTATGATGTAATATGCACGTTGCCTAGTTAGATTAATCGACTACAAGATGCAATTCTCGCTTGATTAACCAATCTCGACGAAAGATTACACTCACATAACTGCATAAATTAAAAACAAACCTATCAGAAATAAGTAATTGCTTAAGGAAATCTTAAAGCATAAAGTTCGCTATGTTTAAGTAATACATCAAAATAACTAGATCCCATTAAAGCAATGCGGCCCAGCTCGGTTACGTGAGTACAATCCAAAACATCGGTTTCATTGCGCAACTTTGTTGGAAAATTATTGTCGCCTGTGCGGAGGAAAAATAAAAGGCTGTTGACTCAGCTGATCGGCGCAATGAACTTCCGAGAACAAGTAAAACGTTCCGTTTCAGAAAATACCATTACATTATAGGGCACGGCCGACCGGTGAATCACATCAGCTGATGGCGATGAAAAGCCTGTCCCGGGAATGGAATGCGCTTCCTAGTAACCTGTTATTTATTCCATTTAGGGAGGATTATTTGATAATTTTTACATGATTGCCGACAAAAACACAGTGAGTTGAGGGTCTTAATAACGTCAGAGATGCGATACGATGAGACGTGGACTCGATCGCGATAAGAACTGCACATGCAATTGTTGTTACGTGAATGAACGACACATTTTGTTAGTCTAAAAAACAGCGACTGGAAACAAAACAACTGATATTACGTTTCTAAAAGCTAAAGAAAATTTTCACACGCTAAGTTCATCATTAAAGTTACTTAAGGCACCCAAGAGTGGAAACCAGTGAAGCATAGCAACAGACAACAGCTACAGTCACTTTTCCGCTCGTGTAATTTTGAATAGACATTTTCTAGCCCCGAGACTACACATACAAAATACGAAAGCTCTTTTATATAGCATAACAAACATAGTTTTCCTTCAAACACTTGAATTCCATCATTAATATACAAAAATAAGGGCAATGGGTGAATCTTTCTAAACTAATTTAACATACAAACAACCTGAATTTTGTTGGACAAACAGACGGAAAACCTATTTATATTGGTCCTCCTCGCCATAATCACATGTTCAAGGGCACTAAGTTGAAAATAATAGTGAACTGACACTTACCATATATCTATTGGATGAATTGGACAGGAATCCCGAAATAAACATCACCTAGTATGCCTGGTGTTTTGGCCAGGAAATTCACACGTAAAGTTCCGGTTCGAAGGATGAGACAATTTCATTGCAGAGTACAATAACAGAATATTACAATACGTTTTAAAGGAATTGAGTCCGGACTTTGTTCTCGTGAAGAAAAGAGTAAGAGTTCATGCAGATCTAGAATCAAACCAAGACATATCTGAGATCGAAGATAGACCATTAGATCGGACGGAGAGATCCTTAATCTGGGTCTTATTTTATGTTAATTTCTGTTATTACCAAGAGACAAATAAAACTGTTTTTCACATTCTGTGAAGTGAAGACACTACAGAAAAATTAATATAAAATGCAGATTTGGAAATCAGACACACATTTCTATTTCTTATGGGTATGGAGATGTTGGATACATAAGATTGATATTCACTTACATATTTCAGTAAGCGTCGGTTTCGACTGGATGAGGTAAAACACGTGAAGCAAAATTTTATCAATATGTTAAGAGAATATCAACGTAAAATAAATAAAAAATTCAATAGAAAAAATTAGATTTCAGAAAAAACAGAACAAGATTCTCAACAAATTAAAATATCAGTACGATCTTTACGATCCTTCGTATCAAAAAATTACCCGGATCCCGGATGAGATTATACCTCAGGTAAAGCAAAGAGAAAACATCCGTAACTGTAGTTGAAGAATCCTACACTCAAGGCGGATTTCTACTGAGACAAATAATGTACATAAAAATTTTAACACCACCTTTAATTATTCCTAATTGCGTGAAATGTACACATGCAAATATTTTGTTTGGCGTTTAATACGGACATCATTATCAACTTGTGAAATTCGTGGCTCGAAAGCAAACATTAGAAAAATATAAGTGACATCACCCGTCTCAGCTGATCGGTTGAAGGCTGGTCAAGGAGCTAACGTAGGTGGAACAGATCCTACACGCGATATATACCCTAAATTGGCCCCAATATTCACCTCGAATAAAAGGAACGACGATGTAAAGTTATTATTAGATATGTCTGAACTGTATTGTTGTTGGCATGAGCAAGAAAATGCCAACGGCCCATCAATATGTTTTAGACAATCTTAGACCACGATAACACAAAGTAACTATTACTTAGAATGTCTAATACCGAAGCGAAACAAGACATTAATCAGTCATAACATTCTGTTAATGACTTCAATAAAACCAACGGAGACGGTAAAATGTTGTAAAAAATTGCATGGCTCAAAATGTCTGTCAGTCTAGAAATGATAAATACGTCGCCGAGACGAGATTGTTAATAAAAATATACGTATTTTTAGGACTCTAAGATAAGGTAAAAGCATGTTTTGAATAAAATTTAATGTCTTGCGATATAAAAGATGCAGGGTGAATTAAAGTTACAATAAAACATCACTTGCACTGATGTAGCCGAGAGTGCTAATTTGTCAGTTTCGAATATGCAATCGCCTACACGAAAACGGCGGTTCGAAAAAGCGTTTGATCAGCTACAAAAAGTGATCTACTTTGTGGCAAGTGCAATGTTAGCATTGAATTTAGTAATCTTACACTCCTTATTTATCGCTACTGTGAGCAAATTATTAAAGGTAAATATTGATTATTAAACTAGATAAATACGTCTAAAAAGATTGAATAGTAACTTGGACTGATAAAGGTGTAATACTTATATTACTTTTACCAAACTTGCGACTCACATTGTCTTTATTTTTTAATTGGTGTTAAAAGGAAAGATATTTTTATTACTAGCTGTTGTACCTGGCGTTGCCCGGGTTTAAAATTAAAACAGAGTACAAAAACGTAATAAAAAGAGTTGAACTTATGATGTCCTTCGTAACGTCATAAGAAACTTATTTAAGCAACAAGCCAATCAAAATCGGTCCAGTTGGATTTGAAGATTAGCCTGTGCAACGAAATACAGTAACGTCTTTTTTATACATTGGTATAGATCAGGGATCCCCAAACTATTTTGGGCAAGAGACCGCTTTTCCAAAATGAACTGATACCTCAGACGCCCGCCCATAGCCAAATTGTTTTAAAAATCCTATCTCTAGTTTTTTTCCTATTGATACAAAATACTTACCAATTTAAAAACTTTGTTAAGTGAGTAAAGTTGCCTTTACTCACTTAACAAAGTTTAACAAAATAAATAGACATAAAATTCAGTAAATATCAAGTGTAATTAATAATTATTAATACAAATTACGTAACACATTTTTAAAAGAACAACAATGATACTTCCTACTAAAATATTAGTCATTCTTATAACAAGTTGGTACACGTAACACAACTTATACAGTATCTTGAAAGTTTCAAATGAGAAGGGGTCCATTTTTAGACCTCGTCGACGCCCAAAATCAGTTTTCGTTTATGTCCACCCCCGGGAAACCGATGGTATAGATAATAACAATACCGTGATATACAAATTATCACATTTAAAGGGAAAAATCATAGCATTTTCGTCGATTCTTTTTACAGAAGGCAATATTTGCGCCGGCTTTAAATGTCCGAAAAATATCTCAAAAACCATATAGGTAAATTATAGACGTATACGCAATATACAGCATTAAAAGGGACTTCCCGCATAGAAAACTAAGTCCACTTATCTGCCTGTAGACTCTCTCGCAACAAAGTATGATCGATGCTACAATTCGGTAGTGATCGACCGTCGTTAAACTTTCTAAGAGACAGCGTTAACCCGATGTATTTTCTTTTCGAGTGGTGGTTCAGAGTTTTACAGACATAAATTTCACGTGGACCAACACTCAGTCCCCGGAATAATTACTTATCTCGTGTGCCCTCAGCGCCGCAATCAAAACCGTCCAAAAATTAATAACAATGAAGGAATTTCTCAAATTGGTATTCAGGCAGGTATTGAATTCCAAAACAATTTATCACACTAAAAACCCGCATTACACAGAACGGCGTCGCGTAATAAAATCAAACATTCTACGCATTGTAATCGCCCGATAAGGATAACTTATCAAAAGTCAAGCAATTTGTACGCGATGTTAGTGGAACGCTTGAGGCAACGTTATCGGGACGTCCTGCAGGTTGCAAAAGCTATCGGGCACAGTGTTTGGGAATGACGAACGCGATAAAGACAGTGCTGCTCAACTAACTAGCCAACATCGTTAATCACAATATTTTTTAAATTCACGAAACAAAAAAATATTATGTTAATGATAGTGACATAATTCACTTTCATTATCATTATAATCATCATCAACTTGTAAACAGTCCACTATATATAAGCTTGTTCAGAGTTGGACATGCGGACCGGACTCTTGAAATCCTAGATGCTGGCCACTTTAAATTTTTGATTTATTTGAGACTTTTTATTTATGGGAAAGACGGCAAACGAGCAAGCGGTTCACCTGATGGTAAATGATTACCGCCGTGCGTTGCCGACCTTTAAGGGTATTAGGGAGATGGGAGGGAGGATGAGGAGGGGGGCGGGAAGGGGGTGTGATCCTCCGGTTACCGCACTCACCGAACGAAACGCAGAAGCACAAGATGCCTGTACTTCATGCCGGTATTCTGCGAGGCCGTGATACCAATCCGGTCGAGCCGGCCCATTCGAGTAGCAGCAAAAGCCGCCGCTTGGCTCTACCACATTTAAGAGTATTTTGTCTGCGAGGAAAATTTCTAGATTATGTCCATACATCATATTCGGTCTATCAGTTTATCCGTGAAAACGTAATAGACAGATATACAGAATTATTTTCCTATTATTAACATACATTTGAACTTATATTAACAGTATAAGTTGGATATAATCCAAATTAACCATCCGCCATCTACCGACCACATAATTTTCCTGGTTTTCCTTTAGTGGTATTTTTATGACAATTGTCTGTCCAAATGACGTGTTATAAGTTATGAATATAATACACGATGTTATAAATAATGAGTGCGTATGGTAGACGTATGATGTACGGTTAAAATTAACTAATTATATTTAAACCAGTATGATGCATTCCGTTACACATTAAATAATATCGAATGCATTCAATGTGCAACCGAGTACAGTAAACTTTTTTGAACGTGGTCTAGCCAAGCGACCTTATGCCGCTGCTCGTATGGGCCGGCTCGAGCGGGGTAGCACCACGGCCTTGTGCTTCTGCGTTTCATTGGGTGAGTGAGGTAACCGGAGGCCCAATACCTAACCCTCTCACCATCTCTCCTCTCTCCCATCCCCCAAATATCCTTTAAGGTCGGCAATGCACCTGCACCTTCTCTGGTGTTGTAGACGACGGTAATCACTTGCCATCAGGTCGCACTTGCCATCGAGGCCGCTTGCACGTTTGCCCCCTTACGCATAAAAAAAAACACATTAAGATTGAGCATCGCAGTAGCGCAATGTAAATACGAGTTGCGAAGGTCAGGAATATAATGACAAAAACATTTTTTAATACTCGCAGAATAACAGGGACAAGTCGCACTTAATCTTATGATAGTATTCGCGACCCGATATTGACTCCCAGAGAATTATCAATAATTCGCTGTAGTCATAATAAAATATATTTAATAAAACACTAACCGAATTTCAATCGATATTTATGAAGCAGTTTATATTACGAAGTAGATGCCAGCTGCGGTAGCGACGTAAGAATCTGCCACCCCATTTGCAAGGGGTCGGTGTCGCAAGGAATGAGAAAGCAATCTCTAGGAGCCAACTCGGCGAAAAGGGAAACTTAATAGAAGAACGAAAAAAAAGAAGAAATAGGAGAACGACCGTACAACGATCTCGATTCCACTCCAAGTTAGGAATCCAACGAACTTGTTGGTCACATTTCATCACCATCATCATCATCCCATTTAAGCCGCAGGCTACAGCTGGACAGGCTTTGGCATTCCGGGATCGGGACATTCGAAAAGATGTTCAGCCATCAGTCGAACGCTTATGCGCCGGCTCGTCTGCATGGTCCATATTCGAAAATGAAACTCTCTCAACAATTCACCCTTAAGTACCTACGTAGAAGATATTGTAAAAGTCAACCTTAGTACTGGCGGTAGATTCCTTCATTGCCTGGGAGTCTTCTGGGTTGGTTCCAGCACACTCTTAACCATTACTGCCGCGACACAGCAGTGCAATAACTGTTGTGTTCCGGTTTGAAAGGTAACCAGAATAATTACAGATCGCATCTTAGTCCTCAGGGAGTGGCAATGCATCTGTAAACTTCTGCGATTGGAGTCCTTCTGTGATTCTTAGGTGACCATGGGTAGCAGTAGCCATTCAAAACTAGAAGGCAAACGAGCCAACACGTTTTTCACCCCAATCCAATCCTATTTCTTCAATAAAAAAGAAACATTATTATGCCACAACAAAACTGAAATTATACATTATACTGGTTTATTTAAGTTACTACAGTTCAGAATTAACAATTCAATTGTTAAATAAAAAATTAACCCGCTTGCGTAATTTTTGAACTGACGCCATATTTAAATATGATACCCCTGGTCACTCCTATAAAGAAGACGAATCTAATGACACCTCGTATGTTGAACCCCCAAACCGTTTAGGCTACCGACAGTGCACGCCAAAGAAATAGACATAGGTACATAGATACATATGTACATACGTACATTCACCTACCTACCTGAAATACCTTTCCCTCGTTCTGAGGCAGTCGGGTAGAAACAATGTAACATAAAAGTTTTTCAAAAATATTAAATTTTTTAATGGATAAGATTCTTAATTTTAATTACAGTAATTTATTTAATTTTTCACTAAATTACAGTACTAATTAGTAGCGTTTATTTCATACCAGTGAATCGTACCGGCGTCGCACCGTCAGATCTGTGACACCTATTTAAGCTAAATGTAAAATATAAAAAGAGTGGTCGATTGTAAAAAAATTGCAATTGACTTCTTTGATTTTCTTACGTCAAATAAAGAATTTTCATTAATTTCATGTGAATCTGTTAGATACAAACCGTCCTCATGAAATATTCCTTTCGAAAGACTGAGTAACTCGCACCTACTAGCGCCATCTAGTATCAAAACCTGTAATCCCTTTCTTTACGACTCGTTTCATTATGCCTATAACATCGTTTAATTTTAAACTCACATAAATAATCTGTATTAATTAATAAAATGTGTAGTTGCCATTTTAGTACTTAAAAGCAGCAGATTAATGTTTCTATTTAAACACATACTGGGAAAATCAATCAAGAAAATGCCTACATACTACTCGAACAACTTTCCAGAAACGCATTTGTGAAAGCTGTGGTACTAAGTAACGCTCTTGCACGGCTACCGACTGTCCTATCGAAATTAAATCCTAAAGACACAACAACTACAGTCTAAATTACGCTAATAAAACATGCACACTTATCTTAAAACTCTTTTTGGAGGCATGTTAAGACAATAGAATTATGTAGCGATGAAACAAAGTTAATTAACATTAACGTTACGAAAGACTACCTTCGGTGTTCTATTTTATTTAAACCATGAAAAGCATAACGACGTCAGACGACCGTCTCGCATCGGTCAGCGAACCTGCCGGGCGGTTGTCGTGGGTTCAAATCCTAGCCGATATCAATATTAAACACCGCTAAAATCAGTTATCATGGATAATGAACTTCTATTGTTACGAAGGTGACACGTGAAGGTTCACTGAATAACACGTACCATATGAGCTAATAAAATTGTATAAAAAATAGTCTCAGTTTGCGTTAGGCTGTGTATTCTCGTAAGACTTCTAAACTTCTAATTCGATTTCGGTTTCCACCATCCACGAGGAGGAAAGAGGTAATGTGTAAAAGGTTTTTATTTCAAATTATGAGGCCGTGGATGTCACAGCCGATGGAGCAGCAATCTATTTTTTTTTAGTTATAGAACATTTAATTTACACTTTTACAATTGACTTTTACGACAAGCGATTACATCCTACGAATTTGTAAAATGTCTTCGTTTGATACAAACCGCCGTATATCTATCTACATATAAAATAGAATGTTCACAGATAACATAGACAATCCCGAGATTGACTTATTTAAATTAATGTAAGACTTACAAGGACTTACATTAATTTAAACAATATCTAAGAAAGAAAATAAATTACGTTATGTGTACAGTTGCATCGCCTTAATTAACGTCAGGTCACGAGTCCATTGCAGTACGACATTTGTATGCGACAAGGCAGGAAGAACGTCAGCAGCTTTTTTAATTTAAAAAATATACAAATTTTAGTCACAAAACACCAAAAAAAATAGTTAGTTGCTTGAGCAAATATTAATTATTGTTTTGAAATAATGGTATTTGTTAATTGGCGGATATCCTTCATAAATGGGTACATTTATTTTCTAATGGGCAGTAACGCACACCATTTTATTTTGCATGCGGATCTTTGCAAAGTAATTTCACAACACAATACTCACGTTAATACGCACAGATTAAAAATACTATAGTTTAAATAAACAACAACTTCCTAGTAGTATTTGTGTGCAGCATCTTGGCATGAGCCTTATTTGAATGCATCCCTAGACGTCGAAGGAAATCGCATGATATTAGATTATTGGCTCTCGGCTTCTAAGCGCACAGGCGCAAGGTCTTTGCACTTTAAATATTTAAAGGTGCGTTTACACAAGTAAACTCTATAATAAGAGTAAGAAAATAAAAATAATGATGCTAGTTTAGGCTAAAATACCATAAGTATAATACGTAGACAGTCAATGAAGAATTCTAAACATGAGTGATGCCATCACCCTAAATTCGTACTTAAACAACATACGAGCTGATAAAAAAAAAGTTACTTAAGTTATTTACGGAATATTAAAGCATTTATGAAACATTATTTGACAGGGGGAATAAATGGAACATAATTGACTTTATTGGCATCTGACCCGGGTTCCTGCGATTGGTGCAATACAATCCTAATTACCATACCTAATACACGGATATTGTTACAACGTCGGTTTAATGATGCAAGTTGAAATTCAATTAGCCACAACGTGCCCTTGGCAGCATATGAAAAATGAAGCCAGGGCAATGTTCCAGCTGTAGGCGGATACGTCTACATATTATTATGACTTAATTTTATTTTGAAGACAAGAAAAATAAAAAAAAATCAATAAGCATTGAAACAAGATATTATTATCAGCCAAAAACAAACATCAAAAATTTCAGTGCATTACCAATTTC
Organism: Bhutanitis thaidina; assembly: GCA_029286595.1. Taxonomy (NCBI): domain Eukaryota; kingdom Metazoa; phylum Arthropoda; class Insecta; order Lepidoptera; family Papilionidae; genus Bhutanitis; species Bhutanitis thaidina. Next base: position 3,393,154 of record JAGSMS010000029.1, on the reverse strand, counting down.
AAGTAATCCTACATACACCATTAGTGATAGCACGCGTGCAGATATATTTTTCACATTAATTGCCTCCCGTTGCACGCACATAATGCAGCATCCGTACAAGATTGCATAGAGAAAGGGAGGACTCGTATATTTTCCGTTTCTATTAAACTTGTTTCATCGGGTTGGAGTAGCCACAGCGTTTAGTGCCGAGCAAAACTAATTATTACTCCGTATAAAATTGAGATATTTAATCTGTTAAAACTATTTTATCATTAGGTGCATCCTATCTTTAATAGAAATAATCCTGTCGGAACTCTGCAACGACCGCAATAGTCATTTACTTTTGATAACAGCAATTAAAAATAATACTATGAATGAAAGATACCAATTTTAGAAAATTAAAATTAAACGAATCGCTCGCATAAACTGAGCTTGATTTTATAACTGACAGTCTATTGTCTGGTGCCTATTCATGAACGGTGTTAACACACAACAGACAAGTTTCTAGTGTTTTTTATCCACGAACATTATAATTGTACGCAAACTCCGATTTATTATAAAATAAATATACATGTTATTTGACCATGTATTTATATTTAACAAAGAATTAAATAGATTATTTCGCCAAAAAAGACCTCTATCGAATTAAACATACCCAATGACAATGGCTAAAACGTTCCAATGAATAAGCAGCATTCGAAAAATGAAACTAACCCAAAATATACAACGCTTAGTGAGATAACACTTCCTTTAGAGTGGTATCTCTAACAATACAAATTGCTTCCAATCAATAACAAGGATAAGGAAGGAGGAATATTAACTTACACATTGTACATAATAGTATGTCCCTTCTTCTTCAGCCTAAGTTTCCTGCAGGAGGACATCGCCTCTTATAAAAACCATCAAGCATTTCATCAAAAATTTATACTTACTACGCTGGGCAAGCTAGTTGATGAACAGAACAGAGCAGCAGACCCACTCTGTGGAATAAGGCTCAGCATTGTCAGATAGACTTTCCGCTGTCAGTGAATCGTCAAAGCCTTTTTTGTCAGCTAGCGCCAGTTGACGTGTGCAGGCGACGATGACATTTAGAGGAAAGCCGGTACATTCTTCAATACATTTTCCTCCTACTTCCACAAAATATACAATAAATCCCGGCCTAAAATATCACTAACTACAACAATTAAAGAAAATGTAAAATAAACTAATTATTATTTTAGCAAAGTTATTCTAATTATGTAGATATCAGTCAATTCATCGAGAAGTAGTACTTTCTGTTTCTGGAATATATTTCGAGGGCTCCCTATTTTCATTTTATTGTGTAATAAGTTTCATTGGAATCACTGCATTTGACGAGAAATTACTAAACTCGTGAGTAACAAAATGATATTTAATTACAAATAAACTAACGCTTTAACAAACAATAGTACATAATTTTTCATTTCAAATTTACCAAAAGCATCAGACTAGCATCAAGGGAAAATTCTGTGAAAATGTTACTACAGAGTCCAAAACAACGAAACAAAATCAACACACAAATGCATTTCAATCTATAGTATGTTATAGAGTACTCGGAACGACAATAAATAGCAAAGTCCGAATAGCTTGTTCAATTATTTCATAATTGTGAAATTAAAATAGTTTAATATGCATAACTTTTTTGTTATTCCAACATTTATAAAACATTCTTCACTAATTATAAGAACATATCAAGAAAGGAATTTTACAATTATGCGAAGGAAACGTTAGAAGCTTAAAATAAAAGGACATAACAAACCTGGCATATACAGAATATAAATGAAATGAAATGAAAACATAGAAAGCAAGTTTGTGAGACAGCAAATCCCAACATAAAGAGAACTCTTATTACAGATAGCCGTCGCGGATGAGATACTGCAGGGAACTAGACTCACACCTGGAGGGCATCGCCCGCTCCGTATCAAAGGTCTATGGTCCACAGAGTTCGCTGTTTGTAGTTGCATTTCTAATTAATTAGGGGAAATCAGACTATGGGAATAAAATATTTTTGGTCCCGTTAATGATTATTAATTTGGTGTGGCGTGATTTTACAATTACAATACAATAAGTGATTTTTTAGCTATTTTCTTCAGCTTTGTGATATTTATTTCAGTGTTAAAAAAACTTTTAAGTCCGTTGAAATAATAATATAGTACATAACAGTTAAATTCTTTCATAACAAAAGAAAGGGACTACAGCTCAGATATAAACGATTTTAATAATTTTATACCAAGTTAATAAAAATAAAATGTAAAAACATAGAGAATTAATAACATATTTCTAGTAAACGAACGTCACGTAAATAAGCACAGAAGGTAATCTATCCACAAACCAGTCTGTAACAAAGAAAGGCGAAACTTTTGCTTTAACTAGTGAAGATTCAGCAAGTTCTTAGAAACTTTAACGATATATTGTATGATAAATACACAATTAAATATAAAATCCTGTACAAGGTTCCAAATGACCTAGAATGCGTATACGCTTGGCATAGATCCAGTATAACTTATACAGTGTAGGGTTTGTAGGAACTGTACGTAACGGACCTAGCCGGTTGCCCTTCTCTCCGGCACTGGATTGCGCAGCCTTTTGTCCACTACTTGATCATTCACTTTGTAACTTTATTTACTAACAAGTAATATCTAAATAGCGTACACTCTTAAAGAAGAATAAAAGTTGTTGTAACCAAATATCCTATTGTCAATAGTTTTTACTTTTATCGGAGCTTTGCTAGATAGATGCCAGTTTCTATTAAGCTTTAACAAAGCTTAAAAGAAACGAACGTTTAGTACAATAATATCTGTTATAGATACATAAATTTATCATTCTCAAAAAAAAAATATATAAAAACCATCGCAAATAATCCGAACGCCAGATATGCTCGAACGATCCCACCAATGCACTCGATTTCCTAAGATGTCGTCGCCCCCGGTTGCAGACTGATGTTGAGGCGGTCGAGGAAGTCGCGTTGCGTGAACTTCACGCTCCGCAGGGCTTAGCTATCAACTTAGTACTCCTAATATCATATTGCACCCAATATAACTAGTGTTAAAAGTACTATCTTACTATGTTATTGCTAAAACTGCTTATCTGTAAATATAATCCTGTACAATGGTCCAGAAAACTATTATTAAATAAACCGAGTATTACATCGACAATTACCATAAATTGATTTTGGTTGCAAATCAATCTAGACGAATAGTTATCAAGTATAATTTGTTCGCGAGATTTTGTATATTGAATTTAAGTTTTTGTTTCTTTATTTGGTATCCGCGTTTCATTGTTACATTGCTTTGTGATTATTTCACTAAAATAAAAATAAACAAAATCAACTTAAATTGAATAGAAAGTTTTGAAAACAGTCACAGTGGTGACCACTGTGATCCAAAAACTATAAATGTGCATTAATAAAAAATAACAAGCTTACGTAACAAACAAACCTAAGTTATGTTCGCATCAAACTGTAGAATTTATACTATATTTTGAGACATAACGTCATAAAATCTGCCACATCCTTTCTTCCCGAGGGTGTCGTAAGAAGCGACTAAATCTCCTGACAACCTCCGGTAGCAAACCCGAAGACGAGGCTCACCGTCTATCACATACCTCTCGTAGAGGTGAAAAATGGATCTCGAGAGCGAGATGGTTACGCCGAATTGTGGTTAATGGAAATTTGTAATCAAAAATAGGTGTTAGGACAATGAGAACTGGAATGTTGAATAGATCTTGTTCATATACTTAGTGATTTACTGAAATCGCCACCACCCAATTTTACAATTCTAATGCACGAAATATTTCTAAATCACGAAAATGTCGAAACAACTTATCCAAATATATATACTGAAATTGTTACAACTCGTTGTAGCCCGATTAGAAAGTAGGCGAGAAAATCCACTAAACCCGATTTCAACGTTGACAAATGAAATTCCAGATTATAAAAAAGCTACTCGGTACAGTGAGCAGGACAAAAAAAAATTAAGTTCTAAGCAATGTAAGGGAACTTTAATAATTGCAATGATTTTGCAATAAAAAAAGGTTCCCTCCGAATTCACTAGTTCGCTGCCAAGGTAATACGATCAGGAAATACAAAAAACATTGCTTTAGACTTCAAAATTATTACGTACTAACACGTAATACACGTAAAATGTAAGGTTTCATCAAAAACTTTAAAGGAAGCATCAATCATGAAGCGAATAAAATAAATATAATTAGCTTTGCTTTAATTTAATCATTTTATGTTATGACCTTAGCAAAGCAACAAAGTCAATTTAGTTACCAATATTACCTTACGCTAGTCGTTGGCGTAATGTACTGAACAATACCTGAATTACGGTTTGTGAGGCATTTCATCTTATTCCTAAAAGATGACAGCGCATCTATAACCTTCTTCGATGGAGGTTGTTTGCAGGTGGACTGTTAGCTCGTTTTCACCTCAATCCCATAAATTGAAAAAAACAACCTGAATTATATTTGAAATGAAACTATTTACTATTTACGGATTTTATCGCGTTTAATTAGCTATATTCAAATCCAGACTTTTCGCTTATTCGAGTAAATACAAGAAAAATCATTACGTGAACCTAAACCATAATCATGCTCAACAGCCTGAAAAGACTTGCCTACTGGAGACATTGACCTCTACCATTGGTAGGAAGGATTTGACGTAATCTACCCTTGGCAGATGATTTGCGATTACGGTACTAGACTCCCCGCGTCTTCTGGGGGCTGCCTGTCACCGCTTAATATATTTCCGTGATAGATATTCGCTACCTGGTAGAAACTTGAACTTATTGAGGCATTTTCTATCTTCTTTCTCTCCTTCCTGACTTCCGAAAGTATTACGTGTTACAACGAAAGTAGATGAGGCAATGATACTACAATGTATCATTCTGTCTTATCTAGTAGAGGAGGAGGAGGAGGAGGGGAAGGACGGTGGTAGAAAAACTTACCCCACCACACAACAATTTATCTATAATCGGAATACAAACCGATAACCACGACCAGAATTATCTTGAGATAAGTCAACGAATAATTAATTGCGAAGAATAACAAGGCAAATATAGCAAATAAAGTAAATAAAGCTATTAGTTTAACCTTTCTAGTGTTATGAGTCCTGATATGATCAAAATCAAAATCATTAATTTTATAGTAATCAATAAAAAAAAACGCTAGTATAAATAATTATTTAGAAACTTAATAAGATTATTGTTTTGAGTATGTATTTTATCAAATAATTCTCAACAAATAAACCAAATAGATTTTTGTCTATTTGGTTTATTACGCAGTTAAGATCTTAGCTCGGAATTTCCTTAGGTTAACTAAGGAACTTCGAAAGTTTATTTTGAAGAAATATCTCAGAAAGCAATCGAATTACAAGATTGAAGAGTCATTGCGATCAAGTCGGGGGCAGAAGCTGTTATACCGAGAGACTCCAAGCATCGTCATAACATTTCTCCAATAAATAAGCCGAGAAAATGTATATTTACGTTAAAAATTGGATTCTTTGCACTTGTCGGCGGCTTAGACTTGGAGAGCTCTCAAGCCCTGTGCGACCAGCCGTGCGCGACGAAGTTGCCTCTATGAATTGCAAATAGACTGGGAAACTTTTTTTAGGAGAGCCCTGATTTAAGTACTCCCACATTTAATTTAGCTTCGAAACTAATTACGTGAAATTCCTCGGTCTAGGGCTATTAACCTTGGCACGCTGTTAGACTTTGCCGCGTGGAAGGAACTACGTACCGTGAATTTTACTGTCGGAACATTATGAGTGTACGGGAATAATTTTTAATAGATAAAATAATATCATTAAAATGATACGAAGTGCTCATTAACACTTAACTTAATAATAAAATATGAGCATTTACCGGTCTCACACTAATGGGCACTGGCGTTCGTTCCTTCAACCTCTCTACGTAAATGTAATATATTATGCAAGACTCGGTAAAGCACATACCTCGTGAGCACGTGTGTGCCAATATAATTTTTTTTTTTATAGTTTTTTTTCACTTGTGTTCTCACAGACAGATAAAGCAAGAGTCTCCGGCATGTTCGATGCTCAAATACAAGCTCAAAAACAGAGATAAGGCTTAAAAGAAATCGTCGTAAATGAACCAACCGCAGCTTGAGAGACACTAAGTTTTAAAATAACAATGTTATGCAAGGAATAGAGATTATTAACATGGTGCATAATGTTGTAGGACATAAGTTCAGCAAAGATTATTCTAGGAATGTAATCTAGCTGTAATAAAATGGTAGCTCAATTATGGTCTGGAAAGGTATTTGTTGGAAAGCTCGTGCACAGAATTGGTTCTGGTAGTGTTGGCTAACAGACCCTCGGTTTTGAAAGTGTTCTTGACAGAACGCGAGCGGAACGGATTACGGGATTTCATTCGACATGGCTTAGCGCAATCAAACGGGCTTTCGCATCCCACTTTTCGCCTCAACGGGAGGTAGAACGTGAATGATGGCGTGCCTCGGCGCCGCATCTTAAACAGTCTCTATTAAAATATTAAATACAAATAATTCATCCATGTTATTTATCACAAATAGACGAAATTCAGCAATCGATTTTACAATTCTAACTATATTTATCTAGTCTTAACTAATATTTTAAAGTGTATTTGTTTGTTGGTTTGAACTTCTTTCACACCGCAACGAAGCTACTGATCGATCTCAATGTTTGCACAGAGATAGGCAGGAGGAGGCAGTGGCGTGCATTCCTGCGTGAGTGACTGCCTACCCAGAGTTAAAATCATATGCACGCAATTGACAGGAGGACGGAGGTTGACATGAGCCACTTAAAATTGCGGGATGATATGAATTTCCTTCAAAATAGAAAAACTACGTCAGCAATACATAGACGACGCCTCTGCCCACACTCTCCTTCTTTCTTCGTATTACTAATTAGTTACGAATATTAATATGAATACAGACTGCATACATTCAAATGACAATCCGAAGAACCGCATTCCCAGACACATCCAGGTAACTTTCATTTCGTGGAACACTACTCCATATTTGACAGCGCGTCGTGATTGCGTAATCAGTCATAAGTGTTGAAGACACTTAACACGCAATGTTATGTTAAGTAGGGGTTTAACGAGCTAATGTTTATCTATACAGAAAACACACACAGAGGACCGAATTCGTCACGCTCAGGAGACGCCGCTCTCCCTGTGAACAACAACGTGAAAAATCACATCTGAAAAAGTTATTGACCGCGTCGGTTGCGATATCTAAAATAGTCTTTTTTTTTCAGTCGAATAATTCGAAACCGAATCTGATGAAGATAAAATTTTAAATAGTAACGAATTACTAGCGCGCCGTTTCATCTAACGTTCGAATAGAACCGTCCACGCAAAAAAGTTATTGAGAGTCACAGTTACCAATCAGAAGACAATAAGCCAACGTTATTGTCTTTTTGCTACTGCCTCATAGTTACATTATAATGACAATGATTTGAGAAATTTGTAATGGTGCGATAATGACAGGTTGTATGTTGAGTTTAAATTTTTTTTTTCTATTCATTATCACTGTTGCGGACGAAGGCATTTTGCTTCCGCAATTGTATACTGTACAATATTTATTAACTACAAAAACTATCGACAATGACGCTTTACTACGGATACAATTTTATTTTATCATTGGAAGAATATCAATTATTGATCATGACCACGACGTTCGCCTAGTGTGGACTAGCAAATACAGTGTCTTCTGTGGATTAACACAATGAAAATATTATTATACAGCCAGTAAAACAATTACACCTTCCCTTCTAGCGTCTAACACCTATATATAACTAGGAAAGGTCTTGGGGAAAGTTAAGAATAACGTGGACAATAACAACAATGAAACATTATTATAAAGTCAGTAACCGAATCACTTGTGTGCTCCTTCCCTTACAGCATGTACCTCCTTTATATGACTTGGATAGGTCTGAGGTAGTGTTAGTCATAGAAACAATCATAAAAATAATACATTATTATGTGGACAGTAACGGAATCACTTCCTTCTAGCGTCTAATGCCTATATATGACTAGGAACGGTCTGAGACAGTGTCAGAGTCAAGGGGACAATCACAACAATAAATCATTATTATGCAGCCAGTAGGCAGAATCACTTGTCTGCACTTTCCCTTCTAACATTTAACACTTATGTATAACAAAGATGGCTCTCAGGAAGTTTAGTTATGGGGAAAAGCATTGGGGACTAAAGGTTCTACAGTGGCAACTTCATACAGGCAAGAACTGCTGTTTGGCGGCAGAATGGGAAAGAAGGTGGTACCTACACCGATGACTCTTAGGCAGGGAAACTGTATCACCTAGTAATAGAATTGATATCAAATACTTCATTCATATAACAACAATTCATAGGTATTCTTACCACCAATGTTAATAAACATCATTCAAATCATTAAAAGGGTACTAAATTATAATTGTTTAAATTTATGTCTTGCATCCTTATGTTTACATGAAATCCAAATTAATATTATCCTATTTAAATGTATATTTAAATAAATTATTGCCGTTAGTATTTAAATCAGGTTACTGGAAATGTCTTAACTTCCACATACTCCTTTAAAAAAGGATTATCGCTGTGAAGTTTTTAAGCCTTAATTTACTACTTTTAACAGTTAGATTGGTGAAAGTAATTGAAGGAATTAACAACCAGAAAGCAGAAGAATCATCTGTGTAGGATATAATGTTGTTAGTATTGGTTCAAGCACTGCCTGAGGAACTCACTCCATCTTCAAACCCAGCTACAAAAATATTTTGGTAAAGAGTGTCCACTTGCTTCTTATTATTTTTCTATGTCATACTCCATATGAGATTTTACCAGAATTCAAGTCATTGATGATTGCGTAATATTGAAAAATACATTCAATAACATAAATTATTTAATGATTGGAGAAATTAAAAAGTTGCTAGTTAAAGAGGAATGCATATAGTTTAATGGTTTAAATTAATCTGTGGTTTGAGGAACAGACTTTGATACTTTATTTGTTTAAAATGGATCCCATTTGACTATTGTAAAAGAGAGCATTAATTCTTTATGAAAAATGTGTAATGAAATCCAACATTCATAATGAGTCAATCAAGTGTACAAAGAAAAGTTAAAAATAGAAGTATAATTAATACATTATTTTATTATATCATACATATGGATTACTTATAAATATGAATATTGTATTATAATGACTTCAGTACCTATAAAACATGTAGTTTTGGTAAAAAATGGTAATTGAAATATTATTAATATAGAAATTACACAATGTATGGTACTCAAATGCCTTTACTTTGAAATTTTTAAACATGTATATTAACTATCTTTTTTGTTTTAATCTTTTTCATATTTATCACTCCAAAATTTAAGTGAGACCTGTGCACAGCAAGAATCTTTATCCCTGAATATTTTAACCCCCGCTTGAGTTATAATTTTCTAAGAAATAAAAAGTAAAGAAATGTCCCACAAATTAAATATTTGACAGGGTTTTGGAGCCTAAAAGGATCTGCCACATTACTCTAGTGTGGGTTAGTTGACTTGTCACAAATTCTCCAAAAATATTTATTATTATTTCGTAGACATGCAGGTTCCTCAGAATATTTGCCTTTACCACTGAGCATTGTAGTAATTTAGGAAATTGTAATTAATTTCATAGAGTAAAAACGGAGATTCAAACCCAGATTCAACCCATTCAAAAACATGCATACTATAAAATTAAAGTACACCCTAAGGATTAAGCTAGCTCCGCTCTTTTTTAAGATATATGGAAATGATGTGATAAATACTGCATAAACTGTTTAATTGTGAAATAGGTAGTATTAATCAGCTATATCAGTGAGTATTTTGTGACAAAATTTTCTCAGTTTATATAAAAATAATAATGATAGTAATCATTGATTAGAAATTACTGAAATTGAAACTACTAAACTATTATAATAATGGAGATGCTGAGGATCTTCTTTTTAATTCACAAATATTAATAAAAAATACCACTTCTACAAGAGTTACAAGCAATAACTACAAATACTATTGAATGATTTTATCAATAAAAATGGTCATTCCATAGTATTATATCATATATCATTTAAGGCCATAAAAAGATATATATAAATTGCAACCATTTATTTTGACAAATCCTTAAAAAAACAATGATTGCAATGATATCCAAAAATAATAGTTTCATTTCAAATGTGTAGTGTTTGCATATATAAAAAAATGAAGACCTGGATTGTTAGAAAATATCTATCTATTGATTGATTTAGTTGCAACATACATTTAATAAGATTATTTACAATTAAAATACAACAGGTTTGTGGGCCTCATAAAAAATATAGGTAACTAGATATGGTAATCACTTTAATTTATTATGTTTTACAGGATTTCAAGTACGAAAATCTTTAACTTTTAGTAAGTACAAACAAAATTGAAAAGTACAAAAATCATTTACTCTCAAAACGGAAGTCTTGACTGAAATTGTATTCTGAAAACGAAACAACTAAATAATATTAAATTGAAAAATTAGACAAAACATACCTTGGAAACTGGTCTGCCAGTTATTTTCAGGCCGACAAGGAATGAACCTGTCCATCACCTCAGGTCTAACAAGCATAGGTTCTTTTCTGCTCACAGGACTGCACTGCTGCACCAATCTTTTCTCATACGGCTTACTAAACATTTTGTTAGAGTCCAATTGTTTTATCAAGTAATGCGGGTAAACTGATGCAAGTGAGGACTAGAATGTTAGTCCAATTGTGGGTAGACTGTCAACGGACCATGGTATCGATTTGTTATTCACGCACTGCAAAATGTTCCGCTAGAGCAAGACTACTACACCTCCCGACTGCTAAGAACCATTTGACTAAATTTGACATGCCCGATAGCGCAGCAGCGCAATTGATTAACAGATGCACTCGTTTTATAATTAACATAAACAACTTAAAGTCAGCAAATTATAACAATTTAAGTGACAATCGATTTAATACACCCAAATGTTTTAAATTTAAAATTTGTTGTACATAATATCAAATCGAAATTTGAAACTCAGATAGCAGCATAAATAAAAGCTAATGTAGTGATGTACACGGGTTTAGTTTTCATTAATCGATATGTCATTCCCTTCTCGATTAAAAATCACAGACTACTGAAATAAAGCTTTTACTTTTAATTTTTATACATAATCATATGGTTTATCGTCAATGTTTCATGGGTTTTTAAAATGGAAGCATTTAAAAATATACTGAGTGTAACACCAGTCATCAAATGGTACCAACAAATATAAATAAAATATAATGAACTTATATTTTAATATGTTTAAACTGCACAAATTAACAGCTTCAAATCAATATAACTTTTGGTAGAAAACATTTAAAGTCATGATTCAAAACCAAGAATTGTGAGATTTTTCCTCATTTTGGAACTCATATTTATTCGTTAATCTGGATAATTCTGTCGCAACTAGACAAACACTAAAACACTAAAAATTTATATTTCCCTTTTATAGTATTAACTAGATTTTACTTTAATTAAAATATTACTTACCTTTTATGAAAATATTATAACCCGTCATTGGAAACAGAATGAATTACGATTTATATTAATATTGCTATGACTTAATTTAACTTCCAATCATTTAAAAATTCTTTACTTCAATTTATAATACTAAAACGGTTATATTTCAAATCGATGAGAATTAATTTTACAATTTGGAACGATACTAAACATCACTACTAGTGTTACTATAAAAATAATACATTATTTGAACAAAACGGTTTTACATTTTGTTGCCAATTCTCGTATGTTGCCAAAACAAAAATAAACAACACAAAACTTCACAGGCGCACTAACAAAAATCACTTTTTATTTGGTTTATTATTTATTAAGTATAACTATGATAAAGTAAATATATGTCCGTACAATATTCCCAAGATATGAAATAATTTGTGAAATAGTAAGTTCTCTTAAAAAAAATCTTTGCATAATACTATTTACAATAATATAAGCTTTAAAAAATGCGTAATATATTTAATGTTTTTTTATTATTTCATGTAAAGTTAATTTGATGGAACTTTGCTGTTTTGGCTGTCATAGTTTTCGAGTTAAATTATTTCGCAAAGGGAACCCCATATGAGAACAGTTTTAACTATCTGCCAGTATCAAACTGTCAAAGTGATATAACTTACGTTCCCAGATCAGACTCTAGGGTCTAGGGTCTGATTATTAACATTAATTAGGTTAAGCATAACGCTTTATAAATTTCTTTGCATTAAACACAAACAAGTTCGCTCGATGACTGCTATGAGAAATTGATCTCCCTCTACAACTGATAAATTCTAGTAGACAGCCGTAGTAGTTCTGAGAAAATTACATACAGATGAATATCAAGGTCTTAGAGTTCCTATGTTGTAAGGGTTGGAACCCGTTTAAAAATATGTTAAAATTTTAATTTATTGTTTACAATCTACCACCATAAAATAATGGTATCTTCTTGGCTTATAATCCATATAGTTAATGGTCACATGAAGACACATGACGCAGCACAACACAATAAATCCTGTACACCACCTGTGTTTTTACACAAAGATTGGCTTTAGCTGGGTTTCGACCATGACCTCTCAGCAGCTAGATATGCTAATTACTAATCTATGTGGTTGCCACAATTACATGTACTGTACTCAGTAGAGCAATTTAATAAGATGTATGTCCATGGCCATGAATGTGATAAATGTGACTACCAGTAAGACAATGCTCTCATAACTTCTGTTTGTCAGATTAAGTTTATTATCGAATTTTTTGATATTTTCCATATTGTTTAGAAAAATGATGAATGCATGATGGAATTAAAAAAAAAGAATGAATCCTAATTCAATCACAACTTTATTCATTATTGCAACAAAATAATTGACATACTAATACATAATTACAACAGATATTGAATTTACATTAACTAAGATTCCAGCATAGCTTGGCTTAGTAAAGGCAACAGCTGGTCTTTATACAAAGGATGTTCAACACCATGGGTAATCTTTAAAATATTTTCTGACAGTTTTAACTGCTCCAGCGCTTTAAGCAGATCCATCTTATATAGCAATATTTTTCCGTACTTCAAATGCAATAATCCGAGCAACGGATGTCTCTCGCCATAGTAGAATCTGTAAAGGCAGTAAATAAATCAGATGATTAAAATTTTGGTAAAGACAATAAAATATAAGCAATTTCCATACTTCGGAAATAGTACTTATTCAATAGAGATGAAAATGGCAAAATGGGAATTTTAAATAAACAGTCCACCCTATCACCCCTATGGGTAGGCAGAGGTTATGGTATTCCATTTGATACGACGCATGGTAACCAAACCAGTGTTACTAGTCAATTTGAAAAAGATCAGCTGCTAGATATTCTGCAATGTAGGCCAGGTACATGTGAGCTCAGGCATCGACCCTATGAGTAGACCCTTTTGGAAGTCTGTAGTCGTATGCCTAATGACTGGCACAATTTGAACCGAACTTCACTTTACCGCTTCTGATTCCTAGAGTAGGAGGGTTAATAATAAAATACAATGAAAGGGAGATATTAGAACAAATGACTGTTTTCGACGACGACTGAGTGATATTGGCCACACTGGCCAAACTGGTAACTAATGAGCGCAGCGCTGCTATCCTTTGCACTGGTAATGCCGCTCTCCATCACATCTGCACAAGGCACCAAAACCTTGTTTGTTACCTAGTAGAATGCACCATGTGCAGGTGAGGTTGTCATTTGGATGTTCTTCAATAAATTGTTCATCCCTCCTCACACCTCAAATAACTTAAGAAAATATAGTGAATACTTGGTGCATGCTGAACTTCAAGTTGTACTAAACAAGTAGCACTTGGTTGTTGGTCTTGTCATTGTTAGCTTCTCAGGCAAGTCATATAGCACAGACTCGCTTTGCACACTAGTATTTTCCATGGCAAGTAATTTTATATCAGTTAGCAAGTTATATCTGGATTATGCCGTTCAAATTCACCAATTATACTTGCTAATTGCCATCAAGAACCCTAACGCTACTTGACAAAGTGCAACATATATATGTTGTTCTTTAAATAAAAGATCTCTTTTCTAACTCTTAATTGGTCTACTTAATTAGTAATTGGAAGTGAACACTAATAAGTCTTACCTAAAACAAGGAATAAGCCTCTCGGCATAAAAACAGGCTGTCTCCCACAGTTGGACCTGGATTAGGGCATCGAATGCATGGTCCAGTGTCTGAGCATGCATGACATTTAATGGATGTAAAACTCCCTCTTGCTTCTCTAGGCAAAACTTGCAAACATCAACATCTGCATTGCATATGTGAAGAAAATAATGACAATACAAATGCTCACGGATAGGTTTTCCAATTGTGATTGAACTAGAATTTAGATTATAACTTTAATAATATGCATATTATTTATATATATATTCGATTTGTATATTTGTATACCCTGCTACGTCTTTAAGGTCACGGCAAGATATACCGACTCACGTTTGTTTAACAAACGCGTCAGCTTGGGGCTCGCTGTAACACCCACACTAATATATAATCTATATAAATGGGTTTGGTTTAATGAGTAAAATTGCTAACAGATTCTGTTTTCAAAAAATAATTATTAGAGAGTCTAGAAAGAAGTTATTTGATATTCCTATTTACTTTGTTTATTTGTATTGCATAAAAAAAGATAACTATAGGTATAAAATTGGATTATCTTCAAGGTTTTCATACAATTATTTGATTCATGCAAATGTATCACATTTCTTTTAAACCTAATATTAATTATAACTAGAAAGTGATTGAAGTATATTTATGATGCAAGGCAGTTGCACCTTGTTATTTTATATTATAAAACTGACATATAGGATGATTTTACAGTAAAAGTTTAAATAAGTACTTTTACACGCTTTTGATCTCATGCATAACGTAAAAAAATATTTGTAGATCAATAATATCACATAGGCTCTGACAACGTACGCTATGTTGGGGCGACAGCGGGTCGTTGTGCGCTGAGAGGGGAAGTTGTTTATAATGCTTGTTAATACAACAGTTATTTGTATCACGCAGGTGTTTCTTATTCTATAGTAGTTTCACATATACAAATGAAGATGTGCAATATATTATAATGGCACAATGCAAAGTGTTTCAAAGCCATGAAAACAACGCAACGCGCGCCGTATTTTTAATGTTGGTTTCCTTGTTTTTTTTATTCTTTTTAGGCAAACGTTTAACCAATATTCCATTTGGTTTTAAGTGGTATATAAGGTCAAAGGTCCCAGACTGGAAAGTTGAAATCAAATTACATAATACTTTTTTAAATAGGACGAAGTATACACCCTGCAAACACGGTTATCCTGAGTTAAAAATATTCATATAAATCTGAAAAAAATATTCAAAAAAAGGATACACGCTATAGATGTACCCTTCATATTTTGCAAATGCATTTCAGTAAACTCCATAGCCTTCTTGAATACTTCGATATGTTTTTCCATAAACTTTGTTCCACATGCACTACAATGGAATTCTTTCTCTTTAACACTAATTTCGTTTGAGCCATTACACTCTATATTGTTATGTCCATTGCTAATATCTCCGGTTTTGTTACACTCATTATCTATTGTCAGTTTCATAACAAGCTCACAGTTCTCTTTCCATGGTATGTTTACAGGGTTATCGCATTTAACGTTGGGACATTTCCCTGCATGCAATATTTGAAGCTGACTTTCATCTGAAATGTGATTTTTAATCTTATGTCAAATCGAAGTAGTTTAATAAAACAAAAAATTATAAATAAAAAAATATATATCCTCGATTACCTCACTGATCGTAGGAATAGCCTGATAGAGTAACTGGATAGACAGATACCATGAACAGATGAATACATTATGTTAATTGTATTAAATAAATATATAATGCATATTATATATGTGTAATATTTCTGCATACTTGAAAAATACCCGAAGCAAGAGCAGAATAAAAATCAAGAATAAGGCAACACCAAAACGAGAGACTTGCGTTCATTTGTACCATGCAGAGGATTTAAAATATTAGTATGCACATCTAAAGCATTTACCAATGCACCTGTCACAGTCGCACAAGAAGTAGTAGTTCTCCAGTAGTTCCGTTTGCCTCTCGTAGGGCGTCTTCAGCAGATCGATGTATGATATGCGTATCTGGAAAACAAGAATTACAATCATATTTCTACAAAAGGCTTAAGAGTCAAAAATTTTAAAGGTCTGGTCATGATCAGATATCTGGCAACAGGATCACAAGTACCATGCCAGTTATAACTTTCGAGTTTGGGCTGAAATATTAAGTTTTTGAAGAAAATTTGACAGTCAACAATTTTAGGTCCTGGTGATAACCAACTTTTTGATAAGATACTTAGGAACTGAATCCGAGGTACCATGAAAAGTTGTTCAAGATTAAAGTCTGTGTTTTCCTCCCAGTTATTATTTTATAATTAATTTAATAACCCTTGAAGGCATATAGTTTTCATCATACATGGTTAAACCAAGAGGCGGCTTTTGCTGCTGCTCGAATGGGCCGCCTCGATCGGTACCACGGCTTGACAGAACACCGGCGTGAAAAAGAGGCATCTTGTGCTTCGGCGTTTCGTTCGGTGAGTGAGGTAACCGGAGGCCCACTCTCCTTCCTCATACCACTCCTCATTCTCCCCCCAAAACCTGTACCTAGACCGGGACCCTTTTCTGCTTCAAAGTGGGGGGGGCTTTAAACAACACCAGGGGCATTAAAGGCTTCTATTTCACGCAACTCAAAATTATTTGTTTACCCGATTCCAATCCAAACTTGGCATATCTTTGAGAGCTCTGATGTTGATCGTCTTTCCGTCGAACGTTGCCACGGCGTTAGGACTGCAGCTGTGGTCCACGATGGACGACGCTAGATATATACCGCTCCCGATTGAGTTCATGTCTGTATCTAAGATCGTGAAACTATTAATCACCATCTGAAATTATCAATGGTCATTATTAATAACTAAAACATAAAAAAAGGTAAATCCTTCGTGGGTACCGTAAGAGGCGACTACGAGAGAAGCCTTGAATATCACATAGGCTACCGACAGATGGCGAGATAACATAATAATAACATGTGCGAGGTATCTTGTACTGTAACTACAATAACTATTAATTTAAAAACAACCGGGTAGTATTTATACAAAATGCATTATAAGATCTTCTCTTAATTTATAAAGGAACCTTTTCCATATAGCATCAGATTGACAAACAAACTAACAGTCCACCTGATGGTGTACTGTGGCTACTGCAGCCCTATGACACCTGAAAACAACTTCAAAGGAAGAAGTTTGCAACAAATGGCTCATCAACCTTGAGAACTATACTTAGGATATGCCAGTTTCATCATAACTAACAAGCAACAGTAAAATACAAATATTGGTTTAAAGAGATACCATTTAGTTTGCCCACTATAGGGTTGTATACTTTTATTTATATTTTTCATTGGTTCATATAACATGATCACTATTTCAATAATAAACCACTTAAGTATAATCATAATGACATTAAAAAGATGGCGGCTGATAAAAAGGTGATTACATAGTAAGGTTTTAAAGTCGGTTCTGCGGCGCATAGTCCAATCGCCTGATAATGCCTTATTGTGAGGCGAAACATGTGTCCCGTTTTAAACAATATATGGAAATAGATATAAGTCTGCACTTACAAATCCTTTGGCTATTGAGATATTGTATGAATGTAACGTGAATTTATTTATTGACATTGTATTATTATAAATTTGTCAATGTAACATGTCATTAAAAATAGATCCTGTAATTTCTTACTGGTTCTTATACGTCTGTTATGCGAGCCGGTGATGATTTTGAGGTTAAGAAAACTTTGGTGGTGTTAAAATACCTAGTATAGTGTTAGTTAGTACCATTCTATTAGATTTAGCATGCGCAGCTTTGTGCAAATATATTTTTTCTATCATCTTAAAAATAACAGATTTCTCCAATGTAACAGCTGATTCTGAACATCTCTGTTTATTGTGTGCAGAATCTAGAACGAGTTCCAAGGAATTGGTATTGGTTAAACTGTTGAACCCCTCTGCTTACCCCGTAAGGAATTGCAGGCGTTGGTTGTTTCTATAGTAATATAATTATACAGTACATACTCTTCCATACATTCCCATAAGTTCAACAGTGTTAGGCAGCGATATGTCTCTTAGAAACTCGAACAGCACCACACAAAGAGACGTAAAATGGTCCATTCGCTTTCTATCCTTTTTCAAGTCGGGATAATCTGAAAATTTCAGTTTTAATGATTTTATCACATAGTTTATAAAGTTTTTTTTTTATAATTTATGTCTGCAAAGTACGACGATGACCTAAGAATTTTGTGTCTTACATTGCGACTTCCAGCGTAAATGATTTTGTATAAGATACAGCTATTGTTTATTAGTATAATTACAGCGGTGTTGACTTTCAACAAAAGAGCGAGACATCATTTCATACCCGTCCACCGGTTGCGACTCTGTACGAGGCGCAAGT
Source organism: Bhutanitis thaidina (assembly GCA_029286595.1). Classification (NCBI taxonomy): domain Eukaryota; kingdom Metazoa; phylum Arthropoda; class Insecta; order Lepidoptera; family Papilionidae; genus Bhutanitis; species Bhutanitis thaidina. Next base: position 3,374,621 of record JAGSMS010000029.1, on the reverse strand, counting down.
TCGTCCCCACGCGAAAGACTGTTCTCTACTCTGGACTGGCCACTTCACTACCAGCTCCTTTCATTTGACCACATCCAACGAAGAGCGGCCTCGAGTCGTCGCCGTCCGTTTCACTGGCCTTGCGAAGAGAAGTTGCAACTCCATGCATTTTTTAATCGTATTTACCACGAGGAGTGTTTGAAAGAATACGCTAAGGTCCATCATAGTACAACGCGACAGAATACAAAATTCCACCAACACCATCTAAATCGTGGGCAACTACTACTTTGTGGAATCAGCTGTTGTCAGCAGTATTTCAGTACAGACTTAGGGACCTTCAAGAAAACGACGTACTCCGTACTTAAAGACCGGCTGCCGGCAACGCACCAGCACATACTCGGGTGCTGTTTATGTTCGTAGGCATCGGTGATCACTTACCATTAGGTGAGCCGCTCGCCCATCTCAATCTAATTATTCAGATCGTTTACGGGCGGTATGTAAAAGATGCGAGTGTTTATTACTAAGAACGATTATCCCGCATCAACAATATAATGCTGTGTGCAACCTTAAACCGTTTGGAGACATAGACGAAAGATTTTGACAATTTTTTATTTACAGAGGTGTAAAATCACTGAAACGAAGAAAATGAGAGTCGAAGTAAGTAACTATGTTAGATATACATATGGAGCAAAAATAATTGAGCAATTGAGATGTGAAAGATGATTAAAAAAATTCTAAAGAGTAAATATATTTACGTGACATAAGGTCCTTCCACATTCGAAAAGACGTTTGGGAATAGAAAGCTCGGTGCGAGAGGCCATCCCCGCGACTCAATCGGTTAATGATCTTTGCCAGCATACGAGCACCATCTGGAATAATCTTAGGTGCAACTCTTCTTAAATTAGCACACTCCCACTGAAAATTTTGAATGGACATAATTATACAGTACATACTCTTCCATACATTCCCATAAGTTCAACAGTGTTAGGCAGCGATATGTCTCTTAGAAACTCGAACAGCACCACACAAAGAGACGTAAAATGGTCCATTCGCTTTCTATCCTTTTCAAGTCGGGATAATCTGAAAATTTCAGTTTTAATGATTTTATCACATAGTTTATAATGTTTTTTTTTTTTATAATTTATGTCTGCAAAGTACGACGATGACCTAAGAATTTTGTGTCTTACATTGCGACTTCCAGCGTAAATGATTTTGTATAAGATACAGCTATTGTTTACTAGTATAATTACAGCGGTGTTGACTTTCAACAAAAGAGCGAGACATCATTTCATACCCGTCCACCGGTTGCGACTCTGTACGAGGCGCAAGTTCGTCCCCACGCGAAAGACTGTTCTCAACTCTGGACTGGCCACTTCACTACCAGCTCCTTTCATTTGACCACATACAATGAAGAGCGGCCCCGAGTCGTCGCCGTCCGTTTCACTGGCCTTGCGAAGAGAAGTTGCAACTCCATGCATTTTTGAATCGTATTTACCACGAGGAGTGTTTGAAAGAATACGCTAAGGTCCATCATAGTACAACGCGACAGAATACAAAATTCCACCAACACCATCTAAATCGTGGGCAATTACTACTTTGTGGAATCAGCTGTTGTCAGCAGTATTTCAGTACAGACTTAGGGACCTTCAAGAAAACGACGTACTCCGTACTTAAAGACCGGCAGCCGGCAACGCACCAGCACATACTCGGGTGCTGTTTATGTTCGTAGGCATCGGTGATCACTTACCATTAGGTGAGCCGCTCGCCCATCTCAATCTAATTATTCAGATCGTTTACGGGCGGTATGTAAAAGATGCGAGTGTTTATTACTAAGAACGATTATCCCGCATCAACAATATAATGCTGTGTGCAACCTTAAACCGTTTGGAGACATAGACGAAAGATTTTGACAATTTTTTATTTACAGAGGTGTAAAATCACTGAAACGAAGAAAATGAGAGTCGAAGTAAGTAACTATGTTAGATATACATATGGAGCAAAAATAATTGAGCAATTGAGATGTGAAAGATGATTAAAAAAATTATAAAGAGTAAATATATTTACGTGACATAAGGTCCTTCCACATTCGAAAAGACGTTTGGGAATAGAAAGCTCGGTGCGAGAGGCCATCCCCGCGACTCAATCGGTTAATGATCTTTGCCAGCATACGAGCACCATCTGGAATAATCTTAGGTGCAACTCTTCTTAAATTAGCACACTCCCACTGAAAATTTTGAATGGACATAATTATAATAGACTACAGGGAATACATAGATATAGGTGTGTTTTACAGTCTAAGAGAGATGATAATAAATATCTGTTCTGGCATGCCTTCCTCAGTTTCCTTCCTAATTCAAAATCGCCATCCTATTCTAAACGTGGTAGGGTCAAGCGTCGGCTTTTGCTGCTGCTCGAATGGGCCGGCTCGACCGAATTGGTACCACGGCTTCGCAGACTACCGGCGTGAAGTAGAGTCATTTTGTCCTTCTGCGTTTCGTTCGGTGAGTGAGGTACCCGGAGGCCCACTCCCCCTTCCCATCCCCCTCCTCATTATCCCTCCCATCTCCCAAATTCCCTTAAAGGCCGGCAACGCACCTGCAGCACCTCTGGTGTTGCAGATATACGTGGGCGACGGTATTCTCACTTACCATCAGGTGAACCGCTTGCTCGTTTGCCGCCTTTCCCATATAAAAAAAAAAAAGCAGATCTCATTTTGCATTCAAGATTCAAGACAATTTATGTACCGGCAATGGCGTTAACCACTTGCTAAGTAAGGCGAAATCAATATATAAGTCGAGTTGGTGCAGTGTTGGGTCGATCCAGATTAGTGCGAATACTTTTAACGTTGTATAGGAGTGTCGTAGGAGTAGGTATATCCTCAACCAAAGACATCATGACGAAGCTGATCGACGCGGCCGCCAACCATAAAGTAACTTTCTCCCTTAACATGCCCCAATGGGCCAGACATTTTTCTCTCACTACAGATAGAATTAGCGGAATTAGAAGTCAAAGTTATTGACTTCAAAGTCAACTTTTATTTTAACGTGACCAGAGTTCTTACCTTGTGTTCATTCCATGCAGCTTTTTGACACAAGCGGCCACAATAATGTACAAACTGACACCCTGAGCACTTGAGAACTTTTAATCTGTAACAAGAATATACTTTCATATCGCACTGCTGGCAATTAAACTTAATTTGTCAGTGTTTAGAGCTCAGTATACTCCGCGGCCGAAAGTGCCGGGAGGGCTGCAGTTTCCCAGGACTCGCCTTCCTGATCTCCATGGCCTCCCGATGGCGGACTCGTGGGGTTCGTTATCACGTGAGAGGTTTTTCGCAGATGCAAACGAGCAAAAGCCGCCGCTTGGCCCTACCTCGCTTAGAGGTAACGGAAGTATACGAGAGCTTTCCCGTGGCCACGCCGCGAAGGCGGAATACCGTGGGGTTTTGGTCGGTGCAAACCCGTCATAACTTGTCCTTGTCCCAGCGAGGAAGAGTATAAGCTAAGTATTTCTTTATGTAATAACAAAAAAGTTTGACTAAAATCGTCCTTGATTCTGCTTGTAATAGGCATTTGAACACACAAATATCAAAAAGGAGTAAGTGGTTCATCCACATAATTTAAAAATCATATTATCAAAAAAAAATTATAGAATAATATCGTAAATTTACAGAAGTAAAATTGTAACATCTGCCTGCCCCGTATATGTTGAACATTAGTTTATATTGTAACCTGTAGTGTTTATTAATATCATGTTGACAGAATTTAAATAAAATATATAAGATATAAATGTAATAAAACTAAAATAAATTAGCAGGCTGTAAATGCCCACAGCTAACCCAAGGCTTCCCCTCAAACACTTTTAGAGACAGTTTGGAGCCAGGAAGGGATGGCATACCATACATGTGAAACAACAGTTTTTAATTATTATGTTTCAGACAGTATGCAGGTTTCCTCACTATGTCTTTCTTCACCATTGAGCATATAGTAAAGCACTTGAAATTGCTATGAAGAGATTTAGTGGTTCCAGCACTGGGGATCGGGTCACATGTGTGCTATAATATAAGTGAACACTGACCACTAGACTAACACAGCACTGTCAATACAATTCTCATATAATATTACTGTGAAAGTCAGCTCAAAGGATCTAAATAAAGACACAACTAAAATAAAAAAAAACAAACAAACACAAAGTGGAGCAAGTATGGAATAGTAAAAAAGTTCTGACTTTATCAATAGACAAGCTTGAAAGTTTACCAGCTACAGTTTAACTTTAGAATAAACCTACATAATAAAGGCTTATCTTATGTAAACTTATACATAATAAATGTATGTTTGTCGAAACATGGGTTTGAACAAATTTAACTTAAAAACTATTTGATGGAATTATTTTAAAATGTTCCTTATGATTCCAGAAGAGTTTAATACCTAGCCTGAGTACTCAGGCTAAGTTTTAGAATTAATGTTTGTAAGATTGTCATGCAATCATGCTTAAAGGACTGAAGGGTAATGAACAAAATTTAGCAGAGATGTGGATTATGAACTAACTTCTTTTGGGAAATGATTATAATTTATTTTAGGCCTTACTAAATAGGCCATTTAAAAAAATAAATGTTGCCTGATAGTTTATAACGCCTTACATAATGTTTCATAACCTGGAAGGTCTTGAAGTATTTCTGAGTCTAAAGATGCACTAGAATGGTTAATGAGTATGTAACTGTAAGATTGGAATAATATAATATATAACAAATCAAAATATGTTTTTATTTTAAATTTCAACAACATCAACATCATATTATAACCCAAAAAAAGTCGAAGACAGTCACTGTCTCTGTCAGCTGTGACAGTGACACTAACTTATACCTTCTAGTGAATCTTTATCGCAACAGTTTATAACTTCATAGTCATCAGTGACAAAAGACATTCGCAAGGATTTTTGAGTAACGTCTTCAAATATAACTTATACAACATAATACTCATAATTAGCGCGTTTTTTTGCACGAAATTGTTGTAAAAGCAGTAATAAATTATTTATTTATAGAAGTCTGTAAATGAATAGTAGAAAAGAACGTTAAAAAATTACTTAATTGATTCAATTTCTACAGCTTTTTGCTTTATCTGAGAAAAGACTCCAGAAAAAATGCACATATGGTGTGCGTGGCACTTTGTACTCGTGACTTAATTGAAACTTAAGTAAAACTCACTTGAAAATGACTACTTAGTATATAAACAATTATTAATTAATCAATAAATATTACTCAGTGTTAATACATTAAATAGACAAAATTAATATTATACACTTCCATTTCAAAATGCAATATACTCACATGGAACCAAAATGTAAAACGTACCCGATGATCAAAACTTCGACCTTGAAATTTCACTCTTATCGCACCCAAAATAGAAATTGTAGTCTACTTTTAATTGTCTAGGATGTTACTTTAAGAAATAGACTTTTTTAAAAACAATTTTGTTTAGCAACTATTAATCCCCAAAATAAACCCAGTTTGATTCTAGTTTTTGGAATTTTCCAAAACTATAAAAAAGTGCCTAATAAAATTTCGTTATAATCTTGAAATAAATTTACAGCATATAATATGTCACAACAACACAAATATGAACTAAAATCACAAAACCGCTAAAATATCACCTAATATGTAATTTATAATCATCATCATCATCATTTCAGCCTATCAGAAGTCCACTGCTGAACATATGCCTCCCCCAAAGATTGCCACGAAGTTCGGTCCTGAGCCACCTGCATCCATCGACTTCCCGCAACACTGCGCAGGTCGTCACTCCATCTTGTAGGGGGTCGTCCTACACTGCGTTTGCCTGTACGTGGCTGCCACTCGAGAACCTTTTTTCCCCAACGGTTGTCAGTTCTGCGAGCTATGTGGCCGGCCCATTGCCACTTCAGCTTGCTGATCTGTACGGCTATGTCGGTTACCTTAGTTCTGCTGCGGATATCATCGTTGCAGACTCTATCACGCAGAGAAACACCGAGCATAGCATTTATAATAAATTAAATTAATGTATACGATTAACCTATATCTTGACAGTTAATTGTTCTATACGTAACTTTGCATAAAATGTGAAAAATGAAAAAAAAACGTGAAGCGTCATGTGACCCTTGGTAGATGTGAACAGTTTGACAATTTCAAGCGATTCTGAAGTTATGTTTGAAACTGTATAGAATGATCAGAATACTTGTAGTTTTCTTGGAGATTTTAGAGGAATTTCGACTTGAGCTTAGGAAGAAACTTTTTTACGAGTTGGCAGCCCTGTATTTATGATGTGCCAAGTGTGAATGTCAATTATTTGTCAAATGTCAAGAACACGGGGTATTTTATTTTGATTTTTAATTTACTTTAAAAAGTTCATGATTTTATATTAAGCCATGTCGATTGTTATGACTAAGGCAGCTCTTGCCTTAAAAAACGCCGAAACAAATTTTAAAATTGTTAAATTTGAATCACATAAACCGAAAAAGAAGCAAACATTGGAAAATGAATATAAATCCGAGTCACTTAATCCAACGCCATCTAAGAAGGACTTGGACCTTAAGAAAATTCGCCATGAAGTAGTTAAGTTTGGAATGTCTGGATTTGATGGCACCAGAAAGGAAGAAGCAAAAATAGCTTTAGCCGTTAGTTTAGGTAAAGTATTGTTCAGAATGTCATTTTGGATGTGATATGTTAGATGCTGGACTAGAAAATATACAGAATTAAATAAACATATTTTTATACATAAGTATGAAATATATATTAACTTTTATTGGTATAAAATTTTTTTTTCCTATGGAAATGAATGAACATGTAACAATGGTTTATATTTAAAAAAGTGCCGCAGTAGTTTGGGTTCAACAAGATCTCTTTTGCAATATTGGAATTTTGTAATCAATTTGATGCTTTGAAACGAAACTATTAATTACGGATTTTTTTGCATTTTGTTTTGGTTTTATATTCCCTACCTTTACAGCAGCTGTGGTCACAGGGGGACTGAGGTGTTAGAAGTTCAGATGTCATAGTTAACTCGGGCTATCTTCAGCTTTAATTTATTAATTTTGGGGGCTTCTTGGGGACATCCTAATTTCAATAGAGAAGATGGCTGGGTACTACCACCAACTTGGGATCCAGTAATAAACAAAATTAAATGTAAAACCAAGATACCACAATGCACAACCTCAAGATACTGTGAGCACATTCTGCGTCAGTTAGACCAAAATTAAGAAATATAAGCTAAAGGTAGCCCAAGTTATCTATGACATTTGGACGTCTAATACCTCAGTTGCACTTGAAATTCCGGGAATATAAAAACCAAATTATATGTGATAAAATCTGTAAATAATACTTTCATTTCAAATGTGTAGTGTTCGCATAAACACAAGAAATCATTATCAATTGGATGCTATTGCTTAGCAGTCAGCGTAAAATCTACCTTGTTCTTGTAATTGTCACTATTACAACCTGTCACAAATACACTGCCTTAAAGATTGCCACAAAGCATGGTTTTTTGCCAGATATATCCATAGACTTATGGCAGATGTAGGAGAAGGAAAAGGGCAGCTGGCCACCAGGTCAGGTGTAACCAGGGGAGTATGTCTCCTCCAGCACTATGCCATCTGGAACTAGTATACATAGTGTTTTTATCCTTTTATTTTATCCTTATTGCAAAGGGTACAGGTAGTTATTCCATCTTGTGAAGAGTCATCTAATACTAGTCTGCATGATTATATAGTGTCTATTTCTTGCTTTTTGTGATATTATGAATGTGCCGAAGGTAGAGAATAGGAAAAATGGGCTGTAGGCTGAGGATTAGCGTTAAAAATACATCAAAGCTATGAAATTTTACAGCCTTATATTATCATCATCATTAGCTTGTAAATAGCCAAAGTATAAATGTCTGTAGTTACCATATCCATCACAGATGAATGTGATATCAGACGTCACACCTTAGATTCTGCTGTCATCAGGCTAGCTAATCCCTAAGATTTTATATCTCATTTGTTACTTGTGATTCTTCCCATTATTTGACTAGCTGCTATTTAATTGGTATTTGTTATTATGTATAGATTTACTTGTGATTAATAAACGAGATAATATACTATCAATAAAAATATACTTTTCAGGAGCAAAGCCCCCTAAGAGGGAATACATAAACTACAAAGAATTAATGCAGAAACGAAAACAGGAAAAACTTAAGCAAACAGAGGAAAGGCAACTTATGATATCAAAGACTTTAATGCAGAACAGCAGTAAAAAGAAAAAGAAAGGTGTAAATCATGATGTTGGCCATTTCTTGAGCAACTATGGAAAGGTAAGAATTTTTTCAACATTTCAGCTTATAACCAGTATTAGAATAATTTGTGATAATAATTAGTATCTATTAAAAATTTATTTTATAATAATAATTTTATTTATTTCATTCATTAAGAGTATTCCATTATTAAATTATTAGAGATTTTGATATATTGTATGGTATAAATATGTAATATTACGAAATAAAAGGAGTATCTTAACTTATATATACTACATTTGGATTATTAATTTAAATTACAATTTATTCCTTTATTATATATTGTGAGAAAAAAAAATTATTATATACCTCTGAAGACTTGTCACCTTCTGAGATAAATACAAATATAACAGAAGACAGTATGCCAATAACTTTGTGGCAATGTAAAGCACTATCCTGAGTTCTGTGAGCACAGTGCAATGTTTGTGCCCTACAGTGTCCTTTTGCTACTGATCTGCTGACCCTTGTTGTGTGTTCTCAGAAGTGCAATTTATGCCTGTTCTCAATAGAGCAATGTGGAATAGACTGTATTTGGACTTAATCCTGTAGGAGCAGAAGTGAATGTGGTTGTTGGTATAAAATTTCACTTTACTATACACAACAAGTGAGAATGCGATAATACAATTATACCTTGCAATATTCTCTGTTGAAATTCTTCAAGATCGTTTCTTTCTTCCTTTTAGTTAATTCTTCTAGATTCCTATGGAGCCCAATGACGCTCACATCTGCCTAATTACTATCATACAGCATTACCTTTACTGTAGATAGAGCCTGCCCTTTTGAGTACAAATCATGGAACATTTTCATTACCGCATTATTTTTTTTTTCACAAAATATAAGCATAAAATGCGGGAAAACTAGCTCATTACAATGTTATATCATATGTTGTGGTACCATTTCATAGACTCATTAACAACTATTCATGGAGTAGTAATTTATCATATATTTTTCTCTATAATTTTATATTCATGTTTGCACTTTTTTTTACATATTATGATTATATAAAACACGAATTTTCTGCAATAATAATATTAAAATGTTATATAATACATATTTTATAGTTATTCTAATGTAGCACATTTTCTTGAATTTTCTTTTGTATGTTACTTTATCGTTTCTATACGATAATTATACATTTTTATATAGATTATCTCTACTTTCAATAAGATTACAGATAACATTTACATAATGCGAGCCTGGTACTCACTGGGTATGGAACAATTTCTGCCCGACTCCATATGCTCATGTTTCTTACCTCTTATCAAATAATTACATTACTTTCATCACAAAGTTTCATTAAATGTTAGACATGATAAAATATTGTAACTATTCTTTACGGATTTTATCACATTTTATTTTGTTTTTATATTCCCTGAGCCTACTAATCACACAAACTAGACCTTTATTATTCTAATAAGATAATAGATAAAACAACGCATGACTGATTTGTTTTGGGACGCCCCATCGCGAACATCAGCCATCAATCATCTCTTCTTATAATTTCAGGTGCAGAAAAAGGACTTAAAGAATAACAAAAAAGCTCCTGTTAAAAAGAAAAAGAAATAATAGAATGTGAGGTGGATTACTCACTAGTGTTATGTTAATATTTTTATAACTGTCTCCCACACAGTTAACCAGATAGAAAGTTATTACTGTTGCATGTGTTGCATGAAGCAAGATGAAATGCCTTGTTACCAGTAAATGTTTCATTTACTGGTAACAAGGCATTTCATCTTCCAAACACCTTCCAAACCAACACCTTCCAAAGCATTTTTTTTTTTAAATTATATATTTATATTTAATTCTATGTCTTATTCTATGTAAAGAAAAACAATACCCAATTTACTACAGTTTAAACGGAAGCCAAGTTTTGTTTACAGATTTGATCTGTATATTGTTATGTAAAGGATAATAAATAGAAAGTAATGTCAATATTATTTTAGTATTTTACTTATAGCTCAAATACTAATATATATAGTCTTATAATTTAATCATAGATATTAATTCATAGAGTGGCGATAGCATAAGCTAATTGGTCAGGCTGCGGACTGCGAAAACATGACGTCGCAGGTTCAAGCCTGGCATTCGACTATTGTCGTGAACCACTCCAGATACTAGCTGAAATGCTTTGTTGGAGGGTTAACAGGAACATTAGTAATGGTACTTAATAAATAGCATTGCAAGTATTGTTTAAAAAGGGCCAAGGGATTTGCCTCCGAATCTGGAGACTGGAATTCGATCCCCTTTATAGAAGGTAGGAACCTATAAGTGTTTTGAAACTCATGTATGAGTTTTATCGTTGGCTTTGATGCTAAGACTGCGACAGTCTCACCACCTGTCACATCCCTAACAAGCTCTGGTGAAAAGTGGATTGAAAGGACTAAAAATGTGTAAACCTGTTTGTTTGTTTATATTAATTCATGTTAACTAGCATGTATGAGGAGGCCAGGGTACTTTTTAAAAAATTCTAATGTGGTGAAATGACAATAATTCAAAATAAAATAAAATATTTTATTATAAAAAATAACATAACAACAACAGTTACATTGAATGATATAATGTCAATGAGTAAAAAAAATACTGGGTTATAAATTGTCACGACTATAAATACGTTTAAATTTATTTTAACGTTGACTATCGTAGGAATTTTAATTTTTTTGAGAATACTAAATACATTTTTCTGATTGGTGTTCATTAATGAACACTTGATTGATTTTTTTGAAGTGTTTCATATCTAGTTTCTTCCTCTCCAACAATCAAGTCATTCGTTTTTATCATTATTTCACTAGGACTTGGAGACTGACTCGTAGACAGACTCCTAAGATCAGACTCGGTTGTGTTGTCCAAACTATAAAAATCGCTTGTAGAAGGCACTCTGGCAACAGAGATGTTTGAAAAAGAATCTCTCACCTTCACGTTTGTCTTGCTTCGTCTTCGTGCTTCGACTAGGAAATAAGGCTGGGGTCGGTGCCTTCTGATCTTCTGCAGGTATTCCTCGGAAGAAAATGTTGTGGTGAAATTGTCCACAGTTGCAGGAATACATGTTTTTAGCTCTTCAGGCGAGTCTAAGTCGACCGCTTTCCCCCATTTACGATCCAAAGCACGAAATGCCACAGTGAGATGCAAATGCAGTTCCATTATTATAGGTCTTACTGGAATTTACACTGCCTGCTTCACGATTAATCGTGTTATGGTTAAAGAACATTTTTTTAGCTTATATAACGGTACATTACTTCCCCCTCCCAACGAAAGGGTTAATTAGGTTAATTTAATAGCTACTGTTATATAATTAGTCAAATGAAGTAAAATCAATTACGTGATTGCTTAAAGCCGAATCATAACAATTACAGGACAATTAGCAATTCGATCGATGTATGCATTTATTATAACTTAATCTACTCCTACCGTATAGAAATTTACATACATATGTATTTTCGAATTTGACTTCTACTCTACTTCTAGCCAAATTCTTTGATGGGATGAACTTCTGACAGAACTAAGGGGAGAAATACGTATTCCCTTTTCTTCCCATGGAAACGAATGTTCTCTTGGATCATTAAGAGACATAGCGCAGACTGTACTCGAGAGTTTCAACAAAGCTGTGTCACCGTATAATGGTCCGTGGACAGTTGGATGTATTGGCGTCTATGCTCACCTCGTGAGGGATTACAGGCGTGAGTGCTATATTGTGCTGTGCTGGTATATCAGACTGACGGTTAACCTTATAATCGATACCAGAACGCGCTTTGCTGTAGTGACGAGAGTATAACCTAACCTAACCTTCCCTGTCTAGGAATCGTCTGGATAGGTAAGGTACCACCCTCTTAATTATTGCTGCCGCCAATCAGCACACTTATGTTCCGGTTTGAAAGGTATACTGAGCCTCTATAATTCAAGGCTGTGAATTGCCGGACTTTAAGGGGTATGTGCAGTCAAAAAAGCGTAAAAGAGGTCTATTTTCAATATAATTAACAGTAATTAACTTTATTTTATAAAACTGATGATACAGAGGTTTTCATTAATGCTTTGACTTTAGCTTTCACTAAAAATAAAAATAAAATAATAATTATTTATTAAAATATCGCCATCTTGGTTAGACCCTCTTCTACGAGTAGTACTGCGCGGTGACCATCAGAACAGCCTTCTGGATCATCAGAATTAAAAAAAGAAATTAAGTCTTTAGCTAAGTAATCAATCCAGTCTTTAATTGTAATTTTTTTTTTAGAAATTCACAAAATGGCGGCTTCTCGAACTTTACACCCCGATTTTCGACCAAAAAATCATTAGTTTAAAAAAATTTGCTTAAAAAAAAAGTAATTTTTAACAAAACTTATAACTTCCATTAAAGACTAGTTTTAGTGTCAAAATGAATGAATGTCAAAGTTGGATCAAAATCCATTGAAAATTCATCCTTTTTGAGTTACAGTGGTTACCAACCTGAAAAACATAGTTTCGAGAAAAACGCTGGGCTTACAAAGCTACCACGTTGTTTAAAAGTACTGTTGTATCACCATCAATTTACATCTATTGAATTGTATGTTATGATTATTTATGACTGTCCAGCTATTTTGTGACATAGCGTGATGACATTTACTTATTATATCGGCTAGATCCCTGAAAACAGTGATGAAAGCTCCGTCTAATAATGTCGAGAGGTGTCAACGTTATTCGTACCAAAACAATTACGCTCCTATAATAGATAGCGTAATGGTATATATTTATTATAACGGCGCGACTTCTAAGTAACAGTGCGGTGAAATTCAAATCTGTCTTAAGGATTTTGCGTGCAGAGAGATAAACATACCAAAGCAGACTGTTGGTGGTGTTGGTATTGCCCATATATATTACCCCAATGAAAATGTATTCAATGTACAGATATAGTACTCTTAGAGTTTTACTGTAGTATAAACAGGTAGATAAATATGCGAATAAGTTGATCGAATTACTTAATGCCCTATAATCACTTTAATTCGAATTAAGCAATCTCATAATCGATTTTTCTTTATTTGTCTAATTCCTGCAGAAGACGAAGCAAGACAAACGTGAAGGTGAGAGATTCTTTTTCAAACATCTCTATTGCCAGAGTGCCTTCTACAAGCGATTTTTATAGTTTGGACAACACAACCGAGTCTGATCTTAGGAGTCTGTCTACGAGTCAGTCTCCGAGTCCTAGTGAAATAATGATAATTACGAATGAGTTGATTGTTGGCGGGGAAGAAACTAGAGATGAAACATTTCAAGAAAAATCAATCAAGTGTTCATCAATGAACACAAATCAAAAAATAAGATTTAGTTTCCTCAAAAAACTTAAAGTACCAGCTATAGTTAACGTTAATAATATGTTAAGACGTATTTGTAGTCGTGATAACTTGTAACCCTGCATAAATATTTTTTATACATTTATATTAAACAATGTAACATGTTATTTTTGTAAAAATAAATGTATTATATTAATTGAAACTATTGTCATTACTATTCAACATCGAGGCTTCTCATAAGGAATTACTAAAAACATAGCGACCTTTGAAGTCTGCTTGAGAAAAAACCGCCCATTTCATGAAGGGTTTGGAGTCAGTAAAGTCCGTCACGCAGTTCTATAACCCGGGCAATGAAACATCAGCATAATTCAATAAAAAAAAATATGATTGTTGTGTCCGCTTGTTCAGAAACTGTGTTCCTGCTATTTTATATTAAGATCGCAGAAACATGGCTAAATTCATACTGTTCGGCTCGGCTCATTCTTGAGAATTAGAGAGAGTAGATATCATTTGTTGCTTGTTAACATAATATGTATGAGGAAGATTTTTTTAACTGGCAAGCACGTTGGAAATTTAAATCTTTTTGAACATGAAATTAATGAATTAAACTATGAAACACTCTCGTTCTTTGAAAATAACCTTCTTTAAAGCTACAGTAGAATATTAATTAGGTAAAATGTGTAATAATTTATTTAGGTTTTAAACTTAATCAGTCACTTGCGTAGGATAAATAATAGTGCCGTTAGTAGGTGGTACCCGTGAAAATAAAGAATGTGATAATAAATGGCACGCCTCTAAATAACTGTCCTTAAGGTTCAAAAAACAAATTCATGCAACTCGTGAACAGGGACTATTTGTTTAATAACGAGGTAATTAATTGAGCTCATTTATCATAAAAAACAATACAAGCATCAATTAAACATGTGTAAAAAGTAAGGCGATTGTTGTAGTTCTCTGTGACAATTTTATTTCGCAGTATTTCGTTTACCATGAGCTGTGGTGTATGTGTTTGTGTAGAGAAAATGTTATATTACCCTTTCTTGCACTCCGACCTATAATACAAGAAGTGATGTGTTTTTTTTGTATAATAATAGTTTAATAATACATTTTTATCGCCTGGTTAACTGGGGAATTAAAAAATATAGTCATATTTTCAACAGATGACGTTTTAGAGAATGATATTATATATATTCTGTCAAAAGAGAACGAATTTAGACTGTACTGTATACAATATATTCTAGCGGGGATTCAGACACAAAGTAGTTTTTTTTAAATTTACATTACAATAGTGCACATAGCTGACGTGAAACACCGGCGTTCAAGGAAGTCTGCAGTCTGATCATAACCTTGATCGCCCCAACCATTAACTCAGATTCGATAGACCACAAATCCTCGCAAATAACACCGATTCCTACCAAGGATGATTCGCGAGGCTATCAAAATCAAAAAACAGCATAATCAAGAAGATGGCTGGCTTCTACCACCGGCTTGGGATCCAGTAATAAACAAAATTAAATGTAAAATCAAGCATACCACTGCACGACCTATACATACTGTGTGCATATTCTGCGTAGATCGGACCAAAATGAATAAACAAAAGCTGTAGGTAGCCAGAGTTAACGTCTAACACCTCAGGCCCCCCGTGACTACGGCTGCTGTAAAGCAATCGAAATGTCGGGAATATAAAAACAAAATTAAACGTGACAAAATCCGTAAGTAATAGTTTCATTTTAAATTACTAACGTTTTTAACTAATATTCAAACTCAGTAATTACTATTCAGCATTTTCGCTAACAGCTAAGCCATAATGATGTATTAATTCTGTGTAGCATATATTGGCAAGTGGCAACTATTTGTAAACTAATTATGCGATTAACCCTTCAACTGCAGCTTATTGGAAAGTAAATTAAAATTAATTGAAATTCGTTTATTAATTTGTTAAAAGGGATTACAATAATTTAACTATATTTCAAGCAAAGTTAAATAACCACTTCGTTTAAGTTAGTAACGACATGTATACACTTGATATAAATACAAATATTTACATTTTGAAGATATTTATTCAGTCGTTTTTTTTCTTTTAAAATTTTGGACCATTTATTTCAATATAGGACCTTTATTTACTAATTATTGTACGGTTTTTGCCGTTAACAGGGAAAAGCTACCGGAATTTCTTCTGAAGAGATAACAACTTTAACATCTATACAAACGTTCCTGAAATTCTTGAGAGTGTAGAAATAAATCGAACGCGGCGTCACACCGATTTAAAATTCTGAAAATAATAAAAATAATAAAAATAGGGTTTGATTATTAATTTTGACAAAATGACGATAGCACCGACATCGAAATAAAATTCCAAAATGTCTGAAAGTTACTTATTTTAAGTAACAAAGTCAAAGAATTTGATGTATAAAAGTTAGAAGCTAATACGAAAAAGAGATCTGATGAAATGACAATACTTGAAATTAAAACAATATATTTTATTAATAAAAATAACATAACAACAACAGTTACATTGAATGATATAATGTCAATGTGTTAAAAAAAATTACTGGGTTACAAATTGTCACGACTACAAATACGTTTAAATTTATTTTTAACGTTAAATATTGTAGGAAATTTAATGTTTTTGAGGATACTTAATCCCCTTTTTTGATTTATGTCTATCGATGAACGTTTGACAGATTTTTCTTTGCTTTCTTTTTGAAGTGTTTCATCTCTAGTTTCTTCCTCGCCAACAATGAACTCATTCGTAATTATCATTATTTCACTAGGACTCGGAGACTGACTCGTAGACAGACTCCTAAGATCAGACTCGGTTGTGTTGTCCAAACTATAAAAATCGCTTGTAGAAGGCACTCTGGCAATAGAGATGTTTGAAAAAGAATCTCTCACCTTCACGTTTGTCTTGCTTCGCCTTCGTGCTTCGACTCGGGAATATGGCTGAGGTCGGTGCCTTCTGATCTTCTGCAGGTATTCCTCGGAAGAAAATGTTGTCGTGAAATTGTCCACAGTTGCAGGAATACATGTTTTTAGCTCTTCAGGCGAGTCTAAGTCTACCGCTTTCCCCCATTTACGATCCAAGGCACGAAATGCCACAGTGAGATGCAAATGCAGGTCCATTATTATAGCTCTTACTAGAATTAACACTGCCTGCTTCGCGATTAATCGTGTTATGGTTAGAGAATTCTTTTTTTAACTTATATAACGGTACATTACTTCCCCCTCCCAATGAAAGGGTTAATTCGGTTAATTTAGACAATTTAATAGCTACTGTAATTTAATTAGACAAATGAAGAAAAATCAATTATGAGATTGCTTAATTCGAATTAAAGTAATTATGGGACATTAAGTAATTCGACTTAATCGCAAATTTATCTAAATGTCTATACTACAATAAAACTGAGGGACTATTTCATTAGGGTACTAGGTATACTATACTATCGATACAGGTGCCAAAAAAAAAAACAGTTTGGTTTGTCTATCTGTCTGTCGGCACGGTAAAACATGAAGACTTTACGTTACTTAGGGGTCGAGCCGTTATAATAAATATATTTTTTGGGGTATTTCTATATTTACTCATCTGGTTGGGTTGTATAAATAAATACATATATAAGTAATATTTCATAAATTATATATATAATAAAATTAAATAGATAATTAAAACCCAACCAGATGGAAGCCCCCGGCAGGGGAGACCAGACGGCCGAGGGTTAGGGAGAAAGGGAAAGAAACCGGCGGACAATGCGAGCGGTATCGAGTAGCACCGCCTTCTACATTTGAGCTCGGAGCGGTCCGTCACGGAGTCCCAGCCGCCTCAGATGTTCCGAGAGGCTGACTGGGATTAACCCATTCGCATTCATTCATAAATATATATTATTACGCGATCTATTATGCGAGTAGACGTTAATTGATGGAAATACAACAGCACCTGCAAACAACTTCAGTCGAGGGAGGTTACAGATGCATTGTCACCCGGAAGAACTACTACAAAATACCTCACAGCCTTGAATTATAGTGGCTCGGTATACCTTTCATTAGTTGCAGTACTGATTGGCGGCAGAAATAGGTAAGAGGGTGGTACTTTAACTATCCAGCCGACACCTGGGCAGCGAAGGTTAGGTTAGGTTATACTTCTAGGCGGGTAAGGTGTCTTAGGCGCTTAGTATAACTCCTAGTATTCCGCGATTGACTTCTTGGTCGACGTCATACACATAGATAACTTGTAGCGCAATGTTCCCAACAACGAGCAGTACCTGTGTGACGCACGAATTTCATCTTAAGACCAAATCGCTGGGAGACACTATTGATGTCATTGAGCGTAGCGCTTGGCTCCTCCAGCAATCCTGCCATAAGGACGAATTTTACAGCAAATCGCTGGGTAGAGATGAATTCGCCAGGTTATTACAGGTATCAAAACTTCTTCCAATGCAGCGACGAAGAGTTTCAGAGATATAAATTAAAATAAAGTCGTTTTATTTTCTTTTAAAATTATGCACCATTTATGTCATTATAGAACCTTAATTTACTAATTATTGTTTTGGTTTTTGCCGTTAACGGGGCAAAGTTACAGGAATTTCTTGTGAAGTGATAATACCTTTTATATGTACAAGCGTTTCTGCAATTCTTAAGAGGAATGTGGAAAGAAATCGACAGAAGCGTTACCACGATTTGAGATTTAAGAGACGAATTGCAATAGTTGATGATATATTTTGAATTAACTATTTTTGTAAAAAAAATTCCATTGATAACCACAGTACCGATAATGAATGAAATTGTACAAGATAGTTTCCAAACTATCTGAAAGTCAGAGAATTTGATGTATAAAAGTTGGAAGCTAATATAAAAAACAGATCGGTTTCGGATATAACGCCTCAGGATTTGCTTTTAGAATAAAGATAACAAAATATTGGATAAATCTTGACGCGTTGGAACAATTGAAATTCTCTGTTGTTATAGATGTAGCCATATAAAAAATTTTATCAATTAAAATGTAATATTATTGTTATTACAAGAAAATATTTTTTTATTGAAAGTAAAACCACCAAATTCACATTAGAATATATTTTATGATTGATAAACAACTAAAATAAGTAAAATATTTACAAAATACATCCTATTAAACATAAATACAATAGTAATATTATGCAGGCAAGTTCATTTCTACAATAAATTAATTTAAACATTTCAATGAGAAAATTAAACAAAACAATACATTAATAAAGCAAATATTATACGTAAGGCTCAAAATATTTAATAGCAGTCGTCATAGGTTTTTCGTTGATATTGTTCGTTGCGATTGGGTTTTTGACCCGCATTTTGATATCTTTAGGTTTCAGCACATTCTTATGGTTGGCACTAAGAGGTCTCAAAGACAGATAGTTCTTACTAGGTGCAAATAAAGACTTAGAACTTAGACCAGATGTTTCCAGAAAGAAATCGAAAGATCCCCTTGTTTTAGCTGCGCTTGTCTCGGAGTTATTTAAAATCAACCTAGGTTCGCATTTAACAGTGTTGTACGAGCCGCTGTTACTTCCTGATGAATTACTGGACTCTATATCGGAATTTCTTACGGATTCAGTCTCTAAATTCTCTATATTCGAAAGGAGATCAGGTTTGTTCGAAAGCTTAGCATTTTTTGACATCCCCTTGGTTATGCTGCTTTCGTTATTGTCATGAAAGTTGTCAGACTTCCCTTTATCATTATCATTTGCATGATTATGCTGATTGTCTTTTTCAGGTACAATGGTGTTTAGGTGTTCTGTTACTACGTCCGATGCCGAACCATCACTGCTTCCAGAACTTATGCGATATTCTTCAGCAACAATACTGCCGAGTTCATCGTCTATTTTAAACTCCTCAAAATCTTGCGACAAATCAAACTTGTCTATATCGTCGAAGTACTCCGCTTTCCGAGGCTCTGCGTTACTGAACTGCGTCTTTTCAGGACCATGATGGGGGCCAAATTGATGATCTAGTTCAGTTAAGTTTATTTGCTTGCCGCCAGACTTCACGCCTCTGTTGATTTCAGACAATATCGAAGATACTGTGTTTCCCATTTGAATTGAAGCGCGTGGGTCCAATTTTGGTTGCAGAGGATGCATATTAAAGGTAGCCAAGTAACCGTCAGTAGTTTTTGTAAAGGAATTATCTTCGTGAGGCTTCTCGTCTTCATCCGGAATGATTATTTCTGTAACATGTGGAAGTTTTGGAATGTCTTTATCACTGATTATATTTTGAATTCTCGGTAGAGATATAACTTTTGCGACGCTGTTTCTCTGATTGACTGCATGTATTGGGTACTGTTCGTTATGAATCTCTACCGATGGCTGTGTGAGTAGCAATTCCCGTTTACCATTGCTGACTACTGGAACATTTATCTCTGAAATGGAGCAGTAGTCCGGTTCTACATTCTTGACATTTGCTACTTGTCCCACTTTTCTCATCTTAACATCTGCAACCCGTTGATTAGCCGCAACGGCTTCAGAGTCTAACGGATCTGTCGCTAGTTTGACAGTGTTCTCAGCTTTTAATTTAGCTGATAAGTTCTTTGGCTTAGGCGGCAGCGCAGGAGGAGTACGTGGCACTTTCCTTTTGTTAAATATCTTCATCGATCCAAGACTATTATCTAATCTTCCTTCTAAAATATTATTTCTACTCTCGATGTTAGCAGCAATATTTTTTACCATAGACCCTCTTATCTTAGGGATAATCTTCTCACTGCTTGGCACCATACGTGGTACCGGTGCGGGTTTTTGTTCCGCAGATTTTGTTACAATAGGCTCATATTCATTGCTGTATATACTTTGAATCTCGTACTGAAATCCTTGAGCTGTGTTAGGGACTTCATAACTGTGCTCGGAAGCAGTCTCTAAACTGAATTTAACGATTTTATTTGCTCTTTTATCAGTTCTTGGTAGTGTGTTGCTAGTGCCATTGATTCTAATTTTGTCGTCGTATGAGATACTATTTAATGTAGAAAATTGAACACGCTTTGTTGATGATTTTGGGCTGGGTGATTCACTCGATTTAGAATTGTCATTGCTGCTATCATCCAAAGAATTCTGTAGTAAAATTTGATTCACACATTCAAGTACAGGATTGTTTTTGTAAATCTCATTAGGGGGGCTATCGTCCGCATCACTAGTGCTGGCGTACCAATTTTCATTAATTTCAGTAACTGCTATTTGTGTGGTTAAATTCCCCTCAATGTTATTATTTTTGTCGTCAAATTTTAAACTGTACTTATTGTTCATGTTATTTTTCATAATGTTTTCGCAGAGAATATCGTTCTTAGCATAAATAATTTCAGCTTTGCGAATGCCATCGACATCAGGGGTTACAAATTCGTTGTTTGAATTCAATTTATCATTAGTTAATGACACTCTTTGGTCTATACCATCAGTGTCCTGCTCTGGATCGCTGACATTGCAATACCAAGGTTTTTCATTACTTTCTTCATTAAGAACATTATTTAAGAATAGTTGTCTATTAGCCTTAATTTCGTCAGAGGCCTGTCTTTTTATACCATGTAATCGTTCCATTTTTGTTGAATATGTTTTGTCAGAATCGCTTTGAGTGCTTTCTATCTCTTTTCTGGCTGCTTCTCCAATAAGTTGATCTATTTTCATCGACGCTCGTCTAATGTCATTAGCAATTAAATTAACTGTGGAGTCGTTATCATCCTGATTTACTTGGTAACTCATACCTATGCATTCTTCTGCACTGCTACTATTATTTATTTGATTAATATAACCTTTTTGAATATTTTCGGTAAACTTTCCGTTGTTTTTCCTTCCCGAATACTTCCTTGATCTCCGAAACACATCCCGTCTAACGAAAGCTTGTTTATTTTTTATAAACGTGCCTTTACTAGCGGTACTCGCATTATTGCCCTCCTCACTAGAGCTTGTGTTGCCATAAATTACATCGCTCTTTGGAAGCTGAAAACTTTTACTTAGACGTGTGTTTTTTTGGAAAATAGAGGGAGAGTTCCTCTCACGATAACTACAACTTCTTACGAATGTATTAGGAAATCTAGAGTCTGTGCTTTCTAGACTCTGGAATTCCGGATCGGTTTCAATATTTGTTTGTTCACTCGTGAAGCCGAGTAGCTGTTGGCAATTGCTGCAATAAGACTTTCTGGCTTTAAGCTTTCCTATTTCTTCATGTTGAGATTTGATGATTTTATCTTTTTGTTGAAGAGATATTTTGATTTGCTTTTGTTCTCTAGTAAGGCGCGATTCTAGTAGGACTAGGGAGCGTAAGACGAGTGCTAGCTGATCTTGCCGCAGGCGTCTCTCTTGAGCAGCACGTTTGTCGCGGGCGGCGAGGGCTTGTCCGGCTTCGACCAGTTGGTGCCGCTGTTTCAGTACAGATTCCGACTGCTGTTGTAAGGCACTCTTAACCGCATCTAGTTCCCGCCGCAGCTCCATAGCTTCAGAACTGCTATCCATCTGAAATGAGAAATATTTTTTTTAGTTTACAATCGAGCGACTTTTATAGCATGTTAAGAGAGTTATATTTTGATATAATGGTCCACGTACATCGTAAAATAGTTAAAATACATCTAAGGTGCGTGCATTGGAATTAACGTATGTCTGACATTGCCGGTCGGGTCTTAGTGACAAAGACTTAGACTTAATACTTTTGTAAAATGAATGTGAAACGCTTGTATACGACAACGCAGGAACAAAGTCCATAACGCAGTATGCCGCTAACGAGGTCGTTGGTTGCAAAGTATATTAGATGAAATCAAAACGTACAACTAACTGTTTATTAAAATTACTTCAAAAAGGAAAAGATTACAAACATAATTATTAAAATTATCGGTTAAATATATTAAAAAAGCAGGTAGTCTGCCAAAAGTAGTAATTTCAATAAATCCTTGGAGAGATATTAAAATATTTTTTTAAATAAAATTAAAATAATATACAATAATAATCAAACTAAGCTCATGTTTACGCAAATGTTACGCGACATTTTGGGCAGGTTAGAATTATGTTAGATTGGTATGTAATAACTTTTTAGAAATAATGGGCGTGAGAAATATATATTTATTTTAATATTTCCCACGCCCCGGGTTGACTAGCAGAGAATGGCAAAAGGCATTAAGTCTGTCCCTTTGTTGTCCTTGTTACCTTGGAAACGCAATAAAGCTTAAATAAATAATAATAGTGAACCGTGGTAGCCCAGTGGTAAGAGCGCTCGTTTTAGTTTCACAGAGCGCGAGTGACCTGTTTTCGATCCCCGGTGCCGGCACCACTAAAATTGTTAATAACAATTTTAAGTGCTGTTTTTACCACATGCCTGGCGATGAAAGAAAACAACGCGAGGAAACCTACATGTCTGAGAAATAACAAAAAAAATATCGAGGAAATGTGAAGCCCGCCAACCGGCACTGGAACAACGTTGCGGGCCCTTTACGGTTCCAAAACCCTCTTAGATATTTGAAAAGGAGACCTTTGCCTAGCAGTGGGCACTTACATGCTGCTACTTTACTATTTTTTTAAAATAAATAATGAAACAATTGTCTCTCAGTACTAGTAGTAATCGAAATATAAAAATCACGATTTTTTTATTTTAAACAAAAAAGACGTGATTTATTTAACTTTCATTGATTGTTATTGCTTTTTAAAGTAAAAACGTTCATTTGTCTAGCCATTAATAGACCATGATAGCCGATTGGTTAGAGGCTCTGTCTCCTAATTTGAAAACCGTAACAAAATTCGTGCCCATATGTGGTGAGCTCGTAACAATTAATTTTTCGAAACTTATGTCCGATTTGTATCCTCGGCCTGAACACTAAGACAGCGACAGGTTCATCGGCTATCACGTAATAAGCCCTGATGTGTGACGGCATATTGAGAGTCTGGAGGCTTCTGCAACCCATTTTGTTCCATTTTCCGGAAAATAGAACGCAGGGCTTGGTTTGCTTTCCACTTAGGCGATTCTTAAGAAACTCAGGGGAACGGCATGCATTCATTCGTCGCCATTACACCACAAAAAAACATTTAAATCCTTGAAATTAGGGAAATCATAATTTTCATTTCAGCCTATCACAAGTCCACTGCTGAACATAGGCCTCCCCCAAAGATTGCTACAAAGCCACCTGCATCCATCGACTTCCCGCAACACTGCGCAGGTCGTCGCTCCATCTCGTAGGGAATCCACATACGTATGATTATTTTTGTTTGTTTTTATTACTTGATGCATTAAACTTACGCAATTAAAGTATCAATTAGCGCGACCTTTGGTCGCACGCGACGTCAGCGTTCAGTAATACGATGTTTTTGTTTACTTGTAATCACGTGCGATTTTATTGCAAATGTGTGTCAGGAAAGTTTTGAATGTCACCCAGTTTATAAACTAACGGAACACAATCTGGGGCCTTTATGCGCTGATCCACAAAATATTTCACAAAAATTCCGTGTGTCATCATTCCCCGATAAAATCATACCAGTGTTATTTTTTAACATCCAGAGACATGGTTTCGTTTATTCAGAAAATGGTAACGACTAAACAAGTTCTTGCCGAATTTCGAACGTGTAAGAGAATCTGCCAACCCAACATGGGTCTCAACATGTTGATGTCTGCCTGGCTGCGCTGAAGATATTATAGCATAGATATGCAAGTGCACTGACTCGTCTTTACCTTCCCATCTCCGATGTAACGCTTATGCGACAAGATCGGAGTAAGTTTCATATGCAGTGTTCAGAGACACGGGCCGAAACATCTTTAATTCGTGTTTATCGGTCATACATTAACTTCGGCAGCGATTCGAACCCGGACCCATCGCTCTGCAGACAGGTACACTAATCACTGAGCCACGCTGTCGTCGTACATCCCATCTTATAACGAGAGGGTCGTTGAAGTCGACTAAGCCACGCGTGGCAGAGGAATTGGCGATTGCAGTAGTCACATCTTACTTTGGGCGCCGCTGCTTGTCTCCGGTCTAGATGGGTCGTGACGGGATAGGGTGATTGATAAGGGTATTTTGTTTGGCATGAGACAAGAACCACGTACACATTGTGACATTATCGTTGACAGAGGAATTCATTTAGATTTCACAGGAGAGGATGTAACCTCTTGATTATGCATAGAGTTCACATAGGAACGACTTTCCATGAAGCTGTGTGCGTTTGCGTCCCATCCTTACTTACAGCATCCTAACTTGTGCTTTCATCGATGTTGAAAAACGATCCGAATAATATGCATAAAGACACACGCATACGTATTGTTATATAGAACAGATACTTGTTATTAGATCAATGTCATTTTCAATATAAACTGGTGCATGCGACGGTACGTCGAAGCGTTATCGCATGCCAATGACCGCTACTTCCTCGGTTCAAAGTCGACATACGTTAATTAATTGGCGTTTGATTGAACGACTTCACTATCCCATGAAATTGTTTTTAATATAACGTTACGTACCGAAAAGATATTTCTTAAAGAACAATCGCAATAATCATTTCTTGCATTTATTCGAATACTAGACATTTCAATTTATAGCGTTTAATTTTTGCTTTACAGCAATTTTAAATTAAACGCGATAAATATCAAAGTATTGGTTTCTAATAAAAATACTAGCATGTTATGTTAAAAATATTCCTGTTCACTATGCCATTCGCTTAAAATTTTATTCCAAGAAAAATTTACGGGCTTCAACCTACGACAGACATGTGCGAGACATGCATGTGCATTCAACCATTAGGCTTAGCTTCAAGAGATTCAAAATAATATAATTATACCAATAAATATTTGTAAACGAGACCATCACAATACAAATGTGCTCAAAAAGCATTGAAATGTGTTTTGCAGAAACACATGCTGGCTGGCTGGCCAGGCTGGAGATTACATGGGACAGACAATTTTTTTTTTAATAATGGAGTGACAAACGTAACGAGGTAGCAGTCCATCTGAAGGAAATGTCTTATTACATGCCAGCCCGTGCACATGTGATAAGCACGTTGTCTCCTCTGAGGATTAAGATACTATGCCTCGTAAACAGTAATTATACTGGCTCTCCATACCCTTCGAAACCGAAGTACAACAATGGTTGCACTGTTGCTTGGAGGCAGAAAAAGGCTAGGGTTTTTTTTTTATGGGAACAAACATACGAGCGAGCTTGCGGCTCATCCGATGGTAAGTGATTACCTACGCTCAAGTACATCTCCTACACCAGAGGGGCTGCAGTTACGAAGGATATTCTGGAGGGTTTGGGAGGGAGAGGAGAGAAGTCCTCCGGTTACCTCACACACCGAACGAAACAGAGCCGAAGCACGAGATACTCCTATTTCACGTCGGTATTCTGCGAGGGCGTGGTAATACCGTGGCCGAGCCGGCCCATTCGAGCAGCCACAAAAACCACCGCTTGGCTCTACCACGTAACAACCAAGTACCTACCCAGACAGCTCGTAGGCAAGAAAAGGAGTTCTTCCATCTTGTAATTGTTATGATACGCCTAGCCGTGCCAGTGAAAAGTTTTGAAACAGACAAGCCAGATCACCAGGCAAGTGATCTCTTAAGCATTTCATTGCTTTAATTTTGTTGCAAACATATATTTAAACGTACATAAAAGTATATATATGTTGTATACGGTTTTAAGTATTTTTTAATTAAAATGTTAAATATCGTTTTCTATCAGCTGATGATTACATCTCTAACTAGATTAGATTAATTAAATCACATATCACATTACATAACCATTATAAATTAAAAAATTAACTATTTCGATAAAATTATGGTTTGATCATCATTAAATCATGTTCATCATTATGTTCTTGTATAATAAATATAGATTATTACTATATTAACATATTAATACGCTTTCTATCCCATTCTTATTAAGTAATTAATTATGTTGTAATATGAATATTTTGTATATCCGATTGTACGATGTTCACAAAGAAAGTCTCGAATAGGAACTATCTCCGGGTGTATCGAAGAGCAAACAAACACATCCATCCACGCCTCTATCCAAACAGGCGCCCACGCATCCTAAAACTCGAGAAATTATCACAATAGGAGAGTGTAAAACCACGTCCATTGGTATGGTAAAAGACGTGGTATATGTATACTTAAACAGTGCATTAGTATGTGTGTCATAATACATCAATTTCATTTTTCACCAAATATATTCTCCCGGATTAGTGATGCATGTAAATATGTATCTATCAATAGTATAAAACAAAGTCCTCTTCTGTCTGTGTATTTGCTTGTAACTTCTAATTGCTTCTAATTGTAATTGAATTTCAATGCGGGTTTCACCATCATTAAGAACGTCTCGTGAGGAAGGTCCATGTGTATAACACGTCCAAATTTAATTTATATATTAGAGATCTGTCCGAGATAACAAGCACTACGTTTGTCAGATATAGGGGTAGGAAGAGATGTATACATTTGGCACGACTCAGTGTAACCACTTTTCTCCTCACCGGGACATGGATGCACACAGATTTCGAACCTCGTCACCGGATTTGCTACGTGGGAAAAGCCTTTAAAATATCACATTTTAAAGGCTTTTCCCACGGGAAGATTCTTACGCCTCACACGGCAATATTTTAAGAAATATAAGAATTTTTATTGGTGCCGACCAACTAACTTAATCTAATATTATGTAACTTCTGCTTATGAGTAAAAAAAAAACTCTCGCGTCCCAATACTAGGGTAATCAGCAGTCTAGACTTTTTCTGTAATTTCAGCCCGCTTTTCACCAAAGTTTATTTAACACAACGTTTCAATTGGTGAGCCAGTCGCGGTCTAAGTGCCCAAGCCAACGATACAAATCATACGTAAGTTTTGAAAACTTATTGGGTACTAGCCCCTTACATAGGGCATCGAAGAAGGGTCTCCTGATGCGGAGGCAGACCACCTAACAACTCGACTATCTATATCAGGCTACTTTGAGATCGTCTAGATGGACTATATGGTGCACATATTAGCAGTGAATGGTATAAATTGCTTTTAAAAAACCAGAAACATAGTTCCACTATATTCCGTAATGTAGAATTTGCTGTACATAAATAATCATGTTGTGAATTATCAAATTTATCGTTTAATAAATCGTTATCAAATTACATATTTGAGTATCCGTCACTATAAGTTTCTTCCCGTGGGTGTCGTAAGAAGCGTCAGAGAAAAGCCTTCAAAATCGCAATAGCTACCGACAGATGGCGGTATAACCAAATTTAAAATACAAGACCGATGACGGGCAGCCGGGTCTAAGGTGCGAGGTGTCTGATACTGCGATCGCTTATCCGCTTACCGAGCGTAGCGATTATGGCAAATCCTTCTTATGAGAGAGGCCTATGTCCTGCAGTGGACTATGTACAGGCTTAAGGTAAGTTCTTATTCTATGGTCACATGCTTTTTGTTATGGAACAAAACAGAAAATGTTAGGCCAGTAATAAAAACTCTGCGGTATTTATTTTCGAATTCTATAAAGGTAAATAATTAAATTAATGACAATTATTAAAAACAACGATTTTACAGACTTTTAGTGTTCCTATGCAATATCAAAATTAAACAAAGGAAACTTTCTTTGTAACTGAATTTTTTTAATCTACTGTTTAATGTACTGTCGTGTTTAAAAAAGTGTTATTTAACAAAATATCATATTTTGATGTTATTAAGAGTGACCTATTTTCTGATTTCAAAATCAATGTCAAAAATATTTTATTTTAGTAGGAAAGAATTCGCGTCACTGTCATTAAAGATGAAAGACAAAAAAACGTAAGATAACGTTTCATTATTTGGTTACAAATAAAATTTCATATACATACTCGTAATTACTGACAGTAAAACCTTTTCGAATAAACTTGGACAGACACTTGAACCTTTCTCGTGTCATAACAATAGAATTTCTATTGTTGCAACACGTCAAGAATTATGGGAGGAATTGTGATAGTCAATTTGTCATTTGCTGCGTTCAATTTCTAAAGCCAATGCATGCCAGCTTCAACATACCTGTTGTAATAACAAAATACACACGACCTACTCACAACTTGACCATCAACTTGACTTTGGACCCAAGAACTTGGCAGGCGGCCATTCAAATTTTATTTTATGTTATTCAGCTATTGTTAAACAGCTCTGGTGATTTTTTTTATTTAAGTGGTTAAGAATAACATTACAAAGTTTAGGTTAAAGATTGCTGAAATTTATTTTCATTACTAATGTTTTATTAGAGAAACTTTGTGCATTAGACGATCAAGTTGTTTGTGTTAGTAAAACGCTTCATCATATTTTAGATAGTTTTTAATAAACAATTATGTGCAACATATCTGCTAAAAAGATACTAGAAGAAGTTACAATGTACAATTGCAAAAACAATGAAATTGCATATATTATTGTTTTTGCATGCGGAATTGTGCAAATAAATTTCTTCTATCATTTTTATAATAATGGATTTCCGCAAAGTAACGCCTGATTCTATTAACATATTTGTTACCTATCGCGGCTCTATAGATACTACGCACAATGTAAATGCACATTTGCTAAATAACACCTACGACAACCATGGCCAAATAAGGATTGTGCAAATTTAAATTCTGTCATGAACACGGAATTGCCAGAAGCACATTTGTTAGGCAGCAGGGTACGCCACATGTGTAGGTAAGGTTGGCGAAAAAGGTTTTCCCTGTACATCGTATGGATGTATAAGATTTATACCATCAGAAAAATACTTTGATATCCTATCGGGTATAATAAGAATAAAATTACTAATTGTTGCAAAGCATCAAGAATTAGTGAATAAAATACCGTTAGATCTGTTTTATGTTACTCTGTGTATCTGGCCACGCTTTCTTTTCCTTATCTTGGACCTTGAATGTTCATCAGGCGAGACGACGCGGACGAGTTTTGCTTACATGCATAATTCGCAAACACACGACGCCAGGGTAAATAATATACATTGACCCTTTTCCGTAAATTACAATTACGTACGTTTATTTGCTACAGATTACACATCGACCTGCAATAAATACTCGCTTTATAAAGGCGTTACGTTACGTTATTCTTAAATTGTATAGCTAAAAAAAGATAACTCTCGAGTTTTTTTTTTAGCAATTAATGGTAAGTAAATTCGGAAACAAATAATGTTATCCTTCCTTTTGAATAAAACATGATGGTATTTACACCAGCTACGTCAAATGTATTTTTCTTTTTTAAGCTTCAATTTAAAGCATCATTGACACTGACGACATAATTATTTACATAACAGGCGAACAGCATAAAACATCTATCCTCTTAAACCAAAGGTATTCGCTTAAAACTTCTAATCTGCTTAGTGAATTTTAATGCGGTTTTCACAGACATTTAGATCATTTAATGAAGAAGGTTTACATGTACTGGATATCACATTCACATTTAATTAATTCATTTCCGTACGAAGCCAGTGCGGATTGTATACAATGTAACATACAAACCAACAAAATTTTATAACTGTAAAAACTTTTTTACATATTTAATAAGTAGTATTTCTTTACTTATATATAATTTTTACATAAACTCGAAATAAACATTACCCTCCTTCTGAGGCAGGCATAAACATT
Source organism: Bhutanitis thaidina (assembly GCA_029286595.1). Taxonomy (NCBI): domain Eukaryota; kingdom Metazoa; phylum Arthropoda; class Insecta; order Lepidoptera; family Papilionidae; genus Bhutanitis; species Bhutanitis thaidina. Next base: position 3,344,531 of record JAGSMS010000029.1, on the reverse strand, counting down.
TATTTTTCAATTGTTTAAAACAGTTAACAAACATAATTTAACCTTGCGATTGTTGTCACTTCATCGTATTCCATACCCTGAAGACGCCTTTAGGTGTAAGGTCGGTTAGGTATATAAATAAATAAAATGTGTTGTGAAACTAGTACAAGGTATAATAATAATTCTCACAAAATATAGTTATTGTTATTATTTCAAGAATCTAATAAAAATTAAATCAAAAAAAGTTACGCCCAACGTGGGGCTCGAACCCACGACCCTGAGATTAAGAGTCTCATGCTCTACCGACTGAGCTAGCCGGGCTTGTATTGATGAAGTCGAAAAAGCCGTACAGTTCTTTACAGCCCAGCCAACGGAGAAGATTAACTAGCGATTAAATATCACGTGGTACTTTGTTCCACGCGATGGTTTCCCGAACATATATTATTAATAGGAAGCGCCTCGCACCGCCGACGCACGGGTAGCTTACTACTCGTATTTTACAACTGATTATAGGAACAAAGAAGCTTTTTTATTAGGTCGTATAATAATTTAGAATTGTACACTTTGTTTAACAAACAGACGGACTATTTCATATTAAAATAGATTAAAATGATTGGTCATATATCAATTAGTTGATACCCCTAAATCCTCGAAGATGAAATTAAATGGCAGACGCAATGGTCATCACCACCCATTCGTATAGAAACCAAAATCATTAGGTTTAATTTGTCTGAGACAAAAATCTACCTTATTGCTTTATTAAGTAAAAAATTGAGACTGGACTTTCGGAGGATCGTTCGTTACCGAGACACATAATTATATTATATCGTTTTGATACTTACAAATCGGTAAAACGGAAATTTACTTAATTAAAAAAAATCTTTCTTCACGAATTCCCCTACAGTTGCCTCTTTATTTTATCGGAACCGGTCCATGTCAGTTGCGAAAGCTGAGCCCAAGGTTGATAGCTTTCTTTATAACCGATTTTTGGATGTAAGTGACAGACGGAAATATAAATGAGTCGTAGTTATCTTAATTAGTATTATAACACATTCGACAATATTGACTATGGATTAACGGATTCGCCTTTAAGAGAAACCTCTTTTCCTTATAATGTCACCAGATGGCGACCTCGACGGACCCCAATCTCTTAGACGCTCGCAACAGATCTCCAATGTCAGCTTTTGCCAAGAAAGGCCTGTCCAGCAGTGGACTTGGAAAGACTGGTGCTGACAATGAATTTGAAAATGAAATAAAATATTTCATTATTTCGAGCTGCCTGTAGATTAAAAACTAACGGCGGGTGGCAGTGGCAGTTGTTATACTTGACTGGCAACCGCAGCAGTATGCTGCTGCGTGTCTTTTCACGTCTACGTGTGTACTGACTTCCCGTAGCGTATGGAAGGCCTTAGTTGAAACCCAATACCTTAACGGCATGTGACGTAGGATGATTAAAAAATTTACTTACGACACCACTACACGGTTAATGATTAAGATCTTCAAAATATATTATTTGAATTATCACAGGAGGAAAACGACAGAAAAAACATTATTTATGCTTCAATTGTAGCCTTATTTGAACATTACTAGCCTAGTTAGCACTGAAGTGCTAAACGTTTGAGTTGTGTTATATGACACATACAATGACCGTGACTGGACAACGAGATGTCAAATACCATATATAAAATATCAACAGTGTTCCGTACACTAGGTTAAAAATAAAATTTAGAATCTATTTACACATATTATTTAAAAAAAAATCAAATTGCATCATTATGTGCAAACTATTCCCACAAGTTGACTTTTACAGGCCGATAAAGTAAAGGAAGTAAATATTTACGGAAGATTTATCCCACCCACAGTGAGGACAATGTCGGTAACCTCACAGACAGTAGCTGTTTCCTTCCTCTAGTCTGTGGGATTTGATTTCGGCCAACTTGTTAGAATTTTTCTCAATCAGTCAATACGTGATATAAATAAACAAACAACCTTCCCGTGGGTCGTCAGAGCCTGCTGGTCACTCGTTTTCATTGAATATGATCGATTCGCAGTGTTTGTTTTTTTTAAAGAACTTATTTAATTAAATAACTGTTTTTGAGATTGGCGACTGGTCAACGTTTACGTTACGGTCTGTAAAACGCGGCCATTTACGTTTTCGACACGAAGATTCTAAAGAGGAACATTAACCTCCTTTTACTGCGAAACATCCATATACGCACCGAATAGATTTAATTTAAATTCGATTGTTGTTTCAATTAAGATACAATTTAAAAGATTATTTCAAAGATTACGCAGACATTTGTGATAAAAAAAATAAGCGAAACAGTTTTAGGGTCACATTCGATGGTAAGAAAAAAAGTTTCTCAAAATAGCCATGAAAAAAATTGATAAAATAAGACCGTCACGGTTGTAACATTACGTTTAAAAATATGTATTAATTTCAATAAAAAAAATATCGAAGGTGTCGATTACCTTAACTTTTTTTTACAGCAAAAGGCACAAATGAAGTAACAACTATCGACCTATTATTATATTACCGACCGTTCTAAGACTGTACCGGCCATTTACTATTAACTCATGTCGTGTTGTTACAATAGATATTCTAATGTTGTGAAACGCCATGGGATACCCTACACCATGGGAAGTCCGAAACAGAACGTAGGCCAAAGAATCGTCTCAAGGCAAATTGACATTCTAACAAGTCTGGCCATAAATAATAATGTTTCACATTTAAGAAGCAATTTTTTATGAATTCAAATTAGGAATGCGTTTATTACTATTCATTATTATTATTATACATTTTTGCGATTGTTAAATTGCTATCTAATATGTTATGGACATATACATATAGATTAACGCTACACGCGTTAAAGGAAACATTGCAGTAATTACTTTTGAAGTGAATATGGAGCCGCTACAACTTGTAAGACGCTCTCCACAAAGAAACGTATGTTTTACAACAACAACTCCTTTGTCCTAAACCATAAAAGATCGATGAAAAAATTACTATCGTGTGAAATGAAGATTACCGCTAGGACGTCATTTTGGTGCGAACTATTAAACATGAGTCTCGTGATTTTTAATTGCATGCGGAACCCAAATATCGCTAAGAAATCACGTCGCGACTATTTCGATCTCCGAACGGAGAAGTTGTTGACGGTATGGCCGTGACCAGTTCTTTAGATACGTCCACATGACTCAACAACCTGACGACATTATACGGAACGATCAGACGCTACGTGTCCCCTGCCGAGGTCGAACAGATCTGTACGTATTGGCATGTCGGAACTTTCTCAATGAAATGACCAGTAGAAACGAATATGATAATCTTTAGCCGTGTAGTGGCGCGGTGACAAACACATTACATAGTGCTTCGTTAAATTCTTTGGAGTGTCGTAACAGTTGACTTGGGTTTAGTTTTATAATTTCTAGAAAATTCTAGATCGAAATTACACAAACCCCGCAGCGTCTAAGGTGAAAAGCGTCTGGTGATGCACTTGCAACCACTATTCCGGGTGTCAAGCATGGTGATTAAAGCACAGGAAAATCCTTTCTTTTCAGGAGATACATTGCACCCAGCAGCAGACACATTGTCCATGATTATTAATATGAGTTTTATACATTTTACTTTTGACTTCTTTTCTGTCTAGGAGTCGTACACTACAGTCTACACTCTTACCCATTTGTGACGCTAAACAGCAATCCAACTACTGTTGTGTTGTGCTTTTCAAAAGTATTGGGAGCCATTATAATTATGGGCTATGTATGAGGGATATATCTTGGTCCTCAGGGGGGCAACGTCTAACTGAACTTATTCGAATGAGGTTGTTTGCAGGTGACCATCGGCTGCATCTCATTCCAATAAAAAAAAATGGAAATGTAAAGAAATCAGGTTAAGAAACAAGAAGATTATTAGTTTTGTTGCGAAATTTGCCCGGGCAATTACGATATCGGATCAAGAGTATATTCACAATACACAGATCTTTAGATAAAAAAAAGGAACACTCGGTGAAGTATGTATCTATATATGAAATAAAATAGCTATATATTATCGATGTACAAAAAAATTTAATATAATTTTTCAGAACCGACTAATTGTGTATTGCTTAAGCTAAGAACCCTTGTACTGTACAGTGCACACGACTGCTGCTTTTGGTAAACCACGGGGGAAAAGGAACTTAGTTTTGATTATATTTATAATTCATTCCAACGTAAAGCTGCTTGCATATAATACCGCTGAGAATCTTAGTGGCTTCAGGAGCGCGAACTCATGGCGGCTATTTAACAGGCTCTGCTTGCTTAGCGACGCAAAATTGCTCGCGTGTCTACCGCTGAAGCTGTAAAGGCCACCGGGCCAACGGTATATCTACCGTGGGGGTTCTATTCGGTCCGGCATCTTCAATGCTGATCCCGACACAACTTTGCGCCACGTCAAACTAAAAAAAAAAGCGACGCAAACTTTAAAAAATAAAAGACGAAACCGAAGCAACGAGGTTGCGTGACTTCGTAACGGTGACGTGTAACAATAAATACAAGCCGAAGCGAATATTACCCACAAAAATATCACGCTTTCCTCATTGTTTTCACTCCGGAGATTTTCTTACGGTAAAGTGAACCAAAATCTTTTCTTCCATAGTTGTTATTATATATTTGATAATATAAAATAAAATAATATACAGAATGTATATGTAATGTAATGTCAATCTTTAAAACCGCCTGAAAAAAAAACATGGAAAAGAAAATCGATAAAAAGCATTTAGATTAATTAAACAATAAATAAAACTACCTGCCCGAACCTATGTAATATAAAAAGTACTAAAGGCGAATAGAATAAATATTTCCTAAACTTATTGTATCGTCTCAATATTTCAATAGGTTCGTTTGTACTAAGTCCTCGCGAACAACGTCACCGACATACAACTTACACAATTTAAACGGCCAATTTAAATTGAAATTTAGCAATACAATAATTTAACAGAATTATCATATAAGAAAATTAAATGTTTGAATTATAATTAATATAAATCAATAAATTGATTTACTTTTCAGCACATAGGCCTTCCCCAAATGCCACAGAGGTAAAAACCGCCTGTTTACACTATATCTGTCAAAATTCTATTATTAGATTCCGTAGACACCTTGAAGCCGCGGAATTTTGTCATCATAACAAGAAAATTGTTATTTACGGAAATTACATCACAGACATGCCATTTAAAAAAAAAAAAGTAAATTCATGTTTTATATTCCCTTTATTTTAGAATTTAAATCATTTTTCGCTATAAGAAGCTGTAATAAACGTACGAACTGACTGGATAAAGGTCCAGATTGTCTGTCTATGGGTTAACGGTTACTTGTCGACCTCCGTAACCTTAAAACGATTATTACAATTACTAATTATTATAAACAAAACTACAGAGAGCTTTAAATATATCGTATCCTTAACCGAACTCCAAATTTATTTTTAAGCGAAAAATAAGAATACAATTGAACATTGAGTTGTAACCTAAACGGTCGTGTGCGATTGCTATTGTGACCTAACAACCCATCAAATACTTTGAACATTTTGCGTAACAAGCTATGCGAAAATCAATCTTATCCATATATAATAAAGTCCATTGTGTCATACTGGCGTCACTTAACTATAAGTTCATTACTACGCGCCAGTTCACAGGCCAGTGAAAGCACAATTAATAATTTTGTCGGTCAGTGAAAACAAAATCGGACGACAAGGCGCTTTTTAAGCGATTAGGGTACTCACACACCAGTGTACACATATTATAAACGCGTGTGAAGGAATACATACTGTTTTTTTATTGGATTGGGATGAAAAGCGAGCTAACAGTACACCTGATGGTCAGAGGCTACTGTAGCAAATCTGCAAACAACTGCTTTCGAAGAAAGTTACAGATGCGTTGTCACCACTGAGTACTATGATGACATGTCTCACAGACCGTAGGTACACTTAACTTGCGGGCTTTCTGCTCATCTTTCCCTCGCGTAAAACTAAAAAAAAAAATTTTTTTCAAACCGGAATATAACAGTGATTGCACTGCTGTTTGGCGGTAGAAATGAGTAAGAGTATGGTACCTAACCGAGTCCTAGGTATTGAAGGAATATACCACCTGTTAAGAATGTTTTACTCCTTCATGTCGATGAAAGATATCGATGATACATAACAATATTTATAAACGTAATAGCATGTGATTCCGTGTCTTGGCAGGATAAGAACCTGCCATTGCCCTTTCCTGCCTTGGATGTTAAAAAAGGCTGCTCCGGGAGAAACCGCCGACAAGGTTCCTAAAGCCCATTCAGCTTCGTGCCAAATGGACATCCGTAATCTCTCTCTAATTCTATTGGCCGCAGGCGTGAAGGCATCTCTTTAGAGATAAAATGTGTGTATACTGTATTCTTTCAGTGTATCAGTTCAGAAATCCTATCGCATATACATACCTAATTATAAAAAGTTTAAGTTATAAAATGAACGATAACATAATTTTTACCGCCCCTAAGCGTCCTCTTCAGCGATGTTTTATTGTACTATAGATAGAATTTCGATGCGATGTATTAGCGTCTTATGTATGTGAAAAGTGAGGCTAGTTAGGTAACACTTTTAGTTCACGCCTACAAAACTTATTTAATTAAAATTTTAATGCGACTGATTTACCACTCCAAAGCCTTTGCTGATTTATAAATTAGTAGATAACGCATTGAGATTGCAAATCGGTTAATTTTCTTTTTAGATGAGCATAAAATTACAATAAATAACAATAGAAATACGAATATTTCAATCATTAAAAAAAAAAGAATAATTGTCCAGTTCTACAATATTTATTACCTGTTTTTGTGGACGTTATCACAAAAACCTAATTGATATTCGTAAATCAAAAAGCAACCTTCGTTCTGGTTCACGTTATACACGGTCGCGATGGATCCCACAGGGTAGTTACTTTTATAGACGTTGCCCATCCAATTACATAATAAGTAATGTGTTCATGTGTATATTACTTAAACATTTTATTTAGCTCAGTTTGGCTACATAATTAAATTCTCTTAAGGTATTAACTAAGTATAAAACACTGGTCGATTCCCATTCGATTAGCTAAAATTTATTTCATATTCGTACTGCGCAGTTAGTCATGAAATATTTAGTTAATGCAGAACTTCATTTGTCTAGCCCTAGAACAAAACATCTTAATGGAAATGAACATTTCCATCAACACATAAACATGTATACACAGCGATCACTTGAGCGCTTGTGAGAACTGCGGCAAAATTACTTTAGAGACAAAAGGACTTCCAGTTTAAAATTTTAACATATTTGGATCACAACACACTGATACAGATTTTTGCTCCTTCGTTGTAAAACTAAACATAATTGCAAATATAACAACTGGTTGGCAACATAAATTCGTCAAGGTGATCAGGTTCTGCGGAACAATCGGCTCACTCCGCGGTTCGATACAGTTCCTCGTTAATAATACTCAAACGCCGCAAAGGTTAAACGGTGATATATCCTCTCGATGTCGGTAAAAGGAAAATGTACAAAGCCTTTTGGTCGAGGTCATTTTTCGGACACTGGCAACGACACAGACGTGCTTGTAATGTCGTTAGAGAAATGAAGGTACGAATAATTGAACGTGAGGATACAGTGAAGTGATTTCATTATAGACCATTAAAATGTTTACCTTTAATCGTATACCACTGGTAGAAATATTTCAATTGATAATAATTTACAATTAACAATCTTAGCCCGGTACAGAATTTATCGAACTTTTGAAGATGTTATTGAATATGAAAAAGTAGTAGTTTATGATGAATACAACTCACGTCCATCTGGATGATTTCAACCACTGCAATGATTTTCTCTTAAAAATCCAAAGTCAAGTCATTACGACAAATTAAATAATCAGAAAAATACATTAAAAAAATGAAATAAACTTCTTAAAAAAAAATCTTAATTTGATAAAAATGACTATGAATAAAAGTTATAAAAAGAGAGCGCAACAGAAATACTATAAATCGGATTCGTAATTTTTTTATTTTAAGTTTTAATGATATTTTTAAATTGCCGTAGGACAAAAAACTTAACACGCCATAATGATGAAGCGTGCGATGTTAGGGCCCACTGTATCAATTGATGAAGGTCAGATGTTTCTGTGTCAAGAAGCGAAAGAAAGTAGGTAGGGAAGGGCTCGATGAATGCCGCCAACGGTTTGTTGGCTCTCGTTGTTTGTTAGCACTATGTCGCTTTGTCATGGTAATGTATTATGAATGGTATAGGCACAGAGGCGAATTATGTGATAATTCGTTTGTGCATAAGCCGGATGTTGTGTAAGCCGGAAATGATGCCCTTTAAATTTAATGTCTCGCAGTCAATCAGATTTCTTACGTAGGTTACCTCTACACACAGTAGCGTTTATTACTGTTTCCTTAGGTAAGGTGATAAATCCTTATTACAAAATATAAAACCAAGTCGCAATCCGCGTTTATCTGAGTATTCGCATAATAACTTATTTTAGTGCATGCGTTTCAGTGTAATGAGGCGATTCACTATTATTGTTGTATCTTATATTTTGTATTGACAAAATAATACTCATTTGAAATGAAACTATTATTTACGGTTTTTTATTGCTTTATATTTGTTTTTATATTATTATTATTGTATTGTACTCAGTGTTGGAAAACCTAATAAAAAAAATCTTCTTCTTTCTGTATCAGCCTGTGACAGTCCAATGGTGGACCAGTCTTTCCACATCATCAAACGCTTACGGTAAGCGGAGTGTCGGCAACCTCGCACTAGAGATTATGCTCCCCACCACTTGTCTGTGGGATTTGGTATCGAATGAATTTTCCGCCGTCATTCAGGCACCAGGGCCTTGTTAGTCAGCAGGATGCACTGCTTGGCGGTGAAGTTGACATTTGGAGAAAAATATTGTATAAATTGAGGTGTAAGGGGGAACCTTACACCTTCCACTCCTGTATCCTGTCGAACTCCTAAATTGTTCAATGTGTAATATTACAGAGTAGTATAAAACAGAAACTAAGTTGAAAGTTATAGGCACATGACAATTAACGCGTACCCTAAGTAAACCAATACCACAAGGCATAGTATTTCGAAAATATTATGAATGTCATTTTGGTCACGTTCGAAAACTGAGGTCAAACATTTGAACTAATAATTCGTTCGCTTAAACAAACATGGTGACCAACTTTCTCGTGTGCAGATTTCGCGAGTGTATATCAATAGTGTCGGGAGAGAATTTTATTGATGACTCACGAATCTCGATCAACCTTGGAAAGCGAGATCGATGTCGATTAATGACATTGCTCTGATTTCATTACGCTAAGTTAATGATAGTGTATGAAAACGTTTTGAAATACAGGGAAAGTCGTGGGTGAAAGTACCATACGGAATATCAATACATAATATAGAATTTATTAATATAATAAAGAATATTGTACACGGTACAAGATCACAATGATGATTATCCTATGCTCAACAAGTAGAATTGATGATAGGAAACGACGGTTTCTTCGCGTAATAAAGTAAAAAAACAGCCTATGAGTAAATGCCTCTGTTCATATATGAAAAATTTTGGCACTACTGCTGTGTGGATTGGTGACCTTCAGGTGTCCTTGAAATAATTTTTTATAGTTTCTCAGCGATGTTTTCCTGTACAAATTTAGCACTTAAAATTGCAATTAACAATTTTAGTGTTACCGGCCCTGGTCAATTTCTTGCTAGCCTTTGATCTACACGTATCGCACAAATGAGCAGCGAATTCCTTAGTTACGCTTCACGACCATTATCGACCAGTGCTTTATCGACCATTCTCAAAAGCAGGCCTAGGTGTCGGATATGACGCAGGCGAGCGCTAAGAATGCAAGTGGAGAGATCGAAACTGTCCCTAAGGCCCTAAAGGCCCTCGCTTTAAAACTGATCGCGGCCTAGTCACCTTATACATTATCTTCAAATGAGGCCCAGGCATCGGATACGATGGTAATTCTTGTTTATTTTAAAAGTAATATTACATATATTATTATTTCTGGTTTAGTTAGTATCTGGTTTCATAGTAATCGCCCTCTTAGTACTTTTGCCGGCCAAACCAACCCGAGGTCTTTTCATTGTTAGTTTATTTTATTCTGTTTTTGATATTTACTGGCTATTAAAGCATCGCGTTCCTGTTCTCGATGATTTAAAAAATCATGAAATACATTAGTCGATGTTTTCTAATGTATATATTCACGCCTTGTTCCCAACGGGGTGGGCAGAGACAATCTTCTTCTACTAGCTACGGTCCTGACATACGTCTTTCGCTTCTTCCACTTTCATCAATCTTCGCATGCATGCTCGTTGGTTTAGAGTACTCTTGACCTGACCTTTTTCAGAACGTCTCTGATTTGATCGTGGAATGTTCGTCTAGGTCTTCCTCTCCCGACTCTACACTCGCCTCATGTATGTTTACTAATACTATAGCATAATCTAGACAATTTTAAATATTTTACCAATTTTTAATTAATATCGTTCCGGATAAACTGGACAGATGGAGAATACATCACCATCACTTCAAAAGTTATAGTTCTGGATTTCAAATGTTTCGTTGTTTCCTAATTTCTTCCTACGAGTAAATACCAAAACGAACATATCATATCATCATCATTTTGTACGTGCTAGAAGCCAAGCGGGAGCTTTTGCTGCTGTTCGAATGGACCGGCTCGACCGGGGTGAAGTAGAGGCACCTTGTGCTTCTGCGTTTCGTTCGGTGAGTGAGGTAACCGGAGGCCCATAGGTACTGCATTAATCACATTTTACGGTGTACTTAATAATGAAACAACAAGTAATAAAGGTCTTTTGAATGAATAAAAATGCAGATTATATAAGAATCGAGTACATGTCCTACATTGAGAGAACTAATAAATCTGTTTTTATATAACATTGACGACGACGTAATTTTCACCGATTTCACCCAGTGCGCAGGACACATTGCAGTGCCGTATCCGCCTAAACGCACGCTAATTTGTAATCATTACCCAAAACATAATAAATATGTTACGACTATAGAAAGGGAGGTATATACTATTGCTTTCCCACGTGTTGAATTCTGCTAGCAATCAAACGAGGCTCTGGCAACCGAACGATGACCACATATACATACGAGTTGCCGAACCCATGTACCTCAGACTATTGTTGGAGAGCAGCATCACTAGTGCTCCCCAACCCGCTTGCCCAGCGTGGTAAGTATCAACGAACCTTCCAAGAAATTAAAGCCGGCCTTTGCTTGCGCTTTTTGGGTGAACATATGCATCATAGATTCTCTCAGCACATCTATATATATATGGAAAGGACAATTAAGCTTAGCACTCGCGCATGCCAACTAAAGGGGTGAACAGAGATTACTGATTTCCATTTGGCACGACTCGGCGTAGTCAAACGGACTACCGCGATCTATTTTTCGTCTACCCGGTATACAGAAAGTGGAGGAGCTCGTCTTGTCGTAATATTAACAACATTTGTCACTGTCGGATTGGCGAACGCTGTACCTGACACCATCTTAGATGCTGCAACCCTGTTATCTCTGTCTGCTTTATTTTTGATCTGGTACTTTTCGAGATGGTTCTGGTTATTCCACCATCTGTCGGTTAGCCATTACGATTTTCTAGGCTTTTCCCTTAGTCGCTTGTAATAACATCCAAGTGACTACTGAGCACCAAAAACTAACTAATTTTCCAATCAGGTTGAGATTGATTATTTCGCTGAAATCCATATTTCGAATCGATAGTCTGGGCTGCTAGATCAAATGTGGTGTGCGAGTTGCTGCCCAATATTCCAAAGGGGAGGTGGATGTATGACCAGACTGACAAGACATAGCCCGTCTTCATCTTTCCGATGCTTCTGCAGTAATATCGGTAATAGGATAGTGTCAGAATCGAATGCACATATCGGCCGTACGTGGGATACGAACTGTGCGACCACTGCCGTGCACTAAATGTTCGCATAGTTGCGGAATGATCATGCCACGAGTAACGGTAATGTAACGCTAACTCGTGGATCGGCGTTGTAAACGTTTCGCATTAACCTGACATTTTATAAGCGAAGCGGTCGCCGCGGGGAGCCGCCTGACTTATACCAGATTAGACGAATGCTATACGATCGTTTAGCTCTTATTGTAGACAGGCCATTAAACCGCGTTAAACGAAATGTCGTAAGCCGTGGTCCCGCTTCCTTGTCTCTCTTGTTGGTCGCCACTAGACGTGGTCTATTTTTTTTTATTATTATTACAACTTTCGCTGCAGTTAGTTCGTGCCTTTATGATATATTTAGTTGTGTAATGTGAAGTAATTCCGTCATTGTCATGTCAAAAGAAGCGTCGATATGACAAGGATGATGATATATTCAAGTTGTTTATTTAAGAGATAACTGTATTATTAAAAATGACAACTAGTTTATATGTGGATTATAGGGCAACACTTGCGGTTCTATGTTTTAGATTTATTGAGCTATGGTGCATTTAAAAAGTTAGTGTTATAATCGTTAAATACCAGTGATATTGCGAACAACCCACATGAGCCAAACTAGAAACGTGGGATGTGTTAAAGGCAACGTAATAAATAAATCAATAGTGGAAGGGAGTTCTGAGGAGTACGAATCCCGATAGGGAAACATTCTAAACAAAAAAAAAAAGAATTCAATATTACATGTAAAGGTGTTAAAAAAAAAAAAACAATAATGCATTCACCGCGGCGCCGTTGCATAGGAATGTTAATTAAATCTAGTAAGTCGTGGTTGTCGATGCAAAAAACCTAAAGGTCAAACAGGCAAGCGGCACGCGCTCCGCCGTCCGTTCAACGGAATACACGGATAATAGGGAGGGGGTTAGCTTTTTGCGTCAAGGGAAAAACGCGAACGCGTGGCATTTGAGGCATATAGCGAATCGATCGTTGCTAAGCGACAGAAGTGCAACATAAAACGTTCGCGTGGCTTTGGCGAACGTACGACTGATCGTTAGTTGTTAGAAACTTATGTGAACTATTGTACCGTAACCCTACTAATTACAGTATGTGTGTTGCTGAGTTTTTCAACAAAAACATACGTATAGAATTGGAATGAAAGTACTATTCACGAATTTTACAGACCTCAAGATATTGTGTGCACTTTCTGCAAAGATCGGGCTAAAAATTCAAAATAAATTATAATCGTCTAACACCCGGCCCTCCCCTTGACCTCTCTGGTGCTGCAAAGCAAAATTAAACGCGACAAAATCGGTAAATAATACTTTCATTTCAAACTACACGTGTTCGAGTTTACAAGACATTATTAATCCTCTTCAAATCTTTCGAATAACGTGGTCTGATTATTAAACCCAAAGACATCTTGTAAACACAAGGGTCTTATTTTCTATGCGTAATGAAAGGACAAAGAAATGTTAAGTTAAAATTTTCGGAATATATTATTCCGTCAAGTACTACTGCATAGTTAAAGAATTTGAGTGTGCATATCGTATTTAGCTACGTTGTTTTGTTTTAATTGTGCGCGAAGTTCGTTCCACTTCTGCTAACAGCCAGCGAACCTTTTATCAGGAAATTAAAACGATAAGATAGGGAACGTTACACACAAAATGCTTAACTGTCTCCGGCTCTCCGGGTATTATGTCTATATACAATTATTTTAAATCGAGTATTCGAAAGTGTTTTTTTTTTACATTTAAACTATTTGTTGCTGGACAGTGATACGTAAAACACTTAATTTACACTAAGTGTAGTAATATATCGTTACTGTGGAGTTAAAAATGCTTTATTGATTACAAAAGTAACGTTAATATCTCTTATCGGCACATTTCCTTACAATCCTTATCGCACGATTGACGACCTTGGGTTACAGAAACAAAAAAACAGTAACTTATATTATGTCGATACGTGACTTGCATAGATAAAGCATTATTACGATATTCATTTCCGTGGGGGCTTTTGTGTTTGGCGCTCTCTTTAAGTTTCATAATGCGAATGTCCCGAGTGGGGATCCCGTTGCCGTTAACACTGAAATCATTAATTCAAATTATAAGCGCTGAATCAAGTGATTGTAGATGCAGGGGCAGAGACACGGCCCACATCACCCATACCGATGGTAACCTAAGCCGAGGTGTCGCACCTCCTTACGAAGGGCATCTGGGTTGCTGGAGCCTCCCTCTAGTTGACGCAAATCTTTCTTTAACAGGGGTCAGAGCATAGCAGAGCAAACGACGAGCGTCGCACCAAAAAAAGAAAAAAATCACGGACCACATGCAGAGTGGAAAACCAATAATAGTGTTTTACACAAATATTGGCTTCGGCTAGGATTCGAAACCAGGGTCCGTGGCTCGGGGATCAGGTACACTAACCACTAAGTCGAAGTCAGTAAGAAACTACCATAACATTTAAATGCGAAACAAAAGGATAATTTCAGTTATATTATCCTACCACGCGTTGGAATTCGCTAACACTAGCTTCACCCGTAAACAAAGTATCCTATATAAATCTTTAAGTTTCTAATCTATTATTTCACAACGTGCAAGTTTCTTAAAATTTTGGCTAAACGTTAAACAGATCTCTTTTTAACATTAAAATTAAATAAGACTTCATGGTTTCTAGCCCACGTTTACAATGAAATTACTTCACAATGGTTTGCTAACAAAAATAGATATTTCACAGAAACTCCACATAATGTCAAATATCTGTCTTTATTCGGCAAAGCCGTCCTCAGATCTTATATATAGAAAATTAAAGTTTGTTTGTTTGGTCTTCTGCGCTGTATGTTCAACACATACAGAAATGTTTAGAATATATATTTTTATAATGTTTTAGCCTCTGCGATGCGTGGCAAGGTTCAGCAATAAATAAAATAAGGCCGGTTTTGCTAACAAAAAATAGATATTTCACAGAAACTCCACATAATGTCAAATATCTGTCTTTATTCGGCAAAGCCGTCCTCAGATCTTATATATAGAAAATTAAAGTTTGTTTGTTTGGTCTTCTGCGCTGTATGTTCAACACATACAGAAATGTTTAGAATATATATTTTTATAATGTTTTAGCCTCTGCGATGCGTGGCAAGGTTCAGCAATAAATAAAATAAGGCCGGTTTTGCTAACAAAAAATAGATATTTCACAGAAACTCCACATAATGTCAAATATCTGTCTTTATTCGGCAAAGCCGTCCTCAGATCTTATATATAGAAAATTAAAGTTTGTTTGTTTGGTCTTCTACGCTGTATGTTCAACACATACAGAAATGTTTAGAATATATATTTTTATAATGTTTTAGCCTCTGCGATGCGTGGCAAGGTTCAGCAATAAATAAAAATAAGGCCGGTTTTGCTAACAAAAATAGATATTTCACAGAAACTCCACATAATGTCAAATATCTGTCTTTATTCGGCAAAGCCGTCCTCAGATCTTATATATAGAAAATTAAAGTTTGTTTGTTTGGTCTTCTACGCTGTATGTTCAACACATACAGAAATGTTTAGAATATATATTTTTATAATGTTTTAGCCTCTGCGATGCGTGGCAAGGTTCAGCAATAAATAAAAATAAGGCCGGTTTTGCTAACAAAAATAGATATTTCACAGAAACTCCACATAATGTCAAATATCTGTCTTTATTCGGCAAAGCCGTCCTCAGATCTTATATATAGAAAATTAAAGTTTGTTTGTTTGGTCTTCTGCGCTGTATGTTCAACACATACAGAAATGTTTAGAATATATATTTTTATAATGTTTTAGCCTCTGCGATGCGTGGCAAGGTTCAGCAATAAATAAAAATAAGGCCGGTTTTGCTAACAAAAAATAGATATTTCACAGAAACTCCACATAATGTCAAATATCTGTCTTTATTCGGCAAAGCCGTCCTCAGATCTTATATATAGAAAATTAAAGTTTGTTTGTTTGGTCTTCTGCGCTGTATGTTCAACACATACAGAAATGTTTAGAATATATATTTTTATAATGTTTTAGCCTCTGCGATGCGTGGCAAGGTTCAGCAATAAATAAAATGTATGCATTAAAAAGGCGCGTAAGTGAAAATGGTGTAATTTTATATACGGCATTGCAAATTGCAATTGGAGATATAATAAGTGAGTTCCTCTGCTCATCTCCATTACGTAAGTGTTGTCGTAATTCGACGGTATAAATACGTATATTTAAGCTTTCTACGTAAGTTTGCTTATTGCTGGTGTTTTTATGGCAGACTTATTTATTTAATTGTTGCCATCCGTAAGTACTCTCGTTCCATTATATCAACCCGGATCTCGGTAGACAGATTGCAGACGGAACTTAATTTTTGAAACGTGCAGCAAAGGATTGGGTGTCAACTTTCATTAATTCATAATCATCATAATAAGAAAACGCTTTTACATTTATTCTTCTCTTACGGGTTATTGTGACATATTAAACAAAAACACTGAAATCTGCTCTATTGTGAAATCTACAATATCGCGATATTTTAGGGATCTATCAATGTAGTAAACAGAAAACGAACGTAACAAAACATTAACATAAAATAATACTTTTAACTCTTATCAGTGTAAAATTTACAAAACACATCGTTACAGTTTTTGTTACTTAATGATTACTGACGATACTGATAACGTGGAGACGTGACAAGACGATGGAGGCACTTATTACGTATGCGAGTCTTTCTACGAGAACCATTAAAGCTTTGTTTACATCTGCAGACACCGTACGTAGCAGACCCGCATCAGAACAGACACAAAAAAAGTACATTATCTAAAGGTGTATTGACATCATGTCTATGCATAAGTAGTACGCTGGTGAACCTCCTAGCCAGCTCAGGGCTGTCTAGCGTCTGTTAGATATGAAAACTTATGGGCTAATTAAGCGGCCACCACCTTTTTTTATTTCAATGCTAATTTTACCTACACGCGGTGCAACCAGATAACTGACCTGGCGATCAAATGATGAGTAGTAAGTAGGGGCATAGAATAATGTAGTTTTGACGACGTTTTAGTGATAATGCTCTTTCCCATCATTGATCCGAGACATGCCAATGGTGATGAAAAGATATCCCAATTATTAATTAAATAACAATCATATAACCTTGACATATATAGACAATCAAAGTAGTTCACATGTTATACATGCAGTGGTGTAGTTTCTATTCACTTTAAAGCACCATGAAGCCACACAAATGAAGGAATACTTATAAATACAAAGTCATGCATATAT
This sequence comes from Bhutanitis thaidina, assembly GCA_029286595.1. NCBI lineage: Eukaryota > Metazoa > Arthropoda > Insecta > Lepidoptera > Papilionidae > Bhutanitis > Bhutanitis thaidina. Next base: position 3,327,333 of record JAGSMS010000029.1, on the reverse strand, counting down.
CAATACTCTAATAGGATAAATGCTTAGAATAGGCTTAGAAGACGTGACGGTGGGCTCAACGGACGGATAGACAGACAGGCGATCTTTGTCAAAAACCTCATTAAACTTAAGTTTGACTCATCTTGTTTTTAGTTGCGTCCGTTTAATGTTTATAAAAGACAGCATGTTAACTGTCGCGTTGAATGCTTATAGAGGTACAAAAAGGTCAAAATCGTTTGGTGTCTTCCTTGTACCTTTTTCTTTAATCCTGACCGCGTAAGGGACTACACGTACATCAGCATTGCTGGATACTGGCACGTGAATGGTGGTGACACATTTATCACCACCACATCTATACCACCCAATCCATACAGGAGAGGGTAAAAGATTAGCCACTCAATACAGGCTATTTAACAGTTAAAGAAAAAGTGTCACATGTTAACGATGTCAAATGGTATTGTTCCTATGAAAGCCTTATGCATATTGCACCGTTACTATTTATTTTGAGGAGCAACGAGGTTAATGATTTTCCGTTATATTTTTAAAACTGATCGTTTAAGCATAATGCTTTTATGAATTTGGAACATTAACTCTTAAATGCGGCCGTCGTTAAAATTGTAATTATTAAAAATGTAATTGCTTGATCTGTTACTGAATGTTAGTCTTAATTAATATATATGAAGTTATAACGTGTCCGTTATTTTTTTCAAACGTCGAATATTCAACGATTTGTTTATTTAACAATTGCATCGTTTTCTGATTAGTTCTTATATTTGAAGTGCATCACATTACGAAACTGAAATTGAAGCATAACAAAGGCGTATTTTGATGGCTAAAACTTTATATATTTTTAACGATGTCATGTTTCTTGACATGAAATAATTGACTTTTCAAACGTTTACCTACACGATATGAACAATTTCCGAATAACCTAAGAAGCTTATAAAAACCACAAAAGACTAAGTACACCGTTCGAAAACCAAAGACAAGTTGACACAAAGACTGCCAATTGTTCCATCGCCTAATAGTTAATGAGCCGGATCAAATTATTCTGTTCTATCAGAGTTAGGTCGTGTTTTACGTGTTTAACGAACGAAAAAAAAACTTGTCTGATATGTAAGCCGGCGTGGAGGTACCAAGGCCTTACAATACGCAAATGATTGCCATCGGTCTCGGTTGATTCTTCAACGCCTGAATCACATTGTGGTTGTTTGTTTGTATCTGAGGATCCTATTCGAATTCATAAATATTATTGTGTTTGGTATTTATTGTTTCACGGAAGAGATCTATGCTACAATGGTTATTGTTTATATGTATTACATAGCTAACATTTCTATGAGAGGTAAACAATTAATAAGTCTTTACGTAATATTTTAAATTACTTAAAAAGGGTTACGTATACTTTTGTTTATAGTACCTGCAGGAGATATTCCTGCATTTATTCAAAAATCCCATAAATTTTTAAAATATCACTTTAGGCGAGCATCGCTTGTACTGATCGACCGATGATAAGTTTCGACTGCATCACTCCTTTTAATAACTTTCTTTCTTCAAAGACACTCTTATTAATTTTATTTAGGAAATATACAGTATTCACTAAACTTTGTTACTTGTTAAAAAAACCAGTTAAGATTCAACTGATAAATTTAATCATATAGAACACAACCCAAAATTATAATAAAAAAAAACATAACCATGTATAATTTTTTATTTTCAGGTGGAATTTAGATGAAAAGGAATAATTAAAAAATTAAAGCGTGATCTTGATTTTGAACATATACCTAATTTTCACAGTCGTGGGCTATTCATTCACATGAACACTTTACAAAGTAGCCACAACAAGGAACTGCAAACCTAACACTCACCGTTTTCACCAACTGGCGCAGATGCCAACAAAATAATAAAAAAGGAGCAGATCAAGTAGATTGCAGGAACAGACCGATATTTATAGCTTCCAAGAAATAACACAAACGCGCTTCGCTCCATATTACGCCGACGGTGGAACCTCGACCAGTCAAGTCCAGTTTCTTGCACGGAAAATGAGATGGACATTTTGAAGAAACAACGGTGCTCGTTGCAGTTATCTGTTATCTTTGTTAAGTATTCGATTCTAAAACGGACGGTATACTGTTACCGTGCCATGGACAATGTCAAAGGTTCGGAGCCTGTCTGTAATTCAACGCATTTTTTTTAAAAATACTTTTACTTAATTGTAATCGACTTGAAATTTAACACAGTGGCCGTATATATTTCTGACATATAATTTTAGAAATATTATTATTAATATTAAAATTTTATAGGCGATAATAAATTCCAGTAAAATTAGACATATTTAGAAAGAACACGAACAAATATTTAAGTCGGTATTTTGAAGGAAACTTGGTGACCGTTACCGTAAAGCCGAATGTAGTAACGAGCCCCTAATGGAAATTAGAACCGTTCTATTCTCTTATCATCACATATTCATATATGTTATTAGAACCGGGTCCTGGACCTTATTTTGTTTTTCTTGCTTAAATTGCAATGTTTACACCAGTAACGGTGTAGGTGACGTAACACACCTTGAGTACCCCAGGTCTGTGACATCGTTAAGAATATTCCATTCAGCATGTCGGCTTGGATACGCTCCGATAGCGGCGAACTGAACTCCATTGCTGTTATCGAAAAAGTTTATTTGGCCACGTGTGGAAAATGTAAGGCGTGAAATCGTGTCAAAACAAGTAAGCGCCGCGAGTTTAAATCGACCTATACATAACGCGACATAACGAAAACAGATTTGTAGAACTATCGACTGCTTCCTAGTAGACAAAGCCATGAGGCCGTATAAAATCATGATTGTATAATGTAATGCAATTTATGTAATCAAAACAGAAGTGTTTTATGCTCTAACTATTATACTATATACTAGCTGGTGCCCAGCAGACGTTTTTCTGCCCTTTCCATGATTACTTAATAACTCGACCACAGCGCCGCCATAAGGATTCAGATTTTGGGATTAAATTTTTTGCCACCAAAATAATATTGTGAAAATTAGTAATAATGATCCATAAATATAGCATTTGTTAATAACTTGAATATCTATCGGGTCCTAGAATAACTATGAATTATAGGCTCAACAGTGCAAATATAGTGGAGAAATATGACCTCAATAGATCACTAGCATATTGCAGGCAGAATGTTTATATATAAGGATAGGTTAGCATGTGCTATGATGAAAGTCTATGAAAGCTATCAACAATCATCTGTTATGAAAAAGTGTATGAAAGTCTTGTTCTTGAAGTTAACATTAAAATAGGCATTTAGGTTAATAGTTTTAAACAATAAAATAGGTGCCTGTATACACTTTTAGAAAAACACATTTAAGAGAATACAGATATTTTCTTTTTTTTAGACAATGTATTTTAATGGATTTAAAAATAAAAGGTTTAGGTGGGGACAGTAGAAAAATGTTGCAATCTTTCTTAATTTATAAGTTTCTCATGTGCCGAAGAACTTTTTTTCTGATATAAAGATATTTATAATAATCCATAAAACTGTCCCTTAACTGATAATACTAATAAATAAATCAACAAGAAATTTACAGTTAGCTTTTTAATAAAAGATGACCCACTTCACAATGAAGTATAAGAAGCCATACGGTATGTTTTCCAAGCCATAAATATAATCTTTGACACCTTATCGATACGAATAGAAAGCAGAACGGTCCACCTAAATGGCGCCAGTGGCATTAAACCGATACGTGATCGATACGATCGAATATCGAGACAAGTGCGTATATCGATGGAGCATAATCGAATAGGAATTTGCATGCTAGTTTCACCCGCCACTTCGCTGCCGGAAAACCCGCATTGACACGAGCATTACGCTGCGGGCATAGGCTTAAAGCCATACAAGATACGACACTACAACGGACGGTGGAAAGCTGAGAAGGTGGCACGTGTTTTAACTCGTGGTTATAAAAATGAAACACATGTCTTTGTCGCTTTAGAAACATTGCTCGTATCCGACCAAAAAAATGAAAGGAAAGGAGTGAACGAAGAGCAGCCATGCAAGACGACTAACTTGCCAACATGTCACATGCGTTATGTACTCACATGTATTATCTTTGTAATGAAAGTAAGTAAAAAGTAACGTTTTAATTAAATATGATAAATTTCACCGCGTGTCGCTATTTTTATAGCAACGTACACATAATTCTCATAGGAGAAACGCGTGCAGAGAATGAACGAGATACAAATATACACAATATGTTGATTGATCAGCGAGTAACATCAAAGCATGGGTGAAACAATACCATAATAAGCTCACGCAGGTTAAAAGTTAAAGATGAAAGCACCGATTACATGTTGCCACACGTGGAAACAAGATTTCTGTACGCAAACGTAATTGGCAATTGCGGTTGAGAAAAACAAGACATTCGTAGACAAAGAGCGACGAGTTGACGGATCAGCATAATAAAGGTTCCAAGAAATTAGAGACGACGTTACCGATTCCCGTGAATAACGAAGCGTAGTTATTTGAAAAACGTGAGACAATGATAATGAAATCTGGTTAAGATTCCTTTGTAAATTTCCATCGCGTAAAGATTCACTGATGTAACTGTTCGAAAAGTACGCTCGTTAGATAAAAAGTCGTGCATTCGTGCACGCGTTGATCAAGGACGATCACGCGATTCACCAGAAACGTGGTATTACATAACTGAAGCATTATTAAAGTAATACTTTGATTTGACTGTTAGAAATAAGTCCCATTTCTCTTTTTGCGGCATTTCTCCTCCTCTTTTCATCGACTGTAGGCCAATATAAGACTTTATTGTCATCTTGACAGAATAGGCAGCTCCCTAGTGTCAATGGACTAATAGCTCATGCCAGGAAACGTTGGTTGACAATTATTAGAACAACGGAGATGTCGCAACTTAACTACGGTACGTGTGAGGTTTAAACAAAAGTTAAAGCGAGAATGTTTAGCTAGACTATCTTAATCCTGCCTAAGTAAAGTAATACAAGTGCACTTGAACCTTATCAGATAATTTGTAAAGATTAAATATCCGCAACCGCTGTGCAGTCGCTAAATTTTGCGTGGAATAATCTAGAAGATAACGTAAAAAAATACGGTCGTGATAAAAACATGTCAATAAATCGATAAGCTGACGTTATTTCTGACGTGGACGCTTAAAGGGAAAAATTAACAAACAATAGCTTGAATTCAATACAGGCCGAAGACAAAGAGGAAAGAGAGGTGAATCCTAACCGCAACTCAGCGGTAAACGGACGTGTCTCGTATTACTACAAAGTAAAAAGAGCGTAAATATACAGTCCGATAAACCGGCGGAACGAATTAGAGGTCGTTGATGCAAGTGACAGTTTAAACCTTAAATTGATCTGAAGTTTAATTTTAAGAGTTTCGTAGAGGATCGTTCAAGAAAATTAGTAAAATTAAAATTTTAAGGAAGAGAATTCCCAATACATGTTATATAGGGATAGATTACTTTAACGAAATTTTCAATTTCATACGTCACTCCGCTCACCGATTCGCTTACCCAACGTGGTCAATATGGGAAAATCTTTCACGTATGGCATGCCTGCTGTTATTGCCGCTTTCATAGAAGTGGGTTTACACTTGCTGTTAAAGAAGTAGAGATTCACAAATGACAATTTTTGGGATGCATACTGTTGTTATACCCCGCTAACAATGTATCATCCACATTTAGTAATTAATAAAAATCGTTTGTAGAAGGACATTGTTGGAATTGGCAGTGAAAAGTATTTCAGGTATTCTGTATTTCAATCTTTTTCGAGTTATGGGGGCAAACTGCGCGACGTCAAATAGGCTACGGTAGCTACACTATCCATGCTAGATGAATCGGACGAGAGCTACACTCTTCCCGACCAATTCATGTAGGCAAGGGTCACAAACAACCATTATGTCCCCCTGCGATAAGTGACCGCTTTGGCCCATTAACACCTTTATCCAGCCTAGGTATCAGGATTTTAGTTTCAAGTCATCGCTGTGTAATAATTTTAATTTAGATCGCAAGAGAATCGTCGTACCTCGAATATGCAAATGGTTAAATACAAAACATTCGGTGCGGACGCAGCGTATTATTTTCATAGGGGCTGAAATAAAATGCAACATAAGAATATTTTACTTACAACATCTTACTTTGGGTGGGTAACCCGACTGTCGAGCGTTACAGCTTAGTTGCAAAGAAAGGTATAATTACCTCTCTTTATGCAACTTTCCAAATTATAAGATTAAATAAAACACGTAATGTACAGAAAGCAACACTAAATGACCAGAGAAAATCTATCAGATAGAAATCTGGGCTAAAAATGCGATTCTAAAAAGTACTGTAAAATAATTTCACAGTTTGCATACTGAAAAGGATCGAAAGCTGAACATTGAAGCTGTTAAATAATTATTCATGATATATCAACAGATAGGTGTACAAAAACGCCAATATCAATTAGACGCGATCGGATATCCAATAGGAAACTATCAATAATTCCACTTTCAAATAACATCGCGGTAAAAGTTCATTAAACGAAGACGGCTGAACAATAGCGGACAGTTAACAGTCGGTTGATCCGCTGATTGAACGAACACCTACGAACATCGGCGAAAGTGATCTGTCACTCGTTGATTGTCGGGAGATATTTTTATGTCCGACCGCCGGGTTGCGTACGTCCCACCAAATTTGAGTTCCTTTATTAATACGACAAGAAAGAGCGTGGGTTGCGGTATGTCTCAAACAAGTCTTAAAACTGGTCCTGTAACCAGCGGAGAGTACAAAGATTGGTATTTTTTAAAGAACATTACCGGTATTGTGGTTTTGACGTAAATGTTACAATATCACATAATATTTAAGGTATTGGTAAGAGATGTTTTTGATTTTGCATATACTTTAGCCAGCACTATGTAATAGACATCGACCCAGAGAGACCCAGTTGGAGAGTGCCAGCAAAGAGAGGTTCACAGGCTCTATCATGGCCTGGCTTTGGCAGACTACTTGATTCATAATATTTAAGAAAGGAATTCGCGACTGCCAAGGCGTCGAGAACAGAGTAGTCTCCTCTCTGATGAATACACAAACAGGCCTCCGGCCACAGGTACACACGGGTAAAAATGGAGGCATAGAGGTAAGAGCCGGAGAATATATATAAGCGACTCAGTTAAAGTAATCAAGACCTTTTGAGACTAGAGGGAAGTCCCTTTGTGGTGTGTGGCAGAGGGAGAGGGGGTCTCGTAATTATGCCTATCCCTATTGATGACAGGCATAAATGTTTATCTATACATACTTATAGAACTATAACAATAATAAACACAAATACAACAGGAATATGAAAGATTTCTCATTGATTGTCCATTTGGCGGGACAGACAAATAAAATTAAAATGTGCTATTTAAATGTACAAAGTAATATTAAATTCAGGTACCCTAATTTATGATATTGGAAAATGTCTGTAAAATTACACTGTTACATTAACTGAAACCTAACTACTATAATAAGAAATCTTATATATTTTTAAAAAAAATGTATTTGCTGTTGTATTGAAAAACTGTAGCAAATCGCTGGCTATTTTCGTCGCTTAAATTAATGCACATGCATCTCTGAAGTCTCGAAGTCACTATTCTTCGGCATAATAATAAATTATTATTATTGGTGAGCGCAGCGCCTGGTTGACTACCTGGTTCACATCATCGGCTGATCCAGGTCTGAAATTTTTAAAAAAGGCCGCTGCAAAGCTTGGCATTCTCCTTGATCACGCGAACGAAGTCGCGGGCACAATTAGTATTATAACATATTGCATATACACCTAAAAAGTCATGTTCCTTCTAAAGTAAACGCGCCTTGTGACTCGATTGACAAGACGCAACAACAGCTAAATTGCATATGTTACAATCGTGAAAGTGCAAGAACGCTCGCAAGCTGATCGTCATGTGCGATAATTGAGACAATTGACGGCCTTGATATAATGCCGCGGCACGTTAGAAGACGCTCGCAACACAGCGGAACACAATCACGAAATCCAAAGCAACACAAGACATTGGCCAACTGTGAAATGAGGACTCGATCGCCATAAATCAAAGCATGGCTCTATGGTAGCTTATAGTCTTCAAAAAAATGTTACGCAATTATTAAATAGGAGTACGAAGGGTCACAAATACAATATGTCTGCTGATATGTTAAGATAAATGATATATTATAATGATGATTCAAATTGTCTTCAAGTGGAAACCTCGTACGGGCAAACCCAATCTACGACGTCCTCCCACAACATGGAGAGATGATCTACGCAGTGTTGGAGGATCTCGATGGCACGGATAACTTAAGACCATGCTTAGTGGGACTCTGTACATGGCTTATGTTCAGATTTTCACTAAGCATGGTCTCAGTAGTGGATTATATTGTGATAGGCTTTTCCAATGACGATGATGTTGATGTTCACCAACCTATAATCTTGTATCAATTGTACCTTGAGAATTTAGGTATTTTTGTAAAATTAGCAATTGGATGCCTTTATGCTTGATATTTTTTGAAACAGCACTAAAGTAATAAAATTCAAATGGAACGGAACTCTTGGAAGACTTCGGAGTCATCCTGATGCCGCATAGTTTCCCCCTTAACAACTTTTTCATGGGAAAGGTGGCACACGAGCAATCGGTTCACCTGAGAAGGTAAATGATTACCGTCGCCCACGTACATCTGCAACACCAAAGGTGCTGCAGAGCATAAGATGCCCCTATATACACCGGTATTCTGCGAGGTCGTGGTATTAACCCGGTTGAGCCGGCCCATTCGAGCAGCAGCTAAAGCCGCCGCTTGGCTCTACCACGTTAGAACTGAGAAGAACGAAAAAATAGAAGAACTGTTCATTTATTTAGACTATTAATGAACAAAACTTAATACGAACTATTATTTGGACGTCAGTTGGTATGTACGTACGAATCGTGAATCACTTTGATAATTTTTTTTATTAGAGGCTTGTTTTAATTCTATAGAAACCTTTCGAATATCAATATCATTGTAATCCGTCACGTAAAATATAATAAAAAATCAAAAAAAAAAAGTGATGGTTAGATCTAATTACAATTCCGCTATTTTTTATCTCCAAATATATTATATACAGTATCTTTTTCTCGGGTTCGGTGTCTTACATAGCAACAGTTTTTAACTATCTGCCAGTGTTAAAGTATTTTGCAGCGATAATAGCGTAATGCGTTATTATGGTGCGGATTGCGAAATCTGACATCGTAGATTTGCACCCGCCATTCGTCTATAGTGGTGGACCACTTCAGATACAGGCTCTAATGCTTAGTTGGAGGGGTTAACAGGCATATCAGTATTATTATTAAAACATTGCTAGTATTATTTAAAAAAAAAAACAAAGTAAAGTAGATAATATACAGTTCCTTGTGATCTGGATTGCACCCTTCGCAAGCGCTTTTTTTTTTCAATATTAGTTAACACTACATTATGAATCTTTTAAACTTATTCTACTCCAATTTTGTTAGAGTGCAGTTCAACGGTCGAGTCGTCGGATTCGTGCTGCATCTAGAGTAGAGTTGCTACGTGGGCCTACCATGTAGAGTTGAATGTTGCAACTACTTGTATGTCTCATTACACATGGATGATAACATGTTTCTATGTCAAGCATTTAAGATATTACACGAACCAGGGATATATTTTCTAAGCGTTGAAACATAGCGCCCGATAAAAGCACCGTTGTATGGCACGACGGGATGTGCTAAAATATTTAATTACTAATCTACAGGTATTGAGCATGGGGAGGAACTCATTTATAAAGGCTTGTAGTAGTACAAGTGTAAGGACAAACGGATAGATTGGTTATTTGAAGAGAGAAGAGTTTTTTTCTTACCACGAAACCCTATCAAATAACATAAGTTAAAGTAAAAGCGCATCGTTTAAAAACATTAAGTAAACATGAAAGTTTCCAAGGAGATATTTTAATAATTTGAGGCGTTGCAAAATACCATCAGCTGTTCTGCTGAAACGCAGGCAGATGTCATGCTACTTTCTCTCGAATGCCCCGTACTCTCCCCGTACCCGGACGCGCTGCTTTTTGCATTGTTTTGGTTAATGCGATATTATTATTATCGCTGCATGAAATTGAAAGTTAATGTGCGATACGTGGCGGTGAAAAATCGAAAGCAAATCATTCAGCTCCTTTAACCGCTTCAATTTTAACACTTCGGCTTATTGGTTGCCGCTTTCGCTCTTTTTGTCATGATTAAATCTGCAACGCAATTGTGGCCGAATATTTAAAAATTTCTTAGTATTATTTACAGCATCAATATAACAATTATAGCAGAGTAGAAGCACAAGCTGCCAGTCCCCCAGTCGAGTCAGTACATACAAGCAGCAGCAAAAGTCGACGCTTGGCTCTACCTAATATACACCCTACTAAACCTTCTACTATTATTAATGAGTTTGTAAGTTTGTTCTTAATATAATTAAATAAGATTTGGTAGACAGGTAGTTTAACGTCATCGAATAGGACCGAAAGATATTTTATAATTCGATTAAGAGTTTCGTTGGAGCAAAATTTAAAATCAAGTGGATCTTCCATTTGTGATCTTAAATTTGTCGCGGACGGTTGGCACTATAATAGATAGTGATATAACTCACCCTCTCGCATGGCGGAGGCGGCATAGTGGGATCCACCTCAGTGTAAATGCACAAAGTGGACTTCCTCGACAGTGAATCGCTGGCGAGACTGCTCGAACTCGAACCCGTTGAGAACTTCATGGTTCCGCCAGTTATAGAGGACCAAGGGACTAATCAGGTGACCTCCAATTGCACTTCCATGTGGTGTTGCCGGCACATCACACAAGTGTCAGCCACCTAATCCCTATATTCCTCTCGGACTATCTTTAACTCGTGCACACTCGTACATTCGTGTCGTGGGTAACGCTTGCGTCAGTGAAGTCGTCGTCGTAAGGTTCCTTTCGTCGTCGCAACTTGATCGGATTTTCCGATGTCTTAGTTAGCCTGAAACAATACAAAGAATATTTAGCATTCGTAACAGTAAGACAGATATCATCTTCTTTACCCAACAATAAATAAATATTGAAATAAATGTATTTCACGAATCTAACAAGAAGATATTGTTCAGCTTACTAATTTTCATAATACCTCTAATTCAAGTGATCTCCGACTATGGTCGGAAAAATGAAATAACTTTATGAACTTATCTCTTTTTGGTTTTCACTTAGGTTAAAATGCGTTTCATTACCACAGGAGACTTGAACATGCCAGTTTCACACCGATGCTAAAGTATGCACATATATCATTTTCTTACTTCGATATTACTTGAGCACAACAAAAACCGTGAAAAGACTGTAGTATCTTATCGCGTCGAGCTTTTTCAATACAGATGCATTCGAGTTTTACTATATATGGTCAGACCAGTATCCAAGATCTTGCTGGCCTAGCAACGAAAAGGTTACACTGAAACCGTTTAAAGATTTATGGGAATAGGGTTGTCACCGATCGCGAATAAGCTTTGATTTTGATTTAAAAACCTAAAATTTGTAAATTAAATATTGTCCCAGATGAATATATAATTAATAGCAAAGTTATATTTGTATTATAATATTTTGTACACTCATGAATACTAAAATGTAAACGTAGTATATGTATGTATACATTCACGCCTATTTCCCAACAGGGTAGGCAGAGACAATCTTCTTCCACTTGCTACGGTCCTGACATACGCCTTTCGCTTCTTCCACTTTCATCAATCATACATGCGCGTTGGTTTAGAGTACTCTTGACCTGGCCTTTTTTCAGAACGTGTCCGATTTGATCGTGAAATGTTCGCCTAGGTCTTCCTCTCCCGACTCTACTATTTACACGTAGGTACGAGGTATTTCCCATAATTTTTGACCTTTTGAAACAAAAAAAATCTATTGTAATGACACGTGAAGGGGTAACTAATAATGATGCCGTTTGTACAAGGGACCACTATCGCGAGAACAAATTATGAATTTTGCATATTATCTATTCAAGTGACAACAAAAGATTTGATCAGGCAACGTCGGACGCGGTATTTTGTTTAAAAAAAGTGATAACATTCATGAACGCCTAGTCGGTATAAAGCATTTTTACTGACGTCGACTTTTTAATTGTAAACGGTAATATAATATAATATGCACATTACGAGACAGGAAATCAAAAGAAAATAGTATAAATAAAGTTATAACACGATTTAATTACAAGCAACAGGGCAATTAACCTTTCAAAATATGTTTTTATTTTTATAGAACATATTTTGTAAAGATCAACTCGCTGTAAATATCTTTGGACAAGGTCACCTCTATAAGTAAGCTTTCTGGAAGGAGGAACGTGTATACATAAAATTAATGACATTAATCGTACTATATAAAAAAAGAGGTTAAATAATGAACATAATAAGAAGAATTTGGAAGTAAAATTTTACTCTTACCATTTCAATTGTATATTCATAAAACACACCTTTTTTTAAAGTATCGCGTGTAATCAATGATTTATGAAATATTTCTAGTTGTAATAAAAATAAAATTTTTAGTTTTATTTTTATTACAACATAATTTTGATTATGGAATAGAAGGTCTTAATTTGAAAGATACATTTACATGTCTAAGGTTACTTCCACTGAACACAGGATGCAAATATCTGTACGGATTAGGTAGGGGTATGGGAAACTATACACGATAACGCTTCTTAAAAAATAAATGGTAATTTGAAACCTTCTGGCATATTAAAGTAAAATTCCAGTTTCGAATTTCGAACAGGATTTAAAACATATTACTTTCAGTGTTTACTACGTTGGTAGACTTGTTACAAGATTCCCAAGAACATCGATATTTCACATTGAGATAATCGAGTTCATTAACAGGAACGAAAATAATAATCTATTTTCCTCATTCGGTTTTTTATCATTTGATTTACATTAGAATTTAATCATGAACAATCTATACAATCGATTTTATTAATATTAACATGGATATCGATAAAAAAAGGAATGCAAGTCAGAATTATTCAAGTACTCGTTCTCGCACCTACTACTACGATGTCCCCTAACGAAATTGTATGACTGCAATAGTGTCGAGATGCTGCAGCATTTGGAACTTTAATACCACAACGATTAGGGTAATCTAAAGTTATACACCAGTCTCGTTATGTTAGTTATGGCGTCACGATAATAACAGTTACGCAAGAGCTCCGAAATGACCAGGTTCGGTGCATCAACACCATCGGACGATGACCAGGGTTACGCAACGCTGGCAACACAAAAGCTCGCGCATTATGTATCTGGGCAACGATTAAGCTGCGAATTAGCTTAGTAATCTTGGGCGCGATGTGCTGCTTATGTTTAATTCTGTAATCATGACACACCTTTTAATATGTTTTTGTATAATGTTTTAGGCTTTTGGAGCCGGGATGAGTCCACCACGCTGCTCCAATGCGAGTTGGCAGAGGCCACTTAAAAATACTTCGCTAGTAATGGGACGTTTGTCATTGTGATTGTGACATTACTTAAATTTACTTTTTATGTTATAGGCATAGTATATTTAAAGTATCTACTTATCTCAGATAACGGTTAAGGTTAAGAAGGCTAAATGTGTGAAAGAACAAATAGGTTGCGCAGTATTGGTATTGGGTAGAACTACTAGGAATGTTTCTTATAACTGATCAGACGCCATATCCGCTACGCCACAAAAATATTTCACAAAAATTCCGAGTGTCAAGTAATTCCATATATAATCATACCATAATATTTTACAATTAAGATATGGTTTCGTTTATCGGTAACGGTATGATTTTTTTGCAAAATAATGTCACACGTTTTTTTTTGGATATCTATTTCCCGTTAACTGTGATCACAACTAAGCGGTCGCCCTTTTAAAATAATTTATAACCATTGTGTTATCTTAATAAATAAGCAATAATAAGTTAAGATCGATAAAATACTTATCTCTATAACACTTTTCGAATCCCAGCTAATATATACTAATATTATAAAAAAACGTGACTGTATTTCTTTGTGCAGGCTAAATGTCAAATCCACGGATAGATTTTTAATAGATTTTTTAACTAATCTATCTCTTTTTTATAATGTTGCGAAAGACATACAACGTTTTTTTTTATTATTTTCTTAATTTTCATCTCAGGAAATGCCGTGGACTACCTCTAGTAAAAAATATACTTCATTGTAAATGTATACATGTATTATTTAACGAATTTAACTTAATAATAAAATGACAGATTTTGACGGAACGTTTTTTTTTATGAATACTTTAGAACTATTGCTATATGCTGTACTTTATCCAACATAATCTTACAAATGTGAAAGTTTACGTTTGTCACGAACGGATATGATTGAAAATAAGCAGAGATGTAGATGACACAATTTTATTTTATTTTTATTTATTTAAACTTTATTTATATACACGTAACGTCGTATACACATATAAACGTATTACAAAAGACGGATTCAATGCCTTTTGGCATTCTCTGTCAGTCAACCCGAGGCGTGGTGAGACATTGTTAAGGTGCAAACTTAAAGATATTCTATAACCTAAATAAACACTTAAATTTATATAACTATGTACTACTATTGGGATATTTTTTTATCTCAATTAAGAGTTGTCTTGGGACAAAATACGCGGGCGGTGGTTAGTCTTTTTTCAAAACAAAACTGTATTTTCAATTTGGTTTAAGTAAATGAAAGTGCTAAAATTGTCACTTCATATATGTAAATGGCGAAAACAAGTTTTAAACAAGTTACAAAAAATAATAAAAAAAAGGCATTATTTTCTGGTTCATTATACCTGTTAGCGCAACAGCCTGTTACAAACATTGCTTCCAGTGACAAAATCGAGTCCTTTCCAGCGATATGTTTACACGAGAAACGAGAACGCGTACACTGGCGACCTTCAAGTAAAACAAAGAAATGTGCAACACTAAACGGTACGGAGGTGTGGGAAAAACCGTTATTGCGACAACAAAAGGTATCGGCACGTAAGGAACTCGCATTTACAACAGCCTACCGAGAGGGAAATGCATTACAGATCCTGGAATTGAAGAAGGCAATAGCGGGAAATGAAGCTAAGATGTAGAACTTTGAATTAAATGTGTTTCGAATTAGCTATTTCTACTATATAAGCAAATATTTATTTGCTTCCCGTATGCACGTACTCGGTAAACGAAGACCGACATACTTGAGAAATGATAAAAAATATTATTTCGAGGTTATGTGAAGTGCGCCAACTCGCGCTGAAGCAGCGTGGTGGATCCTTTCCGGTTTCAATATCACGCAAAAAATATTTGAGAGGTCTATGGCCAGCAGTGGACATTTACAAGCTGGTACTTTCACAATAGTTTAGTGTGAAGACACAAATTATTTCACAAAATACTAACTCAACTACAGATATTCCTTGAACGTTGCCCAAACTTCACTATCACGTCCGGCATATCTAATAAAACGATATTAACAATTCGATGGTGAAACTGATGTCCACGACCTATCTTCGATAGCAAACAACCCGTACTAACCGTGAGATAGAAATGCGTTTGTATAAATATGATGAACACCCAACTTTTCTTTCAGGAACAATAACACACGACGCATAACGTATACTGAATAACGATTATGATAAGTTGGTATGTGGTTCAGGAAATGCAACACGCATCATACTGACCGACTCTACTAGTTCTACTAGCTTTAATACAATTCTTCCTTTATTCCAAGTTATTTGTTTTCCAAAGTCACAAATTATTCTCCAAAACCAGAATCTTTGAAAAATCGAATAGAGTAATTATGAAAACGGACAAAGTATTTGAATTAAAAAAAGGATTTATTTAAGAGAACGTATAATGCCATTGCACAAATGCGTAACTGTCATTTATGAAATGTAAACCACCATTGTTAAAAGGGCATTAAGAATATAAATTTATGATTTGTCAAGCTTAAGTATACAAGCTCAGTAACGGTTTCCACACAAACATTTTGTTTAGCCACTGCATAACATAACGCGTCTTGTGTAATTATGCTCGAATATGCCAAACATTCGTTTCCATTTGTCCTAAATACCAAGTTGGCACTGTAAATAAAAGGCGGCCATGCAAATGATAAGCCGATGCATTTCCTCCACAGACCGCGAAGCCATCTTTGCGTGACCGTCCCAACTGCGATGAACACCGAGACCAATCGATCGGAACAGCACGCACACTCGGCAATTAACAATAACCAATCACGCGAACAAATGCACAGATAACAAGAGAAAAAAAATTATATACTAACGGTAGGTACGTCTCTTTCCGCGTATATCAAATTGTCCATTGAAGTCACAAATCGAGAAACAGGCCAGAGTTTGAAATTTAAATTCTGACGCTTTGTCTTGTAACGAATTTATCGGGTCGTTCTTAAAGGTGGTAGGTAGGTGAAGACAATTACTTGAAACCATTACAAATCGAAAATCCACGTGTATATCGTGTTGCTTCAACACGTTTCTAGTTAATATTGTCTCAAGAATTGCAAAAAAAAAATTTCAACGAAATTGTTGAAAGGTCTTAAGAGTAATGAGAAAAGTTTGATGTAACTTTTTCACCAAATCCATACCTCATTCTGCACGTGGTGCAACCCACACCGTATAAAAAATTGTAAGCTTCTTAAAGACATAAGATTCAAAATAGGCACATAAGGTAATGTAAGATTGAGTTCACGCTTATCTCAATTTTATTTTTGTGAGCAATAATCTCAAAGAGATATTTTTTTTTGTCAATAATAACTCGACCGAGCGTGTCGTAGCGCCGTTCGGTCTACGTGATGTTGTCGTTCAAAGCTCTAGGTTCAACGACCAATATCTGAGGTCAAGTGCGAAATTAAAAAATATAGGTACACATCGGTTTTCGAAAAATCTGTTTAAAATCATAATTAAAGTGATCGGATTTAATTTTTGCCATTTGTTTAAAGGTTTTAACTGCTTTCCTTAACTCCCCTTACACATTAAAAGTGTTTCAGTACCCAAACTAAAGCATTCCGCTAAGTATCTTTAGTAATAATAATAGTAACGTTTGTTTATTTGTCTTTGGGGTTAAAAAGAGGTATATAATGCTGATATAACTTAGTCGAAATTTAAAACTGCACAACCATTATAGTATTACTTCAACAGCTCATTTTATGCCTTTGTACTTGATACAGATTACTCGTATTCGGTATCGGTAACTAATCACAAAAAGATATATTTGTTATGTATTTGAGGAGTCGAAACATTTTGTGTAAACTAAATAAAATAAAAATACATTACCAGGGATCAAAAAGCTTCTACAAGTTTGCGAATTATGTGTTTAATAAAAGATCTGTGGGATTAATTGAATTGATCAATGTCCAAGTTATAATCGTTGTGCAATTTTAAAATGCGCGCTGGCGACTGTGCGACATTTTTTTGGTACTGAGAATGAGTCTTTCGAATTTATTGTTAGCGGCTTGATATTCGAAGATATATCTGATATGTGAGCTGGTAACAATGAAAATCATTGTGGCGAATATTGTAAAGTAACAATTGATCCAAGAGCAGTCTTCGGTCGCTAAGATGAGACAGTGAATATTTGTTGTTAGAAGAATATTATATGAAGATCTTGAGCGAAAACATTTGTAATTAAAGATCGATGAAATTTACGCTGTGCCATTTCTACAGCATCTTTATACTTGTTAACTCTTTCTATTAAATACTCGTCGCATTTGAACAATTTGGGTTATTTGAAGCTTTATCTCACGTTACCCAAGAAATATTAAAAACGAATGAGCAACACAATATATGACAATTTCACGATACGTATCTAAAGGCCTTCGTGGTGACTAACGTCTAAACATTACGAATGGTGTTGTAATCGCGCACTTAGTTATCCTAGATCCGTCTATGTGGATATCAAAGTTAAACCTCGACAGAACTAGACAAGCAAAAAAACACCAAAACACTCACGTATTTTGATTCTAACATCAGCGGCCCGTGTAATTTCACGACAAAGGACGCAATTCCAACATCGCCACGAGATTATTCCACGTAATAAAATTTCACGCCTACATTAACGATTGCGTGATAATCATACAGCAGTAGCCGCTTCCTATACAGTATTAGAGTGTTTGCGACATCTGGCGCTCCCTTATCACTTATCTCGTCGGATGCCATAAACATACAAATGTTTTAACGTCCTCGCTTATTATCACACGTGATTGTGTAATTTTTAAAATACAATATATTATTAAAGTAACAACGCTAAAAAACGAACCTTGATTGAAGACTATATTTTTTGTTTAAAATAAGACATATTGACCCTCACCTAAGATAGATAAAGCTTCATTAGGCAATTCAATACGGAAAAGCACAATAATGTACAAGGAATGAAGACTAAAATTCTACCATTATCTCACTGGCACCAATAATCGAATGTGTTATACAATTTTTCAAATGCCTAGGTCACGTTGGACATGACCGCTGCCACCGTAATGAGCGAAATGTAATATGCAGTTACCCTTGGCTGTGATGTGTTGCTTTTATTGTCAAATTTAATTATATTGTAAGTCCGCCTTGAGTGTACAAATAGGTTGATCACGACTTGATCCCTATTAAGATTTATTTTAACAGATAGCACTTTGTCATTGTACGTGAAGTGGAAAATAGAATCATTATTGACATTACTTTGTGTTCTGTTTGATTAAGTTATATTATACCAGTAAATTTTATATTAGTAAATCGCGTCGGCTTCGCAGGGACAAATACGTAATATATGTACCTTCCCCATGAAATGCTCCTACTGATGGTGAAAAACGCATTGAATTTGACTTCGACGTTATATGCAAATACACGGACCAACGTAAATTGCGACTTTATTTTATACTAATTGAAGATTTGGTATAACATTAGTAATCGATGATTTAATAATTGATTAAATAATATAAAACCAGAAAAAGGACATGGCATTTTCGTAGTTGTGAGTATTTGCCATAAGCTCCAACCATAGTATTTGATCTGGTTATTTAAACTATCTGTCGGAATTCATGCGTTTTTTAAGCACTTCCTTTAGTCTATTATTACGAAATTCACTAGAAGATATATACTGCGACCATAAGGCAACTTAATCTGTGTAAATTACATTTCAATGGGGTTTAGTAGTTTATAAATGAACTTTTTAAAACAGTGCGCGATGTTACATAGGTATTTATCACATAGGTATTTATATAAGAAAAATTATAGCGAATTAACGATGACACGATTCATTTACAAACAAATTCATCAATTACGAGAATAAATACAAAAGGTTAACCATATGTTAACACCTAATTGTAGTTTTTACACACTTTTGAAATCAACGACACATACCTCGGAAACCAGTTCGTAGGGATGCGGCTTTCCCATCTACCTGTACCGTGACTGTCGCATTCCGAGCATACTTCTATCATCTTAGTAATATCCACATTTCGTACGCTGAACAACACGATCAAACGCCTGTCTCAAATTAGCTTTGCTTAGAAAATTTGCGTGTAGAAATAAAAATTTAAACATTTATAAAAATACGTATCTTGAATGAGAAATAATGAAACAAATCTGTTAATGGTTTGAAGCTTATAACGCATTAACTCGAAACGAAAATATTTTGTTAGTGTTAAGTTTGATTGTTGTTATTCTGATAATTTGCAGCAATTGGCTCACGATTATTTATAATTAGCATTTACTAATCTAGAAATCACTAAGTTAAAAATACCAAAAATTAAGGTGAACTCCAACATTTCAAATACACTGCCTTGATAAGTATTCAACGTGTCCGATACTTAAATAAAATTGTGACTTATAAGCAACATTAGAGCACACGGTAATTAATTACACTAAATTAGTGTAAGATCCGCCCAGTAGTGATATTTTAATAACCGGTCCTATAGAACAGAATTCTAGACATATCTTTATATCTAAGAATGTCTACAAATTGTTTAATTAAAATCTTGATATGTACACATTTTTAGTGGCTGTATCTATTTGGTATTGCCTAATATAGGTGTATCCATATTTATATTACTCTCACAATCGAAGGTAATCTGTAGTCTATAATATTGTGTATCGAGGCCGAAATTAGTATACAGCAGTGAAATGTGCCCATTATTCCCAGTTATACGTCAACCGGATGTCCATATATGAGAAAACGGGCCGCACGGAGTTAAATGCATCGACCGAACCAGGTAAGCATGCCCGGCCATTGTCGTCGAGCATTACGGATTCTACTGTCATTGCTCGCCTAGTTTTTGACTGAACTATGAAATTATTACACTGTCTAGATGACAATACAGACCTTACTAGTAGAGTTTGGAAATTAATCACACGTATGTGTACTTAAGATGATTTTTAGAGGAAATCAAAAGGGATTCTCCTATTTCTTATGGATATTTAGAATGTAATAACAGTGTAATATGCTTGATGATCCTTATACATTCCTATATATTCTTTAGTCTGTGGAGGCTTATTACCACAACCTGTCTTAAAGTATGGTCTTGTAAAACCGATTCTGTAATGATCCGGCACTGAGTCAAACTCTCATATAATTGTAAAAAGATATTAAGGACAATTTCTACATTATAAATCACACAAGATATTATATGCCATAGTTAATTGCACGCCTCATAACGTGAAAGCGTTTGAGGGAGTGCATTATCATAGACTTTTCAAGATCACGCGATTTACCCCATATAAATCACTTCCACGAATTTCACAAGTGCTGGATTTATTATGGCAACTATATTAATTATGTCATTCATTATTGATTAGTTTAAAAAAATACTATTATTAAAACAACACTAGTATAATCACCGCACCTGACGTTTATTCAAAACATGTGTGAATATAAAAAGTCAATGAATAAGGTTTCGGGCGGTTGTCTGAAGATCTGTCTCTGGTCTGTAATCACAATGACACCCGCACCCGTTTACGTATCATCCCCACTTTTCGCCCTTAGCTTCAGAATAGATGCCTTCTAGTTTATTTACTAGTTATATTTTTTATCAATTCTTGTATTTAATTAAAGTGATAAGCAGTTTATCGTTGCCATGGGAGATTTGGGAGTTGCCGCAGTGTTGCGGGAAGTCGATGTATTATTATTATTGTAATGTATGTATTTGCTGTATAAATGAGATTTATTTATTTATTTAAACTTTATTTGCACATTACATGAAAAAGAGGCGGACTTAATGCCAAGAGGCATTCTCTACCAGTCTACCATTAGATTGAACATTTATTATATAGTATATGGTAACAGTGGAGTCGTCGATGGTTACTAGTGAATATCCAAAATGCCAGTAGATAAAATTATAACTCGTTTATTTATTTTTGGTTCTCATTTTGTAAACTATTAACGTAATTTTTAAATTAATCGCTAGGTATGTTGCAGACAAAAATGAGGCAGAGTATAAAATTTATTATATGATTACACAGAAAACTTGAAACAAGATTTCATACATAACACTTCATACTCATACTGCCATTTCACTGTAAAATCATGTGGTTTTTCGTAAAATCCTTTCGTAGCAGATGCAAAAGCAGATCCGGAACCTTCCCACCAAATTACAAAGTTTGAAGGGTTTATAGTTCCTTAGATCAGGATATTACTCAGTGGTGTTTCGCTTTCACATATATATATATATAGAGATATCAGGTACAGTTGTTATTATTTCTTACGTAAAATTCCACAATACGAAAACAAGTCATCGTTTACGTATTTCTATATACGTAAAACCACAGAACAATATAAGAACCGCTCTTATATATTCAGTGCGCAAAACCATCGAACGCAAACATTACGATTTCGTGACGTAAAATTATATAAACGACCAATTAGCCAAATATTTGACAAAAATGTTTTGATTACGAAAACGAGATTTTATCTTAGATGATTACATGACACTCATTGGCTTTATCTCATCTCATAATAATAATAAACCACCGCCAGGTGGCGAACCTATCGCCATCTTAGTATCCTAATTAACGATACAAATCGTGCCTAAGTTTCGATAGACTCATTGGTGCGAGCTCTTCACTTAAGGGATCGAACTCGAGTATTCTGACTCGAAGCTAGACCCTGACCACTATCTCATCTCACAATAATCTTTACACAAAAATGTTAGAAAAGGATTGAAAGGAGTCGATAGAGATACATTTAATAGTCGATTAACACGGTTTTGATTTGAGAAAAGACAGGCTTTTGTTGATCTCACGTAAACAGAAGAGTTGTTTTCTTAGTAATAAGCAACTTACGTCAGCTGCCTTTACAAAGGCCTAAACGCATTTATGGGCAATTAAGTTAGTGAAATTCTATTTCAGAGAGCAGTTCTTTAAAAGTCATATTTTGTGACAAGTTAGCAGACTATTGAGCGTCGATCAATTTTATATTTGAATAATATTGAAATTGGATATTTGGGGGATGGGAGGGGTGATGAGGAAGGGGATTGGGGGTTTTCCACGCGGACGAAGTCGCAGGCGGAAGCTAACAAAACATTAAACACAATACCTTCGTATATAAATTCGACTGAGAACATAAAGCGCGAAACTTATATAGCTCTTAGGTCATTAGTTACGTTTTACACTGGAGTGCAACACGGCGCCATTGTTGAACTCGCATGAAGCATTAAGAAAGGCTCTATGCACAGAGGCAAATTGGATTTGTGCTCCAGTTACGGCGACGACGTGGGCGGGCCAAGGCCTCCATTGCCGGCTTTGTTTTGCCATGAGCCCGAAGCCACGGAAGAGATAGAAGCGCGTGTTTTCGGAAAACGCACTATTAATTAAGTCGATGCGTTAAATCAGACAAACAATGGAGTGTACAACTATCGATTCGTTCCGCCGAGTCTTCTCTTTAATTTTTTATAATTAGTTTTGTATCTTTTATTTGTGAAAGCGGGCAAACTAGCAAACGGCAGACCTGATGGTAAGTGATTACCGTCGCCCCAGTAGATCTGCAACACCAGAGGAGGTGCAGGTGCGTTGCCGGCCCATAAGGATATTTGGAGGATAGGAGGGAGCGGGGTGCATCACGTGTAGGCGAGTTTGTTCTTTGGAAAAATATATACATATAAAAAGTGAGCCTCCCCAACTGCAAAACCTATACCGGGGTGGTCAGAATTCTAGACATTTTTTGTATTTTCAACCCACTTTTCACCAGTTCTTATTTCGGAGAACATGACAAATGGTGAGTCTGTCGCCGTCTTAGTGTCCAAGCCGACCTAACAAAAAGTACGAAAGTTTTGAAAAACTCATTGGTATGAGTCCTTTACATAGGGGATCGAACTCGAGTCATGATTCAGAGGCAGATAGATCCTTTAACCACTCAGCTATCGTGGCTTTGGAGAAAAATGGTGGTATATCCCTCTTACGGGCCAAGATGTTTTTTTACAGTGTGAGTTTACATTATAACCGACCAAGGCGAGGATAAATTAAAATAATCTGTACGCGTCAAGACTAAGAATTAGAACATTTGTAATCTTTCAAGTTGCAACCAATTCGTGACATGGGTTTATCTCTGAGCGCTTAAGATAAAATTTAAGAGATCCGACAGCGATCGGTGGGCGTTGCGCAAGTGTGCCCGCGTTCGTGATCGACAGGACCGTGAATGGGAGGTTCTCCGATCACGTGACCCAATAATACGCGTGTCATATAATAGGGCTTCCACTCGTCCTGATAATTGGAAACTTTCCTTTATAATTCTCATTCAATCTCGTTTACTATTATATAAGTCTGTTACTCGTAGGGGTAGGCCAAGATTACAGATTTTCATTTGGCAGCATAGCCGAACCCCCGAAATAAACTGTTCGCATCTTCGTGAGATAGCTCGCGCATCGAATATGATGGGTGCCGAGCATCGTCGTCGGTTTTGTCATAAGATAGTCTATTCGATTAGTCGCCTCTTATGACTCCCTAGGGAGAATAGCGTTGGACACTTTCGCCCTCTTCCATACGGTGCCTTGTACTTATAGCCGCTGATTTTTGATTTACAAATTACTCTTGCTCTATTAAAAGGAGAGCTCGTGAAATAAGTGCCTATGATACCAACAAGTTATGTTATACACCAAATTATTTACTGCTTTCCAAAATATTTGTTATATTCGAGGTGTTTTTTTTTAATGTTCTGATTTTAGCCAGTGTCATTTGATATTTTTTGATATTGATATTACTCCTCTTCTTGTTCACCTGCCTCCTGTTCTATCGTCTACGGATATGGCGACACCACTCTTTCGTTTCTATGGCGCAACCTCCGCGGAACACATGCGCCGTGTCAACAGCGTGTTCGGCGCTAAACAAACATTCCACAATTATTTCCATACCTCCTGTCGACCTTGCGACGTACCATTGTTCAAAAAAGTTCACTGCATTAACCGTAATGGACGTTGTTCTTTGTGAACCAACCGTCTCATAATAATTATTCTCACATTACGCGCAGATACAAAAGGGAATGTATGAATGGATTTTGTTAGGGCTCCATGCGCTTTATAATTTCTGCTGGTATGCATAATGTTTATATATTTTTTTATAATGTACCATGATGCAAAACTGCAGAAGCACAGCGGCGCGTGTCAGCATCTGCCAATAAACAGGATTATACGACTAACTAGTGGATAAAAAAAAACTTAAGACTCTGTATTACAAAGATAATACTTAATTGTCATTGTCCTTTCATGATGATTAAGATAATGTCCTTTGACAGCATCGATCGCGGTCACCACGAATACTACCGATGGTTGTCAACTGCGCAGGAGATATTATAGTGCAGCTAACGTACCTACACGCAACTACGCACCTTACCATATTCAATTTAACGCTTATGGGATGAGATCGCAGTCTCAAATACTTGCCCCGTGCGAAAACTTAACTCACATTCCGCGGGAATTTGCTTATCCACTGCGCCAAACGAACCGTTTCATAGGCTGAGTATCTATACTATTATAAAATATAAAACGGCTGTGTGAATATTAAAGATATTAAAAAACCTTTTTGAATAAGATTTATACATAGGCCTTACCTCTACTCTAAAAACTCTAAAAATTTCTTTTTCAGTTTCTGTTTATCTGCTTGTTCAGGCAGGACGCAAAAACTACTCGATGGATTTTGATGCGGTTTTTACTTTAAGAAAGGTTACGACTCATAAATAAATACCATAAGTAATGGCCAGAATGTGCTCATACACAAAAATCATAGTACTATTTAAATTATACATTCGCTGTTCGGAAGCTAATGAATAATTATTTATTAAGAAACATGAGGAAGCTCAAAGTTGTTCTGCACGCTATGGGAAGGGCCATGCTCGGTGTTTCTCGGTGCGATAGTCTGCAACGTCATTGTCCGCAGTAGAACTAGGGTAACCGGCATAGCCGTTAGGATCAGCAAGCTGAAATGACAATGGGCCGGCCACATAGCTCCCAGCACTGACAACCGTAGCGGAAAAAAGTCTCTCGAGTGGCAGCCACGTACGGGCAAACGCAATGAGGGACGACCCTCCACAAGATGAAGTGACGTCCTGTGCAGTGTTGTGCGAAGTCGATGGATGCAGGGGGCTCAGGACCAAGCTTTGTGGTAATCTTTGGGAGAGGCCTATGTTCAGCAGTGGCCTTGTCATAGGCTGAAATTATGATGATGAACGATGTACTTATTGATTATACGGGGATGAAACCGCGAGCAATAGCTAATAATACAACAAAAATTACTGGCAAACATCCTAGAGGCACCGCGATCTAAGTCTAGTTTAAGTATTAAATTATAACAATTTAGAAATTATGACACGATACTTGGAACGCATCCACACACCCGCCTACTATTACCAACAAGGTGTAGACGGTGAACAGACTTCCACTTGACTAGCTACTTTCTCTTTATTCACCCTCATAAATTTTCGCGACGAGACAACAACTGCCGTCTTCGCCTACCTGCTAAGTTTTTTTTTAATCTTTTTATGATCTTCCGAGGCTAGCTTTTCGTCTGTTTTAGAATGCAATCTACATAGCACATTGTGTTGTCATTCTGAAGGTTAAGAGTAGAGAGATAATATTTAGTAATGAACCTCAATGCTAAACGTAAAATTTAGAAATCAACGAAAGTATAAGTCAGCGAGAGTAAGTAATTATTCCCCAACCAATCGGAACTCACGTCAGGAACAATGAACACTATCGTATCGATTATTGATTATGCACAATTTGATCGATTAAAACGACCGACAACAACAAAGACACGTAGCGCACGTCACACTGCAAGAATGTATCTACACGTTGTGTCAGCTGAATAAACGAGAACCAAATAAACAAGGCTAGCGTCGTTCTGTTTCGTACTGGAGAATCACGTTTTTTCACGTTCACCAGATCAAACGTTGCGATAGCGCGGTACTAAAATATCACAGTACAATTATGCACTGTCAAATGCATTAAGAGCAAAGTACAGTACAGTAAGTTTTTTATGAGAAAAGGGGACAAACAAGCAAGCGGCTCGACTAATGGTAGGTGATTACCGTCGTCCACGTACATCTGCAACACCAAAGGAGCTGCAGATGTGTTGCCAGTCATTAAGGATATTTGGGGAATGGGGATTAGGACGGGGGAACGGGGATCGGGGAGCGGAGTGGGCCTCCGGTTATCTCACTCACCGAACGAAACGCAGAAGCACGAGATGTCTCTATTTCACGCCGGTATTCTGCGAGGCCGTGGTACTACCCGTGTTGAGCCGGCCCACCAGCAAAAGTTTCACTTCTGTCAC
This sequence comes from Bhutanitis thaidina, assembly GCA_029286595.1. Lineage (NCBI taxonomy): Eukaryota > Metazoa > Arthropoda > Insecta > Lepidoptera > Papilionidae > Bhutanitis > Bhutanitis thaidina. The sequence continues at coordinate 3,300,570 of JAGSMS010000029.1, read as the reverse complement.
GTGTACTGAGTTACACGCGTTTTTTTTAATTCACAATTATGGTCGATGTTTGTGAATTAAAAAAAAACTTTCGTCTATAGCATTGTAGGAGTATTAAACAATAAGTAAAACTTAAATATTAGACTACATTTTTCTTGATTTCTTGTATTTACTATTGTACTTGTATTTGCCCAAACACAACACAATTCAAATTAAACTATTATTTACTGATTTTATCGCGATTAATTTTGTTTTATATTCCCGACGTTTCGATTGCTTCACAGCAGCCGTGGTCACGTGGGGACTGAGGTGTTAGACGTCCAGATGTCGTAGTGAACGCGGGCTATCTTAAGCTTTTAGTTAGGATGATACTGTGAGCACCTTCTGCGTAGAACGGAAAAAATCCGTAAATAATAGTTTCATTTCAAATAAATTATTCTTGGTTCTGTTCTTTGCTGCTGGTATTGTTTGGTCAGGCTGGTCGTCAGATCTATACTTAACTTTGTCTAGCGACCTTGTGACGTCATTCACGCCTTTGTCTTGTCAATACTTAAATAGACGCATTAATTGCCGTAAACTATGTCATAAATATACAAAACATATAAAAACCTTGTGTATCGTCAGCAGTCACTGCTGAGTTATTCGTTGGAATTAAGCGTAGATAATATTCTTTGTTATAAAAAGAAGCATAACAAATGGGCAAACATTGCAATAAATACCAGCTTTCTCTGGTACCTATTCTCCAGGTAAGGTCTACGTGCAGTAGAAAGGCTTAAAAGCGAACAGCACATTAAAGTTATAATACCTATTAGAAATACGATAAGAAGTGCAGTGTCGTTAAGCCTTAACGTGTCACAACAATAGAATTTCTATTTTTGCAACACGTCTTGAGTTAAGAAATAACAGAACGTCAAAAAAGTTTTTAGCATCCCTGAATTACAACAAGAACTGTATCAGTTCAAAAAACTGAAACCAGAGTACGGAATTGTACAAATTCTAGTTACTCCTACGATGAGAAGTGGGTTATAGTGAAATCACGTAGCCTAGGACACAAATGGCTAGGAGCTACACGGGAACAGATGAACATACAAACATGTGTTTAAAATAGACATGTTAAAATCATAATTCTCTTCGTAGTCGGGTAAAATGGACGCGATGCTTTTAATTTAAACTTCTAAAATGTATGTAATTTTTTAAGGAACTAATACATTGTCATATTAACATAATAATTAATTGATGAAAAATTACAAAGAAAGAGAAGCTTCTTCTGTTTCTTACCCAATCAAGGAAACCAAATAAAGAAAGTTATTTGCAGCACACTGCAAAGTGGGTTCCTCCAAGTTCCAAGAAATTGGTAAGAGATAATCTTGGCCCTTGGTAGGTCGGTAAGCGATCTCAGTACCAGCCAAACTCCTTATACTTTAAGCTTTAGCATGACTTTTTTTACAAACATTATTTTATACACATTGGTACATTATATGTATCTTCCAAATTTACGTCTTCTCGCGAAACTGGTATAAATATTCAAATGACATTAGACTTAATAAATAAGTAAGTTGGAATAACTAAGTTTACTCATACATAACCAATTTGCATGGTATACAAAGATTTTATTTCTGGGCCAAGTAGGTTGCAGCTGTTCGCGTTACAATAGAAAAATAGAAAATTTATAGAAAAATTTGTCATACTTATGGTTTTACACTCGGAAACACACCCAGTAAACAAAGCTACATGACATTGAGGCGAAATTGAGCGCGTCTTCTGTTGCAACGCAGTTTAATCAACGTTAATAATGCATTAATAAGACATTTCCGTTCTAAATTAAAAGCGGCGTTACATACTCTACATGCATACATAAATAATTTTAAAAAATTTGAATGCCATTTTTGAGTCTGCGCCGCGTATTTGTAACCGAATCTTGCATTATCAAAGAAAGAGATAAGTTTGTTGGGAAATTTTACACGATTTCGGACACATTCCAAAGATAACGAAGAATCGTACCGATAAAGCAATTGAAACACCCAGAAACGCTGGGTGGGTTTTTTTATATGTACTATTTCCGTTTGTTATTGTATAGTTACAATACTGTTCTAAATTTGTTAGTGTGAAAAAGATAACAACCAGCCATAGATATTTTTCTTTTTGAATGAAACCTAATCCTGTCGTAGAAACCGTAAACGTTTAGTTTTGTTCTCATTATAAACGTTTATGATGAATATTTTAACGAACTTTTCTCTGCTTTGAAAACAGAGCACGACGAGCGCTAGTTCGTGCATGTCCGTGAAAAATCTACATAATAATTACTTCTGTCTGACTCATACCAATAGAATCAGAAGCCCCGCTTTACTTGGCAGGGGAAATTGTTCATCTTAAAATATGAGGTGCCATGTAAGGTTGCGAATTAAAGTTGACGTAACCGTTGTTTTGATAATTTGGAACGGAAAAAAATCTTCACTATCGAAATAATTGAAATAGACAAAAATCGATTTGAATCGATATTGGCAATTGTGGTCATAAACTACAAAATGTAGAAGCTTCTGAAATGTTCATATTAATGACGGTAATAAGGATAAAATGATTGTAGGTAATAAGTTTCTTATTCCGATATGTTTTTTTTTATGAAATTCTTAGTATAAACGCCTCGACACGATCGCATGTGATTAGCTGCTACGGTCGCATGAAGACGTGCTTAATTTCGCGCTATTTTATTACACATTTTCTACGGGTTTATCGTGAATCGACCGCCATCCACTTTTCGGTTACCTGTAACTAAATTATAGTAGAAATTTAGGAGGTCAATGATAGCTGATTTACTTGTTTAAAAGGTGTTGCCAGTCGCGTCGCGGCGTGTAATGCCCCTCAAACCTACTTTTAAATAGCATCTCCAAGTTTAAAATAATTAACTTTTTTTTTTTTTATATGTACTGTTTCCGTTTGTTATTGTATAGTTACAATACTGTTCTAAATTTGTTAGTGTGAAAAAGATAACAACCAGCCATAGATATTTTTCTTTTTGAATGAAACCTAATCCTGTCGCAGAAACCGTAAACGTTTAGTTTTGTTCTCATTATAAACGTTTATGATGAATATTTTAACGAACTTTTCTCTGCTTTGAAAACAGAGCACGACGAGCGCTAGTTCGTGCATGTCCGTGAAAAATCTACATAATAATTACTTCTGTCTGACTCATACCAATAGAATCAGAAGCCCCGCTTTACTTGGCAGGGGAAATTGTTCATCTTAAAATATGAGGTGCCATGTAAGGTTGCGAATTAAAGTTGACGTAACCGTTGTTTTGATAATTTGGAACGGAAAAAAATCTTCACTATCGAAATAATTGAAATAGACAAAAATCGATTTGAATCGATATTGGCAATTGTGGTCATAAACTACAAAATGTAGAAGCTTCTGAAATGTTCATATTAATGACGGTAATAAGGATAAAATGATTGTAGGTAATAAGTTTCTTATTCCGATATGTTTTTTTTATGAAATTCTTAGTATAAACGCCTCGACACGATCGCATGTGATTAGCTGCTACGGTCGCATGAAGACGTGCTTAATTTCGCGCTATTTTATTACACATTTTCTACGGGTTTATCGTGAATCGACCGCCATCCACTTTTCGGTTACCTGTAACTAAATTATAGTAGAAATTTAGGAGGTCAATGATAGCTGATTTACTTGTTTAAAAGGTGTTGCCAGTCGCGTCGCGGCGTGTAATGCCCCTCAAACCTACTTTTAAATAGCATCTCCAAGTTTAAAATAATTAACATTTTGTTGCTTAAAGTAGCTGTAGTTGTATATAATTGTTGATTTGATACGATCGAAACAAACGTGTAAACGTCAATTCCATCCACAAAGTTATCTACCGAATAACGACCAGGAGTTGTCATCTGCGCAATATCTTAGCTCAAAAACGAAAACAACCTAGAAATTATGGATTTCTAGTTGACAATACTATTTGATAGCCAACGTCCTATGTTGCAGTGGAGTCTTGATGTCGGGTTTGCTGCGGGAGGAGATTGTCGTTAGATTTTCTGATGTTTTAATGATGATTTTCTGAAATGTTTCTGTTACCACAACCACCCGGCTACCAAGATACAGGGTTCAATCCTAGTTTGAGGTTTGGTACCGGATGACGTGTGTGAGTGTCTGATATTATTTCTTATTATTTGTATCACACGATCTTCATAGTATTGTTATACAAGGTCACTGACACACATAACTAAATGCTATAGTCATTTAATAGCACTAGGCTGACCGCTAAAGCTTTAGCCAGATTTACGTAGAAAGCGTGAAGTTTTGATAGTCATCGTTTTCAGCCAGTTATTCATTAAATATTTCGCTAGTTTAACACCAAGTTCGATCAGCCTTACACCTGTAGACTAGACTAAGGTGAAACGTCTGGGCGCGTCACGCACTGGAGAAAGTGCAGTGTAGTGTACCTGCGACTGGTCCCCAATTAGGTTACGACCTCGAATATCAACGTCCGCGGGTCTTCTTTTTTCGTATCGCAAACCGACGCTCTTCCGAACCGGTCCCCGCCGTACCATAGTGACCGTGAACGGACAAAACGAACGAGAACTATTTCCGAACGTTTGTGTGCTCTATGTTTTTAGGAAAAATGTCATCTTGTAAGTAGTTATTATGATGAGGTTCCTAGGACCCTGAGACTTGAGACTCTCTGACCGCGAAATGAAAATTAGTAAGTTATCTCGTTGGTCTTCGAATTGCTAGCTTCGTCGAAGATACATTCACACACTAAGGGTCCTACATTAATAATTTTACAACGTCGATCGATACATAAATGCGATGGACATAAATAAAAAAACCCCAAATTTATCTCCAACATTACAAAATAGCAAGATACAGTGTAATAGTATTTAATTGAATCTATCATTATTGGTAATACTTGTTAAACGAATGAGTAAAACATAAATGCGCAACAAATACTGGCGATACATTCCTCCCATTTTAAATCATCGTCATAAGCTTTTAAATTAAAAGCATTAATGCCCCTTGAGGAGGCTTTTTAAGTTTTAAGTTTTTAAGGATTCATCACGAGATTTCGTCTGCTCGAAAAATATTACTCCGGTATCGTTTTCGTATATTTTCGTAATTTGGGAATGAACATTAATTGTACTGTTAGTGTAGTCATTTGGTACACAAAAGTTGGCCAAACTTGACAACTATATGAATATGGCAATTAAAAAATCATTACATTAATTGATGAATAATGAATAAAACAAGAACCGTAGCAATTAGAGATAGTTTGATAAGAATTGTTATCATGTTTCTATAAGAGTTTATTGCATTTTCTTCATGGCTTTCATGCACTCAATTATTTCTTATCAAGTCCCCGATAATGGCACATAAAAACCCTGATAAGAGTAACATGGCATTAACTGATTTCTTTTACTAAATATCCATGTTTTGGTTGTTACATCGTTTAAATTTACAATTACATAATTTCTTTGATCTGATCGAGGCTATTAATTAATTTTAAATATTATATTTTGTACAATGCAATGTAATGGCAAAAATTTAAAAATATTTTTAAAGCTAACTTTTCATTTATGCTAATATCAAAATCAAAATATTATAATCAATCAATTTTAGTAAGGTATTTATACACTATTTACAATAATATATGCTTTTGTTTCCTAACATTTGTAACAGATTTTTGATAATACTTATTACCCTATGTATTAAATTTCTATATGAATAATAAAAATGCATTATGGTAATGCTTAATAAAAAGAAATAGGTTCTTTCTTATATTTTCATTCAAAATAAATCTGTCGGGCAAAAAACCCAGGTTTTAACTCACCTTGAATGTTTCGGCAATCCGCGTTGAATTATTTGCTAACTTTGAAACCACAACTATTTTCAACACTATCACTGCTCATGAATGTTTATAAAATATCAAAATTGTGAGCTAAATACATTACTCCGATAAATACCTTAAGAAAAAATCAAAAAAGGCGGACGAAAAAAATTAAGTTCAATAGTCTCTGTGGAATGCTTGCATTTCAACCTAAGACATAATAGCAGTTGCCGATTTTATTCACTTTTGAAGTTATAAAATGAAACACTGCACGTTATAAAAGTTTATTAAAACTTACAACCCGGCATAAAGATTCAGAAAGTTTTAATTCTATCGTTTACTGTCACTTGACACATAGCGCCACCGAGATACACGGCCATTCACAACAAAAGTAGAAACCAATATGGCGGCATGCTGTTTTGAGTTTTGACCGAATGAAACAGCGCATGATGGACGAATGAATGACAGAACTATAGCTCTGCATGAAATGAGTGAATGATCTTTCTTTTACTTTATTCTAGGAATGTCGGACTGGCGAAAATGTAGTGATGTAAATAGTATTGATATTTTTAATAAGTGTCGAATCCATTGTTCGATGTATAGGAAAAACGATTTAAAATTAATTTTTTTAAGGAATTTAATTTGAAGTATAAAGTCCCAATTATGACTTAATGTACACTTTTGCGTCATGCTTTTTTTTTAGGATTCTAGTCAACAGATTTTATTTTGTTCTACATTTTATATGACTGTATGATTCTAATATAATAAAGTAACTGATAGGTATGCGTTTTTAACTTTTGTTTTATAGTGTATAATAAACTTTTGTCTTTATAGATGTAATCTATGCATATTCGTATACAAAGAGAAGATTACTGAATTATCAACGCACCGCCGAAACCGCTGGGCCTTGTAGCATGAAATTTTGCACAGAAGTTTCTTGAGTTTCTGACATATTCGTTATTGCTTGTATAAAGGGATATATGGTGAATCATCTCTAAGAGTAAACCGTATATTTCGAAGATTAATATAATAAATACACAATTTGTATTTGGTCTTTCGGCAAGTAATTTAAAAAAACTTGTGTTTTAAGATTTAAGACGTGCTTATAAAAGATAGAAATATTTAACTCAAGTAGGCATACTTTTACTTGTTTCCTAAACAATTTCTGTTTATACCACGGCTCATAGTTATTTGGCTAGTGGCCAAATTAAGATTTTCATAGTAAGAGAATGACTTGGGTTCGATCTCCGGTGCCTGTACCAATAAAATTATTAGTAGCAATTTTCTATGATGAATTTACCACGTACTCGACGGTGAAAAATACATCGTGAGGAAATCTATACGTCTGAGAAATTATAGTAAAGTGAATAGTAAAGTAACAATCTGTCAATGTCCCACATCCGGGAGGAGTCCTCCTCACAATATTAGAGAGGATTTTGAAGCCGATAAGAGACCGTCGCGCTGCTATGTTCAGGTCGACAGACGTCCTAAAACAGAAAGGCGCTGGGCTACCAGGTTGGTGAACGCAGTAACGGTACCCTCGCAGTAGTAATGCTGCTCCCCATTACTTGTGTGATACTCCCCCATCATTCGGTCGCCAAAGCCTCGCTTGTAAGCTAGCAAGGTGCTCCACTTGCAGGGTAGGCATTTGGAGGAATAGACGTTATATTCCTCATAATGTCCATAACTAATCCGTGTTATTTGGCTTCAGTATATACGGATGGATGATGGACGGATGTTTGGTGTGTCAGCCGTAAGCCCAGTCTGTCATTAAATTTATTAATTAAAAAAAAATATTAGATATATAATAATAATAATTAGGATAGTGTAACACTGGAATGATATAATACATTGATAGACCTTAAACATTTAAAACACAAATAGAGTCAGAAGTCAGTGAACATTTTTGATGAATAATTTTATACTATAACTTCTCAAGTTGTAAGTACAAAATGTATAATAGATACTAGGACATTAACAAATTATATAATGCGCTGCCATCTGTCAACATTTGACATTTCCGTCAGTCCAAAATTCAAGCGGTGTAATGTGTATCATTTTGTAATCATATAATTATTTAAAAATTATGAGTTTATAAAACCCATCGATAAATCTACTTTCATAACATGGCGTTGGACTTGGTGAGCATAGCACAGCCTCATTACATACCGGGGTGAGTGTTACATTAGGAAATTTGGAAATTAGATTGGTTTTTGACAATTTTTCCAAAGGATTCCTTTGGTACTGTTACTTTGTCTTGATCGTTGGGTTTATTGTATACTTGAGGCCGTCTTTACAATCAATCTTGTACTTTGCCTTGCCTTTTCCAATTTGGACTAGGGCAACAATTACCGGTTCCTTAAATTCTTCACCCATTATTCATCTTCTTCTTTTTTTCTTTGGATGTTGGTGAAAAACGTGGTAACTGACCAAATGATGGTAAGTGGCTTCTGCAGCTCATGGGCGCCTGCGAACATTTTCAATCGAAGAAGGTTACAGTTGCGTTGTCACACTTGAGGACTAAGCTGGTATGGATGGATATCACAGATCGTAATTTTACAAGTGTGAGAAAAATATTGTGTTGTTTAACACATAATATATACCCAGTTCATAGAAAATTTAAAATATCGATTTTTAGATTTCGCTAAAAACAAATCAATGGGTAGCGTCTAAAAGCCATAAATATTTACATTATTATTGAAAAATTAACGCTGTATTTTTAAAGGACGCTGCTGGAACTTCTTTAATATTACAGAAAAGTACATTTTCTGAATAGAAATAAAAGTCTTTTTGCACTGGGCGACGTTACCGTTAGAGCGGACGCTGCCAGCCGGCTCCTAGAGATAAGGAATCTACCACCGTAGTAAGTTGATGTGCGGCGTGCGCAGTGCCGGTAACCACGTACTGCTGTAAATTAGGATGATTTGTCTGACATCTTTCAAAAAATATATATTTCTCGTTACACACCGAATTATAATTTCCGAAGGAGAACTAATACGTTTCCGTGAGAAATATAATATTGTTGCGGAAACCAACAAAGATACCCCTAAAACGGAACTGCTATTCATAACTGGTGACATCGAAGACAAGCAAATATAATGTATATCGTTTAAAAATAAAAGTGAAATTATTTACGTAACAGCGATTTACATTTTCAAGTCCATAATTCACGCTGTCAAGAGCACTCGTGACCCGTTTGCTGTATACATACAGCTTTAGTCCATTAAAGTTTTATTAAAGAAACTCTGTGACAATGATGAATATGCAATATGTTTTATAACAATAAATGTTACCAAAGAAAGCATAAACGGCAATGAGATTCATAACATTTAACGCTGTTTTATAATATTTCTACCTCTATTAAATTTAAAGTTGAAATAAATAATTTTTCTGAAAAAACTGTATTTTTCGGCTCTAGGTATAATTTGAGATTGTCTCATCTCTCTAGGACTTATAATGATAATCTATGATGATGGCTAATGAGCCACATAAAATCCACAGCTGGGACATATGCTTCTTCCAAGATGCTCCAAGTTGCCATATCTTTGCCTTCACCTTCAGGCATCCAGTTGCTGCCAGCCGTCTTGCGCAAATCGTAGCTCCATTTAGACAAGGTTTGCCCCACAAAACGTTTGCCCAGACGCGGTCCCCGCTTCAGGGCGCGCCTTCTCCAAATGGGCGACAGTCACTTCTGCCACATATGTGACCAGTTTTTTGCCCGCCACGCGAGTTCCTGGCTTGGTTCACATATCTTAGTAATAATATTCTAGACATGCAGGTTTCTTCACGATGTTTTCTTTCACCGGCGAGCACGTGGTAAATACAGCACTTAAAATTGCCATCAACAATTTTAGTGGTGCCAGCACCGGGGAACACATCACTCGCGCTTTATAAAACTAAAGTGGTCGCCCTGACCAGTAGGCTACCATGGCTCTATCGGCTCTAAAGAACTTAGTACCCAACTATTAAGTATTCTGTACGAAAACCTAAACGTCATTCGTTCAAATTAAAAGAGTATTTGAATATTTTTAAGTACATTAATTATAATATTCTAACAGTTACACAGGCCACTGTCCGGAGTACAAGTACCGGATAGGTGACACCTATGGATCAACCACGCACAAGATACTTTTGGACCCTAGTGTCCAACATTCGGAGAGACTCGTGTTGTCAGATAGAACAGCTGATGATTACCAGGTTAGTAGACCGTGTGTTTGTGTTAAGAGCATACCTATGCTTACGTTCACCTTCACACTGTCATCTTATATGACGTCACCTTTTTCCTTAATATGTAAGCAGGCCGTCTTTTCTTCTCGTGCAAGTCTCTTAATCGACTTTTACGACTAATATTTTCCCTGTAATTTCCCTTCAAACGCAAGGTAATTTTAACCCGGATGGTCACATGCAAGCTCTTATCACTTGGGACTGGAAATTTATGTGTCCCAATTTATTGCAACCACAGTAAGATATTCTTGTTAAGTAGAAATGGTTATAGAAGACAGTAGAACGTTAGTGGAAACCTAAAAAAAACATTTTTACATTTCACCAAAACATATGAATTCAATCGTGAAATATCAATTACTTAGATTGATCAGGTGAATATAGTATTTAACTTTCACTGCATTGACATTTATTGTTGAATAACGTCTACATAACACCAGGTCTTCCGTCCACCGAGCACGGACGTCGACGTCGTGAACGCGAGGTTTCGTAACGGTGATCCGGTTTACAAGCATCCTATGATACCGGGATATGAAGGTAAGCCGTATCAATGATCGTAATAATATTAAGTATTTTTTTTTATATAGAAAAGACGGCAAACGAGCAAGCGGTTCACCTTATGGTAAGTGATTACCGTCGCCCACTTACACCTGCAACACCATAGATGCTGCAGGTGCGTTGCCGGTCTTTAAGGATATTTGGAAGATGGGAGGGAAGAGGAGGGGAATAGGGAGGGGGAGTGGGCCTCCGGTAAAAAAAATATCGTAATGTGGTCGGTCGATGCAAATCTTCCACCAGAACAGGTCTCTAGTTTAACTGGTGGTAGCCTCCTTGTCTGCTTAGGATGCATCGAGGGTAGTTACCACACTCTTACCCATTCCATTCGCCAAGCAGTAGTGCAACTAGTGTTGTGTTCCGGTTTGAAAGGTGTAATTACGGACAGTGAGGCATTCCATTTTAGTCCTCAACATCTGTAACCTTCTTCGATTGAAGTTGTTTGCAGATGTCCATTACAGTAGCCACTTATCGTAAGGATCCAATAAAATAAACCTTAGCTTCCCGTGGGTGTCGTAAAATTCGATTAGGTGAAAAGTCTTGAAAGCGCTCCGAAGATGTGCGGATTACCCTTTTAAAAAAAAAATACCAGATTGAAAATTCGTAGTTCGATGTCAGGCAGCTGCTATAATAGGCAAGTCCTTTCATTGGAAGTTATCTACAAGTCTCCAGTTATCTACATGTGTACAAGATGATAAACTATTTTCAAATAATTGCAAATTTGTAAATGTTAATACTTGTAGGAATTCTACCATAAACTTCAATTACAAGTCACCTACGCTAGACCTTGTTTGGTGATTTCGGACAATGATCATTCAAATTCGTGTGCTCTGCACTTACATTTAAAAAAATTACATGCTCTCACCTTCCTTTGTTTGGGAGAACTTTAACAGTGCACGTTATCCAGAACCTTTTCATAAATAATGAAGGCTAATTTCTGTCATGGTCTCTATAGTTTGTGATAAATTCGCGGCGATAGCCTAAGTGGTTTTAAAGTTATTTCCATCCATCCAGCTTATCCTTCATTCGTACATACGGTTACCTATCTGTAAAATTAAATTCATTCTAACATTCATTTCATATTTCAGTCTGTGAATAATCAAGTGAAAATTTTTAATTAAATTTATTTCATTCGTCGATCGTTTACTTTTTTAATATTATTTATGTGTTAAGGTTGAGTGCAAAAATAAATTATGTACATCAAGCATTTGATTGCGTTCCCCAAGAATTGATATAAACAGCGTCCAGAAACCTGTTAATTGAACAATAATATTCTTGCTTAAATTATCAGCCTATGAAAGTCCTTTGTTGGAAATAGATCTTTTCATGAAAGCGCAAAAAGCCTTGTTATATTCCATGCCACCCATTCTCATAGATGGTGTAGTATATATCCATAATCACCACGGATGATGAGCGCAGTGCTTTACTGCTGTCACTAGGCTTTTTCCGCTATTGTTCGAACGCCAGAGCCTCGTTTATTACCTAGCAATGCACCACGTGCAGGTGAGGTTGTTATTAGGAGAAAGATATGTTATGCCCTTAGAATATTATTGTTAAGTGTTACGTGCGTGATGATTTGCCACTCACTTCCTTTAGTCATGAAGGTGCCTGGTACCAGATCCACTCGCTAAACTGTAAAATATTATTTTTTCTCTGTCACTGATGTACCACGACTCTAAATATGTATTTGTATTGTATTGTACTAACTGCCAATTACCGTAACGGTACGATTCATACATTAATGGTACTAATTTTATAATTAGGGTAATGGTAGTTCAAATTTAAATTGGTTTAATTTTAGTTGAGTTTAGATCGAAACCCTGGGATCGTTATCAATATAAGATGATCATTATGAAATGTTCAGTATAATAATTTTGTTTCATTGGAATGGGGTGAAAAACAAGCTAACAGTTCACCTGATGGTAAGTGGCTACTGCAGCCCATGGACACCAGCAAACAACACCAATTGAAGAAGTAGTCATCAGCGGTTTTAGTACAGACGGATTCATACATTTTCATGTGTGGAACTGTGTCAACTCTGTGATAGCGAAAACGGAGTGGTGTGAAAAACAGTGTACGGATCTGTCACCAACCTCCATGTTGGAAGTGACTAAGAGAAATATCATGAAAATCTTTTAGCAACGACAATGGAACGTCTTCTTGCCGGTAATTCTAGAAATTCACTCACCAAAGCGCGGCAGCTATAAGAAGCTATATTGCGATTGTATTCGGTGAGAACATGCTCCTTCCTTTGCTAAACTGACCACTTTACGTGCCACAGCCAGTACCTATCACGCTCTACGTTTCGAGCATGTGTTTACAATTTTTCATAAATCTAGAATACTTGATAGATTAAACGGGGTTTTATTACGGTTAAAATAACGATTTGTCTGTACGAGAACATGTTGCAACTCCACGCTGTCTAGCTGGCCAATGTTTACGCTCGTCAAGAAAGGTATGACTGCATAAATTTGGTATAAATACAGGTAAATCTTTAGACAAAGCAGCGCCCGATCCCGATGATTCAGTGTAGAGTTGTGACTCACATTTCAATACCGGTCAATGTAGGGTTACCAACGTACGGTCTTGCGTAGGACAGGTTTACTTTCAACTTTTAAAAGCGATCCCGGATACTTACTTGCGTACTTGTTAACTTGTATTCTGACCTGGAATCTATACTACGTAATCTTAAAAATTCATATCCTCCTCGTACCGTGTAATTCTTCACAGTCATGTAGAAATGTTTTATGTTTAGTCCATTGTGTTGAAATTAAAGTATTTTGACAAACAGATAAATACTTTACGCATAGAATATGTGTGTGTTTATCTGTGTGAGTATAGAGGCAGACAGATATATTTATATTATTTGAATTTTCCTCAGTCGCTTGTCTGGTGAGATAGCTATCGCAATTCTAGATCATTGCAACATAGACTCTGCTGCCTATCCCTGCTGGTATTGACACCAACAGTGAAAAGAGAGGGGGGGGGAGCAGTTTTTTTTACGCCGTAACCACACGAACTCTGTTATTTACAATATTTTCCTGTATTTAATGAGGTTGTAATTCTACATAGATATTAAAATTTAGGATTTAAGAATCCTTAACTTGAATTAGTGGAAACTTGTTTCATTTCAACATTCTAGGTGTTTAGATAGACATAGGGTCTATATATATATACACATTGAAAACTTTACAGGAGTATGGGGATACAGACCGAAGCATTTGAGGTTACTTTTTACTTCATTCCATATGAAGGTAGGAATTTATATATTTATACAAATAATGCAAAAAGAGTCTTGGCAACAAATAAGCACAGAGCATAGTGTAAAATTAAATTTTTATGCCGAGGTTCAAAACCCAGAAATTATTTGTGACCAAAAATTGTGGTTTACATTTTCGCGTCATATTTTAATAAATGACCTAATTTAAGATGGAGCAAATCCTAAATATATTAGACTTATGGTACTATTGTGTCAAAGAATGCCGCGGTTTCCTGTACAGCGGTATTAAGTTCGTATTATTCGTAGGAGTAATACTTAAAACTTCGGCAGAATTAACCTGTCTTACAGCATTGTCATCCACAAAACATGCGAAATCAATTACTATAGAAATATGATAATTTTAGTTGGGACAGTTACTTTTAAAAATTCTCTTACGTAACGGAAAAAAGCTAAGGTTTAGTCGGCTACTTGGTTTAGTTACTGATCAGAATAGTGCTTACTACATAGTTTGCAATTAAGCCGAGCGAAATTTCTCAGACGAGAGTGCTGACGTTGCACTCGCCAATCCGCCTGTTCAGCGTGGTGAGCATGGTCAATTCCTCCAGGTAGCCTGTTCAGCGTGGTGAGTATGGGCAAATCCTCCAGGTATGGCAGATAGCGCTTTCAAGACATTGCCGCAGCACCGTGTGTTAGTCGGTTAAAAAGAAAAAGATAATTATTTGTGCAAATTCATTGATAGGATTAATACAGAAAATAGTAGGTAGTGGTCTATTAGGTCATTAAAGGCCTATCGGAATTTAAACCGGAGGTGTTTGAGTTCCTGTTAATGGTTGTTGACCTCTCTCTTATACAATTACTTTATCCAGTTTCCAATACATGCAGCTCAGTTGTAGTGGTTGTTCTGGTTTTTGATAAAGTACAATTACTGTTATCGAAATACATTTATAAACATGCGTTCGATTGGAAGTTTCTAAATTAAAATACAGATTAGGCTTCGGGTACACGATCAACCAAAGCTATTAATCTAATGATTACTTCTAATTACGCCAGCACTACGCATTTGAAATGAATCTATTATTTGCGGATTTCATCGCGACGAAAACTAATAAATAAAAGCTGAAGGTAGGCCGAGTTAAATATGAAACCAGGACGTCTAACACCCCAGTCCCCCCGAGACCGCGGCTGGTGCGAAAGCAAAGAAAAAAGCGGTGCGTGAAAGTCTAAAAAATCTTATGGTTTCCGAAAGAATGCGGAATAGCTATATCAAATGTGCCAGATAGAAAATACAAAGCGATGACGACAAGCAGTGGACCCACCTGTTAAGCGTGGTGAACCTTGGTTGTTTAGCTCGTAATGCTAGACTCCACTGAGTCAATAACTCCTTCATCGGGCAACGTATATGTTTCTACAACAAAATCCCAGTAAATGCACAGTCTTCTTATCAATAGATTTAAAAAAAAATATATAATACCCCTTCATGAAATGGGTTATTATAATATATAAGTAAGTATATAAGTATACGTAGACGACGGTAACCACTGGATAGGAGTTGATCCATCCCAAGCTTTGTTATTGTAATATTGTATTAAATAAAACAAAACATCTGAAAAAGATGTAGCTGACTTTCTTTCACCGTCAGAGGAATCACATTACGAAACAGTGGTAAATATAAAATAGCGTTTGACATGTTTCTTATGACGAAGAATGAATGATTTGATTTTGTTTCTAAGATCTGTGCTTTGGAATAAAGATGGACATAGATTAAAAAAATGTGCTAATTCCTCTTGTACGGGTGGAGCCAAGCGGCGGCTGCTTTTTGCTGTTGTTTAACCGGGGTAGTACCATGCGTGAAGTATAGCTTGAGCTTCTGCGTTTTGTTCGATGGTTGAGGTAACCGGAGGCACAGTCTCTCCCCCACCCCGCGTTCTGATCTTCTCTCCCATCTTCAACTCCACAACGCATCTCCTCCGGTGTTGCCAACCGCTAGTTCGTTTGCCCCATTTCTCATAAAAAAAAGCTTGGCTCTATCTTAAGCAGAGATGAAAAGGAGGTTGCGGAACCCCGTTTGGCTGCGCCGGGTTGTTCCACAGGGAAATCAGTAAACTCTGCCTACCCCTATAGATGACGAGCAGTAGTGTTTATATGTAGTTATATAGACACTAAAATTTGTATGGCACGACAAATACCATTACTCAGTTTCGCAGGTAACATAGTCGCGTAATAATTTCGTAAAATAATTTGTTGTAAAAATAGTAAGGCACGTTTACTTCGTTACGTCTTAATAACGTAAGTATAATAAAAGAAGTTAAGTAAGTAAGTTGATAATCGTTACCGCAAACCGAAATTGGTAATTTACGTGCACAGCCGACCAAATCATTATCTAAATAATAATTTCCACATTAAACAAAGTGCCGACCGCGTGGCGCAAAGTTCGTTTAGCAAGTGATTTGTGTGTCGCACATCGATTACGAATGTAGTCGAGTCCCTGACATCGAATTTTATATGCAGTAGAGTCGAGTGGCGGCGAATGAGCCGGCTCGACCCGGGTAGCACCACGGACTCGCAAGAAAATTGGCGAGAAGTAGAGGCACCTTATGCTTCTGTGTTTCGTTCGGTGTGTGAGGTAACCGGAGTTTCACTCCCTCTTCACCTTTCCCCTTCTCCTTCCTCCCACCCAAAATATCCTCGAAGATCGGTATAGCCCCAGAAGTTCCTCTGGTTTTGCTGATGTACTTGAGTGACGGTCGGTAATCATTTTCCACCAGGTGAGCCGCTTGCTCATTTCCCATTAAAAATTGTCAACTTTCCATCGAATACGGGAAGGTCTTTTGAAGAAGGGCTTTTGTGATCGCGATGACACTTCCGGGAGCAGTGTTTCTACCCATACTTAGAACTGTATATTATACTCGTAATTGTAAACGAACACCTCTATAATCATAACGCCACCTTCCATCGTTCACTCGGCAGTACCGTATTCGAAGAGTAAACGGTGTCTTACTAGGTGGTAAAACTCCTTTTCTACCTGGGATCCATCGATCCTAGGTAGGGTACCTAACCTATTTGTGTCGCTGATCAGTCGTGCAATCACAGTCCGCAGCGATGCTGACGCATCTGTAACCTTCTTCTATTGAAGTGTTTAGGTGTCAATGGGTTGTTGAACTTACACGTTTATCACTCCAGTTTAAGACAATCGGAAAGGGATAAGTGGGTTGCAGAAGCCCTTTTGTGTCCGCTGAGTTGTGCCAAATGGAAGTTCAATGTCAAACTTCATATTAAGACAGAAATTTGGAGAAAGGGACAGTATTTATTGTAAAAACTTTATAAACATATAGAGATCTTAATTTGTGGAATAAAACCTCAAAATATAATTTATTAATATTGATTTCACACTATTTATGAGTTTAATTACAGATTCAGAGCGACTTTATTTGGAAGTAATTATAACTTACCGTAATGCCTCGATATATTGGTGAAACTTTTTTTACAATATGAACGTATTTCATTAAACTTTATTATACATTTTAGGCCCTTAATATATTATAAAATACACATGATATTATCTTTATATATTTTATTATGTTATCTGTATAAACCGGGGCGTTAAAGCGGTTAGTGATCACACTGTCAGTTCACTTCTCTGTGGAATTTGAGTTCGGATTAAAATTCCGCCATCAGTCGATCGCAGGAGCCTCGTTCTTTAGTCAGCAGGGTGCACCACGTGCAGGTGAGATTAGCATTTGGAGAAAAGTTGTTAATTGGTATATTTCCTGTTTGTCTGTCGTGGTGGTAAGATGTGAATCACCTACCTGTCACTGAAGACAGTGACATAACTGGTCACTGTCGGGATCATCAATAAATGTCGGACCGACTAAAATCACCACGGAATTAGAGATACGCTGTTGGCCAGGATCAGCGGTTTGACAGCTTCAGCGGTTGAGATGCGCCAGCAGAAGGCAGACATTTAAAAATGATTTAGGGAGAATCGACGCTGCTGCCTGCTGCACCGATCCCTGTTGGCAAAGGAAAAACTAAAGGGGGCTAGCAGCAACCCAGCTTAAGGAGGTACGAGACCTAAGCTTGGGTTACCGTCGATGTAGGTGCTTAATTGGTATAGGTATTTCCCCTTATATCCAATTAATATGCTTAAAATGTAGCACAGGGCCTCAATATTCTATGTCAGAAAGAAATCAGGCCAGAAATAAATATTATTTTATCAGTGAAATGTAATTTTTCAGGAATGACGTTTATCTACATAAACTTAGATCTATACACAACATTTCATTCAAATTATTAGAACCCTTTTCGAGAAGTAAATTTATATGTAAATGTACAATAATTGCTCGCTTGTAGTATTTTTAGCAAGACCCGATAATATTATCTGTAACACTTAAGGGGATTGGTTCGACACGTTTACAGGACACAACGGCATTGACGGCTCGATTGGTGCAGTAGTTTGGTTGTGGCGCAGAAGGTAGCGGGTTCGATTCCCGCACAAATAACTGTTCCGGTTCCAGGTGCTGGTCCGTGTGAAATTTATGTCTGTAACACGCCTCAATAGATATCTCTGGAGAAAATCCTGCAAAATGGTAGCGTTATTTTTTTCAACAAGAATAGATAAAAAAAGCGATTACATCATAGTTCTCATCCTCCGAGGTGACCCGGAACGTACTGTTTACCTCTACTTTATAAAGTTAAATATTACGTAAATAACGGTATAATTGTATCGAGGACTTATTGTAAAATATGTTTGAGGTATAGCGGATAAGGCCCCAGGGGTGATAACATATCTGCATTTGGACTCTTAACTGAACATAAATGCAGGCAGTGGCGTGTATTTCATTTGTATATATACATATATAATAAAGTTTGAAGTAAAATAACGAATAACAAAAACTGACCAAGCTCTAACCCGACTCACGCTTGTCCGGCATCGAATAAAAGAAAACAAATTTAAATTGTGTGGTTGTATGGAACGCTCTATGCGCGTGTTCGATTCGCATTGGCCAGTTTTCATATTTACTGCCTATCCAGCGTCAAAACCTAATGCACGCTACTGGATGGGGGAGTCTATGGGCCACAGCCATTTACATTCAGGTGGACCGTGTGATTATTACTTTTGAAAATATCGATATAAAAACATCGGCTCGCTTTAAAATGTACTCGCTAATGTACGCACGTGCACAAATGGACATAAGTAAAGTAGCAGCTTGTAAGTGCCCACTGCTGGGCAAAGGCCTACTTCTCAAATACGAGTATCATAGAGGGTTTTAGGAGCCGGGAATGCCCCGCCACACTGCTCCAGTGCGGGTTGGCGGGCTTCACATATCCTCGAAAGAATATTTTTATTATTTCTCTTACATGCAGGGTTCCTCACGATGTATTCTTTTACCGCTGAGCACGTGGTGAATGCAGCACTTAAAATAACTATTAACAATTTTAGTGGTGCCGGCACCGGGGATCGAATCCAGGTCACTCGCGCTCTGTGAAACTAAAGTGTGCGCCCTGACCACTATGCTACTATGGCTAAATCGACATAAGTAAACCGAGAGTAATAATATAAGCCCGCATAATTACCTCAATAATAAAACAGCAATCGACCTTTACACGCTCCACTTACGTACAGCCATCAAATGGGATCGAAGCAAGCGACTAACGGTTAATTAGATCACTAACGGTTAATTTAATCTACATGCACATTCGGATTCGAATCCCAGCTTATAGGTAATATATGCGCAAATATCAAAAAAAAATTTTCTTTCGTCTTATTGTCACAAGCAGCAGTAGTGTTCTGTAGCTTTGTTTCTTTACGCCTTTGGTTGCCTGGAAGAGAACGCTATGCACCGATAGGGCCTTCAGATTGTAACTACAAATGGAATTGCTTTTATAATGTTTCCTATATCCTTTTGTTATAAAATTACATTCATTCTAAGTTTGATATCTATAATCATAAGGATTACCAATAATTAGATAGTTATTCAGTTATTCTTACGTTGCAACCCTTAACGTGACATAAAAATAGAATTTCTTTTGTTACAAAACTTTATGCGATAACATTTCTTAAAACAATTTCTGTGGAACAAAGTAGTGTATGGGGTGTAAGGGAAATCCCCTATACACCCATATACCATCTTATTCTTCAAATGGTGCACTCTGCTAGCTCACACGCGAGGCTCTGGTGACCGAATGATGGCGAAAAATTCATCAAAATGATAATGAATTTTGGCAAACCTTTCAAGACATACATGTTGGTATTATCCGTCGCTTTATTATATCGCTAATTAGTGACATTTTCATGTAATTGTAGCGTCGCTCGTCGCCGCTATAAGCAACTGTGGTAATATTAGTCGATTTCGACCACTGCGACAACTTCCGTGTACTATTAGCAGTTGTCAACAGCGCAGGAGATATTATAGTACCTCAATTTTTTATATACAATATGTTATGTATTTACCCAAAAAAAAATGTGTTTTGTCTCTCTCTCTCTCTCTCGTTCGCGCCAGCCCGACTCACACTTGGACGTTTTACATTAGAGTTTGCACTATAATCTCACCAAGTTTGATGTTTGCATCTATTACCGTTTATACGATAGAGCAAAAGAAAAAAGATACAATTTTCGTATGCGGATCCTCTTAATTTTGAAGTTTTTTTTATATTATTTGTTAAAATATCAGCTATTGTCACACGTGTTCTGTGAAAATTTCTGCCTTTTATGGACAGACGAACGGACAGATGGCATAGGCTTAGTAATAGAGCTTTGTATGGAATTCTAAAAAGGGTCAGATGCAGTGTCAGAGATATAACACAGACAAAAGTGGTCTTCGGAAACATAGGACGCAACACAATCCAACCGGCGCCAAACGAGTACGTCTGGTAGTTATTATATAAGCGATCGGTTTCAATTCGAAGCTAATACGGATTAGATTGACAGATTATATATAGAGACTTGTCTAGTTTAATCGAATATTATTTCTCATTAAAATAGACAAGTCTCTGCGATGTGTTCTGTAAAACATTCGAGTCTGGTAAGACTTTCAATTATTATAGTTACGCAATGGGAATACCAATAATTTGTATTGTTCAAATATTGTCTCCGGTTGGGATTCGAACCCAGGATCCATGCTCTAAGCCTAGCGGTCTATAACTGTATATATATATAACTGTACAAATGCGTTTTTGTTTGTGCTAGGCAAAGCAATAGGCAACAGTTTAATTGTTCTTTTTAACGCAATTATGTCACGGAAAGGTCACCTCGCTAATGTATTAGGGACATTTTGGGAATAAAATGTCGACCGAGGATACTTTAAAGTGTCGGCATGTTTCGTGTGATACCTTTGGTTCTTAAAATAAAACCGTAGGGAAAACTGAAGATAGATAATAAATAATTTACGGTTGAAATTATTTATATACCTAGCGGTATGGTTGGAGGTGTAGGTATATTATGTCAATTATTAATTTTACAAACAAAACTTGTCATGTTTTCATAGGTCTGAATATAAAGGTAAATCGATATAGGGTTTCGTTTTCCCTTTGTATGTCCGGAAAAGATTCATTATGAAATGGCATTTCTTTCTATAAGCATAACACCGGAACGCGATCAGTCATTAGACATGTCACTTTGTAGTGGTGAAGCGCATATGATAGAGGAATGTTGTAAATCCGCTTTTGCGATAGGTTTCTTGCCTCGGTTGAACGCGCATTTCGGTCAGCGATATACGGTGGCGGCCACGGAAGCCCTATCGGAGTTTGAAAGGACGCAGCTGAACCAACGCGCGGCTAAGAATCAATTGGAGAGGGTCGTCGACTTGCAAGCGGGGAAGGGGCAACCCTGGGACTTAGCAGACAGATTTGTAAGTTCATTATTATTTCAGGAGCAATTGTATAAGTGACAAAAACAAAAATAAGAACGAGGAAATTAAAAATTAAAGAATATCTGAGTGAACTTTGAAAGGATCCAAGTGAACTAATAAGCGGCTCTGGCATAATTGTAGAGGATTTTTGACTAGAAAGCTGAGTCCCCTACTCCTGGCAGTTAGCTGTCAATTTTATATGTCGTACATTTTATCAATAATTTAAAAACTAGTTGTATAAGTGGCAAAAGGAACAAGAGAAAGAAGAATGAATGGATTGGACCTTCTGCCAAACTGAAAACTTATTTATAATTGGTTTGTATTTCTTTGCAAATTCGGCTAAACATGGTTCATGTACACAATAATAAAATTGTCACATGAAAATATTTAGTAACCAAAAAGTATTTTTTGATAAATTTAGGTAAATATGTTTGAAAGCCTAAAATTAAACTCTATCGTGTTCTCAACGAATTTTAATTTTATTTTCGTTTAGTCAGCCACAGCGGAATTCAAGCTTCCACTTGTCGCTGTGAGGCCGGAATGCGCGGGAATTTTACGCGATGTGCCCATGGACGAATCGAAATTGTCACCGCCTTCGCACTCCATTAGTCCATACTTTATGGATAATGAAGACTCAGAGAAATACATTAAAAAAGGTTAGATATTTATCGCTACCACACGACACATTCTACGCTCTAACTTAATTATTATTAATCTTACTTTTAGCTAAAAGAGCTCACTTTTTAATCAAATATTTGGTAAAAATCGAACGTCCTTACGTCCTGTCCACGCCGCAGGTTCAATTGTAATCGTAGTGAGAAAAAAATCGTATTATATTTAATAGGTGACTCCTATTTTGCCTAGGAACCGTTTGGGTACCATCCCCTTATTTAGTTCTCTCACTAATCAGTTGCAATACTGTTGTTCAGATTTGAAAGACATATAAATCCAATGCAGGCTACGAGGCATTCCATCGTAGTACCCAGGGGCGACAACGTGTCTGTCCCCTTCTTCGATTGAAGTTGTTAATAGATGTCCATGAGCTGTAGGAACCATTCACCATCAGGTGGACTGTTACGGATCGTTTCATACTTCGATTTTTTTTGACGTTGATGTTCTTTACCTTTAATCTGTCATAGCAATAGAAATTCTGTTGTTGCAACACGTCACGAGATAATTATAAAATAGGTAAGAAGAAAATCATCTTGTGGGATACAGCGTTAGCGCTGGGAGGTTTGGAATCGTGGGTAATTAAGGTGCATGAACCCCCGGTTACTGTGACATTCAGTGGAGCACAACATGTGGTTTTGTGGACGGAAACGAGGCGTCTGTTATATAATCATTATAACACTATAAAGATGGGAAGAGCAGAGTCTCCAGCGAATAGCGCTGAGGACGGATGTAAAATATTACATAATTTTCTCCAAATAACAACAAACAATCTCCAATAACCTCACTCGGTGTCGGGAAATCCATATGAATTTACCGATTCTAAATTTCATAGATTAGTGACGGGGAGCAGCATCACTAGTGCAAGGATATCAGTACAACCCTCACCAAGTCGCCTGCCCAGTATGGTTAGTATGGGTAAACCCTGGAAGAAATGTTGGCCGACTTGCTGGCTCTTTCTTGGTCGAAGATTTTGTGATCGAAGATTTTCACACCAAAATCAAATTATGTTTAGTAATAAATAACGTTTACGAAACTCCTTGGTGATTAGTGTATTAATGACATCTAATGTCTATTGTAAAACGTAGTGTATGTCTACTCTTTGGTATTATGTTGAAGGACGTTGAAATGTCACAAAGTCTATTCGTAAATTTGAAAATTATAAATGTCTTATACCAAGGCTCATTCCTCGTTTGTTCGCAATCAAATTTGGGGATATAATCCCGCTGAATCTCTGCGTGAGTGATTTTTGTAATTTGGCACCTTACTAGCTACCTACGTCCGTTTTGCACAGGTGCAACTGAAATAAACAGTAGCGTAGCCTCTCTATTGGAAAGTGGGACTGCGCCAGAAGGGTCGGGGCTCTAAAGGTGGCGGGTCCCATGTCAGTCCTAAAACGGTTCATCCGCTTTTTTTAGTTTACTGTTGCACATAGGCCTCTCAAAGAAAGCGCCAGCGGAAGCCAATACATATTTGCTCATATCACCACGCCGGGCAAGCTGATTAGTGAGCCCAGTGCCGTACTATCGTACGAGTGATGCACCGGTGATACCGGTGGTTAGTGGTCTAAGCATTTTAGTAATTTCAACCCGCTTTTCAACAGAGCTTATTCCTCCTGTCACTGTCACTGTCTTAGTGTCCAAGCCAATCGTACGTAAAGTTTCGAAAAACTCATTGAAACTAGCCCTGATTCGGAGGCAGATTCCCTAACCACACGACTATC
Organism: Bhutanitis thaidina; assembly: GCA_029286595.1. NCBI lineage: Eukaryota > Metazoa > Arthropoda > Insecta > Lepidoptera > Papilionidae > Bhutanitis > Bhutanitis thaidina. The sequence continues at coordinate 3,276,526 of JAGSMS010000029.1, read as the reverse complement.
GTGGCGTGGCTAATAATTATATGTACCTATTTAATTATAACTACCCACATATCACATCACGGTCTGAGTACATCGACGATCTCGAATAACAATTTTTAAATTTCAGTAATGACAAACGTGATGGTACCGAAATTATACAAGCAGTGAATTAAAACAATGTTTCAGAGAAACAAACGACTTCAAATTTAAATTGAACGACTCCCTCCTGTTCTATAAAAATAAGAGTCGTCAAAATCGGTTCACAATCTTACAGTCGATTTGATAACCTCCTTTTTTGAAGTCTGTTGAAAATTTTATTTTAACTTCCATTTGATGAAATAGCATTATTATAATAAATTAACTAATTTCATTTTAAATCCTATCGTTTTCACTTTGTGGGAATGCTATAAGGCAAAACCGGTAAAATTAAAAGAAAGATGCTCAAATTTCAATTTGCGAAACTGTAATGTATCCTGCGTAGTAGTCAACTTCCGTCGGTAGGCGAAAGGTGTCGTCGTGAACTAACTTTGCTGGGTTAAAAATAACAGTCATTGCTTGTTCAAGTTATCGTGTCAGTAGTCCTAATATGACTTCTATCGATAGAATTTCAATTGTTTCAAAGTTATTGCACGTGATTAGTTGGCGAGAAAGACGATATTTTAATCTTAGGGTGATATTACTGATACCAGTTTCATTAACCTTCGTGAAACGTACCCGGAAAGCTTCGGTAGAGCCAAGCGGCGGCTTTTGCTGCTGCTCGAGTGGGCCGGCTCGACCTGGTTGGTACCACGGACTCGCAGAATACCAACGTGAAGTAGAGGCATCTTGTGCTTCTGCGTTTCGTTCGTTGAGTGAGGTACCCGGAGACCCCCACCCCTCCTTTCTCCCAAATACCCTTAAAGGCCGGCAACGCACCCGCAGCAACTCTATTGTAGATGAACCCAGGCTACGGTAATCACTTACCATCTGGTGAACCGCTTGCTCGTTTGCCGGCTTTCCCATAAATAAAAAAAAAATATTGCCAAATTTTGCATCAAATTGTCAACTCCTGCTTTCTTTAAGATATTGTTAAGATTCGTGGATCCCAACGTGCGCCCATTACTCTACCTATTGGACCGTCGTATTTATTTGATTAATTTCTACTCACTATTTAACAAAGGAACATCGAGCAAGATGGTGAACATGTTACCTATTAAGATTTAAGTTAAAAAAAAATTATTGGTACGGACCGTCCACATAAAAGATTGAACTCAGATCTTAAAGCATTTAAAAGAATGGTAAGGGGACCACTCGGCTATATAGGCCTTTTTTTCGATAATAGTTCGAATTGAGCCATATTCTACTTCAAGATATTTAAGCAAGTTCGAAGCGGTTCTCCTATATTCTCCTACTTGGCATATATCGCATAATATTCCTACATGCCCCTTGTTCAAATCAAATCAATTGTATTATTCATCCACATCATTTCACTTGTCAATGGTATTTTTTTTAAATCTCCCTCCGTTTCGTAATGAGGTTCCTCTGACGTAAAGGAAACAGACGAAAGAAACTCCGCAGAGTATCCCCTTTTTTGTAATTTTATTTTAATAAAATTCTGGTAATTACATTATGGATACGGTTATTTTTATTAAATATATTTATGTTCATAGGTACATTATTATAATATGTATTGGGAAACCAAAGTTAGAATATATTCTCAGAGGTGTCTAGAATTAAGAGCGTAAATAGCTTTATGCTTTTTGGCTTTTTATAAAACGAATCTCTTTTGTAATATATTTTCTATAACAGTCGCATTTACCCACAATAAAATACCATAATATGATATTACTATAGGAAATAACTAAATTAACTGCTTCGATTTTTGTCAAACTTTTAGTTTCCTTACAATATATGCTGCAGAGCTAAGTCTGCTAGCAAATTTGGTTGTCCAATGAAACTTTGCATCAAGAGTTATTCCAAGAAAATCAATGGTATCCATAAGATCTATTTATACCCTATTTATAAGTACGTTTGTACATATCTAAATGTTTAATGTTTGTTAATTTTTGACTATAATATAAAGCAAACATTTGCAGGTCAGTCTATCTCTAGAGCTTAATTAATAATTATCTCTTATATTTCATATTCAAACATAGTACATGGTTGTTACAGGTTTTACTGGCCACGTACCCTACGGTTTTCAACGATTCGGTGAGCCGTCGAAAAAGCTTACAAATTCGGCACTTTGTGACTTCTCTTCTAACTACAGACGAAGACAAAGTACCGAGTGGGCACCCGTCAATATAGTCAAGTAAGTAAAGTAAAGACAAACTTTTGATAGCCATTTTTATTTGTAATGAAGAAGAACTTTATAATAGCTGTAACATTCTATACCGTAAATATATTTATAGGTATAATTTTTTAATTTTTCTACTGTAAACTTCTCTCGAAAATAAAAACTCTGAAGATGACGTTTAGCAATGTTACTAATGCTTATCTAGATGTGCAATGTTAAGAGGTAGTGCTGCAGATTCCTCTTCTTTGTTGGGGACTAATTTGCAGGTTTCACAGAGGTTGGAGTGTAGTCGGATCGACGCCGCCGTCATTGTATTCTTTACTCATCATTTAAACCCGTCGGGCCAACTGATGTGTGCTACACATTAATAAAACTTATGTAACATATTAAATACTTACGTTTTTATTTAGTGTGTGTGCGCTTATGAATTTCGAATTCGAAGAAAAAATGATGCAGAGCCGCATTATGTGGTCATAATACTTGTTTAGATATGATAGATTTCAGTAAATAAAACAAATTTTAAATATTCTTGTAAAAAAATTGTCTTTGGCTGAAGACCTTAAAGCCAATGCCACAAAAAAATTTAAGCAAATGTTACTGTTAATTGTCATTGTCAATGAGCAATGTATAGGGTAAATGTAAAGTGTTCCGTGTTGTCAAATAAGTAGCAGTACGGATTGCACACTTTATTTATTTATTTGTCCAAACTATAATTAAATAGAGAAGATGACGAAGAAAAAACTTCATCCAAATCTTTCCAAAGAGGAGAAAATGGTGATAGTAATATCTGAGATAATACAGGAATTACTAGTTGCACATCGTCAAGGAAAAGATGTTAACCTCAATAAGATGAAAACGAGGATTTCTTCTAAATACGGGCTTGGGACGTCACCTAGACTAGTGGATATTATAGCGGCGGTACCGGCAGATGCTAAAAGTGTACTTTTACCTAAATTGAAGGCAAAACCCATACGCACAGCTTCCGGAATCGCAGTAGTCGCTGTAATGTGCAAACCTCACAGATGTCCTCATATAAACTTTACTGGGAATATTTGCGTGTATTGTCCTGGCGGTCCGGACTCCGATTTTGAGTATTCTACGCAGAGTTATACTGGTTATGAGCCTACTTCAATGAGAGCAATAAGAGCCCGATACAATCCGTACCTGCAGACTCGTCACAGAGTAGAACAATTGAAGCAATTGGGACACAGTGTTGATAAGGTCGAATTTATAGTCATGGGAGGCACATTTATGAGTCTTCCAGAGGATTACAGAGACTATTTCATAAGGTATGTTAGAGTCTAAGTATTAATAAATTAACAATATTTTTTTAAAAATGTTTTCCTAAAATATAATTTAAAACTATTTGCAGATATTTTTAGTACATTGTGATAGGCTCTTCTTACACCAATTAATAATACTATAGCAATTAAAAGTTGGCAAAAAATGTGTGTATAATACCCACACACTTTGCTTAATACTTGTTGCAAAAGTAATTAGGATTTCAATAAGTCTACTTTAATTAAAAAATATATGTTTTTATGACAAACAAAGATATAATATAGAGTCTATTCATTTTATTTCAAGGAACCTGCATGATGCTTTATCTGGTCACACTTCAAGTTGTGTGGCAGAAGCCGTGAAATACTCAGAGAAGGCAAAGACCAAGTGTATTGGTATTACTATAGAGACAAGGCCAGACTATTGTCTTCGGAGGCACATGACAGATATGCTTAACTATGGATGCACAAGGTATGTTCTGCTTACTGAAAGTAATTCATTCATTTAATAAGAGATTATTCATTTAAGAGTATATTGAAGTGTTTTTGTAACATATTTAACAGCTCATTTACAACTTTATATAATACTGTTTTATAATGCCTCAGCCACTCTTATTTGTGTGCCATTGATAATATTATAATTCCCTGTATTATCTTCCCCCCCATTGTTTCCACAACTCTGATCATTGATACTCATCCCCATCTTTTAAATGGCGTTACTTGTTTTCGTTCCATGTCTTTTGTATACCAGTGTAAGACAGATTTGCTGTATTTCTTCTTTCCATCTCCCCATGAGTCCACTTGTTGTTACTATGTTTATTTTTTGATTTAATTTTCAGTTTGTTTTTAATGATTCTTATATATTATATATATTCACAATTGGCTCTACCAGACATAGACATACAAATTTCACATAACTTCTATGCAGTTTCTATCAAATTTCTATATCCAGTAAAGCATATTGTGGATTGATAGTTTATTGAAAACTGCTATTAGCTGTCTGTAAATAGGACTATGGTTTGATGTGCCATAGAACTTTTTATGAATTATGTGTCATATATTTTCTAGACTAGAAATTGGTGTGCAGTCGGTCTATGAGGACATTGCTCGTGATACAAACAGGGGTCACACAGTCAAAGCTGTCTGTGAAAATTTCAACTTGGCAAAAGATGCCGGTTATAAGGTATTTTAAAGTACTACAACATTTATTAGATTTTGAGAAACATTTGAAAATGTAGCGGCCACATGCAGGAACTTTTACTTGTTACAACTCCACTTCTTTTGGAATACAAAATATAATACTAAACTAAATCTACTATGGAAGAAATTAACAATATTTTAAGTGACATTTCTATTATGAAGTAAAAGAAGCAGATTGTTAACTTTTGCTTCATCATTCTTGAATGATTCTTGTAAAAATATAAGTATTGGTATGGTATTATGGTAACTTAGATGGCTCTAAGATGAAATTTTATATTTATTTAATGTTTTACATCCAAGTGTAGATAGCTGTCATCCCTGTGAAAAATCGTTTTAGTCATGGTATAGCCATGCAGCGATTTTAGCTGATGCTCAAATGGGCCGGCATGATCGGGGTAGTATCACGACGTCGCTGAATACCGACGTAACGAAGAGGTATTTTGTGCTGCATTTTGCTTAGTGACTGAGGTAACAGGAAACCCACTTCTTCTCCCCACCCCACTCCACATTCTCTCTCCTATCTCCCAAATATCCACAAAGGCCGGCAAGGCACCTGCAGCTTCTCTGTATCAGATGTGAGTAGGTGACAGTAATCTCATACCATCAGGTGGGCCGTTCGTTGCCCCCTTTACTTCTAAATTGGTGCTTGGATTTCAATCAGATTACCAGATTATTCAAACTTATATTTAATCACACACACTATCCCTTACCTCTTTTTTAATTTAATGCGAGTAATGTTATCCAGTACTGTCATATTAGGAATATAAATCAGTGGTATGAATTGTTTCTTTTACCAGGATTATCTTATTTGCAGATTGTCGCTCACATGATGCCGGATCTTCCCAATGTTGACTTTGAGCGTGATGTTGAACAATTTATAGAGTTCTTTGAGAACCCTGCATTCAGAGCCGATGGGTTAAAAATCTATCCCACCTTAGTAATCAGAGGCACTGGTCTATATGAATTGTGGAAGACTGGTAGATATCGGAGTTATCCTCCATCAACTTTAGTTGATCTAATTGCTAAGATCTTGGCTCTTGTGCCTCCATGGACCAGAGTGTACAGGTAAATAGAATTTTGAGTATATTTGTTACTTTTGCACAAATATTCATAAATTCGCAGTGTGATTGTATCATAATAATCTGCCCTTCCTTCTTTTGATGGGTGTTGTAAGATGAGAAAAAAAAACCTTTAAAAATCTCATGGTAATCTCTGGCTGGCTCATATAGTTATCTTATTGGTATGCCCAGTCATGCCCAAAGCAAATTCGTTATGCCTATCCCTATGGGTGACAGACTTCAGTGCTTATGTATACACATAGTTTTGATTTACAAAGACAACAATATTGTCATATAAAGCAATGACCTCTAATGTATTTTTTAATTTTAGAGACAGTCAAATAATTTCTCTCTAGTATTATGTATTTCCATTGTTCTTACAATGTAGCAAAGTGCATAATTTGAAGTCAAGCCACGGCTTGAGTTTAGCTTAATGTAGACTGTTAGACTGCGCAGTATGATGACCGGTCCTTACCCGCCATTCGCCTGTTACCCTGAACCACTCCAGGTACAAGCTTTTGGGCTTAGTTGGAGCAGTTAACAGGAATATTAGTAACCTTTACAACAACTCTATATTAATATTCTTAAATTAAATGTGTGAAATCCCTATGCCTGAGTACAAATGATGACACAAGACCCGTCATTTATGGACAGCAATAAACAAAGATACAACATCGAATTCAACCATACCCGATCTGCCAAAAGACGGATACTGTACATATTTTTCATAATTGTTAGAATCATTAACAGTTATTTAATTTCATAGGGTGCAGCGTGATATCCCCATGCCCTTAGTTTCATCAGGAGTGGAACATGGTAACCTTCGCGAGTTGGCACTGGCCCGCATGGCTGACTTGGGAACTGATTGTAGGGATGTCAGGACCAGGGAGGTGGGCATACAGGAGATACATAATAAAGTGAGACCTTATGAGGTGAGTCATGTCAAGTGAACATTTTAAAGACTGGTTTTCTTCATTTACTTTGATAAATAATTCATTGTAAAGTAGATACTTTAGTAAATTACAACTCCAGGGCTAAGTGTGTATGTATTCATTGCAGATGGACTGCTAACAATTGCTTATTTTTTATATGGTATAATTCAGGTTATTCTACCATTTCTAGGCGACCCTGAGATTTTAACTGGACAGTGTAGGTAGGTCTTGTTCAGGCTGTTACAGTCCGTTGATAAACATAGGCCTCTCTAAGAGCACAAGCTGCACACATTTCCTAGAGTTTTACACATACTCATTCAGATTGTTGGGGACTATGCTAGAACCATCATACTAGTGATGTCCTATTACTAGTCTGTGAGTACTGAGATTGTCGAATTCGGATAGATTTTCCACCATCAGTTAAAAATATCTGTCACTAATATGCCACTATTGAGATTTTCTGTCTGAAATTATCAAGCATTGTGATTACACCAAATTCTCCCACTGGAAGTGTTTTTTTTTATAACATAACAGTGTATACCAATAAGCTAAAAGTCCTCCTGATGGTAAGTGGCTACTGCAGCCCGTGAATGCAAACAACTTTAAACAAAGTATTAAATGTGTTGTACCCTCTGAGGCCTAAGATGGAATGCCCGACAGTCTAATAGTTAAGTTAAACTAGTTATCCATTCCTTTCAAACAGGATCGCAACAGTGGTTGCACAGCTGCTTAGTGACAGAAATAGGTCAGGGAATGTTATTTATCTAGATAGAAAAGGAGTCCTATAACCTAGTAGAAAATGAGGTTATTTCCAGCACTGTACTATTACAGACTCATGAAGAGATCATCGCTAAGGTTAAATAGTGTGTACATGTGAACGCCCTTTTATCTTTTTACATATGTATACCAAGTTAGTGCAACATTGAAAATTACGTTGTGATGTTTTGTGTCTCGGTTTCAGGTTGAATTAATACGACGTGACTATGTTGCGAATGGTGGGTGGGAAACATTCCTTTCGTATGAAGACCCAGATCAGGATATACTTGTTGGTCTTTTGAGACTGAGGAAATGTGCCGCGGACACGTATCGACCTGAGTTAAAACCTGGTGCCAATGCCGATTTCAAACAATGTAGCATTGTGAGAGAGCTTCATGTCTATGGATCTGTGGTGCCGGTAGGTCATTTTATATTTTTGCTGTAACCATAGCTAAAACTAGTATAATGTTTGTTAAATTTAGTGCATATACTATATAAGCTTCCTGTTACTTTGAATCAAATCCGCCATACACTGAGCGCATTATCACACATGTCTAGCATACTACGTATGTGTGTTAGTGGCGCCTCCACCGGCAAAAAAGGAAAGCTTAAGTTAATGCAAGCAAAAGCATGATAATCAAAATACCCATTTTAATTTCAGGTAAACGCGCGCGATCCAACAAAATTCCAACATCAAGGCTTCGGGATGCTCCTGATGGAGGAAGCCGAACGTATTGCTCGCGAAGAGCACGGCTCTGACAAAATTGCTGTAATATCAGGAGTTGGGACTAGAAACTATTATGCAAAGATTGGATACTATCTGGAAGGACCGTATATGGTCAAAATGATTGTATAATTATTGCATTAAAATATTTTTAAAACTATGTTTTATTACTCTTCATACTCCTTTTAAACTGACTAAAAAAAATTTGGTTATTAAATCTACTATATTCTTTTTATACGGCCGTTACGCGGTGTCTTCACCGATTGTGAACCTGTTTAGATGGTTCTTGTTTTTATCGAATAGTCTATACCTTGTGGGTGGTCTTATTTAAATTTGAAGAAAATATTCATCACGTAAGAGTGGGAAAATAAGGGTCGAAGTCAGTTGTTTCTCTAAAACTTTAGTAATTCACTAATACTGTTGTTTTGTTTTTAATGGCTGAGGTTTTCATTATGTACTGTAATTGAAAACTTCTCCCAAAGTCGATCTCATCTGCGCTAGTGCGTTCTGATGCTGGCGGAAAATAGATCGGATATGGGGAGCAGAATCTCTAGTGCTAAATTATCAGCACTCATGGGCTCACCAAGCTTGTTTAGCATTGTATGGAAAATATTTCACGGAAAAGTATGTCAACTTCAGAGAGCGTTGGCACGGAACGGCCATGACCAGCAGTGGAAAAACGTCTAAGAATAAGAGTGTTATATTGTGAACTCTTTTTAGAAGGATAAGAGTGTTTAATCTTGGATTAGATGTTCCCATTTAATTGTATTACCCGTTCTCATTCCAGACCCGACCCCCCCTTGTCAATCAATCCAACAGAAATCTATCACAAACACGTCGGCATGTTGCCTAACTACGCGGGCCATGTGCCAGGATGTATATTCAGGTAACCTGCATTATTTTCTGTTGTCATATTGAATAGCGAACTGGACTGTTGTTTGGTGACGGCGTTAGTCTTCCATCCTATCTCCTGTGTCGGTTATCTTGCGACTTCAGAAATATGCCGGAGCATACACTAGACCAGAATTAACTCTACTACGGGCATTAACGTCTAGGTACGTGCTGCAAGGTGCTGCTATCGCCAACCCGCCGGCCAATCATGTAGATTATGGCGTGTCCTCCCAATTGGATAGCTGAGCGTTGAAGTGATTTTAGGCTATTAAATTAAAAAATATACGAAAAATAGTCCTGATAATGTAGAAAAAAAAAATAGATTAGGTATTTTACCGTACCGTACTAGCCTGCGAAGTCTGGTCCTGGTTTCGAATCCGAGTCAATTAGTACTTGTGCCGTATATAAGTTATGTGAAACTCTTGCAATTGTATTTACCGCAGTTTTGGTTGTAAATAAATTTATTTAAACGAACTAAACTTATACAAGTTTTGAAAGGTTACATAAACTTAAAAATCATTGATCAAAATTGATAAAAGAATTGATTATCAAAATAGTACTCATTTCTTGTATTTACGCGAACACTATATATTTGAAGTGAAACTATTGTTTACGGGTCTTATCGCGTTTAATTTTGTTTTTATATTCCCGACGTTTCGATTGCTTTACAGCAGCCATGGTCACGTGGGGACTGTGGTGTTAGACGTCCAGATGTCATAGTTAACTCGGGCTACCTTCAGCCTCTATTTAATAATTTTGTTCCGATCTACTTTGACATGGGGACGTGTCGAAGTAGATGGGACGAATTAAATCGATGAAATCCATAAATCATAGTTTCATATCACAATAGAATTGTGTAATTTTTGCATAGGTATTGTTTTGAAGAAATTGTTAAGACACATTTATTATTTACTTTTTTCTAAGTACGCATTATATTTCAGGTTCGGAAAAACATACGGCAATGACACGCGTGATGCTAAGCGATGGTTACTGGGGGATTTTACGTCGTAAAATTGTAAAAGTATTTTAGTAATTTTACACTGCAGGTGAAGACGCATATACGCTTACAATTTTTTTACAATAAAAGTTTTATTAACATTAAATGTTTTTGTTTTTATAAATTTATAGACTAGTTTTCCCCTTAAAACATTTTATGCTTCCTCCTTTAAAAACTATATTTGGTCAATTATTTTCAGTTTAGTTCCATTTTAATATTATAATGATATAATAAGTTATTTACAAATTCTGCCATCATGCCAGATTTGAAATAATATCAGTTGCACGACTTGTAAATATCCTAAATTAGACAAAAAAAAACAAACGTTTTTGCATTTAATTTAAATATCCTATTTCTTATTACTTGGCTATATATACTCATTATGTAGGGTAAAACAATTCGATCTATCATTATTTTCTATAACCTTTAATTTGTGGAATATTTAGCACATTTTGAGTTATTTTTCTAATAATCATATATGTAAATTATATTTTGCGGTTTAATACGTCTATGTAAAAGCACTCAGGCCTGACAATCATTTTAGGGGTATTAAATGCAGTAAAAAGGCCTCCGCCACCCACTGGTTGCGAGCCTCGTCTGAAGCCCTACTTGCGATATTGCTATATAGAGCCCGGTCGTTTCACTTGCGGGCCATCTGCTCACGTGTCACATCTGCCGAACTGTCAAGGTCATCCGGCCAAGCGTAATATCTAATTCCGTGGGGGTTTCTGTCGGTCCCACACTTATCAGTAGCCTTCGGTGACAGGTAGGTGACGTGCACCTTTCTATAGTGATATAATAAAACAGACCAGTCGAGTTAACTAGGCACCCGGGCCTGATGACGTCACATTCATGCTTCTAGTACAGTGCGCACGGCTGCGGGAGGTGACTCGTTAGTTCCACCGAGAAGTACATATCTCGACAAATAATAAAAACCCAGGTGGTTAATAACAAAAAATGTGATATTTATTCTAGAATTATTACAATATATCCCTTTATACATTTTATACAAAACATAATCACAATATACATGTGCTGACATCAGTGTCTACTTGGCGTTCCACTCTCTCATCAGTTTTTCAGTTAAGGCGAGGTTTTCGTCTTTCTGTAAATGAAAAAAAAAAAATTATGCGTAATTAATTTTATACACCTGGTCATGACAGAAATTTGACCTTTTCTGTGTCCAAAATAAAACTTTATTACACAGGTTGCTGCGAACGGTATGACAATTACAATAATTTAAACAGGGGATATTTTGTTAGTTTTCGTTATTTTTACTCACTTTTACTCGAGTCTTTCCCGAGGTCAGTATTAATGGTCATTCGAATTATTATAGGCTATTTAAGTTGTTTTAACATAATTATGAACATTTTCATGTCAATTATTTCGTTGAACATAGTTGTCAGTTACATATATATGATAAAGTTCAAATGTGTCCCCTACCTTGTGGGCGTACGAAATACAATATTTTGCATATTATCAGTTAAAGTAACCAGGTCAAGTGAATATAAAATGTGCAAATGCAAAGTAAACAAAACGGAATTCATTTTGTGTCAAGAAAATCTGTAAAAGAACACTGTATCAAAAAAAACTTGACTAAAGAAATACTTAAATGTGTAGTAGTGGGCCTTGTCAATTTGAAGTTTAACTAATTTTCTTTTAAAGTTTTTCACATTTTTATTATCATACTTTTGCTTGCCATGCAAACGCTCTTATTAAATAAGGCTGTCTTACTAGGAACAGTACAGAGTTTATCTGTGTCTCGCACACTAATATGATGTCTGTAAATATGAATATTCGCTTTTACAAACACTAGTAGCGTTTTCATTTCATATTATATATATATATATATTTGGTATATTGTCTGCCTATCTGAATAAGGTATTTATAGCTCAATGTTTTGCGAACCGTACCGGTATTCGGTTTTCAAAAACGTTTTATCGGGATAGGATGTGTTGTTTCCGACATCGCATTTGAATCTTGAGTGTCTTCGATATTACAATGCCTTTTAAAACACTATAATTGTATATCCTGATAAAAATTGGTTAACAACCAGAATTCGCTGTGGAAGACCTTACCTTAATAAAGCAGAACCTTGCGAAATTCTCTCCCAGTTCTTTGTGTCCCTCAGAGTAAAAGGCAGTGGGAGGGATCGCCAGCACTCCCGCTTCCTTCGCAAACTTCTTTGTGAACCTGTAGTCCTTGTACTTGTCCGTCTCCGACGTCAAATCAATTTTGTTTTCTGCAACAACATAGTTTTTTGGAAATATCTAACTAGACATTGGGAAAATCTTGGCCACGGCGACAACATCCGAATAAATGTAGCAGCCGGTAAGTGCCCACTACTGGGCAAAGTCTCCTAAAATGTCTGTGAGAGTTTTGGTGCCGGGAAGGGCCTGCCACACTGCTCCAGTGCGGGTTGGCGGGCTTCACATATCCTCTAAATAATATCTTTTATTATTTCACACACGGCGGCAACTGGGATCGAACGCAGGTCACTCGCGCTCTATGAAACAAAAGTGAACGCCCTGACCACTAGGCTACGTCGGCTCTACTTCCTAATAATGTTTGAGAAATACTTTTTACCAGGCGGATTCTTGTACAGGGTTTTTATTGACTAGTAAATATGACTAATTTCCGACATCCTCGAAGATTTTTCGTTTTTCGACTTTTATACGATTTCCTTTCTCTTTTTACTCGTAACACGTATCAAAGAAACGGTGTTTCAAACCCTTGTCGTGATTACTAATGAAGAGGATTAAGAATGCAGACGACTAATGAAGACCTAACGTTATACCTACCTCTAGCCACTAGTGGGTAAGTACCACTTTTTTCCGCCGCTAAACAGCTGTGGGACAACTGTTGTGTTCCGACTTGAACACAACAGTTGACACACTCTAGCCAGTATAATTACGAGTCCAACTCTTGTTGGACTGTTTTACAACCTAATAAATAAAACTTTCTCTTTAAATTTTTGCACAATATCAAGTTAATAAAAATTATTATTTTTAAAATGACCCTGTAATCGTAATATGAAAGCTCACATATATGAAATATCACAGATTATTTTATGGTCACTAGCTTACTACGTAACAGATAAATCATGTTACATTAATGAAGCAAAAATCTAAAACGAAAACTTTTAATAAATACTCTTGCGTGAAACAAGAAGAGTGAAAAGCTTGAATTTCAAAGCCTTTACGTAATTCGGTAGGAATATGGAAGCGAACAATCGTGCGGCCGTGCGTGCGCGCTTGCGACAGCCCTACTAATCGCGGGCCGCGAGAGCTCTGACGTCATCCGAGCGCTCGGCTTTTCAAACTAGAACAGATCTACTCGCATACCCAGCTTGGTCCAGTCGGCGACGATGAAGTAACCACCGTCGGGTATGGTGGGGTTGAAACCGTTCTCCTTCAGAGTCTTCACGAGGAAGTCCCGCTTGGGCAGGAGCTCCCGTGCCAGCGAGTGAAAGTAGCAATCCGGCGTGTCGATGCGCGTCAGCTCCAACTCGAACGAACGCGCCACCGCCTCCTGGTGACAGGGAAAGTATAGAGTTCGCTAAATTAGAGACATGTGCGCTGAGATTAAGGGTTTCCATTTAGCATGACTCGACGTAGAGAAACTAATACTAACTAACTATGGTCCGGAAGATACAGGGCGAGTGGTCCTTTTCGTCGGAATTGCATTTTTAGTTTGCTATGGAACTTCTAAGGCTTTATTCCCATAGACGCCTTTACATAGGTCGGTACTACACGACTACAAGAGAATCTGCTCGCTGCAACCCCCATGACATCACGCGGGTGTCGTGAGAGTAGATTATTAAGAAAAGTTGAAAAAATCTCAAAAAAAAAAATATCTCGTCCGATAGCGGAATAATCATCTCATATATGCCAGCACCTCTTGTCCCGCCGAAATTGCGAGCGACTCCACGTGGTGTAGAGGTGCAAAGAAACCGTTCACCGTGGACGACCAAGCCACGGCTACTTGGCTGGCGTCATGGTTTCCAATTCCAGCAGAAGCCCACATTTGAGCAAAACATATTATCGGTTTTCGAATCGTGTTGTAATCCATCCCGGGCCTATGACACTGCATCTAACCCTCCCACCGATCTTGTCGCACGTGACAAGATAAAGACGAACGAGTGCCTTTGTGCGTTCAGTTACACTTACGGCACTATCATATCTCCTGCGCGGTTGACAGCTGCTGATAGTATTCGGAAGATGGCGCTGTCGCCGCAATGTACCAGGAGGACATGGACCGAACGGGAAAGTTAAGAGTACTTAGTGCGTTAGCTGCACACACCTGCGTCGGCGTAGGGCAAGTGTAGACGCAGTTTTGGTGCACCACCTGCAGATTCCTCATGAGGTTCGTCGGGCAGTAGGCCCAGCCGATCTTCCAGCCGGTGACAGAGAATGTCTTGCCCGCCGAGCCGACCGTTATCGTGCGCTCCCACATGCCGGGCAATGTTGCTGGGGAAGGAACATACAGAATACGTAATAGGATAGCATAAGTACCCGGCGTCATCTCATTTATACACAGCGACGTGCCCACATTGTATAAACGACTGGACATGGTAGGCAGTGGGGCGGTGGCCCTAGTAGTAGGAAGCCCATAAAAGCTTAATTACACTTTAAAACTTCCAATTAATTAATACACTTTTTTTTTTAAAAGAAATCTAGTATATCACTTCTAGAATCATAAGGACGATTTAAAAAAAAACGTGTGCGTCTCGAGACGCCCGACAGAAGTGATAACTTAAACTAATCTAAGTTGAACTATTTAATATTGAAATTGTTTAACTTGAGAAAAGCTTAGGTTATTACTTAATTTTTTTGTATATTAATATGATAATGTAAGGAAAGGTTATTTATTAATAAAATCTTTTATTTATTATAAAATATATTTTATTCTTAGTTACAATTGTATATGCTCACAGTCAACAGTGTATGTCTATCGCACACTAAACACTGAGTAGAGAGAGGGGGAAGCGTCTGTCCGAAATGACGCTAGCGCTGTGGGTTAGAGTGAGAGAGCAGGAGCCTGCCTACCGCTGCCGTATGCGTGAGAGAAAGGGAAGCCAGACAGACTGGCGCCGTAACGCGTTACGTAACGAAGAACGATTACACCGTAACGCGTTACGTAACGAAGAACGATTACATACTTTCTATTATATACATTTAGAGAGATAAGACAACAAAGTTACAACCCTTTCGTTTATCGACTCAACATATCACGACGACTTACCTATCCTGATATGCTCCTTGGGCTTATACACCATCCATTCATACACTTCATCTGATAAGCATAGGACGTTATGTTTCTTGCACAAATCGGCAATCAGTTCCAACTCGGCCTTAGTGAACACTTTGCCGAGCGGATTGTGCGGGGTGTTCAGTATGAGCATCTTAGTGCGTTTGGTGAAGAGAGAGGCCAGTTCCTCCTCATCGAGCACCCAGTCCCCGGAGGTGACGTTGCCCTTGTTCGTTCTCTGTAAATATTTGAAACTTTCAAGTGCGAATTGGGTTGGAGATGGTTTAGCGGTAACTGTCTGTCTCGTGGGTCTCCCTTGAAAAATCCCTTGATTATCTCGGAGAGTAAATCTGGTGACAGGTGCATGAGTGTCTATTAAACACCTTTCCGTAAATCTACACAGTTCTGAATGTTGCGTTTGGAAGTGCGCATTCAGAATTCAGAAATGATTTAGTTGCAGTTACAGAAAATAATAATTATACGTTTTCTCCAATACATACCAATGATATGTCTGTATTTGACATGCGTCCGCAATACAAAGGGTGACGATTATACTCCTGTCTTGGGTTAGAGCTTTATCTGACAGGGGTAGATTTTACCTTTTAGTTGAAACTATTTGTCGTTGTTTTCTATTAAACGTTTAGATGGGAAATACGTTAAATGACGAGATTATTACTAATATAGTGTACGGTTAGTTATTAAGAGATTAAGGACAGGATTTCAGACAACTCCGTGGGTATTCCCCTAGTTTATTTTTATTTTGTACCGATTTTATAACACCCAAATTACACACAATAGTCTCACAGGCAATGGAAGCATATCTATCAGAATGGCTATGTACCTCGTAATCATTTACAGACAAGTCACTAATATACCTTCGATATATATATTTAAAAACAATGTTACTTTGTATGTCTCTTATAGACTCTGAAACCACTTAACCCATTGTGCACAAATTTATGGATTATATTCTATTCGTCACTAGAAACCGACAAAAAAAAATCTGTGCTTACAAAAATATACAGTATATAAAAATTAATGTTCGCTCATAGTTCATCCTATTGAGTTGAAATATTATACAGTTGTTGTGGACACTTACGTTAAAGTTTCTCACATAGTACCGTTAACCTATAATAGGTGGCGCGCGAGTAGTTTCAACAATTGAGTGTATGTTATATAGTTTAGAGCCAGTTGGTGTGTTCTCGGCTTATGAGTGCTATGGCATTAAAATGAACGACTATACGAACGAAGTCCCGGGCTACAGATAGTACTATATATATATATATATAAAGTTGTAAAATTACAATTTTATTTTATCACACGATGCAGCATATAAGCAACGTCTGTAACTCATCTGATTACCACATCATAAATTTGTTTCCGTGGGTTCATAGTTCCGTACGATAACATGTTTTATCTGTTTTCTGTATAATCGCATACACATTACCATAAGATGTTCGTTATGCAAGGTTAGAATCGACACGTGATTCAATAATGTATGCGATACATATATCTCTGGTATAATAATGATAGTTAAGAGAAGCTCCGTTCAGGTTCAGTGTATGAATCTCCGACGGTGGCAATACTTGATTGACCAAGAGATTATTTTGTATCGATTGTGGACGCATTCCGAGCTTTTTACGGATAAGGGAAGGTGTCTTAACACTTTCGGCAATGAAACGATATTTATTATTATCTGCATTATGTACTTTTAAGTGATAGACACTTATTCGGATGAATGTGTAATGATGTTGGTGCGGAAAAAGGTTAGGTAGGTATTTATCAAAAATTATAATAATGCGGAAGTAATCAAAATTTTTGAGCGTTTAGTCAAGATATTTTAGTAGGAATTAGAAGAATTCACATGTCTACGAAATATATACGTTTATTAGAAATGGAATCCTTCACAGTGAATCAGAATTTCAAATAACACTTGACAATTGGTTATATTGCAGCATATTATATCTTCAAAATATTTGGCATTAAGGAGATCATGAAGGTTTTAAAATTTTGTAAATTGAGGTGACGATATACTTACGGGTTTTAGTGCAATGAACTTGGGTGTTCCTCCAGCGCATTTGATCATAAAGTCGTAGCAGTCAAAGAAAGGTTCAATGACAATCACCTCGTCACCAGTGTCCACATGACCTGCAATTAATTATATTTTCGAGTAATTACATATTAATTTCTATAAGTTGTATATTTCATCTCATATCATATCAGATGGATATGCTGAGTAGCTCTCAGCAAATACAGTGGCAAATTATACTCGTCACATGTTACAGATGATAGAATCCTTCTCTGTCCAGGAATCGTCTGGCTCTGGTCTGCCGCCAAACAGCGATCACTGTTGTGTTCCGGTTTGATAGTTATAGACACCCAGTATAATTAGGGTCTGTGTGACATTCCATCTTAGTCCTCAGGAATGACGACGCTTCTCAAAACCTTCTTAGCTCGTTTTTAATGCCATAACCAATTAAAAAAAAAACAACATCAATGCACCTACGTATTGTTTAAACATCTGTCACTGGTATTTATTGACGTTAGCACTCCTAAAATTGAGCCATGGGCCTTTCTCGAATGGCAGACAGTCTAAATTTGTGTAAGACACCAACTATGCCGTGTAGTATTTAGCCGTGGTGGCCTAGTGGCCAAGCCGCGCGCTTTTGTTTCGTAGTGACCTGGATTCGACAAATGAGTGAAGGAAAGCTGCATGAGGAAACTTTCATGTCTGAGAAATAAAAATATTATTTGAGGACATGTGAAGTCCACCAACCCGCACTGGAGCAGCGTGACGGATCCTTCACGGCTCTAAACCCTCTCAGATATTTGAGGAGGCCTTTGCCCAGCGGTGGGCACTTACAGGCTGCTACTGTATTTTATCTCACAAAGGTGGGTTTCTTTTTATCTAATGGAATTAACAAAATGATTACCAATTTTTAAGATACAATGACTACAATTCAGTCCACCATGAGGATGCGAAAATAAAGATGGTGTTTTTTTTTCTTATATTTTACAAGGGCCAGTCTAACATAATCTAGTCGTTAAATTAAATATAATTTAATGCTTACCTAAAATAGCAGAAAAAAGAGCTTCATAGGCACCACTTGTTACAAGGATCTCATTGAATGGATCTAATTCTCTACCAATCAATGGAGAATATACTTTGGACAGATTTTGTACTAATCGAGGATGTCCCTGCAATGTGATAATGAATTAAGTATTGACTAACGAAATGTTGATTTTTGTGGGTTAGCTTAGAGTAAACAAGCACTTAACATAACCAAATAACAATTCTTTACAATGAACTTATATTCTAGTCTACAGGAGACATTACAACATTAAACTTAACCTCATATTTTACAAGTAATTCTTCGTGCAATCTTACTTGGTCATTCTAAACATTACCAATCCAGACGGTCGCACATGTACAGATGTGATAAAAATTTCTTAATAAAAATTAGAATTAAATTCTGCTTAAAAATAATGCTTTTCTACAACTTTATACCAACAAAATCGTAAGTAACCAAACATAAAACATAAACAGCCATAAAGCACTTACAAATCCTCTAGTATACTGCATGAGCAAGGGATTGTCACTTGTGGCAATGTCAGCTAAAGCCTTGGTGACATGCTCGGGGGCATGGTAGTCTGGAAACCCTTGTCCCAGATTCACTGCTGGTTTGTATTCAGCTGCCAATTGAATATATTCCACCCTGTTGTAAAATGGTTAAATTAAAGTAGCAGTCTACAAATGTCCCAATGTTGAGCAAAGGCTTCAGAGAGTTTTTTAATTAGGAAAAGTCAGCCACACTGCTCCAATGTTCACATGTAGTTAAATTTTCTATGGTTCAAATCCCCAGTGATTTACACATTTCAAGTCACAATCTCATTTTATTGTTGAGATAAAGGTAGCTGTATCTTCTGCATCCATCGACTTCCTTCAACATTATGTATGTTGTCACTCCATCTTATGGGGTGGTTGTATATATAGATAGCTATTATTTACATAGCTAATATTTTCCCCTGCCTCAAGCAAGGTTAATTAAAAACTTTTCTCTTCTTTGATTCATCAATCAATCAATATTATGACTGCTATTAATCAATTAATTGATATGGGCAAAGTTGCAAAAATCTAATAAGCCACATTAGTTAAATGATCAGGGTACCTAATTTTATTTCATAGTACTCTAGTGACCTGGGTTCAATGTCCAGACCCAGCATCACCAAAGTTATTATATATTGTTTACTAATATCAATCGAGATAAAGTTAGATATACCTACTCACCATACACTTTTTTCACCGGCTCCATATCGGGCAGGTAGCTGAAACTTATCAGTCATAGCAACTGTAGAACTTATTTCTTTTGTTGAGATAATTGTCACTGAACGTGTGTGTATTTTTATAGACGTATTAAGCAAATGCCGCCACCTAAACATTATACAATAAATGGGAAATATGACAAACCACTATTAGAGTATTATCTAAATGTAAATATAACCTAATGTCACACCATGACGTAGCATTGATATATTCGAGTTGGCAATGCCAAACAATAAATAAATTATAACCTACAAACACTACTACAACAAAATAACGTTTAAATTTCTACGTAAATATTATTTCTCTATGATTTTTGTACTAGGTACAGAGTAGGGACTAGGTTTTTTTATTCAAGTGATCAAAGAGTATATAACCACTCAAGTGATGACCACAGACAAAGACAATATAACAACCAGTAATCACCAAGTACGTCCCACAGATGTAAATAAATAAATATAGTTTTGTACACAGACATTTAATATAGTAAAAATGAACGTTAACAAAACGTGACCATAACCACACGGTTTAACCTACGGTTAAACCACTCAACATTTACAAAAGCGTGGGTTAAATTTCCGATAAAAGGTAAACCAGCAGTATTTTCGTATGTGCGTTTTCACAGATGTTAGTACTACATTTAACTATTTTATTTTATCATTGACAATCGTGTTTTCCCCACAGTAAAAGATAATTGAATACTTTCTCAATTCAAGGTCTTGCACCTTACTAGCTAAAAGGAGATGTCAAATGTATAAAGCAGTGTTCCTGAATTGCCATAAAATATAACGAGTCATAAGTGTGATCGAATAAGATTTATTTAACGATATACGTGAACTGGTGCTGTTTCGACCCCAGACGTTAAGACGCTATGATGTACTATAACCTATACGAAAGAAGGACTCTCGACAACTAGAAGGGGGCTCAAGGCAGCCCAAGTTGGTACAAAACCTCGACTTGAGTAACCGTCGACATGGGTAGATATGGAACGAATTTTGTCCTGATCGGATAATACATCGCTTGATTTTTTTTTTTAAAAAAGAGTGAATTTATTCTAGGTCTGTATATTTTTTGGTTTCTGAAAACTTTCCGCAATTTTTTATAAATAAATTTATTTTTGTTTGATAGTTTTCATTCGAATGACACATATAGTAACGTCATAATGCATTTTGGACATAATGATAATGATGTCCTCCAGGTCGATTTCCACCACGGCAAGAACATCTGAACTTCGGACATCTGCGCAGGTGACATTATAGCGCTGTAAGTAAACGCTCAAGCACAGAGGTACTCGCTCATCTTTACCTTCTCACATCCGATGTAACTCCTTTGCGATAAGATTGGAGGAAGGATACAGGATTTAGATACAGTGTCAGAAACGCGGAGCGTATAAATTACAACTAAACTCGTTAACCTATGGATTCCGTTTTACACAAATATTATCTCCGGCTGAGATTTGATCTCCGGACTTGTGGTTCAGCAGTCAGGACCTTGAACCTCTATGCCATGCGGTCGTCATTGTCACCACATACCTCGCGAAAGTCGGTTATTTCATCAAACAAACGTTTTCTTAAGATTTCTGTTAATCTAAGTATTTTCTTAATATAAACCGGTCAAATAACTTGTAGAATATATAACAGTTAGGGAAGTTCTCAGGACAAGTTCTAGTCGTGGGGAAGTCGATAGATACAGAAGCTACAATTTATGGAAGAGATCATGAAGCTAATGATGTATGTATAGAATAATATTAAAATTAGAAATACCTTTTACGTATTTACATATTACTACTTTATATATTATCCGCCAGCAATAAAAAATATCGACTGCCCGCGGTTTTGCTCGCGTGGTCACAAATATTGTTCCAAGTGAATCTCTCTTAATTAAAATAAAGCCTATTTTATATATCCTATTCCATGGCATAATCTACACCGTTGCAATATCCGTTCAGTCCCTTTAGTGTGATTGAATAACAAATACTAACTTTCCTCATGTGTCGTCGTTCAATTAAACAGGATAAAACGTTTAATAAAAGTATCCCAAAATCCGTCAATTAGTTTTCAAGTTATATGTGTGGAAATAAACATAGATACACCACCACGCATACATTCTATTATATTAATTATATTATAATCCTATTTATAAGAATATAGATACATACCTATATAACATAGTCGATGAGCAATCTTTTACGGCTAATGCAATTTGTAATTTTGCGTTAGTCATAAAAGCTTTTTATTTTAAAGTGTTTTTCGTTGAATCTCTGTCGACATAAATTAATACCGTAAACTGTTATTCTACTTAGATGCCACATTTTCAAGGCATGGCAGCGGCTGTTGCGCCGGCGTGGTTCACTCTCGCATAAATTAATAATAACCTGAACATCATTTAATTAATTTTCACCGTAATGTTCTACGATAACAGGAAGCGTATGCATCTTCACTGTTTATTAATGAACAACGTACAGCCTCCATATTCTATTATTTTAGCGTTCGTGTACATGCTATAATAGTCGGTGGAAGATTTAAAAGACGTAATAGTTGTAGACGAGAAAATATGTTTCTTATGTCAATAAATGTTTTTGATTTGATTAATAAATATACCTATATAATAACGATGTCCTTGGCCGATTTCTATCACGGCGGCTACTTTCAAATACTATCGGATATCTTATATTATCTAGAGTGTACGCGCAAACATTCACACGGGTTTACCTTCATCCTACAGGTATAACGCTTATGCGATAGGGAAGGATCAGATGCTGTGTTAGAAATACGGGACGAACAAGACAAAACCAAACCATAAAACTTGTGATTTGCAAAAAAAATTACGTCGTTTGCGATTCAAACATTGGTGTGCATTTGGAAAAGCGCCAATAGCAAATTGGGTTAGGGTGCGAACTGCAAAACATGACGTCGTAGGTTCGAACCCGCTATTCGACTGAAAAAATACAATAATGCGCCAAGAGCGAGCGGGTTGATGACTGCAGTGCCGGTATCCTCGTACTGAAGACGCTGCTCCCGTCTGTGGGATTTAAGTTCGGCAATGGTGAGTATGCGCAAACTCTCCAAGACATATTGCTGATGCTTTCTTGGAGAGCTCTTGGTTTACTTTGCAAACATTCGTACAAATAAAATAAATACCTCAAAGAAAACGACTGCAAAAAAATTAAAATGGCTTCGGCAATTTTGGATGGATTTTCCTTCATCAGCCGGTGACTGGAGCCTTGACTGTGATTTAGCAGGGAACACCGCGGCAGGGCAGGCTGTCATTTGAAGAAAAGAGGGAGTTCTTTAATTCTCACCATCCAAAAATAAATAAGTGTCCTTGTGATTGGTGAAACAATGGTGGTGGTCTAGAACTTCTAAGTGAAGCTCGCACTTGTGAGAATGGTTGATGCTCTTCTTCTCTACGAGCTAGCAATATATATATTTAATTTTATCTGTGTAGTTGTCTTGGAAAATTAAGTATATTTTCATCTTAATTGTAATATTATTTTATTCTTCATATAAAATACTCGCCAAGAGAATTCTTAAACGAGATTATTTTCTGTGGCGTAGTATATATAATTCAGCCAAATTTCGTAAAACCCCGTTCAGTTATTTATGCGTGATAAACGACAAAATTGAAATTTTCACGATTTATTTTATGTTAAAGCGGGCAATAGTGCAACCTGCTCACTTCATGGTAAGTGATTATTGTCGCCCACGTACATCTGCAAGACCAGAGGAGCTGCAGGTGCGTTGCCAGCCTATAAGAATATTTGTATGATAGGAGAGATGACTGGGAGGGGAGTTGGGGAGAGAGGAGGCCTCTGGTTACCACATTCACCGAACGAAATGCAAAAGCACAAGATGCCTCTACTTCAATTCAAACGAATAGGCCGGCTCGACCGGACTGGTACCACTGCCTCGCAGAATACCGGCGTGAAGTAGAGGCATCGTGTGCATCTGCGTTTCATTCGGTGAGTGAGGTAACCGGAGGCCCACACCCTCTTCCCATCTCCCTCCTCATCCTCCCTCCCATCTCCCAAATACCCTTAAAGGCCGGCAACGCACCTGCAGCACCGCTGGTGTTGCGGATGTACGTGGGCGACGGTAATCACTTACCATCAGATGAACCGCATGCTCCTTTGCCGCCGTTCCTATAAAAAAAAAAAAAACTGAAAAATGACTCACAGCAGAACGACAGTAAAGTGACATGAGTCGAGTCACGTATTCCATTTCTGTAGTATGTTCCCCGATGCGATGATAATATTCTGAATATTTTAACCCTCGTTGAAAATACCTAGATTAAACTGTAGCTGGGTAGCAAACTCGTCTTCTTTATCCGCCTAGACATACGCCTTTTTAATAAAATTTCAATAAACGTAGACAAATGTTTCAATCTTTCAAACTTTCATTAAAATTAAAAAAAATTTATGAACTTTACTTAGTGTGTGGTAACCATGGAAAAACATTTCCCGAAATGCCGGTTTTTCCTTGGAGCTTCTTGGAGAGGCTCAATATTGAATTTAAAGAAGTTCTCATATTACATACTAATTTAACTCTACAATTTTTGATTAAGTACATATATTTTTTGGAATAAAGAAATGCGTGTATTTGAACCTGTACCTGCTCAATTGAAGACCACGCTTGTCACTATTCTTCGGGAATAGAGATTCATGTTTACCCATATTCTTAATAGTTTCGTAAATATTTTGACCATAGATAGAGTATATACTAGTACTGAGTGTTGAAAGAGATAAGTTAAAATGTTACTTTCTTTAAGTAATTAGTTAAGCGAATCGTAAATGCGTTAATTATTAATAGCATGAAGAAAGAGAAACGAATAAAAGTTTATTTTCTTTACTTTTGTCCCAAGTTCTTCGAATTAACAATTTTTTTTATCCAAAGTTTCTACATTTGGATTGGAAAACTTCGATAAAGTATTCAACTACTTAAAAATAATAAATATAAATAATAAGTAAATAGAGGTTTCCAATGCTATTTTCAGCATAATAATGTCTATATAAAATTGGTAGAATTCTGGAATAATCCACAGCTCATAATTTTTTGACTTTGTCTTTTTATGACTGTACAGATGTTTTACGACGGAAATGTACTTTTTTAATTAGAGGGCTTAGGTAGCTTGTTCATTAGGTAGTTCGTTTTAGTACGGTCCATCCAGTGTGCGTTGATTTTTAAGTTTTATTGCAATCACGTTGTGCCCGCGACTCCGAACGCTCATATCGCATCGTTTGATCATCATCGAGGATTTGAAGATTCCAGGCATTAGATAAAAGACCATTCAAATATGTCAGACCTAAACTACAAAGGTCGATGACAGAAACCACTGAACTAACACCTGCGCTGGTTTCTAATCTAACCAAGCGTAACGATAACACCAAAGATCCCAAATTCGGGGCTGCATATACTCGTATATACACTAATACTTAAAGCGACAATAAACACATAATATTTGCTACAGTGTTGATTGGGAGTATTTTTACAGAATAATATTCAATTTAGTAAATAAAATACAATACTGGCGATAAAGTATATTAATCCAAAAATTCCATTGTAATATTGTTCGAAAATACTATGACATTTTATGTTCGTCATTAGACAACTTTTACATACCTGTTTAAGAAACAAAATATTATTATATTTTTATAAGATTAGTAAATCTTATAAACCCTGCCCAGCTCCACCACGGTGCCATAGGATGGGGGATATTGTCACAAAAACATTTGAGCATGTGATAGGTCATGAACGAACTATCTTCAACTTTATTCGATATTTTAAACATAAATATTAGATCTAAAATAATAACTCTTAACAATACTGACAATGTTGTGACTATATTGTCTATTTACTTGTATATTGGAAAATCATGTTCTAAGTATCTTTGTTATTAATTATTAGGTAAAAGGTAAGTTTTCTACGTGGAAGAGTGACGCAGAGGTTTTTTCTGCTGCATGAATGGTCGAGCTCGACCGGATTAGTATCACGGCCGCGCAGAATATCAGCGTGTAATAGAAGTATTATGTACTTCGACATTTCGTCCGGTAAATGAGATAAACGAAGCGATGCCTGATAAACGAACGAGACCTGATGTTACAGAAATTCACAGCGAGTGTAGCTGGAGGTCGTAGTTTGCTCAGATTGTCTCGAGCAGGACGTAGGACGTAAGCATAGCGAGATTTTGCCTGAATACATAGGGAGGAGAGGGGATCGTTTCTCCCCTTTCCTACATAAAAAAATTATAATATGATGATGTACGAGTGTATATTATAGCTATGATAGCCGAATGGTTAGGTGACATGTCTTCGAATCACGATACCTGATTTCGATTCCCTATGTGAAGGGCGCATACCAATGAGTTCAAACTTCGTCAACGAATGAGACCTCATTTTTTGTTTTTGTTTGTATGGATATTATTACATATCTCTCTTTGTGTCGGAAGTTCTTATTTAGACGAAGAAGACGACATAAAAACTGGTTTAAAATTATAAAACACTGTAATTATAAAACGCAATCAAAATGATGATCAATTCAAGAAAAACAACACAGTAATGGAATTACATATAAATGGGTTAGAATAAAACTACACTACGCAATAATACAAATTTAGGATAGATAACTTTGTGACCCTTATCTTTCACCATATATATTTGTAAATAACTTATACTAGATAAGACGAAGATCTATTAGGAAACTGGGTCAAAGAAGCTAATACATTCGACAGAGCACACTATACACTTTGCATAATACTATTGCTGGGTAGTAAAAAGTAAATGGCAGTGAGATAGGAAATACCACTGTATGTATACTTACACACTGCTAACACTCTTATGAAGTGGAGATAGACTTCAATACTCAAACAGAGCCATGATATCCCAGTGGTCAAAGCACTCGCTTTTCAGAGTACGCGAGTAACCTTAGTTTCAACTTAGCAAAATTAAGTGCTGAATTTGCCACGTAAATAATACGGTGGTAAAAACGTCGTGAGGAAACCAGCATGTCCGAGAAATAGTAATAAATACTATTTCATACCCCTCCCGGCTCCATGCTCACACAATAATATTTGAGAGGACGCCTTTCCCTGCATTAGGCATTTAGAAAGGTGAAGAAAGAAAGAAACAATGTTTATTCGATACTAAAACACAACAAAGTTGTAACAGATAATACAATATGTTGGATTATGGCAACGAAAAGGCATTCAACTCAGCATTATGCTGCAGCAGTGTAGATACAGCGCTGATATTCTGCCGCCGCCCTTGTTGAATGTTAAATCTCGGGAACAGTTAGACAGGGTTAAGTTATTTATTAGTTGTAAATTTAAACACTTCATTTGGCTAAAAATATTGATTCTGTAGAATATATGGGCCAAGTGATGGTGTCAAAACGTATCAGATGGTTAGTTCATCACCTTTTCGCTACCTGATACTGAACACAACATGCAGAAGTTGCCATCTACGACGTCCATAGTCAAATAGGGGCGACCTCCATGGTCAGATAAACTTTTTAACTTCGACAGTCACACGGAACTTTGGCACTCAAACTGAGCCTCGTGGCAACAGTCCGAAAAATGCACCCCCCCCGCGGGTGAGTACTATGCAACATACACAATCGATACATATAAAAGAAATGTCTGTCTGTAATTTTAGATTTTAATTTAGTTTTAAATAATAAACTATAGTAATAAGTATTGGATATACGGTCGTTAGAGCTTATTTTTGTAACTCTTTAGAATTTTTAATGTAGACGAGACCGGACTGACTATTGTGCAGTCAAAAGTGACACAGGTGATAGGTGAAAAAGGTAAGGAGCAGATTGCTTTGAAAGTTCGAGGATCTATGTTAGAATGTGATACTGTGTACGCTTATGTGTTGCAAGAGTGCTTTGGATATTTATGGTGCATCCATAATGATATTCCCAAGAAAAAAATTCACAGATATTTTGATTAAACGCGCGTCATCAACAAATTTAATCCATCTATCAAAGGTTGGATTCAATCTAATTTCTGCAACGAACGGTTCAGGCTTATTATTGAAAAAAAAAGAGCGCATGTAAGTCAGTGCACGAGTCAGAAGTGAAACTACTCACCTGAAGATAATTGCTTAGTCATGAACAATTATTAATTAATCCATAAATAATAATTAACAATAAATATTACTCACTGCAGAAATACGTACACTACATAAACAATTTAATAATACACACTAGCAATTCATATTGCAAGACGCACGCACACACTCAAAGCTTACCGTAACGTCGCTAGAAAACGATGCACTAAAATTCGACCTTGATATTTTATTATCGTCGCGCCACTTCAAAACCAAATCCTAGTGATGCCTCTACCTCTACAGTGTAGCAAATCCTTAATGGACATTACAACTATGCCACTGTTAATCTCCCGCCAACACACAAACTTCAACCATTAGTCAAGTCTGTGAGAATTTCCATAACACTGTGTGTCGTCTAGAGAAGGTTAGTGCGCTCGCCTGTACTAAGGTTGTCATACGAGTGCTTACATTTAGTCGTTTTGCCACTTCGTCTTGTTGAAATTCAATCTTAGATTAAGTAGCTCTGATACGTATATTTTATTACAGATTCCACCTCGTAGGAAAACATCAAGCATATCCCTTTCTACAGTCTTGAAGGTCGTTGATATTCCTCATACGACATGAAGTACAGGATCGTGTTTCCGATGGGTACCATACATTATTAACTCATACTTGATGAGTTTATCTGTTTTTTTTTAATGAAAAATCATGTCTTCATTTAACACAATTTTGTAAGTGAACGACTTCGGTCGCGGATTAACTTAAGACTAATTTAAGATTGACCCGGTTTAAACCAATACTAATGTAAAACTTTGTTTAGAAGTCGTCGGTAGTTCGAACATATCCCAATATCTTTTGTTCTTCAGTTATGTTTAGTTTTACGCTTTGAAAGAAACAACAACGCATCAAAATGAATATAATCAGCTTTATTCCATCCCTCATAACAAACTTTTCTTATTTCATTGTGAATTTTTCCGTTTCCTTTATTTGTATTCTTTAAGTAATTTTGTTTCATGTTCGTTCTTCTAAGAAAATAAAATGAAACCATGACTTTAATTAATTACATTTGTCAGTCTACGACCGACTACCTACGCCATTTCTTCTCATTGGTGTACGCATTGAACGCGACAGCGATGCTCGAGTTCTTTTTGAAATAGCCTTTTAAAGAATTTTGAAGGCGAAATTTCATTTGCTTTTTTCGATTTAGATAGATGACATGATAGCTACGCTACGTCTAGGCAAATGCTGAAACTATAATGATAATGTCCTTCAGGCCAATTTCGACAAGCTAAAATATATTATATATATTAGCTTGTATAAGTCTAAGTAAGTATTTCCATTGAAGAGCCCACAAAAGCTGGCATGCTAAGCGTGGATGATTTGCTCAGATTCATTTCGTTGGGTAGTCTGTTAGTCAGCACCATTTGCAGATGAGGTTTAATTCTGGGAAAAAAAATAGTACATTCTTCCTTACGAGTTGATAATGTAATACCAAAGCTCGACGTTATTACTTTAGTAGACTTTTACGTAACGTTTTGGCTATTTTAAACTAAAAATTTTCCGGCAACGCAAATCCAGCTCTTCTGGTGTACGTAGGTGTCGGTAATCAGTCACCAAATAAGCCGCCTGCGCGTTTGCCCTCTTAGTATAACTTATTTTCGGGCAATTAATTACAAAATGAATATATTCGTTGGGACCTCAACGATGCGATGCAATGAGATGTTCTACTCATCTCATCATCATACGATACACGAGTGCTTAGGGCATCTGAAGAACGAAGGAAGGAGACTCTAGTTCGATCCCTTACGTGAAGGACTCGTACCAATGAGTTTTTAAAAACTTCTGGACGATTTGTATCGTTGTTTTGGACATTAAGACGGCGACAGGCTCTCCCCCAGTCACATTGTCCTAAATAAGTACTGCTGAAAAGAGGCTTGGAAATAATAAAATGTCTAGACCTCTAACCACCCCAGTACGTGGTATACGGTCATGAGAGCTTATCGTTACATATATAATAGTTGGTTGACTGTTAGTGATTATGTAACTTCTGAATAACTTGACTGATTGAGATTATATTCACAGAAAATATTTGTTGTCTAGACGATGTTACATCGCTATGTTAAGACCCGATAGACAAACAATTTTTACTGTGAAAATCAGGATAAAGCTTTTGCGTCCCTAATAAATATTATTGAATAGTAGAATAAATACAGTGTATGAAATATTAATGAGTTTTGTAGTAAGCTCATGATGTCAAAGTTATTCGATGTATGTTTGAAACATAATTAATAAAATATCAGATTCTCTCTTTTGCTTTAGATACTAAATACTCCCTGATACGAATATTCGAAGATCAAATCCGATTATGTTCTAAAACAATACTGGGAAACTTGCGGCTCAGTAACTTACGCAAACATTGATTCACCCTTAGACAAAACAAACAATCGACGCTTCATAACTTAAGGCGATCCATATGTACGAGGTAAACAGTCTTGTAACTTTAAACTTCGCCAAAGTTAATATCTAAACTTGAGTGTGAGAGAACTAACTATAACTATAGAGTTTGAGTTTATTGATAATATATATGACGGCAAAATAGTTTCTCAGACTCTGAGGAGAAAGGACTTCTATTATGGGTCCGGTAGTGCTTTTCCGTTGCACTTTTCTATAAATAGTCTTTTCAATTTATCTCTGTCTGTTTGTACATTAATTGCTTCAGAAATAAAACTGTACACGGTATGTTGGTGGCGTTAGAAAATCTTTCATTAAGGGACAAGTTTGAAAACTCATGGCAGTTTCCAGGAGCTTCACGTAACCCATCGTATTGTATCTCTCGGAGAGGCGAAAAGTGGGTAGATGACGCCTGTTTGGCTGCTTAAGTACGCGTTATGAAACTTTGGGTTCATTGCTGTTGTTTCATTGTTGGTATTTATATTGTATTTAGCAATAATTATGGTAAAAATGTTCTCTAATGAAACTTATTTTGTTTTGGTATGTAAATAGTTTGGTATGTAAACTTTATAAATGAAGTCCACTACAGAACTCCCAAGAAAGTGTCATCAAAAGCCGGGATGAATATTTTGAATAGATTGCCCATACTAACCACGATGGGTGAGTTGGTGAGCGCAGTGCCGGCATAATAATATTTGTCAGCACTAATGATGCTGACAAATATTATTCTCACGTGTGGTAGTATAATATAAATATATATATATATATATATATATATATATATATAAGATTTCGCTTTACGGTCTCTTTCAGGTAAGCAATTGAATACCCCGAAGAAGAGAGAATAATAATTGTCAATATCATCATATTCATCAAGTTTCACTGTGAGTCAATACACGCAAGTATAAATCATACCAATGATGCTGATTCATCATAATTACTCTGCGGGATTAGGGGTCCGCGAATTCTGTAAAATTATATAATTATACGTTGATGAAAAAGATGGCACAACTCTCCCTGACCCCCCATAATTTGTTTAGTATGAAATATTTGTTCATTGTAAACGAACGCATGTTTACATTCATGATTAATTTCTCTTCGTAAGTGAACTTGTTAGAGCTGTTTACGTTAAAGCACATTTATGCTCGTTCACGACTTTGTCAAATGAGTTTTCGTGGCGTTGATATTATCTCAGTATCTAACTTCGAAAAGTCATTCACCTTATGCTTTATTTTTATTTTATTTTAAAACTAACTACAGCGATAAGCATTGTCTCGTATAACAGTGCCTAGTCATATATTGTGAATTAAGGTCAATTATAGTTACTTTTTGCTTTTGATTATATTGATTGGAGCAGACATTTAATTAAAATCTGATCCCGACTAAAAAATTACATCGATGCATTAATTAATTATTTAAATTGCAATTATGTATTGTGTATTGTGCATTAGCAAATTCGGGAATGCAGATCCGAAATCTTTCAACATTCAATTCATACAATCGCCAGAGCCTTTATTCTTAGCTAACAGGGTGTGGTCACACGCAGGAGAGGTTGCCATTTGGAGAAAAAGATGATGTAACGGCGAGTGTAGATACAGAAAAAGATATTGCATAGGAGCCACGCCTTACAGTTCTATCCCTTCTCCTATCATTTTCTTCATCAGCCTGTGAAAGTCCTCAGCTGGAAAAAAGGTCTTACTATAACCTTATTTGGTAAGACGGTGCCTTATTTGCCTGAATCGTCCATAAGAGTTGACCGTTGTCCTGTACCCAGAATTAAAACAAGATTCACACAGAAGCATTTCGATGTTATTGTTCCACGCATCTATAATATTTTAAACAGAGAAAAAATATCAAAAAACAAGATAATTTCGCAGTTGAAAACATAATTCGAACATGGCTTAATAAATTTTACTATGAGGGTACCGAGAATTTGTTGAGAAATTTTTATTTGTGAAACTAGGGGACACACAAACCGCCTCATACACACCCACACATACACACATACACACGCACACACACACGTACTAAGAAATATGCTAACATCAATACGCTAATATCAATATATTAATGTTACTTTTTTTTTCTTTTCTTTCTTATTTGTGAACTAATTTTGTATGAATGTTTATTTAGAGAAGACATAAATATATAGCTAAATCATATGGGGGAAGCCGCTGGCTCCTGAAACACAGTTTTTACTAGTTCGGGGTCCTACGGATGCAGTGACAAAGTATGTTCAATTACTTTGTCACTTGTTTATGTGTATGTAAATTTATTATTATAATAATAAACACATCAACAAAAGTCTAACCAACATGCATGATATTACAAATTTACCATTTATTTTAATTAATTTCTAAGTCTTTACTCACTCAAATCAAAGACGACAAATAACACTTCTATGAATGCCAAAATGCCGATATACCTGAGATTGATTACTTCCCGATTGCAACCTCACTACAGCTATTTGCATTTTATTTGCCATCAAATGACGTCGCTCCATGACGTAAATAATATCTAACAATTAAATTTTGTCGCTAACTTTATTAAAATTTTTGGTAATATTATAAAATCAAGACTATACGTAGCAATAAAAACGCACTTAAATTCAAACAAATTCCCTTTCATTTAATTTTAGGAAAAACACAAAACATAATCGATTTTTTTTTAAGTTTACATACCTACGCTCTTTGAGTGAGTAACGATTTAATTAATATAAATGGTAAATTTGTAATATCATGCATGTTGCTTAGACTTTTTTGATGTGTGTATATTATTATAAAAGCGCTAGGTTAAGCTGGCATGCCGTACTGGAAAAATGTATCTTTTATATAATTATCATATTGGACAGGCGAGTTGGTGATAAGGTGATAAGCCAGTATCGGTATCATTGCACTTGTTAGGTTACTGCTCATCGCTAGTTCATTCAATTTAGGTTCGGTATATGCGACCAGATTATCCGCCATTACTTGGTCGTCCAGCAATTAGCAGTTTTTATTTTAGCCTTTTCTTTTTTTTTATGTTCTATTCCTCCTCGCCAATACTTTAAATCTATATTTTCCAATTCAAAACCTATCTGTGTTACAGTTTAATAATTCAAGCGCTTCATTGTGCTCTCTCCTTGTGTTTCTCTAGAAACATGGGAAGAGTTATTCTGGAAATTTATATCTTTTATGAGGTTCGTAGTTCAATAAAGTCGTTTATAACGAGTATTTATTAATTCCATTACTATTTACGGAATATTATCTAAAAATTTTATCTATTTATTTTATACTTTATTCACCAAAAAACTGTACAAAAGTCGTGTTCAATGCTATCTCTACCGGCAATCTCTACCAGCTAACCTTAGGTAAAACAGAGAGTATGTTTTGGGGCAGTTAAGGTAATAAACGAAGCCGGAATAGATTACCTACATTAATATAATGTTAACTACATGTTTAGAATAGAATAAATGTATTATTTAAACATACGTACATACAATTTTTTTCATGTGTGTATTTCTGTTATACTTCTTTGGCTTAACTTTAAAGAAAGAAACATTAAAGTGGCAAAAATGTTAAAATGAGTGAGGAAAAATTTTTTTTTTATACAGTATATTACACAAATACATTCACGCATACACACTTACGAAACTCACTAAAAGGATCCAAATAGTAGTGCAACATACTGATATAATAGTATAGGCAACATACTGTTTCTAAGCATGAGCTACGCGGGGCATTGTGTACGCACAATTTCTATCGCTATTCTATATGAAGGGGCTAAATATCTATCCATTCATTGAAAATGATCAGGCCGTATACGCCGTGTCGAATGGGAAAATCAATTTGGCATGAAAAGGGCACCTTTTGGAAACGATAGAACCAATTACTCGAATCGCCCGAGCTTTGATTGAAGTAGGTAACCTTTCTCCGCATATTTTTTTTTTAAAAAGTTCTAACCAAGTTTGACTTCTGTGAACAACAGGAAAACTTCACTTAGAGTTTCCTTACTCCAAAAAACACTTGCGAAAATTGACGACGTTATTTGAACCTCTAACGGTAACGGCGCTCACTTCACTGCTAGACAAAGTGTATGAAATGCCATATTTTCGGGTCTTATTAGATGCAGTCATTATTTTAACATAACTCAATGAAAGAATTTCATTCATTTCATTTTTCAATTCATTTTCAATATTTCATTTCATTCAACCATGTGCAAGCTGGCGACACGTATCAGCTCTTTCACTCCGTATCCGTTCATGAATTAAAACAGACCAGTGTAAAAGAATCTGCCTCCCCATCTCCCATGTAAAAATAATCATAGGCTACCGACAGATGTCAGAATATTCATCTCTTATAGGCCGGAACTCAATCATCCAGACGGACATCTGCAAACTGCATGTTCAACGATTCATTGATGTGGCAGCAAAGTAAGGATCGCGTCGACCTCTTTGATGTTCAGGTCCTTTGCACAGATATATTCACTTATATGTCTACACCCGCTTTCTCTTACACTTTCACAAGTATGTATACGAAATTCTTGACCTCCTCTGAATGAAGTTGATCCTACAGGAGAGAAAGTAGGTTGTACTGCTCTTTCGCAACGATTCATTTGGCTTTGCAGCTTTGCAATCATGTAGGCCTCGCGGTCTTCAAGAGATTTGGACCACTGCTACTTTTTGAACAGTGTCTTCTTCACTTGAGTCACCTGTTTGCGCGTACACTTGTGACAGTGAACAGACACCTACTAGGCAAGCGTGTACCATCCTAGGCTTCATCTTCGCCTTCCATAGGGCAAGATTCAGGTCAAACGTAAGCCTATTATTCATAAAAATAAAAAAAACACTTGTGCCACTATGATACCACTTACGTAGTTGTAGCCATCGGCAAAATCGAGTACATCAGCACATCGTCATTTTACCAGCCGTAGACCGAAGCAGCGCCTTTTTCTGCTGCTCGAATAGGCCGGAGCGACAGAGGTACCACGACCTCGCAGAAAACCGGCGTGAGGTATAGGCATCTTGTGCTTCTGCGTTCCGTTCGGTAAGTGAGGTAACGGGAGGCCCACTCCTCCTCTACATCCCCTATCCACAACCTCGTCCTCCCTCCCAACTCCCATATACCCTTAAAGGCCGGCATCGCACCTGCCTGCCCCTTTGGTGTTCCGGATGTAGGTGAGCGACAATGAACACTTACCATCGGGAAAAATTTAAATAACTAACATTTTTAAACTGATTTTAATAATAAGATAACCCTTCGCAAATTTAACATTTCGTTTGTTAAACAATCTGAACAAATTACAAAAGGTTCTCAGCGGAATTGCGAAGTAATTAAATTTGAGAAACATATTATGTAGTTACATGAAGTGATTCAAACGAAACTTAATTCAAACTCGTAGAGAATGTGATAATCTAACGTTTCCTTAACACTATAATATATAATGCTTAATACGATGACAATAATCTTATTACTAATATAAATAATAAATACAGACTGTTATTTAGGGTTCCGTTCCCAAAAGGTTCAAATGGATCACTATGAATGAGTGAAACGTGTCCATCGATCTTTCACAAGCTTTTCGAACATAAGCGTCTACATCAATATAAAGGTTTCTTTCTTTTACATTTGTCGTAGGGAATTATTTGTTCACTAAACATAAAAGAGGGATATCTGACGTTTGCAATGGTTTTATTTAAAAATAAATTAAAATAATTTGAATTATTAAACTACGTATTTCTAATATTATTAACTTACACGCCAAAATGTTTTTGCATTCTCAGAGTATGAGTCCACTGCTGGGCATTGGCCTATCCGTCAAAGCGCCAACAAAAACTAGCATACTATGTAGTGCTGGTATCCTCGCAATAAAGATATAGCTCCCCATCACGATTTTCCGCCATTCAGAGATTCGTTAGTTAGCAGGATGCACTGCATGCAGGTGAAGTTAACAGTTAGAAAAATTATAGCCGATAGGCCACGATAGCCGTGTGGTACGCGGATCTTCCTACGTATCCGGAGAATCGAGTTCAATCCCCTATGCTCTGTAAAGGGCCCGTACCAATGGGTTTTTCGAAACTTACATACGAAGGCTCGGACGATATGAATGCGACAGGCAAATAAGCTCTCGTGAAAAGTTGGTTGAAAAGATTAAAATGTCTATACCTCTGTCCACCCCAGTATCGGGGTATACGGTCGTGAGAGTTTATTATTTATGTTGCCCGTTACAGGCTGTTAAATAAGAGTAAAGATGAAGAAATTATACAAATACACTAACGCCAAGCAGTGACTGAGTTAAGCAAATCTCCCTAATATTATATATGTGGTCAGCAGTGGATTGCTTACACGGAGTGATGATGATGATGATGATGACGATCTTAGCGACTGAGATGGCTGATCGCTGAGGCACGTGGTCGTTGATATAAACAATTTTCCTAACATATAAATTATTAGCGATAAAATGGTCGCTTTTGTAAATTCTCCATGTTAAGGTCTACCCAATAAATCAATTCCGCGACGCGATCAATCTATCACTTTCCGCTTTATTACGTTCCATGAGAATTTACGTTTGAACATTTTGAATAGTTTGGAATATTTCGATTTTTTAATGGAGGCCGATGCTTTTACTTATGTAATATGATAAAACTATTTTTAATATTTTTTTTTTATTTTGTCTTGTCGTTTATCAGCCTGAGTAAGTTCGCTGTTGGACGTAGGGCTTTTCATGAAAGAGCCCTCAATCACTGGCATGCTTTTCATGGAAAAGTTGCTCATTGAGTGGCAATGCCGGTACCCTCACACTAGAGATACTCATCTCTGTGAAATTTGGACTGGGTACAGTCCGGACATTAGTCGGTCGTCAGAGCCTGATGGGGCAATCTTTGCTTATGTTCAGCGGTGGTGTGACAGGCCGAGATGATGATGATGCTGAAAGGGAAATCTATTTTAACTTTTAAATTAACGATATAACTATTCAACAATATCAATATAGCTATCGTTCAAGCCCTTGTTGCAAACTTTTTACGCTACTTTTATGAATTGGTAGTAAAAAGGTAACCTTGTGTTGTAACAATCTTATATATAATCATTTCATTAAATTCATCCATCCATGTTGCGAATAAATTACAGTAGCAAGAATAAAGAAATCTTCATAAAATTACCTTTTTCTATGTTATTTTACGCTGCTATGATTTGATGTAATCTTAAAATAAAATAAACCACAGATTTGATGATAGGGTAATTTTTTTTATTTGACCTTACGCGTCATAACAATAGAATTTCCATCTTGCAACACGTCACTAGTAATTCAATTTAGACGTGTTTAACCCTTTCCTTGGCTAGAGAAAAAAATATGTTGTTTTTATTATAGTTTTGACTTAGTTTGCTTCGAAATTACTTTAGTAGGTAAAATGGAATAAAAATCTTTAAATTACGATTCATTACCAAACAAACAGTATATTCAACCAGAACAGACATTGTGTATAAAGGATGAGACACTCTTGCCATCAACACCAAACTGGGAACTAACGAATAAAGAGCGCGTGTAACTCAGTACACATGACAGAAGTGAAACTTCTACTCAATTGATCTCAACTTCTATTAATTAATCAATAAATATTAACTATCGATAAATGTTACACACTATTGAAATATTTGCACTGCATCAACAAATGAATATTAAACATTTACAGTTCAAAATGCAAGACAGCTAACCGAAACGTTGCATTCAAACTTAACTTAAAATTTTTCTCTCACCATGCCCACAGAAGTACTTTCCAGAGGTACTAAACATGTAGTGACATTAAAAAACAAATAATGACAAAAAAAATGCATTCAACTAAACATTCACAGTTTAAATATTAGCAACTGCTGACTAAAGTTCTTTAATAAATTATATTTAAATACGGCTTAAATTTCGTAAAACTCGTAAGTACGAGCACTCTACACATAAAAACGAACCCAAGACAGGAAGCTCTCCTTACCACATGGTTACCGAGATCTGAAGATATAGGTATAGGCAATGATTTTGACCACGGACACGGACATTTACCCGAAAAACGAAATTGATAAACCTTTAAAGTATTATACTTTTAAAATACTACGTGGACGAAGTCACGTGTAATAGCTAATTAATAAAATATTACTATTTTAAAAGCCTTTTACTTAATTATTTTCCTGTTTCACCGTTCGGACGAATTTTCGTTCATTAGGGTAATGGTCGACTTGTGTTAGGGATCGGAATTTTCTTTGCTCTATTTACTTATTATTTGCTACATCATTATGATATTAAAGGGGTATAATGGATAGTGTTTAATGTTATTAATTCTGACTAGTCATAATCGGTAACTTTGTCTTTGCAGCTATTCGCTTTTGTTTGATACAGTATTTTTGGATTGAATTTATAGGTATCGTTTATAGCCAAAACTCGTTCGTCTTAATCATAGAAGGTTCTAGATGTTGTAGCCTATAACTATACCTACTGACTCTTAGGCAGAGAAGGAGTCTACTACCTAGTGTTGCTACTTTTATCACCGCTACGCCCCTATATCGCTGCATACGCTGCTGGGAAAGTAAAATTAT
Organism: Bhutanitis thaidina; assembly: GCA_029286595.1. Taxonomy (NCBI): domain Eukaryota; kingdom Metazoa; phylum Arthropoda; class Insecta; order Lepidoptera; family Papilionidae; genus Bhutanitis; species Bhutanitis thaidina. The sequence continues at coordinate 3,237,807 of JAGSMS010000029.1, read as the reverse complement.
TCAACAACCTTTTTTTTTGTGGGTAATGAAGCCATTGAGCAAGCGGCTCACTAAATCATAAGTGGCTACGGACGCCCACTTACATCTGCAATACTAGAGGAGCTGCAGGTGCGTTGTCAGCTTTTAAGGATATTTGGGGATGGACAAGGGGGAAGGAACGAGAGACGAGGGAAGTGGACCTCCGGTTATCCCACTCACCGAACGAAACGCAGAAGCACATGACGCTTCTACTTCATGCCGGTATTCTGCAAGGCCGTGGTACTACCCCGGTCGAGTTGGCCTATCCGGGCAGCCACTAGAGTTGCCGTTTAGCTCTACCACGTATAAAAAGTAGCCGAAAATAGGAATTTGGTTAAAAACACAGTGTCGTTTACCAGTAATCTTCACCAGCCATAGAATAAAAGTAAATACTTAATATATTCGTATGTAGTTTTTTTTCCATTTGCTTCATTTCATTACACAACTGTATGTCTTGGAAAACCAATCTTCGCACTGCTTTTAGCGTCGCGGCTTTGTAGAACTGCATGTCGTTATATTCTTCTAAAAGTTTAAATAACATTCATATACGATGTCGAACGTGATGTTCTTTGTATTTTCATAATCTTAAGAAAATAGAATAATAGAAAAGTTTGTTTTAAAATACTAAAACCATTGAAAATACAATGCATAGGATTAGGTACATCAAAAATGTACTCGTATTTATAAAATAAAGATAAAATAAAATACAGTTGAAATAAACTAAACCACCGGATACTTCGATGATTATTTATACATTAGAATTCAAACTGTAATGTTGTGTAAACATTAAATGACAATCTAAAGGAAAGTTACTTTATTGCATTAATTTCTTGCACTATGACACTCGACAACCCCGTGGCTGAGAGGTTAGCGTACCTGACCACTGAGCCTGGGTACGTACAGGGTCCGAATCTCAGCAGCAGCCAATATAGTGTTACGTACGCGAGTTTTTAAGACTACATCTGACCTATTTTTCGGTCATATTACATAAGTATCACTTCAGAACGGGGAAGGTGAAGACATATGTGTACCTGTGTATATGCATACACTTGCGGCACTATAATATCGCAACTGATAACAGCATTCGGAAGTTGTCTCCATTGTCGCAATCAGCCAGGAGGACGACAACAACATTCTCTTGGTACATGTCGTTCGGGTAGGTGCTACCCTCCGATCAGCAGCGCAACTATTGTTGAGTTCCGGTTTCATAATTAATACTGAGCGTGTATTATACAGGCTTTTATTTAATTATTAGGCTCTATTTTTCACACCTTATACTAAGGGTTTACTTACAACGGACTTAATGCTAAGTGGCATTCTTTACCAGTCAACGAGAAAAAATACGTGAAGGGGGCTCAATAATGCAATGAAAGTAAATTTTTTTACGCAGTAAAATTAGACTTCATTGTGTAATTATATATTAAAAGATGAATGTATCTGTAACCCACTTCGATTTGAAGTTGTTTGCAGGGGCCCATGGGGTTCAGTTGGTGTTACCATCAGGTGGATTGTTAATTCGTTTGTCACCGCAATCCAATAAAAAAGTATACACATTGAACGCGCGTACATTTGTAGCAATTTTTTACCTACACTGTGGTGTATGGTATATGTCTATTTTTTTATTTCCTAGAGTATTTTAATTTATCTTAAAAATATACGAAGAACATATACAAGAAATATCTAAAAATGTTGTACAAAGTAAGCGTTGCTCAGGTTGCCATAATTTAATTCAGCGCCGTCGTCTCAACTTATAAACGAGTTTGCTTCTAGAGGCGTTATGTATGAAAATAAGAAAACTAACATTATTTTATATTATACGAGAATATTAATACGGTGTATTTCAATTTGTTCTCCATTCAGTGAATATACAATTAGGTAAATAAAGAAATGCAACATATTAGCTAGATTTTTGATATATACCGAAGCCATAGAAAACTGTAAAACTATAAATACTTAGCCATAGAACCGCTTAGATTGAAATTGTATTAGTGTGAGTACTAGGAAATACTACTTATATTGGACAGATTCTTATAAGCGAAACATTACCGAATCGTTGGAGTTAATGCAATTTCTAGAATGTGTAGGTGATAATTTTTTTTTGTTAAGCGTGGTAGAGCCAAGCGGCGGCTTTAGCTGCTGCTCGAATAGGCCGGCTCGACCCAATTGATACCACGGCCTCGCAGAATACCGGCGAGAAGTAGAGCCATCTTGTGCTTCTGCGTTTCGATCGGTGAGTGAGGTAATCGGATGCCCACATCCCCACCCTATTCTCTTCCCTCCCATCTCCCAAATATCGTTAAAGACCGGCAACGCACCTGCAGGATCTATGGTGTTGCAGATGTATGTGGGCGACGGTAATCACTTACCATCAGGTGGATTGTTAATTCGTTTGTCACCGCAATCCAATAAAAAGTATACACATTGAACGCGCGTACATTTGTAGCAATTTTTACCTACACTGTGGTGTATGGTATATGTCTATTTTTTATTTCCTAGAGTATTTTAATTTATCTTAAAATATACGAAGAACATATACAAGAAATATCTAAAAATGTTGTACAAAGTAAGCGTTGCTCAGGTTGCCATAATTTAATTCAGCGCCGTCGTCTCAACTTATAAACGAGTTTGCTTCTAGAGGCGTTATGTATGAAAATAAGAAAACTAACATTATTTTATATTATACGAGAATATTAATACGGTGTATTTCAATTTGTTCTCCATTCAGTGAATATACAATTAGGTAAATAAAGAAATGCAACATATTAGCTAGATTTTTGATATATACCGAAGCCATAGAAAACTGTAAAACTATAAATACTTAGCCATAGAACCGCTTAGATTGAAATTGTATTAGTGTGAGTACTAGGAAATACTACTTATATTGGACAGATTCTTATAAGCGAAACATTACCGAATCGTTGGAGTTAATGCAATTTCTAGAATGTGTAGGTGATATTTTTTTTTTGTTAAGCGTGGTAGAGCCAAGCGGCGGCTTTAGCTGCTGCTTGAATAGGCCGGCTCGACCCAATTGATACCACGGCCTCGCAGAATACCGGCGAGAAGTAGTGCCATCTTGTGCTTCTGCGTTTCGATCGGTGACTGAGGTAATCGGATGCCCACATCCCCACCCTATTCTCTTCCCTCCCATCTCCCAAATATCGTTAAAGACCGGCAACGCACCTGCAGGATCTATGGTGTTGCAGATGTATGTGGGCGACGGTAATCACTTACCATCAGGTGAACCACTTCCTCGTTTGCCGTCTTTTCCTTAAAAAAAAAGGTGATAATTACTGTAATGTTCTTATACCTACTACTAAGACAATATATATATATATATATATTATATATTGTGGATTGATATACACACTGTTTATTAGATACCCTGTTTACAAGATTATCACCTAACATTTTTTAAATTAAAGTAAGTGTTTGTTTATAGGGTGTACTGCTTAATATAATTAATTTATATTTAACACTACACCCCATAAACAAATATTGTAATAATGTATTCATAATAATTAATAATATTGTTATGTTAGTATAATAACTTTGTATAATGCCCAACTATATACATAAAATCCTTAAAAGTACCTTCTCACTTCCCATATTTGGACAATAAAATGAATGGATGAACCGATGCAGTAGATGTCAAAAAAAGGAAAGAAATAATTTTTGCTTAAAGTCAGTCTTTTGTCTTTGAATCGGAAGACACCTTGCATTAATTTCCTGATGTCTATAATCGAATGCCTTGGATCTTTGTTGATAATTACTTACTTACGATACCAACGGGAAAAGATGGGTAGGCAGAATTGGTTGGTAGGATAGGTAACTCTTCCACTGCCTCTCCCCAATCTCACCCCCTCTTCATCGTCTCTCTCGTCTCTCAAATATCCTTTAAGGTCGGTAACGCACCTACTTCTGCTTCTCTGGTGTTGCATATGTACGTGGGCGACGGCAATCACTTACCATCGGGTGAGCCGCTTGCTCGTTTGCCCCATTTCTCATAAAAAAAGAAACGCGAGAGGGAAGTCTTTCGCAGGTGACTATTTCTGGTCGTTAACAAGAATATATAGTCGAGGAGAGCCAAGTGAACGTCATCATCATCGTACAATTGAAAATAAAATAAAACAGGTTTACAAAGATATACTTACACAAGTCACAAGAAAGGACATCTAAGAGACAGCAAAGTATTTAAAAGGACCACATAAATTACGTAGTCTTTCACTCTAACCAGAACAAATTTACGTAAAATGTAAATTTGTTCCCTTACAAAGCATGGAATAGGTTGTAGGCAGTAAACATGCCTATTGTGTGTAGAAAATAGAAAGTAAGTACTAATAACTTTTTTGGCGCTCACACGCCTGGTAGTCGTAAACGAAAGCTGTTTTAGAATTCTCATTGTATTTCTTAACATGGTTTAGTGTTGGTTTGTATAACGCAGAACTATAATATAAATTATTTGAAATTCTCTTTGCCTTCACTGCCTTCAGTTTTTTTGTTGTTGTAGTTAGGTTAGGTTAGGTTAGGTTAGATTAGGTTAGGTTAGGTTAGGTTAGGTTAGGTTAGGTTAGGTTAGGTTGGGTTAGGTTAGGTTAGGTTAGGTTTTTTTTTTTTTCTTTATTATTATTATTATTATTATTATTATTATTATTATTATTATTATTATTATTATTATTATTATTATTATTATTATTATTATTATTATTATTATTATTATTATTATTATTATTATTATTATTATTATTATTATTATTATTATTATTATTATTATTATTATTATTATTATTATTATTATTATTATTATTATTATTATTATTATTATTATTATTATTATTATTATTATTATTATTATTATTATTATTATTATTATTATTATTATTATTATTATTATTATTATTATTATTATTATTATTATTATTATTATTATTATTATTATTATTATTATTATTATTATTATTATTATTATTATTATTATTATTATTATTATTATTATTATTATTATTATTATTATTATTATTATTATTATTATTATTATTATTATTATTATTATTATTATTATTATTATTATTATTATTATTATTATTATTATTATTATTATTATTATTATTATTATTATTATTATTATTATTATTATTATTATTATTATTATTATTATTATTATTATTATTATTATTATTATTATTATTATTATTATTATTATTATTATTATTATTTTTTTTTTTTTCTTTTATTTTGAACAATACTCCTTACACTAAGTGCTATTAATTACAATAAATTAGTTACAGTATTTTTTTTTTGTATAAAACAGTTGTGTTTATATATTTTTTTTCTTTATTATTATTATTTTTTTTCTTTTTTTTTTCTTTATTATTATTATTATTATTATTTTTTTTTTTTTTTTTTTATCATTACTTAATTAATATCATTAGTTACTTAAAAGGTAAATTGAGGTTACATTATGCCTATTTTGTGTCCATTGGCATTGTCAGGTTTTCCGTGACCGCTGAGTCCCTGTTCCTAATTGCCATTTTTAGGTTATATTCTCTGATTTTTGTTGTTGATGCAGCCATTGCTCTCTGAACCAGCCTCCCTGTTGCGTCGTCGCAGTCATCCGCGTAATAGATGCAGCTAACTGTGTGTCTGGACACCGCCACCACAGCATGCTGAACGCTGTCGTGCAGTTTCAGTTTTTCTGCCACAGTTTTCATGACTACGACCGTCCCGGATGTGAGTCCTTGGGCCTCATGAACTGTTAGGAGGCGTGACCCGGCGCCCGACCCGTATCCTAAGTCAGATAGGGATTCCTTTTCGGTTTGGGTGAACACCAGGTACAATGTATCAGGAGGGTGCTTGGAATATTTGCTCCTGTGTACCTTTCCTTTTTAGTGAGTGTACCAGAGATTTGGATGAGTATATGCCGCTGTAGATCTCATTGAGGGCATACGCTACATCCATTGGGCTCCGGTGCGTACACAGAAGCTCCTGGCTGATCGTGGTTACCAGGTTTGGGCGAGTGTACTGCATCGCGAAAAGGTTCTCTCTGTCGATGAAGGAAGTTGGTTGATATCACCGATAAGCAGCATTTCTTCCGCATCGCACAGTTTTGTTGCCATCGCTATGGCTCCGAAGTGATTCATGAGAGCCTCATCGATGATGAGTCGAGAACATCGAACCCTGTCAGGCTCTCTTACACCGTTTACAAGGACAGAGGCCATAGTGCGTACTTTTGTTTTGGCGTCTGCGCCTATGCGGTTTGCTAATTTTATTTTTAGTTCTTTTGCTGCTTCTAATGTAGTTGTGATTATCAAGTCCCTTCCCCCCTCGAATTGATTTACCACCCACGTAGTCTTTCCGCATCCGGGGACTCCGTTGATCCATTTTATTTTTGAAATTGCCAGGTGTCCCATGGCGCCCCGACTCCGTCCTCTGTGATGGCTTCAGCCATATTGAGGATCTTGTCGTTTAGCATCACCCTGGTGCACCGTGCAGTTACAACGATATGGTCACCCGGAGGCGTTTTGAATTTGGGTTTTCCGTTGCTGTTCGATATGTCCTCGTCCAGCATCACGAAGCCTGCCGTTCCACTGTAAGCCGCCATATGATGTTTGATTTTTCCTCTCAGAACAGTAGATGTTTTATTGTCATATATGGCCGCTTCGTCCTCCTCGAGTAGCACCTTAAGCAGATCCTCACTACCAAGGTGATAAGTTTGTAGAATGTTTCTGCAGGTGTTGAGGTTCGCCTATATGGTGGCTTTTATTAGTGCTTTAAACTCGAGGAAGGCGTTGATCATGTGATCTTTTGACTCCACTACCGGACGAAGATTTGGGTGGCCGGGTTTTCTCGTGGCGGCTGAGGTTTGGGCATGCTTTAGAGATGTTGATTTGTTGGGTAGCTCTCTTGTGTGCTCTTGTTTTATATTTAGTATTTTTCTCTTAGACACTGCGGGTATACTCCGTGCTGCTGCACTTATAGTATATAGGAAGGCGTCTAGTTTGCTCTTGTTTTATATTTAGTATTTTTCTCTTAGACACTGCGGGTATACTCCGTGCTGCTGCACTTATAGTATATAGGAAGGCGTCTAGTTTGCTCTTTGTTCTGATGTTTTGGCCTTTTGTAAAATGTTTGCCTTTTCTGTGGCCGTTTGCAACTGCAGTCTCTCCGATCCGCTACATATCTCAGGTGTCGCTATGGGATGACCCCAGCTGTCAATGGGGTGCTCGCTGTAGTTAAGTCGTAACTTTTGAGGTAACTTAGGTTCTCTCCTCTGTTTTCGTATACGACTATCATGTGGGTATTGGAGGCCTTAATGCACCCAATGCGATCTGCGATTTCCCTTGGTCGTGCAGAACCGCCATAGCATCCACACTAATAATGCGGGATGTGACTGCAGTGTCCTTCTCTTGCTTTCCAAGCTCATTTAGAACCGAGCACGCCTTTGCGAATGGGCTGCTTTCTTCGGTCCATGCGAATAGTAAGATTGTTTTGTTTTTAATCTCACTATTCGACATCGCTGGTTTGCGACTTTTACCTCCGACAGCGCGTCGTATTTTTGCGCTTCATGCTCGTTCTAAATGTGCTGCCATTCAGCAAATAGGCTAGGCCCGGCGAGATCTTAACAAAGTTTTGGTTTATGGCTGCGCAGAAACCTATTCCCAGTGTCTCCGAGTTGTTATCCATGAAGAAAGCTACTCCTCTTATCCTTATTCCCGGTTTGCCTCTTTCTGCATGTTCCAGCAGCTGGTGTTCGGCTGTCAGATGTACGGGACTTCCATCTCTTGCATGTGCCGACATGGAGTCCGCGACAGTGTCTTGGCGGCCTGAGGCTTGTGTGTGTGTATTTGTGAGTGTAGGTGGTGTTATCAGTGTAGTGCTGTTTCGTTTGGCGGCAATTTGAAAGGTGTGTTCTGCAAATGCCAAAATGGTTCTCTCATGTCGTCATCGTGTAGCATCGTAGGTTTTGTCAATTTTGTCCCTATTTTGAATTCTAGGTCCAGACGAGCCGCTTGGAAGCGAGGGCACTCCAGGATGATGTGCCATACAGACTCATTTACCTCCGCGTCACACTCACACTCAGGGCTGTCTTTCAGCTTGAATCTGTGTAGGTATTCCGCGATTCCGCCGTGTCCTGTCAGTACTTGTACTTGCGTGGGCGTCAGCTTTGTTTTCCTCACCACTCGGTATGCTTTTTCAACATCTGGGAGGAATTTCTTTGTGACTGACCCAGTGATGGAGGTTTCGTATCTGTCCTGCCATTTGCGGACAGATTCCTCTCTGACCTTTTATTAACGTAACACAGCGGAACTTGGTCATAGTCCGAGGCGCCACCCTCCCCGAGCGCCGCCGACTTCGCAAGCTCGTCTGCCCTCTCGTTTCCGGTCGTTCCGATGTGTGCTCTCAACCAGAATAGTCGCACCTCTCTTCCACTCCGTCGGATCTCCCCTAAACTTTGTTTTATGGCTTGTGTTAGGGGGGTGGTTCGCTTTTGGGTTCGCCAGCAGGTCTAGTGAAGATCTTGAGTCACTAAATATGTTTACGACTGAGTCAGTCATCGTTTGGACGAGCTGGATGGCCCTATGAAGCGCGTAGAGTTCTGATTGGAAAACCGTGCAAACTGGGTCCAATTTGAAGGTGGCATAGTTGGACTCACTGCCGCCCTCCCAGCAGGTCAAAGCGGCTCCGACCCTCCCCTCAATCTTGCTTCCGTCCGTATATATTTGAGGACCGGTTACTTGGTGGGAGTTTAGGGTTTCGGAATCGCAGTTTTCCAATAACTCGTACGTTGTTGTAATAAGTTTAGAGGGGTGCGGCTGACCCATGTGGTCTACTACTCGCTCCAGCTCTCTTTCAGGTGGTAGATAGTCGAGGCATTTTTTTTTCTTCGCCTTATATAAGCTAGCCGCTTCCTGTATTCTCAGGTCTAGCGGAAGCAAACCAGAGATGGTGAGTGAGGAGGTGAGTGAGACCGTGCGGTACGCTCTACAGATCTTCTGTGCAAAACCCCTCTGCAATGAGTTCAGCTGATCTTGGATCATTTTCATCTCTGTTGCCGAGGACCATGCACTCGAGGCGTACATCACTATGGGCTCCACGACTGCGACGTATATAGTTCTTATGATCTCGCTATTGAGGCCCCAGGTCACCTTGGCTGCGCACGCCAGCTGTTTGTGTATGTCTGCAGCTTTTTTGCACGCAGCTGCTACGTGTGCCTTGAAGGTGAGTTTGCTGTCAATAACGAGACCCAGTATTTTCATTTCCTCTACTAGTTTTACTCTTTTGCCAGCCATGTGTAGGTTTGAGGTTCATATTTAAGCTTTTAGTTAAAAGCATCGCATTGGTTTTGTGTGCGGCGAAGTTTAGCTTGTTCTGACCTCCCATTCCACCACGCTGTCGAGAATGGTGTTGGCCCGCCGCTCCAGATCACTTGTTGAGTGGTCAGTGAGCACCAGGACAACGTCATCCGCGAAGGCTTGGCAATGTAACCCTTCGACCGAAAGTCGGTTCAGTAGCGAGTCTAGAATGACATTCCAGAAGGTCGGTCCTCCGATAGAGCCTTGGACACAACCTTTGGTGTTTACCCTTTCGCTACACGCTCTAGCGTAATTGACTCCGACTTTCCGGTCTGTGAGGTATGAGCAGACCATTTCGTAGAGGTTTTTGGGCATTTTTCTTGACGAGTTGAAGCTTCAGCGCTGGCCACCACGCATTGTCAAAGGCCCCTCTATGTCTAGTGAAATTATGAGGGCAATTTTTGTTGCTTATACCCTCTCTTACGTGTTCCACCAGATCGTAGAGGGCGTCTTCGGTGCTGCGCTGGGGCATGAAACCATATTGTTTCTTGTTGAGAGTTGGGAGAATATGCCACTGGAGTCGGCCCACCATTAACTTTTCGACGATCTTTCCGAGTACTGACAGAAGGCCGATTGGTCTGTAGGACTTCGGGTGAGTGTAATCGTCCTTGCCCGGTTTTCTGATAATAACCACATGAGCTGCCTTCCATTGCTTGGGAAGTGCGCTAGCGTTAAGCACTTGTTAGCGATCGCCAGGAACAACTCCGGTTCGCTATGGATTGCTGCGGAGCATATGTCAGCTGTAAGCCCGTCAGGTCCTGGGGCTTTTTTTGGGTTCAGTGCACCAAGCACTAGCGCTAGCTCCGGTTCTGCAAAAGGTGGGTCATCATCCGATAAACCTTGTTCTTTGGTCAGTTTTCCTTGTATCAGTTCCCTTATTTTGGCGTGCAAAGGCTGATCTGATGCCTCATCATCGTCAGGAAAGAAGGTTTCGGCCAGGAGTTCTGCCGATTCTTTTGGGGTTAGGGTGACACCCTCGGTGTTTCTTAGGAGCATGTCTTCTTGTCTTCTAGAAGTGTTTCGTAAGACTCTGTAGATCTTGTCCCACATGCTCTCCCTTTCCTGTGTTGTGCAGAACTCCTTCCAACTCCGTGTTTGTTCCTCGTCTACTCTTGAGATGTACAGTTTTTTGGCTGTTAGGTATTCGTCAATTACAAAATGCCTTCGAGTTGGCGCTGCGTTTTTTATTCTCCTTTTTTTTCGGAGAACTTCCTTTTTTTGCTGGTTGAGAGACTGTGACCACCACGGGGGCGCTACATTTGCACTCCTATTTCCCACTTTCGGAATCGTTAGTTCACAAGATTCCTGGATGGCGTTTGTGTAGGTTGTTGTGATGGATTCCAGATCTTCCGGGGTTTTTTACATCTTCAATGGTAGTTGAGGTTACATGTTTTTCCTTTAGTAAGGATCTGAGGTGTGTTTTGAAGTCTGTCCAATTAGCCCTTTTGGTGTTGTATTTGCGAGTTGTGCATGGTAGTAGTTGTGTAAGGGTTGTACCAGCTCGCAAAGTAAAAGTAATGGCGTTGTGGTCCGATGTGACAAGGCTTCTGTTTACCTCCCAGTCCTCAACTTTGCCGAGCAGAGGCAGACTGCAAGCTGTTACGTCTACTATGCTCGAGCAAAGTTTACCTCTTCTATAGGTCTCAAAGGTTGGTGTATCCCCGGTATTTAGGATCTGGAGATCCATGTCGTTTAGGAAGGTGCTGTATGCTGCACCCCTCTCGTCGTCCGTGCTGCTGCCCCACCATTGACTCCAAGCGTTGATGTCTCCTGCTACTATGATGTTTTTGGTATTGAGTTTTTCGCAGGCTGCTTGGGTGCGTCTTAGATAGGGTTCTATGTCTTTGTCCCCTTCAAAGTAGACTGATACTACGCCTAACTTCAAGTTTCCCGCAACCAGTAGAACCGCCGCCTCAGTTTCAGTCACGAGTTGGGGGTCATGAACGACCTCCAACCTGTTACCAAAAATGATGATGGCAGCTTTCACAGGCTTTTGACGATTGAGGGTGCATTGGATTACTTGGGTGCCAGGATATTGTTTTAGAACGCCATTTTTTCCCACGTAGGGTTCTTGAACAATGGCGACTGACACTTTTTTGTCCTTTGCTGCTTGAAGTAGTTCGGCGGTTGCCACTTTGGAGCGTTGTAGGTTAGCTTGTAAAAATTTTATTTGGTTTTCCGACCTTGTTGAGCTGTCACTGTTTTCGCTGCCCTTAGCAATAGGATATGCGAGATCGTGCTATGGCGTCCCACTTCTGTTTTTCCCTGCACACACTGCTGAAAGCATTGTGTGCCAGGTCTGTGCCTGCCCCGTGCGCTGTCGAGCAGTTTTTGCAGATGGGAAGCTTCCCCTTTAATCTGCTTGGACATTTTTCCCACGTATGGGTCTCTCCGCAGTGGCTGCAGAGATCATCCTTTTCTCTGCAGATGGCCTTGGTATGGCCAAAGCCTAAGCATTTAGTGCATTGCACTAGGGGTGAGTGGTCCATAATCGGCCTCCTTTGGAGACCGATGTACACTTTTTCTGCCTCTATGAAGCGCCGGTGTATTTCGGGGGAGAGTTCAAATACAGGATGGCATTCAAGTGGGTTTCTTGCCCTCTTCCTGTATTTCACTCTTATCGCACTGTTTGTCAGTTCTACGCCTTGCAGGAGGTGTTTGTTCTGCGCTAGTAAATTTTCAACCATTTCATTGTCCGAAAGAGGGACTTCTACCTTTAGCTGTTTGTCCAATTTTACCCTATTTTGGACCAGCTTTAGGTCCTCTTTGGTGCTACAGCTGAGAACCACCTTTTGGTTTTTGGCCTTCCTAACCCGATCCACTTTGGCTCCAGTCTTTTTAGTGTCCAAAGCCTCTCTTATCTTCTCAATTACTTTGTCTCCGGTGTTTTTGGGGTCAGTAGAGGAGATTATAAGAGTGTGGTTGGGTTTTGGCGGAGGGGGATTTGCGGCCACTTTAGCGTAGGTTTGCTTAGGCTTCGGTCTTATTTCTCCAGCCTGCGCCAGTTCCGTTGCCAGGCTCGCGGTGGCTGGTGATGGTGTCCTTTGCCTTTGCTCCCTAATGGTTTTCAACTCAGAGGACATTGCTTCTAGGTGTTCGGTGAGGGGTTGCAATTGTTGGATTATTTGTGTGTGGTCTTGGCTTGTTTGAGGAGGTTCTGAGAGTCTAGTTTTTATATTTGTGTCAATTTCTCTCATTGCCTCCTCAAGTTTTATTAATTTGTCTGCAATAGCAGTGTTTTTATCGTCTGTGGGGCAATATGGTTTTTTCTCCAGGCAGAGCAGTGTTTTCTGGCTTGCGCTTGAGGTCTTTTCCAGACCTCTGCGCAAGTCGTCCAGCTGCGTCCTTATCGTGTCGATGCTGGTCTTTATTTGTGTGAGGTCCTGTTCTCGGTCTTCTTTGGAGCCCCTCATTCCTCCCTGCCCTGGCTTGGATAGGGTGTCTTTTATTTCTCCCATACTTTTGCCCAGTTCTTGTATGGCTATTTGGACCTCGTTTATCTTGCGATACGGTTCCTGAGTCTCGAAATCCAGCCAGCCACGTATAGCCTTTGACTCTTTAAGAGTGTTTTTGACCTCGGTCCTGGTGTGACCGAGTTCATTGGCTAACTCCTTAATCAGCTCCGTCACTACTTTGTTGTGAGCGCGCTCCACTCGTACTAGCTCTTGTGCACTTCGCGAGCGCTCCTTTTCCAGGTTTAATTTGTGTCTAGATCTGGAGTCTGATAAGGAGAGGACAATCTCGTATAGGGACTGTAGACACTCGAGTGCTGTCTGTTTGCACTCCCTCTTCATATTGCCCGCCGACTCTAACGCCTCCTTCCCTCTTAGGAGCATTTCATTGGCTTCCCTTGTGGCCATGTCCATCTCCACTCCCAACCGCCTGCTGTAATTCACTAGCAGGCTAGGTCTCCCTCTCGCCGGAACCTCTGATGTTGGAGATTCCAGAGCTGAAGCCACCGATTGCTCATCATCTGATAGTATTTGTTGTGGAGGGATGTCTTCCCGCCTCCAGTTTTTAACCTTTTCCAAGGAGTCATCTACCGGATCCGGGACCGATGACTTGTCGCTTCTGTTAGAGGTGTGGGATGACTTTGCTCTTGATAGGGCGTTTAGGGAAGAGGCGGTTTTTTTTTTGGTCTGCGCAGCTGCCGAGGCGGTGTCCATTCCGCGTTTAGATGTGGTTTCTTGAGAGAATGGCTGCAGCAAGTTTACGTCGGGTATTGACTTTTGCTTGTTGGTTTTTGAAAGGACCTTTTCTCTCAGCGATCGCGGTGGTCTGGTTGGCAAAGCATTAGAGCTTTGTGGCCCTATGGACGATGTTGTCTCCATCTCCGACAATTGCGCATTGATGTTTTGAGACATTTTTAGTTGTGGAGGTTTACAAATTTAGAATAGAAAAATAGAGCTATATATATATATTTTATACGAACTCACTGCTTTATAATATAATAATTCTTATAATAATAGTTTGAATAATTTGAGTAAACTTATTGTCGCACTTAGTGTTGAGTACGTCGCCGCGAAGAGAGTCCGATGCAATGGAGTCTCCTTGGTGATATGCTGCGAAATTTTTTTTTTTTTGGTCTGCGCAGCTGCCGAGGCGGTGTCCATTCCGCGTTTAGATGTGGTTTCTTGAGAGAATGGCTGCAGCAAGTTTACGTCGGGACTTTTGCTTGTTGGTTTTTGAAAGGACCTTTTCTCTCAGCGATCGCGGTGGTCTGGTTGGCAAAGCATTAGAGCTTTGTGGCCCTATGGACGATGTTGTCTCCATCTCCGACAATTGCGCATTGATGTTTTGAGACATTTTTAGTTGTGGAGGTTTACAAATTTAGAATAGAAAAATAGAGCTATATATATATATATATATATATATATATTTTATACGAACTCACCGCTTTATAATATAATAATTCTTATAATAATAGTTTGAATAATTTGAGTAAACTTATTGTCGCACTTAGTGTTGAGTACGTCGCCGCGAAGAGAGTCCGATGCAATGGAGTCTCCTTGGTGATATGCTGCGAAATTTTTTTTTTTTTGTGGGGATGGTTTTGGTTGCTGGCTCGATTGAGTCCAAACTCAGGTGGTCTAGGGTAAGGGGTTAAGGAGTTCCTTCGGGACCCAACAGGTGAGCGTCAGTCACGTCTTCAGCAGCGTTTTGGAGGGCTAGCGGAGTCCCCACGAAGGCTCGAATTGCGTAGTGTCGTCACCGCCTCGTGTCTATTAACGCGTGGTAGCATCGTGCGCGTGTTTTACTTGAACAACACGTGGTTTGAGAGGTTATTTAATGTCTAACTTCCAGTCTTATAACTTCGTTTGTTTTTGGAGTTTTCTCAAACTTTTTTTGCCGTCCTGTAGATATTTCTGACGGTTATTTGGAAAATATTGTGTTGTTCAAATAGTGACCGACCTTCGATAAGTTTTTCTCCCGCAAAGTCCAGGGGTCCCTGCGCCTTTACCCGACGAGATATCGACTTGCCAACTTAAATCCGTAGAAATTTGAAACACCTTTTCACAGCACTTCCACTCGCGTAGCTCAAAAATTGCCACTTATAGCGATTTTTTTATATGGAGCTAATGTTTTTCTTATCGTTCTTGGGTGCGTACTGGGTTAGGTTAGGTTAGGTTAGGTTAGGTTAGGTTAGGTTAGGTTAGGTTAGGTTAGGTTAGGTTAGGTTAGGTTAGGTTAGGTTAGGTTAGGTTGGGTTAGGTTAGGTTGGGTTGGGTTAGGTTAGGTTGGGTTAGGTTAGGTTAGGTTAGGTTAGGTTAGGTTAGGTTAGGTTAGGTTAGGTTAGGTTAGGTTAGGTTAGGTTAGGTTAGGTTAGGTTGGGTTGGGTTAGGTTAGGTTAGGTTAGGTTAGGTTGGGTTAGGTTGGGTTAGGTTAGAGTTGGGTTAGGTTAGGTTAGAGTTGGGTTAGGTTAGGTTAGGTTAGGTTAGGTTAGGTTAGGTTAGGTTAGGTTAGGTTAGGTTAGGTTAGGTTAGGTTAGGTTAGGTTAGGTTAAGTTAGTTTGTAATTTCCTCATTTTTATTATGTTGTTTTAATGTTGCTTAGTAATTTTACAACGAATAGGAAAGGTCTAAATTTTCCATTTTTACGTACCATTTCATAATTGTTTTTAAGTAAAATAAATAAAGATGTTACCTATAAAAATATTTGTTTTCTCTTTACAATATAAACATTTTGTTTTTCCACCTCCCACCAGCTTTATTAGAGCTTTATTTTGAATTCATTGTTTCGTAGCTTGTCACGGGCAATGTGTTACGTAGCGATATATTCTGTGACCAGTCCTACAGAGTCACTCACCGAATATATAATAAACCGGCAAGCAAAGATGGTTTAAATAACCCTCGTTCGTTCATCAACGTATCGTTGAGCCGTTAAACCATCCCCTAAGGCTACTGCTTCAGTAATGCTACACTGGGTATAGCGTTCTTCAGTTCACCTGTATACCCGACTTCCTCCGTCGTTACATTGGGAACGGGGAACGTTACGTCGGTGAACAAAACAGCTCCATGCTCTTAGCGCCAATCAAAGTGTTTGTGCAAATCTAAGCAGCGCTGCTCCAAGAACTGACGCGACTGCGCTGAACTATTGTAAATCAATTTTTGTTGTACTAGTGAAATAGAGCCAAGGCGTCTCGGTGAGAATTGGCCTTAATATTCTGCAATCGACACGTCTATCTGTAGCCTGTCTGTCAGTTGACTCAGCGATGCATTCTCGCAGCGATTTCTATGAGAATTTATGTGCCTATTGTGTAAATAGAATGCATCTGTAACGTTACTTTAGTCTTTAATTTAGAAAGATAGAAACATTTATTGCACAAATACGCCACTCAATAACAAACAAACATTGCAACACATTTAATAATACAATTATTTTAACGAACAATGTTTAACGTTGCCTCCTCTAGACGCGTTGCGTGTCGCATGGGACAAACAGAGCACACTCAGCTTAATGCTGCAGTTAAGACGAGACTACAGCGCTGGTTTTCAGTGGGCCTGTTACGTTAATTGTCGTTGTTAATGAAAAAAGTTTTTAGAATGAATGTAAAGCAATTAAAATTTCAGAAACGCCTTTAATTTTATATTTAGTAAATACCAATGTATACAAATGTATATGTAGTCTTTAATAAATATAATTCAGTATACAGTTGACCGTATGTTATCGGCGTAAGAATCTGCCACACCCTTTCTTTTCTTTCCGTGGGTGTCGTAAAGGTAAAAGGGTTAAAAACGCAATAGCTACCGACAGATGGCGGGATAGTCATTACGTCACACCACACATATTAGACCGAAGTTAAGCAGACCGATGGCTGCAATGGCGTCGAAAGTGCGAGGTGTCTGGTGCTGCAATGGCCAATCCGCTAGCCGACCATGGCGGTTATGGTAAATCCTCCTTCTGGGAGAGATCTCTGTCCCACAGTGGACCATTTGCAGGCTGGTAAAAAAGTATAAAGATTTTAATGCACACGGTAGGAAGTTTAGTTTTATTTGCTTTATGTTGAAATTAAACTAATGTTAACGTTGAATACGTTAAGTAATATTTTTTTATTCCCGGCGTGTTGGCTGCTTTACAGTATCCATGTTCACGAGGGGACTATGGCATCAGGATGTATAACAGCAGCAAGAGGTAACATGTCGCCAAATAAAATAAATAAATAAAAAAAATAGTACAATTACAGGATGTGTGGCATTCCACCTTAGTCTTCAAGGATGACTCAAACTGACGCTTTAAACAAATAGGTGGTGGGGTCATATTGGTGTAATTATTAATAATATATGAATTAAGTAAATGGGACCTACTCGAATATACTAATAATATATTAACATTATACAAAAAAAAGGGTTAAATTAGCATAAATTCAATTTTAATTATGTAGGTATATTGAGGGATCGATTGAAACGAATTAGTTAAATTACATTATTCGTAATCTTTCATAGAGAACATTTTAATTACTTTCAATAATTACTGACTCTTCAACATAAAGCTCTCATCCAATAATGTTGTATTGAGCGTATCGTTCTCCGGGTAATCTCCAAACTTTGAGTCTACAGATAATGATCTGGTCTAAGAGAAAATCGGGACTCGTCAGTCTCGGTGTGTGCGAGCAAAATGGACCGAGGTTCTTGATAACTGTGGTGAATATAGGTCCTCTGGCATGCAAGTATGCCCTATTCCAGCCGACTGTAGCCTTCTTCTATATTTATGGTTCTATAGCTAACTGTCACTTGTTGAACTTCCAGGAGTTTAGTTTTATTTGCTTTATGTTGAAATTAAACTAATGTTAACGTTGAATACGTTAAGTAATATTTTTTATTCCCGGCGTGTTGGCTGCTTTACAGTATCCATGTTCACGAGGGACTATGGCATCAGGATGTATAACAGCAGCAAGAGGTAACATGTCGCCAAATAAAATAAATAAATAAAAAATAGTACAATTACAGGATGTGTGGCATTCCACCTTAGTCTTCAAGGATGACTCAAACTGACGCTTTAAACAAATAGGTGGTGGGGTCATATTGGTGTAATTATTAATAATATATGAATTAAGTAAATGGGACCTACTGGAATATACTAATAATATATTAACATTATACAAAAAAAAGGGTTAAATTAGCATAAATTCAATTTTAATTATGTAGGTATATTGAGGGATCGATTGAAACTAATTAGTTAAATAACATTATTCGTAATCTTTCATAGAGAACATTTTAATTACTTTCAATAATTACTGACTCTTCAACATAAAGCTCTCATCCAATACTGTTGTATTGAGCGTATCGTTCTCCGGGTAATCTCCAAACTTTGAGTCTACAGATAATGATCTGGTCTAAGAGAAAATCGGGACTCGTCAGTCTCGGTGTGTGCGAGCAAAATGGACCGAGGTTCTTGATAACTGTGGTGAATATAGGTCCTCTGGCATGCAAGTATGCCCTATTCCAGCCGACTGTAGCCTTCTTCTATATTTATGGTTCTATAGCTAACTGTCACTTGTTGAACTTCCAGGAGTTTAGTTTTTACCTCAGATGAAAACGAAGCAATTAAGACACATAATATATACAAAAAAAAACAGTAGAAAGTAAAAGAAAACTTACAGTAAATCTCTCGTCCTTCTCTATTGCGACATTGTCCTTTGTATATCGTCATATCCTCCAGTCTGCCGGTATCGTATAACATTGCGTAAAAATTACAGACATGGAAACACGCAAGGCTTGTTACCATTTTCAATTAAAATTACAGCCTTGAGACTTGCTGCGATCCGGATAGATTTCAAGGAGTTTCTGGCTTCATACGTTAATATATACATTTTAATAAATATATGTTAGATACGTGTGTGTTGATGTGAGTGGACCATCGCTGCTCGTGACTGAGGCCTATTCATATGGGACTTTGGAGCACTTTTGGCCTAAATAAACACTCGATGTCCCCTTTAGGTGTCTCTTTAAAGTGTATTTGTGTGTGTATTTTAAACAGAACAAGGATTATTTAAGGATGTATCACGTTTATATTCAGTACATTTTCAAAGTCAAATAATAATTTTAATTTAGACTTTAGAAAGGTCTGAGGAACCACTAAAATCTTCGTTCGGTCGTTTCTTTTTATAACATACTTTGCAATTATTATTACAGAATGGAATTAATATCACATGGCCAGACGACTACGACAACTAGAACGAGCACATGAAACAAATGAGCATAATGATTCAGACAGACAAGCAAGACAAATGTTATGGAGATGTTTCCGTGACATCAACGCGCTCTATGTATGATAGAAAGAGATAAACTGATGTTCTCTTTAATTTTTTACAGTTTAACGAAGGTAAATATATTGTTATAGGTCTATGTCTTTTTTATAGGAGGACAGGTAGATGTGCACCTCACCTGATCGCAGATGAACACGACAACGAACATCTTCAAGACTAAAGGATTTGTATAAAGGATAGGACATAAAGCTCTATACGCAGAGCATGTATGGAGGCTGAGGAAACAGCGGTTCACTGAAAGCTGCCCTTACGAAAAGATAAGCTTGATGTACGACTAATGGGTAGTTGTGAGAACAATGTCTGTCGCGACATCTGACTGATGATAGTAAAATATTATCTTACTCCTATTATCTTTTAATGCTTTGTTTAGATTACTATGGGAATTAAACTTATCTCCGTTTTGGGGATTCTATTTATTTTTCTTAATTGCAAATTAGCGATAAGAGTATTTGTTTGTTCTCATATCTATAATGTAACAATTCTATTTATCGGATGAAGATAATTCCATTATTAAAAGTTTACGATTACTTTCAGTGCCTTATGTGAAGGAAATAAATAGCATATGTTACTGTTAAGCCCTTACGGCTTAAGTAGGCTAAAGGCTTAAATGCCTGGACTAGAACGATAGAATCCAATATTTTTTTTTGGTTAAGGGGGCAAACGTGGAAGCTGTTCACCTGATGGGATGTGATTTCCGTCGTCCACGTACATCTGTAACCCCAGAGGAGCTGTAGGTGCGTTACCGATCTTAGGATATTTTAGAAATAGGAGGGATGATGGGGAGGGGATCGGAAGAGAGGGAGTGGGCCTCCGGTGTTTCACTCTCCGAACGAAACGCAGAAGCACAAGGTAAGATGCCTCTACTTCACGCCGGCATTCTGCGAAGCCGTGACACTACCCCGGTCGAGCCGGCCCATACGGGCAGCAGCAAAGACCGCTTGGCTCTACTACGTGTGAACAAATAATCGCTTCTCGGGTCTGTTGTGTTGTGTTGGATCCCGCATCTCTGTCACTCCATCCAACCGACATACGAAGCGGTGAAGATGACTTAGTTCCTCTATGTTTGTGCGTCTTTACTACTACATCAGCATATTTAAGTCCACTGCCGGACATATGCCTCTTCAAGAAAGCGCCGGAAAAAGCTCGCATAAATTTCTTAACGTTTAAATGTGTAAACGTTTGCCTAGGGGCAAGCGGGTTGCAGAGCCCAGTGTCGGCACTATCGCATTACATAAGCTGCTCCTCATCACTAGTCTGTGGTATTTTAGGTTCGGTTAATTAGGATGGATGTTTCGCCATCACACGGTCGTCAGAGCCTCGTTTGTTAGCTAGCCGGTTGCACCACGTGCTGGTGAGGTTTGCATTTTGGAGAAGGAGATAGAATATTCCCCCTTACAGCTACTTAGCTACCTTACAGCCTGTAAATAGTCCACTGCAGAACATAGGGTTCTCCCATAACAACGATTTGCCATTATCTCCACGCTCGGCGTACCAATTGGCGATCATAGTTATCCCACCATCTGTAAAATCGATTGACAACTTGGCAACTGAAACAAATGAAAGTTTTCTTTCATTTGTTTTCTTTCAGATTTAGTGGAAATACTTTGCGATTTAACTGAATACGTCTTCAATTGATACAATAGAAAATGTGAGCTTTAGTACAATTTGATCCCACAAAAATATTGTGAATATCTGTCGGTGTCGTAAGTTAATAATGAAGAAGTCCCCAAAGTGTCATAGTGTCAATCTCTGGTAGCAAACCTTTCAAGAAGCTCGCCACCCAGCTCATTCTTTTTCCAGAATTTACGAAAAGTGGGTAGCGGAAATTCTTTCGTTACACTGTGTCGTAAAATAATATGTATGCATGTTATATATGTAGAGATAATTCTTTTTATAACACTAATTATATATTTAGATAGACATCTCCTAACTATTTATTATGTACGTGATAGTTACTTCTTGAGGTATATTCCGAAAAAAAATTTAGAAAAACATAAAATTCGGGATATAAAGCGTTTCATGTTATTTTTCTCTGTATCTCAATAATTTGATAATAATTAAATTTCTTTAAAAAAAGTTCTTGATCTTAAATAAATATAAAGAAAAAAGTTTCAAAGACAGCCTTTTTGTTCCATGTAAGGCTGCTTTGTGAATTTTTTTAATTAAAGTTGAATGCTTCATATTTTCTTATGGACATAAAAACTTTTATCAAACAATATTACTTCGCTTAGCATCAATGTTCACTAAAAAAGATTAAGCGTTTTTTTTTCTTTAACATTTATATTAATTTGAGGATTGTTTAAAAAAAGATAATGAATTTAAGCATCTTCAGACCACATGACTGGTCCTTTTCTTGCTATCAAATATCACCCGATAATTAAGTATGTTAATCTATATATGTTTGCCGTGTGGTAGCGGCGTAAGGCAATGTGCTTCTCCTTTTCTTACCGTGGGTATCGTAAGAAGACGGAAAAGCTCTAAAAAATTTCATATTTATATATAACGCCAAACAAAAACACGATCATCAATTCGATTAACAAAAGTAGGTCAAACCATCCGCTCAATCAACTTAATGTGACGTCACGAGTATTGCTGGTTATGGACAGTCATAATCTTCATACGCTATCAGGCTAATGCGATGAAAGTGATTACATTTTACAAACCTAATTTAAGAATCTCTAATAAATATTAATAAACATCTGGAACATAATCTACAGAATCTTCCATTTACAGGCATCGAAGCTTACAAATCTTGGGAACTCCGTAAACAAAATTTATAAATCGAGTTTAGGCTGAGCTTTAAAACAAAACCGATTTTATGTAATTAATTTGCGGATGAAACTTGGATTTGAAATTGGGGAATTTCAATCAATTTAGGATATATTTCACTATACTCAGTTGATACAAAATTAAAAGTAACTCAACATTGCTATAGTATTATTTTTATACAATTTGATCCCACAAAAATATTGTGAATATCTGTCGGTGTCGTAAGTTAATAATGAAGAAGTCCCCAAAGTGTCATAATGTCAATCTCTGGTAGCAAACCTTTCAAGAAGCTCGCCACCCAGCTCATTCTTTTTCCAGAATTTACGAAAAGTGGGTAGCGGAAATTCTTTCGTTACACTGTGTCGTAAAATAATATGTATGCATGTTATATATGTAGAGATAATTCTTTTTTATAACACTAATTATATATTTAGATAGACATCTCCTAACTATTTATTATGTACGTGATAGTTACTTCTTGAGGTATATTCCGAAAAAAAATTTAGAAAAACATAAAATTCGGGATATAAAGCGTTTCATGTTATTTTTCTCTGTATCTCAATAATTTGATAATAATTAAATTTCTTTAAAAAAAGTTCTTGATCTT
The DNA here is from genome assembly GCA_029286595.1 of Bhutanitis thaidina. Lineage (NCBI taxonomy): Eukaryota > Metazoa > Arthropoda > Insecta > Lepidoptera > Papilionidae > Bhutanitis > Bhutanitis thaidina. The sequence continues at coordinate 3,215,297 of JAGSMS010000029.1, read as the reverse complement.
AAATAAATATAAAGAAAAAAGTTTCAAAGACAGCCTTTTTGTTCCATGTAAGGCTGCTTTGTGAATTTTTTTAATTAAAGTTGAATGCTTCATATTTTCTTATGGACATAAAAACTTTTATCAAACAATATTACTTCGCTTAGCATCAATGTTCACTAAAAAAGATTAAGCGTTTTTTTTTCTTTAACATTTATATTAATTTGAGGATTGTTTAAAAAAAGATAATGAATTTAAGCATCTTCAGACCACATGACTGGTCCTTTTCTTGCTATCAAATATCACCCGATAATTAAGTATGTTAATCTATATATGTTTGCCGTGTGGTAGCGGCGTAAGGCAATGTGCTTCTCCTTTTCTTACCGTGGGTATCGTAAGAAGACGGAAAAGCTCTAAAAAATTTCATATTTATATATAACGCCAAACAAAAACACGATCATCAATTCGATTAACAAAAGTAGGTCAAACCATCCGCTCAATCAACTTAATGTGACGTCACGAGTATTGCTGGTTATGGACAGTCATAATCTTCATACGCTATCAGGCTAATGCGATGAAAGTGATTACATTTTACAAGCCCGATGTAAAATCTTAAAAAATTACAAATGAACATTGAATAAAATTTTATACGACGTCGTTGTAAAGCTTAATGTCTATGTGCCACAGCTCATCTATTTAGTGAGTCACGCGCCTTAGAGTTATTTTCTGAGGACATTCTGGCCAATAACTTATTAAAATGAACGAACGGAAATCAGAATTAAATCTTACAGGCTAGTGGGGAGTAGCAGCATCCACTGCGGTATGGGAGAATGTTTCTATAATTTGTTGGATTGACAAAAATGGTTGCTGTATCGGAAACAGCGTCGCGAGTGAGTTTACTTTTTTTTTTGGATGGGGGGCAAACGTGCAAGTGGCTCACCTGATGGTAAGTGATTGCAATACCGGAGGAGCTGCAGGTGTGTTGCTAGCCTTTGAGGATATGTGGAGAATTGGAAGGATGGTGCTAAGAGGGGTTGGGGAAGGGGGAGAGGGCATCTAGTTACCTCAATCGTCGATCAAAACCCAGAATCACAGATGCCTCTACTTCTCACCGGTATTCTGCGAGGCCTTGGTACTACCCCGGTCGAGCCGGCCCATTCGAGAAGCAGCAAAAGCCTCCACTTGGCTCAGACACGTACAAATATCTAATGAATCAAAATTTAATCACGTTCTTCATATTACTTACTCGGACATAGGTATATAATTGGAATACTTTGAAATGGGTAGTTAAATTGTGCCAGCTACTGCAGGTAGCTTTCCTTAATAACGTTAATTTAATTTTGATCTAAAATTAAACCTAATTTAAGAATCTCTAATAAATATTAATAAACATCTGGAACATAATCTACAGAATCTTCCATTTACAGGCATCGAAGCTTACAAATCTTGGGAACTCCGTAAACAAAATTTATAAATCGAGTTTAGGCTGAGCTTTAAAACAAAAACCGATTTTATGTAATTAATTTGCGGATGAAACTTGGATTTGAAATTGGGGGAATTTCAATCAATTTAGGATATATTTCACTATACTCAGTTGATACAAAATTAAAAGTAACTCAACATTGCTATAGTATTATTTTTATACAATTTGTGGAAGTCGAGCAGTTAGGTTTTCATTTACCAACGGGTAAGTCGCTTGCACGTTTGCCCTTTTTCCAATATTGAAATAAATAATGAAAATAGGGGATCTGCTTCCAAATACCCTAGTATGATTTTCTATGCTTTTTAATCGTAAGTACAACTTATATTTTCAAAACTTACGAGTATTTAAGATCTGTATCGCCGTCTAGGACACTAAGATGGCGCCACCTGTCACTTTGTGTCAAAAAGCTCAGACAGGGCTGGTGTGAGCTTATGTTGTTTTATTATTATTTATATATAACGCCAAACAAAACACGATCATCAATTCGATTAACAAAAGTAGGTCAAACCATCCGCTCAATCAACTTAATGTGACGTCACGAGTATTGCTGGTTATGGACAGTCATAATCTTCATACGCTATCAGGCTAATGCGATGAAAGTGATTACATTTTACAAGCCCGATGTAAAATCTTAAAAAATTACAAATGAACATTGAATAAAATTTTATACGACGTCGTTGTAAAGCTTAATGTCTATGTGCCACAGCTCATCTATTTAGTGAGTCACGCGCCTTAGAGTTATTTTCTGAGGACATTCTGGCCAATAACTTATTAAAATGAACGAACGGAAATCAGAATTAAATCTTACAGGCTAGTGGGGAGTAGCAGCATCCACTGCGGTATGGGAGAATGTTTCTATAATTTGTTGGATTGACAAAAATGGTTGCTGTATCGGAAACAGCGTCGCGAGTGAGTTTACTTTTTTTTTTGGATGGGGGGCAAACGTGCAAGTGGCTCACCTGATGGTAAGTGATTGCAATACCGGAGGAGCTGCAGGTGTGTTGCTAGCCTTTGAGGATATGTGGAGAATTGGAAGGATGGTGCTAAGAGGGGTTGGGGAAGGGGGAGAGGGCATCTAGTTACCTCAATCGTCGATCAAAACCCAGAATCACAGATGCCTCTACTTCTCACCGGTATTCTGCGAGGCCTTGGTACTACCCCGGTCGAGCCGGCCCATTCGAGAAGCAGCAAAAGCCTCCACTTGGCTCAGACACGTACAAATATCTAATGAATCAAAATTTAATCACGTTCTTCATATTACTTACTCGGACATAGGTATATAATTGGAATACTTTGAAATGGGTAGTTAAATTGTGCCAGCTACTGCAGGTAGCTTTCCTTAATAACGTTAATTTAATTTTGATCTAAAATTAAACCTAATTTAAGAATCTCTAATAAATATTAATAAACATCTGGAACATAATCTACAGAATCTTCCATTTACAGGCATCGAAGCTTACAAATCTTGGGAACTCCGTAAACAAAATTTATAAATCGAGTTTAGGCTGAGCTTTAAAACAAAAACCGATTTTATGTAATTAATTTGCGGATGAAACTTGGATTTGAAATTGGGGGAATTTCAATCAATTTAGGATATATTTCACTATACTCAGTTGATACAAAATTAAAAGTAACTCAACATTGCTATAGTATTATTTTTATACAATTTGTGGAAGTCGAGCGGTTAGGTTTTCATTTACCAACGGGTAAGTCGCTTGCACGTTTGCCCTTTTTCCAATATTGAAATAAATAATGAAAATAGGGGATCTGCTTCCAAATACCCTAGTATGATTTTCTATGCTTTTTAATCGTAAGTACAACTTATATTTTCAAAACTTACGAGTATTTAAGATCTGTATCGCCGTCTAGGACACTAAGATGGCGCCACCTGTCACTTTGTGTCAAAAAGCTCAGACAGGGCTGGTGTGAGCTTATGTTGTTTTATTATTATTTATATATAACGCCAAACAAAACACGATCATCAATTCGATTAACAAAAGTAGGTCAAACCATCCGCTCAATCAACTTAATGTGACGTCACGAGTATTGCTGGTTATGGACAGTCATAATCTTCATACGCTATCAGGCTAATGCGATGAAAGTGATTACATTTTACAAGCCCGATGTAAAATCTTAAAAAATTACAAATGAACATTGAATAAAATTTTATACGACGTCGTTGTAAAGCTTAATGTCTATGTGCCACAGCTCATCTATTTAGTGAGTCACGCGCCTTAGAGTTATTTTCTGAGGACATTCTGGCCAATAACTTATTAAAATGAACGAACGGAAATCAGAATTAAATCTTACAGGCTAGTGGGGAGTAGCAGCATCCACTGCGGTATGGGAGAATGTTTCTATAATTTGTTGGATTGACAAAAATGGTTGCTGTATCGGAAACAGCGTCGCGAGTGAGTTTACTTTTTTTTTTTTTTGGATGGGGGCAAACGTGCAAGTGGCTCACCTGATGGTAAGTGATTGCAATACCGGAGGAGCTGCAGGTGTGTTGCTAGCCTTTGAGGATATGTGGAGAATTGGAAGGATGGTGCTAAGAGGGGTTGGGGAAGGGGGAGAGGGCATCTAGTTACCTCAATCGTCGATCAAAACCCAGAATCACAGATGCCTCTACTTCTCACCGGTATTCTGCGAGGCCTTGGTACTACCCCGGTCGAGCCGGCCCATTCGAGAAGCAGCAAAAGCCTCCACTTGGCTCAGACACGTACAAATATCTAATGAATCAAAATTTAATCACGTTCTTCATATTACTTACTCGGACATAGGTATATAATTGGAATACTTTGAAATGGGTAGTTAAATTGTGCCAGCTACTGCAGGTAGCTTTCCTTAATAACGTTAATTTAATTTTGATCTAAAATTAAACCTAATTTAAGAATCTCTAATAAATATTAATAAACATCTGGAACATAATCTACAGAATCTTCCATTTACAGGCATCGAAGCTTACAAATCTTGGGAACTCCGTAAACAAAATTTATAAATCGAGTTTAGGCTGAGCTTTAAAACAAAAACCGATTTTATGTAATTAATTTGCGGATGAAACTTGGATTTGAAATTGGGGGAATTTCAATCAATTTAGGATATATTTCACTATACTCAGTTGATACAAAATTAAAAGTAACTCAACATTGCTATAGTATTATTTTTATACAATTTGTGGAAGTCGAGCGGTTAGGTTTTCATTTACCAACGGGTAAGTCGCTTGCACGTTTGCCCTTTTTCCAATATTGAAATAAATAATGAAAATAGGGGATCTGCTTCCAAATACCCTAGTATGATTTTCTATGCTTTTTAATCGTAAGTACAACTTATATTTTCAAAACTTACGAGTATTTAAGATCTGTATCGCCGTCTAGGACACTAAGATGGCGCCACCTGTCACTTTGTGTCAAAAAGCTCAGACGGGGCTGGTGTGAGCTTATGTTGTTTTATTATTATTTATATATAACTTTGCGGAATCAGCTGTCACCTGCGGCATTTCCGAACAGGTGCGACCTAAGTATCTTTGAGATAAGAGTCTACTCCTTTCCCGAGCCCTGGCAAAGCACCTGCGACTCTTCTGGTGTTGTGGATTTTCGTGTGCATCGGTAATCACTTCCCATTAGATAAGTCGCACCCACGTTTGCCTCCGGTGATGAAAAAAAAAATTATTTCCAAATATTTTCATATTTTTTGTAAATATTTTTAATCAGAATTTCACTGCAGAACATAGGCGTCCCCCAAAGATCGTCCCAAATCTCAGCCCTGAGCCCAACTCCGTCTTGAAGGGGAGTCATCGCGCACTGCGTTTACCTGGCCGTGTTGGCTTCTCGAGTATCTTTCTTCCCTAACGGTTCTCAGATCTGCGAGCTATCCTGCGTACATTTATATTTAATCATCATTATGTTTTATACGCTCGAAATTTAATCATCTTCGAAATATTCTTCTTTTCGACATAAACCTTTCTCAGGCAGGCAGGCTTTGCCATTTTCGCTATCCCTGACTGCTGAATTGTACAATACCAGGAGAGACATGCATTAGACGCTGGTATCGGTTTTGGAGTTTCAGGGTCCTTTCCGTATCCATATAGAATAGCACCACAAAAATTCCAAGTGAGGCCTTTCCTCGAAAAAATCATACAGTGTTAGGTTTTAACATCATTTTACATAAATGGAATGTAACAAATAACACGGTATGACTTTATGGAGAATTACTTCACACGGCATTTATCTGAATTGTTTTATGTAATTGCGGATAAGGCCCCGGACATATTTGAGATGGTTATTACATTTTCGATTATACGATGATATCCGCCGCAGAATTGTTTTTTTTTTCTTTTTTTTATACATGGAGAAATGCGGAACACAGACGCACCTTCCCTCCCACCCATTGTAAGACGCCCTTTCACAAGATAGAGTGATATTATGGCAATGGGCCGGCCACATAGCTCGCAGAACCGACAACAGTTGGGGAAGAAAGGTTCTTGAGTGGCAGCCACGTACAGGCAAACGCAGCACAAGATGGAGTGACGATTTGCACAATGTTGCGGGAAGTCGATGGATGCTGGTGGGTCAGGACCGAGCTTTATGGCAATCTTTGGGGGAGGCCTATGTTCAGCAGTGGACTTGTAGTAGGCTGAAATGATGATGAATGTGTACAGATTCATTAAAAATTTAATGCATACTGCAATACAATATTTGCATGTATATATTGTGGCATTCATAAATTAATATTTTCGTGGTAAAATCCAGAAAATTGTTGGAAACAATTATAACAGGAATTTTCTGAAAGTTAATTATCTACGGCGAAGAGCCATCCTCCGTGAAATGAAAGAGAAGTAATATTTTGAAATAAAACTCAACGAAACTTTTTATGTATATGGGAAAAACGCGGAAAATGTTAATTCCACCGAAAAATTAAAATGATTTTTCCTAAAAAGAAGATTGAGAAGAGCATTTTTCTTTTTATAGTTTTGAATAAGTTTTCCTTGTTGTTAGTTGATGATACTTAGCTAGAAGCTAGTAGAATGACAGTTCTGAGATAATCAATAATTTGGCATTTTTGGAAATGAAACGAAAAAAATGTGAAGATATTTACACCAAAGAGTAAAATTATTTCGTTCAGTTCAAATGTAATTGCTTAAAAATATTAGGTTCGTCTATAATAAATTTGGAAGTAGGTTCTTACCCATTTCTGACATATCTGAAAACAATAAAATGAAAATGGAGCTTAAAGGGGTAAACTTTACCTGCAAGCGGTTCTCCCTGCTGACTATCGAACGAGGCGTCTAACTGATGCTAAATTTATTCTAAGAGTACGGTAAAATTAGCGGCATGACAAGTGCTGGCTAACCTTCTCTGAAATATTTGTGACAGAGCTATGGAGCCGCGAGGGGTGCGCCACGCTGCTCCGCTGGGGATTGGCGGCCTTCACACTACCACGAGATATTTTTTAAAAAAAATTGCTACTAACATTTTTAGCAGCGCTTGCACCGGAAATACGTAAGAGTACGCTACTGATACCTAGTCCAACAGTCTACCCAGCATGGTGAATATGCGCATATATGCTGTGCATGGCGTGTCTTATTAATAGTATGTATATGTATTTTATCGTGGTAGAGCCAAGCGGCGACGTTTGCTGCTGCTCGAATGAGTCGGCTCGACCGGGTTAGTACCACAGCCTCGCAGAATACCGGCGTGAAGTAGAGGCATCTCGTGCTCCTGCATTTCGTACGGTGCGTACCTCACTCATCAACCGGAGGCCCCTTCCCCCTTCCCGCCCCCATCCTCTCCCCCCCTCCCATTTCCTAAATACCCTTGAAGGTCGTCAACGCACCTGCAGTACCTCTGGTGTTGCAGAAGTACGTGGTAGACGGTAATCAATGAGCGGCTCACCTGGTGGTAACCAGGTGAGCCGCACATTTGTCGTCTTTCCCATAAAAAAAAATATCTTTTTGAGAATAATAATTGTCAATATGGTGAAGTGACAACAATCTTGAGTATACGTTAAAAATAATAATAATTTAATATTCTCTCTAATTAACTTAGTTACTTGTTTCATGACAATAGAATTTCAATTGTTTCAACACGTCAAGACTTAAGTGACGATAGTTGGGTAAAGTTTATGCGGTCGTTGCTCTGGTACTATACACATATTCCAACTAAAATTTCAATCTTAATCATTACCGAAATTAATTCCGAAAGAAAGGTAGGAATAACATTAGCTTGTTTATTGAAAAGACAGTGTAGTATTTAACTTTATTAAAAAAAAATATCTAGACCATTTTTTTATACTTCACCTTCATCATTTCAGTCTGTCATAAGTCCACAGCTGAACATAGGGCTCCCACAAATATTACCACATGCCCGGTCCGGAGCCACTTGCGTCCATCGACTTCCCCCAACACTGTGCAGGCCCTCCGTCCAACTCTGTCTCTTGTATCACACTACCAGCACGTGGTGGCCACTCGAGAACGTTTCTTCCTCAACGTTGCCAGTTCTGCGAGCTCGCATAGCTATTCGGCCACCAGCATACTGATTCTAGCGACTATGTCGGTTATCATTGTTCTGCTATGGACATCTTCCTTGCTGATTCTATCGCGCAGAGAAACACCGAGCATAGCTGTTTCCATAGCCCGCTGAGCAACTTTGAGCTACTTAGCCTTGATATTTGGGGTCAAAGTTTGAAATTGCGATTCATATTAAAAATTCAAACGCCTTTTTCTCTATGAAGGCATTTTGTGCCACTTCCACAGAACAAATCTTTTATCCTTGAGTACGGAGGATGACGTATGGTTTCTAACAGTAGGTCAGTTAAAATGTAATGTTAAAATGGGTTGTCGTGCAATGAGAGGTCTTGCATTATCATGGAGCAATAATGGCAAAGATCGATTATCCAGTCTGGGTGTTTTTCTGAGAGTTACTTTCTCTTTGTTTCTTTCTCTTCTCGAAGTACTTTACAGAAGACTTCTGGTATTATTGGTACACTGGATCTCAAAATGCTATAGTGAATTACATCCTGAAGTGACCACCAAATAGTTACCATTATATTTCTATGGGTGAGCTTCGCTTTGGGCATTGTTCCGCTTGCGATTAATCGTAGAGAATCCATTTTTCATCACACGTCACGATTCTGTCCATAATCCTTTAATTTCTGTACCAATCTAGTCGCTGTATTCATATTATATTGTGTGCCGTAAATATTTAATACGTTCCGACATACCGAGCCTAGTCACACTATGAGTAAAACACTTCTGTGGTATTTTCTGATCTTGTCCTGTCTGATTTCCATAACCACGAATTCTTTAGATTATCGAATTAAAGGTCCTCATCAGCTCAAGATAAAGGTGTCTCAGAATGATTTTCGTTTTTAGGTGTTAAATAAAAAACAAAATATCAATTAAATCTCGTTTTATTTAGTGTTAATTTTAAGAGCAATTCTTGAAGTTTATTTATGAAAAACAGCCGTTTGCAAATGCTCACCATTCATTTGTTCACACTCATTTAACCTGGAGCTAAAATTTTCAATAACTCGCTGGAGCATCGCTCTTTGAATAGAGTTGATTTCTTCAGTGATTCTTTGCTTCAAACATTCAGGTTGGGTGGCAATGGATTGTAAACTTTGCTTTTTAGGTAGCCCCATAGGAAGAAATCAGCAGGCGTTAAATCAGGGCTCATCGGTGGCCAATTGATGTCTTCTCGGCGACTTATCACTCTTCCAGGGAATAAATCGTGAAGACCAGCTAATGAGTCATTTGTAACATGAGAAGTGGCTCCATCTTGCTGGAAAAAGGTGTTGCGGTTGTAGCCCTTCTGGTTTTGTATTTCTGTAGCCAAAAAAGTCCGGATCATATGGCAATCACGATTTGTTCCCCTTTATATCATAATGCCATACGAGCCGTTGTACGTGTAAACGCAAGAACGGGGGCATTACTTTGTTTTCAGATTCAGGTATTGTACTGAGTATTTATGCGGAAATATCGAAAATGTTAGAGTCCTACAACCGAATAATATATTTAGAGCTAAATAAAAAAATAATTTGTCAAAATTGATCATACATATAGATGTATTATCAATTTTGACAAATTATTTTTGGGTATAGACCCAAATTAATTAAAGCAAAAGCTTCTCGATGAGACTTGTTCCTAGTACTCTGCATTCTAGCATAAGCAGTGGATTCTCGAAACAATTTAATACGAGAATTTACTTGTTCATTAAACGTTTGCACTTAATGATAGCTGTCAGTGTTTATGTACTTTAGGGAAGGACATCCCTTTTGTTGGGTGGGTTGTACCGAATTGCACAACCTGTCCCTCCTTAGGTCGGCCTCAGCTCCACGCGGTGCACATTATACACTAACGGACAAGACGATGACGATCGACTGACAGTCTATCCAAATATTATTAGTATATTTGGAAAATCTATCCAAATATACTAAGATATTAATAATACCCGAATATCACAGACTAGCGATGGGGCCGTCTGTGCTTAGCAACCCGCCTGCCGAATGTAATCAGTATGGCACAACACGTCATATTTTTGTAATTTATTGTGAAATTTCATATGTGTTAAGAAAAATCTATTCATGTGATATGTTGGAACTTAATTAGACTGCTTATGGAGTATAAATAAATATGTACTGTCTGAGTGAAGTAAATATGTGAGGTCAAAAGCGCAGAGTTGTTAGTCGCTAACAAAGTTTCGTTGTTAGAGTAGCGTTTTGAGGAACTGAACTTTGGGACAGATACCTATTTACTTTGACTTTACCCAGTATTGCTGTACGGGGCACTTCTCGAGCGAGATGAACGAGCACTTGAGCTGTTTCATTTGTACCTTAACATTGGATTTCATAGAAACATAAAATAATTATAATTTTAGAAACAAGATGAAAATATTTTAATCTCTGCCGTAATTGTTAAACAATTTTGTTTGCTGTCCAATTTCGAAACTTCTCATTTGAGTGGATTACATTTGTAAGCTTTGGAAACAAATAATTATGTTTCTGTGATCCGGTATCGCCTGCGCTAATGTCCAAAAGATAATATTTTAAAATACTTTTTAAAAATAAAAATAGTCTAATAGTTAATAAAAGAAATTATTTTGAGAAACATCAATTTTTTTACGTACCATAAGCTCTCACAACTGTGTGTCCAATTCTAGGGTGGTCAGTGATTTTATCGTTTAAACTTTATTATTTATTTGTAATTATTATTATAACGGAACCGGCTTTTGTACGGGGAAAGTTGGAAAATGAGCTAGTGGGTCATCTGATGGTAAATGAATACTGACGCTCATGTACATCTGCAACACCAGAGAAGCTGCAGGTCAGCCAGGATATTTAGAGACCTCCTCCGGTTACCTAACACATCGAACGAAACGCAGAAGCACAAGTCAAGCCTCTATATCACGCCGGCATTCTGCGAGGCCATGGTACTACCCTGGTCCTAATTCCCCATACGAGCAGCAGCAAAAGTCACCGCTTGGCTCTATCACGTACAACAACGAAAATCGTATATTCATTTCGAAAAACTCATTGGTACGAGACCGCCATTGGTACGAGGAAATAATAATTAGTATTATTTCATTTATAATAGGTACTATTTCACTAAGCAGTAATATTTACTCAGTACTAGTTTGTCGGCATGTTGGGGATATAATATATTTTTTTTCACATTTTCTTCTGCGGTTGTCACCTTAAAATGTACATGGCAGCGGGTTAACAGACTACATTCTAACCTGTGTTGCCTGTGGCTGACAGGGTAAAGGAATTGTACCACCCCTATCCGGCTATGGATATCTTTGAAGTCCACTAGTATCAAAAAAACACTCACGCCTATTACCGTAGAGGGTAGGCAGAGATTACAAGCATCTTTGCATATTATGTGCAGACAACTGGACATGTTTTGATGCCGTATATGTCGACTATTGTCGAATCTGTGGTATTGTAATTTCACTAGTGGAATTATAATAGCACAGACTTTTGTGAATCGTCTCGATTTCATACAATATTACGTGTTAATTGTAGCCTCATTGTGATTTCACTGGACCCGAACAGTGATGAAATCAAATACCAACGAATGAAGCTTCGAGTAGCCAGGGGGATTTTGGGCAAGGTAAAGACTACCCCATGAAGCGTAATTTTATCTTGTTTGTATGTTGGATAATTCATTAATTTAATATTTGTGGTATTACCTTACAAAACTGAAATATAACAAAGGACTACTCGCCGATAAGCAATCTCTATCAACTCAGGGACTGATGAGAATTGGTGATCGTTGACGCAACTATGAGGAAGAAGAAGGGGACGGAATTCTAGAAATCTACTAGTTATTTTCTCCATTTTAAATTATCACATTTTTTTTCTTCTATCGCCAACCAAATAGTAAATACGAAACGTACTCGTGTAAATACTTGTAGGTAGGCTACGACTATTTAGCCGTCCCGGGGATCGTACCCGGGTCAGTCACGTACTATGATATTAAAGCGAACACTTTGACCACTGGGCCACCACGGCTTGTTGCTTCAAGGGATAACAGAAATACGACTAATTACGTTCTCAGCTTACGAACGTAATTAAAACTAATTAATGATTTTCTATCTTAGCTATTCTATACTTTAATCAGTAGATACGGTTCCAATTTCAGTAATGTATTGGTTCAGTGTTTACATTTAATTCTCATTTTTCATAAGAAAACATTATTTTCAATTGTATTTTATTATATCTGTTTTTATTATTTTTATTTCAGATTGGCCTAAAATAACGCTGATAAGATTTTATAAATAATTTTATTACATTAAAAAATTAATTGAATTAAGTTATAAATTGTAAAATACAACATTTTTTTTTTTACAAGTAAATAACTTCCTTTAATCCGGATACATAGAGACATTTTTTATATTTGGTAAGTAGCTGTTGTTTATAATCTGAAACCAATAAATTTGTGTATAATTTATTATAATATTTGTTATTTTAATAAAAAGATAGTAATTTAAAAAAAAGGGGATTTGAAGAGTAAGTAAAGTAAAGTAAAGTAACAGCCTGTAAGAGCCCACTGCTGGGCAAAGGCCTCCTTCTCAAATACTAGTATAGGAGAGGATTTAGGAGCCGGGGAGGGCCCGCCATGCTGCTCCAGTGCGGGTTGGCGAGCTTCACATATCCTCGAAATAATATTTTTATTATTTCTCAGACATTTAGGTTTCCTCACGATGTTTTCCTTCACCGTTAAGTACGTGGTAAAAGCAGCACTTAAAATTGTTATGAACAATTTTAGTGGTGCCGGCACCGGGGATCTAACCCAAGTCACTCGCGCTCTATGACACTAAAGTAAACGCCCTAACCATTAGGCTACCACGGCTCTTGAAGTACCACGGAATTTGAAGAGTATAATCATTTGATTTTCGAAAAAAAAAGAAAATTAACTTCATTTTCTTCAAATATTGAAGGGGAGCTTACTTTACGAATTGAAATTACATCTTACATTACCTTTGTATAGTGTTCACAAGTATTAAATATTTGCATAGGTACTTAAGCTTTGTAAATGAACGACTAAATTGCTCAGCAAATACATAACAGTTGCAACGAGGAGACAAATAGACGTGTCCGTTGCAGAAGATTAAGTCCCTGTCTTACCGAGATGCTTTGTAGTTAACATAAATTTGTTTATTGTAATACATACAAGTTATGAGAATTTTTTTTTTCTTTTTTAAAAAACTTTACCATCCGCTGTAGGAATTTCTCCTGTGTCGCGGAGGCAGTTTACATACATGAATTGCACATGGACAAGCACCCAGACCGGGAAATATTATTTGTAGTCCATACAAATACTAGTCTCGTGCGGGAATCGAACCCGCGACCCACAGCGCCGCAGCTAAACGCCTTAGCCACTACGCCACCGAGCCGTCTAAATAATAATAATTAATACTAATAATTAAGTTTAAATGTATCATCATCATCATCATTTCAGCCTGCACAAGTCCACTGCTGAACATAGGCCTCCCCCAAAGATTGCCACGAAGCTCGGTCCTGAGCCACCTGCATCCATCGACTTCCCGCAACACTGCGCAGGTCGTCACTCCATCTTGTGAGGGGTCGTCCTACACTGCGTTTGCCTATACGTGGCTGCCACTCGAGAACCTTTTTTCCCCAACAGTTGTCAGTTCTAGGAGCTATGTGGCCGGCCAATTGCCACTTCACTTTAAATATATAAAGACAAAATATAACACGTTTTGAACGGGGTAGAGCCAAGCGGCGGCTTTTGTTGCTGCTCGAATGGGCCGGCTCTACCGGGGTAGTATCACGAACTCGCAGAATACCGGTGTGAAGTAGAGGCATCTTGTGCTTCTGCATTTTGTTCGGTGAGTGAGGTAATCGATGGCTGCCTCTCTCCCTTCCCATCCTTAAAGGTCGGCAACGTACCTGCAGCATCCCTGCTTTTGCAGATGTATGTGGGCGACGGTAATCACTTACCATTAGGTGAGCCGCAAGCTCGTCTGCCGCCTTTCCAATAAAAAAAAAAGTAATAACATACTTTAATACAAAAACATATTCAATGTGCAGATGAGTAAAGATATAGATAGTGAAAAGCCAGCGTGAATTTCTTAAAAGCTTTGTCCATACTCACCATACTGGGCCAAGCGAGTTGATGAGCGCAGTGGTGATGCTGCTCCTCATCAGCAGGCTGCAGGGTTTGAGCTCGAATTTTTCTACCTTTCGGTCACCAGAGCCTAGTTTGTTTTCTAGCTGGGTGCACCATGGGCCGGTGAGGTTGACATTTCGAGATTAATATATTCCACTTAACACCCGGGGTGTTAAGTGGATGTTAGAACGATACTAATATTGAATGCAAAATGTTAATAATTACACGCATATTTCAGTATCCCCGTACGACTCAGTATGTCAGAATGTAACAAGACGGCTCATAAAATAGAGAAACGTAATTAATGTAGCATTGCTATGCTATACTTACAAATTGTAACGGGTTTTATTTGATATCCTGTAAAAATCATACCTATCATAATATACCATATCTTTGTGAAATCATACCGGAAGCCACTAAAGTCACTCGTGAAATATTTCAAAATATATGTTTAATTACAACCAATGTTAATAAATAAACTTATTGTTCGTTTTTATTCAGTTCGGACATTCTTCTATTACAAAGCTGCATAGCATCGAATCGAACTCGAGTCTCCTCAGTCCAATCGGCTATCGTGCTCAGCAATCGTTGCCATATTTACTCATCATCACTCGGCTAAGTAATGTTTGTTTTATTGGATTGGATTGAACAACGACGTAACAGTCCACCTGACAGTAAGCGGCTATTCCAACCCATGAATGCCTGCAAACAACTTCAATCGATGATCGGTTAGCTCACTGACCGCACGAAACGCAGAAGCAAAAGATGGCTCTACTTCACGCCGGTATTCTGCGATCGTGGTACTTTTTTTCATCATCAGATGGAATATTGTAAAGACATTTACGTGGACAAAATTAACTGAAGACACGGCTAAACAAAGTCACTGGTATTTTAAATGTATGTATCTTTCCGGGGTTTCATTATTCAGGAAGTTGCTTTTAGTTTCGGTAAGATAAAAAGACAAATGGGATACGTGATGTGAATTACAAATATAGATTAATTTTAAAGATTTAAGTCATCTGTCAAGTATATAGCAATGGATAGTCTAGTGCGGTAAGTAATACGGAAAGGGTGGAACGGTTTCAAAGCTGAGGTTTGCCGGTTCGAATCCCGCTGAGGTCTAACATTTGATTTGTTCGTGCACACAATAAATATCTTGGCACATGGCTCTCGGAATGATAATTCAGTTAAGTGGATTTTAGTAATATTTTGATAGGCGATTGCTTTTCTGATTGTGAACCGATTTTGATGATTTTATTTTTATGGAATAGACTATATTTTTAGAATGGTCTCATTTAAATTTGAGGAGAAGGATGGGAAAATAGTGGGTGAAGTAGACTTATTCTCAAAAAATTTATTATAAAAATATCTTTTCTTATTCAAGTCTGGGATACCATGGAAGATTTGCCCATACCGCACCGGGCAGGCTGGTCGGTGAGCGCAGTGCAGGTACTCTCGCTCTCTCTTTGTTATATTTAAATGTTCAAATATCTTTTTATTAATTTGTTAAATATCTTATTATAAAAATGGCATGTACTTCGCATGTAGCATTGTTACAAAATGATTTAAGGAGCTATAATTAATAACTGGAAAATAAATGGGCTAGTTTCATCCCCGGCTTCTGTGGGATTTCAGTATCAGTGATTACATTATCTCTGAATAAGGGAATATTGTTTCGACTGACTAGTGACAAAACAGTCTGGTACATTATCCTGTGTACCCCAGCAATAATTAACTCCACCTTTCACTTCCGCGGTATTACCACATAATCTCAAAATATATCAATTCTTTGCTTCTGGGAAGACTTCCTTCCCCCATCCGGGAGAATTCTTTTCGTCCATCGGTTTAGTAAAAGATGACTTATGAAACCTCAAGGAAAAATTAAGATATTGGTGTATCGTCGTCGCTGATAACAAAAAATCCTAGAGGACAGTAATTGTACCTCTAGTCCTTGCTAATCACCATACCTTTCGCACCAGCATTATGCTGCTACCTTATGCTGGTAACTGATATTCTGTTAGTGCGTGGTGCTACTCTTGTCGAGTCGTCTCATTTAAATATCAGAACCGTGTAATTGATAAATTAATACTTTTGGTATCAGATTCCCTTTGGTGTTTTGGTTGGAACATTAGTTTTACTAGAGAAACAATTCTCTACTTATTCTCTACGGAAAGGAAAAATCATTTCATCTTCTCTGTATACACAAGCCGCGTAAGTGCCTTCCCCGACAGTGACAGAGTGTTTCGAGCGCCGGGCGACTAGTTTGCGTATCCTTAAATGTATTCCGATGAAACATAACGACCACATGGCTTAGCACTCAGTGTATGTGCCATCTGAGTCACGTGGCCCGAGTCTGATTCATAGCCACAGCCAACATTAGGTCCATATACAAATAATTGATTTTTCTATCTGGTGTAAATATATAAAATTGTATAAAATTGGAAGAACTCCTTTTATTGTCTAGTAACCGTCGAAGTAGATCACACTAGTTAGCGCACCTCTGACTGACGAGCCGTGGGTGGTGGGTTCAAATCCCAGCCGAATTCAATATTTATGCAAAAACACAAAAAAAAATAAAAGCTGTGAGTTTAGTTGGAGGGTTAATAGGTATATTGCTAATGATAATTACTTGATAAATAGCATACAAATATACCGATATGACTGTTATCATCTAAGTCAGTGTTCACGAGCTTACCATTAGTTAGTTGCTGCTCTCCTAATACAACATTTTTTAATTATCCCTGAAATTGTATCTGATACTACATCAGACACTTTCACCGATTTCAATACAAAGATTGGTTGCGAGTTATTGGTTCTAGATGTCTTGTGAATGCGAGCATTCCAGCGATTTCCTCGTGCACGCACACCGTCACATTAATTTTATTTTGCGAGATCACCCACAGTGCTTTATTTTGTGAAAGTGGGTACCGGGGCTCGTTTAGCAACGCTGATACGTGGCATGTGATCATTCGTAATCTCTGTCTATACCTATGGGTGACAGGCATGAGTATTTTTAAATATTTAATACCGATCCTACATAGTATAACGTGGGGTCTGTTACTGAATCACGTTTATAAGTGTCTAATACTCTTTATCGTATCGAATCAAAACCAATGGACAAGGTCTCCAAATATCAATTATTGTCGGCTATAGGAGCAGTACGCTCATTGTTTGCAGTTTCAATCCACATGTAATCCCTTAAACGTGTTCCTGGTATCAGGTATCGGTGCAGATTAGTTTGATCCTTCGAATTTGGCATATTATTGTATAATATTCTGGCTGGTTTGTTCTTTATTATTTTTGGGGGTATTTATATCTATTCACATCTCAACCAGATGTGAATAGATGTGGTTGTATATATAAATATGAATAGAGCATTAAAAAAAGTCGCAATTTGCGTTTGTCTCTGTATTCGTTTATAACTTTTAAGCTTCTAAGTGGGTTTCAACGTGTCACCAGTATTAAGAAGATTTTAAGCGAAAGGTTTATATGTATAAAAGCATTGACACTCAGCTTATATATTCTTTTCATTACATCGGGTCGGCTTCCCTAGCTGGCGCAGTCCGCTGGTAAACAATAAAATAAGTAGAGGAGTATTATTGTTAACTTTCAGCTTAAAACGTTTTATTTAAATAATTGGAAACGTTATGGTTTCTGCAAGACGGAAAAAATATACAAGCCTAATTCTACGAGAAATTAATTTAAGATAATGTTGGTTTTATAAAGATACACGTAATTCGGCCTGTGATATATTTCTTTGGTATATTTACAGCATGTAAAGTACGACGATCAATGTGACGACACGTAACATTTGTTTTGAATACGTGTCTGTGCAAAGGGAGCGAAGATTTTATTGTCTTTGGTAAGGTTTAATTTTGTCGGAGAGTCAGCCGTAAAGCTTGGGCAAGTAACATTTTAGCTTATCGGAGAAAATATGTACGTTTAGATGTTAAGAGATAAATGACAATTTACTTTTCTTGCATTTATGCTAATTGCATTTGATATGGAACTATTATTTACGGATTTTATCGCGTTTAATTAGCTTTTTTAAATCCTGTGGTCACGTGGGGTCTAAGGTGCTTGACGCCCTGATCTTATAGTTAACCCTACTACCAACAGCTTTGTAATCATATTTATCGGCGTAGATCGGACCGAATATTTATAAATTGAACTATTTAATTGAGCTATGCCAAAAATATTTTACTTTGTTACCTAAAAAATATTTTCTGTGTGTTGCTCATCTCCCATGAGTCGTAAAAGTTGAGTAGATAATGCTTGAAAAAACTCATATTCTACTTCATTTCATTCGGGAAATTAAGGTGGCTCCTCGCTTCGGAACACATTTTTGTGTCAAACATTGTGTTCATATGTGATTTAGTGTTGGTTGAAAATGTTATAACTCCCACTGCTAAACATAAGCCTCTCCAAGAAAGCGAAGCGAAGCTCATCAAGAGCCGGCATACACTTCTTGGAGTGTTACTCACCACGCTGGGCAAGCGGGTTGGTGATCGCAGTGTCGGTACTCTCGCACTAAGGATGCTGCTTCGCATTGCAAGTCTGTGGGATTTAGTGGTTGGATTCCGGTGAATTCGAATGGGTATTCCTCAATCGTTCGCTCGCCAGAGCCTGGACGAGCCGGTCAGGTTGTATATCCCTCTTTGCACCCCTACATCTTTAAGTAGAGGGTTTGATTTTTTTGTACAGAATAAAAAGGAGCCGTCTGTCGCGTATCACCCATACGTTCGACACGCTTGTTTCATCAGTGGCAATCGCTCCGTTATTAGAAATTTTTGCTCTGTCGTGAGAAAATAACTGGAATATAAACGAGAGTAAGAAAAGATAACAAAATGTATTAAAAATTTGTAACGATATTTTTAGATTTAGATGAATCAAGACAGCCGGTCGCAGATGCCGCCATGTTATTGGCGATTTAAAGTCTAGTATCATGGCTATTCGAGCCGGCCCATTCGAGCCGGCCCATTCGAGCCGGCCCATTCGAGCCGGCCCATTCGAGCCGGCCCATTCGAGCCGGCCCATTCGAGCCGGCCCATTCGAGCCGGCCCATTCGAGCCGGCCCATTCGAGCCGGCCCATTCGAGCCGGCCCATTCGAGCCGGCCCATTCGAGCCGGCCCATTCGAGCCGGCCCATTCGAGCCGGCCCATTCGAGCCGGCCCATTCGAGCCGGCCCATTCGAGCCGGCCCATTCGAGCCGGCCCATTCGAGCCGGCCCATTCGAGCCGGCCCATTCGAGCCGGCCCATTCGAGCCGGCCCATTCGAGCCGGCCCATTCGAGCCGGCCCATTCGAGCCGGCCCATTCGAGCCGGCCCATTCGAGCCGGCCCATTCGAGCCGGCCCATTCGAGCCGGCCCATTCGAGCCGGCCCATTCGAGCCGGCCCATTCGAGCCGGCCCATTCGAGCCGGCCCATTCGAGCCGGCCCATTCGAGCCGGCCCATTCGAGCCGGCCCATTCGAGCCGGCCCATTCGAGCCGGCCCATTCGAGCCGGCCCATTCGAGCCGGCCCATTCGAGCCGGCCCATTCGAGCCGGCCCATTCGAGCCGGCCCATTCGAGCCGGCCCATTCGAGCCGGCCCATTCGAGCCGGCCCATTCGAGCCGGCCCATTCGAGCCGGCCCATTCGAGCCGGCCCATTCGAGCCGGCCCATTCGAGCCGGCCCATTCGAGCCGGCCCATTCGAGCCGGCCCATTCGAGCCGGCCCATTCGAGCCGGCCCATTCGAGCCGGCCCATTCGAGCCGGCCCATTCGAGCCGGCCCATTCGAGCCGGCCCATTCGAGCCGGCCCATTCGAGCCGGCCCATTCGAGCCGGCCCATTCGAGCCGGCCCATTCGAGCCGGCCCATTCGAGCCGGCCCATTCGAGCCGGCCCATTCGAGCCGGCCCATTCGAGCCGGCCCATTCGAGCCGGCCCATTCGAGCCGGCCCATTCGAGCCGGCCCATTCGAGCCGGCCCATTCGAGCCGGCCCATTCGAGCCGGCCCATTCGAGCCGGCCCATTCGAGCCGGCCCATTCGAGCCGGCCCATTCGAGCCGGCCCATTCGAGCCGGCCCATTCGAGCCGGCCCATTCGAGCCGGCCCATTCGAGCCGGCCCATTCGAGCCGGCCCATTCGAGCCGGCCCATTCGAGCCGGCCCATTCGAGCCGGCCCATTCGAGCCGGCCCATTCGAGCCGGCCCATTCGAGCCGGCCCATTCGAGCCGGCCCATTCGAGCCGGCCCATTCGAGCCGGCCCATTCGAGCCGGCCCATTCGAGCCGGCCCATTCGAGCCGGCCCATTCGAGCCGGCCCATTCGAGCCGGCCCATTCGAGCCGGCCCATTCGAGCCGGCCCATTCGAGCCGGCCCATTCGAGCCGGCCCATTCGAGCCGGCCCATTCGAGCCGGCCCATTCGAGCCGGCCCATTCGAGCCGGCCCATTCGAGCCGGCCCATTCGAGCCGGCCCATTCGAGCCGGCCCATTCGAGCCGGCCCATTCGAGCCGGCCCATTCGAGCCGGCCCATTCGAGCCGGCCCATTCGAGCCGGCCCATTCGAGCCGGCCCATTCGAGCCGGCCCATTCGAGCCGGCCCATTCGAGCCGGCCCATTCGAGCCGGCCCATTCGAGCCGGCCCATTCGAGCCGGCCCATTCGAGCCGGCCCATTCGAGCCGGCCCATTCGAGCCGGCCCATTCGAGCCGGCCCATTCGAGCCGGCCCATTCGAGCCGGCCCATTCGAGCCGGCCCATTCGAGCCGGCCCATTCGAGCCGGCCCATTCGAGCCGGCCCATTCGAGCCGGCCCATTCGAGCCGGCCCATTCGAGCCGGCCCATTCGAGCCGGCCCATTCGAGCCGGCCCATTCGAGCCGGCCCATTCGAGCCGGCCCATTCGAGCCGGCCCATTCGAGCCGGCCCATTCGAGCCGGCCCATTCGAGCCGGCCCATTCGAGCCGGCCCATTCGAGCCGGCCCATTCGAGCCGGCCCATTCGAGCCGGCCCATTCGAGCCGGCCCATTCGAGCCGGCCCATTCGAGCCGGCCCATTCGAGCCGGCCCATTCGAGCCGGCCCATTCGAGCCGGCCCATTCGAGCCGGCCCATTCGAGCCGGCCCATTCGAGCCGGCCCATTCGAGCCGGCCCATTCGAGCCGGCCCATTCGAGCCGGCCCATTCGAGCCGGCCCATTCGAGCCGGCCCATTCGAGCCGGCCCATTCGAGCCGGCCCATTCGAGCCGGCCCATTCGAGCCGGCCCATTCGAGCCGGCCCATTCGACCCGGCCCATTCGAGTCGACCCATTTGAGCAGCAGCAAAAGCCGCCGCTAGACTCATCCGCGTTTAGATTACTTATTTTAGTCCATTGCTGAACATAAGCCTCTCCAAGAAAGCGCTAGAAAAAGCCAGCATACTTTTCTTGGAAGTTTTGCCCACACTGCAGGGCCAGCGGGTTGGAGCCCGCGCACTATTGACGCTGATCACTAGTCTCTGGGATTTAGGTTCGGCATAATTTTGATGATGTTTCGCCATCAACCGGTCGCAAGATCCTCGTTGGTTTGTTTGTTAAACCACGTGCAGATGAGGTTGTCATTTGGAGAAAGAGTTGGCAGAATCCGACTTTCACCCCAATTTACACAACATTAGTTTTTAACATCTTTTGAATTCATAACAAAAAGAATTAGGCGTCATGCTTAGTCTTTCAATCAGTCTTTGTACAATAACCCCGAAGCTATTGTGAAATAAGTACCCAAATTGGATTTTGTCTCGTCGCTCGAAACCCTTGTGATTGAATTTGAAGTAACTAAAAAACAAAAAAAAAAACTAATAAAATTGTATTGACTGTGTCATAACCTGTAATCGAAGTTTTGATGTACAGAAAGAAGTGATTATTTGAATTTTATTATTATTATAATAATGTTGAAAATAATTACTTTGCACAATTCCGCATGCAAAAACAATAAAATGGAATATGTCCTAGACCGAAGAGAAGAAAGGCACCACCCTCCCTCCCACAAGTGCGCGTACATCTTCCTTAACACCGTGAACCTTCACTACAGCTATCACCCACACAAGCACTACCTCGAATATAACATCACCAACATTTATAACGTGTTTCGCCCCGCAACGAGGCATTATCAAGCGATTAGACTCTGCGACGTTTATGAGAGGGAGGGTGCTGATCTTCTTTTCTACTTTAATTGTTTTTTCTTGCGGATTTGTGCAAAATCATCACAACATCTTTAAAATAATGGATTTCCGCAAAGTGCAAACGGGGGAACCGTTCTATTTACCTGGCTACTAGGTTGTTTTATTACATTATTATATATTTCCTCAGTCACCTCTTACGACACCACATGAAATTTGGCAGAGATTTAGATTATTTTAAGTAATAGGATACGGGATACTTCATTAAAAGTACTTTTGGGACAATATTTGATACCATCCAAGGGCTGCCGCTAGGTAGCGTGTAAAATAAAAATATGGCCAGACAATTTTACTAGAACTTTGGTATAATTCAATGTAACGAATTACGGATTAAAACTAAATGAAAAGTAGGCATAGTAGCAAAAATTTCTTGGGTTCAATTTCTACATTGTTTCGTCAAGGAATGCAATAAAGATTTTAGGGGAGTCCCCTGTGACATGGGACCGTGCAGCTTGTAAGACGAAGTGAAATTATTTTACTCTATGGTAATTTGTGAAATTCTTAAAAGAAATAAAGGTAAAAAATACAAGGACTACATATTTTTGAAAAAACGAACTTGTGGCTAAAATTCAGGTTAACACCTGTTATATATTAAAAACAAAAAGCTTATAGGACACGTATCTACGACTATGAGCAAGCGGTTCACCTGATGGTAAGTGATTACCGTACGTGGGCAACAACAGAGGTGCTGCTGGTGCGTTGCTGGCTTTTAAAGGTATTTTGGAGATGGGAGAGAGGATGAGGAGGGAGATAGGCTGGGGAGTGGGCCTCCCGTTACTTCACTCACCGGACGAAACGCAGAAGCACAAGATGCCTCTTCTTCACCCCGGTATTCTGCGAGGACGTAGTACTACCCCGATCTAGCAGACCCATTCGAGTGACAGCACGAGCCACAGCTTGTCTCTACTGCATACTAGTCGTCGGAAGTTATCCCCGTGATCGAAATCAGCCAGGAGGACCTCATCATTATCATTGATAATGAGTTATAGGGTTCATCCCCGCATGGGTATGTACAAATTTATATAAATATATACAATTCAAAGTTACAACCCAAACTCTTAGCCATTTAATACAACTTTAGACTGATAACGACTAGAACTAGTTAAGTTATTTTACTGTGTGTCACGTTGTATCTCCGGGAGAGGCGAAAAGTGGGTTTCGATAGTCCGTTTAGCTATGTTGAGTTGTGGCAGATGGAAATCTGCAAACTCTGCTTACCCCTGGGTGGACGGTGTGAGTGTTTATATAATACATAATAGCTGCAAATAAAGGTTTACAGCATAAAAAAAACATCGTTTAAAGCTATATTCGTACCTTGACCAGTCATTGGAATTAGGTCGTTGGGTTTAATCTTTTTCGTAAGGTCCATTTCACGCTCAATTAGTTTACTACCCTTCGAGTAACCGTTTACTGCATGTTCGTCAGTGGCTTCAATTGATCTAATAGGATAGAATGCGTGATTAATTTTCAATACAGATTAAAAATACGCGCCAATGGTGTTGCTTTTTAATAAAAGCTGCAGCGACATTTATTCATTATCATATCTTAAAAGAATTATTATACAAAAAATAATCAGTTTTAATAATTGGGACTAATTATATTATAATATTTGAAAAAAAAAATATTAATAGGTAATTAATATTTATACGAATGTATACATTTTAATTACCTTCACATAAAATACTTACATACATTATTAATCATAAAATACATAAAAATCAGATCAGTGTAATATTGTTTATCAAAAAATGATGAGGAAAAAATATAAATTAGTCAGATGGTGTTAATTGTTTTGTATATGTTTAGGAACCAGACTTTTAAAAGAGTGTTTATTTGAAGCTGCCTTGTAGTCATCTGAAAGGCTATACTTCTCTGGAACGCCCAGAGAAGTATAGCCTCGCAGATATAAACGAAGATAGGAAAAGAATCAACCCAAGGCAGGGGATGATTATTGCAACCCAATTTAAGATATCTAAGGAAAGAAACCATAGTAAGGTTCTGCTCATCCGCTTATACGGAGGCCTTAATTAAAGCTTCGGTGATATTATAACCTTGACAGACAAAGATTGAAAAATATAAAATAGGTTATGTTTTGATAACACATCGATATTTGCTAATAGATTCAGGCCTTTAGAACATTAGACAGAAAAGGTTGAATAGAGATACCGCGAAATTATTAGGAATCTAGGGTAGTGGTTTAACAAAAGGTGATGAAATCTAATGAATAATTTACAATACGTGTGATTGCTGGCATCAGACATTCTAACACTATTTTATTTACTTATTAATTTCATTAGTACCAAAAATTTTATATTAATAAGCCTTTAACATTAACTGGAAAACTGTTGTAAAGGGGTAGAAATGAAATTATGATTTAAGTCATTCAAACAACAGGATGCTGAAACAGGATTGCTAATACCAAGAGACTTAAGGAATTCCCACTCGTCAGCGGAAGAAGATTTAAAAATGTTATGTTTAAAAATGGCGCTTAGCGATAGGTACTTCATTTCGTGCAATCTGGTCTCGCTTTAAATCAATAAATAATTTAAAGCGAGACCAATTCTCCTCTGTACAACTTCAAGTTTCCAAAACGCACGATCTCTCTTTGAAATTGCCTCATCCAAGGACTAGGAGGACGCTTTATTATTATAAGTTGTAAGAGATGCATACAATTAACATTATATAAATCGATAACTAATTTGTTAAGAAAATATTTATCGTCTATTTTGGTTGTATACATAAACATCCAAATCTGAAATTATATGATATAAATGTTCACTGCGTGAATTAAACCCAACCATCCGAAGTTCTGAAGTCAATCATTCAAACTACTGCGCCATGGGATAAATCAAAATATTGTAGTGTATTTCACCTATTGAACCGATGTTTAAAAGATAAAACATTTACATTGTGTTTACATTTATAGTGGAAAATCAAAAAAAGATTCGATTTGAAATTTATATTTGTGGAAGACCGACACGTCGAGCAATTTTAACGGCGTTAGTCGAGTCACGTATCTAATATCCGCTTTATTACTTTATAACATCAATCGCTTTATTGCTTTATAAATCTAATTCTAAAAGCTCCGAATTAAAGAACGGTTGACATATTACGTACAAGACATCGATAAGAATACAGCATATAATACCTAAGTATTATATGTGTGAGACGCAAGAGAGAATATAACATTTCTTTCTTCAAATCGCAATCTTACATTTGCACATGGTGCAACTGGTTAGCTTACAAATGTAATGATGGTAGAATATCTATCCGAATTAGCCGAACCCAAATCCCACAGTGTGGGGATGAGGAGTAGCGTCACTAGTGTGATCCAGCTTCTACGCTCACCAAACCGCATGGGCTGTGTGGTGAGTATGGGGCAACCTTCCAAGAAACATATGTTGGTTTTTGCAGGCGCATAAGTTTTTGGAGAGGCCTATGTTCTGCTATGGACTAAATTAGGCTGATATAGTTGTAGTAAGCGCAAAGTATACCTGTACAAGCCATATTATATTTATATTAAACATTGTTTACATCAAACAAACATGTTCCAACCCCCTACCCCACTTGAAAATGATGAAAGGTCGTGCTGAAATAGAAAATACTATTTCAGTTGGTACATTACTTCGTTGAAAATTTACCAAAGACAAACTAAGTTAAAGTAGCATAATTAATGTTGCAGGAAGCTTTACGTTAAGCGTATTATTAATAAAAAATAAAAAACTTTGAATTTTATTGTGCATCCTTGTAAAGCTGAAAATTAAATAAGGTTCATTGCAATGTAATCGTGATAATGTTGGGCAAGGTAAGGTTTTGCAGATGTATGTGGACGACGGTAATCACTTACCAACAGTCGAGCCTCTAGCTCGTTTGCCACATTTTCAAAAATTAAAAAAATCGACGTTAATCATTAATACTAGTTTGCTGCATATTAGCAAGAAGACTACCGCTTCGCTTAGTGCTTAGCGTACCTGACTGCTGAGCTATGGGCTCTGGGTTCGATTTCCAGTCGAAGCCAATATTTGTGCATACTTAAAATTAGTTTTCCGGTCTGGTCTATTATTTTGCGTCCCCGTGTATCTGCCACTGCACCTGACCCTTCCGATCTTCGATCCCATCGAATACGGAAAGGTAAAGTCGGGTGGTACCTGTGTTCACTGTCAAATTGGCCAGGAGGGCATATGATGTCATCGTCACATGTGACAAGCTAGGTCGCATGTGTGAGGGGTCGAGATCTTGGGTACATACCGATGCAAGTTTTACCTTTTTTATTACCCTATTAAATTCCGTTGCTAAATCTATCTCTCCATAGTATATCATGTTTTTTTTAAGGTTTTGCCTATACTCATCACGCTAGGCACTAGTGGATTGGCGAGCGCAATACCCGTACTGGGGTCTATGATATTTTGATTCTGCAAATTCGAATGGATTTTCCGTCACCATTCTGCGGTCCGAGTTTCGTTTTATTTTAATTTAAAAGAAACAACAAAATGTAATACATTCTGATTATAAAATTATGTAAGCTACTTGAATTTGTTCTTGTACTATTATTTGAATACCTGATTTCAGATACCGTCTCTTTTTCAAATTTGATAATTATTTTCCTATTTAATTAACATCGCGTTAAGATTTTTTTGTAAGTATTTGTTCAGCGGTTAGTGAAAATGGTACCAAGAGCGAACGAAGCTACCGAACTTGAAATAATTGTTTAGATGAAGAAGCTTTATTTATCGTGTAATTATGAATGACCTGCGAAATCTAAAGGCATTTCTTAATATATTTATAGGTTGGTTCCTCGTGTACCATTAATGTACCGCCTCCATATTTTCATTTGTTACAGAAGACGTAGGTCGGATATTTATCTTCGTTTCCTGGGAAATTTTTTCGAGTTACAATTGAGAAAGCCACGTATAATTCGGTTTGGGACTGTGCGTGACAAAACTCACGATCTATAAAAATATGTAGCGACGGGGTACTTAATACTTTTCCATTAATCATAACTAGTCTGGCCTTAAATAATGTCACAAATTAAAAAGCTATTTTTTTTAAAGTTCAAATTTCGAATGAGTTTACTATGCAAGCTTCATTAAAAGTCACGAAGCTTCATTTTTGTGAAAAAGAAGTAAATACTTCGGCCAAATACAGCACCGAATTTGGCCGAAGTTATTTCTGCAGTAGCATACTGGTACACGGAATTTAAACGCGGCAGAAACGGCTGTAACGACGAAATACGCGCCTGGCGGCCAACAACCACCAATACCGAAGAAAACAAAGAAAAAAAAGAAGAAACCCACCACGCCGCCACTCGCGTGCAATAAAATTGGACGGAGGAGCCTATTTTACCAAGGGAATTGTGCAACTTTCAAAGTTTTAGACTTAGTTTAGAAGGTGATTAGGTTGAAATTCTGAAATTCTGAAATACTTTTCCTGAAATTTTCCATCCTGCGGCCGACGTATATCGACGTATCATGCATGGCACGAATTTCAACTTATTCCAACATTTTGGAGGTAAATCTGTATGATATTTCGTAATGCAATTCAGTTTTATGTTTCATTTCAGAAATCGTAAGTGATTAACCGTGCCATTTTTTTCTCACAATCAGTAAATATGCAGCTATTTACTTAAAATAAGTTAAGACACGGGTAAATTTTCTTTTTCTATCGTGTAAATATTGCAGTTGAACTGAAATGCTCTGTCCATGACTGGTCTCACTGAAAATCAGCAATACCATAGCTGAGTGAGAGCCTTTTCACGGCAACCTTGCAGATACATCGTGGCATCATCATCATCATCATCATTTCAGCCTATCAGAAGTCCACTGCTGAACATAGGCCTCCCCCAAAGATTGCCACGAAACTCGGTTCTGAGCCACCTGCATCCATCGACTTCCCGCAACACTGCGCAGGTCGTCACATCGTGGCATACGAGATCTAAATTTTATATTAGTTGTTGTTTTTTTTCTCTTTGTTTAGTTTTTATTATTGTTGTTATGTTTATTTATTTTTTTAGTTGGTGAATATTTAATCTTCCTATTTTGGTTGATTTATGCATTTTTTTTATCATACAATGTGTGTTTTTTTCTCTCTTTCTGTAATAATCATCGTGCTGTACATGTGCCATGAATAAATTGTTTTTCTTTCTTTCTTCATAAGTTTCATTGTTTCACCTTTACACCTCTTTGGGAGAAAGAATATAATAAAACATTGCATCAGAGACATATCGTATTTGTTCGACGACCCAAACAAATTACGAAAGTACGTATGGTAGCAAAATTGCCAGGTGATTAAATTCGTAAAACACGCGCACGTGTTTCCAGCGGGTAATTCAATAACGGACCCGAGGGGTGTCAGTGATCAGAATTTTAATAACATTACAACTCAAAGTCGGTGCTCATTCGTTTCTATAGCTTTACAAATTACTTTAATTAATTGAACGGAACGTTTTTATAATCGAGTTTTGTTTACCAAGCGAATATGATAACAAAAAGGGCATTCTCCTAACTGGGGAAGGAGGTTCTACCGACCGACTAATGGTAACAAAATCCATTAGAATATATATAAAAAACTTAAATGAGCATCGGTAAAGCGTTCACTAACGAGGGTTAGTTCAACGTTAGAACGCTTCAACATTCAACATTCTGTTGAAATGTTGAATACGAGCTGATCTTTCATGTAAAACATGCCAGCTTTGAAGGCGCTTTCTTGAAAAGCTAACAGCTTAGAGATCAGGGCACTCACCTTAATTTCTTGGTACAGGAGTGACCTGGGTTCGTAACCCTGTCTGTTTCGTTTTCGCTAAAATTGTTAAATGCAATTTAAATAATGAATAGGTGTTTGAGAAATAATAGAAAAACCGACTAATATTTAGAGGAGATGGCGATAAAAATATAAAAAAATGCATGAAAATACTTTGGAGAATGAATTTAAAAGCATGCTTTATTCTATCGGGCTTGTGAGGCTTAAGAAAGGCGAATTCTCTTTCAGCTGTTTTAGATACACGATAGTAGTCGACAGACAGAGATTAAGGTTTAACCTTGGATATGATTCCATTTCAGCCTATTACAAATCCACTGCTGAACATAGGCCTACCCAAAGATTGCCACAAAGCTCGGTACTGGGCCACCTGCATCCATCGACTTCCCGCAACACTGCACAGATCATCACTCCAACTTGTGGGGGGTCGTCCGAAACTGCATTTGCCTGTACGTGGCTGCCACTCGAGAACGTTTTTTGCCCAACGGTTGTCGGTTCTGCTAGCTATGTGGCCGGCCCATTGCCACTTCACCTTGCTGATCCTTACGGCCGTGTTGGCCTTATGTCCGGTTACCCTATTGATAGTGTAAAATAATTCTCCTATTAGGAGGTTCGCCTTTAGGCGCTGTATCCTTTTTCGTCACCTCTGTGGCGTTTACCTTGCGGGGCGTTGGGCCACCCACGATAATTTGCAGGGTGACCTTTGGTTTCGCATAGCAGTCAGCTCGGGGTTGTTTGCTTGTGGGTTTTTGCGGCGGCAATCGGCGGTATTACCCAATTACTATGTAGATAAACATTAAGCATATTTTTAGGCTTACGTGAATTACTTAGCGTGTCTAAGCCGCAGGTGGTGAGATTCGAATTTGGATTTTGGTATTGATTACAGGTCTCGCTATTAAATTCCCAAAAAAATCAGCGCATGATTAATGAATAACAAAGACCTAGGAAATGCTGAATGAGTGGAATGTTTGAATCTATTTTTAAAGAGCTAAGAAAATCACTGTTATCCTATTCACGTAGTTAGTTAAACCCATCGTAACCCACTTAACTTATCAAAAGCAAAATTTTCAGGCAACAATTTATAAAATGATGCAGCCTTAAATTTTCATTGTCAATATAAAATTAATTTTAGGCAGAACGTGAAGCAATTTAGCTTTACGGCTAAGAAGTATCTTAAAAAAAAATGTAATGTATTTTACTAAAATACACTTTGGATATGTACTTAAGACGAAAAAGTTTTTTCTTATTCAATTATTATTGAAGCCGTGGCATCTCAGCAGTGCACTCGCTTTAAGTTTCATTTCCAGGTTCAATCCCTAATTTATCACGTACTCGGCGGTAAAGAAAAATATCATAAGGCATGCATGTTCGGGAACGAAAACTTTTTTTCCACGAAATACTTAGCAGATTTGCTTGCCCCCACTATTCATATTATTGTAGCAGCCTCTAGGCAATATATAAGAAACTCTAAGAACATTAATTAATTGGCAGACTTCAACAAGGAAATCACAGCTATTGTTGTATGTCCTGCGAATAAATCCATCATAGCACTATAAAGGTTTCAACAGAACAAATATACAAAAAAAACATCAAACCACAAATCAATTTCAAAATAAAACCCTGGTTCGGTCACAGAGGAGGCGCCCTCACCAGGTCACGAACAGGTGACCTAGCGGGTAACTACGCTATACCTTCCCAATCTCATCTGACAAATTAATTTATGTTCACGTCTGACAGGTGGGTTGTCAGGTTCTGCAGTAGGATATTTTTGTATTAATAAAGACGCTAATTTAAACTGAACTTTCGGATGGAAAATTAAAAAAAATTGTATACTAAACTTTGGGAGACATGGCTAACCATAGAGTGAACTAATATTTGCAGGAGAAAGACACATTGTTACGTCGTTTAATGACTGGATGGCTTCATGGTTAGCGTACCTGAAGGTTGAGCCATATCTGATTACGAGTTCAAATCTCAGCCGGTGCCAATTTTTTTTTTGCAACGGCACTGTTCAGCAGCGGACAATTGAGAGGCTACTAAAGAAGAAGGCTACGTGGTATCGGCGTAAGAGTCTGCCACCCCTCCCTTTCATCCCGTAGGTGTCGTAAGAGGCGACTAAAGGAATAAGAAAAGCCTTGATGGTGGCAATACAATGATGGCGGGAAAATTACCAGACCGATGACTGGTAGCAGTGTCTAGGGTGGAAGGTTTCTGGTACTGCGTTCGCTAATACGCTTGCCGAGCGTGATTATGTTAAATCCTCTTTATGAGTACTGCAGTGGACTATTAAGAAGCAAGTAAATTAAAGAACGAGAACATAGTTTTCACCAACTAGGTACCCCTCAATTAGAATGTTGGAGAAATCAAATAAAACTGGCCAGTTGTAAATATCATTTTATTTCATTGACGGACTGGCTTATTTAATGATATGTTATTTATTTTCACTTGCGTATTAATTGGCAACACTAAACGATTTTCAAAAACTTTTTAGACATCTGACATACCGCTCTGGGTGCATAAAGTAATTATTTGTTTTGAATTGTGGTTTAGTGCGCAGACAAAACTCTGAAGTTATTAATCAATTAAATATTTTAGAATTTTAATTGAAATCGGTTTGCAAACTAATTTATGTGTTTCGGATGCATAGAGAGTGATGCTTAGTTAAATATTTATGATTAGCATATCAGCCTGTCTGTCCCCTGCCGTAGTATAGTGTAAAATACTTATTTTTGTTAAATTAGGTTTAGGCATTAGGATCATGGATGGTATAATTTTCCATTTCTAGTCAATAATCATTAATGATTATTAATTATATAGAATAATTATTATATCGTACAAATGACGAAACTACACAAACTATAACAATATGTGTAAGCGTAAGTGTAATTTAGACACATCGTTATGTAAAATGGAAAGATTTAATACAGTGATTGTAAACATCTACGAAGCAAAGATTTACAAATGATCATATCAAATCAACCCCTGTGATAGTTTTGACGATGCGTGGTAAGCACAACGCAAAGATACAATGAAATGGTCCCTGCGGTAGGTAATTACTCATTTACTTCCGTAATATCATTACAGATTAATCAGGTTAATGCAGGTAAGAGATTGCTTTATACAAACCTAAAAAACCTCACGACGAGGGAATTGATTAAGAATTTACAAGTATGCGATCGTAGGGCCTTTGCTCAGCCGATTCTTCTTTTTTCCTTCGATACTTTCCATTCATCAAGATTAATGAAACAGTTAATTTTTAATCATTAGTTAAAAGCACTATTAACGCTGGGAATTTATGGTTTAAACATTTCTATTGAATTTAATTAGTATTGAGTTACAGCAATAATATATAATACAGCAGTATTGTATAAGTGAACACGATTCTAACAAACATGACCTTAAGAAACATATTAATGCATACAAAAACAAATAAAATGAATCAGACTTCTTTCTCTGTCTGCCTGTCAGTGCGAAAGTGCGGGCTCAGTTTACATGGAATAAGCTCATAGCCTTAGCCCTTCATTCGTTTTTTATAACCCTCGTGAGAAATGATGTTCAAAAAACATGTACATGGGCAGAACTTGTGTTGAAACAGAATTGTTTCTATACACAAGTATCATTTAATTAATAATAATAGTTATTACATGTGCACTTGTACCATACGTTACGAGTATACGGATCTTCAAATGAACAACGGAGTCGCCCGCGTGTATTGATTTCTTTTTTGTACTTTTTTTTTATTTAAATATAAATATTCAGCCAGGAAGACCTGATTTTTTTTTGGTGCTCTTAAATACATATTTTTTCAGCACATGATGTATCCTTTTCTTTGAAACTCCATTTTATTTATAACCTTCCCTCTCTGATGTCTTTGGGTAAGCCTCAAAGTAGATCATAATATTAAGTTCTTTATTATTAATATTCTAAGATGCCGTGATTGTCGTAAGCGTTGATTAAAATGTCCGTATTTTTTTAATTTGACTATTATTTAAAAAAAAAAAAACGGGATGTCCTGTCGGAAATTCTTTCGCTATACCACCACTAATATATTTACTGATACGTTTTTATGGTTCAAGAAATACACAACTCGCATGTTTTAAATAAATTAACAGAATCATTGCATAGACCGAAGACAAAACAAAGAATAAACGCTTGAACGTAACAAAGGGATAAGCGACGTTTTGAGAAATTTACAGACGAAACATACAAAATACAAAAGAAATAAAGTAAAAAAATCGTTAATAATTGGACGATTTTTTAAATGAAGCCTTAATAATGATTTTTAATTTCGTTGCTAAACAAAATTATTCATACAAAATTAATTATTAGGTTAGGTATTTTAATAATTAGTGAAGCTTTCGCAATATTGTCGAAAAAAAAATTGAGATAGGAAAAAGGGTCTAAGCGAAAATGATTCGATGTTTCCGTCGAGATAAAGGGATGTATTAATTTTTCGATTAAAGTAAATTTAGGAAATTGGGTTCCAATTAAAAATTCTGTAAGGCATATACTGAAGTAAAACAGATTAGTCAACTTCAATTAAAAACATTATAATCAAAAAATTATGTGAAGAAATGTGTGGGAAAAAGATGCGGGATAAGCTTCACGAAAATTACCAAACCAAAAATAAACAGATCGATGCCAGGCAGCGTCTAAGGTACGAGGTGTCTGGCACTTCGATCGCCTATCCGCTTGCAGGGCGTGGCGATTATGAAAAATCCTCCACAAGAAAGAGGCCTTTGTCCGGCCGTGGCCTATTCACAGGCAGTTAAGAGAAGGTAAGGCCCAGAAGACGTACTCGTATATTGTTGTTGCGTGGGCAAGAATATCGCTTCACTAGCGATAATATTCTTTCATGTAAATAATAAAACGATATTTATAAAAAAATTAATCAGAAAAAACCATCAAGTAAATACATGTTTTGTTTTTATCGATGCAAATATAAAGGATTCAAGCCGTTGGGAAGGTTATTTTACTCTGAAATTGACACATTTACCAGGGTAAAATAAAACTAGATAGCTTATTCCTAAAAATTATTAATGGAAAGGGACCTCTTAAGCCACCGTTTTTGTTTGCCTATCTCGACCAACTGCACGTGGTAGAAGCGAGCGGCGCTGCTTGCTGCTGCCCGAATAGACTCCGAGCCGATCCAAGCCAAATAGGAAGATTCGTTTGGGGTAGTACCACAGCCGCGTTTTATGCCAGCGTGAACAAGAGGCAACTTTGGCTTCTGCGTTTTGTTCGGTGAGTGATGTAACAGGAAGCCCGCACCTTTTCTCTCCTCTTTCCCCCTTCCCAAAATTTCTTTAAGCAGGCAACGGGGCTTAACAACTAACATGGCCTCTGATGTTGCAGACGTACTTGGGCGAAGGTAATCTCTTACCATCAGGTGAGCCGCTTGCACGTTTTCGCCCGTTTCCACAAAACTCGGGTATTCGTTTCACATAAAAAAATCTCACATTAAGTAACAATTGGGTCGGTTAGTATCATAAAATGGGCCGCTAGCCCCCAAAACACCGTTGGTTTAAGCGGAAAAATCTGGCGATTCGAACAATGTACGTAACTCAATTTCACAAAAACTGGCGCTTATTCCCTCTCGCCTTTCAATCATGGATATGATACTTTTTATCACAATCTCATTTTCCCCCAAGGGTTCTCCCCTTACTCTTGGCACAAAATTTGTAACCACGAAATTTTATACACAAAGCTTTAAGCTGGTATACTGAACAAATATTTGGTATTACACGCAACGTTCAATTGGAAAGGAAATAGAATTCATTACATGTAAAGGTTGAGAAAATTGCTTTTTCAAATACGCGAATGAGTTACGAGAATATCATTTATTTACCAATTGCTTTTCTATTATATGGGTTCATCTTAACTTTTAAAGAAATTATAAAACATCAAATGCTTCTGAAGTGATCGTAGAGTTTAAGATCGACTATACAAACCCCACACACCATTATCGTACGTGGACTATTCGATCGATTGATGATTAAAAATGCATTCGAATTTTCCGAAATCAAATTCCACAAACAGTACCACTGCGAGGGTGCCGGCGTTCCATTCACCAATCCGCTTACCCAGCGTGATGAGTATGGGCAACCCTTTCAAGAAAAAGAGAGGCTTTAGTTAGCAGTTAGATATTATAGCAACATATGGATAAGATTGAAACGTGCCATGATATGTTTTACGCGAATAATTTCAACTAATCTATTTAAATCAAGACTCGTATTGTATGTACAACACCTAATACCGATATAACTATGTAATGTCGTAGCGATTACAGCTCTGACAGAAACATGAACTTTTGTAAAAGAAAATCTTATAAGAACAAACCACACAAATTGTCAAACGTAATGCAAGTAACAGATGTGACGCGTTATTGGAAAAGAAGACGCCAAAGTCTGATATTGGAGACATTTATTTGTTTTCAATGGGGATTATTAAAATCTTTCCATCTTATGTGCGTAAGAATATCATAAACTTTAGGATGAAGGAAACAAAAAATATTCTAATAATCTAGTTAAGAATAATATCGACATTTTGGCTTCATTTATTAGGATTACCACCTGATCTATTAGCAGCAAGCAAAGCAGATATTAAGTGGGCTGGAGATATTACAGTGCCGTAAAGTATCTCCTTATATTGGATGCAACGTGTATGCGATAAAATCGGAGGATGTTATCGTATAAAGACAGGACGTAGGACCGTGTTCAACACAATCAGACCCGAAAGTTAATAATTTGTGTTTCGCACAAACATTTGCATCGACTGGAATTTAAACCCAGGATAATTCAGAGTACTCTAACTATTAATTCACTTTTTTCTCTTCTCTGTAAAAAAAAGTTAAAATGCGAATTAATACTAAAATTTTATGAAAAATGCGGCAGCGAATGATCGAGCACCCGTGCGTGTCAGATCGACTTATTGTGACCCGAAACCGCAACAGTTTTCGGGTCACATAAGGCTCTAAGGTACTGTGTGGGCCTGTCTGACGACGTCTGATCGTTTGGATAGGTAAGGATAGGTAAATAACCTGTAAGTGACATAGCCCTGGAAGAACTAATAAAA
The DNA here is from genome assembly GCA_029286595.1 of Bhutanitis thaidina. Taxonomy (NCBI): domain Eukaryota; kingdom Metazoa; phylum Arthropoda; class Insecta; order Lepidoptera; family Papilionidae; genus Bhutanitis; species Bhutanitis thaidina. Next base: position 3,179,186 of record JAGSMS010000029.1, on the reverse strand, counting down.
ATTGAACATCTTAAAAATAACTTTATTAACTTAAAATAAGAACAATACAAACTTACATATAAAAACTACTAACTAAACAAAGACATTTTTTGGATACTGGTTTATGATCATTGTAATTTACTGAGTATTTATATAAAATTAAAGAAGAATACATCGGTACATTTGAATATTAACATACTAATACGACTTAATTAATAATATATTGTAAGTTAAAAATTTCTGTTGGAATGTGATGTAAAATGATGGTAGGGTATTGAACATTTAATTTATTACTAAGGTACTAATAATTTGCAGTAAGGCTTTTATTTTTAAGTTAAGTTTTGGTGCTGTTATTTAAACACATTTTATTTATTATAATAAAGCCTTTTTACAAGTTTTGCTTCTTAAAGTATTTTATAAATATTAAAGACTGACCAACAAATCTTTCGGTATTTTGCTTTCATTTCTTTGGAACGTTCGAAAACGACGAATAAATTATTAAGAAAAGTACATAAATTTTTGTTTTTAAAATACAGGATCTTTTAATTTGTAAGACAATTTTACGCTCACATTAAAAAAAAATTACGACAATTTTTTTTACTATTGTTTCGTACGTTCCAATGTCTAAGACTGGTATTATTTACTGATTTTAATTTCGAACGAAAATTAACGATATTTGAAATAGAATCGATAATAATATCTTGTACAATTGAATGCAGTCTTTTAACAAGAGCCGTAACAATTTTTGTAGTAGGTATTTAAAGTTACATGAAAATAGTTGGCTCTTAAGTGAACCCTTATTTAGAATGTGGGAAATTAAAACAGAGGAATATTAGTTCCTTATTATCTGACGACCTGGTTGGCCATCTTGGTATTCAGGTCGCTTCTGCTGGCCCTGTAATAAAATATAAATGAAATATTGAATTAACGGGTATAGGCTTGCATATATATAGGGGAGAGGTGGTATATAATAATTCTTGGACACGTCCGTATACCCATTACTGAGGTAGTTAAAGGTACATAATAGTCGATTCAACCCAATTGCAGGGTAGCTTATTTGTGTCTCCAGGATAACGACACAAATTGTTAACATAAGTTTGGAAAAGCTCATTGGTACTAGAGAGTACATATGTGTGCAGAAATTGGTAAATAGTGATTTATATTGCATTTAAATTTAGAAAAATGATAGAGAACATGATTCAACTTACAGGTCGCGAGTTCTGTTCTTCTTCTTGAGGCGACAAAGTTGTGGTGGGTATCTCACATTCGTCAGTTGGTGGAACTACGCATCTGAGAGATCGTCGGTCAAACACCAGCATGGCTGGGCAGCGTTGGAGTCGCGGGTATCCTCCTTGGCACTGCCAGTATCGGTTGCAAGACTTGCCGAGAGGCACATTTCCGTTGGGGTCTTCATTGCAGAGTGCTGAAATTTTTGAAAAATTGCAGTTCTAATCAGAGACACATCAATAATTATGAACCGTGGTAACACAGAGAGCTGTGTTAGCTCATGAGCCAAGGCTTTAGTTTCATAATACGCGTTTAACCCGGCTTTGAATCCCAGTCTCACTGAAACTTTTAATTAACATTTTAAGCATCGAAATTAGGTGCACAGAAAAAAGAAATATCATAAGGAAACCCGCAAGTTTAGGAAACATTAAAAAAATATTTCTAGGACATGTGAAGTTCAGCCCGAACCAGAGCAGAGTGGCGGACCCTTCCTAGCTCCAAATAATTCTCAAATGTTGTGAAGAGGCGTTTCCCCAGCTGTCGGGTATAAACATAATGCAACTTTACGTTACAATGACAATAATAATCAATATGGGATTGCTCGTTATCATCTCAAACCGATGAATATAGAGTCCATAGCGTCCCTCCTCGTAAATGTTTTTCTTTTTATAAGCAACCATGTCATAGTAAGTGTCATGCGTCAGCGTGTTGAAGTGCCTCCACTTAAATTGAAGTAATAGCAATGTGTCTGTTGTTTGACTAGCTAAAGTGTCATTGAATACCGTTACGTATCGCTTGTACTCGACAGCAGACGATCACATCTTGGCTGATTTCGACTGTGACGACAACTTCCCAACCGAATACTGTCGGCGTTATCTGCGCAGGAGCTATTAGTGTGGCACTATTTATATATGTATAGTGCGCAAACACTGATGCTTTCACACGTTTTTACTTTTCTGCCTGACACAACTACCTAGTCGGAAGCCTGCATAATAATTCAACCACTATAACAATAGCTTTTCTCTAGTTGCAGCACGTCATAACTTAAGCTAGTTTTAACATGGGCTATTACACTATAAGACAAGGGTACACATCAATCTCGTATAACAAATTAATGAAAACCCGAATCAAAAATAAAAAGGTATTCAAAAACAATCATAAATGATAAAGAATAATTTTATTACACATCAAATACTTTTCAAGAATTACTGTATTCATATTCTAAAACGTATAAACACGATTTGATACAGCAGATAATTAATTACGTAATATATCAAATCTTACGTGAGGTGAATGGTTTTTACTTTAATCGCAACGAGCATAGAATTGTCTATCTTGACAATGACCACTGCTCGGATTTTGCGATGCATTGAATTCTAAATCGGTATCTCCGTGTACGTTCTAGCCGTGATTCGATTAATGTTACAAAGCGTGAACGGTTTACCTTATTCAAAGGTTAAACAGATATTTGCACAAGACAATGCTTCAATCGTATTATTTGTCTTTGTATTAATAATACGTATTTTTAAAGGTTATATTTGATTTAGATTCAATTATCTTGGTTGATCTTTTTAGATTGTTATATTTATTTTAGTATTTTTTGAAGTATTGCATATTGGAAAATTTTCGTAATGAATTAACAATAATATTTTCTACGTATATATGTATATATTGTTATAACCAGTGCTTTTTAAAAAATATCTATTACATAAACCTTTACACATTTTTTGGATTTAAGGGGGCGAGGGGGTGCAGGAAATTATGGTATACAATAGTATAGTAATAATGCTCCCAAAAAAGAAGTGTCAAAACAAGGCCTGGTTATAACGAAAGTTCGAACATACTTAATTAAGTATCAAGACATTCTTTTTTTAATTGCATTGTGTATGTTATGAACATTTCTTTGAATATAGTTTTAATTTTTTTAAAGACTGCCTTACTCGTCTACTGTTAAAAAGTGAGAACTCACTGCGGAAGGAGGTGAATGAGTGGAACTTTAAAATATTGGCTTATGTGGATTTGCGATATTGGACTTAAAGCTACTTCTAATAGAATTGATTCGGAGGGAACTAACTAACTTTATCGTAGCTTTACTTTAGTTTATATTCGAGTAAAATGAAACCTTTTGCACCAGTGACGATGTTTGCACCCAACATTTCATCTCCCGGAAAGCCGAAAAGTGAAATTATATCTTACTTATGATGCAAGATTATGATGAAATTTTTCCCCATGCGATGCGAAATATCTGTCTGTCCATGTGATGCTGAACTATCCATAATCCGTTCCGTTAGCGTAAGCGGAGACTTGGAGAAGAAAACTGGTGGACAGCAGTAGCGATTCTTGAAATCCTATTCTGCAGCTGCTAATCCATCTTCCAAGTGTGCATCGTATAGGAAGCGATATTCGGTTCGGTCGGCGAACTTCACATATTACAGAAAGTTGAAATTATCATTCAAATTTTATTAGTGAAAAAAAAGAATAAAAAGTAATTGACACCACCAATCGTTTATGTTGACTTTATAATACATGAAGCGTGTTAGCCGATTTAGTTTGCGAACCAATTATGGTGAAAGCGACATGAGTAATTGGTGAAACGTTAGCCAGCGCTTCAATACTAGATCGATTATGAATATAAGCTAAAATAACGTAATGAGTACGTGTGGTAAAAGTAAGTATTCTTTGCGTACGTAATTATACGTAAAAAAAGGTTCTAGTAAATGACGACAATCAACAATTATATCTTTAAAAATTTTATAATACGAAAAATACTAAGTATGTCTTCCCATTGCAGTCTACTTGTGTTTTTTTTAATTGTATTGTAGAAGTGTATTAATATTATAATAATATAATAATCTACCAATACTGAGTTTCTTGTACGTAATAAGTACATTGGCATTAATTTGTATAGATATTGTAATTCATCACTCTCGCTCTCACCAACCCGCTTGTGCAGTTGGGTGAATATTGGCACGGCTTCCAGATTTTGTTTTAAAAGAATTCTAGCAATGCTATTTATTAAGTAACATTACTAATATTCCTGTAAACTCACCAACTAAGCATATGAGTTTTGACAGCGCTTTCTTCGTAAGGTCAATGTGGAATGGAGATTCTAATTTCCAGGACCTGGCATTTTCCCACTTCTTTATTCGCAATGGACGCGAGAAGCTGGTTTGCTGCCAGCCGAGAGGCACTTACTCTTGTCCCCTGTTACCAAACGAACTTTTTGCCTCTCCGTGGCTCTCGATGGCTCCTGACGTTATTCGTTCATTATCATGAGATGCTGAAGGCTTTTACTTTTGTCGCCTCTTACTCTTACCCTCAAGAAAATGGGGAGTGATAGATATTAAGCGGCTGCCATACGCCATAAAAGAGAATATCACATTAAGAAATAATGCTTTTCTCGAGGATTTACGATAATCTCCAAGCACAGCCAGCCGATTGGCCAGCCGTTTGGCCAGTAGAGACCATGCATTTCGCACCTTAGAAGCTGCTTTTTGTCACCGGTCTACTTATTTTTGGTCTGGTATTATTGATATGGTTATCCCGCCATTTATTGCCATTGAAATTTTCAAGGCTTTACCACGAGATTTACGAACCCATAGGCCGAAAGGGGCTGGCAGATTCTTACGCCGATACCGAACGGTATAATTTCTATAATGTAGGAAATTATTAATTATATACTTACGATGTTTCTGGCAGCCGTCTACGTTCTCGGGCCAGTCGCAAGAGTGCGCATTCTCGTTGTAAAGGAGACCACCTATGCAAAGCTGCTCAGTAGCGGTTCCGTTCCAGCACGTCCAGTACCTCGTGCATGACGTCTCGTGCCCGAATATGCCGTACAGCCAGTCGCAGTGCTCCGTGCCGATGGGAGAATCTATAAAAAAATATTATCTTACCTCCACTGTACAGATCAATATCATTATACTTCCTACTAAACCCAGAGATACTTATTTTACAAAGACATGAAAATGACTTTAACTATTTTGTTCTATAAAAATCTGGTTGGTAGCGTGTCATGAAATAGTCTAATGTGATTAAAATTATGTCATAACAAATTAAGTAATAGTGAGAGAAAGGAAAACAAATCTTCCGACCAGGAAATAGTAAACAATCTATCGAATATTATTATCGTTAGCCTCTATATTTTTATGTGTTTATATAAAATTATACGCTTCATTTACAACGTCACTCATATGTACATCATTGCGTGAAATTTAAACGATTTGTTTTTTTTTTATTGGAATGGTGTGAAACCGTATGATGGTTTGTTCGTGGTAGAGCCTAGCGGCGTCTTTTGCGGCTGCTAGAATGGGTCAGCTAGACTGGGGTAGTACCACAACCTCGCAGAATACCAACGTGAAGTAAGCACAGTCCCCTCTTCCTCCTCTCGCTCCTCCCGAAATATCCTCAAGGTCGGCTTAGGTAATAACTTACCATCAGGTGAGCCGCTCTTGCTCGTTTACCACCTTTTCCATATATATAAAAAAGTATAAATATATTAAAAAAACGACCTAACAGTCCACCTGATGGCAAGTTGCTACTGCAGCCCATGGACACCCGCAAACAACCTGACAACTAAGATGAAATACCTCACAGCCCGTAATTATACTGGCTCTCTATACCTTTCAAACCGAAACACAGCAGTGGTTAAACTGCTGATTGGCAGCAGAAATAGGTAAGAGGGCGGTACCTACCCCGACGACTACTAGATAGAGAAGGAGCTTCTTGCCATAGAAATACTCATAGACATGATTAAAATTAACTAAAGATGAGCGATTTATAAAACACTTACTTGTCTGAACCTTGGGATATTCGCAGTAGTTAGATCTCCAAGGATAATCGCATCCTTCGGTGACTCCTCTGTGCTTTCCAGCGAAGACCAGCCCATTAGGGCAGTCGTATTGGATAGCTTGGCCATTTTCGCATTCCCAATATTTGTCGCAGTATTTATCGTCCGCGACCACCCGCGATTTCATCTTGCATGGGTCTTCTATCTGTCCGCACGATACTACTGCCGCACTGGCCAGTAAAGCTGTAGAAAAAAAAATCTAAATAATTAAATCGTTTCATTATAACAAATACTTTTAACCGTTATCGCGACAATTCACATATAATTTTACTGTTAAGGTAATAGCTGATGGCTTTTATGTGGGTTTCAGAAATATATGGGATGCGATTGCCGTTTGATTCGCATCTAGTACTCGAAGTTTGGTGAACATTCAATATTTTTGTTTATTAGATATAACGTTCAGTAGCTACCTACTAGAGTTTCATATTTAGCAATATGGATTAATATTCATTGCCCGCCATTGCTTTATTTTTGGTAGGTTTAAAGGAAGCGTCTGCTCGCCTGGCGAGAAAATGTGGTATTCCTACAATGTAGCTTTGAACCCTGCCAAGGGTTTCTGTGTATCTTTGGTGTCATCACTTCCGTAACTATATTAAAAAAATACTATTAAAAATCCTTACGTCACTCAAACATTGAAGATTTGAAACGTAATATCAGTATGTACGTACGTATCAACCATACTCCAAAGTATGGCATTCTTTGAGGGAAGCCTATGTTCAGTAGTGAACTTGTGACAGTTGCAATGATGATGATCAGTTCTCCTCTTATGTGCCATTGAGATGATTTTTCTTGTATTAGTATTATAATCCTGCAAACGTTTCGAAAAACTAACTCCCCCACATGGGGATCGAACTCGAATCTCCCGATTCGAAGGCCATTCGGGTATCGTGGTACCAACGTACACGTATGTAGACTGATGATAATAAATACCATCCAGAAGAACGTTATTATGAAATTAAATTTATGTTAACAAATGTATGTTTTTTTTCTGGTTTGGTAATCGGAACATGCCAAATCGAGAATGATTGATGACACGCTTTTGTTTTTTTACCATCAACAGAATGGACTTGGTACGAAAGGATAAAGAGATACTATACTATACTATACTATACTACTATTCCTCAATTTTAAGGGAATAAATGTTATATTAAAATACAGATAACGTTTAAAATCAAATACCATTTTTTTCATAATTGGAAATAACTTTACTAAAGTTTGTTTATAGTTTGTTGTTGTTGTCTATTTTAATACCATACTTAATATTAACAAACATTTAAATTGCCCATTAAATTTTGGATATGTTCCCAAAAAAATTAGCACGAAAACGCGTTGCGTTATGTTTCATTAGGTACGTAATAAGATATATCATAATGTTTAAATGTCAAAAACTCAAATTAACACATAACCTCAAATCAAATCACCTCCACCGTGTACTTAAGTTTATAACAAACATGTTATTCCAATGCGTACTGCGTGAAAGGTCATTATGATACTTATTATTATGCGCAGTATTTATTAAACGTGTAAGTTTAAGGTAGTATTCAACATTTAATACTTAGTACGATGTAATAGATCACAGCAACAAGCTCGGTCAAGGCCTACATTTGAAACGGTTTGACCGATTTTAATCTTAGCCTTGTTAATGTAAATATTGAGAACTAAATGCAGTTATTAAAAGTTTGGATCGGTTACGTGATACCTTCATTCATAAAATAAATTATCTCAACCTAACGAATCATCTTAACCTGTCGATTTCTTATTCAAGGGATTTTGAAAAGTTTTCAGACCAATTACAAAGTATGCAAACAATTATGGAAGGAGTTATATGTAAATGCATTTACAACATTTCCACGAAAGAAGAAGCTGTTAAGGTTAGTTGGATAAGAAGCTCTTTTTTCCGAGAAAGAACAGAAAAAGATATATAAAATTACTTTTGTTACAAAAAACTTTTTGATAATTAATATTTATTAAAATTTTCATATTATTAAGCTAAAACGAATTTCGATCAGAGGTATCAAACACAAAAGGGCATCATACAGTTGCAATCAGCGAAAGTTCGAATATAATTACAGATGAAGACATTAACATCAACGTAGCATATATAAAAAACTAAACCGTAAGTCGCATATCGTCATAGACGTTTGAATTTCCGGCAAGCGTTACTTCCGCTGTAATAGAACGAATATAGATAATTAATTTCACATGCATTTAGATTTAGAATGGCTCTATAAATTTATTTTATTTTAATTTATTCTTTTTCATGTTGAATTTACAAAAAGATTTCATAACATATTCTAATGCTTGAAAAATAGTTTTGCACGCTCTAAAAGAAGCGTGTGAAACTGTGAAAATTCATAACAATGTGTACTCAATATGCCGAAGTTATTAAATATTCTCACAAACATTGAAAAGAGCAGTGGTAGCCTAGTGGTCAGGGCGCTCACTTTAGTGTCATAGAGCGCGAGTGACCTGGGTTCGATCCCCGGTGCTGGCACCACTAAAATTGTTATTAACCATTTTAAGTGCTGTATTTACCACATGCTCAACGGTGAAGGAAAACATTGTGAGGAAACCAGGATGTCTGAGAAATAATAAAAATATTATTTAGAGGATATGTGAAGCTCGCCAACCCGCACTGGAGCAGCGTGGCGGGCCCTTCCCGGCTCCTAAACCCTCTCTGATACTAGTATTTGAGAAGGAGGCCTTTGCCCAGCATTGGGCACTTACAGGCTGTTACTTTACTTTTACTTTACTTGAAAACAACGGAAATTTAAGCATTCATTAGATACAGTTTTGTGATATTGGTCGGTGAGGTATCCACTATTTGTTTTGCTAATCACTGACTTGGGGTAGCCCGCATTTTACACGCGGCGGGGGCGGCCTTAATTTGGAGTAATAATTAACAAAGTACTTCATGTTAGTAGTCCCGATAATGTCGCCTTTGCAATACGTGCGTTTCAGTTATGCAAAAACGAATGATATGCTCCAACACCGAGCGAGCAATAAATTATATCACACTGATTGCGTAAAATATACAAATTAGTCAACCAATCGACGTCCTCGATGGATTTGTCCTGAATCCCAATCCAACCCAATCAAAAGGTGGAGACAACAGCAATAGTCCGGCTAACCTCAAAAGTAGTAAATCTGTGCGTGTGTTTAAACCTCCCGATTGTGAACCGCACACCAAGGAAGGTCTGATGAGTGGCGTCGCATTGCTACAATTAGTGAATTGTTATATAGTAAACTGAACTTATTTTTGTTGCACAACAACAACAACTCTATGAACAGAGTCAATTTCTACGGAGTAAAACACAATTAAAACGTTCCTTAAGCGTACTAACAGCGTTATAAATGTCTTAGAAACACTGAAAATAATACAATTAAAAATGAAATCATAATATCTAAACAAGCATGTTAAGCATTGAAAAAACGTAAAGAAGCGTAAAATTGCAAATACAACCTGTTGCCAGCCAATCCAGAAAATAGAAATGAGAACATTTTAATGATATTTAAGAGGCTTTGTGAAATGAGTTTTCCATTCCTGATTGTTGTAGCAAAGATGAATTCTCCTAGACCTACAAATGTTATAGTTATGTTTACTACCTACTACACAGCATCGATTAGTTCAGCGGCTCGCCGATACAATTAGAGTCACCCCACTGATCGTCTTAAATCAACGCATTTAGGCATATACGGTGACAGCTCACCTATATTCGAAGCGGAACATTTAGATCCAGAAATGGAAGTTATAAATGCTACCATAAGAAAATCAGACAAGTCTGCATCATTATCAGTTAAAAATATCCAGTCACGAATTTTTTTTTATTACGAACTTATTAATTTATACAAACAAATTTGTTACAAAACTTCTTTCCCGGAAATTTCATAAAAGATTATTTGGAATCTCTGTCTGTTTTTGTAATCTTAAAATTCACGTTCGTATTCTATCACAATGTTAATAGAATAATGACATTAGTGAATATAGGGGTAATGATTATGATTTAATTAGTTTTTTTTTATTGGAAATGAGAAAATTGATATGACCACCTCATAACATGATTTTTACCGCTCTTTTTAATTCTTCTATAATGAAAATTTAAAGTTTTTTAAATATTTTATCTTTCGTAATTCTTACTGTACTGACAACTCTGTATGTGTACTTGTACATTTAAGCTAAAAAAAGGAATTAAACATCACAGCGTTTGGATTGACATTGAGACCTAATTAATTCTCAGCATCTTATACTTGCCTGCAAATAACTTTAATCGAAGAAGATTATCGATGCTTGGTCGCCTCTGATGACTGAGACCGGACCCTTCAAACCGGAACACACCAGCGGTTGCAATGCTGATCGGCTGCAGGAATAGGTAAGAAGTTGGTACCGACTTAGACAGCTCTGAAAAGGACTCCTACTACAGAGTGAGTTGGTCGCCGTTTCAGCGTTCAAGCCAATTCGAGCCAGACAAGATAAAATGCATTTATTAAATATGGAATATAGCGTTTTAAAGCCTGAAAGAGTTGTTTAGTGCAGGTTTACGAATGCTTTTTTCTTTAATAAGAATTCTTCGCGCTCAAATAAAATATGAATAATATTGACGACATCAGGTTTCTAACGTAAAGTAAAAATTCTTTTTGTATTATAGGCTTCTATTAAAATTCATTATTTATTAAAAAAAAAGTTTTAACTCCTTAGCCACGCGGCAGAGAAACGTAAATATTGTACATGTACAAAAAACAGGGAATAATCGTAAAGAGAAAGCGCTAAAACGAACAGGTGATTTAATGTGTTTCTTACGTTACTCAACTTTACGTAAAAGCAAGTTACTAAACAAACAAAATAGTGAAATATTTGTCCGAACATAATCACGCGTAAATGCCTCATTGTTCACGGTTTACACATATTACGTATGTTATATCACACGAGAGTACAGGTGCGCCGGCGCAAGTGAAAGCGCTTCCGACTTGCGCAAGCTACATGTTTGACTTGTGACACTGAAAGTGCGGTATTTATATTGAAATATCATTTTAGGTTATATGTATAGCTTGTCAGCAAGTCGTATCCACAGTGTAAGAAGAACATAATTTTGCAATATCTGTATATTCTTTCACTACGGTTTTCCATCATTAAGAATTATCACGAGGAAGGTTTATATAAGGAACACGTTCATCTTTAGTTCATAAATGTAGGTAAGTTGATAATGGTTGGTATAAATAAAGCCGCAACTATATAACATTAAAGTTATGATTAACTACATTTGCTTCCAAAACAAACAAATCCCTGTTACAAACAATATAAAATAGATAATTTCGTGAACACTCTCTTTAGCCTTCATCTTAAGCCTTCCGTCATGCAGAGCGATATAAATACCGTTCTAAAGCTAGGGGTGATCTTTTATAGTAAGGCAGGCTGCTTTATAAATGATAACTATTCTCTAACTAGAGAGAAGAAGGAGAATGAACCAGTTGAACCGTATTAACTCTTTTCGGAAATAAAACGAAATTTTGAGATGAAGCCTGGGTCGTGGAACTCACTGATACATGACATCAATAAAATTTCAAGTGATAGACTATGCCTAGGATTCGTCTGGGTAGATACCACCCTCTGCAGAAGTGCAACTGTTGTGTCCCGGTTTCAAATATATAGAGAGCCAGTACAGTTACGGGTTGTGGGGCATTCCAACTTCGTTCTCAGGGGTGACAACGTATTTTCAACACAGCCACTAGGTGAACTATTAGATCGTTTGGCTCCCCAATTCAATTAAAAACGATTGGCTTTGAACAACTACAAACCTTGTATTGTCTGAGGTGGAGCATGACGCTCCTGTATTGGTTTGTTTAATTTGGTCACCAAACAAGTGTCTTTCAGACTTAATGCCACCGAATCGTCTGTATCAGGCGATTTCGATAATTTGGTCGATGAGAAGATGCTACTGTGGGGCATTCCAACTTCGTTCTCAGGGGTGACAACGTATTTTCAACACAGCCACTAGGTGAACTATTAGATCGTTTGGCTCCCCAATTCAATTAAAAACGATTGGCTTTGAACAACTACAAACCTTGTATTGTCTGAGGTGGAGCATGACGCTCCTGTATTGGTTTGTTTAATTTGGTCACCAAACAAGTGTCTTTCAGACTTAATGCCACCGAATCGTCTGTATCAGGCGATTTCGATAATTTGGTCGATGATAAGATGCTACTGGAATTAAAAAAAATGTTCGAATATAATGGTATGATATTTCAAATAACAACGTAAGAAGCTTCTAATTTAAAATGCTTATAACCCCGTGGGAATAGAATAAATATAGCCTTAATGAGCTCCCGAAAAACTCAAACAAGCCGACAAAATTGATTGGTTAGGATGAAATGCACTGACATTTCGTGAAAGGTCAGCAATCAGGTCTAAGTGGCCGAGGGTAATTGGAACACTTAAGTAAATAAATTGCAAATGATCGGTAATTTGATGGCGCTTTAGGTAATCTTCTATTTGATTACCAGTAATTTTTGATCATAGAAATAGCTTAACAATTTTTTTGATTGGCCATCTGTAATGTTTATATTGCCTTTTTTAGATTCTCTATTTAAAAACATATACCTGTTGCTTAATGAGTTGAGCAATTAGTAGTCAGCAAGTATCTAATTCCTAATCTGCTTGATATCCTGATACCCTGGCTCGACTAGAGAAGTTCACACTCTCAATTTATGGTAAATTGAGAGTTTGAACTTAAGCACTAGCACAACGCTGATGCGTGTCTTATTGTGAGTCGGTTATTGTGACCGTACACCTACCAACACATTCATATATAATAACGACACATTCTATTGCACCAGCTTGACCTGACCCCGGAAGATAACAAGGATCTTGATCCTTTATTTAGGAAAGAAGTTAGTTAGTTAGTTTTTTTTTAAAATATGATTGGGGCCGACAAACGATCTAATAGTTCGATTGGTAGTAAGTGGCCCATGAAACCTGCAAAAGACTTCAATCGAAGAAGGTTGCAGATGTGTGTTCACCCATGAGGACTCAGAATAGACTCAGTAGTTGACCTTGTTAACTGGCGCTAGAAATAACTACGAGGCTGGTACCTACCCAGACGACACCAAGACAGCGGTCTCTAAGACCTAGATTACTACCTAATACTTACCTAAAGACACTTTTTTCAGTAGTTAATCCAAATCCTATAATAATGTGCCCTAGTTAGTTTTGAATTAAAGAAGCCGAATGGTTTTTTATATTTAATATCCGACATTCTACTGTTGGATACACGTATAGGATCTAAGATTACAATTTGCCATCATCGCTGTGGTTGAAATTAACGAAATCGAAATCGTTTCGAATTATCGATTCTCGGCTTCAATCGCCGCGTATGGCAGTTGGATTGGTAATGTAATTTTCCGTGTTTTACCCTTCCTCCAACATCATTAAGTAACTCGACTTTGTTTTCCTTAAAAATATTTCATAAACTCACACGTTTAAAACTTAGATATTTCGTAAAATACAATTGCACATGATCGCGCAAATACTTGCAATCACATTCCACGAGATGTGTTGATTATATGATCGCTAATGCGCGCTATGGTAATAATATTTCCTGAAATGTTTTTTTTATTTTATATTAATTCATTCAGCAGTTAATCTAAGTAATTAACTGCTGAATGAATTAATGCAAGGATTTTCGTTTTTTATCTACCTAAATTAACTAGTGAGTGAATTAATGCAAGGATTTCTATTTTAATACCTACATAGATTAAGTGGTTAGTGAGTTAATGCAAGGTTTTTGAAAGACAATAAATATATGAAGCCAAACTTACGCTACTTTGTGTTGTCGGTAGAAATGCTAATTATTGATTAGATTATTTTAATAGTGCCAGTTAAATATACTGTATTAAAAAACGTTGTATCATTATAACTTTTAACTTTTTAAACAATTATGACTTAAGGTTTACACTGGATTCAGTAATTTCTTTTTAGTGGCTGTGTGGTATTGGCGTAAGAATCCACCGCCTCCTTTCATTTCGTGGGTGTCGTAAGAGGCGACTAAGGGAAAAGCCTTAAAATCTCAATCGTTACGAACAGATGGCGTCTAAGTTGCGATCGCCAAAACGCTTGCCGTGTATGGCGATTATGGAAAATTCTCCTTCATAGGGAGGCCTATGTCTATGATGAGGATTTCTATTTAGATGTATATTTTGTATTTATTTTACAATTTGTATTACAGAAATGTTAATTAAATTTTACGCTGCATTAAGCAACCTTGTCGATCGACCAGCAGATGCGTTCAACTAGTATCGTGACCCTGACATTCAGAACTTGACTGCCTTACTCTCTGTATTCAGTTGTTAATGGATTCAAAATTTTAATTTTAATTTTATTAATATGAATAACTTAAAACAAGTTTGTGCGGCAGATTGATTTCTTATATTTACGCAAATACTACACATACGATAATTAGCTTTTTTTTTGTTATAAATCCCGACGTGTCGGGTGCTTTACAACACCTGTGGTGGTGACTGAAGTGTTTGTTGTCCTGATGTCATAGTTACCCCGGGTTCCATCAGCTTTATTAATATTGTTTCACAAATTATAGACGACCCCATAGACAAGTTGGCACCCCACTTTCAGGTTCCGTTTTCGAATTCCGGTATGGACAAACGTTTGTATCATTTTCATTTCATCACTTCAGCCTACCATAAGTATATTACTGCTCAGGCCTGTATGTTTGCATATATAACCTTTACATCCAACATTTGTATGTTGAATATAAATGTATGCATCCGAGTCGCACGTTTATGTGATATAGATATAACTATTTATCTATGTAAATATTATCTAGTTATTCTTATTTTGGGACTGTATGTGTTTGTATGTATTATGATTTGAAACTAAACAAAATGATGAAGTCATTAAGGCACTAAGTCCATCTATATTTATTCTCGTGTATATGAAGTTAAATACCCCAATAAATATAACGATACACAGTATAATGTTGGCTTGTTTTCATTGCCACTGCTGGACATGGGTCTTTCAATTAAATCGACAACATGCATAGATGATTTGCCCATATTCACCCGGCTAGACATGCGGGCCGATAAGCGCAGTGCCGGTACCATCGCACATGAGATGCTACTCCCCATCATCTACTCCACCTGAGCCAAGTCCAGCAGTCTCAGCTGGGTGAACAGATGTGGAAGACAAGGTGCCTTTGTCTATATACGAGTAGACGTATAAATAGACTTTGTCTATAAACAATATAACGAGTCTGGCCATACAACTACAATTACATTTTTAAAAAGATATTTTTCTCTGCGTTAAAATTTGGAATGCGTTTATAATGTAAGTAATTTTAATAGATTGCCATTTCTAATGTTGTTTTTCACAGTTTTAAACTTTTACCATAGACGAGCAGAATAACGAACATAATGACAAAAAGTTTAGTATTGTCACGTTTATCACGAAACTTTAAATGTAAATACAGTGACACAATTTTTAAAAATGTACCGTGGACCTTCCAGTAAGACTCTGCTCCTGGTCACAAGGCACGAACAATTCAAACCTCGAGAACAATATTCACGAGCCAAAATTTTCTCAAGAATTCTTTAAAAAAAATTTCTTTAATAAATTCCTGATAGAGACAGTGCGTAAATCCAATGATTTGTGGCGAGAGAGATTAAAGGTCTGTATCTAAAATAATATTATGTATGTCACTTTGAATAAAACTATTTTTAATTAATTGCTTAAACTTCGATAAATATGTACATATAACTTTTTTATTTATTACACTGTTTCTTAAAAAGAAGATGCACATCTTCTTTTTAAGAAACTTTTGATGCGTAACAGAACTTTTGGCAATTCTAGAATTTTTTTTATTTCTACGTCTACTAGCGGCTACTCGCGGCTTTACCCTCCTGATCATAAATTTTATCCCGCGAAACTTTTTAATTTTTGCCAAATTTCATTTCTTTAAGAATTATTGAACGACAAATATGCACATTTCACATTATTGTTTAATGTTACTCTCGTCGCACAAAACATGGCCTGTTGTAGCAATTCAGGAATGAAAAGGGACATTTAAATTTTTTTTATATAAGTATAAATATAGATACAAATGCAGTATGTTCATAGTCTTACCTAGAAATTAGTATGATGATTTTGTACAGTCTGAGTTGAGCGCCATAATACTGGGAACGCTTTCTGCATTTCCTCTTTGAATTATGCATAGAGTGTTCGTGTCACGAAATCCTATATTTACAAGTATTCCGTTATTTATACAACTCTGAAGGCAAGTTGTTTACAAAAATGGTCATGAATTTAAATGCCCTTAATTTTAAGAGGATAAGTACACAGCGATTAAAAAGTTACATCATATGTTACTCTTCCGAGATGGTTAAATAATCGTAGCAGAAAGGCTCGTTTTTATAGGGTAACGTTAAGATATATACCTCACCATAAAATAAGTCTTCTTTTGAAATAAGACTATTATTTCCGGATTTTATAATATATTGTATTACACATAATTAAACGCGATAAAATCCGTAAATAATATTTCGAATGTGTAGTTTTCGCGTAAGTACAAGAAATCATTATGTTAACCGTTCTTAACATTTCATAAACTGTCCACTGATGAAAATACGCATTACCAAGTGGTAATGATCTCCCGTAATCGCCACGCTTGGCAGATGAGTTGGCGATTGCTGTAATAGACACCTGGCGTCTTAGCCGATCCTGCTCGTCACCAGTCTCTTATTTTTTGTATGATTTAGTACGCGAGTAACGTGGGTTCGATTCTATTTTAAGCGCTGAATTTACTAGGTGCTTATACATGTTGCCGGAAAATAACTTGAGGAAACTTGCGTATCTTAGAAACGATAAATATCTGAAGTTCGGGAACATGTAACAAGGCACCGCTGCGAAGCCTTCCCGGCTTCAAAACCCTTAAATTTGTGATGGACTTAGCCAGGGATATTTATAGGCTGCTACTTATTACCATGAGTTATTTCTGGTTGACATTTACGACACCTACACTTACGGGATGAAATGGGGTACCAGATTCATAACACTACCACCAAATAAATAACCGTTAAAAGTAACCGCAATTCTGTTTTATAATAATAACGAGGAATAATAAAAGGACAAAGATATACTGGCTATAGTGCTTGATACTTTCTTTTGTGAAATACCCTAACATTTTATTAAAGTTTGTAAGAGCGCTCGGGACAATGTCGCGAGAGAAATTACTTATAGACAATATGCGCCTGTTTCATACATACATATATAACAGTGCGATAATACGATATAACAGTTAAGGTCACTAATTTGTAAGGGATCTAAAGTATAAAATGTACTCGTATGAGAAAAATTTACGTAATTTTATAGTTTTTGAAAAAATCTTTTAAAATATGTGTCACTATTTATTGTTTCTGCTGTTTAATGCACTAATCAAGAACTTCTGAGAATTTAATTATGAAAACAGTTTACGCAAATATGTATGATTTTGATTTAAGCTGATTCAAATTTTTTGTACTTTAATGAAATCGTAAATAAAAGTAGTAGTAAGTAGAAAGCCCTAAAGCAAAGATCAAGAAAAAAAAAATCACATATTTTTTTTAATCTCGTAGTTCTCCAAGCATATAAAAAACTATTTAAATATGATACAAATCGATTGGCTTCAAAATTACTTTTAAATAAGCAGCATGATTTTATGAGATGAATTTTACCTCTGGGGAATTAATCTTTAAATTTGTACGGATTTTGTAGCGTTTAATTTTAACTTATTCACTCCCGATGTTTTGAGTGCTTTACAGCATGGATGCTGCAGCCACGTTATGGCTGCAGGAAATAGTTAAAAATTACTTTTATTCAATGTCTAATTCGCGAATCCTTCGCGTAAGCAAATATAAGAAATCATACTATGGATAAGCATTTATTCATAGGCATTTAGCTTAGCGCTTTTACCAGAACGATATTTAAACATAACATTCATAGTTAGTTTTTATGTAGCAATTTTAACGGCACTTCCTTATTTTCTCGTATTTTTCAGGCCATATAGAGCGTTATTTGAAAACTAGCAAGTCTAGTTGCTCATTTAGGCTTTGTATCAATCATCAACGTAACTTCTTACAAGTAAACTATGTGAAGTTGTGCAAACAACTTTTGCATTTATATTATCCCGGAAAGAAAGTTGAAAAAAGAAACAGAAATATAAGAAAAACTTATACATTTTGATAAGGGTAAAATGCACCAAACATTTTTTAAACTACTTTATAGAAAAATGTTATTATATAATAAATTGTAGGGATTGATAGTTTTTTTTGAAGTGTAATGTGGTAGGCTCCTTCTCAGCCTAAGGCGTCGCCTGGGTGGGTACCACCTTATACCCATTTCTGCTGCCAAACACCAACCACTGTTGTGTTCCGGTTTAAAAGGTATAGAGAGTCAGCTGTGAGGCATTCAATCTTAGTCTTCAGGGCCTGACAAGAAAAGCTTGTCAGGCCAGGGTGTGGCCTCTTAATAAGGCGGATTTGCCATTATCACCATCGCGAATTGGCGATGCCAGACAGCTCGCACCTTTGACGCTGCTGCCCGTCACTGGTCTCCTCAATTGTGATTTTCGAGATGATTATTCCATATGTCGATAGCCTTTGCGATTTTCAAAGCGTTTCCCTTAGTCGCTTCTTACGGCACCCACGGTAAGAAGTTTAAGAAAAGTCTGGTATCTTTAGACATTTCAACTTTAGCTCCCATTTTGAAAATTCGTTGTGAAAGTTATATTACTCCTGCTCACCAGCTTTGATAGGCTAAGTTTGTTTGCAAAAGAATGTGTCTGTGTGAAGTCGGTGCGTTTATCTACTTCTAAATAAAGCTCAAACACAAGTTGTTTTTATTTATAATAGACGGATGGTGTTGAATTCACCATCGTAACTTGCCCAGATAATTAAATGTTCGGTTTGTTCCATGTGTATATAAATAGAAAATAATTAGGCAATCGCCCGTCTGGCCGCAAGGTCGCGTGAATACAAAAGCAAGTAAGGGCCTCCTACTCACCTATTGTTCAAGAGTTAACAATGTGTAAAGCTCTATAGCTCTTCATGATAACTTGAACGTTTTGTAATTACGCGGTGAGTTTTCATTATTTTAAGAAAATGGGAATGCGTGGGATCGTATATATGTGTGCGAATTTTGACAACAAAGCGTATAACTAAAATAGAAAACGTTAAATATTTTCATTTTATTTTATTTAGATCTACATACATACATACATATATTCACGCCTTGTTGCCAACGGTGTAGGCAGAGACAATCTTCTTCCACTTTCATCAATCTTCGCATGCATCCTCGTTGGTTTAGAGTACTCTTGGCCTGGCCTTTTTCCAGAACGTCTCCGATTTGATCGTGAAATATTCGCCTAGGTCTTCCTCTCCCGACTCTACCATTTACACTCGCCTCATATTATTTAGATCTACCAGTGGCAATTTTAACGCTACCTTCTTTATAATATATAACAATGCTTAGTTGTTATAATTAAATGCAATACCTTTTAAAGATGCACCAAATTTAGAAGATTGAGTAAATCTCATAAATAATATACGAATATGTACACTAATACTAATATAATAAATTACAGAAAGTCACGACCATCGAGTGGTTAGTGGGTCAAGAGACAGCCCCCTATGTGGAAGGCGCATATCAATAAGTTTTGAAACTTGTATCCATATATACAATTTGTATCATTAGCAAATTAAAGTAATATCCAAATTAAGACGGCAACAGGACTGAGACCTGTCACGTTGCCCCACAGTCACCACCACTTGTGACTCCTGAAAAGTTGGTTGAAAAGATTCGAAATGTCGTCAGAATCAATGTTGTAGTTAGGTTTGGCAAAAAGAGTTTTTCTTTTTTGTCAAAAAGAGATATCTCAGAGTAACTAGTACTTTATGAAAGTCGTCGTACCCGCTTCCAGATGCATGCAATAAATAATATGATACTAATATAAGATATTGCTTTGAAGTAGAACTCTTGAGTGATTCTAATAAATTACGTAATCCTATTCTGTTCTCATATTGCAAATATTATCTTATATGGAAAGCCCGACTCTAACAAAGGAATTTTATTCTCATTCTGCATGCACTAGAAACGCCAAATTACTTTTGTCTTGTTTCGCTAAGATATTTTATGACGTCATTGTTTATGAGATTCTTCTGGATAGTTTTTAGGGTTCTGTACCCTATTAATGTCACTCTGCTGTCTGTCTGTTAGTGTCTGTACGTTCTTAAATCACTTATCTGGCTCGTAGACAGAACTAGTTACAGGCCTGAAATTTGAATATTTGATGTAGAATGTTAAGAAGAAGATCGCTTTTCAGAAATATCTACAAAAAGGGGCCATTTTTCATTGAGGAACATTTTTTTTCTCACTCTATCGGGGTGTCATTGTTTAGAGCTCATTAAGAAGAGTACAAATATATTTTTATTCTTTTTATCTCCAAATAAAGAAACGAGGGGAGAGGATTTACAGATGACAGTTTTAGATTTATTTTGTTACGGGGTCTACCTCTAAAACTAAACTAGTTAGACATTTCTGAATATTATGAACCATATACTTTATTTCAACAAATACAGAAAACATCGATTCACAACGAAGTTTCTACATTATGACCAAAACTAACGGATTTTTTTATCAATTGGTCACATGTACGGAACCCTAATAGTGTGAGGCCCGACTCGCACTTAACCGGGCTTCATTTATTTTATTCTCTTTCCTGGCGCTGGCGTATTCACCAGCTAAGATAAGTTCACTTAGTCAATAATAAAGCGAGAAAGAGGCTTTGCAATTTGGAAATGTCAATCATATATGAATAGGTTCTGTGTGTCTCTCGTAGTTTAAAAGAGAAACGGAAATTAAGATGTCATGAAATGTGATTTCATAAGTTGATATGTTGTCATTAATATAAACATTTCCAAAGTGAGGGTATACAGGTTGTCAAATGAGATAATTTAGATATGTTTCCAAAATATGTTGCTGTTCTTTAGGATAGTTTATTTAAGATCATTATCCACTAGTATAAAGTTGGGAAACAATACAAATGTGTAATATTTTGTCTTGAAACAAATGTAGAATAATTTAGAAGTAAAATATACGGACTGTATATTTTCATTTGACTTGAGAATAAGTACGCACAGTCAACATGTAGATATGTATATATATAATATATGTTTACAACTTAAAAGTAATTAACAAAGTAATTTAATTATGATTATCAGATTAATGGTTTCTGATTTTAGTATTATTTCATTTGTGAATATCAAATTCATGTACTGAAACATGAAATGTATATACGTACTGTTTAAAATAACGTACAATATCAATTTAAATATGCAAGTCACAATCTACGAGGTGCACGACTGAGGTATTTACTAAACTATATGTGGGTTCAATAGTACTTAGCATTTATATGTCGTAACCAATAATGCCAGAATATAATATAAATCATTTATATATCGTCTTTATCTTCACAACGCAATAGACAGAGAGATCCAAGCTAATAATCGTTACCCGTATGTCTGTAGGCGACCTCTATATATTGTTTACCAAGGGAAGATTGTCCCGCAGATGGCAGAATTTAGTAGGATAGTGAGAAAAACAACTTATATTTTAGTAATATAGTATTCTTAGAGCCGTGGTAGCTCAGGGCTCTGGGGGCTCGCATTAAGTTTCAGAGAAACCTGGGTTCGGTCCCCGTTGCCGGCATCACTAAAATTGTTAATTGCAATATTGCCACCTAAGAAAAAACTTGTGAGAAAACCTGAATGTTTGAGAAATTATTAAAATAACATATTTCGAGGATATGTAAAGGCCGCCATGCCTCAACCCCCAAGAAGTAGTGAGGGTCCCTCCTTCCTCAAAAATTCTCAAAAAATTAAAGACGGTTCCTGCAGAGGAATATCTTTCTTTATATACTTATTTATAACTTACACAATATGTTTGTTGTACACAAATAGTTTAAATATTGAATCATTGAACCAATGCCAAATTACATTAAAATTTATAATTTAATCTGGGAATAATGCCGATTATATCTACTACCATCTGCATGATCATCTTAAAGTAGCAGCCTGTAAGTGTCCACTGCTGGGCAAAGTACTCCTTCTTAAATAGTGATCATCATAATCATATTTAATCATGATTTTAATAGGAGACCATCAAAATGACGGTACCTTTTTTAATATTTATTATGAAAAGGTATTGTGCCATAGAAGCGCACCGACAGTAAATCATGCCTGTTATGCTGTATGTTACCATTAAGGCAGTACTGAACATGCACTCATTTCTCCATATAAAACGTGCTACACGGTACGCCATAACTTCCTCTTTGCGCTTTCCCTATTTTTTTCTCGGTTTAAATTTTATCACAAGCTATACCAGCATCTGTCAATTTGTTAATGATTTTTCAAATAAAAGTCCGCTGGCCAGCAAGTAGGACTACAGTGGAGCAGAGACGTTTTTTTGAAATTTCCTCGAACTTGTTTACATCTATGTGTTATTGAATCTGTTGTATTATAATGTGTTCACTTACCGACTACGTATGACCATGGTCGTCCGACCGTCATTCTGTGGTTGTATCTGGATCACTGCAACAATAAAAATAGAAATCAGATGACAGTTCAGTTCAATGACAACCTCAGATAATAGTAATACGAGAAATATTATTGGTGAAGGCACATTTTATGACATGATATGGATACTCGTTATGGTGTGGCGACCGCGTGACTCAGTGGATAGCGTACCTGTCCGCCGACCCATGGGTCCTGGGTTCGAAACCTAGTCGAAGACAATATTTGTGCACAAACATATGATTGCTTTTCTGGGCTGGTTGTATTGTGTTCCTCCGATTCGAGGCGAGTGAGTGCGTCTGTAATTGCGCGTACGTTTACGACACTATAATATCTCCTGCGCAGTTGATAACTGCTGACAGTATTCAGAAGATGTCGCCTTCGTCGACATCGGCTAAGAGGACGTCATAAGCTTAATCTATGGGAAAGGTGTATGGCCTTTCCGTTGTAGTTCTTCCTCGTTTATACGAGTAGAGTAATGGTAAATAAAGAAATCAGACATTTCAATTACATCCAATAGTATTTGAATGTTAACTATTAAAAGTTTCAACGAAAAAGATTTCTAGTTCTCGTTTTAAAAAATCGTTTACCAAGAATAAATCTGAAAATATACCGAAATATGATATTAATAGAACTTAAAAAGGCACATAATAAGTCTTACATACTTTCTTACTTCTTGTCCATTAAAACTGCTAACTGCACAAAGGAACGCAGTCTCAATGCGACCCTAACTCATTAATCATTGGAGCTATTCACACAAAGAATTGACAGGTGAACCCAAGCTGTATTACGATTCAGGCCAGTGAAAAACCTTTTCTCTAAAATGCGTTAAGGAATGATGTAGTACCTCGTATTTCTTTATCATCAACACATATTTATAAAATATACTTGGTTACTTATTTGAAAACTTTACAATACGATGCTGTTGGAAAATTATTAGTTGTTGGGTTTTTTTTGCATTGTATTTGCTTGTCGTGCCTCTGATACTGCATCTCGACCTTTCTCCGATGTTATTGCATACGCAGCGGATATATGAAGCTATACATTATCGGATATGATATATGAACTGTCCATAGTATTCTTAAGTTGTCGGCCAGGTGGAAATCGTAAGACGACACATCAGACTTGGACCCTTACCTAAATCATGTAGATGGCGGTTAAACGTCGGTTTTTTTGATTTTAAATATCCATAACCCACTATCTTAAGCTGGCACTTCGTAAAATACCAAATTTTTTAAGTATATAAAATACCTCAAAGCCTCTCTGACTACAGGCATTATTACAATTTTATTTCTTTAAGGGTATTTGGGAGATGGAAGGGAGGGGGAGTAGACCTCCGGTTACCTCACTCACCGAACGAAACGCAGAATTTATGAGATGCCTCTACTTCACGCTGGTATTCTGCGAGGCCGTGGCACCAACCCGGTCGAGCAGGCCCGTTCGAGCAGCAGCAAAAGCCGCTTCGGCGTGAAGTAGAGGCATCTTGTGCTTCTGCGTTTCGTTCGGTGAGTGAGGTAACCGGAGGCCCACATCCCCTCCCTATTCCTCTCCTCTTCCCTCCCATCTCCCAAATATCCTTAATGACCGGCAACGCACCTGCAGCATCTATGGTGTTGCAGATGTATGTGGGCGAGGGTAAGCACTTACCATCAGGTGAACTGGTATGTTTTTCGAAATATCCCGCCACCTTTCTATAGCGAACTGCGGGAAGAAGGGATGTGGCAGAATCTTTCACCATAATCACACACTAGTGTTTGTTTAGTAGTTAGGGTTAACGCGGGGTACGTTGTGGGATTTTTGTAGACTTTTCTGTTTACGTATATTTTAATTGTAAGTCCGATCTACTAAAGATTTACTTAAAAATCCGTGTATAAGTTAATATTGAAATAGTGCTTTAGAATTAATGTTATTTCGCATATTATCTCTAATTCATACTTATAGATTCAGATTGCGCTTCACACATCCTAAGTAACGATGTGTTATGAAATACATGACTTCGCAAGCAGACTTAAATATAGTACATTTTATCACCTCTCTCGACGTCTTTTATTTATAACCATTGGCGAAGTTAATGACTTGCTGGCTTTCTAACGAGCATCTCACGAATACACGTCTCGCAAGCCTGTGAATTGTAAGAACAACTAAGTAACTTCAGTAATGATAATAAATGGAAGATGTCCCTTCGACTATAATTTAGGAGTATTCAACTCTCATTTGTATATTTGGTAAGTTTTTTTTTCGATAAATAATGAATTACTTGTAAGTTGAAGTCAATTACTGTTGCATAATTTTAGGGTGTAAATTATAATAAAAAAAAATTACTTATAATACAGATAATTTACAATAATTTTTTTTTATATAGAAATTACGAGCTGTCAGGCATTTCACCTGCATCTGTGACCTTCTACGATTAAGGTTGTTTGTAGGTGTCCATGGGTTGCAATAGCCACTTACCATCACATATTGAAACTAACTCACATTGAAAAGCCGTTTAATATAATATCAGTTTTATGTGTTAGTGTAGTTAAGTTAAAATACCAAAAGTCTAATTGTTATTTTGTATAATAAAACATGGCATATTCTATTAAGTGATTCGAGAAACAGTCGAGTGTATCTATTCAGATCATATATTTAACCCTAAAATCGTACCTTGCATATTATCACCATTTGCATATTTCAAGAGGGGCGACGGTGGCGACAGTGTGTCACTAGTGTACAACTAGCTTCTAGTAGGTGCAGCCATTGCTCACGGTATACTTGTATCCTTGGGTACCAAAGGGTTTAGTTTAACGTGTTTTAATTGGGCCCAAAATAGTTTTTATAAGTATTAAAAAAAAAAATTGTAGTCATTCATTGTAAATAATAGAATTAAACATATAAAACGTTCTCTATGTCATTTAATATTATTTACACGGAAAAAGACTCAACTCCAAGATAGATAGCAGTCACCGAATAATATTTACTTGAACTGTCTATTACTATTCGTGGCTCAAATAGAAATATTACCTAAGAGTTTAGAGCACTGGGAATTTTCCTATAGTTCACGTCACGTCAATTCCCACTGCGGCAAACTCTATCAGGCGAATTTTATAACAGTTGGTAGATTACAAAATAATATAAAATAGAAATATCAGTTTCTTTTTGGAAACCAATACTCAAGAGCAAAACCCTACTTTGTCTTGATTCCACAGAGTGCTCCTGTATATTAGAGTTATTATTGAAAAAAGGGTATTGGATTGGCTGTGAGGCATTCCATCTTCGTCCTAATGGGGGATAACGCATCTGTTCAAGGGAGGTTCCTTTACTAAAGTTATTTTTATTATAAAACGAGCAAAAGGAGCAAGCTTTATGGTAAGTGATTCAAGTGAGTCGTCCACGTACATCTGCAATACCAGACGAGCTGCAAGTGCGATGCCGGCCTTTAAGAATATTTGGAAGATGGGAGGGATGATGGGGAAGAAGGTTGGGGAGCGGGAGTGGGCTTCCGGTTATCTCACTCTCCGAACGAAACGCAGAAGCACAAGATACCTCTACTTCTCGTCGGTATTCTGCAAGTTTGTGGTACTACCCCGATCGAGCCGGCTATTTGTAAAGTTTAAGCTATTTGCAGTTGTACATAGGTTGCAGTAGCGATTTACCATCAGGTACGCTGATAGCACGTTTGTCACGCAAATTCAATAACAAAAAACCTACGTGCTCAAGCCGAGAAATAGAGATCTATGTTGATAAATACCTATAGGCATTCTAGAACAGCCTACCATTCGGGGGCAAACAGCATCGAGATGTGTTGCGTCACGGTCGCTAATTGCAAAGCGCTTTCACCGCTGCGAATCTTGCGTCTTGCGACAGATGCTCATTTTTTCCGAGGACACTGAGCATCAGCCTCTGTCGCAATCAGATCGAGCGTGAGAAACGACACACAGCTGGAAGAACAGTTGAAAAACAATTGTTTCTCTCGCATATAAACAATTAAATGAGTGCTGAAGATACGAGTACTTAGGTTTTGTGTCGCTTGTGTAAGTTGTAGCCAGTTCAAAGTCGCGTAAAAAGATTTTCAGAGAGATTAACAATAATTTAACTTGCTATAACTTTCTCATGCTTGTTTGCTGACAAAACCACTCTGCTTAAGAGGTACGGTTAACATTAACGCAAATTTTTTAGGATTTTTTTTATTAGATAACATAAATGTGATTGAGAAACTGAAATTGTTGACTGCAACAATTCACTGGTATGTTTTGAGAAAATAACGGTATATCCTGACAGACATTAAAGTAGTGCATTCTATCTTCTTCTTTAACATTTACCTCTATTACAGGAAGGATTCGCCGCAATTGCCATGCATAACAGGCAAAAATGGCGATTGCAGGACAGGACTTATCGTATCTTAAAACTTGCTGCACTTCACCTGTCTGACATGTTTGTGATGGGTATTCCGTTTGCAGGAAGCTATTTTATTTTCCGTGTCTGAGTCGACTATTATGGCACCCATAGAATAATATCCGCTTCAACATAAAAACATTTCACACAAATTCCTTGTGAAGTAATTCTTTTCGGTATAGCGGATAAGGCCAAGGTGTGCGATATTTATTCTTACGCGACAACCACACCGCGACTCTATTCATTATACCTAATTAACTTTCTTCCTTATTAAATAGGCTGGCACAAGAAGCGAAGACACACGTTCTCATATGCTACCAATATAAAGCAACAAGCAGCAGGCTTATTCCCAACATATTCCAGTTTTTAATCAATCGAGTTTAAATAGGATTCTTGGCTTTTCGTACTCCTGAAACCGAAACTAGTTTAAAATCGGTGGCTCAAAATGAAACTAACATCTATTGAATATTTTGTTACGGTCGGGAAAATCTATCAAAGTATATTAAAAGCATTAATTTAACATTATTTATGTATTAATTATTGTAACTCCTAACTTGATAAGTGTATGCCTCGATAACGCTCGAAAGTAACACGAATCGAAAGTAAGTTCGAAAAGAAAACGAAATCGAATTTGAACCGAGTTTCGGGAGTAATTCTACTGTTCTTTTTTTATTATATACCGCCGGTTACGAATATCTACAGTTATCGTTTTTCTTTAAATCGGTTTAATCGGTTTACACGGCTGTCGTCGCCTCATGCTCGCGGCGTAATAGAATCTGATATCGTAAAATGCGTGGGTAACGTAAAAAATTCAACAAAGAAAAATTACAGAAAGTCTCTAATAGATGGTGAAGTAACCATCTCTAACAAGACGGAACTAAATTGTACAGACGTACAGTAGCACATAAAGTGAAAATAGTTAAGTGTAGTAGTAAGTAAAACTGTAAAAGCTGGTTTAACAATGTTTGCAACAATAAAGTCGAGTAAGACAAGACAACCTTATCTTCCTCATCGTCATCATCTTTTCAGCCTATCACAAGTCCACTGCTGAACATTGGCCTCCCCCAAAGATTGCCACGAAGCTCGGTCCTGAGCCACCTGCATCCATCGACTTCCCGCAACAATGCGCAGGTCGTCACTCCATCTTGTGGGGGGTCGTCCTACACAGCGTTTGCCTGTACGTGGCTGGCACTCGAGAACCTTTTTCCCCCAACGGTTGTCAACCTTATCTTACATATAAATAATCACAGGAGGTTTTTTCTATCTGAAAATATTTGAAATTAATCCCGTTATTAGCAAATTAATAGCCTCTTATGTAAATAAAAAAGTATATTAATTAATGTTGTTTTATAGCAACGTTAATTATGCATTTAGATCGATTCAGGCATTATCTTTAGCCTTATTCGATGCCAAACAGTTCTTCTTAAATGCCAACGCAGTCGCGATCATGCTACAACTTGTTTTTGTCGCATTCCTACGTCGCGATTCACGAGCTGTACGCTGTATTAATGACCGGTTCCGACAACAACGTCTGATATAGAAATCCGCAACTCTAGCTCAAGTTGCCACATGTGTGTTGTTTTACAATTTAGATACGAGTTGACATTTTATTTTGCAAAAATACTACGTAAAACTATAAATAGTTTCTTTAATGTGAAAGTTAAATGTGAAAGTCCGGCGTAGTATGAGATTTATAAACAGTGCGACCGTCTGTGTCGTACAGTGTCTGTGTCCACTTGTTGACAAAATTAATCCTTGACATGTTGAGGTAATAGAAATTCTATTGTTATGACACGTAAAGGATATTAGGACGTCGAAAGGACGGGTATAGTACTGCGTGGGTAGTACAGTGACGTGAGTTTACGCTCAAACACAAAATCACTCATTCGTCTTTCCCTCCCTGTACCCAATGTAACGCTTATGTGATAATTACGGAGGAAGAATTGTACACTTTATGACTCTGGTTGGGATTTGAATCCGGGACCTGTGGGACTGCATAGGTAAGTCAGGCACACTTACCTATGCGGTGGATTACTACGTAGGTAAGTGTACCTATGGAGTGATTAGAATGGTCTAAGTGGTGAGGTAAAGAGGTTAAGGTGGTTTTGGGTGTCTTTAAGTGTACAATGTCAAGATTGGTCCGATTACCATAATCATCATTAGCACATAAATGGTTGACTGACGACATACCGGATGTCCACCAAGTAGTTGCATTACAAAGTGCCTGATATTTCAGAATTTTTAAAAAGGTAATTTGTCACAGCTGTTAAACTTTTTAATATGATGATCTACCTTGATTTATTCATCAACTTAAGAAACATAAATTTCACTTGTCAAACGTAACATCGTTTTGTAATGGGGTTCCTCTAACGGCGCTCCCAACTCAACTTATTTCCAGGAGTTGTTGACATCCATGCTTTCCTTTATATTATAAAGGATACCTTTTTTATAAAGACACTGCTTATCATTTTTTTTAAACCTATCGATAGATAGACTGGGATTTTGTTGTAGAAACGTACACATTGCCCTATGAACGAGTTACTGACTCCATGGAGTTCATGGGTCAGTTTCTAGTATTAACATTATGTCACTATTCTTAATAAATATATTTATGTTTTTATGTACATACATTACACTTTCATACGAATGAGAGAAGAATGCTTATATCCTTCCACTAAAGACGCCCCAATATCATCCCCAATATCAGTCTGTGAAACCTGGGCCAGGATTATTCATCGCGATATGGTTTCACCATCAGTCGATCGACAAAGTGTGAACTTTTTGAAACTTGTTGAACAGGTGAGCTTTACCATTGGAGAAGAAGCTAAATATATTCACTCCTTATTACCTCAACATATCATGGATTAATTTCACTCACTTTTCACTGACAGCCGCGCTATTTAACAGTTTCATACTACGCTGGTATTAATAATTTATTACTTCACATTAATAAACAATTTTTCATTTTACGTAGAATTTTTGCACAACAAATTGCCAAGTCGTATCTAAGTTGTGAAACAATATAAATGTGGCACCTCAGTAAGACAATTATAAAAAAGCATAGACGAAAGCATTTTAAAATGACGATCCTCCGGAGAGAGATAAGCCTACTAAAGAGTATTTCACAATTTTTAAACACAAGTTTTTTTGATTTTTAATAGTTTATTCGCTAATTTATGTTAAAACTGCATAGCGAGTAAATCCTATTACAAAACATAATGTCAATATTAGTTGTTAAGTAAATTAAAATTAATAAACAACTGTGTCTAGAATAACTCCAAATAATAAAGAAGAAAATCATTCATTATACGCTGGTAGTTTAATTTAAGTCAAAAGAATAAATTGAAGCGTCTTAATTACAAAATTGGCTCGTCGTTTGCTCAGCTGCAATGATTAATCCATAAAAAACAGTTATGCGCTGCCCGTTTCAAACGGCTTATAAATAATTAATGGTGAAACGGGGTGTTAAACAATGCAGCTCAATGGATAACTGCACGAGTAGGTTACGGTCAACGTGGTTCGGCAAGTTATTTGTATTCGTTGTATAAATGATTGTAAAAGGCCTATGTAATCGCCAGGCAGAGCATGTTAGGTGGCGTCTCGCGGGTATTTCCATTATGTCATCGAAAGCGTAAGCGGTCTATCCGAAGCATGAATTCTAATTGGTATTTGATGGTTTTGACACCGAATTTGAATAAATCAGACATACGTATTCAAATCGAATAGAAAATAACTAGGTCTGTTAAGGTGTTCGTACTTCTAGAATACTTTTGTACGTGGCAGAGCCAAGCGGGGGCTTTAGGTGCCTTGCAGAATACCTAGTGAAACAGAGGTATTTTGTGCTTCTGCGTTTCGGTGAGTGAGGTAAGGTCGGCAGCTTACACAGAGTTCCTCTGGTGTTGCAGATCGCTTACCATTAGGTGAGCCGCTTGCTTATTTGCACCATAAAAAAAGCTTGGGCAAGCGGGTTGGTGAGCACAGTGCCGGCACTCTCGCAAATTAGGATGGACTTTCCGCCAAGGTTCGGTCATCAGAGCATCTTTTGTTACCTACCAGGGAGTACTATGTGCAGGAGAGTTGGCTTTTGGAGATAAAGATGGTATATTCTCCTTTACAAGTAATAAAGACAAATATTTGAAAGAAACTCCATAGAAGTTATGTCAAATAAGTATCTTTAGTAGTAAAAACCAGTAGTAGATAGAATATAGAAACCATCCATTAATTGAAAGAATGGATTTTTGTGACGTTATTTTTTTTTATTTCTTAAATATAAACATATGCCTATATTACCTGGTTTGCAATTCTAATGAACATAAACTCTGCGTTTAATAAATTGCTTTGTATAGACGTTATAAACGATTAAGTTTAAAAAGGTACCTTTACGACATGCGCATCAAAAACTGAAGTTACAGCATTTAAATCTCAAAGGAGCATGGAAGAAGTTTATTTAAAAATATGCCGCAATTCCTGATCCTCATTAAAAACGTTCAAAGTAAATCGTTAAAAAAAAAACAAACCTCTTTTACTGTTTGAAGATACCCTAAGTAACATACTGTGTAGAATTCTGCTGAACTAACATTATTAGAGTTTGTAGTATTACGTAACTAAGATGATTAAAAACCTTTTTTTTCGTCATGTGTCTTCCTTATCAGTCTACAGAAGATGGGTGTTGAGAAATGTTTTCAAGCAGATAGTAATTATGATGTGTATAGAAAAGATATAATAAAGATAAGTAGGTATGTTTGGGAATATCTGTATTGGAGAGCGCGTAGCTTAGTGGTTAGCGTAACTGAATGCTAAGCCATGGGGCCTGGGTTGTTCGAAGTTCAACCGAAGTCAATAATGCAATAATAAAAGTCATTGGTTTTTGAGTCTGGATGTAAAGGACATCGGATAAGCGTTATGTCGGATATGGGTAAAATGAGTGTGTGCCTTTGCTCATTTACGGCACTATAGTATCTCTTGCTCAGTTGACAACCGCCGACAGTAGTCGGAAATTGTCGCCGTGGTCGAATACAGCCAAGAGGACGACTATTAAATTTATAAAATTGAGAGAACACATCGTGCCGGAAACGTAGTAATAAAACCGGTAGTAAATAGAATATAGAAACCGTCCATTAATTGAAAGAATGGATTTTTGTGACGTTATTTTTTTTTATTTCTTAAATATAAACATAAGTTATGCCTATATTACCTGGTTTGCAATTCTAATGAACATAAACTCTGCGTTTAACAAATTGCTTTGTATAGACGTTATAAACGATTATGTTTAAAAAGGTACCTTTACGACATGCGCAGCTAAAACTGAAGTTACAGCATTTAGCATACAGCAATCTCAAAGGAGCATGGAAGAAGTTTAATTAAAAATATGCCGCAATTCCTGATCCTCATTAAAAACGTTCAAAGTAAATCGTTACAAAAAAAACAAACCTCTTTTACTGTTTGAAGATACCTTAAGTAACGTACTGTGTAGAATTCTACTGAACTAACATTATTAGAGTTTGTAGTATTACGTAACTAAGATGATTAAAAACCTTTTTTTTCGTCATGTGTCTTCCTTATCAGTCTACATAAGATGGGTGTTGAGAAATGTTTTCATGCAGATAGTAATTATGATGTGTATAGAAAAGATATAATAAAGATAAGTAGGTATGTTTGAGAAAATCTGTATTGGACAGCGCGTAGCTTAGTGGTTAGCATAACTGAATGCTAAGCCATGGGTCCTGGGTTGTTCGAAGTTCAACCGAAGTCAATAATGCAATAATAAAAGTCATTGGTTTTTGAGTCTGGATGTAAAGGACATCGGATAAGCGTTATGTCGGATATGGGAAGGTAAAATGAGTGTGTGCCTTTGCTCATTTACGGCACTATAGTATCTCCTGCTCAGCTGACAACCGCCGACAGTAGTCGGAAATTGTCGCCGTGGTCGAATACAGCCAAGAGGACGACTATTAAATTTATAAAATTGAGAGAACACATCGTGCCGGAAACATAGTAATAAAACCAGGATATAAATGTGGTCGCGTATTATTAATTCACAGAATTCTTTCAAGTTTTTTCTCTGCCCAAGCTGTATATTTGGTATGGAGATACTTTGAACCCTGGAAAAGGACATTTTGTCTTGGGAATGCTGTAAATTTGGTATGAAGATTTATTGAACCCTGGAAAAGGACTTTATGTCTCGGGAATGTTGTAAATTTGGTATGGAGATACTTTGAACCCTGGAAAAGGACTTTTTGTCTCGGGAATGCTGTAAATTTGGTATGGAGATACTTTGAACCCTGGAAAAGGACATTTTGTCTTGGGAATGCTGTAAATTTGCTATGGAGACACTTTGAACCCTGGAAAAGGACATTTTGTCTTGGGAATGCTGTAAATTTGCTATGGAGACACTTTGAACCCTGGAAAAGGACATTTTGTCTTGGGAATGCTGTAAATTTGGTATGGAGATACTTTGAACCCTGGAAAAGGACATTTTGTCTTGGGAATGCTGTAAATTTGCTATGGAGACACTTTGAACCCTGGAAAAGGACATTTTGTCTTGGGAATGCTGTAAATTTGGTATGAAGATTTATTGAACCCTGGAAAAGGACATTTTGTCTTGGGAATGCTGTAAATTTGCTATGGAGACACTTTGAACCCTGGA
The DNA here is from genome assembly GCA_029286595.1 of Bhutanitis thaidina. Lineage (NCBI taxonomy): Eukaryota > Metazoa > Arthropoda > Insecta > Lepidoptera > Papilionidae > Bhutanitis > Bhutanitis thaidina. The sequence continues at coordinate 3,145,500 of JAGSMS010000029.1, read as the reverse complement.
AAAGGACATTTTGTCTTGGGAATGCTGTAAATTTTGTTGGAGATACTTTGAACCCTGGAAAAGGACATTTTGTCTTGGGAATGCTGTAAATTTTGTTGGAGATACTTTGAACCCTGGAAAAGGACATTTTGTCTTGGGAATGCTGTAAATTTGGTATGAAGATTTATTGAACCCTGGAAAAGGACATTTTGTCTTGGGAATGCTGTAAATTTGGTATGAAGATTTATTGAACCCTGGAAAAGGACATTTTGTCTTGGGAATGCTGTAAATTTGGTATGGAGATACTCTGAACCCTGGAAAAGGACATTTTGTCTTGGGAATGCTGTAAATTTGGTATGAAGATTTATTGAACCCTGGAAAAGGACATTTTGTCTTGGGAATGCTGTAAATTTGGTATGAAGATTTATTGAACCCTGGAAAAGGACATTTTGTCTTGGGAATGCTGTAAATTTGGTATGAAGATTTATTGAACCCTGGAAAAGGACATTTTGTCTTGGGAATGCTGTAAATTTGGTATGAAGATTTATTGAACCCTGGAAAAGGACATTTTGTCTTGGGAATGGTGTAAATTTTGTTGGAGATACTTTGAACCCTGGAAAAGGACATTTTGTCTTGGGAATGCTGTAAATTTGGTATGAAGATTTATTGAACCCTGGAAAAGGACATTTTGTCTTGGGAATGGTGTAAATTTTGTTGGAGATACTTTGAACCCTGGAAAAGGACATTTTGTCTTGGGAATGGTGTAAATTTTGTTGGAGATACTTTGAACCCTGGAAAAGGACATTTTGTCTTGGGAATGCTGTAAATTTGCTATGGAGACACTTTGAACCCTGGAAAAGGACATTTTGTCTTGGGAATGCTGTAAATTTTGTTGGAGATACTTTGAACCCTGGAAAAGGACATTTTGTCTTGGGAATGCTGTAAATTTGGTATGGAGATACTTTGAACCTTGGAAAAGGACTTTTTGTCTCGGGAATGCTGTAAATTTGGTATGAAGATTTATTGAACCCTGGAAAAGGACTTTATGTCTCGGGAATGCTGTATATTTGGTATGGAGATAGTTTGAACCCTGGAAAAGGACATTTTGTCTCGGGAATGCTGTAAATTTGGTATGGAGATACTCTGAACCCTGGAAAAGGACTTTTTATCTCGGGAATGTTGTAAATTTGGTATGAAGATTTATTGAACCCTGGAAAAGGACATTTTGTCTTGGGAATGGTGTAAATTTTGTTGGAGATACTTTGAACCCTGGAAAAGGACATTTTGTCTTGGGAATGCTGTAAATTTGCTATGGAGACACTTTGAACCCTGGAAAAGGACATTTTGTCTTGGGAATGCTGTAAATTTGGTATGAAGATTTATTGAACCCTGGAAAAGGACATTTTGTCTTGGGAATGGTGTAAATTTTGTTGGAGATACTTTGAACCCTGGAAAAGGACATTTTGTCTTGGGAATGCTGTAAATTTGCTATGGAGACACTTTGAACCCTGGAAAAGGACATTTTGTCTTGGGAATGCTGTAAATTTGGTATGAAGATTTATTGAACCCTGGAAAAGGACATTTTGTCTTGGGAATGCTGTAAATTTTGTTGGAGATACTTTGAACCCTGGAAAAGGACATTTTGTCTTGGGAATGGTGTAAATTTTGTTGGAGATACTTTGAACCCTGGAAAAGGACATTTTGTCTTGGGAATGGTGTAAATTTTGTTGGAGATACTTTGAACCCTGGAAAAGGACATTTTGTCTTGGGAATGCTGTAAATTTTGTTGGAGATACTTTGAACCCTGGAAAAGGACATTTTGTCTTGGGAATGCTGTAAATTTGGTATGGAGATACTTTGAACCCTGGAAAAGGACATTTTGTCTTGGGAATGCTGTAAATTTGCTATGGAGACACTTTGAACCCTGGAAAAGGACATTTTGTCTTGGGAATGCTGTAAATTTGGTATGAAGATTTATTGAACCCTGGAAAAGGACATTTTGTCTTGGGAATGCTGTAAATTTGGTATGAAGATTTATTGAACCCTGGAAAAGGACATTTTGTCTTGGGAATGCTGTAAATTTGGTATGAAGATTTATTGAACCCTGGAAAAGGACATTTTGTCTTGGGAATGCTGTAAATTTGGTATGAAGATTTATTGAACCCTGGAAAAGGACATTTTGTCTTGGGAATGCTGTAAATTTGGTATGAAGATTTATTGAACCCTGGAAAAGGACATTTTGTCTTGGGAATGCTGTAAATTTTGTTGGAGATACTTTGAACCCTGGAAAAGGACATTTTGTCTTGGGAATGCTGTAAATTTGGTATGAAGATTTATTGAACCCTGGAAAAGGACATTTTGTCTTGGGAATGCTGTAAATTTGGTATGAAGATTTATTGAACCCTGGAAAAGGACATTTTGTCTCGGGAATGCTGTAAATTTGGTATGGAGATACTCTGAACCCTGGAAAAGGACTTTTTATCTCGGGAATGCTGTAAATTTGGTATGGAGATACTTTGAACCCAGGAAAAGGACTTTATGTCTTGGGAATGCTGTAAATTTGGTATGAAGATTTATTGAACCCTGGAAAAGGACATTTTGTCTTGGGAATGCTGTAAATTTGGTATGAAGATTTATTGAACCCTGGAAAAGGACATTTTGTCTTGGGAATGCTGTAAATTTTGTTGGAGATTCTTTGAACCCTGGAAAAGGACTTTTTGTTTCGGGAATGCTGTGAATTTGGTATGAAGATTTATTGAACCCTGGAAAAGGACTTTTTGTCTCGGGAATGCTGTAAATTTTGTATGAAGATTTATTGAACCCTGGAAAAAGACATTTTGTCTCGGGAAAGCTGTATATTTGGTATGGAGATACTTTGAACCCTGGAAAAGGACTTTTTGTCTCGGGAAAGCTGTATATTTGGTATGGAGATACTTTGAACCCTGGAAAAGAACATTTTGTCTTGGGAATGGTGTAAATTTTGTTGGAGATACTTTGAACCCTGGGAAAGGACTTTTTATCTCGGGAATGCTGTAAATTTGCTATGGAGACACTTTGAACCCTGGGAAAGAAAGTTTTATCTGTGAGACAATTTTCGTATAGACATTCTCTTACAGTCAACCTGTTGTCTTATTTATACTTGCCCTGCAATCTTTAGGTAAACATTTCGTCTTAAAAATCGTCGCAACTAAAATAATAAGAAAAAGTTAATTATTATCTGTGTCTTTATCATCATCAATATAATTTTATCATCCAGCCGGATAGAGGTCAAGCACTGAACCATTTCAAAAGTATGTATTAACGAGCTTTGCAGTGGACAGACATAAATATAGGTATTTAAGGTAACTCAAAACGTATGACCTTAAAGAGGTTGAGGTTTTAACTATTTTATCGATATATATTGAGTTTTCTGTTGAGAGCGATCTGTGTTCGGCTCGAGTTCGAATACCTATTAGTTATTTAATTAGGCATTTGAACAAAACGCGTGTGGTCGCGACATAATAAAATCTAAGCCCTTTCTTTCCACTAGGGACGTATGATTCAACTCAGGGAAAAGCTTTACGCCATACTGTAAAATTTAATTATAAGTTTTCACGACCATACATCCAATACTGGGTGTATAATGTTCAGAGGTCCAAGTGAGGCGGCTCTGGCGACCGACTGATGGCAAATCTAGTGGTACTTGAATCCAACAGTCTAGTGACGCGTAGTATTTCCAGTGCGAGGGGAGAAGCGTTGCGTTTATCCATCCAAGCGTGGTGGGTAATTCTTCCATGCATGCCAGTTTTTTTGTTGTTGGTTTGATGAAAAGGCCTGTGCACAGCATTGGACTGCTGTTGATAGATAACGCATTGCAGAGTGGTGTTTTTGAACTGACTTATCTCTAGTAAACTAGGAATAAAGTAAATTATAAAATCCTTCCGATGTTTTCCATTAGCGCCGAGTACACGGTAAAATTGGTACTTAAAATTGCTATTAACAATTAGTGGTGCCGGCACCGGGAACCTTGCCGTACCGTACGAGGTCTGAGGAATAATAATAATAATGAATTATTAAACGTTTTAATCATTTGCGTCATAAGACTGGTTCCGAAACTAGGAGTAATCTATATTCCAGGAGACCAGAGCCTTCCTAAACAATAAATTCAATAATAATTGATAAGACAACAATATTGATGACCAAAACTTATTTTGACTACATGATCATAAAAGCTTGGGTTGTGGTGGTCGATTCTTTAATTTTGACATCCACATTCTAAGTACTAATAATTTAAAACTTAAATTTTATGATAAAAATAAAAATGATAAAAAGGCATTTAAATCATTAATAATGAGCAAACTTTTAATAAGCAAACGGATGCTTTCGATCGTTTCCTAGAAAGAGGACTTTATTATATGATGTTGGTTTTCATTTCATGAATTTTGAGACGTTTTACTTGTGTCGAATTTGGTTTGGTAAACCGTTTAACACCAAAGTAATCAATTTCAATAATCGTTTCATTACTTTTAAGCTATATTAAAATAAGTCAGTCATAAATATTTGCTTAAAATCATATCAGAAGTTGTCAACTGATTAATATGTATGTTTTATTGCCTTGGTCCACAACTCGATCGAATTATTTTCTGAAATAAGGCTAAGTAGATTTATCTGTGTTAAATAAAGCTTATTCAGTGATCTTTATTTGTTAAATAGAAAATTCGTTATGACATAAATAAAATTCTAACTGGATTCTGACATTTTCTTTTAGCAGGCTTCGGAGCCTCTGTACGACTTTCACTATCTATGCGCTTACGAACATATGACATAACGTATTACGAGGAAGCTTAGTCCTTATGTATAACAGTTACCACGAGACGTATGTTTAAGTCTACATTTAAAAAAGTTATAGAAGCTACATTTAAAAATGAACGTTGTTAGTTAAAGTGCTCTCTTGACTTACACGCGAATAAAATTCGTCTCTAGTATGTCATAGAACTTAATGGTCTAACATTTTATTCGTCTATTTAAATAATTTAATACACTTGCGAGAGCGTATTAAATGAATGCCTGAAAATAATAACAAAAGAAATGTAAAATAGGAAGCAGACAAAATTAAATAAATATATACTTACGAAAACAATAATTCCTAAGTGTTTCTGGCAACACGCACTTTAAGGTACGAAAAAAAAATTTAAAGAATACACGTATGATTATGGGAGTGCCTGTCGCGGTATACGGAGTAAGACTGGAGAACCGCCGCTGGCGCAGGTGAATGTGAGCGTCATTTACCACTCTGTTCTTGCTTGTACTAACCACCTTTAAAAGTTAGTATCACAGTACTTATATCGAGTATGTCTCTAGAGTGGCTACGTAAATCGGCAGGTGTGTAGCATCGCTGGTGTGCATTGAACTTTGCGGTGTATTTGAATGGACAATTGTCATGCTTCTCGAGTCCGCGACGCTTCTTCCATTTTTATTCAACTCATGTAGAAAACTTTGTCATAAAGAAGACATATGCACAAGCGGATGCCCTTTATTCATTCTCGGCGACTAGCACAAAAATACCTATTATTTTTTTTTGTATTCAGTAAATTCTTAAACATGTTTGTTTCTTTCTATTGAATAAACATCGAACTTTCGTAGAGCCATTACCGCGTAGAAAAAAAAAAAAATCAATTTCCAAATGAACACGAGTAATTAATTTAGTCATCATAAAAATTTATTATTTTCATACTAAAGTTATAGTAGATGTTTTTAATGTAATCTTTGTCATAATTTGGACTATTGACTTTCTCCTATACAAATACTAAGGGAGAAAGTACTCTCTAGTTATTTTTAGGAGGAGTCCTTATTAGGAGGACTTTACAAGTTGACTTTACATAAGCGTCTCCCATATTTAGCAGGAGTGTTAGCGATCGTGGTCGACACTTCGCACCTAAATGCGAAGGTCTAGCCATGCCGGTATGGCATATTTTAAATGATTATCCCGCCATCTGTCGGTAGCTAATATTTTTTAAGGCATTTCCTTTAGTCGGCTCTCACGTACAGCCTCGGGATGAGATGGTGTTGCAGATTTTCTAACGCAATCGTTATAAATATTTACGATTTTCACTGTAATGTTAGCTATCATGTGTATGCATTAGCCAATAAATGATGGCCAAGTGGTTTGGTTAATCTGCATCCGAATCGGAAGACTCGAGTTCGATCTCCTGTTTGTAGGACTTGTTTGAATGAGTTTTCTGAAACATACGTACGATTTATGTCGTTAGCTTAGACATTAAAATATCGACAGGTTCACCTTCTGTCACCTAAGTTAAGTTGAAAGTACTAAAATGTACTAAAAAAAAAAAATCCTAGCGTAGGGTATACGATCGAGTGAGTGTTTAATTTTTATTGAAATGTTTTTTTAAACAATGCAGAATTAAATGTTATTAATTTAATGAACTTTCTAACTTCTCATCCTTTTAATAAGCAACTACAAGATGAAATTTGCCTTGAAAACGAACTAAAGTCGGTATGCAACGCATCTTAAAGTATTTACCAGCTCAAGGCTAGCGGGTGAGGGCTTGGTCAACGAGTTTTATATTAACGCTATTCTGGTCACAAAGACAAAATGTTCAACGAAAGAAAATTGTTTAATGCAGAAGTATTGTGTTAACACAACTTTTGTGATGAAACATAAAGTATAGAATCAAGAAAGACAAACTCTTCGTCGTGTGACAATTCGAAAAGAGCTTTAGCAACTTTTTCTTGTTCTAGAAAATATTTGTGCCTGTAAGGGAGTCTTGCTGTGAAATCATTCTTCATTATGAAAATGTACACTCAGCTAAACGAACAGAGTGTTCGACAAAGTTTATCAGTGGAATCGCGATGAACGATCCGCTCATTGACCTTGCACTATACGGAATAATCCGAACCGCTGCGTAGAAAAAAGAATAACTCATACGAAGACCTGGCCAACACACGTAATTTAAAAATTAAATAAAAATAAACCGAAATGTGAGAGGGTTTCTCCAAATCCCAACCTCACCAGCACCTACCTAGTGCACCCTGCTGGTTAACAGACGAGGCTCTGTCGATCGAAAATGATGGCGGAAAATCCATTCTAATCCACCGCACCCAAATCTCACGGACAAGTGGTTTGCGCTCGCAAACGCGCGTGTATAGTGTGCGAGTATACTAACTAAAACTTTTCAAATAATTCATGCTGGCTTTTGCTGAAGCTTTCTTGGAGATCTCCATATTCAACATAGAACTTAAATATAGTGTCTAAATAAAAAAATGTAATCCTTATTAATTTTAATTCAGAATTAATATTGCAATCTGATAAACAAAAGAGTGCTGCTCGTGTAGACTGGTCTGCTCAAGTTTGCATACCGTTTGATTATCCACTATGCCTTAAAAATATTTCACAACAATGCCGTGTGAGATTATCCCCCGATAAAAGTCATACCGGATTTTCTTACGTCGTAGAATAAAAAAAACTTTTATTTCGTTTTAATATGTCATGGAGAAAACCGACAACATCGATTAAGTTTATTTCATTCTTAATACAACTTACAAAATAGAAAAAAGTATGCCATGTTAGTGTTTACAATATACACTTACAAAAGAAAAGGAATAATAGCTTACTATTAAAGTGTAGATAAATGTTATCTAAATGTTCATAGCCCCCAATGTTCATAACAATTAAATTAGCATGATTATACGTAGCGATTATGCGCTTCTTAGATTTCTGATGTTTATGCACAGATTTCTACTTTAATTTAAAAATATTTTAATAGTTTTTTTTTATGGAAAAAGAGGTAAACTAGGACTCTTCCTCGAAGATGATGGTACCCACCTGAGGACACCCATGTATATCAGCAATACCAGAGGAGCTGCAGCTACGTTGCCGGCCTTTAAGGATATTTGAGGAGGGGGAGAGGGAGTGAGCCTCCGGATGGCTCACTCACCGAACGAAACTCAGAAGCACAAAATGCCTCTACTTCACGCCAGTATTCTGCGAGGCCTTGGCCCCATTCGAGCAGCACCAAAAGCCATCGCTTGGCTCTACCGTATGCAAATTGCAGCAGTGGACTTGTAAAAATAATGACGATGATGACTGATGTAATTGAGGTGGTACCTAAATGGGAAATGACACAGCGTCCTACTTTAAGTGATTATGCCAGCTGAACTCATAATTAAAGCCGCTACCGTCAGTCTTGTAGTTATTTATTTTTACTCCAATGTATGCAGAACGAGCTCACAGTATCTTGAGGTTGTACAGTGGTATTCTTAGTCTGGGATTTAATTTTATTAATTACAAGATCCTAAGCAGACGGTTGCACACAGCCATCTTCTCTATTACTACAAGCATATCTGAGAAATAATAAAAAAAAATATTTCGAAGATATGTGAACCCCTCAACCCGCACTGGAGAAGCGTAGCGGGCTCTTCTCGGCTCCAAAACCCTCTCAAAAGTATTTGAGAAGGAAAATTTTGCCCAGCAGTGGTAACTTATGGGCTGCTACTTTACATTACTTTTTTACTTTCTGTTAGGTTCTCTTTTAGCACAATAAGTTAATATACTTTGGAACGCTGTTACATATTCAGGTGTGCTGGTGACTGTACTATGTAGAATGTAAACCATACGAGTTGACATCATACGCTATTTTAATAGATTTATGTAATGTCTTATAAAGTATCCTCATTCTGATGTAATAATTAATTTTTGAATTATTAATATAACAATTATTTATTAAAAGGAAACGAATAATTTGTACACTCTGTTTTTTGCGTAATCCCTGTATAAGTTTATGTATATAAATATAGATATCATATGTCATAAATGATTTCCCTCTGTTTATCTAGTCAACCAAGTGAGATACAGATTCAGAATTTGATATCTATATATCTAAAACCTAGTTAGTGATGAAAATGCGAAAAAAACTTTGTATGCAGCGCCACCGCATAAACTGTATTCTACATTACACATACTAAGGCCGCATGCTGGAGACTCGCCGATATGCTAGATGTGATATCAATAAACACGTACAAGCATACCAAATATTCCAGTCCCACTTTATTTACATGTTTTAGTGGATACTACGCCTTTGAACGTATTCCAAGCACGGACGAAGACTTCACTTTGTATCTGCCCTGGCGTTCATTGTCTACCATTGTTATTTTGAGATGCCTATGTAGGTACGAAATTTACCAGGACTATTTTTAACAATGTACATTTGTATGTATTCACAGTTCGGTGAATAATGGTACAAAGATCCTAACTCTGAAATTAATTTATTGCCGAATTGATATCAACGACAAAACGAAAGAATAAGAGCTTAAATACTCTTGTACTATTCTGTGTTATTAATCATTTATTTCTTATCATCTAACACGTCACATTAGTGGTTGAAAAGGACATCGTTCAGATATGTACGCTTCACAGATACGTTTTCAGAGAAATTCAATACCAAATCAGTTCACTTCATTATACTTGTATAATTTTGAACGTTCGCGTTAGAGTTATTAAAATAAAAACTAACAGAATATACGAGTATTAATAATGGCCTCATATTCACCACCTATCTAGTATCAGTAGCTTCGTTTCCTTACGCCTTTGGTTGCTTGGAGGATGTCGCTATGCAGCGATAACGCCGCCACTTTGTACCTACTAATTTACTTCCTGTAAATTTTGTAGGAATTTTGTACAGTATTCTGTACTGTACTTTTGTACAAACTCTGTACTGTACTTTTTTGGTGCATAAACAATTATATTTATTCATAATCATTATTAGAATATCCAAGTCTACTGCTAGATATAGTAATTTATAAAAAGTGATTGGAAAGTGATCACAAAACCTGGTAGGTATGTCTTACTTGGAAATTGCAACGTGATTAACTCGGGCAAGGTCGTTTAAATCCCGGCCGCCGCCAATATTAGGATAACCCACAAATTATCTTTCTGAGAGGAACTCTTGATCGAATTAGAAGGTATTTAGAAGGAATTTATTGAATTTAATTTTTTTTTATTGAAATTAAAGTATTATTAACAGCACCCTCAGGCCCCCGGTGACTACGTCGGGAATTAAGAAAAAGAAGAGGTCCTCCGGTTACCTCACTTATCAAACGAAGCGTAGAGCCACAACAGAGACATCCTACTTCACCTCGGTATTCTACGAGGTCGAATATATATATATACTATCCCAGTCGAGCCGACCCATTCAAGCAGAAGCGACTGCTGCAGCATGACTACCACGTACGAAGGCTCGAACGAACAAACTTTCACATTTATGACATTTAGTAGGATTCCAGTATGAAATTGGTAACATTATTCTTCATTCTTCTTTCGAATTACACAAAAGTAAATACTTTACCATTCAGTCAATAATCCACTGCTAGTCAGTAGCAGTTTTCTTATGGTGTCATTATTACTTTAAAAAACATAAAGAAATTTCATTAAAAAAAAGCGAATGATTTAGCGTTCATTCTGAAAAGACCGACACTTAAATTAAAATATAACTAGAATGAGAATAATAATTATTTATCACCACAGATAAAATATATTTTGTCAGTTAATCAGAAAGGAAAGTACCATTTGTGTACAGTAGTATTGTAATGAATTCAATCTTATACAAAAGAAATAAAGGAGAAGATCTAAAATAATATTCAGAAATCATTAAATTCTGTCTGTTTTATTTGAATACCTCGGTGGGACAGAGATGAAATATGAAAACATAAATTGCTGAATAGATTCAGTTTACGGTATGTGAAGTGATTTATCTTAAAATTAATTACACCTACAGTGAATGAATTAATGTTCCCGAGAATGATTACTTTCTAAATTATACAACGAATATTAGGAATAATATTTTTTTTATTAAATCGTTATATACTGTTTAAAGCAATGAAGTTCAATACAGACTACGAGTATTTATAACCATTATCTTTAAAAAGTTCAATCTTGCTTTGAAAAGCCATTGCATAAATCTTGGGCGTTCAAAGTAGTACAGAATCCCAAGCTTTTACATTACGCAAAAGGAACTAGTCAAGAGTTTGTAGATGAAACATAGTATATTATGTCGAACAAGATTAAGTATTCACTAGATGGTAATCTGGGTAGGTTCTACGCTGTTACCCATTTCTGCATGCAATCAGCGGTGCCTCCACTATAGTGTTCTACTTTGCAAGGTACATAGAAGCTTGTATAACCACAGGCAGTGATGTATTCCTTCTTTATCTTCAGGGAAGACATCGCGTCCGCAACCTTCTTCGATTGAAGTCGTTAGCAGAGGTTGCAGGCACCATTAAGTGCTATTTGCTCTAAGTGGTCTATTAGCTCGTTTATCATTTAAACTTGTACCATAGTTCTCAGTTTATTTTAAGGAAAATTGTATTTCAGAAGGTTTACCTTTCCATAGATTTATTAACTAACACAATGCCAAGACTTTATAGAAGTTAAAAAAAAAAATTCGGCGTCTGCAATTACATACATTGTGAACTGGTGGTAGACATCTTCACTGCCTAGGAGTCGTCTGGGTAGGTACCAAAGTCTTACTCATCTTTCGAAAACAGCAGTGCACTTGCTGCGTTCCGGTTTGAAAGTTATGGAGAGCCATATTAAACTACGGTTTGTGATGCCGTTCCATCATAGTTCTTAGAGGTGACAACGTATTGTTTGCAGGTGTTCGTGGGCTGTAGTAGCCATTTACCATCCGGGCGGTATGCTAACGCACCCCTTTCCCATAAAGTAAATGAATGTAACTGCTTTTATATTTTTCTATAATCCGACTATTTCCACGTCTACTCGATAAGTTTACCAAAAATGTATGACGTCATGTCTCACGATAATTATCAGAAACATTTATAACATTGTTAAAACCATAGATTTCAGTACCGGGAATCTCAACGAAGCAGAATTATACTTATCGCCATGGGATTACAATTCTTTTGATTTTGGGCCAAGGCATTAAAACAATGGCCGATTGCTAAAACGGTGTGACTCTCTCAGGCGTTTCTGTATTGTAGGTAGTGCTAAAGTATAAAAGATCAACGGAAAATTTACAAATTCGCAGTGCCAACTGTACAAAGTAACATTTAAATAAATACAAATCTGCTTGATGATTATTTAATATTTCATTTATCTAATAAATCGTAATGCATTTTACTATATGATTTAAGGAGGAAGACAGATTTAAATTTATTACGCACATTGTTTTTACTAAAGTATGTAAGGGTAAGTAAGTACGAGTACATAATGTACTCCTTACTCTAAACTGTTCAAAGTTGTACAAGAACTATAAAAGATACTATAATTCAGCACATTTCGGTTTATATGCGAAATACACGCGACTAGATGAAATGACAGATTAAAAACCGATCAAAGAGAATAGTCTTACGTCGCCGCTACCTCACGGACTATATAAGGAACGCAAAAAGATACGTTTGTTAGACTAGGAACATTAACAATGGTGTTTGTGTGTTAATTAGAAGATCATTTCATGTATCAAAGAAAAATCACATGAAATCGGTGACTGCGTTTGATTTCTTGTCATATCCCTAGCCATTGTTTTCACAATTCATTAATACGGATATGAATTTCTGATAACGAAAAATTACGTTTTGTTCTATCTATGGGCATAAAAGCTTTTCTAGTGCAGCATAGCCAGTGATGGTATGATTATCCGTTTTTATTGCGATGGTGAAATATCTCGTTAACTTAAATGGAACGACCTTTGTACATCGAATAATAAGACCTGAGAAATGACCTTGTGATGCGCCTATAACGTAAACATTTAGAAAGGAAGGAATGGCGCCGGACCTTGCATGGGCTAGTCCGTTTTCAAAACTAGGGCATTTTGAAAGTCGTCCTTAACTATCAAAATAAATACAAATGTCACTACGTCTATATCAGTGCACATGGAACGCAAAGCTTTCCATTTATGTTGGTATTGGCTTGTTTTGATTTCATTTTAATGTTAAAATAGCAAACAAGTTTCTTACAAACATATCTAAATGTTATGGGAAACTATTTATAACGCGATTTAAACAAAATTTCGATCATTCCTTTTATCATGTCGGAGTCCAGTCACACTTCGTAATAGGGGTTAAAGTATGAAGTAGCCATTTTAAAGGAGTGGACACTTTGAATTAAAATTAAACCCGCATGGTCCAAGATTCGTGATTAAAACGTATCACACTAAACCTTTTTATCTATAACATTCTAAATTCAAAAAATTAATGACCTTCTATTGTTTGACATTTGTTTTTACAGTCAGTTCTAACGCAGTAGAGACAACTCGCAAAAACGTCACACTGCTCGACAAACCGTTTTAATATTACAAGACATGCAGCTACAAACCATACGACATCCTCCGTTCTCGCCAGAGCAACCCCGTACCTATTATAATTTTTATATAAAATTATTTTTATATAAAATTATAATAGGTACGGTATAAAATGCCTCCATAGACTTTGTAGAAGCCCCAGAGTTCTATCGCAAAGACATAAGTGCTCCTCCCTCGAGATGGCAGAAATGAATACTTAATGAAGGTAAATTCTTCGATTAAATCAATATTTTTCTTACTTAGAAAAAAAGACGTTTTTTGTCATTTCAAAAACATCAATATGAAACGGCAGTTTCATATCCCTAATATAAACATATCATTATGTATGGGTATATAACATTATACGTATGTATGATGGCAATGTTCCATTACAGGCTGATAAAATAAAAGTATAAGTAAGTTAATATCTAAGATTGGGATGATTAACGAGCTAACAGTACATCTGGTGGCAAATGGCTACCATTCTCTTGTACTTGTCATGTACACCTGCATACAACATCAATCAAAATTGGCTTACAATCAGCAAAAATCTCGTGTATATACACAAAAAGAAATGTAGTCGATTTTATAACCGCCTCCTTTTTTGTAGTTGGTTGAAAATTCTGTAAAAATGTAAAACGCGTACGTACAAGGGTTCATGTTGTACAGTCTACAACTGTTTGTAAAGTAACCGAGGTAATTAAGGTTCACCTAATTTCAAATATGAGTTTTTTGTTAAAAATAGTATAATTAAACCAGTGCAGTATATAATAACGCCTGATTTTTTTTAACCGAAAACATGAACTTAATGTTATATTCAGGTGCCAATAACCCTCACTATACTGGTTAGCTAGATAGGTAGAAAGTCTCAAGGTTCGTCCATCACATTGAATTTTTAATGTTTTTAAAAAATAATTAACTTCTTAAGTAACTTTTCGTAATTTGTATTAATAATTGTTAATTAACGTTAACACTTGATTTTTACTGAATTTAATGTATATTTATTTTGTTATATTTTGATGTGAAAATGATATCAAGTTTCGTCACTTAACCAACCGCCAAAATTTTTAAATTGGTAAGTATTTTGTTTCAATAGGATTAAAACTAGAGATAGGATTTTTAAAGTAACTTGGCTATGGGGGTCTGAGGTTTCATGAGTTAATTTTGGGTTGTTTCAAAAGGGGTCTCTGGCCCAAAATAGTTTGGGAATCCCTGCACTAGAGGTTCAGCTCCTACTGTTAAGATTAGATACATTACTGTCATGCCTTACATAGAATATCGATTGACGATTTGTCTATTAAACTTTTGTGGTTTATATTGGCTTTACGGAGGTTTTCCTCTGTCTTGAATTATAGAACATTTTTAATAAATCTGTAAGTATGAAATAATATCTATCAAATTAGAATACCGAGAAGCAATATATAAAGGTTACAAAGTGGGGCAAAGGTTTTTTGGTTTGAGAGCCGTAGAGATTGCACTGCTCTGCTCCAATGGTTACTTTTATCAGATATGCAGGTTAATGCTCGTAGTTTCTCCTTACCGCCGGATAATCGATAACGTAAGCACTTTAAATTGCAATTATCAAATATCAATATATCATTCGATTCGAACTCATTTCACTATCGCGTAACATTAAAGCAAACGCTCTGACCCTTGAGCTTCGATTCTGATTAATATTATATAAGTATTGCATATTAGCAGCAGTTTTGGGTTGCTGGCCGCTCCGAGTGGACTTGGTGAGCGATGGTCGAATTCGAGTTATTGGACTGTGACTGTGTGAATGCTTGCTTTTCTGGATTCCATGGTCTCCAGCTGGGGTTGGAGACCGACAAGAGAGGCGTGTCCGTGTTCCTGCGCACTTTACCTGGAGAGAGAGAGGAAGAATTCTTTCTCGGTGTAAAGCTAGGCGGCCGGCGCTGATAGGGTCGCGTGTACTGGCGAGGCAAGTAATTCTTTCTGTTGTAAGTTGGAAGAGTAAACTAAGAAAAATCCTTTGAAATGTATATGGTAATGTAGATTATCTGTACTGAGTTTCTTATTCCAAGACTAAAATATATGAGAAACAAATAGTATCAAGCGTCAACATTATTAAGCTATGATATACTCGTATATCTGACACAATAAATATCCCTTCTGTCATACCTTCGTCAATGTCAATCATAAAAAATTTTCTGCCACTACACAAAGTGAAACGATTTTATACACACACGGAACGACTACGATACGACTATATCTCAACCTTTTAAAAATATTTTTAAATAGGTAATTTGTAGTCTGGGCGAGTATGATGTATCAAACATTAACGGTATCATTAAAATTTAACAAGTCACAGGGAAAATAAAATCCCAATAATGGGAAAGTTTGGGTGTTTGTCACGCAATCGCGACATAAGATATCTATGATATAAGAGTGATTTGAATCTTAAAGGGTGTAGGCATCCGCTAAGAATGAGTTTTCCGAAAATTCATCCCTAAAGCTATGTAATACGGGTTAGAAGACTTTCTGTCAGTGTCGGTGAATAATATTGACTGCTATAATTTTGAAACTTAATAAAAATACTCTCCAAAATTAATTTAATTTGATTTTAGAATACAACTAAAACAATTATTAATGCTAATTACAAACTTCACGCTTATGAAGTCGCTAGTGACAGCTAGTAACAGCTAGTCTAATATATTATTAAAATAGTTATGATAAACGTAAGCTGTGCCTGTGTTAGTAAATAAAAATAAAACTGCCCATAAAATGTATTTCCTCTGAACAAAAAATAGGCATTTAATAATAATAATAATAATAACTTAATAATTTCAAAAATAAATAACATACATAACTCGCTCTCATCACGTAATAATTAAAAAGCTTTTATATCTACTTCAACAGTGACGTGTACGATTACAGCTATGTGTGCGGTTCTAATAGAAACCCGTTGATGTTTACGTAATTAATACAGTACATTAAAATTAATTTGATTTTAGAATACAACTAAAACAATTATTAATGCTAATTACAAACTTCACGCTTATGAAGTCGCTAGTGACAGCTAGTCTAATATATTATTAAAATAGTTATGATAAACGTAAGCTGTGCCTGTGTTAGTAAATAAAAATAAAACTGCCCATAAAATGTATTTCCTCTGAACAACAAATAGGCATTACTTATATTAAATATATAATTACTATATATTAAATAGGCAACTTATTAATTTCAAAATAAATTTAATTTGATTTTAGAATACAACTAAAACAATTATTAATGCTAATTACAAACTTCACGCTTATGAAGTCGCTAGTGACAGCTAGTCTAATATATTATTAAAATAGTTATGATAAACGTAAGCTGTGCCTGTGTTAGTAAATAAAAATAAAACTGCCCATAAAATGTATTTCCTCTGAACAACAAATAGGCATTACTTATATTAAATACTGTACTATACTATACTACTTATATTAAATATATAATTACTATATATTAAATAGGCAACTTATTAATTTCAAAAATAAATAACATATATAACTCGCTCTCATCACGTAATAATTAAAAAGCTTTTATATCTACTTCAACAGTGACGTGTACAATTACAGCTATGTGTGCGGTTCTAATAGAAACCCGTTGATGTTTACGTAATTAATACAGTACATTAAAATTAATTTCACCCTCGTATCTGCATATCATGTTCGTACGAGGTATTCGAGGGTAGAGGTTATTGCCCTTTCAAAGTAATATTGGTGCATTTTAAAAAACTTAATTAAAAAAATAGAACGGATATAAAAACTTACGCTCGACGTTTCTCGATGCGTTAAACTCAATTACGCAGTAAAGCTTAAGTTACCGAGATATTTTAAGGAATATGAAATTACGTGGCAATAGACCAACTCACTTGTCAAAGAAATCATAATTTCTTGGGAAAGAACACTGTGTTTGACTGTACAACGTTGCTTTTTTTTTATTTAACCTGACAGTCCACCTGATAGTAAGTGGTTACTGCAGCCTTTGGACACCTTTTTTTTTATTTACATGGGGAAATTTCTAACACATATCCGCCCTCTCTGAGACAAGGAAAGGTAATGTCGGCTTGCACCGACTAAAACCCCATGGTGTTGCTCCTTTGCCGCATGTCGATAGGTGGACGGGATCGCTTTCGCACACAACCTCGACCCCACCAGCGCCAGCCCCTTCTCGGGAGAGAACGTATCCTCCCCCGATTCATCCTGGATGCGCCGGAACACAGCGCCTACCTACTCGACCTCCAAACCCACGAGGGCAACGGACCACGTGGAGACTATGGGATCAGAAAGACTCGTGCTCCTGAGCACCATCATTCCCGGTACCTCCTGCGGATCTGGTCTATGACCATGTTTCGGCCGCCAAGGGTAGGGAGAAGGGCTCAACGAAATACCGACACTCCTATTCCCCGCGGCCCCACCATGGCTGCGGGGCGCCCCCCGCCAGAGTCCACTGCTGTGGAAGGCCAGGACTACGGTCAGCTGACACTCCCCCTACAGTCCACCAACATGCATCCGAAGTGGGCTCATCAAGCCCACTTGGAGCGGCCACCTTGGGCCAGCCATCCATGGAAAGATAGGCCGGCCATGTAGGTTCCACTTAGTCCAAGCCACGGTTACTAAGCCCCCTCGACACGACAAGGCGGGAACCCATTCGGGGGGGAGCCCTTGGACACCTGCAAACAACTTCATGCGATGAATATTACAGGAGAGTTGTCAACCCTGAGGACTAAGATGGAATGACTCACAGCCCGTAATAATACTGGCTCTAAATACTTTTCAAACCGGAACACAACAGTAGTTACAACTCTGTTCTGCGGCAGAAATGGCTAAGAGCTTAGTACTAATCCAGACGACTCCTAGACAGATAAGAGGTCTACCACCAGTTAAGATAACAAAAATGAAAATTAATATTTTTGGCTGGTCATGTATATTGACTTAGATTAGACTGTGTACCCATTTCTAACCATGGTTCAGCGGATAGAGGTTGCAGCCATTAAGTTGTGGGGAAAATTTTAAATGAAAATTTAGTCAAGCGGCGTTTGACTAAATTTTCGTTGCTACTGCTTGGATGGCCGGACTTCTGCGTTTTGTTCGGTAGAGTGTGGTAACCGGAGCTTCTCCCCTTTCCACCTCCTCATTCCCCCCTCACCCAAATATTCTCAGAGGTCGGCAAGATGTACGTTGGCGACGGTAATCACTGACCATCATGTGAGCCGGTTTGCCTTCCATAACAAAAAATGCAACCTGATCACAAAACCAATCATTCCTGTATTTGCACAAATATTGAAATTTGAATGCTGGGATGCTCACCACAGCAAGGTGGTCAGATGGCTTCTCTAGCACAGTGGCGACTCCCTTCTTCTATTAGCGGTTACTCTCCTCGTTACTACTACCCTTATAACCTCTTCATATACAATCGCGGACGCACGCTAAGGCATGCCAAATAGAAACCCATAATCTCTGCCGCTATTCTATTGATGTTTCGTTATAGAAATTAAAAAAAAACAGTAAATGATATGTGAAAGTGAAAGTGAAATGAAACTTTATTTACGGATTTTATCGCGTTTTTTAATTTTGTTTTTATATAAAAAGTTTTATATAAAAAACGAAACGTCGAGAATACGTTTAGTTTGCTTTACAGCAGACGTGGTCACGGGGGGCACTGAAGTGTTAGATGTCATAGTTAACTCGGGCTACCTTCAGCTTTTATTTATTAATTTTAAAAATAAAAGCTTCGTTTAGAATGTGTAGTGTTCGCGTAAATACAAAAAATCATTAATTAAATGGTATTGATTTTTGCTTGAATAAATGTTGGCCCATTGTAGAATTACTTCAAAGTCGCGAGACATCTATACACATAAATTGCAAATGTACATGCACTCAGACCCAAAACTATTATCTGTAGACCAAATAAATATTTATTACACTTAAAAACTACACTAACCAGGCCGACATGCTGTGTAATGTTGTTTTATTTGAAAAGAAAAATAAACGTATTTCAATGCCTATTATGAAAGCGTATTTTTTTTTCCAATTTCTCCACTTTTATGCATGTACAGAAATTGAAACAAGAATTCGTAGTTTCACGTATCGAGTTAGATTTTATTCAGTTTTAATTTTTTTTGGCAAATATAAGGAGCATCGTACCTTGATATATCATTAGTAAGCTTCAATGAAATCTCTTCAATAACGTAAAAAGAGATGTATCTCTCTTTTATCTAATAGTACCACTTAGTGGTTAGTGTCCCCGAATGCTGTGGGTTCGAGGTTCAAACCTCAGCCAAAGCCAACATTTGGGCAAATACAAAAAATTGGTTTATGGGTCTCGCATCTGTCCCTTATTCCAACCTCGATGCATAATCGTAAACATTGAATGTAGGTAGTTAAACACGAGTGAGTGGTTTATTCTTTATTTCATAGGTGTATTAAATGTTATTTCCCGATTCGATACGCCTACACTAAGGTCGAAGGATGACTAGACGCAAATGATCTTCCTTTGATGTGCACTACTAAACACATATCTCGCATGACAATAAAAACCTGATTATAGTCGCATGAAATGATAGAAGCCGCATATTACGCCGAAAGAAATGTACCATTTTTGTATAATATTTAAGGTAATATATAATTACAGAAGTTTCGATGTAACTAGTCACACATTAGTTTTTTCCATGTGACGGTGTGAATCTATAAGAGTGCCAAATATAACTCAGATTGGCGAAAAAAATATGTAGTATAATTCTCTATACTTCTTGTCGTATCGGTGGCGAAAGAAAATATTATATTTAGTATCAAAACACCATTAATAAAAATTAATCATTAATAATTAAGGTCTAAGGAAACTGAATACTTTGATAGACGAGCTAATCCAATGAAATTCTGGCTTTATTCGAAACCAAATAATAAATGGAGTTGTAATTTCAGTTGACGTTACACGCGCAAAATTGCGTTTGTCAAAAATTTATTTCCATTAAACTTTTTGGATGCCGTTATGTGGTGCGAGTATTTATTTTAAGAACAATTTTTTTGCAATCAAATACATATTCATAAACAATATTCATTATAGTTTGACGTTTGTTTGACGTTTTTTTTTTGAGTTTGACGTTTACGGCAGTTTTTTTACGTCAAATAAAGAACCTTCATTCATTCATTTTGTACAGATTCAACTAATTGTTTTTAAGGGCAAGGTGACAAATGTGCGGGCGGCTCATCTGATAGTAAGTGATTACTGTCGCAGCATCAGAGGGGCTGCAGGTGCCTTGCCCGCCTGTAAAGATATTTGGAGAAAAGAGAAGAGGAGCGGGAGAGGGGGACATCATTAGTCTCCGGTCACCACACTCACCTCACGCCGGTATTCTGCGACCCCGGTCGAAGCGGCCCATTCGAGCAGCAGCAAAAACTATGTTGTTATATCTTACCAGCGGCAACGCGAGCATTGAATGTCAAGAATGATAATTTGGGTTAACAATGTAATATAGAGGCCTTATAAATTACCATCTTATAAATGTAATTTTGGCATAAACTATGTTAGAAATTAATTTTATAAGGTGCGATGTATCTGTTAATGTGTTCGGCTATTCTTTATACTCTATATTTATAGAGTTCTAAAGCAGGGGTTAAGAAGGTGTTCTAGCTTGAAACGAAGATCCTGATATAAAGCCATAAATATGTATATCTGATATTGGTAATATTTTCGCCCCCATATGCGCAATATCTCTTGGATATCTTAATATTTCTTCGGAATAAGGAATGTCTTATTAAACAGTTGGTGAAAGCTTCAGTTTTCGTGACTCACATAGGTATTCATATCACATCCACGATCTGAAACAGTAATTTATTTGTGCGCAAATATTGATTTAGGCAGGGATCCATATTCCGAATGACCGTCTCATATGACAAGTTCATTGACCATAGCTCTACTTATTTCTTTCTGATCATTTATTTAAAAATAAAAAGAAAGGGCTTATTTTAAATCTCATATGTAATAATCGGCACAAGTAGTTACAAATAGCGGAGATGAATGAAGTCGAAATTAAAAAAAGGACAAGTTTTTAAAATTGTGACAAATTTGAAATACTTAACCAACAAAAATTACTAACAAAGTAAAGGGACACTCCAAATTCTGCAGATTGTGCACTGACAAAAGAGACTGGTGACCGATTGATGGCGAACAATCCTGTCCGAATTTAACGAGATCAAATCGGTTTAAGGATATATCTATGTGGTTACTATTGTAGATCTCATTACGGCGGGATTGTTATGACATGCTGGTCAATTATTAAAATATGTTCTCTTTTCGTGTCATTGCAGTTGAATTTCTTTTGTTGCAACACGACAAGAAATAAATCAGTTTTAGTATAGTTATATGTATGTAAAAATACTACTTTTCTTTTATATATAGAAACTGCTTGACATTATTTTATGGCTCTTCCTTTAAGGTTTTCATGATCAGACAAGTCTTAAAAATAAAACATAAACATTACTCGGTATTTTTTTTACTATTTACAAATTACAATTAATATTACAAATTTCAAAGTATATTTATAATTCAAAGTTAACTTATGTAATTATAATGTCATTTTGATAACCTCGTAGTGTTAAGAAATACTGTATAGAAAGAAACTTTTAGGTGCTGGTAATTGATTTAAGCTATGTAGTGTTATGATTATATACGATGGTAAATTCTGCCCACTTCGTACACTGTTACAGATTATAAGAGACGTGGAATATTTTTTTTCTCTTTCTCTAAATATTTTTATTTACTATTCAGAATTTCTTATCAAAGTTGCATATCACTTTATCGGAACCTGTCCAGCCCCAAACGTCATAAATGCACCATATTTCCGTTTTACCGTCCGGTACTTTCGTTACCCTTGACAGATATATTCCAGTTCCGTTGTTGTAAAAATGCGAGTGGCCACGTAAAAGCATTTCATCCCGTTGTATTAGCTTTGCGTTTTTATCAAACTGCTGAACATAGATCTTACGATGGGGGTTGATTACCAGGACCCTCGTACTAGAGACTCTTCTCTCCATAACTGGTCTGTGAGATTTGGATTGGACAGATTCGGATGGAACTTGAACAGAGCCTCGTTAATTTGATGGCGGCGAGGTTGAGGTGACGTTCCTTCATTCCCAGGTTGGAATTTGAAGTAAGAGATGGCATACTCTTCCTTACGCCCTATACTATGAACTCATTAACTATGTACGTACACATTTCTATTCCATTTCGTTACCTGTTTGTAATAAAAACATTAAATTTTCATGTTCAAGACTATACATGACGAACAAAGATCTAAAGCAGCAAGATGTAATATAACACGATTAATATCTTTAATGTCATACCTTCGTCATTCAAGAAACTGTCTGCTACTATACGCTGTGGAATCATTTATATGTTCGAAAATTAATACGAATATAGATTACATTTATCACATTAAATTTTCATTTCCAAAATTAAACATATTATACACACCAAAAAAATATATATAAAATTCTGCATTACATGATCAAATTACTTACGAATTACAATAAGAGAATTAAATGTTTGTTTTGATACAATTAACTCTTTTATTACATTTCATCATTACCTTACCGTAACAGTCTGTAAATAATCCACTGACGGACATTGACCTAATAGGACATAAGGAAGATTTGCCACAATCGCCACGTACGGTAAGCGGATAGGCGATCATAATACAAGACACCTCTAGCCCTAAGTCGCTGCGGTCCGTCATCGGTCTGGTACTTTTCCAGATGGTTCTCACGCCGTCTATCCATAGCCATTACGATTTTCAAAGCTTTTCCCTTAATCGCCTCTTAGGACACCCAGGAGAAGAAAGGGGGTAGGGCAGATTTTTACAGCAACACCACACGATTATAGATTAAGATACGTAAACTTTAACTACATTACTCTGGAAGTTATTCAAATTGGTCGTGTGGTATTGGCGTAAGAATCTTCACTCTTTTTCTTCTTGAGGGTATCTTAAGACATGGTGACTGGTCACTATTTATCTCACGGAAAAACGGAAGGTGACTTGTGGAGGCCCTATTTTCAAGGCTTGTGCGAAATTAGAATCCGTTAATCTCTGTCTAACCGTATGGCGTGAGTACTTGTCTATACCTTTCAATAAAATTGTTTTTAAACTACGTGTTACTGATCTGCAAACGTTCATCGAGGCACTATGTTGCCTTTGGTAAACGGTAAGGCGCTAAGACAATAAAATTAATGTATAAGGATGACTGCGTAAGAATATCTGGTACGCTCTTTATGCACGTTGATGTCGCAATATTTGACTAAGGGAAGGTCATAGCTTCCTGCCTATGGTGGAAACCTAAATTCAAAAAATGGCAGACCAAAAATAAGCAGATTCCTGATGGGCATATTATTAAAATTTGGCAGAGACGTAGGTCTATTATACTATGGAAATATATCACAAAAATTAATAGAAAAGCTCTCTAGGGACACAATCTATAACTAAGCGGGCGAAGCCGCGGGCGCTCGTTTATTTATATTGAACTTTTATAATCTTTATGATTCGTTGTGCTATAAATCTTCTTGACGTGATCTAATTTGTTTCTTTATTATTCTTGAAAAGCTTTTTTGTTTTATTATAATTAAATAAATTCCTAGATAAGATTTTTAAATCACGTTCTTTGCTTTTATAAACTATCGAATTTTTATTTTATTTAAAAAAAATCGAATTATTCGAAGTAAGCAATATAAATTTCGTTTGACAAACGTACATCTCTATTGTTGTATAGAAATTTATTTTACATCAAATAAGGTTCTTGAAAATAAACGAATAGTCCGACCAGTTAACCAACGGATGTTTCAAAACCAAAACAAATTGCATAAACAAGTTTTGTTTTCTGCAAACTCAAGCAGACAGCTTGTGAACCGGTGCCGCAAACAGAGAGGGCTATGCATATAGTCATCGATCCTCTCCACCATAACGACTATAGACGGTACGCTAATGTGGTACAGCAGATGTCTAATGTTAAGATCTTCGAACAATGATGGCGAAACTATCAAGAAAACTACCCTGACTCGTCAATCGATCATCGCCATTATTGCTCTATGGTAACGTATGCTCTATGGCCTCACACTGCTCGACAAACCATTTAACTATATATATATATATGTGATAATTTCCAAATTGTGGCAATTAAGTTGTTCAAAATGCCTTCGCAAAGCCATAAAAATTATTTTCATTCTTGATGGCAGAAATGTATAGATAATGATGGTAAATACATCGACTAAATAAATATTTTTGCCTTAAAAAAACGGTCCTTGAATTTTTCAATACAAAACCGTGAATTTTTACCTTAACCCCTTGTATATAAAAAATAGCATTGTAATATAAAAGCTTTCAATTTTAATTTGAAACGTAGAAATTTACATAAACCTTGAAAAAGATCACAGATCAATGTCACACATGGGCACGACCTGACCAAATTGTATGAGAAGTTCTACGACGGATAGAAACTAGATGGCGTTAGTAAACCGACAACATTTAAACGTACTTGTCTTGTCGGTTGAATATCAATGGTTGAGGAATCCGTTTTGGCTACGCTCAGTTGTTCCAAATGAAAATCCATAAACTCAGCCTTCGTCTGTGGATGATCGGCGTGATCGCTTATATACTGACGAGGACTTCATTGAATTATACATAGATACAGACATTTACATTAGATTTATGACCCAATAACGACAATTTTTTATGAGCAAACATTGATTAAGACTGTCAAACTGCCACTTCACGCCAGTATATCAGTGTCGAATGACAGGTCCGTTGACCTCTTTTCCGAGACTTTGGTACTTTGAGTAATGATTGTGAGATAAATGATTTTATTTCATAAATATTACTGAATACTCTAAGTAAATTTTTATATATAATCGTTGTTCAATGCGTCTGTAAATGATCGTGTAACTTCTGAACGACTTGACCGATTGAGGGCAGATTCACATAATAAGTAGGTATTTATTTTAACGGTTCATAGCTATGCTATGATCCGATAGGTGACGCTGTGGTCAAGTTATTAACAAATTTTGTAGTTAAGGATCATAATAAATATATTCAAAATATATATGTTGCTTAAGAACCAAAAAAGAAAATCACAAAATCTGTACCACACAGGCGGCGCTGTGGCCGAGTTATTAAGTAATTAAAGAAAACAAACTCATTGTGCCATCTACCGGAAAGTACAGAGCAACATTATTTTTTTTAATGAAAAGGCGGCAAACGAGCAAGCAGTTCATCTGATGGTAAGTGATTACCGTCGCCCACGTACATCTGGAACACCAGAGGTGCTGCAGGTGCGTTGCCGGCCTTTAAGGGTATTTGGGAGATGGGAGGGAGGATTAGGAGGGGGATGGGAAGAGGGAGTGGGCCTCCGGTTACCTTACTCACCAAACGAAACGCAGAAGCACAAGATGCCCCTACTTCACGCCGGTATTCTGCGAGACCGTGGCACCAATCCAGTGGAGCCGGCCCTTTCGAGCAGCAGCAAAAACCGACGCTTGGCTCTACCACGTATTAGTCCGTACATCTGCTGAGCCATCTAGTATTCTGTAGAGGTCATATTTTCTAATGCGTTATAATAAGATATAATCACTTGACTTTAGTCTCTTTAGTTTTTATGAATGTGACTAAATATTGTTGTGCTGTGTGGGGGCACCGTTAAAAAATTTGCTATCCCTTTCTTCCTGTGAGTGTTGTAAGAGTCGAATAAGTCCCGGGTCTTGAAAGCTGTCGAGATCAAACAACTATATTAGCACCAGTACATTGAGTAAAAACCATTGACAGTTCGATTTGTTCCATTGTAACATAAAACTCAAGACTATATACTCAATACCGGGATTTTAGTCCTTTTAACTCACTTTTCACAAGAGCTTATTTGGGATAAAACGATAGGTGGTGAGCCTGTCGCCATCTAAGTCATTAGCTCAACGAAATAAATCGTGCATTCTTTTCGAAAACTTTTCGGTGCGTGTCCAGAAGACTCGTGTTCGGTCTCCTATTCTACATAGAGTCTTCTGATTTTTAGTAAAATTATGTCCGTTAAAACCAATTCAAGAATATTCTGTTATATATAGAAGTTTCTATAAACGTTAGATTTTTTCGAATGAGAATATTCAGCAGAACATCGTTCAAGAAAGTGTCCCGTGTCAAGTGTGAAAGGAAGATATTGGATATAGCGTAGGAAGTTTTGCACGTCTAATATTAACACTCGTCCTTATAGCACTTAGCCTGATTTCTCTATTTATAGTTTCATTGATATTGAATATCTGTTTAACAATGCTACAATGATAGTATTTAAAATCTTAATAATTTTAAATTAAGTCTGCTCAGTTTTCTTGATCGATTAAGATTTCATCCCACTTTTCACCAGAGCTTATTTGGCACAACGTGACAGGTGGTGAGTCTTTCGCCATATTAGTGTCCAGACCACCGATACAAGTGGTACATTCGTTTCAGAAAACTCTTTGGTACGAGCCCTACCCATCCAACTCGAGTGTCCTAATTTGGAGTTGAACTCTCGGCTGTCGGTTTGTTTTGTTGTTTTGTTGCAGTATTGTTTGGCAAGATAATTATTTATCAAATTACATTCTGTATCTTTTTTTTTCTTGTATTTTTTTAATGGCAAAGGAGGCAAACGAACAAGCGGCTCGCCTGATGGTAAGTGATTACCTTCGCCCACGTACATCTGCAACACCAGAAGTGCTGCAAGTGCGTTGCCGTCATTAAAGGGTATTTGGGAGATGGAATAAGGAGGGGAATGGGGAGGGGAAGTGGGCCTCCGGTTACTTCACTCACCAACCGAAATGCAGAGCACGAGATACCTCTACTTCAGGCCGGTATTCTACGAGGCCGTGGTATCAACCCGGTCTAGTCGGCCCATTCGACTAGCAGCATAAGGCGCCGCTTGGCTCTACTACGTACGAAGTGGGTTTGTTACGAAGTAGGTACTCATTTCCCACGGGTCTGTTACTTTGTATGATATCCAACATGATGCAACTCCTTATCAATACGCGCTTTCTTGATAAGGCTGGTGATGATGAAGAAGAAGGAGAAATTCATTTTAGAAGTCAATAATGTAATTTAACACTTTTGGTATCAGTTAAAAAATCACAATATACTTTTATATAGCAAATAAATTACGAAAAGGAAAAATCCGAGTATGTGAAGAGTGAATGAAAACAAAATCTATTATTTTTTGTTATTTGACGTAAGAAATTCAAATTTCGTTTTCTATTGTTTTTTTTTACTATCAACCACCTTTTCGTACTGAGATTCCTCTGACAGATAAGAAACAGGCGTAAGAAGCTCCGTAGGTATCCGCCTCCCCTTATTCAATTGTTTTCAACTGGTTTAACATAGTCCAAATATAAATAAAAAATAAGAAGATATAAATAAATAAGACGAATAAATAAGAAGATAAATCTGGTTATTCCACAGGATGGTGCCACTTATAAAGCTCAATAGGAAATTTCTTTCATTCAAAGCGAACAAATTAAAATATAAATTAATTTAAACGCAACCAATATTGAAGTAATCCTTATAAATATTTATTAGTGAACAATAGATATTAACTAATAAACATAAAATGAAAGTCATTAAATTAATGTTCAGGGCGTTCGCTTCGATTTCATAGAGCGCCGTTCGTTCCTCCACCGCCGAGCATGTGGTTAATTCAGCACTTACAGTGATGACGGTACCTTTATTGAATCCGGGCTATAATTACAATACATTAACTGAGCTTCACACTAACACATATAAATTGAAAGTCTAAATATCACTAACAATAACTTCGAATTGTGTTTCTCGTTTGCTAAACACTATTTTGACTCTTCAGTTCACCTCTTCTAAGGATCATCATTTTATCTTAATAAACGAGTATATTTATCTACTTCTTGTTATATACAATCATATCCATAAGAAAGCAATTACCAGCTTCCGATATGTAAGGGCTTCAAGCAAAGGAACTGGGTCAAGTCTCCACATTCGTTTAGACGATTACAAATTCAAGGTATATACAAAACGCTTTTGATGTTTTACGACTGCTTGTAAATGATACAGCATTATAATAGACCAATTTAACTAACAAATCTTGTATCTTAGGGATAGCGTGTGGCTTACGCTACTAAAATATGAAATTATTATGGGTACTTAGTAAGTTTTATATCGGAAGAAACCTTGTAGAGCTGACCTAAATTATTTGTAGGTGTTCTTGGTGAAATTAGAGAGTAATAATTTCGCCATTTGTCGGAAACACAATACTTAGTTTAATACCATTAATCAGTTTTATCATCACTTTTATCATGGTAGAGACAAGTGGCGGTTTTTGCTGCTGCTCGAATTGGTCGGCTCGTACTGGGTGGTACCACGGCCTCGCAGAATACCGATGTGGCGGTATATATAATAGGATGCTTTTGTGCAGCTGTGGGACTTTTGATTCCATGAAGTAAATAAAAAATATCGTTTGTACTATTGTCAAGAAAATATAAATGTTTTTAGTAAGGATACGGGCATATAAGAAAAGTGTATTACTTACCTGAAAACTACTTAAGTCCGGAGATGTGCTTAGAGGTTAACAGCTTTTATCTTGTTTATGGAACGGGCATGTTCCATTAAGTCTTATTAGTTCAAGGGCTTTTGTTTTACTTTATAGTATTATTTACAAAATAGGAGATGTATATCATTTTTTTTTTAGTTTCAGTTTAAGCGTGGTAGAGCCAAGCGGCGGCTTTAGCTGCTGCTCGAATGGGCCGGCTCGACCGGATTGATACCACGGCCTCGCAGAATACCGGCGTGAAGTAGAGGCATCTTGTCCTTCTGCGTTTCGTTCGGTGAGTGAGGTAACCGGAGGCCCACAACCCCTCCCTTTTCCCCTCCTCTTCCCTCCCATCTCCCAAATATCCTTAAAGACCGGCAACGCACCTGCAGCATCTATGGTGTTGCAGATGTATGTGGGCGACGGTAATCACTTACCATCAGGTGAACCGCTTGCTCGTTTGCCGTCTTTTCCATAAAAAAAAAAAAAAATAAATAAATAAATAACATAGCATATTATGTAATACTACTTCTATTTGTATGTTTATTTGTAGTTTTTGTATTTTCAAAAGTGATAGAGCTAAGCGGCAGCTTTTGCTCTTGCTCGAATGTGCCGGCTCGAGCGAGGTAGTACGAAGACCTCACAGAATTCCGGCCTGAAGTAGAGATATCTTGTACTTATGCGTTTCGTTCGGTCAGTAAGGTAACCTGAGGCCCACTTCACCTATAACAACCCACTTCCTACATCCTTTCTCCCTACCCCTACATATTCTTAAAGGCCTACAACGCACCTATAGATTGTCTGGTGTTGCAGATGTGTAAGGGCGACGGTATTCACTTACCACAGGTGATCTGCTGGCTTGTTTGCCTCTTTCCAATATTTTTTTTTTAAATTACGCGTATTCTGGTGATAAGCCCTATTTTTTCCGAATGCCAACCCCATCTGCAGGGGACTTTAAATATGCTGATGAAGAAGAATAATTTCGGACCATTTTAGCTTTGCTGTATCATTAGGCTGTCAATACCAGAAATCTGTAACCATCAATAAAACATTTATACTGATACCTTACTTATTCTTAATCCTTCACGTGTCATAACTTTTGCAACAATTGTCACTCACATGAAAACGTGCCATAAACAATCGTTATGAGTCATATAAGGATTTGTAACAGGTTAGGACAGGTATGGTTAATAAATATCGTATAACACTAAATTTGGCATCAACAGGCAAAGGGTACTAGAAGAGCACGAGCATCAAGAGTCCGTGTGCAGTGTCCTCCGGCGCGCTGCCGCTGCTGGTCTGCGTGGCTCTCGCCCAACCGCCCACGCACCCTCCGCCCTCCGCCCTCGCCCGCGCTCCATTCGTAGGTTTCTGCTAGCTAACAAACGAAGCTCTGCAGACCAAATAATGGCAAAAATGCATCCGAAATTGCCGTATCCAATCAGGTCGTGATAGGGAGTGGGACCAACGCTTACCCAATTTGGTGATTATGGGCAAGTCTCTCGGGAAATTAATTTACATTTTTTTTTGGCGCTTTCTTGAAGATGCTTATGCTCTGCACTGGACTTAAACATTGTTAAAAAGCAAACTATGAATCGACCGCTACATTTTCCTTACGTTGCATTTCATTTGCAAATTGATTTAGAATGTATGAAAAAATAATAAAGAAATTTGATACCGATTGTACACGATTGCATGATGACTTGTCACTATTCAGTTATGATGAAATATATACACTCACGCCTGTCACTCGGTGAGGTTGACTGATATGACGGACTTCCACTTGGCACGACGCGTCGTAGCCAAACGAGCTTTCGCAACCCACTTCTCACCTCTCTGGGAGATAGCATGTGATGTATTACTTCCTCTATTAATAGAATCACGAACATTTATAAACATAACCACTAAAAATAGTATAAAAATAGTGATATTCTCTTATTATGTTATGACATACCTCTTTTAATATCCCTCATTATACATATATATGATGTTCCCTTAGTACATCATAAATATGTATAATGTGAAGTACCTATACTATATGCTAAGATTTGGTGACGGTTTAGTCACTGAGTCCTATTGATTTCATCCATCCTGATATTTTTAGGCAGCGTAATTATTTAATTTATTCATTGACATTTTAATACTGGTCAACGATGTCATAACTAGAGATTAAAAATATAAAAGCCGCGGAAGCCCAGGGGTCAAGTGTCCAGTGACGGCACCATTAAAGTCATTAATTGAGTTTAAATTTTCAACAATTGGCCCCGTAGAAAACATTCGAAAGTACGAGAGGTATACCTATTGTGCGTGGTAGAGTCAAGTGGCGGCTTTTGCTGCTGCTCGAATGGGCCGGCTCGACCGGGGTAGTAACACGGACAACGTAGAAGTAGGGGAATCTTGTGCTTCTGCTTTTCGTTCGGTGAGTGAGATAACCGGAGGCCCACTCCCCTCGTCATACCTCTCCTTATCCTCCCTCTCATCTCCCAAATACCCTTAAACGCCGGCAACGCACCTGCAGCATCTCTGGTGTTGCAGATGTACGCGACGGTAAGCACTTACGACCAGTTGAGCCGCTTACTCGGTTGCCCCCACTGCCAAAAACAAATAAAATGTACAACGTTATGACATTTATGTAGGTTGATACTTTATTTTTAAATACAAGAAAATTAAAATAAAGCACTCTAGCGATACGACTAAACTAATCACTTCGAAGGCAATAACATCCAAACTTCATAACGGATCATCGTAAATACTAAAACTCTACTATTAAACAAGCTCAATTTAGCTAGCATTTTATTTTAGATAGAGATAATTAAATTGATAGAATTGTTTCGTTTAAATTTAATACATACTGTATTAAATTTAAACGAAACTGAAAAACGAAAAAATTTATTACAAAAAAAAATATTTTGACCGTTAATTAAACCTTTTGAAATGAAACTAGAACGCAGCGTGCGTCAAAATATCGCCATTTTAGCGATACGTATTTGTACTTGTTGCACGAACAAACAAACTTTCAGCCTTCAGGAGCCAGCTTCAGTTGAGCTTTGGACACGGTGTTGAATGGACGTTCGTACGCCGATCAAATTCCAACGCGTGTTAAAAATAAAATATTTAAGCCGTACGCGATGTGCTAATTTTTAGTTCTGCATATTAAAAGCAAATCATATTATGATAATTAACTACAGAAATGTTATTTTCAATTTAATTTATAACATATTCATTATAGATTAAACAATTGTTTGTTTATTTCATTAGAAAATATCATTTCAACTCGACTATTAAACGCGTGAACTATTTCAAAGTGAAGTTACAGTGCGAGTGGAGTGTATTAAAAATTTACACGATTGCTAAGTCATTAAACAAGTATTTAAATTTTCAGGTGAGTGATTAACGACAGTTATGAATTATTGCATGTAATTTATCACAGCGTAGACGGCGAAATATAACGTAAGGCTAAATGGACTACCTACGTTTATTTATGACTGTTAATCATTTCATTTAGAAAAGAAAATTTGTCTGATGTTTTTATAAATATATTATAAAAATATTTATGTTATCGTTGCACATGAGGAAATGATGATCTGAGCTTTGCACGATTATATTCTTAGTACCAATAATGGCAATGCCTTTTGAAATAGTTGCTGGATTCCGTCGAAAGCTTGATGTTGATCTTGCACCAGTACAAAGTTTGATAACAATTGATTTTTTAGGATCATGAACATTTAACATTTAATGATCCTGAACATTTAATGTTACAAAGAGCTCGCGAGATTTGAGAAAGATCGTTTTTCTAAAACTCTTTAAGTTTCAGAAGATAACTGACATTTTAGATGAACAATGGTCCTTGTTTTTAACTTTGTTAGCTTATTGAGCGAATTAATTACCGTGAAAGCTAGGACCCATTTGATGAAATTGCTATTCACGTCAGACACTACATGTAAATATGATACGGTTAATAGTACAAGGGTTACAGGAGACGATAAGAAGTGAATGACTTAGTCCATACTAACATTTAGGCATTGTTTCATAAAGCGTAGACACTATAACTATTAGTTTTCAATGAATCTTCTCCCTACATTGCGTAAAACTACAATTCTGATCGATTAATGGTAAATATTGTATACAATTTTTGGTAAATAATATGTGTACAACATTCTATATTCGGCTCCAAAGGTCAACGTTACCTGCCCGCGGTCCACCCGGTCGACTAAATAATGACTTAAAATCCATCCCAATTAAACTCCGTAATCAAATTACACAGACCAGAGATGGCGAACAGCTTCTCTGGTACGAGGACGCTGGTACTGCGCTCAGGGGTAAATCTTCCATGCATGGTAAAGTAGCTTTCGTTGGCGCTATCAAGGAAAGACCTAGGTACAGTAGTCGACTTGCGTAGGTTATTAGAAAATACCTTTTCATAAATTATCTCGACGATTGTTATAAAACATTACTAGGTATTTTTACTAAGCGGAGAGAAATACCGTATGGTGACGGCGTTAAAAAAACTGCCACGCCCTTTCTTCCCGTCGAAGAGCTAGGACGTAAGAGTCAACTAAAGGAAATGCTTTTGATAATCTCATGGCGTCCGACAGTGCAGATGCCTATGTCCAGCAGTGGACTACTGTCAGGCTGATAAACGTTAAATAGTTAGAATTGGCAAAATTTTATAAAACGCATTATTGAACATCAGTTGACCGTCTTACATTCGTTTTGTAAAATATCTTTTTTTTTGGGTTCTTGACTTAAAATTTAAAGTGATTTACTCTTTAATGTTAACATTATTTATTATCATTTATACATGTGATAACTAGAGCATTTTTTTTTTATGAAATCGATTTCCTTTTATACATTCTTTTTATGATTCTTTTCATTGTCCACTTCTGAGAAGGGATAATTAGCTGTAGTCACCTCGCTTGACTGGCGGATTGACATACTTAGAGCCAGACGCCTCGCACCTTCACCGACGCTGCGACTAATTCATTGGACTTTTTTTAAAAGTTTCAAGGTTTTTTCATGGCCCTTAGTCGGCTCTTACGTTACTCACGGGATAATTAGGTTAGCATTTTGTCAGATTTTTTTTATGCGAATGGAGGCAAACGAGCCTGCGGCACAACGAATGGTAAGTGCTTACAATCGCCCAGGTACAACTGCTCCACCAGAGGAGCTGCAGGTGCGTTGCCGGCCTTAAAGGATAGTTGAGGAATGGAGGGGTGGGTGACGGAGAGGGGGAGTGGGGGACAGGGTGTTGGCCGCACAGAACGAAATGCAGAAGATGCCTCTTCTTCACCTCGGTATTCTGCGAGGTCGTCGTACTACCCGGTCAAGACGGACCATTCGAGCAGCTGCAAATGCCGCCGCTTGTCTCTACCGCGTTCAATTTTAGTATTACATCCACGTACGTGGTACGGTACGGTACGTGTATTAGCTGAACTTAAGCAAGTAAAGTTGCAGCAATTTATTCAAGTACAGTCTGCAACTTTTCCTGTAAATGTCTCACTGGTCCTGGAGTATTTGAGAGGAGGTCTCACTTACCAAGCTGCACGCGCGTGGATTTGCCAACTATATGAAGTTCACGGAATAAGATTTTTATTATTTCTCAGACAGGTGGCTGTGGAAAAGGCAAGTTTCCTCTCGATGTTTTCTTTCACCTTCAAGCACGTGCTAAATTCAGCACTTACAATTTCT
This sequence comes from Bhutanitis thaidina, assembly GCA_029286595.1. Classification (NCBI taxonomy): domain Eukaryota; kingdom Metazoa; phylum Arthropoda; class Insecta; order Lepidoptera; family Papilionidae; genus Bhutanitis; species Bhutanitis thaidina. The sequence continues at coordinate 3,110,981 of JAGSMS010000029.1, read as the reverse complement.
AATAAAAATAATGATAGTGCTACCAGCACCAGAAGTCCAACCTAGACCACTCGCGCACTATGAAATTAAAGCAAGCGTCCTGACTTCCAACCTACCATGGCTCTTTAGGCATATCAGTTAGAATAAGATAAAACTTAAACTACACGATTCATCACCTTATAAAAAAAAAACATTCTAAAATGAAATGTCATTTAACACATTTGCATCTGGCCAGTTGCCATCCACATGTTCAAAGTATTCAATCAGATACCATACAAATGTTTTGACATGAAACGGATACAAACTTTTTTTTTATATTTTATCGTCTTAAGAGAGCACAGGTTGCCACCAGACATTTATAGTATGAAGATTTATATTTTTTCTTATATTTCTATTATAAGAGAAATTGTAATGTTTCAGGCAAGTGCTAATTGAAAGAAAGAATGTTTATTTACGGGCTAAGTAAATATAACACGTAGTACATATATTGCAAAAATAATTTAAAAATTCATACAAAATATTCATACATATCATACCAAGTCTGTGCTGCAGCGTGAGAACGCGAAATAGACTGGACTCTGTAACAGTCGAGATTCGAAATCTAAACATCGACACTGATTTTCAGTCCGGCCCGCACTTCGGGGCAACTCGGGTCGGTTGCGTATGTGCTCCACTGAAATACCATTGATGTAAAGTTTTACAAAGTTTGAGCACAGCAAAGTAATTGTATTTAGCTATTTCATTTACATAAAAAGTGGATGACATTCATCTAGCGTAGCTCAGTTAATACACACTATTCATTACACCAATTTTACTAAGTACTAAGTATGCACAAACATAAATATGATTCCGTACATTGAAAAAATAATATATACCACTTTTTAAAACGGACGAAAACATACAAGCAGACAGACGAGCCGAAAAAAGCGAATATTGCACTGTCAGCCAATTTCGTGCTGTATTTAAAATTTCAATTATCAAGCTCATGGGGAAATTTATTTAAAATCGATTGCAAAATTAGTACCGAACAGAAAGACAGACATGAAAGCGAGTAAATAAAAACGTGGTAATAACAATAAAAAAAGTGTAAATATTACCACTTCAGTGTTCCTATGTTTCGTTGAATACCTGCTACTTGCTAAAGAATATGCTCCATAACATCCCATATCTTCATGTGCCAGTACTCCATTGCGGTTACCAGTACAGGGGACGGCAGTACCAGTAAGTTGCTACGGAAGTGGGGAATATGTGTCTAGGTGCACGACTGAAGCTACTAAAGAGCCGTGGCAGTAAAGTGGTCAGGGCGTTCTCTTTAATTTCTTAGTACGCGAGTGCCCACGGTGAGAATATTTAGCACCACTAAAATGTTTAAATCCAAATGCTGAATTTACCACGTGTTCGAGGAAATCTGCATGTCTGAGAAATAATAAAACAATATTGTTTCTAGGACATGTGAAGTCCGCCAACGCGCACGGAATCGGAGTGGAATCTCTCAAGAAATATTTGAGAAGAGGCCTTTGCGTGGCGTTAGGCATTTTCGGGCTGGTACTTTACTTTACAGAGTTATCCACATGTTGTTTTGTTGGTGATATTTAGATTAATTCTAATAGTGTTTCTGCATGAAATCAAACGACATTATTTTTAAAGCGAAGGTACAACAATATGTGTAAGAATGTAATGATTTCTGGTATTTATGCAAACACTACATATTTGAAACTATTATTTACGAATTTTATCGCGTTTAATTTTGTTTTTATATTCCCGACGTTTCGATTGCTTTACATCGGTGGTCACGGGGGGAATGTGGTGTTAGACGTCCAGATGTCATTGATAAATCGGGCTTCTGCGTAGATCTAGAACTTAACTTTCGAGGACTTTTTAGGTTCTTTATGTATCCTGGGTTTACAAACCCATGCTAGAGTCGTTGTCACTGTTGCACATGTTTTGACTTATTGATGTGTGCTGTTTCAGTACTTCTGACTTCTTCTTCATTTATATATGGACACTTAATGGAATTCCGGCGTCCTACCTATATTACTCTCATATGAACGTTGTAAAATAAAACAAATATTAACTAAATTTATGACAAAGCAAAACTTTTACATTTTGCAAAGAAAGAATTTCGTTCGCGGTAAACGGAAAAGAAAACTAAAAACTGTTTCTGATCTTTCTTGTTTTTCATTCATATTTTAGTAGTCGCAAAATGTAGAATTTATGTAGCCATACAATAAACGCCTCGTTTATTTACGCTGCGTGTTACCGAAAACGTGCGTGAAAGAAAACAAGATCAGGAAATCTGTTACTTCGTAAAAATAAATTCTTCCGTAAGATATACATATATATTTAGAGTTTTTATGAGCGCGTCTATGCGTGAATCATCAAAAAAGAAGTATTTTTCGCAATAGAATAATAATAATCTCTCACGACCGTATACCCATTAGGTACTGGGTGTACATAAGTACCGACAAACTCACTGGCGCGAGCTCGTCAAATCTTACATAGAGGATAGAATTCACGTTTCCATATTCGTAGGCATATTATCCCCAAACCGGTCGTCTATTGAGGCGGCGCTCGAATATCGCAGCGGTAAGAAGCTGATATTTTTTTTTTTTATTATAACATTAGATTAGTATGACATACTAATCTAATGTTATAATCTAATGCCCATGGATATCTGCAACCAATTTCAATAAAAAAATATTACAGATACGTTGTCATCACTGAGGACTAATGAGGAATTCCTAACAGCATGTATACTCGCTCTTTATGCACTTCAAATCAGAACACTAAAGTGGTTATACTGCCGATTAGCAACAGAAATAGGATCCTAATTATTTCGATAATTATTGTTTAAAAGGCCTAAGGTACTAGTTAATTAGCTTACCTGAGAGACATCGACACAACTCCTCGAAGAAGAGGTCCGAACCTCTATTGGACGGTCCATAGATAGCTTATTTATTTATTGAAGGTTTGCCAACAGATACTACAATAATGAATATACTAATACATATTGTGTAATAAGTGATTAGATAATTGTAACTCTAATAACAGGCAAACACAAAATGAACCAAATACAATATAACAAAGATAATACTTTGTTAAGAATAAAAGCGAGATGAACAGAATCTGTAAATGCCAAAACGGCTAGCATCACTAACTTACACATAGTATATGGTACATATCACATAATACAATACAGTTAACGATAGAGATTTCTAAGCAATAGGGCGAGCTTTTGGTCGTGGATTCGATTAGTATTTGTTTGAACTACAAAACATTGTTATGTATATGTTGCGCGTCGCAGAGGCAGGTGAAAGGTATCATGTCATCTGCCACTACGACACTGGAGAAATTTTTACAATACGAAGTAAATTAAAAAAAATAAGTTATTTTTTTACTATTCATAAGGATTTAAAAAGAGACGAGAGGGGACAAAAATACACTTGCAATTATGGTTTAAATTTACGCTTGCTTCTTTTTTTAATTTAGTTAAGTTTTTTCTTATTTAAAAGGGCGTACGTAATCTAGCGTAGCGCAATGAAGTGTTCGTGCAGAAAATTAGCTCCATTACATTTTTGTTAAGAAGATTATTCGTCAGCTAAAAATATATTTAGTATCATAGAAACCCAACGGTTTATTCCGACCAAATGAGACCTTACAGACGTTTTTATATACAACAGTAGCTATTGTGGTTTTGCTAGACCGGAAGAAGATATTCCTTATATTTAAACTTATGCTCTTTAACTGGAAATTGTCGAGAGTTCGATAGAAACTTACATTCCCAATATTAGCCCCTAAAAGATGAATGTTACAAGAGGAATGTATTGACAAAATCTAATATAACTAGCACCTGCTGTTTAGGTTCTGCGAAGAAGCATCAGTCAATCAGTCTTGAGATTTCTAAGTACCTATAGATAACAGACACAATACCACAAAACCTCAAGAGCAATGTAAACAACCAGTGGGTGTTGCCAGTGATGACTTACGGAACTGAGACATGGTCCTTCACTGCAGGCCGCATGAAGAAGCTCAAAGTTGCTCATCGCGCTGTGGAAAGCGCTATGCTCGGAGTTTCTCCGCGCGATACCTATATAGAAAGGGAATAGAAAGGTTCACACGTGGCAACCACGTACAGGCAAGCGCAGTGTGCCCCCCCTCCCGCAAGAAGCAGTGACGAACTGCACAGTCTGTTGCAGGTTGTCGATGCATGGAGGTGGCTCAGGACCGAGCTTTGTGACAATCTTTGGGGGAGGCCTATGTTCAGCAGTGGACTTGTGATAGGCTGAAGTGATGATAGATAATAGGTCGACCAAATTATTCGGCGTCATTTGTGAAGTACTCATACATAAGCGTGTAATTCTAAACACGTCCAGACAAGACAAGATGTAATTATTGTCGTTTTTGCACAAATATTTGCGTGGGCGGGGTTTTTTTTTTCATTTATCATTGTCTCTATTTGAAGTGGCGTGCATTCGCGAAAGCTCCAATATCCAAATGGTGCGAACTGCAAAACATCACGTCACAGGTACGAGGTCGCCATTCGATCATTAAAAAAAATCTATAACCAAAAAGGCAGGGCTAACCCTAGCTTATTTCTTAAGAAAGGGTAACTGTTTTTTTGATAAAATACTTTGTTTTTTATACCTACTGCTTACCCAGGGTCAAAATTTATACGCTACTAAATTCTACGTCGGGCTGGCAGAGATATTTAATCGAAGACTTGAGCCTTAAGGCTGTACAAAATTACTACCAGATAAAATTTACTGGTATTATATTTCTACTAGCTGGTCCCATCCCGGCTAAAAAATGCTCTCAGATATTTGAGATGTAGGCCTTTGCCCAGCTGTGGGCATAAACTACTACTTTAATTTTAGCCGCAGGAGTATTGATTTTTATGGTCCAATATTTTCTTATAGAGTAACTAGAAACTGAAGCTGTCTGCATAAAATATTGAACACGTAATTGCAGCCTGTCGTCTTCCCGGCCGTAAATAAAGTTTACTTTACTAAGCGTGTCGGTTACCTTTATTGAACATGTTTAATTATTTTTATAGTAGCGTGGCTCCATGGAGAGCGTACTTGGTATGCCCAGGGAGCGATTAAAAAAAAATTGTCGAATAAAATAAATACTGAAAGTCATTGTTATGAAGTTAGAATTATATACCATTAGATACTTGCGACGACATGTGCGTGTCATCGCATATTACACACAGTCTTCTGTTTATAATGAGGCCGAGATTAAACTGATGCAATTTTAGTCACCTATATTTATTATTAATAAATACTTTGTCCAATTCCGCAGAAAAAAAAACAAGAATGTGACAGATATTACCTAGTCCGAAAAGCGCCCTGCGCGTCTCCTTCTAACTTCCTTCACTATAGCTGTCACCCACACAACCACTACACTCGATAATAGGCAATATAGCACCACCAACATTTAATACGCGACACGTGTTTCGCCTCGCAACAAGGCATTATCAAGTGATTAGACTCTGCGACGTACAACCGCCGGGTGATCGAGGTGTTACATGCCATTTCATCGTTTCTTTTATGCGGAATTGTACATAGTAATTATTTCCACTATCTTTCAAATATCTCTCCCCAAATATCCTTGAACCCAAATAAACCCAAATGAAACCCTATTAGCCCCTACTATCCTCATTCCCCTCCTGAAAGACCCTAGATGGCAGGCTACACACCAGCAGCTCCTCTGGTGTTGCAGGTATACGTGGGCGTGCTTTCCCATAAAAAAATAGGAGCATTTGGCTTTTGGAGTAATATTAAGCATTCAAGCAGGAGAAATTTGTACTGGAATTGAATTTTAAAATAGCTATTCAAATACAGTTCCCGTTCCAGGCACCACTGAAATTAAGAATCGTAATTTTAAGTGAAGGAAAATATGTTGAAGATTCTGACAGAAATAAATATTAAAATGTTCCCTGCCGATTAACTACTGAGTGTGAATTTTCAACTGTTGCTACCAGAGTTCATGTTTACTTTCAATTACTATGTAAACGAAAATAGATAATGCGATAGCAGCGCTTTTATAAATTACCGGTAATATTTATTTTCATTAACCATCAGAGAGCTTGGTTTTTCAGCAAGGCAATACAATAAAATCGTTATTAATGTGAGGAGCAGAATAACTTGGGCCTTCATTTGTATGGCAAATACATCTTCGAGAGTAGAATGACACATACATACATTAATCATATTTAGTTTTTTAAAAACCTTTTAAAGCCCGGAGTGACGGAGGTAAACCTTTTGACTATTTAAATCTTTATATTGTCGTCATCTCGCAAATGATATCCATATTGTATTTCAAAGGCCAAGCGATTAATGTCGGCAATAAAAGCTGTTTCATTATTTATTCACTTATTTAATTTTTATAGGCTCTATCACTTGTTTGATTCCACGCCGATTGTTCATTGAATCTTGTTTCATTGAACCTGGATTTAATATCAAGATTCAATGAAACAATGAACAGAATCATTTTATATTTCTATGAATTACTGACTATTATATAAGTTTCTTAAACATTTATGCTGTTTGTTTTGTACTTTAACGAATTTAAATTTGCATCTGTGTAATAGAAGGTTTTATATTAAAATTTATGTTCACTTCCGAAGTATAAACAACAAGTGCCGCAAACGTTATTAATACAAGAGAAAAATGTTTAGGAAAATTTCAAAATGTAGTTGATAAAGACCATGGAATTTGGTCATGAAGAATAGCTATTTACGTACTAAACCTAGAAAACATAAAACCACATACGACACTTTCGAAGCCAGTCACAAACATAAAACATGTTTACAGCTAGACGGTATATGAACAGTAATTATGGGGTTAATAATGGCCGATGTTCTACATAATGGTGACGCGTACGTAGTCTTTAGTAAGTTTTTAAAAAATATAAACGGACAATTTTACATGTATCTACGTTAAAAGTTGTTCTTTTCAAATTATTATTTATTAGTATATTTTTACTATTATTTAAATATTAGTAAAAACTAAAATATACATTATACCGCATGTAATGCGAATAATATTTTAGAATTACATCGTCAACCGGATTGTTTTTATGCTTTATCAAAAAAACCTTTCCTCCCATCGTCCTATTGTTTGAAAAATTTAGAAAAAAGTGCATACGCATGGAGTTTCTTTCGCCTGCTTCTTCTCCGTACTGGAATCTCAATCTTATGTTGAATAAATGATTTGATTTGAAATGAAATTTGGAATGAATTTGAAATGATTTTTGTAGGCCTTTCTCCTGTATCGCAAAGGAATTTACATACATAAATTGGTCATTGACAAACAACCAGACCCGGAACACTTATTTGTAGTTCATTTAAATACTAACCTCGTGCGAGAATCGAACGCGCGACCAACAGCGCCGCGTCTAAACATTTAGCCACTACGCCACCGAGCCGTCGCTCGTTTGGGACCTGCTCTTTGATTTCCGCTTTAAGCAAATTATATGACTGGACAGTCAAACTAATTACAATTAAAATTTCTTAAAGAATAACAAATTGCAATAAATATATGATATTTGTTTGTAAAAGAAAAATATTCTAATGCAATATACTTTATATAATCCATTTCGTAAGATTTTGGGCTTTTTATACAGGTTAGTAGAAATTTTTGTGTTCGATAGAATGGCTTTTGAAAGTTTACAGATTTACGGACGATAAAAGGTTACGTGAAGGTGGTTAGGGTGAAAGGATTCTAGATACATTTTTGATATTCATTAACTCGTTGCGAAATATCAGTATTTGACTTACGTCATTTTAACACCGAATTGTATGTAAGTCGAACTTCACCACTTTTGTAAAACCCTATGACCCTTCACGTGTGATGAGTCATTCATATCAATAGAATTACAATTGGTTTAAAATTATAATAAAATACACACTTCACTTGGCAAAAGACTTCTCTCTGTATGAGGGCTTTAGAGCCGGAAAGTAACCGCCTCGCTGCTGTGCGATGCCAGTTACTGTTGAGTGATGGGTATGAAAGAGCGTAATCTGTTAGTAGACATAGTGTACCCCATGGAGGTGAGGTGGACAAAATAATCAAAGACAAAGTCAATACTTTATGCTTGTTTAAAGCACTTGTGAACGTCAAAATCTACACCGGTAACGAAACTTTCTTAGAGAAGACCGGAATGCAACTCCTGGGTCTTACAATGGCAATGATAATTTTTACAATGTATAATTATCAATAGCCAGAAATTGCAAGTGCAGACATGATTGTCCTCAATATATCGATACATTTTATAGGGAGCCCTTTCAACAAAGTTTCTTAAATAATTATTTTTAAAAGTTGTTATTCTTTTTCAGCCCGTTCGTATTACCCGTTACGTAGGTAGTATTCAGGTTTATAACTATCTAATTACTTAATCTTTTAAGACCGTCTAAGAACTCATTATCAAAGCTTATAAATCGTTGTTACATAGTAGATTGAAAAATTCGGAAAACGAAACTGTAAGTTTTAGTCAAACCAATTTAATTTCCTTTTTTTTTCAGTTTTGCGACTTTTTACACGTCTTATATATTAGTCGTGTGGTAGCTACGTAATAATCTGACTAACGGAAAAGCTTTGATCTATCTTTGAAATTCTCTGCTATTTGAAAATCTCATGGCATATCTGTGAGCAAACTGAGGGTAGACAGACACGTCAAGTCTTATCTCTGGAGAGGCGATAAGTTCTTTGCGACGGCGTTTCACTACGCTGAGGCGTGACGAATCTAAATCAGTAGTCTCCGTCTACCCCAAAAGGTGCCAGGCGAGCTTATATATTATGTGATTATATTAAACAACTAAATAAATAATAGAGTTGAACCTAGAGACAATCGAAAGTGTTAACTTGTAATTTTAATATACAAAATCTATTTATAATTATTACAAAGACAATGTAGCGATGTAATTATGCTCAGTAATGAGAAATGAAATTTCCCTACTTTGGAAATCATTACTTTGTCACGACCTTCGTTGTAAACTCATCCGTAAATGATCCGTTTTCGTTCATACGAATAGGATTTTAGTTGTATTTTGTACTTTTACCAAGTCTCATTTGTCATCTTTTTAGTAACAGAATTAAAAAAAATATATAAAATTTTTGGCGGTAGGGTCTTTTTCTGCCTAGGAGCTGTATGGGTAGGTGCAATGTTTCTGCCGCCAATCATCAGGGCAACCACTAGTGGCGTTCGGTCTGAAAGGTATAGAGAGGCAGTATAACTACAGTAAAGTAAAGTAAGCCTGTAAATGCCCACGGCTGGGCAAAGGCCTCCTTCTCAAATACGAATATCGGAAAGGGTTTAGGAGGCGGGAAGAGCCCGCCACGCTGCTCCAGTGCGGGTGTGCGGGCTTCACATATCTTCGAAATAATATTCATTCGGTGGCAACGCATCTGTAACCTCCTTCGATTGAAATCATGTTCCACCATTAGATCTACTGGTAACTCGTTTGTCACCTCGACCCAGTAAAAGGCTACTTTCTCACGCCCAGCATAATTACATTTACTAAAGATGAATGATTTACAACTCCTTTTTAATTTGTATTGTGCTGGCCCTATGGCATTGCGCATATTGAAGACATAAGCGAGTAGAAGGTCCTCGAGAATAGTTCACTAATTATACCTATCTATTTTCATCCATGCTGTTTTACAATTTTATCAACACAATATTTTTTTTATGGGAAAGGTGGCAAACGAGTAATCTGTTCACCTGATGGTAAGTGATTGCCGTCGCCAAAGGTACTGCAGGTGCGTTGCCGGCCTTGAAGGGTATTTGGGAGATAGGAGGGAGGATGAGGAAGGGGACGGGGAGGGGGAGTGGGCCTCCGGTTACCTCACTCACCGAACCAAAGACAGAAGCACAAGATGCCTCTACTTCACGCCGGTATTCTGCGAGGCCGTAACACCAATCCGGTCGAGCCGGCCCATTCGCGCAGCAGTAAACGTCGCCGCTCTTCCACATTTAAGCTAATATTATTATTATTGCAAGTAATCATTACTCATCAATTTAATTGGAACGAAATGGACAAGTTTTCTTTTCTCCTGTAATCATGTAAGATTAAAGGCCCACGGCTTCGTCCGCGTGGCTTCAAATTAGGTCTCAAAATAATCTCTATAAAAGTGTCAAATATCCTATTCCATGGCACGATCGACACCCAATGCTAAAATTCGTTTATGTTCGTTCCGTTCTTTAAGCATGATTGAAATGACAAACATACAAACTTGTATATTGTTGTTTAATTACGTGGGATTAAACATAACATACAGCACTTCAGGAATCACAAGGAACATTTAGAAAATTAATGCACCAAAATCGCTTACTTCGACGTATAGGTAAGATCGATTAGTAAAGATTATATACTTACGAGTGTGTCCAACATTATGAATTTGAAACACATATTAATAAAGGTATAACGAACACATTCGTAGTGGAGTTGTATAAATTTTTAAGCCCAACACTAATTCACACTTAACCTCGTACAAACCGCAGTAAAATTAGCGATGGGTAATGATGCCAATGTAACACATGAACTAATTAACTCAGTTTATTTGTATTCGAATTCGTTCGAATTCTCTTTTCGTTGGTATAAAGAAAAAATATCTGTACTCAATATTGGGGGATCAGAGGTTTATACATTTTAGTCCTTTCAACCTACATTCCACCGGTGCTTATTTGACAGATTACTTTCACAGATAATATCTAAGTAACGATACAAATCATACAAAAGTTTCCGAAGACTCAGTGCAGTGAGTCGCTGGATCTCATCCTTCGCTTAACAGATATTACATTGAGGCTTCTGCTTCGGAGACAGATCCTCTAACCACTCGGCTGTCGTGGAAATAACGTGTAGGTATGCACGAGTAGTACCCGTAGGTAGCCGTATGTATGTATACATTCACGCCTTGTTCGTAACGGGGTAGGCAGAGACAATCTTCTTCCACTTGCTACAGTCCTGACATACGTTTTTCGCTTCTCCCACTTTCATCAATCTTCGCATGTAGACTCGTTGGTTTAGAGTACTCTTGACCTGGCCTTTTTTCAGAATGTCTCCGATAGCCGATAGTTAGGTAGCCGTGGTAGCGATATAAGATTCTGCCACAACCTTTTTTCTCGAGGGTGTCGTCATAAAATTTTGAGAGTAAGGTGGCCTTGAAAATATCATCTCAATCTTCCTCTCTCACTCGCTTAGCTCTCAAAAGTATCTAATACTTAAGTAAACGTTCCCGGAGAGGAGAAAATCCGTTCGACTGCGTTAAGTCGTACCAAAAGCTTGTGATAAAAGCTGTTAGCTACTGGGTCTGTGATCTATTTAAAAGTAAACAATAAATATCACAACGGTAATCGAGTCACGTAAGACTTTCATAACGCATCTGCTATAAACTAAAACTTGAAAAGAAGCTTCTCTTTGAAAAAGTGATAAACGATTTTACAATTTTCGTAAGCAGTAATAGTTAAACGTTTACTTTGACGCGACTTTTTACAAAATAACAATAATTATAACCACCATGTTATATTTGAGGTTCTTCTCATAGTAAATATGAATGTTACAAAAAGTTTACTAATAAACATAACGCAATTCATTAAACTTATCCATATATATTTTTACTCCTGAATAAATTATATTGTAATTTATACTTGCGATTGTCACTTGTTTGGTAAAACTTCGTCATGCCGACAACTATTATCTACTTCCATGTACTAGTTTCATGGTTTCAATCCATGCCAAATTTTCTTTATTTATTTAAGTAACCGACTGGTTTCGCCTTACGACATCTTCAGCACTCGTAGTAAAATGGATAATAAAAATTGTCAAATGATTCAGAGTATTTTTTTTAACGAAAATATGTTAGATATCCCTAGCTTTATAATATCGCTTCAGATATTTATTTCGGCGGAATATTTTAACGTACTCATTAGTATTTTGTTGGCATCTTGCGCTTGTACGAAGTATATAAATAAACATCGACAAGCTCTTTTTTAGTTTAAGTTAAGATGTGATCAACACTCTATTTGTAGTAATCGCTTTGCGCAGATTGTAGCTCCATCTAGCTACGAGTAAGTGAAGCTCTGGACTATGTTTGCCTAAACGCGCCCATCATAATCATCATATCATAAGTTAATTGTTGAAGCCCTTCTTTAGAAAGCGCCATCATACTTTCATAGTCCATTCCTCAAACTAACGATGTCCTGCTATATGTGGTAGAGCCAAGCGATGGTCTTTGAAACTGCTCGAACGACCCGGCTCAGTCGGGGTATCGGCGTGCAGTAAATCACCTTCTGCGTTTCGTTCGGTGAGTGATGTAACCAGAGGCTCACCCTCCTTTCCTCTCTCCTCTCCATCCCTCTCTCCTAAAATCTTTGAAGGCAGGCAACACACTTGCAGCTCTTATTGCATCCCGTTGCAGATGTGCGTGGGTGTCGGTAATCAGTTACCATCAGGTCAGCCGCTTGCTCGTTTGCCCCCTGAAGCGTACAAGTGATAATGATATTTGAAGAAAAACTCTATATATTTTCTCTTTATTTCCCTGTCCATACTTTATTACTTTTTTTAATTGGAATGATTGTTCAGGTTAATTATTCTACCTTAGTAACTTAGCATGAATCCTGTTAAGTACCTATAGCATACATTTCTAAAGAATGTTTGATATTGAACATTAATACAAATTAATGTACCAGGGCTTCAATACCGTTCAAGAAATAGTTAAATATAAATGTAATTGTGTAAGCTATTTACCTACTTAGTCTAAAGCAAACAACGTACAAAAAAGTACTATATATATTGACTCTGCGACGACCATATCCTCAGCAGAACTAGGGTGACAATAATAGTCGTTACTAACAAGCTGAAGAGAATGGGCCGGCCACCTATATAGAAAGGGGGATACAAAGGTTCTCGCGCCGCAACCACGTACAGAGTGACGACCTGCACAGTATGTTGCGGGTTGTCGATGCATGCAGGTGGCTCAGGACCGAGCTTTGTGACAATCTTAGGGAGAGGCCTATGTTCAGCAGTGGACTTATGATAGGCTGAAATTATGACGATGATGATTTTTAATCTAGAAATAAGTACATTCCCCAATATTCCCCGTAGCATATCTGCTGTATCACCAGCTGTAACGACCAATCACGAATAAGGTAACTGATATATAAATAGGTAATTTTTTTATATTGATAAACTATTTCAAGTTCACTCTAGTTTGGTACTATACAAAAGCGGTTTTTATGAACAGTCTTGGCAAGCCAGCAATTTGTATTCGTGACTAGGCTCTATTAATATTATACGCAAGGTTATTTATTAATGCCCCTAAACGTGTCCTAGTTAACAGCCGTGCTTATCTTTTCGGATTTCATTGATTTTTGATTTAGTAAAAAGACTAATGGAATTTGTCACTTAATGAATAATAAATGGTAAAGGGTCTGAGTTACATAATACACAGTACTATTACTACGCCATCGGTCTATTTTAGTCCACTGCTGAATATACTTCTCTACAAGGAAGCGCCAGCAAAACCAGAGATTTATCAATTTTTCAAGGTTTGCCCATAATCACGACCCTGGGCGAGCGCAGTGGCGGTACCCACCCACGAGTGATGATGCCCCCATCACTAGTCTGTGGAATTTGGTCGGAATCTAATACACAGCAATTTCAACTGTACTCAATAACGTAAACAAAAGGTATAAATGTACACATATAACGACTCTATAATTTTCGTGTACAAATACATTATGTTTAAAAATAGAGAGTAATTGTGAGTCATTAATGAACGATGAAGTCCTCCTGGCAGATTTAGATGACGGCGACAAGTTCCGAATGCAGTTGGCAGATGTCAACTGCGCAGGAGATATCATAGTGTGCGCACAAACCGAGGCACTCATTCGACTTTACCTTCCGTGTCCGATTTAAGCTTATGTGATAATTTGTGTTTTTACACAAGTAATATAGAATCGCTCAGCAGTCCGGTTAACTAACCGCTATTTTGAAGGGCATTTCGAGGGCATAGTTACTACGCTCACCGACCCACTTGCCCAGCGCGGTGAGTTTGAGTGCGAGACAAACCTTTCAAGTAATGCATTTGTAAAGTAATGCTTGCGTTTTTTTTTATTGTAAATAATTTTCACGCGACCTACCTGCGGTGAAAAAACAGCCTATGGGTTTGTCTGGATTACCCTGGATTCAATTTAAGGTGTTATTTTTTTACCAAATTTCATCAAAATCGGTTTAGCGGTTTCGCCGTGAAAACGTAACAGATAAACAACAGACTTTGCTATCGTATTTTTAATAGTAGTATGAATAAAACCCAGTACAGCTATTTTTGCTGATTTAATTAAAAAAGGCCATTCTAGAAACCTTTATAGCGCTTACTTATAGCGTCTTTTAAAGTGCTGTAAGTGCTTCACGCCTTTTTCTTACTAATGCAAATTCTTTCCTGCTCGCATTCATGAAATTGAGGAATAAAAAATAATATTAGTGAAATGACATTAGTTCTTGAATATCTTCTAACAGGATTTTTCTTTGAACCCAGAACCAACTGAATCAAATTGGTTTTGGGCTTCAAAAGATTTTTATCTTAAGTAACTATCGACGAACCTTTTCCGTTACCGCAAAGAAATAATTTTGTATCTTAACAATAACAGTCACTGGATGGCTTCAGTACTTTCCAAATGTCAGGTGTAAGGTATGATAAGTTACAGCTACATAAATTTAATAAGCATGAAGATGTATAAACAACCTTTCAAAAAGTTCTATGATTGATACCGACAAAGGAGGATTCCATTTTGTTTGTGTTTTGTAGAGTACATTTATCCGCTGGGAAAAGATCTTTATTTTTAGGCACCGGGAATAGTCCGCACGCTGCTCAAATACGGGTCGAAATATTTTATTTCTAATTCGTATGCAGATTACCTCACAATGTTTTCCTTTCCAACGTGCAGGTCGTGATAACAGTCTCCCTTATGGTGTGCAGCGTAAAATAGCTACTGCAGCGTATGGCAACCGATAACTTCAATCTAAGGAGTTTATAGATCCGTTGTCTCCCATGAGGACTAAAATGGTATTCATCACAGCTTGTCTCTCGATAAATTTCCAACTCTGTACTAACAGGCGACAGAATTAGGTAAAACGGTGGACCTACCCTTTTTACGCGTACCATGATAAAAAAGCCTGAAGTCCTGACCCCTGAGCTATTACGACTGGCAGATAACAATAAAAAAGAAGATTAATGGAAAAAAAAAACTTAATCTCGTTTCCTTTTCTCCATGTCATTCGTTATTTCATTCGCTGGGATTTCATCCTTGTTACCAAGTAAAATGAATGGGCCTCGTTAAGGCAAATCTAATGAGCCCAAACTCTACATGTTCACTAGTAACCATTCAAGAGTTCCGTTACCCAGCTCGATGGTACCGTCCTATAGTATTGGCATCGATTCTTGAAACGTGTGCGAAGTTACAAATTATTCAGACGTCTGGACGTGGGTCAAAATTAAATTGAATCATTCTATTATTAATTCATGTATGTGTTCACACGAGAGCCGTGCTAGCCTAGTGGTCAGACGCTCGCTTTAGTTTCAAAGAGCGCCTGTGAACTGGGTTTGATTCCCGGTGCCGGCACCACTAAAATTTATAATAGCAATTTTAAGTGCTGTATTTACCACGTGCTCGGCGGCAAAGAAAAACATCGTGAGAAAACCTGCATGTCTCAGATATAATAAAGGTATTATTTCGAGGATACGTGAAGCCCGCCAGACGCACTGGAGCAGCGGCGCCGGCCATTTCTGGCTCCAAAAACCCTCACAAATATTTGAGAAGGAGGCCTTTGCTCAGCAGTGGGCACTTACAGGCTACTTTAATTTTTTTATGCATTTACATACAGGTAATAAAAGCGTGTTAAAATAGTGGGCGCTCACCAGCACTACCTAGATTATTAATTTCTATTTAAAATTCGGATAAGCCATGTGCTAAAATGTCGTAAAGTATGCTGCAGGTCTGAAAAACTTCATTTCTACTTGTATGTTTGTGCCTATGAAGAAGTGATGATGGAAAGCGTTGTGAAAATTAAACCTGGATGTGTGAGAAATAATTAAAAAATATTTCGGGCGTGTCGCCCGTAGGTGGACTCTGCCAACTACTTTGGACAGATTCTTTGCGGCTCTAATACCCTTTAAACTATTTCTTTTTTCTTATTATAAAGTTATTGCATATATTTTCTATCTTTGTATGTGTTTCTTTCGTATTGGTTTTATATAATATAAAAACAAATTAAAATGAAGTTAGTTTTTTTTATTAAATTATTAATTACGGACATTCTATCAAGCGAATTGAAAGTACGGACGTAAAGTCGTTCATAGCATTTTTATTGCAATTGGTAGTATAACCTCAAAGGGATAAATATACACGTGGTAAACCGTGTCGTGGCGACGCAAGCAAGTCCATTAGACTCATTCCGTCCCGTGGGTGTCGTATGAGTCAACTATTCCACGACAAGTCTATAAAAATAGTTGAAGTAGGTCTAAACTTTGCCAGTTCCTTAAATTTTCCATTTTCTATATTTGTCTTTTAAATATACGACTGCCCACGTTTCTTCCTCTTCTGTTTTCGCAATCACTTCGTAATTAACATCGTGAAAAATAAAGAAATCGCTTATTAAGACACTGAATAGATCACGCACTTTTCAATGACATGTCTCGCTTCACTACTTCGGCGCTTAAATGATCAAATTAAAAACAAACTTTGGTACATAAATAATACCTGCGATTGTTGTCACTTGGTGAAAGTTCTTCATAATGGAAATTATTACAAACTCTTTTAACTATTGCGAAACTAGCACAAGAGTTTATAATAATTTCCATTTTGTGTTATCTATTGTACTTGTTATCATACATAACAGTAAATTATGTACTAATAGAGATAGTGTATACAATTTTAGGGTACATTTCGTTACAGGGTAGGGTATTCCTGTAACGAAATGAGGTGCGTGCTTCGGGAATAGCAAAAAATACCAAAAACCTTTTCGTATGTAGCTGGTGCACTGTTTGTTTCAATTATTTTACGTTCATATTTATGTAATGCTTCATAAAAATTAGTCTCAGTTTTGTTTATAACTCGGTATCCAAGTCCGAGAAGATACAAATAAGTACACAGACCAACGAGAGATGCGGTCCTAAAGTATTATAATATTAACTACAAAACACCAATATTATAACAGCAACCCGGCAGCGCAATATTCTCTTTAGTGAAAGTTAAAGCTTCTTGCATTAGACACAGTAATTACGTTGCCTGTGGCTTTCTCGGAAAACGCAATCGTAAATAATGCTACATTGTGTAAAGGTAAAATTTTCAAGCGTAGATCGACTTTTTGAGACGTTTCGCACCCAACAATGTTCACGTGAACAATAACAATAAAATCAATAAAAGCTTTACGATGAAATGAAATTGTTTAAATATTGTACTATCTATAACGTAATTTAGATAGCACAAGAACTACTCTTAATGTTTGGCCAAACAAGCAGGCCCATTTTGTTATTTATTGGTATTAAATGTTTGTCATAGGATAGATGGGCTACAGACTTGAAAAATAAAATACGTACATATTTTGTTTAAAAATATCATGTTAAAGATGTTTATTAATTTATGCTTTCTTGAAGGTCGGCTTATATAAGTATATATAAGAATGTGTTTTTGCATACTACAAATGATATACACATACATACATATATATATATATTTATATATATATATATATATCTATATATCTATATATACAACTTCGATTAAAACGCACTGTGGTGGAATGCCAACCATCTAGGTGGTATCGATGGAACTTCGAATTCTGTCGCGATGTACGATGGTGAAACTCAGCAGCTGGGATCAATCCGAAAAGTTCCTCAGAACATTCCCCGTGGAAAATTTTGTAAAAAATGCAAAGAGAAGCAACATCTCTTCGCAAGGCCAAAGGATCAAGCCGATCAGAGGGAGCTTGGTCGCCGACAATTCGAGCCGCTCGACGTTGGATGCGGTCAAATGGAAGGAGTTGGTACTGGGGTGCCCCTGCCCAGAGATGAGAACAGTATTCCATGTAGGGCCGAACTTGCGCCTTATAAAGTTGCAAACGGTGGACCGGCATGAAATACTGTCCCGCTCTACAGAGCACACCAAGCTTTTTGGAGGCCAATTTGGCCTTTCCCTCCAAGTGACCACGGAACTGAACGTCGCTTGATATGTCAACGCCAAGGATTCCGATACTGGCTGAGCCAATAAGGGAATGTTCTCAAAAGAGGAGAAACGACAAAGGGATTCTTTTAGCGGTGAACGCGCAAACCTGTGTCTTTTGGGGTTGAATAGGACCAAATTACGTCGACCCCAATCCGAGACTTTGAATAACAAGGTCTCGACTTCAGACACAAGTTTGTTCCGGCACTCGTCGACGTGTTCCCGAGAAATATTCGCACGGCCTGTATATAGGGCATCACCCGTGCTGTCGTCTGCATAGCAATGAATGCTACTGATTTGTAGCATGTCGTTGATATGCAGAAGGAACAGAGTGGGAGATAGCACACAGCCTTGTGGAACACCAGCATTCACGGGTTTGGGGTCCGAGCATGCACCGTCGACAACAACCTTGATGCTCCGATCCGTGAGGAAGCTGGTGACCCAGTTGCACAATCTCTCAGGAACCCCGTAATATGAAAGCTTTGAAAGAAGCGCTTTATGCCAAACCCTATCAAATGCTTTCGCTACGTCCAGACTAACCGCCAAAGCCTCCCCCTTAGACTCAACTGCTTCTGCCCATCGGTGAGTCAGGTAAACTAGAAGATCACCAGCTGATCGTCCGCGACGGAAACCGTACTGTCGGTCACTGATCAGCTGGTGTTCCTCCAGGTACCTCAGGAGCTGGGTGTTGATGAGTGACTCCATTATTTTAGATAACAAGGGGGTGATGGCAATAGGCCTGTAGTTGGACGGATCAGAGCGGTCGCCTTTTTTGGGTATTGGATGCACAAATGCTGTCTTCCAAGATTCCGGGACGACGCCTGAAGAGTAGGAGTGCCGGAAAAGACGCGTGAGAACCGGTGCCAACTCAGGGGCACACATCCTCAGCACAATTGGAGGGATTCCGTCCGGCCCACTCGACTTATGAATGTCCAGGGAGCGGAGTGCCTTTCGCACTGAGCTCTGCAGAAACTGAATTTCCGGCATGGAGCACTTACACCACGGGATGGAAGGTGGAGAGTTTCCCCGGTCATCAAGAGTCGAGTTGGATGCAAAAAGAGAGCCCAAGAGATCGGCTTTCTCTTTTTTGCAATATGGGCCAGCGAATCATCCTCCTTGTGTAGAGATGGGAGAGATGGCTGACAGAAATTCCCCTGGACAGCCTTGGCGAGAGACCAGAATGCGCGGGATCCCGATGGGAGGCGAACTAATCTCTCGCCAATTCTGCCAATGTGCTTTAACTTTGCCGCAGCGATAACTCTTTTGAAGGACCTGGAGGCAGAGTTGTACTCGTTTTTAAGAGCACTGGTTTTTGCATCCCGAGATGCCGATGCATCGGCCCAGGCCTGGTAGCACTTCCGCTTTCGGCGTGACGCTATTTTGCAGGTGCGACCAAACCAAGGCTGGGATTTACCTCCGACAGGCACCGCAGAGAACGGAATAAAAAGTTCCATTCCCTGAAGTACCACATCGGTGACAGAATCTGCAACGGCGTTGGGATCATCCAGCGAGAAGCAAACCTGCCCCCATGGGTAGGAAGCAAAGAAAGACCGCATTCCATCCCAATCTGCCGACCTATAGTGCCACACACGGCGGAAGCCCGCAGATCGCGTTCGGGATCGGCGCGCGATAGGCACTACACTCCGGATCAGAATTTGATTTGATTTGATGCGTGTCACACTGTCAAAGGAAGCGTGTTTCATAACCTGACAGCCTGTACAATAATGAACGTATGGCAGATGAAGGTATGAAGGATAAGGGTAACTATCCACCAGGTCCGGTTTCCGAGACCTGAGGACGACTGCTTCCTTTTTTTTTTTGATGGATGGAAAATGCTTTACGCAATCCCCGTTGCTGGCCGGGAGGCCACCAGACGGGTTATGTCGGACTCGGGTCGCAGAAGGAGAAACCATACCGACTAAAAACCAGTTCGAAATAATGTGATCAGAGAGCGTTGTGGCGTGAAAGACGATGTAGTGACACGAATTGAGAAAAAGATGCTAAGCTGGTTTGGACACGGGGAGAGGATGAATTAAAAGTAGGTTGACGAAACAAATATATGAGGTCAGTGTAAATTGTAGAGTCGGGAGAGAAAGACCTAGGCGAACATTTCACGATCAAATCGGAGACGTTTTGGAAAAAGGTCTTAACTGTGGTAGAGCCAAGCGACGGGTTTTGCTGCTGCTTGAAAGGGGCGGCTCGACCAGGTTGGTACCACGGCCGAATACCGGTGTGCAGTAGAGGGCATTTTGTGCTTCTGCGTTTCGTTCGGTGAGTGACGTAACCGGAGACAAACTTCCTCTTCCCTCCCATCTCTCAAATATCCTTAAAGACCGGCAACGCACCTGCAGCATCTATGGTGTTGCAGATATATGTGGGTAATCTCTTACCATCAGGTGAACCGCTTGCTCGTTTGCCGTCTTTTCCATAAAAAAAAGGCCAGGTCAAGAGTACTCTAAACCAACGAGCATACATGCGAAGATTGATGAAAGTGGAAGAAGCGAAAGACGTATGTCAGGACCGTAGCAAGTGGAAGGAGATTGTCTCTGCCTACCCCGTTGGGAACAAGGCGTGAGTATATGTGTGTAAAAACCATCCACGTTTGCTGTAGGTCCGGAGACCTTTACATCTTCATCTAAAGAGACTGGCAAAGAGCTGAGGCCCGCAAGTTGGAATAACTTCTACTCCTCCAGCCTGGAGATCTTGTATATTATGTTTTAACATTTAGAAAATTTCATAGCGTGATGATGGATTTATGCGCAGGACTTGTGATTTCCTGAATAAATGTCACCACACCGTTTATTCCCTTAAAACATTAGGTGTGTATTTCATTTGAAAAGGGTGCTTATATAGAAAAGTAAAAGGTGTATTTAATTGTAAAGGGGTGCTTATATGAAAAAAAACTACTTCAAACGTAAAACAATGACTTTAAATTAGAAAAAAACATTGCTCACGCGTTATTTGTTATAATTGAAAAAACATTTCGCTGTTTACATTTCGCTCGCCTTTAAACAAAACAACACTTTTTCTTCGAACAAGCAATTCGCGGAATTGTGACGCTTTATGTTATAAGTTTCATTAATAAAATATATTTTTTTTTAAATACGTTTAAAGTTTGGCTTTAAATCACCATAGTAACTGTGCGAGTAGACTTTTATATTACGCTAGTTACTCTACATCTAAATTTGCGTGATGCGTAAAAAAAATTTAATCAATAGAATTGGATATGCTACAGCTTTTGGCAAGCTCCGGCATATTTGTTTCGATTATATATGTAACGACGTTAGTCACACGTAAGGGTGGGTGAAGACTGTGAATTTTAATTAGGCACAATTTTGTATTGCATAACAGGCTTCTGCAACCCACTTTTTACCTCTCCGGGAGATAGAGAGTGACGCGAGGCGAGACTCGTCGCCGAGTTTTCACACTGCTGCGATTATTTGTTACTAAACTTATCTATTTTCTAACTTAATACTATCTTAAAAAAATGGCAGTCAGATATCGTATCTAATATCTGAGTGGGTTTTTAGAGCCGGAGAGAGCCCGCTACGCTGCTCCAGAACGAGTTGACGGACTTCACATATCCTAGAAATAATATATTTTATTATTTCTCAGTCGCCGTGCACGTGGTTAATGCAGCACTTAAAATTGCTATTAACAAGTTTAGTGGTGCCGACACCGGAAATCGAACCCAGGTCACTCGCGCTCTATGAAACTAAAGCGTGTGCCCTGACCAGTAGGCTACCACGGCTCTTGCAGCCTTTATTATCTCTGACTAACAAGCCAACGTTCTGAAATAAGTGATAAATTCTATCTCATGTGTATAAATATGCGAATACCACGTAAGTGCCTAACGAAAAGATATAAATTCGACGCACAACTCAGAATGTACTAAATGAAAAGATTCAACCTGTCTCATGACTTTGTCGCTTAATTTGAGTGCTGCTTCTCGCAGACAGGAATTATGTAAATAATTTCCGCTCCGGTGAATTACCGCTTTTACATTGAGATACGCAAAGGAATTTTGTTTATAGAATTAATTTAACAATTTTATGTGTATTTTCTTGCAGTCTTAGTTTAGAAAACCATATCATTTAATGAGTCATGATTACTAATTCACATAAGCCCAAAGATTGTCATTAATCATGGTGGACCTGCACTCAACGACCGCATGCAATATTTGGCAGGTCATTGATTTATCGAGTAGAGCCTCTTCTCAGCTAAATATGTCGACGACTTAAATCGAGAATTTATAATAACCTACTTTGGTTGCCTAATTATTTCTTCTCATAAATGATTGATATCCTTAATGTCTTGATTCCGTTATGATTCTTTTTTTAAATAGAGTTATTTTAAAACTGAAGAGACGAATAATGTATTTTGTCAATTAGGTTATCTAGCTGAAAATTATTGAAAGAGTAATAATCACTTCGTCTTGTACAATAAATTTTTTTTAATGTGCTTTCGTTATTTATTTACTCTACTTTGTAAGCCACCATTGTGTATACAAACTTGTGTGTTTGTTTGTACAGTTGTTATTAGTCATGTTCGTAAATGTTTCTAATACAGTGTAAACAAGAAAGCGATGCGTACTTTGTCTAAAATGACTTTAGTTGAAAATCAGAAATATGCTTTACATGCGAAAATTATATATGTAAATTGCCTCCGCTACACGATAGAAATTCCCCCTAGTAACGTTTTTTTTTTAATTAAAAAAAATATTTTTAAGTCTACATAATTCTTCCGCTCGACATATGCCATTCTATAAAAGCACTAACAAAATCTAACGGCTTCAGTATATTTGAATGAATTTTCCGACTTCAGTCAGCTGCGAGAGCGTTTCAGTTGGTCAGCGTCAAGTGCACCGCGTGCAGATGTGGTTGACTTTTGGAAAAAAGGAAAATATATTTCCCCTGATACCCCATTTGAGATCTACTTTGAAAAAAAAGAAAACAAAAATGAGTCCTTTAATTTTGAAAAATAGTTAATTCAGGCGTAGGAGATTATATATTATATATCACGATTCATAGATTCAACAAGTGTAACTTATACATTATAAGTGCATTCACATCTAGTTTTTTACGTGATAGAGCCATGCAGTGCTTTCACTGCTGGTCGAATGGGCCGGCTCGTCCGGGGTAGTACCACGACCTCGCAGAATACCGGCGTGACCTTGAGGAGTCTTTTGCTTCTGCGTTTCGATCGGTGAGTGGGGTAACCTTTCACCCTTGCCCTATCCTCATCCTCCCTCCCAACTTTTAAACATCCTTTAAGGCCGGCAGCGTACCTGCAGCCCCTCTGGTGTTGGAGATGTACGTGGGCGACGGCAATCACTTACCATCAGGTGTGCCGAGTGGTCGTTTGCCTTCTCTCCCGTAAAAAAAAAGTTCGTAATTTAGTTCCGAGTCTCTTTTTTCAAAAGCGCGGGTGACTCTAGTGCAATGATAACATTCCGAGTTCATAATATTTGCACGTAATAAACATATCAAAAATCAAACTGTTTATAGCCCACTGTCAAGTAGGTCTATATACATATATATAAGCATCCACTAATTGGAGGATTTGCTCTAATCTCCGCGCTGGGCAAGCGGGTTGGCGATCCCAGATGCAGACGTTTCTACGCTGCTGCCATTCAGCGGTAAATCTGTCATCTATCGAACGCCATGATCGCCAACGGGTCAGAAGTACCTTTGGCTGCTCCAAGTCGTACTCAACGAACATCTGTAATCACTGTCTATCCCCATGAACAATATAGTTAAGTGGCTATTTACTCGACAGAAATTAATCTCATCCGTTCGCTTTTATGAGTACTTGGTACATTTATTATTTATAGTGACCTCAATCAGTGGCGAATGTTAATTGACCCGCATGTCGGCATCACGCAGTAAAATGAAGCAATTGTGGTCTATAACATTCACTGCTACTGTTATAAACAAAGCTTAATGACTTTATTTATTGAATACTTTTAAGAACACTCGTCGTTTTGTGTTAATAGATTGCTTTTAGTTTACAATTAGTTTAGTTTAAATATATGAATTATTTTTCAGTACAAATATATGAATTAATCTATACGAAGTACGAAAAAAATCTAATTTACATAAAAAAAATAAAAAAACGCCACAATATGTAATGTAATTATTAATGTACTATTTTATGTATGTAGCAAAATATATCACAAGAATTGACTTATGAACGCTCTCTACAAACAAGTATAAATGAATAGTATAGTGTAGATTAATTAGTTTTAATATCTTTAAGGCCAAAGTGAACAGACATCTAGGCAAGCGTGTACCATCCTAGGCCTCATCTTCGCCTTCCATCGGGCAAGATTGAGGTCAAACGCAAGCCTAATTTTCATAAAAAAAAAGTAGTAAATAAAAGTATAATAGTTATGTCTGTATATGGAAGGTAAATCATGGAAGAGCAGTGCGTTTACAGCAAACATATCTTGCGTACTGCGATTATGAGGCAGTATGCGAAGTGCGCAATAGGGTCGATGCTGACAGCGTTGCGGTTAACCCCGCGACTCTATGCAGAGTCAGCACCGTTTCATTTGACACGACACGGGTTATAAATTATAAAGTCGACCTCAGTAGCCAGCTTTAGCCAGCCAGTTTATCCTCAGCTTCTCTTAAATTATTTCTTTTTTGTTTTTACATATTTATTGTTTTTTCTGTATAATTGTATTTCTTGTAACTTTTGTGTTGTGTAAATGAATAAATCATATCGCATCGTAAATAAATAAGCGCAATGAAAAACACTTGTACCAAAATTATAACCAATGTTTTATTACTCTACGTGGTACAGCTAGCAGCGGCTTTTGCTGCTGCTCGAATGGGCCGGCTCTACCGGGGTTATACCACGACCTCGCAGAATACCGAAGTGAAGTAAAGGCATCTTGTGCTTCTGCGTTTCGTTCGGTGTGTGAGGTAACCGGTGGTCCGGTTTTTAAAGGTCGGCAGCGCATCTGTAGCTCCTCTGGTGTTGTGGCGTCGGTGATCACTTACCATCAGGTGAGCCGCATGCTCGTTTGCCCCCTTCTCCTATAAAAAAAAAGGTCCACTCCCCCCTTCCCGACTTCCCTTTCTATCATCCCTCCTATCACCCAAATATTCTTAAAGGCCGGCAACGCACCTGCAGTTTCTCTGGTGTTGCAGATAAACGTGAGAGATTGTAATCACTTACCATTAGGTGAGTCCCTTGCTCGTCTGCCCCGTTTAACATAAAAAAAATATTTAAGTATTTAGAAAACATATTTCAGGTACGCTTCGAACGAAACTTCGAATACTGATTAACATTGAAATCTACTATGAATTTTTGGTCATTCCTCGGGGTAGTTCCCTCCACATAATATCTTTTGGACAATAGATTTAAGGGTCCTTTGTACCCGAGCTGAATATAAATATTTCTATTATATGAGAAACGATGACGATTACAATTCAAATACAATGCGTTTAATGAATTTCCTTCAACGGATAGTAAAATCCTTTATTTGTTCGAATTTTATAAATTACTCTTGATTGTATTCGGTATTAGTAAAGTTTTAATAACAACGGGAAAGGGAGTTATGTATTTATCAAAAAAAATGTACTTATTTCGTTTCAATAGATACAGCCTCGGAGGGCTATATCTATAATTTTTTTTTATTTAAGGTAGTATAGTATATTTATATTAGGTAGAACAGACAGACTACAAATGGCGAAGGCATACAAATAGAGTTCCGTACAGAACTCTTAAAAGCCGATATTTAAGTACTTATTATTGTCATTGTAATGACGTTTCCGTCGCATGTACAATATATACAATAGACCTACAATTTGTATGATTTTAACGCATATTCGTACCTTGGATACTTGGGAAGGTGAATACAAGTGTGGGTCTCTGTGCTTGCGCTAATAGATAAAAACTTGCGTTTATTAGCCGGAAGGTGTCGCTGTAAGGATATCGTCATACTGATCGCTGACGCACGATGAAAATATTATTATGTTTTTATAAATTTACCGTGGCCTATAATTTTAGCTTACGTACTTTAACTACTGCCGTTAAATTAATAATAGGTAGAACCAAATATACAGAGTTTATGTTCAAGGTCTGTTATATTTATAATGCGTTTATTGGTTATGAGCTAACTAATACAATATTTTAGTAACACTGGTTACTTTTATTCCTTGCAGAAAAAAATAATTTTAGACACTTACACATATAGTGATAATGATTAGACTAAGTCACCATGAACAGGTGAAGTTATATTATATCAAGTTGTATATATGCTGTGGAATATTCTTCTCTAGGCCGTAGACTTCTCCCAATCTGAGGGTGAAGAATGGGCGATCACACTATCAGACGCATCGAACCTAAACTGTATTGTGCTTCATTGATATGTGTATATTCGGCCTAACATACTTTGAGATGATTAATATTGAACACTATGATTAATATTAAACAAATTTGGGGCCGAAAAGTTCTCGAGCACCAACGTCGTAAAACCAAGCACGGTGTAAGACGACCTCCCACAAGATGGAGTGACGACCTGAACCGTGTCGTAGGAAGACAATAAAAAAAGAAGGAAACAGATTGGCAGTCTTTGGGGAAGGCCTATGTTTAGTAGTCACAGGCTCTAACATTGATTTCATTTATGTTCCACAACCTTTTTTTTAAATATTAGTGTATATTTTAATTATTAGACTTTAAATTTGATTTTCCTAGTAAAAAAGAGTTTAAGGAAAATAGAACCAATTCACTTTGCCATTGCTCCATGCACTGCCATGCTATCACCTAACAAATTTCTACTTCTGTTAGCTAATTAAAACTAATAACCTAATATTTGTTTCAGATATAATTAGCTTAGACAGCCATGATGACTGACACCGCGCTTAATTCACAACGGTAGCATTCACTATACTTGTTTACTCCTTTTAATTTGATAAAGGTAAAGATTTCACTTACTGATTTTACAGGGTATTTAAAAAATCGTCTCCGAACAATAAATTGACACTTTACTTGGCATCACGTGATCTAATAGTGGAGAATGGTTACATCGACAAAATCCAAGGAGTTTTACATGTGGATTCCGACCACTTGGAGAACAAAAAACTATTTGGACAAGTAACCTTAACATTTCGGTGAGGAAAATTATCTATTTGAGAAGACAATTAATGTTTTAATTTTTTACATATATCGAAATATATTTAGTACAATTTGTGAAAACCTTGTTACGTTAATCATAAATTTGTCAATGATAAGGTATGGCCGTGAAGATGAAGAAGTAATGGGACTCAAGTTCTGCAACGAAGCGATCATGAGTCTGGCACAGATTTGGCCGGTACATTGCAACCACGAAAGAGAGCCCAACACACCATTGCAGGTAAAATACTACACCATTATTGACAAATTTCGACCAAAACATCATTTTCTGCCTATTAGCAGTATTAATTATCTATGTCAGGGCGATAAAATATCTATCAACTTTATCCTCACAGCCGTTATGTTCTTTGTCACGAAATGCGCGGTGCGGAAGCACTTTTGGCTACGTTTAGTCATGCCAAATGGAAATCCGTAACCTCTGCTTACCTCTATGGGTGACAGGGTGTTATGTTGTGAGTGTTTATGTTATTATCTCCGCAGTATAGATTAAAGTGCCACAAGAGTCATATGAGTGCCGACATAGAGGCGCTTGCACATAGGTCTAGGTGATACGAACTTAGCAAGGGTAACGTAATAAGCTTTAGATGCTGGGTCAGATGAATCACCATATCACAGTGACCTTCAGATTATGTTCAATTACGCTTATAATGGTGAAAAGAAGTTAATTCACTACGATCTGCTCGTAGGTACTCAAAAGTCGGCCATCGCAGAATCTGTTCGCTTGATAACGCCTTATTGTGAGGCGAAAAGCGTGTTACGTTTTCAATGATAGTGGTTATATTCTCTAGTGTCAATCTGTACGACAGTGCCTTTGTAGAAAGAAGTGGCGGTACTCTATGTGAACTAGGTTATATGTACTATATTATTTATGCACGGAGATTATATCTAATTTATTTATTTTACGAGGGTGTAACGCCTGACACTATTAACTATCTACTATATATATTTGCGTATGGGTTAGTTTACGACATTCCCGATAGAAAAAGATAACATCGGGAGACCATACCAATCAAACACATAAAATACATTTCGAAAAAAGTGTAAAATGCGTCAATCAGAAGCAGCGTATCTGGCGACACTATCTGACACTAGCCTACTCAAAACCTTAAATAAGGTTTTGAGTAGGCTAGTCTTTACTACCTTTTCAAGTAGCTATACTAATAGTTATGGTAAGTGTACTTGCCATAATTAATAACTTTCCTTACCTTGTAAAATAATCTTACCTTACCTAAAATTAATAACCTGTAAATAGTCCACTACAGCGTCCGGACCACTAGCCGTGGTAGCCTAGGGATCAGGACGCTCACTTTAGTTCCATAGAGTGCGAGTGACCTGGGTTCTCTCTGTAAGTGCTGTATTTATCATGTCCTGAGCGTTGAAGGAAAACATCGTGAAGACACCTGCATGTCTGAGAAATAAAGAAAAAAAAACTATTATTTCGAGGATATGCGAAGCCCGCCAACCTGCACTGGAGCAGCGGGCCCTTTCCGGCTCATAAACCCTCTCTGATACTCGTATTTGAGAAGGGGGCCTTTGCCCAGCAGTGGGCACTTATAGGCTCCTAATTTGCTTTACTTCACTAGTCCACTACAGAACATAAGTCTATCCCATAAGGAGGATTTGCCATAATCGCTAAGGTCGGGAAGCGAAGCGAAAAGCGATCGCAGTACCAGACACCTAGCACCATAGACGCTGCTGCCCCTTCAACGGTCTGCTTAATTTTTGAGATGGTTATTCCGCGGGATAATCGTGTCTGGTGGATAATCTGACGTTATTGCGTTTTTCAAGCCTTTTTCCTTAGTTGCCTCTTACGACACCCGCGGGAAGAAGGAGATTGGTGGCAGATTCTTAGCAGGAACAACGTAACACCACAAGTGTTAAATTTTTTAATTTATGACTACATTAATTGTTATTTTTAGGATGCTTTAATAAAGCGATTGGGAGCAAATGCGTTTCCATTTCACTTAGAACTGACGCCACTAGCGCCGCCGAGTGTGCAGTTGGTCCCAGCTAAACAGTATCATGGAGCACCAATTGGTACTTCTTATGACGTACGAGCCTATATTGGTACGTAAAATTACATTTCATACTACGCAAAATTAAGCTTTTCGAGCGAAATAAGTTATTATATTTTTTTAATTATACTAACATTATAATTATTAAAGTTTATACGTTTGAAAGTTTGTCGCTCAATCACGCCTAAACAGCCGAAACAAAAAAAAATTTATACTTTTTATCTCGATCTCAGGGACAATGATTTTGTCTCTGTCCCTGAGTCATGCTGGCGAATAGACTGTATTATAATTTAAACGTAATACTTGAATTTTTTTTTTTATACATGAGAAAGGCGGCGAACGAGCAAGCGACTCACCTGATGGTAAGTGATTACTGTCGCCCACGTACATCCGCAACACCAGAGGTGCTGTAGATGCGTTGCCGGCCTTTAAGGGTTTTCGGGAGATAGGAGGGAGGACTAGGAGGGGTATGGGGAGTAGGAGGGGGTGGGCCTCCGGGTACCACACTCACCGAACGAAACGCAGAAGCCCAAGATGCCTCTACTTCACGCCGGTATTCTGAGAGGCCGTGGTAACAACCTGGTCGAGCCGGCCCAATCGAGCAGCAGCAATAGCCGCCGCTTGGCTTTACCACGTACAGAAATCTTAATAGAATTTTTCAAAGTAATGAATTACATATCATCTATAGCATTGTTCATAAAAACGAGTTTCTTTAAAGCTGAACGAGCAGACGAGAAACTGTCTCGTCGCAACACAGTCCGTATGGGTATAAGAGTACTGCAAGGTCCAGGACGACCCATACCCCCCGCAGTACTGCCACCCTCGCCGCACAATACCTTCAGCGCATTAGCCCACCAAAACATTCTCAGGTACTTTTTTAATTGCAAATATTTTTTGGATTCTTTGCTTTTGTGTTGCATATAAAATTGTGCAGCGTAATACATAATACGTAGATATTTATGTTATACGTAATTATTTTCAATTAAATTGATCATGTAATAATTTATAAATTTTGTACATACCATCAATAACTTTTTTGCAGACTTAAAAGTAAAACAAAACTAGACACCGATGAAAACAGTCAAGAGAGAAAAAATGAAATTGGTGAGTGTTTTAAAGAACAATAAATAATTTTAAAAAAATCTTATGTTTTTCAAATTTTATTTTTATTAATATTGAATAGTAGAAAAAACGATGATTTTTTTAAAAGACTAAAAAACATCAAAAATTGTGATCAAATTGGAACCGTACAACTTACTTTGCACACTTTCTATGATTCACTTTAAAATTCCGACATCATACAAAATATTATTACAATAAATGACAGGGCGCTCGCGTTAGTTTCATAGAGTGCGAGTAACCGAAACCTACATGTCAGAGAAGTAATACAAATATTACTTTGAGGACATGCGAAGTTCGCCATCCCGCACTTGAGGAGCGTGGTGACCACCAATCCTTCCCGATTCCAAAACCCTCTCAGATATTTGAGAAGGAAGCTTTTGGCTAGCAGTGGGCATCTAGCAGTCTACTTTTTTACTTTAAAATACTATGCTATATGCGCACTAATTATATTAAGCGCATATAAAACATATAACTCTGCTATATTTTTATTCACTCTTACAATGTTAAGGTTTATAGTGTACTGGCATATTTTCCTGTTTATAGAAACAGAGGAACAGACGCCGCCCCGAGCGACCGTTGAAAAGCCGTTTTTATTGTCTGACGGCAGGTGAGCTTTTGAATCTCAATTATATATTAAAGGTACATTGTGTTTTTCACGGAACATTTTTCTAAATCAGAAATTGAAATGGGTATTTTCGTTATCATCAACGTTAGCAAGCTTTCACATTTGATTACAAATATATTTCTATTAACACCATCACTTTTGTGTTGTTGTATGGTAATTACTCGTACATTGCAGAAAAGTAACGAGTATATATTTATTTCATTTAACTAATTGTAACTTTCATTCATTCAACAGGGTGGAGCTAGAGGGTTGGTTAGATAAAGCAACTTATTCACACGGCGAATCTATTAATGTAAGCATCGTGGTTGGAAATCATTCTTCTAAAACTGTGAGACGTATCAAGGTTGGTATGGATTAAATGGTCATCTCCAGTTGTATAACAATATACTTCTTATATGCGAACATCAAATATTTATACAATAATATTAAACATTTTAGACCCTAGTCATTCAACATGTCGATGTCTGCATGTTTTCAAATGGGAAATTTAAAAATGTGGTTGCTCTAGTCCGTGGTACAGGTACTCCTGTAATGCCCGGTCAAACACTTACCGACACGTATACTCTCACACCACATAGAGGTATGTCTAAATATTGTTTTTTTTTTCGTTTGTTGCATGTATTTATTAATAAATAATTATACAGATATTCCTATAATAATCAAGGAAATAACAGGAATAAAAAACAAATAATAAACATACGTTTCGTTTCAGGTGTAACCAAAAACTGGATAGCACTGGAAGATTCCTATTCTAAATCCGGTGCTAGCCTCGCTTCTACAGTATTGTGTAACTCAAACTCACCGGAAGATCGTAACGTATTCGCGATTTATGTTTCATACTATGTAAAAGTGAAGTTGACTATTAGCGCTATGGGAGGAGAATTGTCTCTTAAACTTCCTTTTACTTTGACACACTCATGTATAAACGAAGCTCCCACAGATAGCGTAATAGAAGAAGCGACGCACAAAATTATTTTAGAAGGCAAAGAAAATAGCGAGGATGAAGACAGTAAAGCTGAAACAGAAAAAGATAAGCAAAATAATAATGAGCAAGAAAATTTACATCAGCAAACAGCATTTGGCGATACAGAAATAAAATCACCCGATGATCACAGATGTGTCGCTGATGTATTGGTGAATATAGAGAATAAGTTGAATGATAGACCAAAGATTTTTGAGGGACAAACTGAATTACGCAATGTTAAACCAGACGAAGAAGAGTTAGATTTGATAGTAAAGTATCCCTGTTTGGACACGTGATCCGAACAAGAACTTTATAATATCAAACAAGATGGAAAGACTGATCAGTCAAACAAAGATAAAGTAGAAAAAGTTGTAAGAGAATGCAAAACTGAGATCCACATGCCCAAGCCTGGTTTTACTGAAAACTTAAAAAGAGCCGTTTGCTGTATCGATCGGCGACGACAATCGTAGTTTTAATTGGCTTGTATTATTTTTAATGATATGGGTGTATGTGGACAATTTGTAAATAACATTGGTCACAACAAACCCAATTTCTAACTAACGTTGTTAATTTTAAATTGAATTTATCAAAAGACATTTAAATGTACACGTTTATGGTAGATATTATTTTGATTCGTCACACTTAATAACTACATTTTTTTTTCTTTTACGTAGAATTAATTAACCGGTGCTTTAAAAACTCCCTCTTTTAAGAACTGCAAAAGGTCACAAATCTACGTACCTAGAAACCTTCTATCGGATAAAACATTTCTGTAATTGTTTACGTGGTATTTGTGCGTGCATAAGCAATTTAAAAAATACATGTAGACGTAAATTTAATTCCTTTTTTCTGTATTTCTCTTCTTGTTTACTATAACTGATCTCTGCAAGTTTAAAGTAACTATTAACATTAAACATATTTTGGAAGCGAATTTTTGATGAAATAACATAAGGTATTTCTTTAAAGCCTTGGTATTTTTCTACTTAAACATTTATAATATCAATAGTTTAAGAGTTTACTGAATGTCTTGTACGTTTTACGAATGTAGTCATTAGATGTCTAACTCTAGGTAGGAAGTTAAGTAGTATTCGTTTCAAGACTTGCTGGTTGCTGCCAACGTGGTGACGGAGTATAATGCCTGAATGGTTACGCTTACTAAATTATAATCGATAATATATCTAAAAATAATATCGTAAACTTAACATAAAATATAATTGTAGAAATAGTTATGTTAGATAAAGATATTTGAATACGATTAATATTAATGTAACTTAGATACTATGTCAAAGTTGGTTTTAATTCAAATAATATATTTGTACCAAATGTAAAAAGCTAATTTTTCAATTGCTTGTGTCCAGTGTAGTAATACCAGAATAGGAAGTGTTTTATAGACGTATTGAAGATGGTTAGCCTAAATTAATTATCGCCACTGCACATAAATATGCATCATTTCAGCACTTTATCACATAAGGATTATTAAAACCGTAATCAGATTTCTGATGTTACTTTAAAAAGTATTACTTTAACTTTTAACGTCCACCTGTACACAACTGTATTTGTTCTAGAAACACAATTAATTCTGTCAATTAATATACGTATAGAAAACATTTTAACACAGTAACTTTTTAACTTTTCTATTGAAACAAATAAACCAGAAAGTCGACGAATATGGCACAAAAATAAAGTTTGTTTTACACGAGACATACGATACCTTTTTCTATTGGCCCCAAACTAAATAATTGAACATAAGGGAAAAAATTTCACCACTAATTGTTTATTATTACAATAAGATGTATCAAAATATATTATCTATCTGTAAATTGACTGTAAATAAATTTAAAACAATATAAAACTTGTTTTTTCTTTTTCATTCAACCCTAGTTACATAATAATGTATCAAGTAAAGATGTGTTACATTAAAAATACTTAAATAGTTTATTGTTTCGAGACCGTCATAGTTCTACTTCGCTTACATTTAAAGTCAATACCAAATGTAAGTAAGTAGTAGTAAGTATCTAAGTATCTGAGTGAAGTTAATAATACTCCAATGAAGATTTTAAACTGGTTTCATACCAATTTTGTACTTAATATTAACAAAACTAAATGCGTTCAATTTATATTGCCAAACGTAAAACAGATACCTAATGTATTTTTAGGAATCACACCTGATAGTAAACTTCAGTTCAGCGGTTTAAGCCAGACTGATGTGGCCTCTGCTCGAGGAGTGTACTTTAGTTACTTTCACAGTACAATATCTTACGGTATTTAACTATGGTGACATGCAGCTGATGCAAATACTATTTTTGTATTGCAAAACAGAGCAGTGCGTGCTATTTATAATTGCGCACTCGTAATGCTCTTAGGGAATTATTTAAACACATTCCCTGTCAATACATTTACGAAAACAATATGTACGTGCGTAAACATGAATCCCTATTCCCAAAAGATAGTGATAGATATGACATTCTATTAAAAAAATAAATATTAACTAGACAATTCAAAGTTTGGGACATGTAAAGTTGAAAATCTTGTATTGCTTAATATTACATAATAACTAATAAAATACTCGTACAGGATCACACAATACAAATTCAAAAATTACTTAATTAGTTAAAAATAAATAACACTTTTTGTGTTTTTTACAAAATTGTCAATTTTCTCACAAATTACAAGTATGTTTACCAGTAAAGTCATAGCAAGGTTCCGTGTTCAATCGTCTGAACTATCATTGTGCCCGCCGCCCACTTGAGTATTGCTATTCTGGCTTAAAAGCCTTTGCTTGCGGCGGTGTTGTGTGACGAGTCGTCCATTTCCTTTAAATAAGGTTTGAGGAGGGCTTTTGCTGCCACATGCCTAATGCTTGTGAACAGAAGCTGCTTTTGTGGGTTGGTCAGTCATGCATGAGCTTCTTCCTTTACGTATTTTATTTTAATCGTTTCTTTTTAATTGTTTATTTTGTTTGTACAAATTGTATAAGAAAAGAGGATACATACGGATTTTCTTTATCCTGTTTTTTCTCTGCCAGAGGAACCTCATTACGAAACGGTGGAAGAATATAAAAAAAAATTACGATTGTCAAACTAAATTCGAATTTCTTACGTCAAATAAAGAATTTTCATTCATTCGTTTCTTTCATTGTGACGTACTTCACTCCTCCTGGGGGTGTCGTCTAAATCGATTAAGGGATACGAATCACACTAATTCCGTCAGGGAAGCGAATCAGCCATACAAAAAAAATTACAGGGCGAAAATAATGAGATTGCACAGCGTTTTAGGTGTCTGAATAAAAGTCAATTAGAAAGTATAATTTGGAGGCCTTATCGCTGCATAGCGATCTCTTCCAGACAATCACAGACGTAAAGAAACAAAGCTCCAAATACTGAGATCGCCAACTACGGAAAATCCTACAATCAAATAGTGGTGAATTATTGACAGGGTAATAAAGAAGAAACCCAATGAAGAAAAAGACTTAAGAATCAAGAATATTTAATGTCCTTAGTGGAGTAGCATAACCATGTATTTCACGTGGCGTACGAAAATCTTCGACGACTTCTCATTCCGTTGGTGTGGTAAAAGGCGACTAAAGGAGAAAGCCTAATATCTCATGGCTTCTGATAATCAACGAAATAAACATTTTAAATTATGCCAGACTTAAATAATCCAGGCCTGTGTTGGGAAAAAGCGTTAATGGTGTCCGGTCTAGCGTGATCACGCCAAATCCTCCCAACAGGAAAAGCCCATGTTCAGTAGTGGACTGTTAATGACGTTAATTTTTTTTATTTAAATATCAATATGTGAGAAAAATCTTTTAGTACAACTATGGATTTACGCTACAAATATACTTAAGAAAAAACTTAATTATTGTACTACTAATACTAAAGTATGTATGATAAAGTATACACTAGGCTCCTACAACCAAACGATGGTGGAATATCCATCCGAATTTTCTGAAGCCAATTGCTACAGATCAGTGTTGAAGATCGCACAAGTTGCGAGGGACCCGGCACAGATCTCACAAAGCCGCTTGCCCGGCGCGGTGGGTATGAAAAAATCTCCCAAGATATAAGTGCCGGCTTTGTCTGGAACTTTTTTGGAGAAACCTATGTATTAAAACCTATGAAAGCAATTGACTAAAATAGGCTGATAGTAGTAAGAATACTAATATAAGATAAATAATAAATAGATACATCTGAATTTAAAGTGGCAGTCTATAAATATACCACAGTTGGGCTCTTCTCAATATTTGAAGCTTCTTTTTTCTTCTTCTTTAGCTTTGTAGATTGGCGGACTTTATGCCCTCTAGACAGTATATTATTTATCGGACATGCAGGTTTCCTCACGATAGAGCCTTCTTCACCTCAGAGCACGTGTTAATTCGGCGCATAATATTGCATTTTAAGATTTTAGTTCGCCGGCAGTGAGATTCCAATATTCGTCAATCGCGTGAAATTAAAGCAAGTGTTGCTGCACTGGACTACTACTGCCCTTGGTATATACAAGTATGGAATATTATAACATATTAAGTATATTAAAATATTTAGAATACGACCCTTGCCAAATAATAAAACTCGGATGTACGTCTTGGTCCCTAAATTACGGAAGATGTACATATTACGATGTTTTAAGAATTTTCCATAAGCTTTATGATAAAAAAATTATACACATATGTTTTAAATCTATATATGTATTTAATCTATATATGGTTCCACATCCATATTTTTCTATTAATAAACTAAATTAAGCGACTTACATGATCTTATTTTGTTTTATTTGTGGTTATCTGGCAAAGGAACAGTAGAGCCAAGCGACAGCTTTTGCTGATGCTCGAATGGGCCGGTTCGACTGGGGTAGTAACACGGCCACGCAGAATACCGGCGTGAATTAGAGGCATCTTGAACTTTTGTGCTTCGTTCGGTGAGTGAGATAACCGGAGGTCTACTCCACCCTCCCCACCTCCATCCTCCTTCGCATCCTCCTTCGCATCCTCTCTTCCATCCCCCAAATATCCTTAAAGGCCAGTAAGGCACCTGCAGCTCCTCTGTTGTAGTACTACCTAAATATTACAGCACTGCTGTAATATTTAGGTCTTAAAATTATATACAAGTACAAAATACGAAAGTGATAACTTTGTAGCAATGTGAGTGTTATAATAATTTATTTAACGATCTAGAAGCCTTTTCACGATTAAATTCAAAGCTATAAAGATATCATGAAAATTATCCATTATTTTAATTAAGTGGTTAAATTTATATGTTCAATGTGAATAAACCTAAAAGTACTTAAACTAAAATGTAAATAATGTAATTAAATACATGCTTACCTAATTCTGGATAGTTTGTGTGTTATGGAAATTAAATAACAGAAAATTTACCATATGAGAAATATCAAACAGTCTACTAAAACTACACTACCTTCCCGCCAATTAAAGCTTTAAAAATTACTTAGCATCGAATACTCAATTTCGAATGTGAACAGACACCTATTTGGCAAACGTGTACCATCCTAAACCTCATCTTCACTTCCCATCAAGCAAGTTTGAGGTCAAACGTAAGCCTATTTTTTTATAAAAAAAAATTCAAGTAGCTTCAACGTTTCAGTTTAAAATTAATTTAAAAAGCTTTTAGACGTTTTTTATTACTTGAAAACAGTGTGGCTTAGAGGTAAGCATTCTTACTGTTGAGCCATAGGTATAGGTCTCGGGTTGGACAGATTCAACCAAATGAAGTCAATATTTGTGTGTAGACACAAATTATTGGTTTGACCGTTTTGTGCTGTATCATAAGGGAGTGTCATTGGACACTTCCTCCGATCCTATCACATTACATCGGAAACGGAAAAATAAAGACAAGTGAGAAACGCATCGGATACTATCAGCACTCTGAGAATGTGCTCATTGTCTGATAGCAGCCTTAACACTAAATTTTTCTTCCTAACCCTTCTAGATGAGCCAACATAATCTTAATATAAACACACATCATCATAATCGTACATTTCAGCTTCCTTATTTAATTTTTCGAATTCTTCAGGAATATGGATGCGAATTCGTACGTGATTGAGTCAAGCGGCGACTTTTGCTGCTGCTCGAATGGGGCGACTCTACCGAGATAGTACTTCCACCAGAGAAATAGCACCGTGACGTACAGGCTACTTGTGCTTCTGCGGTTCGTTCGGTGAGTGACGTAGCCGGAGTCCTCCTTACCTCTCCCCTCTCCCCTTTCCCAAATATCTTTAAAGGCCGGCCACGCATCTGCAGCTCCATCAGGGCAGGGTCATCTTCAGAGGGGAAGGGGGAGGGGCTTCGAGGCATAG
This sequence comes from Bhutanitis thaidina, assembly GCA_029286595.1. Lineage (NCBI taxonomy): Eukaryota > Metazoa > Arthropoda > Insecta > Lepidoptera > Papilionidae > Bhutanitis > Bhutanitis thaidina. The sequence continues at coordinate 3,072,604 of JAGSMS010000029.1, read as the reverse complement.
CCTCTTTTCCCAGGCATCTTATCTGTGCTGTTCCCCCGGTCCTGGGTGCCGCGCCTGCGGCTTCCTGTAGAAGTATTTCGTCGTATGACGTATTTCTCGTCTTATGGCAGGGCTTGTTGCTCGTCCTCGGCTCCCCTCTAACCGACCCCCGATGTTGCATATGTACGTAGGTTTCGGTAATCGCTTACCATCAGTTGAGCCGCTAGCGTGTTTGCCGACTTTCCTATAAAAAAAAAATATTATTTTAAACGATAAGAACTACAAATCTTCAATTAATTAAAAAGATATCAGATATTTAATTTTCAAGTAAAACGGTATGCGTGACATTTGAATTGCTAATTGTGGTCCATAAATTAACAAAGTTTTGTCTTATCTAAGCTATAAAAAATTACACCATGACGACAAAATTCGGTGAACGTAATCCATGTAATAAAACATACAAGCGACGGTAGCGTTATCTATTGGATTTATTATCTAAACTCTGACGTACTTGCACGTATCAGGAATATTTAATGTTCACATGAATCACTAATAGAATCGAGATAATTATAAACAAAAAAATGTTACAAGAAAAATGTCATAAATGAAATGTACATATCGCCATGAAATAAAAGCACATTAAGTTATGTCTTTTAATGCACAAACAAAACAAATAACTATTCGACAATATTCTTTAGATAGGTAGTTTCTATTAAAACTAACGTATTAACAGCTTTCGTTTATCATTTACCATAATTCGTTATTCTGTTCAAGATCAGAGACTGAAGATGAAAGAAAAGCCTGTAACGAATAGATTTCTCGGAAATGAGAAATCTTCAGTAATACGAGGTCAACAATCAATTGAGTGTTCTTGACATTGAATTAAAAAGGTAGGCGATTCAGTAATATGCAAGTGTTTCATAAAGCATTTCTTTCATAAAACTCAAGAGTCACAAACAGCATCTTTCTACATTTTAAATAATAAATTACTCTAAGTATGTAAATCAGTAAGTAAAATAAATAATTAATAAAGGGCTCCTTTACAGATAATTTATCAGAGGAGAATAATGATAGGGTTATAACATTGGTGGGTGTACTGTCGACCGCAGTGTAATATACAAAGTGGATGCGACTTAATGAAAACTTGATTAGTAGATTAGGTAATAATTATTTTGAAACAGTTAAAAAACCACAAGATGTAAAAAATGTCGTAATTTTAAATAACTTAAATATGTAGCCTTATAAAACGCATATATATCGTTATAAATAACAGTTTACTGACCTTGGCAATAGTGGCGATAACGCAGGACCCTTAAACGTTGGTAGCGGACGCCAATACGGACGGTCAATAAGGTCTTTGATTTGAGTCGAACTATTAGGACATATATCTTGAGACAAAGTAACAAATACTTTAAAAACATCCTGTGACTAAATTACTCACTTATATAATGTATATTTGGTGTATGTCTACAATTAAAGGCCTGTTGTTTAAAAGCATCATAAAAGTTTGAACAAAAGAATCTCATCTCCTGATTTGTTTATTTTTAGTAATTTTTTTCGACTAATGGGTTGAAGTTGACAGAGATCTAGACTATTAGTTGAAGTCCTTTAACCCCACTTTTCACTAGAGCTTATACGGTTATAACGTGTCAGGTGATAAGCCTGTCGCCGTCTTAGTGTCTAACCCAAGGATACAACGTGTGGGCAAGCGTTGTCTTGTAAGAATTAAAGAAGATTTTCTGAAGGTAAGACTTATGCACTCGATCGAGCAACATCGAGTAGAGTTCAGCAGTAATTGATTGACACTAGGGAAGAAATTTGTATTGTATTAAACATGCAGCGGTTAAAAGCACGACCTTCTTGGAATAAATTGGCATCATCGAAAAATGTGATATTGGCTGGTTTCAGGAAAACCGTCGATGGTTTTGTTTTGTATTTTTGTACATAATCCATTTTTCATCAGTTGTAAGCCAAGCGTCCACAAACGGCTCTATTTTATACCGCGAAATCAGTTCTGAATAAACTTGATACTCGATGAAACCAGTTTTCACCTGAGGACTCATGAGGGAATCATTTATTTAACTTCCATGACTTTCCTTACCGATGTAAGTGCAAAGAGCAAGGTAATTTGGAGTCGTTGTGTCGTTAATGGACCCCCGAAATTCTTGTCAATTATTGAGGGTCTTCCCGAACTAGGTGATACCGAAGGTGATATCCCTTTAAGCGATTCGTCACCAGACATGAACTTTTTAAACCACTTTTGTGCAGTGCGAAGATGCCTCACATAATCACAAAACGACTCAGCAGCCTTAATGCCCAGCTTAAATTCGCACAGTGAACAAACCCGAATCACACCAGTATTAACTGACATATTAGAAAAAATAGTTTAATAATGAAAAATGTTAGCAAAACAAAGTGTACCAATAAACTGTGTCTATGCAATATTTATATATTGGCTCTAGAACGAACTTTTTTGGTCACCGAATAATATAATAATCTCTCACGTCCGCAGTAATGGGGAGATCAGAAGTAGACAATTATCTCAGTCGGGTTAACTGAACTAATTGTCTAGAGCTTTTAACCAAAGTTTATTTGGATGCAATAACAAGAGGTGAGCCAGGACAATGACAATAATGGTGCACATAGAGGATCGATTATTATTTTTAATAATAGCAATAAAATATAAAGTGTGAGAACAGAGAAGAACTAGAAGGCATATGTTAAACACCATCAACCAATCAATGTAAATAAAAATGTTAGTGGTACGTTATGATGTCCAATGCAGCCGCAACATGGCGAACAAACGAAATGCTTAAATGTGCTTATATTTAAAAACAAAAACACAAACCCCATGTACGAGAATAATCTAATCGCGTGTTTAAACGTCCTTTAACTCCCTTTCCAATTGACGGCTGCCAACGATATTATCGATTTTACCGCCCACGTCAGATATACTCGTATTAAAATGCAGTAAGCGTTAAAAGTCCTACCCGCATGCGATCCCAACGACAGATCCTGAAAGAATTGTTTAATAAGGTCACGGGCACTTTTACAATACCTTTTTTTGTCTTTATCTTTTCTTGACGCACGACAGAAAGCTGCGATCTTCATCTAATCTTAAGATTAGTATTCCACTACACTTCACCGGTTTTGTCGGCAACTCTTTTAAGGTTCAGGCTATACTGCTCTGGAACTCCCTGCCCGACGAAGTTAAGAAATCGGCAAGCAGGAACTCTTTTAAAAATTTAGTTAAAGAACATTATTTAAATTTAAATGGACTTATTTAGTTATTATTGTGTTTCTTATTTATGTTTATTTATCTATCTACATATGTAATCGTATATTATTATGTATATTATTTATATTGTATCATATTTTTATTCATGAATTTTATTATATCTATTTATATTTGTTTATAGTTATTTTAAAATCATTTTATTACTTAATTAATTTAATAAATGAATACACCTGCTACGGCTATCTCACCAACCCATGGGTTGACTGGGAGAGAATGCCAACAGGCATTAAGTCCGCCCTTTGTAACCTCCGATTGGGGTGTATGCAGAAAAAAAAAATACCCTGTGATGAAATATGAACACGTAGATGATATCACTGATTTTCGATCACAGCGACAACTCTTGATTTCGATGAATCTACTGCGCAGTAGATGTTACAGTGCTGTAAGTGTTGGCTCTAACTTCCCACATGCAATGTAATGTATTAAATCTGAGGAATGCTACGCTATGGAAAGGGCTATGCTCGGTGTTTCTCTGCGTGATAGAGTCTGCAACGATGATATCCGCAGCAGAACTAAGGTAACCGACATAGCCGTAAAGTTCAGTAAGCTGAAGTGGCAATGGGCCGGCCACATAGCTCGCAGAACTGACAACCGTTGGGGAAAAAAGGTTCTCGAGTGGCAGCCACGTACAGGCAAACGCAGTGTAGGACGACCCCCCACAAGATGGAGTGACGACCTGCGCAGTGTTGCGGGAAGTCGATGGATGCAGGTGGCTCAGGACCGAGCATCGTGGCAATCTTTGGGGGACGCCTATGTTCAGCAGTGGACTTCTGATAGGCTGAAATGATGATGATGATGATGAATGGTTCGAACAATGTCAGAGACGTTTGACACAACAATGCAAGAGGCCCAGAAATCGATAATTTCTGTTTTGCACAAACGTTGGCTTCGGCTTGGATTCGAACCTAAGGCACAGCAGCCAACCATAAACCACGCGGCTACCTCACTCACCGAACGAAACGCAGAAGCGCAAGATACCTCTACTTCACGCCGATACTCTGCGAGGTCGTGGTACCCGGTCGAGCCGACCCATTCGATCAGTAGCAAAAGCTGCTTCTTGGATCTACGACATATATACTTCGACTTTATATCTCACTTCTTCTACAATCATAAAAACAAAGAATTGAAACTTGTTTTTAAATTTGAACTTCCGCTTTATTTGCTCAAGTGAACACAGCTTTTACTGATCACCGAACCGAAATTAATTTTCTCTACAATCCCTAATGGATGGATTCGGTAAACAGACAAAACAAGTAGCGACATTAAAACAAATTAATTCCAGCTACTAAATAATACAAAATTGTGCAGAAATTATACGAAGTTTCAGCTAAAACATCAATATATTATAATATTAATATTCAGTGAGCGATTTTTTTCTACTACCTTTATCTCGTTTGCGAAATACACAGACTTGAAATTTGCGACCCATGCGTTTGGTGATTATAATGCAAAAAAGCTACCAATTATTTGAACGATTTTTAATCTTATTATTTTTTTTTAAAATGATTTCGCTTTTAAACTTGTAAAATCCAACGAAGCTGTAAAAGCCAAAACGGCTAACAACACTATCTTCTTCGAATATATAGAGTATATATCAAGAATCTACAGAAAAAATACTAATGGCACATATATTCATTTTAATATCTATGAATCAGTTTTTTAACAAAAAAACTAAAAACAAATACGAAACATTGTAACAACTTTCCACGCCAAATAACCAAAAAACTTGAATAACCGAATGAGAAAAAGATTTGAAATTTGATACGGGATTTGGGATTTGATTATTCAGAAACATTCTAACTACATAGCACATACGAGTATTAGTAGTTATAAATCTATGTAATAATGAACAAATTTATAATTTTTAATATAATTCATGTAGACTGTCTATTTAATATCACCGATAAAGCCTACTCGGCTGGACAGAATTCTGGAATTCGCGTCAAACGTTCTCGTCGTATAAGCCTCAAAATCTTAAGATTTTTTTACTATGTGCGTTTTATCAGAGGTGATAGACATTTTCACATTTATAGATAGGTTTTCAAGACAAGGCCTTGTTCTTGCAAATGTAATGAAGACTCTGCATACTTGGGAGCACAGGGGACCCTGCTTTATGATAATTACGATGTATTAAATATTTTTGTATTTTTCGCCTACATTCTTCTTAAAACTATATATAATAATTGCTACCAAGACTATTTTATACGCCTACATTCAAAGTGTCCCTTATTCGATTATGAGTGTCATAAACATAACGACTATAATTAAGACGTTCCGAGATAATAGCGCCTTGTACGAGGTTAAAGAAAGTTATTAAAGCCCAATTTAGTCTGCGCACGGCAACTACAGATCGGAGATTTTTCGTCGCAATTTTTTCAACACGTGATTTTCGCAAAATATTGGCTCCGTTTTATAAATTAATTATTATTAATAAATTGATTGCTGTCCACGACGTCACAAGTATCAGAGGTTAAAGTTACGAATACGCGTAATGGATGCAAGAAATACAAAAATAGGCTTGGCTCAGTTATTTCCTAGATTCAAATAACTAAGTCGTATTTCGAATTCGCGGTATGCCGCGAAGATACTCGATGAGACAGACAAACCCCAATGATATATCTAGATACAGATTACGTTTTAGATAGGAAAAATATAGTCGCGAAAGTATTTTATTTAAAAAAAATGGTTCCATACGACATTATGGAATCCGTTCGTGCGAAGCCGACGCGGTTCACGACTTTATAATAATACAAATAAACATTCTATATCTGCCGCAGACGTTCAAAATTACAAAAGACTTTCACAAGTATGAATACTAATACCCTATTTTTGTAAAAACACCCATATCCTACACAATGTAACAACTTACGCAAATGAAATTATGCGCATACAAACGTGTATGTCTGGAAGTTCACTGCTTCGCAGTACAGCAAAATTATTTTAACTTGTTAATATATTAAAATGATAATATGAATTTCAAATTTGAAACTTCCAAGACACTCCCGCTCTTTTCCAGTTGACCAGACTCTTATCTAACTGGAACTGGAATTCAAAAGAATATATCAATGAACAAAATCGTATTGATCTTTCTTTAAGAAAACAACGTGTGTTTTACGTGTTACAATATTTCTGTATATAAAATGCTGACATATTTGTGTAATCCGTATTTGGCCTTATTTAAAAGTTAAAAGTGGTGTATTAATTGTTTTGTAAATTGATGTTGGATTGCCTAGTAAATAAATATAAAAATAAACATATTCTTAACTGCGTACTTTATCTCCTCAAACTTAGAATAGTCCAAGTTCTTTTTTTTTACTTTTTAATTAATTTAAAACATATCGTCGTTACTGTAACTGTACGTTAATATGCGATTCCACATCGGAGTCCTCATTGATTGCCACCAAGGACGATCTTTTAACTACCTACAATTCTAGACTTTTCGATGACTGAGACAGGGCGATGCGCCAATGATGAAACCCGTGAACATTTCTTCCTCAAACGGTTCAATTTCTAACGAGCTATTTAATTGATTCTATTTCACGTTACGATACGAATTTTAAAGACTGTTAGTTACTTTTAAGTAAATATTATATAAAGATAATTTGTAAGTAAAGAGAGAAAGATAGAATTTTTTCATCACTAAGAGAGAGTTGCTCATAAGAGCCGCATATTTTCAAAGTGGTAGAGCCAAGAACCAGCTTTAGCTGCTGCTCGAATGGGCTGTGGTGCCACCACCTCGCCGAATACGAGTCTGAAGTAAAGGCATTTGGGCTTCTGTATTTCGTTCGACGAGTGAGGTAACCGGAGGCCCACTCCCTCTCCCCATCTCCCTCCTCATCCTCCCTCCCAAATATCCTTAAAGGCCGGCAACACACCTGCAGCTCCTCAGACGTTTGTGGGCGATGGTTGTCACTTCCATCAGATGAGCCGCTTGATCGTTTACCCCTTTTCGCAGAAAAAATCATACATGACTTTTGTAGCTGTTCCCGTAGTTGCATTCGAAGCTTCTTTCGTAGCTGCGTTTGTAGATTATTAGAGGTTGCATTCGCTTGTTTTGTCTTCAAACGTTGCATTATTTGGACACGAATAAATTAGATAATTTTTAGAACACTGCTTAGATATTTCACTTAGCCAAGATGCGGGCAACAATAAAAAAAAAGTCAAAATCTTTACAGCTTTTTAATATAAAATTAACACGTGGCCAAGAATTACTTTTCTGACTAGTCTAAACGCACTATTAAGCTATATTAATGTCAAATACAAATCTTAGATCCTAGACGTAGCTTTAGCACTATTGTATCGTACCGAGTTGTCTAATTATTTTTAAAATGTGGTTAAAATATTGTTTCAATTCTAGATAGATAAAGATTTTAGGCATTAGTATCAACAGAGAAAGAGTATAGTATTTATTTAGCAGTTTTTCTATTAGTTCAACTCACTCTCTGTATCCGAAATCAGATTGTTTCTGTCGCTCTATTTAAACTATATAGAGAATTCCCCCGACTGCTTCAATTATTTACGTATGCTCCGGTTGTTCAGAATTCTTTTAGCTAAATTGTGCTCAGGATAATGGAGGTCACTGTAAATGAAAAAAATAACTAATCTGCTTATTTGACTAATTAATTATGCTAAATAAAATGACTAACGTAAAATGACAATGCAATAATTACGAGTATATTGTGTATGGTATAGAATCCATAGACTATAAAATCTATTAACAGTGGACAACAGACGATAATGGTAACATCATCATCATCGTCATTTAATGCTACCTATTTTTCGTCATAATACTAGAGAAGTTTTATTCACACTTGTCAAATAAGTTTGTTGTTTATGAAAGTGATTTATTGTTTGGAAGACGTTGCTCTGGCTCTCCGGTTGGCGAGTCTGGTCCTGGACAATCGCCTTCCCAAAATGTTTAAGAGTTTTTTGGAATCCACGTTGCTTGAGTGCGGGTTGGGAGTACCTCTTTTTTTTGTTATTTTTTAGATCAGCCTTTTTGCCATTTTCTCACCATGTTTCCCTTTATGGATTCTGAACTTGATTGCTGGCAGGGTGTAGCATGTGCAAATGAGGTTGGCATTTACAGAAGGCGATGGTTAATTCACCTATCAACTCTGTGCTATACGAACAATTTTGATTACGTCGAATATAAGAATCTTTTAGTGTTATATTTCTCCTGAATACATGAATAGTAATGACTCAATTAAGGAAACACATTATAGCTTCCGACCGGCATGAAAATCGAGTCGGAAATCTGAGAGATATGTTGCGATGTGGTATGGACGTGTGTTTCAGCGGGTAAAGCGACAAACGGGTAGCAATTAATGTCCACATTAGAACCGAATCAAAGCTTAAGTACACGTAGTTCGCTAAGCATTCAAGCGGGTCACTTAACCGCTTGAATGCTCTGCGAACAAAAACTATAACCTTCATAATATAGTAATCAGTATCAGTGTTTATTTTAAATTTGTTTTGACGACAACGTTGCTTAGTGGTTAACGTACCTGTCTGCTGAATCAACGGTCTTGGGTATAAGTTCTAACCCAGTCACTATTTATGCAACACGCAAATTATATGTATTCGGGTCTAGCTGTATTATGATGCGTTCCGTATCTCTAACACTGCATTTCACTATTATATTAAATATATAAATACACGTATCGCTGTTACTGCACCTGACCATTCCTCCAATCTTATAAGCATAAGCATATATCAGGTACAAGAGGGTTCAGACAACTGAGTGTGCCACTACGTTTTCGCGTACATTTGCGTCACTAAAAAATGTACTGCATAGTTGATCCATATTTATGAATTTGTATAAACAATCCGTAAACACAATATTATGTAAATAATCACATTTGACACTTCACTTACTTTATCAGCCAGTAAAAGACCACAGCTGGACGTTGGTCTTCCCATTAAGCCCATAATAAAGGCTGGCATGACATAAATTAAAGATTGGCCTATACCTTCGCACCAGTGGTGCTGCTCCGCGTTACCAGTCTGTGTTCTTTGAGTTTAGTATTGTAATGATATTTTGGGATGATATAGATTTTCAGTCATCAATCGTTCGTCAGAGCCTGGTTAGTAAATCAGCGGTATACCTCTCGTGCATGTAAGGTTAACACAACAAGGAATTCCTCACATCGTGTATACTAACTTTCTCTCTCGACTCATAATTTAAAAAAAAAAAACCAAACATTTTTTTGCGAACTTTAAAAATGAGAATTCGAAATGTATTTAATTTTATATGTTATTCTTACAAAAATGTTTTCATAGCTGTTGCATATTTACATACTTTTTGAACATTTTATCGCGCACGATTGTTAAACGAGAAAACATCTATGAGCGTTTCATAAACATGTCTTTTGACTGGATTGAGAAAATAAACTGGGCTATTTTTCCAATAAAAATGTTACAATTTACATAGTGCAGAAAAGATGCCCGTAAATTATATCAATGTACTTACTAAATTTGCCAGATTAATAAATAAGAAAATTAAATCGCTTTTGACATATCAGGAGCTTTTGCAAATGAGGGTAAATATGAATCGGACCGAAATTAATAATAAAAAGCTGAAGGTAGCTCGAGTTAACTATGACATCAGGACGCCTCAATCCCCCCGTGACCCACGGGTGCTGTAAAACACTCGAAATATCAGTAACATAATAACAAAAAAATAATAAAATTTTCGCGTTAAAATCCGTTTAAGCAAACTTTATTCTCCGTTGGTAACAGACACATGTGTTTTAGGGTTCTGAATCAACGTCAAAGAAACCCTTTAATATGATATTTCCGGGTCTATAACACCGCTGTTCATCTCAGAGTTAATATTGCTATTGATTACTATTACATTAGGCATATCGTATAAATATAGTTTTTAGGAAATACCCGTAAAGCAATATTTTTTCTATTACAACAGATATAATTAATTATTCTGTGCACTATCGCTGTATTTGGTTTTGACTGCATTACCGTTATCCCCAAAGAACTTCAAGTAAATAATTTACGAAAGTTATTAACTAACTTGTTTATTTACATGTGACATTCGTAATTATCGAATTAAGTGTTATGAAAACACATAGACTCGCACTTGGGAACTCCATTAAAAGAAAATCCAAATTAAACATTTTACCATCTTCAAGCTGAGAAAAGGGGAAAGATGGGCTCCTCATTTTATTCCCTTGCGAGCGAAACGGAAAAATGCATAGGACCGGACATTTAAAAAGCAAGAAAAATGAATCAAAGAAAACTCGAATGCACTTCCGAGTTTACATTGAATCGTAGGATCCGCTTATTTGCAAAAAGATAAACTTTATAATTTACATAGAATCGTCAATAACCTTAGCCCACTTTTTTTTCACACAATTTTGTGTACCTTATCTGATTTCTTTTACTTCACTCACTATGGTTACCTCCGTGTCGTATAGCTGCTTATTGTTTTGGAATAAAAAGTTATCAAGAAGTTAGCAGGAGAATATTATTATTAACCGAAGCAAATCCATAGCATGTTTTAAATGTTTTCTTTAAATGTCTAAGAAGAAGGAAGGAAGATTTGTGACCTATACCATTTTAACCTGAGACCAATGTAAAATTTTCTTTTCTCATACAAAGCACTTTGAATGGGATTAGAAGTAAAATCTTAAGGTAAGTTTAATAAAATGATCGTGGTAAAGTAACTCCGTTTTCAACATTGAAATGCGTTTCGCTTCGAATACTTAATTAATCTCTTACATTTTCTAAGGGCATGTCAGACTTTATAAAATATTTTTCAATTTGTTGAAACAATAGAAATTCTATTGATTATATTTGAGACGTGAAGGATTACGGATATTTTGTTCGAAATCCTAATTTTCATCATATCATAATACTTGTAAGCCTTTATTTTTAATAGGAAAGGGGAAAAACGAATTAGCGGCTCACCTGGTAAATTATTACCGACGCCTACGTACATCTGCAACACTAGCTGGAACAGGGAGCTGCCGGTGCGTTGTCGATCTTTAAACATATTCTCCCCAAGAAGAAGAGGGAGACGGAGTGGGCCTCCGGTTACCTCACTCACCGAACGAAACGCAGAAGCACGAGATGCCTCTACTTCACGCCGGTATTCAGGGAGTTCGTGGTACTACCACCTGCTACCCCGATCGAGCCGACCCATTCGAGGAACAGAAAATGTACAGGCATCGGGAATAATATGATGATGATGATGATGATGATCGGGAATAATCTACCCATATAAGTTGTATAGGTCCTCCGAATGTTGCCTTTTGCAAACGTAGACCTAGAAATGTATCAAACTCACAATTTTAATTTTTTTAGACTGTTGCTATCACGGCTCTTTACTAAATACTTTAGTCCTAATAAGTTACTTACTTTGTCGGCGACCAAGCTCTCTCTGATCGGCTCGATCCTTTGGCCTTGCGAAGAGATGTTGCTTCTCTTTGCATTTTTTACAAAATTTTCCACGGGGAATGTTCTGAGGAACTTTTCGGATTGATCCCAGCTGCTGAGTTTCACCATCGTACATCGCGACAGAATTCGAAGTTCCATCGATACCACCTAGATGGTTGGCATTCCACCACAGTGCGTTTTAATCGAAGTTTTCTGCCACGCACTTCGATTTTGTGGAATCAGCTGTCGCCAGCAGTATTTCCGAACAGTTACGACTTAGGGACCTTCAAGAAAAGAGCTTATTCCTTCCTTAAAGGCCGGCAGCGCATCTGTAGCTCCTCTGGTGTTGTGGATGTTCGTGGGCGTCGGTGATCACTTACCATCAGGTGAGCCGCACGCTCGTTTGCCCCCTTCTTCTATAAAAAAAAAAAAAGTTACTAATAAGATATGCGTTAAATTTTAAGTACGTTTGAAAAGAAGTAATGAAGCGTTACAAAAGTAGCTTTATTTTTTCCGTCCATTAGTTTAAATCAACATTATGCTTAACCCAATTTTAATGAACGAATTATGGCAGCATTCGTTAATGATTCAAACAGTTAAAGGAAATCATTTTATTTGCGCTATGGTGAGGTTTCGACGTTCGGATGTTAATGGATGTTTTTTTTTCAAATATAATGAACATTGCTAAAATTTCTAAAAAACACAAAGCACACTTTGTTCTCGGGCTCCGGTTCCGGCATAAGCTCCAGTGAAAAGCTCCAGGGTTTAAACGACTAAAATAAATATCTAGGAAATAAATAGCTTGTACCTCCTCTGTATTGGGTATACTTGTAAGAGCTTATTCTAATATAAATTCGAAACTTCGAAAAAAAAATTGCGACTGACAGAAAAGCTTACTGAATAAATTTCGAATGGTTAATATTTTTTATTTCGATTACATTATTTACGACCGCGTTGCTTAGTGGTTACTGTAACTTACTGCTGAGCCATGGGCCCTTGGATCGAATTTCACCCGAAATCAAAATTTGTGCAAAAACACAAGTTGTTTTCGAGTCATGTTATGTTGTGTTCTTCCCGTGGTTCTGACACTTCGTCAGACCCTTCCGATCTTATCGGACATAGGAAGGTAAAGACGAATGAGTGTCACTGTGTGAGCACGTACATTTATGGCTCTATAATATGTCCTGAGCAGTTGACAAATACCGATTGTTTTCGAAAGTTTTCGCTGTGGTCGAAGTCGGCCAGGAGGCCATCATCATATTACTTTAGCTAAATTTGTTTACGCCACTTAAATCCTATTATGGCGGGTGTTTCACATGAATAATTATTTCACAGTCAGTGATCTGGAATTAACGTTATCAGTAAATGAGAAATTCTGTATTACATCCTTGTAACACAGGACTTAAAGATGTAATGGATTTATTTAGTGTATTGCTCAATGAGTGTAGAAATGCTTTTCGAGTAAGTTTCTGCTAAAATATTAAACAAAAAGGATATTTAGTGTATTAGACGCGTGGATAAAAGGATGATTTTAAGAAATAACATTTACTTGATCCAAGTCGACCCGAGTACAGGTGAAAAAGGGCTGTTAATTAAGTAAAAGTATTCAGTGTGAAAGGGTTTTGAAGCCGGAAGAGTCCGCCACGCTGCTCTAATGCGGGTTGGCCGACTTCACAAGTCCTTTGGTTATATTTTTGAACATATACTTCTTTTGGCGCGTTTGGGAAAAATGATGAGAGTGAATTTTTACGATGCGCGCGCACACCGACATCTAAAAATAACAGGATAAAGTTGGTTTCTAAATGTCTCTTAAATGATCTAGGTAACTATTCTGGAGACCATACACTATTATGGAGTGTATAGTCTCCATTGTAACTATATTCAAAGTGGTTATTCAAATATTTATGAATCTTCATAAATGGATGATGTATTCTTTTTATTTTTTTAGTTACGCTAAAGAAGTATAACTTCTTACGTGCGTACATAAGTACACATAAACGTTTTTTTTTTATTTCACTTACTCCCTGACGATGTTTAAGTTCACCGCTGTGCACGTGATAAATTCAGCAATAAAATTGCAATTAACAATTTTAAAGGCGCCGTCACCAGGCTTCGAATCCATCTGTGCGTATCGCAAAATTTGACTCAGAGAAATGCCAGTAAATTAAAGGGAACACTTGGTATATTCCCGATAGATTGTGGCAAAACTTGACGGCCGTTGATATCTCAAGCTGACCTTAGCGTGATGCATCTTACTGATTGACTAATGGGGTCTGAAGATGATTAGGAAATTTACGGGCTGAAACATATTTTTGTATAACTTCAAGTTTATTTTACAGATATTTTTTTTTTAAATTTCTAGATTTTACAGTAATAGACACTTATTTATTTATATCGCTTACAAACTAATTGGTTACTCTATGAATTTTGTATTTGAAATACTGGACTTTATACGATTATTTCTTCTCAGAAAAAGAAAACTCAACAAAGTTTTGCAACAATAGAAATTCTTTTGTTATGAAACGTGAAAGGTTACTCTGAAAGAATTGAAGGTGTGTGTTTCTTATTAAATTTCATCAAGTACTGTAAAGTTATCTTTGAAAACAATCATTTTCGAATTAAATACAAAGTGGTAGGGATTAATATTGTAATAAATTTATAATAATTATTCACTCCTTTGTACTATCTCGTAAACGATTTTTTCTTATACTAGGATTCTGTGCCTGCATATAAAGCGGTTTGTATTCTGTTATAAACTGAGCGCCGTATCTATGTTGGAGACTATAACCTATCAACTCTCATCTAATTGCTTCTGCTACAAAGGTTAGGAGATAAATTAAAATCCTATTCTTCTTTAGTTGTATACAATAACTTTGTTCAGCAAAGATAATAATTAATACTATGTGACGTACACGTATATATTATTAAAAGAGGATTAGATTTTTATTTTGTGTTTATACTTTTTTTTGAATAGGCCAATAAATAAAAATTAAGAAGGTTTTTGATACAAACTTACAACATTTTAATGAAGCTCTGTAGTTAAATTTTTCGTCGCTTAATTCATTTCGAAGATTTTATACTTGAAAGCTTGTGTGGAAATCCGGTGAAGCCTAAACGCTCTTAATAGATGAATCATATTTTCTATGATACATTGTCATATAAATTAAAGAAAACTCCTACTCGTAATGTTCATCTAATGTTATATATATTTCTATGCTACTATAATGAAGGGTTAAAAACGACGGTGATACTCGCACCAATAACAAAATTAACATAAACTCCTGCCTGTCACTGATAGGGTCAAGCAGAGGTTACGGATTACAAATTGTCACGGTTATTAAATGTTTAAAATTAAAAAGTCTTTTTTATTTAATTAAATTAAGAGTTATTTACAAAACTAAACTTTAATTTTTGCTTGGAAAGGAGATGAGGGGAATATGGTAATTTTTGGAATTGTCGTGTGATTACTTTTAGGTATCAGAGGACAAGAATTGGGGGCCGAGTGGGTTCGGTAGTTTTTTCTGTTTACTTTTTTTCCTTTGCATAATGTTACGCTTTTTATTTTGTTAACTAAGATTTTAACCGCCCGATAATTAGATAACACTTCGTTCGTTGTAAATAATTGAATTGTTGACATTAAGATTATCTTAATAATAAACTTCATTATTTTAATATCAAATGAATTATTAAATAATTTCAGCCTAAGGTCAGAATAATACAGGCAATACCTACTATCTTTAACGTAATAATATCTTAATTATAACCAAGCAAGACGGAGAGCACAGCACCTTAACAACATTAAGCCGTAGATCAAATTATTGTCAACTTTGTGAAAGACATACTTAATGAGACAAACAACAAATTATCGTTAAATCTGAACCTTTAGTAACATTCAAACGAGTTTTTTGGTTAATTATGCCTTATAAAGATTTTTATTTACACGTAAATCTTAGCCATAAATCCCAATATGTTTGACTCAGAAACTTTAGTTTGACAGGGAAAGCTTCAGGTTTGAACGCAGAGTTCCACTTGTGCTTTATATTTTCTATTTAGCTCGTCAAAGGATACAGACATACAGTGCCTTATAAAGAGAGAATTGCAAATGTATTGCAGGCCTAATGGAATTTTTAACGAAAAATTTTAGCAGACGCAAATTGAAGGTTTTAATTGAAAAACATCGGCACGTAACTAACTACACATTTGTCAGAAGATCACAATCACTTTTTAAATAACAGCGTTGAAAGTTATTAAACCACGTAGCAATGTGGTAGCGGCTTAAGAATCTGCCACCCCTGTGCCGTGGGAGTCGTATGAGGCCATTAAGGGAAAAACCTTGAAAATCGCAAAGGCTACCGACAGATGTTGGGACTACCATCACGAAAAAATATCAGACCAAAAATAAGCAGACCGATGACGGGCAGCAGCGTATAAGATGCATAGTGTCTGGTACTGCGATCACCATTCTTCCCGAGCGTGGTGATTATGGAAAATCCTTCTTATGGGAGAGACCTATGTCGTGTAATAGACTATGCACAGGCTGTTAAGGTAAAGTAAGGTAATCCACAAAAACAACAGGGATAGCAAAATATACCAGGCTCGAGCCTGCTCTAAATCAATATGGAGAACGGTAACTGTTGTCCAAGGGTCGGCACTGCGCTCACTAACCCGCCGGCCCTGTGTGGTGAGTATGGCCAAATATTTGATCATAATTTCCAGAAGTAGATTTACCGTGTAGCCGTGTAGATACCACCCATTTAAGCAGCAGCTATGCAAAAACTGTTGTGATCCGGTTTGAAGGGTATGAACATCCAGGATATTGCCGGGCTTATGATGCGTTCCTTCTAGTACTGAGGAGAGAATACGCAGACCTTCACGCGAACTTACGCGAACGCTACACATTTGAAATGAAACTATTATTTACGGATTTTATCATGTTTAATTATTCTTCGGACCAAAACTTAATAAATAAATGCTGAAGATAGCCCGAGTGACATCTGGACGTCTAACACCTCAGTCCCCCCGTGACCACCGTTGCTGTAAAGCAATCGAAACTTCGGGAATATAAAAACATAATTAAACGCGATAAAATCCGTAAATAATAGTTTCATTTCATACGCAGAGCTTCGTTGATTGAAGTTGTTTGCAAGTGTACATAGTCTGTAGTAGATTGCGACACTTCTCATCAGGTGGGATGTAAGCTCGTTAAAGGTACAGATCACTCTAAACGACACCAATAATTATTTTTGACAAATTCTAGTATAAAAAAAAATTCAATTCGATCTTGATAAAGAAAACATTTACGCTGTTTAGTTACAGGGATTGCTCAATTCAGCAGATACAAAATATTTCATTGAGTACCATGAAACCTTTTTTATCTACGTTATTACTTAGAAATTACACCGCAATATCTAAATAAAATGAGTTTAATCCCTATAGCAGAAGCGACGCTTAAATTTTATTAGTAGAATCTGTTATCTACTTTCTAACGTAATAACTCGACCGAGAAATTATTTTTACGTAATGCTTAAGGAAAACCTAAGATTTTATTAGAAATTCAAACACTATATTAGACCTTAAATTTATTAGTTAAACCTAAGTTTATTAGAAATTCATACAGTGGTAAGCGGGCGTAATAATTAACATTTAATTATTCCCTGGGAGAGAGGCAATGCCTTCGTATTGTGACAAATGAAATATTGTATTTGAACATTCAAATAAAACAAATACAAGTTTATAGACGCATTCACGCCCGTTACCCAAAGGGATAGGTATTGTTGGGACATAATTAAAGACAAGGAGGGTAGTATTGAAGACAGGGGTAGAATGATAGATGGAGATCTCGTCCATAGAACGGGATAAGTGTTATGCTAATTGTAATCTTTATAGACAGGTCACGCGGTTGGGATGTGTTGCTGTTGGTTTGCATACCCAATCTTTTTCTCTATACTTTGCTTCATGTATCTTAATCTCTGTTGCACTGCGATCAAGTTGAATTTATCGCTACAAGAGGAATTCACGTGGGTGTTCTTGACCGTTTGCCATCTTAAATATTCGAAACGTGTTAAATTTTCTGTTCTGTCTTGTTGAGTGTTCTGTAAAGTCCTGAGAGTAATTATTTATACTTTTCATCATCTTTGTAAAATTTAATCTTTTATAATGTTTTCTCCTCACTTTGAATAAAGAGTTAGGCGCGCCTTTAAACAACCAGCGACCTAAACAATTGTAAAATAAAAGATTTATTCTTTGATGTAACCGTTGGGGAAAAAAGGTTCTCGAGTGGCAGCCATGCACAGGGAAACGCAGTGTAGGACAATCCCCCACAAGATGGAGTGACGACCTGCGCAGTGTTGCGGGAAGTCGATGGATGCAGGTGGCTCAGGACCGAGCTTCGTGGCAATCTTTGGGGGAGGCCTATGTTCAGCAGTGGACTTGTGATAGGCTGAAATGATGATGATGAACCAAAATATATCTATTATGTAAAAAAATTTGACGCGAACTGACTGCTACATTACAAAGACAACGACAATGTGAAAATTATCTGGTGCTGAGCCCTGAACCGGATGCAGTGAGCGGAGGGTCTTGAGCGGGGGACCTCTAGCTGATGTCAAGTGTGGAGTCCGGTATGGCACTCTTGTCCTGCAGACACATGTCTTAATGTCTAGGAGGCTACGGCCTTGCAGACACGTTCCCACGTGTATGGAACTCTTGTCCTGCAGACACATGTCTTAATGTCAAGGAGGCTACGGCCTTGCAGACAGGTTCCCACGTGTATGGCACTCTTGTCCTGCAGACACATGTCTTAATGTCTAGGAGGCTACGGCCTTGCACACACGTCTACACATGCTCAACAATTGAACAAAAAATAGTGGCCTATTTTGTTATGTTGAAAAAAAAATATTTTGATGACATGAAGTGTAATAGTCCAAAATCCTCTTGGAGGAGTCCAGTACCCTGCAGACGAACATTTAAAGAATTAATAAAACTGTTTCGTAGGTTTAAGAAATCTTTACCGTTTTACGAAACTTGTAATAAAATAGATTAATTTTAATCTTCTCTATATTTACTTATTCTTTCCTTTACTTATTCTAATTCTTTTTACTTAAATCTTCAGCCATTAACTAATCTTTTACTAAGCCGCCTGAAGTGGCAGATCCTCAATATTTTGTCATCTATTATAATAATAACTGCAATCATTATTTAAGCCACGATAGCCCAGTGGTTAGGAAGTCTCGATTTCGAGTTTTCATATTTGGAGACAGATCCCCAATATGGTCGACTCCTACCAATGAGTTTTTTCAAAACATTTATCAAACTTAGATCATCGATAAGATTTGTATCGTTCACAAATCGTACCGTTGATACAATAAAATATAACTAAAAGAAATCCTTACCTTACTAGCCTGTACATAGTCCAATTTAGGCCATAAGGAGGATTTGCCATAATCGCTGCATTCGTCAGATTGGCGATTGCAGAACAAGACACCTTAGACACTGCTTCTCGTCGTAGGTCTGCTTAATTTAGGTCTGGTATACTTCGAGAAGGTTATCTTGCCACCTGTCGGTAGCCAATGCGATTTTCGCCACTGTCGGACTATCTGTTTGGTTCCATAATACTACAGCGTACACGGACAGTCTCAATATTAGACAAACATTGTAGCCTCCATGTTTATAGTTGTGGTTAGACCGCATCAAGTCGGAAATCCGAACGGATGTGAAGCAGCGTGAACTAGGTTATGAGGGAAGGACGCGTTACAGCGGTCAAGGCAGCAGTGGGAAAGCAATTGAAGGACGGCCTGAGACGGAAATAATGCTTTTATACAAGGTCATTACATGCCCATTTCACATAGCCTACAAACTAGAATACTACATTTTAAAGGTTTGAGAGTATTAACGAGTCGGTTGTCGAAGAGGAAAATGTTTGACTGAGCGTTGCGGGACACGGGTTCGATACCCGCACGAAACAAGCTGATATATAATCAATACTCTAATATTTATCAAACGTTTGACTTATTAATATATTGGATATTAACATTATTATAGGAAGTCAAACGTTTGTTTCACGAATCGATTGGACTTCTTTTCCCTGTATTGTTTTTGACGGCGTTCAATTACAATATAGTGACACGGTTAAAAATCTAGGTGTTGTATTTGATAATTTTCTCTCTTGGGTTCCTCAGGTTAGTGAAGTGAGCAGGAAGATGTTTGCGGCTGTTAATTCTCTCCGGAGATTGAGAAACTTATTACCCATACCGAAAAAAATTGCACTCGCGGAATCTGTCCTTTTACTAATTCTTGATTATGCTGATGCTTGTTACTTAGACTTAAGGTTGGAGCACATAAATAAACTTGAGCGCATTCAAAATCTGTGTATACCGTTCATATTTGTCCTTCGTAAATATGACCATGTTTCTGAATTTCGAAATAAGCATGAGTTTCTACCAATTCATCTTCGCAGGAATACTCATCTTCTATCCAACCACTCCCCATTATCTAAAAGAGCGGTTTGAGTATCACAGCGATTTTCATCCTGATCGTTCTCTTCGCTCTGATGACAATTTAATACTCAGAAATCTTTCTCATAGCACTTCTTTTTACTCCAAATTCTTTTCTATTGAAGCCGTTCGGCTTTGAAACTCTCTTCCACTTCACATTAAGCGAGCACAACCCTTACCTATTTTCAAGCGTCTGTTAAAAAACACTTAATGCCTCCTTAATCTTTGATTCCCGTTCCTTCCCGTTGACTTATATCTGATTTGCTCTGTCACATGTATATATATTTTATATTTATATATATATGTATATGTTAGCTGTGTAAATATTATGTATTTATTGTATATGCATATAATGTGTATGTATTATATGTTCACTTTAGTGTACACCCTAACCCGAAACTTGTGTTCATATTTCATTTTTCTTTCTGCGTTGCCTGGAAGAAAACGCTTTTTAGCGATAAGGCCGCCTATTGTACATTTTTTTTGTTTTTTTTAAATAATCTTTGTTTTTTAAATCTTTGTGTGTACAATAGAGTATATTTCATTCATTCATTTATTCATTCAATCCATTAATATCCGTCCATTAACAAACCATCGACAATTTATGCCTGTGAAACACGTCACAACATAGTAGAAAGTCCGTTTTCCCTATTTTTTTAATATAACACATATTTATAAAAAACCTCAAGAATTATGTTAGATAAAAGCAGTTTGTAAATAGAATAGTATACAAACTTTATATCGCTGAATATTAATAATATTCCTTTTTTAAATCTCACAGTTCTATCACTTATCACTCACGTCCTTGCGTTTGCTTGTATGAAATTGCCACTCGAGAACAAGTGGTAGACTGCTCTCGCCTAAGAGTCATCTGGGTACGTTCGCTGGGTACCACGTTCTGCTGTCCGTCAAACACTTGTGAAATTACTGTACGGGCTGTGAAGCATTCCACCTCAGCACTCAGGGTTGACAGCACATCTGTAACAACCTTCGATTGTTGTTTGCTGGTGTTCATCGGCTGCAGTTGCAACTTACGATAGGGTGGATGTGAGCTCGTATTTCAGCGCAATCCAATGAAAGAAACATTTTCCCGTCGGTTTTCAGTTCCATTGCCACTTAAGCTGATCCTTAGCCTTGTTCTGCTTCAGATATTATCGCATCAGATTCTAACAACTAGAAAAATACCGAGCATATAGCCCTTTTCATAGTCATCTGGCCAACTTTGTGCTTCCTTATACAGTCTGCAATGAAAGACTACTCTCGATTCCGTAAGTCATTACTGGCAGCATGCACAGTTCTTATACAAGCGTGGTAGAGCCAAGCGGCGGCTTTAGCTGCTGCTCGAATGGGCCGGCTCGACCGGACTGATACCACGGCCTCGCAGAATACCGGCGTGAAGTAGAGGCATCTTGTGCTTCTGCGTTTCGTTCGGTGAGTGAGGTAACCGGAGGCCCACATCCCCTCCCTTTTCCCCTCCTCTTCCCTCCCATCTCCCAAATATCCTTAAAGACCGGCAACGCACCTGCAGCATCTATGGTGTTGCAGATGTATGTGGGCGACGGTAATCACTTACCATCAGGTGAACCGCTGGCTCGTTTGCCGTCTTTTCCATAAAAAAAAAAAACTTTCATCTTAAGTTTTAGAGGCATACTCGACAAAGCATTATCCAGCCGAGCTGGATACGTCGTTTTAACTCTTGGTCGATGTTGGATACTTCCAATATCAACCTGTATTGATGTGAGATTAAAGTTAATCTTTATTTTGTCAGTGTTCCTCTATCTAAGATAAGTATTCAACTCGCTGCGAGTTTAAACAAAATTGTAGTGTTAATGCCACATAAATTTTTCGAGAAATTATTTCATATTATGTAGTATATTTCTCAATTAGTCCTTCATATTTATATTATTTTAAATTTGATGCACATTTCTTCACGGCCTGGGTTGGCTGTTAGAGAATGCCAAAAGGCATTAAGTCCGCCTTTTGTAATCCTTTTGGTGTAGACAAAAGTATAAATAAATAAATTTCACGAGGAAACTTATTACGCGTTATGTAAGGCCGGCGCGGTTCGTTAGTGTTATATAAATAAAGGTAAGGACGAGTCACTGTACGTGTGTTAGCACTTAATATTAACGGTGTAAAAAATGATAAGGATTCCGGTTGTCGGTTGGCTGTTCATGTTTGAAATCTTCTATATATTATGTATAAAATTAATTAATAACAGAGTAAACTCGAGAAAGCGCGTAAATTGTTCGACCTTCCTTTCACCGAGGTAAATATCGTACACTACAGATAAAGGCGTCCATGAATATAATAATTTATTAGAGTGTTGCGTGATAACCGATTGAGGTTGTGTTATATTATATGTGTTATGTTATATATATTATATTTAAGATATTTACGTCCAAACTTTATCATAATCACAGTTTAATATGTTAATTAAGAATCATTCTCAAAACCTTAATTTATTACTAACTACCTGTTAACCGCGACTTCGTCCATGTTCACTCATAAGCCCTATTTTATTCTTAAAATACTACTTATTTAAAAACAAAATTGTAGTGTTAATGCCACATAAATTTTTTCGAGAAATTATTTCATATTATGTAGTATATTTCTCAATTAGTCCTTCATATTTATATTATTTTAAATTTGATGCACATTTCTTCACGGCCTGGGTTGGCTGTTAGAGAATGCCAAAAGGCATCAAGTCCGCCTTTTGTAATCCTATTGGTGCACACAATAAAGTATAAATAAATAAATAAATTTCACGAGGAAACTTATTACGCGTTATGTAAGGCCGGCGCGGTTCGTTAGTGTTATATAAATAAAGGTAAGGACGAGTCAGTGTACGTGTGTTAGCACTTAATATTAACGGTGTAAAAAATGATAAGGATTCCGGTTGTCGGTTGGCTGTTCATGTATGAAATCTTCTATATATTATGTATAAAATTAATTAATAACAGAGTAAACTCGAGAAAGCGCGTAAATTGTTCAACCTTCCTTTCACCGAGGTAAATATCGTACACTACAGATAAAGGCGTCCATGAATATAATAATTTATTAGAGTGTTGCGTGATAACCGATTGAGGTTGTGTTATATTATATGTGTTATGTTATATATATTATATTTAAGATATTTACGTCCAAACTTTATCATAATCACAGTTTAATATGTTAATTAAGAATCATTCTCAAAACCTTAATTTATTACTAACTACCTGTTAACCGCGACTTCGTCCATGTTCACTCATAAGCCCTATTTTATTCTTAAAATACTACTTATTTAAAAACAAAATTGTAGTGTTAATGCCACATAAATTTTTTCGAGAAATTATTTCATATTATGTAGTATATTTCTCAATTAGTCCTTCATATTTATATTATTTTAAATTTGATGCACATTTCTTCACGGCCTGGGTTGGCTGTTAGAGAATGCCAAAAGGCATCAAGTCCGCCTTTTGTAATCCTATTGGTGCACACAATAAAGTATAAATAAATAAATAAATTTCACGAGGAAACTTATTACGCGTTATGTAAGGCCGGCGCGGTTCGTTAGTGTTATATAAATAAAGGTAAGGACGAGTCAGTGTACGTGTGTTAGCACTTAATATTAACGGTGTAAAAAATGATAAGGATTCCGGTTGTCGGTTGGCTGTTCATGTATGAAATCTTCTATATATTATGTATAAAATTAATTAATAACAGAGTAAACTCGAGAAAGCGCGTAAATTGTTCAACCTTCCTTTCACCGAGGTAAATATCGTACACTACAGATAAAGGCGTCCATGAATATAATAATTTATTAGAGTGTTGCGTGATAACCGATTGAGGTTGTGTTATATTATATGTGTTATGTTATATATATTATATTTAAGATATTTACGTCCAAACTTTATCATAATCACAGTTTAATATGTTAATTAAGAATCATTCTCAAAACCTTAATTTATTACTAACTACCTGTTAACCGCGACTTCGTCCATGTTCACTCATAAGCCCTATTTTATTCTTAAAATACTACTTATTTAAAAACAAAATTGTAGTGTTAATGCCACATAAATTTTTTCGAGAAATTATTTCATATTATGTAGTATATTTCTCAATTAGTCCTTCATATTTATATTATTTTAAATTTGATGCACATTTCTTCACGGCCTGGGTTGGCTGTTAGAGAATGCCAAAAGGCATTAAGTCCGCCTTTTGTAATCCTTTTGGTGTAGACAAAAAGTATAAATAAATATTCTTGTAAAATTCATTATATCAAACTCCTTCTGTATGTGCCTAAATTCCTAATATGCATCAGACCTATAATATTCGTATGAAGTGTTCAGAGGTGAAGCCATTCACCATATCCACCGCTGGGAGAAGGGTGGGCTACCGCGAATATATAAGAGTTTTAAGGAATGACAAACAAATTAATGGTATTTTACCTATTTCTTTAGCAACACAACAAAATGTCTTATATACCATAAGAATTTTAATTTTAATATTAAGAAAATTATGTATAATTTCCTCCATTAATGGTATTAGTCTATCCACCTTGACCTATTTGATACCAATCTCATATCCCGTTTAAGTCAACCTCGCAACAACAAGGCCACAATTCCTCTTTGAGACAGATAACCAATTTACATTTGATTTTCTGTGTTACAACTTTTGTAATAATTTGATAGATGATTAAATTACATAACAACAAAATCCATCTCCTCCGTCATAACTCTGGAAACTATTTTCCTTCGTCCACCCTCCGGATGTGCCATGCAGATCGCATGTCAGGACTCTCCTTAATTTTCCTATCCATAATTGAAAGTTTTTATTCATATTCCTTTGCAGTTTGCAGTTAGGTTGTGGAACTCACCACCGCCTACCATAAGTGATTCCGAAAGTATTTTTATTTAAGAATCGTGTCACTACTTAGCACCGTGTTAATCGAATGTATATTATGTATTTACGAATGTATATGTATGCACATGTATATGTATATTTGTTTAATTGTATACATAATATTTATTTTTATGTATTACAAATGTACGCACTAAGTTTGCCATTTCAATAAAATTTCCTATTAGGGCCTGCTGGAAGAAATTTTAATATATGAAATAAGTAGTAAGTACTCTCAAACCATTAAAATGTAGTACCCAGGTTTGGAGGCTATGTGAAATGGGTACACATACTACGTTTTAATGTTTTTATGGCTACCTAAATATATAAAAAAAAAACAAAAAAGAACGCCAGTACTTATTTTATGTCGATCTGTCAGAAATTACTGAACATTGTCCATCGCCGAAATCGCAACGCTTGGCAGGTACATCGGACGTCGCAGTACGTCACAACTCACATCATTTACCATGGGGCACCAAAGACAACAGGTGACTACAGCAAACAATTTTAAGGAGCTATTCAATGATAGTTACGTTTTAGTTCGATCCTTTTCGATCACAGAGAAGAAGAGACAGGGGTTCATAACTAGAGATCCGGCTGTTTTCTCCCCCCGTCCCTCCCTAATCATGCTTTCCGCTTAATTAGGTTCGCCATAGAGATGTCCAACCACAGTGGAGGTGCACCAATATTTAATCCCCAGAAGTGTTATAAACCACCATCACCATATTTTTTTATACACACAATCAATCAGATGTAAATTATCAATTTATATGCAGTAGAACCATACTACCGCATTAAGCACAAATGTGTCGGATTTACCGGGGTAGGATCTGTGGTCTCACAAATTGAAAGGGTAAAATAGCAGCATAGTTCTTATGTTTGGTATAGTGATTGATAGAACTTAATTCAAAGAAAAAAAAATAAAAATATTAATGCTTAGGGATGACATCGCATCGACATTTTGATTCTTAACAGAGAATAGATGTTGATATTTGTTGACGTTCTGAAACATTAAATATGCTGTTATTATGACACGTAATGGTATAACTTACAAATAAAGGCAATACAGTGTATGTTTTAAAAAAACAGTTTGTTACATAAAAGTAGAATTTACAGCTCCAATGTGTTCAAAATGGGAATGTGGAACAGTAATACAATTTATGCTTTGCTTTGTTTCACGTTTGTTGAATTTCATTGTTTCGCTGTGACAGCGCGAATTCGTTATTCGAAATTTGATTTATCGCCCTTCCTCTGCCTTTGTAATAACATTGACATTTTATTCGCTAGAATCTATTAGGGAATGTAATTATAAAGCAGTTTCACTTTACTCAGATTACTTTGTACAGTTTCTTTAAAGAAAAAACGTAGTTTTTATTTTAATTAATGTTAATGTTCAGAATTCATGGAAACTTTTCACTTTTATAGTTGCGCAACCTGTCAACATCGCTCGTGTGAGAATAATCATCAGTTGTTATTAGACAATCGTGACTAGGGTTGCCAACCATCACCATATTACAACGTATGATGATGTTGTTTATACTTTATACCTTTGCTTTATGCCTTTGCTGTATTGTGATTCGTGAAACGAAACACACGAAAGTTACTTCCGAGCGACTTATTGATGCCTAAGATAAAACACTTAGTTCTCGACATGTTAAAACCATAGAAGTTCTATGGATGTGACACGTGAAGGGATTTAACAATGATTTTTCATTTTTTTTTTACGGAAAAGGTGGCAAACGAGCAAGCGAATCAACTGATGGTAAGTGATTACCGTCGCCCGCGTACATCTGCTACATGCTGGTGATGCTGGTGCATTGCCAGCCTTTAAGGACATTTGGGAGATGGAAGGGAGAATGAGGAGGGGGAGTGGGCCTCCGGATACCTCACTCACCGAACTAAACGCAGAAGCATAAGATGCCTCTACTTCACGCCGGTATTCTGCGAGATAGTGGTACCAACCCGGTCGAGCCGGCCCATTCGAGCAGCAGCAAAAGCCACTGCTTGGCTCTACCACGTTTAAAGTTTCCTTCTCGTGTCATAACAATAAAATTTCAATTGTTCCAATTCGACAAAACTTGTTGAACGAAACGGCTGATGTTGGAACCGTCGAAATATGAAGACTTTCACTCTACACACAACACGTCATGAGTTATCTTCTCTCTATTCCTGTAACCTTTACTTTCACTGCAAGAGTTTTCTCAATGAAGTTATTTATGTGTTTAATCTAATAATATAATAATATATTTTAATTTAGATTATAACACTAGCTAATAGACTTTCAAAGGTAATCAAGAATGGTGCACTTGTGATAAAAGCACAAAAATATGTTTATATTGAAAATCATTAAAACTTAAAATCAAATTACACTCCTATTCACAAAAAAAATTTTTTTTCTTCTCTTAAAATTTGCCAACCCTGATTAGGGTTTTTTGATTAGGACCCTCGCTAAATGGGACTACGTAGTACGGAGAGCTCAATCTCTGATTATGGGTCTACTTAACCGACTGAAATAAAACTGAGCTATGTTTTTGAGAGGGACTATAAACAATAGAAAGATAATAATTTAAATAAAATCGGCCTTGTCATTTTCACGTGATCCGCACACAAACAGACATAAATTCTAATAGTTCCAAACGCTTCAGCTCCAATCCAAACATGGAGGATGTTTAACAATACAAATTAAAACA
Organism: Bhutanitis thaidina; assembly: GCA_029286595.1. NCBI lineage: Eukaryota > Metazoa > Arthropoda > Insecta > Lepidoptera > Papilionidae > Bhutanitis > Bhutanitis thaidina. The sequence goes on along the minus strand of JAGSMS010000029.1, from coordinate 3,044,870 downwards.
AAAGATCAATGTACAAACTCAACCCCCCTACTGCTTTACTACTGCTTTATAGAACATAAAAAAATGATTTTTTTCCTGTGGATGCCGTGAGAGACGACTAAGATTCGCTTTGAAAAGCGCATGACTCTCTCCGAGACACGATCCGTCACGATTATCGCTCGGAGAAACGAATAAATTCTTGCCAAATGTGAATCCGTAATCTCTGTCTCCCCTATGATTGACTGGCGTGAGCTCCTAAATATATATAGTATCAAAAGAAACATGGTGCCCTCAGCACGCAGCTCTGGATCCCACTCGACCGGTCTTGTATGTTATCTGTTACGTGGTAAATGTCTACGTTAAAAGCTATGTCATGTAATTTTGCAGAGACTAAGTAGTTTAGTTTGTAAGTAGTAAATTAAAGTTAATTTGCTTCAAAATTATCCACTATCCCTGTTCCGTGGTAAGGACTTGATAATAAAGGGATGTAATCCACTTGTAGTTGGTAGAAAGAAGTACACACTAAAAATAATGAAAAGAGAACCAGTAAAATAGTATAAACATTATGCCTACATTGGGCGTCCAGTGTACGAACGATTTTGTAATACAAACTGTTTTTCAAAATACTTGTTGCAATAATAATAATAATCACAAAATATACTGGAAGCACACATGTTCCTTGTCTGATGATATAAGACAACCGTCCAGTAAGTGCTCTTTTAAAAGATTGGTTCGAGAGCATTTTTTCGAAGACTCAGGATGTGACATGATATTGTCTATTTTATTATAGCCACTGTCAAATGTATTTTTATTAGTATGTGCGTGTGTATCTATATATGAATGTATGTATTTCAATGATTTTATGCGTTTCATTAGTTTTACATTTATGTTATACACGAGTATGTACAGGTAGTTATTAGTAATTTATATAGTTACAAGAAATATTAGTAGTTCATATTATCTTAGTTATTTGTGATTTCTTAGTATTTTGTTGCGCATTCTATAAAATGTATACACCATAGCTTGACTGGTAGACAATTTATGTATAAAGGAATGGAAATATAGATTAAATTATTAATAAATTTCATCGAATATCAATCAAGAGTTCTCTGTCCATCAGACTCAGCATAATAGATATGCGTGTACATTGCAGTTGAATGCGCGATAGCCCAGTTGGTTGTGACCTTTGATGCTGACGTTCGCATCCCGCTGTGCGCGAGTGAAGTAAACGAAAGAAAACTAGTTAGGGTCAATATTTGTTAGGGTTTTGGAGCGGGGAGGGATTCAACCACGCTACTCCAGTGTTGATTGGCGAACTTCACAACATGTTCACGGAATAATATTTATATTTATTTTTGATATTCAGACTTAGGAAACCTGAATACACTCTTAAAATTAAAATTGACTACTAGGAAACAAACGAGGCTCTTTTTTTAACCTTTTTTAACGCTAGTTATGGGAATCAGCCGGCAGCGTGCTTCCGTCTGTCCAGCATTATAAGTACGAAAAATATGGCAGCTTGTTAGCACTGTCTCGGAAAGACATAGCAGTGAATGTCCATATGCCGATGAAGACCAAGAAATATTTTTAACGCAAATAATATCATGAAAATACTGTCGGACTCGTAATTATTATACTTTACTTTACTAATAAATCATAATCTTTTAATTATAAATGTAAAAAAAAAGTAGCATTATAATCTGTTTAATGGCTTAAACATGAATAATTAATGATCCACTTTATAATGAAAATTTCTGCTCCGCAGCCCATGTTCCACACAAAACGGCGATAGGGATGTGTCTTAATAATTAAAGCCCTTAATGTTCTATCTTCATTTATAATACAGCATTAATTATATCAGCAGCAAAACATATAATTCCTAACGTCACCGAACCTTTTCCTTTCGAATGAAAAAAAACCAATTCATTTATCTAACAGCCTGAGTCCTTAATTGCTACGTTTCTAAAGGTAAAGCAATTACGCACTTTATTTATTTAATTAATAATACTTTATTGCGCCTAATACAATACGGGATAAGAAGGCGCACGTAATACTAAAAAACATTTTTATTTATGTTTGCTCTTGTTCATTATTCATCACGCCATGTCCTAATTATCGCCCAAAACTCTTTTCGATTCATTCATAAACTTACAATACATTTTAGCAAAAACCAACAAAATTCAAACAAAACCATTACCACAAAATCAACACCATAACTTCTAAGAATCTGTTTAATTTATGCCTGATACATAAATATATATTACACTAACACTTCGGACTATCTGTCATCAGAATTTAAGTTAGAAAATAAAAGAGAAATCTTTAGAAATCACTGATCTTACGACGTTTGCTTTTAGTGAATACAAAAAATTCAATTGATTTCATAAAATTAAATTAAAATATAATGTTCGAGAAAATATTTTTACACTTATTAAAATTTTAATAACACTTAGTGTTGATCAGGTGAACCCTGATCCGTAATACTATCTACAGGAGCCGCGGCAGTTTAGTGGTCAGGGCGCATGCTTGCAATTTCATAGGAGGCGTGGGACTGGGGTCCGAATTCCGGTGTCGGCGACCCTAAAATTTATTAATTCTAATTTTTACTGCAGAATTCACCATGTGATGGGCAGTGAATGAAAACATCGAAAATTTGCATGTCTAAGAAATAATATAAAATATTATTTCGCTTAACATTCTTCTTCTTACTTAATCCTGCTTCGAAATATTGAAAGGTGGCCTTTTCCAGCAGTGAACATATACAAGATTACTTTTCTTTTTCTTTATAAATCTGATCCAAAAGAACGCAAAAGTCACTTTCGAATATCGAATACTTAAAAGAAAACTCGTACGATATTCCATGTCTATCGGTTCTCACCGCCCAGACGAGTAATCTGCGGACGCATATCACAAAATTTACTGCATTCCTTTACTACGCCTGTCACTCATAGGGTTAGGCAGAGAAGACAAAATTCTATTTGACACGACTCACTTCAACCTAACAGGCTACCGCACGCATAATAGACATTTTCATTAGTCAGCGTCCGAGGAAAAAAAAAAGATATCCTGATGTTTTATTCATACGAGTATATTGATCTTGAATACAGATCTAATCATAAATACTTCCTCTGTCTCTCATTACTGTAATGGGGTGTGCGAAGTAACTAGAAACTGGCGTTCTATTAACGAAATAACAAGTTATAGACGTTACAAAAGTAATAAAAAGGTGAACTGACAACATTTTAGAAGCACTATCGGGTCTATTTTTCTTTTCGAGCGTAAAAGCGTTAGTAAATAAAGTTTTTTATGTAACTTTATTTGACAATCGTTGCGTGATGTCAGGAAATTAGTTTACAGTCACGTCTTTTTCTAAGTTTCGAGTTATGGGAAATGATAATGTTTACGTTGACTTTTCGCCTTGGGCTCGTAATAGACTGTAAATAATAATCTAGAAAGTAGGCTCCTTCTGTCGCCTGGGTAGGCGACGCTACCTTACCTACATATTTCTGCTGCAAATCAGCAGTGTATTGAGTTCCGGTTTGAACTTACGTTATGAATATATTTAATAAAAAAATTACTGTCTCCTGTATAACGGGTCGAGGCGATGCGCTAGAGGATAAAACTTTACATTGAAGTTCCTAAAATTTAGTGCAACAAACAGACACAAGTGTCAGAGTGAATTTTTTAAGAACCTTAAGAAACTCTATTAAAAACGGCCTACTATAAAATAGATCAAAACATCGAGAACAAATATGTGTGGAAATTGCTGGCTACTGATATATTGTTTAAATTTAAATTAATAAAAAACGGACTGGATTTTATTATAATTGATATTTTATTGTAATAATTTTATTAAATTATTATATTTCATTAAAAAAACCGACCCCAGATATTCTTGCCAGTTTATCACTGAAAAGGTCTTATTTTGTGATAGATGAAGCGTAAATTACATGAAAAACGTTTTGACTTGTATAATTACTGAGCCTGTATAATTACAGGCTGTGAGACATTTATCAGTCCTCTAGGGTACAACGTAACTGTAACCTCCTTCGATTGAAGTTATTCCTTGTTGCCCATAGGCTTCAGTAGCTACTTACTATCCGATAGACCTTTTTTTATGGAGAAGGTGGCAAACGAGCCAGCGGCTCACCTGATGGTAAGTGAAGAATTCGTCGCCCACGTACACCTGCAACATCAGAGGAGCTGCAGGTGAGTTCTCGACCTTTAAGAATATTTGGACGAGGGAGTGGGTCGGTTACCTCATTGGCCAAACGAAACGCGGAAGCAAAATGTATTATGTATTTTGCGAGACCGTGGTACTCCGATCGTGCCGGTTCATACGAGTAGCAGCAAAAACCGCCCATTGGCTCTACCAAGAGACGATAATTTAAACATGTTTAACGATAATTTTATTTAGTGATACTATTTTATTGAGGTTTGGTGCAAGTATCCCTTATTGTACATATTTCTTTTTTTTTACGTAATATTTTCTATTTTTTTTTAAATTTAGTTTTCATATCTTGCAAATATAATAAAGACGAGAAATAATATAATCATATAATAGCGACTGGGTTATAATATGATTATTTATAATATAACAAATTATTAAACTAAAAACTCTATAACTCATTTTTCGACTTCTCATATCAATATATGAATACCATTTTCTTTTATGAATCTATCAAAGGCATTACTATTGCACGTAAGGTATCTTTGAAAATGCAATAATTTTCTATAATTGGAATTCCAATAGTTCCAGAGATTGTTTCACACTTAAAATATACTGCGAACTGCGCTAACTTTACATGACTACATCTGTAAAATAAAAGAACATGACGGTTAAAAACTGCGATGAAATCCAATGAAAACTTAGCTTAAAACTTATAAGCGAACACACCAACGCATATTACGAATTAGTCGCATCGTCTCGTTGCAATATTAGTATAGATACTCAACATTCCAACAAAAAAATGTTGAAACATTTCAATCATTCATTCGTCGAATTACTGTTTTAATAACGACTACAATAGAAACGAGCTCCGTTTGAGCGCTGAAATAAAATTTCGTTGTTTACTGATGCACTCAGAAATGTTGTTCCGGTCTTATTCGCTGTGAGAGCTAATTCCAGAGGCCAGGGCGCTCGCGTCAAGTTTAATTGTACGCGAGTGAGTGAGTACAAATTTCGGCAACGGCAAAAAAAAGAAAAATATTGTAAGTATCGAATTTACTACGTAATCGGCGGCGAAAGAGAATATCCGTGAGGATTTATTAGGAAAATCTGAAGTCCACCGACCCACACTAAGAACGAGCCAGACCCCTAAAGCTTCAAAATCCTTTAAAAATTATGTGGAGGCCTTTTCCCAACAATGGGACATTTACAGGCTACACCTTTACTTTTTCGCTTTACTAGGTAGCTCTAGGTGGATCTTAGTATGTAATTTCTTCAGCCAATCAGCTGTGTTTTGGTTTGTAAGGTAATTAGAGCGAATGTAATTACGGCAGGCATTCCATCTTAATCATCAAGGTTTTTTTCTATTGAAGTTGTTTGGCGGTTCCCATGGGCAATCACCAGGTGGACTGTTAGCTCGTTATTCACCCACATATCATGAACTTTAACGTTTTTAAACATTACATACAAAGTAATTACGTATGATTGAAAGAGTATTGAAGGTGACATGTATGATTAAAAATACAAAAAATTAAGTTATTCCTGTAATGATCTGGAAAAACAATCTATTTTCTTTTCCCAGCATTCATATCACCGCTGCCGCATGGGACGAGACCGGGAGAGATACAACCTTTTGCATAAAATACAAAATGTATCATTTATATTTATAAGATGTTCACCAATGTTTTTGTATTTTCAATTGGTACACGACTGACTGTTACTTACACTAGTTAAAATATTTTTAATTAAAGAAAATTTAACAAATAACTGCATGTTTTAATTTTCCTCACAGCTCTTTACATCTCCGCAATGGAAAACTTTTCATTGCATGGATGAATGTTGAGCCTACCATACAAGCTTGGCCTTGTCCTACAGTAAAGGCCGCCTGTAATTTTTAGAGACAGAGAGAGGGTGAGAGGTCTGTAGCCAGGAAGAGTCCACCACGCTGCTCCAATGCAGATTAACGGATTCCACATGTCCTCGGAATTTTTTTTTCCTATTACTATCCAGATTATCTCACGATGTTTTCCTTCACCACCGATCAGCACCTAAAAATGTTACTTACTTTTATTGCTGATGGTTTAGTTTACCAACTTTAGTGCTGACGGCACAGCGATTCGAATCTAGGTTACTATTACCATACAAAAAATTTAATTAATACTTAAAAAATAAAGCTAGCCCCCGAGCCGAGCTATCAGGGGATAATTTCTGATCTATAAACATTAGCTATGGCTAGGATTTGAACTCAGGATCAATTTATTGTCTTCAACGCGTGATGTCCACGCGGACACACCAAATGCAAAGTCTTCATCGTCATCGTTATCATTACAGCCTGTCGAAAATCCACTGCTAAACAATGGACTCTCGAAAGATGACGAAAAAGCACAGTCCAGAGACAATACTACCATTAATCGACAGGGAGCAATTAAAGACGTAATTGAAAGGAATTATATACCAACAATATTATAAAATTTCATTTCGATTTCCTGTAATAAAGTACAGACTTTGACAGTTTAACATGTTTAACACACCTGCGTCGACCTTTTAAACGTTTTATCGGCATAAGGAACCTTGAAGATAATTTTTTTGAGAAACTTATTTTAACGCTTTTCCTTAAATTTAGCCATCTATTATTTGAGACAATGTCTTTGTTGCTCTACTTTTGTTGTCAGATTGATTAATATTGCTATTTAATAAACCAGCGAAATATACATTTATGAACAATAGAATATATGAACAAAATAATGTTTACATAACTTATTATATATATCTAAAATTAATAATGTTGCGAAATCGACGCGAGCGAGGCCGCGGGTAAAGCTAGTATCCTTGTATTATTACGCGAATATTGAAAATTTTATTAAAAGGAGATAAATTAAATAATGAGTGCAGTTGTCGTTAAGGCGGATTAACTAAAATACACACATTATTTTTCACAACAAAACGCTTTATCCCATTAAATTAAAGCATTTCGATTATGTTCATGGCTGTATGAGCTTAGAGACCTTTGCCTTTCCTGGACCGAAAAAGAATATAAAAAAAAGTTATGCGAACAGATACTTAGCGTAGTTTCGATATCTTTTAAATTGAATTATCATTTACGAATACAATTGGTCGACAGGCGATACTAGTAATAATAAATACTCAATTATATTGCACTTATATGCTAATTTGAATAAAAACACAGAAAACACTTTAATTAATACATTAAAATTAATTAATATGAAATCATCTAATATTGCTACTTTGAAAAAAAAGCAGTTTAAAAATAATTTAAGGTGGACGTCCTGATTTTTTTAGGAATCAGGTCATGATAACTCCCGAAAAAATTGACGTATCGTGACCGGGTTTTTTTTTATCGTGTCCAGAATTTTATCTACTGGTTTTCTATTTCATATCAAAAGTCTAGTTATGTTATTATTATTATTTTTTTCTTATTGTTTTCATCTGAAATGGAAATGACTCGAAATATTTGAACCTGAATACGATTTTTTTTCTTAAGAGTTTAATAAACTTTATGAGACGTGCACTTTAGGATTTTCAAACTTTTTTATGTATTCCGGCTGTAGAGATGGCTCAGTAAAGCGCCAGAATAGTAAAACAGGCTTTTTTAATTTTAATGTATCATCTATATTTATGAGATATACAACAACATTATGTAATATTTTTAAACAAAATGTCATTATCATGATTGCATTGCATTAGCAATGTGCTATGTTAATATTACATTATCTAGATTACAGCGTGTCACAATTCCACTATTGAGTATAGGCCTCCCTATAAGTATTGTTTATTTTTAATTTATTTATATAATCTTCTTTGCATTCCTTAAAATCTCAATGCCTTTTGGCATTCTCTGCCTGTCAACCCGAGACGTGGAGAAATCTTGTTATAGGTGCATTAAAATACAAGTTTTAAATAAATATGTAACATACATGTCATACTACTACATTTACACATACATACATATAAATAGACAAATATAATGTTAAATAATAAATTAAATAAGCTCTCACGATCTGTACCCAAAAATGGGATTAACAGAGACATTTTAGTTCTTTCAACCCCACTTTTCACCGGAGCCTATTTAGGAAAATGTGACAGGTGGTGAGCCTGTCGCCATTTTAATGTTCAAGCCATACGTTACGTGTAGAATGTGCTCGTAAGTTTCTAAAATGTCATTGGTATGAGCTCTCCACATAGAGGATCGAATTCGAGTCTTCTGATTCGAAGGGAATACACAGTTAGAATCTTAGCATGCCTTGCCTAAATAAATGCTATACTGTTTGTGTAGCATTTATTTTATTTACTTATAAAATATTTTATCTAAGGTGCATTTAGCAATTAAGCTTCTATTGTACCATACAATACATTACGATTACGATAACGCTAGAGTCGTTAAGGTCCTTACAGGATAGTTAGTAGTAAGGAATAACAAAATATGAGAACCGAAACATACCTGGTTATTACACCCGAACTCGGGTATGTTTAGGGCTTCCAATATTTCGCGAGCCCTACTAATTATACCCAGCTAAAACACTATAGGCAGTTACCTCGTGCTATTTTGTAATAGGTACATGTACCCAATTTGTACATAAATATCTATAACCTTTTAGCATCAAGTAAGCTTCACAATAGTTTTGTTCTAAATTATCGACGATTTCAACCCGAAATCAATGTGAAATACAGAACTACTCTGTACCTCGCCATAGTTTTGGTATAAACTAATTTAAAAAGCATTAGGTGGTGCAGATCACTGCGCGTCTAGGTACCGCAAACAAGGCTTCTAACCCTTCCACCGATCATATCGCATAAGTATTACTATTACATCAGATCGGTAACGCTTCTGCGACCTGATCGGTCGGAGCTTGTAGCCATGAATGAAACCGACTAAGAGATTATCATCTAGTAATTTTAAAAAAAAGTGCAACTCTGTTTCGCTTGATATACAACTAAATAACATCACATAAAATACTGAAATTTCGTTATTAGTTTTCGGGCCTGGTGTAGTAAAGGATAGTTTAAACCCGTCACAAGTCTATATAAACAAATATTCACTTACATATTACACGAGGCTTTGCCTCAGCGTGCTTTAATGCTTACATACATTTTATTTTACGAATCAAGAATAACACTGAGTGCAGAGTCATGTTTAAGAAACGACAATTCAGCGACGGGCGAGAATGACGTAAAATAATTACGTATATACTTTGCTTTTGGCTTATTCTGGTGTGGTTAGAGGTCTGAACATTTATAATTTTATACCTATGATTGTTGTCTATTTCCGTCTCCTGTATTAGTTTCACAACACACTTTAATTGTTATACAAGGAACCGAAAAGTTTCATATTATTATACGTTGTATATAATAAGTAATTGCATCCCACCTTTTACCCGAGCTTATTAAGTGAGTCTGTGGTCATGGTAGTATGCCCACGATACAGATTATATATAAGTTTGTAGCGGTGACGATCTTCCATATACAGTATCGAACTCGAGTATCCTAATTCGGAGACAGATCCCTAATCATACGGCAATCGAGACCCATCTTAATCCTTCTAAGGTGCATATGTCCAGAATGTGGTGCAAATATTAATAAGGTAGAATTTTAGAGTTAAGATTTGCTGTCTGGTAGCAGCGTAAGAATCCCCTTATACCTCTCCCCTGTTTCTTACCGTAAGTGTCTGAAATAGGCTTAAAGCGACTACGGGAGAAGCCAAGAAAATCCCTTAGCAATCTTCAGGAGTAAAACCCCAGTGACATGAAGTTCTTTTTTTAAGGTCAGTTTCCACCAGGGATTTGTAGTATGCAGAGATACTAGAGGTATGCAGAGATTACCGATTTCCTTAGGCACATCATCTACAGCGTAGCCAAACGCAACTGACTTTGCCCCTTCTTCGCTGAAAATTGGGTTGGAATCGCCATAGATTGCTCTTTTTGATCTTGAAAGCCTCATAAATGTGTAATGTATTTTTAGTTAGCACTATAGTAAGTAATTAGGGTCAATTTACTTTTACTTTAAGAGAGATAAAGTGACCGCTCATAAACCATTCAAAGCTTAGCTGTGCAGACACATGAATAAAACATCTTTAGTTTACCGGCTGTTCATTCACAGAGAGAACGTGTTGCTTTTATATGTAAATTTGTTTCAACCAACTTTTATCCGCTTTAGTTTATTTTAAAAAGCATGAGAAGAATACAACATATTTTTATTAAAATAAAGCAAACATCACACCTGCAGGCACGGAGAAATGCTTAACGCATACCCGCCACGGAATCCATTCGAGGGGGGAGATAAGGATGTGGTGCGCCCTGAGTCTCTGACGAACAAACGATACCAGTTATATCGACCTAGAAAGGTCTTTGTTCAACAGTAGACATAGCCTGAATATTACTATTTCAGTCTGGTAGGATCTGCCACAACGCTTATTGGCAGCTAGGTTAGTAAAGTAAATGTTATAATAGTATGTAAAAAGTAAAAGACGTGCTGCACTACTCTTCTATAATACCAAGCGCCGGTTTTTCCTGCTACTTGAATGGACCAGCTCAACCGGGGTATTACCACGGTCTCGCAGAATACCGGCGAAAAGTAGAGCCAACTTGTGCTTTTGTTATTCCTTCGGTGAGTGAGGTAACCGGAGGCTCATTCCGCATTCTCCCAAAATATCCTAAAAGGCCGGACACGCACCTGCAGCTCCTCTGATGCAGATGTACGTCGGTGTCGGTATTCACTTACCATCAGCCTCTAGCTCATATTCCTTTCATATTGAAAAGAATTCAGAGGTCGCCAGAGGCTGTTTTTTTAATTTAGTTGTTTATCTTATCTTACCTTAACGGCCTGCAAAAGTCCACTGCAAGACATAGGCCTCTTCCATTAGAAAGATTGGCCATAATCGCTTGGTAAGCGTATTGGGGATCGCAGTACCAGGCGTCGCGCACCTTAGTCACTGTTGCTCGTCATCGGACCGCTTATTTTAAGTCTAGCATCTTTCGGGATGGCTATCGCGTCATCCATCAAGAATTTTTCTTAGACTTGAAATTAAAGTCCTGTCTAGATATATGCGTTATTTCACGTCGCTATTTAGTTAACTGGCTATGGGGCATGTGCAGTGTGTAGCCGAATAGTTAACTTTTGTTGATAACACGTGATTTTCGTACATCGTAGTAGTTACATTATATTCAGTGACTTATTGTATATAAATTATGTAATCAAATGAACTTCTATAATATGCACATGCATAATTTTTATTTTAATTATTCGATGCATGCTTTGATTTTAAAATAATCATAGTTATACGAACTAAATGCATTGAATGCAGTCAGTCCTTAACATGAATTAAGTGAGTAGGGAAGTTGATTGTGTGATTTAGTATTACGTTTATGATTTAACAGGTAGATAAAATTATTCGTTCCAAAAACTTACAGCAAGTAGTACTTACACAAATTTGTTCGTATCGTAAGTAATCGAATTTAGGTAGAATCACCTTGCCTAGATAAAATCACTGTTACTTTCAGTGAAAATAACGTACTTTTTTAATTACTTAGTCACGGATTTTAAAATATTTAAGCTAACAATAACACCATACGACACCATATCTTTCATCAGTGAGGATAAGATATAGCGAAATATTTATACGCTATTGAGCTTCTTTCATCTTCCATTTTAGGTCTTCTAAACAATCAACAAGACTAAATAGTTTAGGTCTTGAACAATATTATTCACCGTGGAGTATACCAACATGTTTTCTAAATGGTCAACCTCACCAGCACTTGACATCCTGCTCAATAACGATCGAGGCTCTGGCAATCGAATCGTGGAACAAATCCATCCGACTACGCTGAACACAAATCTCTACGACGAGTGATAAGGAACAGCATCCCAGGGCGTCGATACTGTGCTCACTAACCCACCTGCAGGCACGGAGAAATGTAACGCATACCCGCCACGGAATCCAATCGAGGGGAGGTAAGGATGTGGTGCGCCCTGAGTCTCTGACGAACAAACGATACCAGTTATATCGACCTAGAAAGGTCTTTGTTCAACAGTAGACATAGCCTGAATATTACTATTTCAGTCTGGTAGGATCTGCCACAACGCTTATTGGCAGCTAGGTTAGTAAAGTAAATGTTATAATAGTATGTAAAAAGTAAAAGACGTGCTGCACTACTCTTCTATAATACCAAGCGCCGGTTTTTCCTGCTACTTGAATGGACCAGCTCAACCGGGGTATTACCACGGTCTCGCAGAATACCGGCGAAAAGTAGAGCCAACTTGTGCTTTTGTTATTCCTTCGGTGAGTGAGGTAACCGGAGGCTCATTCCGCATTCTCCCAAAATATCCTAAAAGGCCGGACACGCACCTGCAGCTCCTCTGATGCAGATGTACGTCGGTGTCGGTATTCACTTACCATCAGCCTCTAGCTCATATTCCTTTCATATTGAAAAGAATTCAGAGGTCGTCAGAGGCTGTTTTTTTTAATTTAGTTGTTTATCTTATCTTACCTTAACGGCCTGCAAAAGTCCACTGCAAGACATAGGCCTCTTCCATTAGAAAGATTGGCCATAATCGCTTGGTAAGCGTATTGGGGATCGCAGTACCAGGCGTCGCGCACCTTAGTCACTGTTGCTTGTCATCGGACCGCTTATTTTAAGTCTAGCATCTTTCGAGATGGCTATCGCGTCATCCATCAAGAATTTTTCTTAGACTTGAAATTAAAGTCCTGTCTAGATATGTGCGTTATTTCACGTCGCTATTTAGTTAACTGGCTATGGGGCATGTGCAGTGTGTAGCCGAATAGTTAACTTTTGTTGATAACACGTGATTTTCGTACATCGTAGTAGTTACATTTTATTCAGTGACTTATTGTATATAAATTATGTAATCAAATGAACTTCTATAATATGCACATGCATAATTTTTATTTTAATTATTCGATGCATGCTTTGATTTTAAAATAATCATAGTTATACAAACTAAATGCATTGAATGCAGTCAGTCCTTGACATGAATTAAGTGAGTAGGGAAGTTGATTGTGTGATTTAGTATTACGTTTATGATTTAACAGGTAGATAAAATTATTCGTTCCAAAAACTTACAGCAAGTAGTACTTACACAAAATTGTTCGTATCGTAAGTAACCGAATTTAGGTAGAATCACCTTGCCTAGATAAAATCACTGTTACTTTCAGTGAAAATAACGTACTTTTTTAATTACTCAGTCACGGATTTTTAAATATTTAAGCTAACAATAACACCATACGACACCATATCTTTCATCAGTGAGGATAAGATATAGCGAAATATTTATACGCTATTGAGCTTCTTTCATCTTCCATTTTAGGTCTTCTCTAAACAATCAACAAGACTAAATAGTTTAGGTCTTGAACAATATTATTCACCGTGGAGTATACCAACATGTTTTCTAAATGGTCAACCTCACCAGCACTTGACATCCTGCTCAATAACGATCGAGGCTCTGGCAATCGACTCGTGGAACAAATCCATCCGACTACGCTGAACACAAATCTCTACGACGAGTGATAAGGAACAGCATCCCAGGGCGTCGATACTGTGCTCACTAACCCACCTGCTGAGCATGATGACATATGGAGAAACCTTACATATTAGCTTCTGTTTGCTTTTATGGAAAGGCCTACGTCCAGTTGTGGACATCTACAGACTGAAAAGGGTGAGAAAAATATGAAGTACCGAGGTAGCTCAAAACTGAACTCGAGACTTGACGTCGACCTACATCCTGGTCCTGTCGATCCAGGTCCCGCCCGTAATATTAGGTATTATTAAAGGCAATTCTATCAAGAATTGCCTTTAATAATATTTATCAAAACATAGTAGATACTATTACAAGTTAGTCTTTCTTCTTTTCATAAGTCACAGTAGATCTCATTTGCAATTTAAATTCTTTAACCTTTAATTTTTGGAAAAATTCCTAATTGGAAAATATGGCTGAAAAAAGTTGTTACTTTTAATTAAAATCTAGATGAGGGTGCGGGATTTTTAAAAATAACCCCGTATAAGTCAATGTTAAATTCTTTGGATACACAATCCCGGAGGACGGAGAATTAATGTAGTGATGACCTTCACAGTGTTGCCGGAAGTCGATGAGTGCAGTACAGTTCTCTCAGGACAATGCTTCACACATTGATCACGTTTCATTTCATAACATATTTTAACTTTAACGTGGTAGAGCCAAGCGGAAGCTTTTGCTACTATTCGAATGGGCTGGCTCAACCGGGGTAGTACCACGATCTCGGAATATCGGCGGGAAGTAGAGGCATCTTGTGCTTCTGAGTTTCGTTCGGTGAGTGAGCTACCGAAGGCCCACTTCCCCTCACCCAACCATCATCCCTCCCATATTCTAAATATCCTTAACGGCCGGCAACTCACCTATAGCTCATCTGTTGTCGCCGATGTACGTGGGCGACGGTATTCACTTCCATTAGGTGAACCCCTTGATCGTTTGTAGACGTTACTCACTTACAGCATCAAATGATTCATAGATAAAATAAATTAGGTAACTTGTCTATTATTACTACGCGATGATGATGATAATGATGTTCTGATAAGCTCTAAACCGGATAAGGGAAGGTGAATGTAAGGGAGTGCCTCTGCGTTTGTAGTTAAGCTTGTAGCACTATAATATATCTTGCCTAGTTGACAACTGCCTTAAGTGTTCGAAAGTATTTGCCGTGGCCGAAATCAGCCATGAAAACGACATCATTATATCAAAAAATGCTACTGGAAGGCCTACATTAACTGCGACTGGAACTGTTACGAATAGCTGATAAAGCGTCATAATTATTAGAAAATAGTAAAAAACGTAATAATACTAATAAAATTTTCAAACAAACTAAAATGCATTGAATGCAGTCAGTCCTTGACATGAATTAAGTGAGTAGGGAAGTTGATTGTGTGATTTAGTATTACGTTTATGATTTAACAGGTAGATAAAATTATTCGTTCCAAAACTTACAGCAAGTAGTACTTACACAAATTTGTTCGTATCGTAAGTAATCGAATTTAGGTAGAATCACCTTGCCTAGATAAAATCACTGTTACTTTCAGTGAAAATAACGTACTTTTTAATTACTCAGTCACGGATTTTAAAAATAACCCCGTATAAGTCAATGTTAAATTCTTTGGATACACAATCCCGGAGGACGGAGAATTAATGTCGTGGAATTTCGTAATTTACTCTTACCTTGTTCCTTAATCGGGGCTGAGCAAACGTTGAACTGACTATAACAACCTGTTAGAGTTTTGTAAGCGTATGAAATTTCCCATATTACATTGTCGTTTTGCTTACAAGAGAATGAACATGTTACTACATCGTGTATTTTACTTTATTTATTATATACAGAGTGTTTGGGGTTCGAAAATAATTTACGGGCAAAGCTAACGATGAATAAATGATTACACTTATTAATTCTGCATGAAAGGTCGATCTTAATTCTATACTAGTAATATTATATTAAAGTTTGTATGCTTCTATGTTTGCTGTTCATTTAGACGGAAACGGCTGATCGGGTAAAAGTTAAATTAGAACACTAAGTAAAAAAATGATATACATAAATCGTCTGAGCGTTAGGGAAGAAAGGTTCTCGAGAGGCAACCTTGTACAGGCAAACAAAGGGTAGGACTAACTCTACAAAATGTAGTGATGACCTTCACAGTGTTGCCGGAAGTCGATGAGTGCAGTACAGTTCTCTCAGGACAATGCTTCACACATTGATCACGTTTCATTTCATAACATATTTTAACTTTAACGTGGTAGAGCCAAGCGGAAGCTTTTGCTACTATTCGAATGGGCTGGCTCAACCGGGGTAGTACCACGACCTCGGAATATCGGCGTGAAGTAGAGGCATCTTGTGCTTCTGAGTTTCGTTCGGTGAGTGAGCTACCGAAGGCCCACTTCCCCTCACCCAACCATCATCCCTCCCATATTCTAAATATCCTTAACGGCCGGCAACTCACCTATAGCTCATCTGTTGTCGCCGATGTACGTGGGCGACGGTATTCACTTCCATTAGGTGAACCCCTTGGTCGTTTGTAGACGTTACTCACTTACAGCATCAAATGATTCATAGATAAAATAAATTAGGTAACTTGTCTATTATTACTACGCGATGATGATGATAATGATGTTCCGATAAGCTCTAAACCGGATAAGGGAAGGTGAATGTAAGGGAGTGCCTCTGCGTTTGTAGTTAAGCTTGTAGCACTATAATATATCTTGCCTAGTTGACAACTGCCTTAAGTGTTCGAAAGTATTTGCCGTGGCCGAAATTAGCCATGAAAACGACATCATTATATCAAAAAATGCTACTGGAAGGCCTACATTAACTGCGACTGGAACTGTTACGAATAGCTGATAAAGCGTCATAATTATTTGAAAATAGTAAAAAAACTAAATAATACTAATAAAATTTTCAAACAAACTAAATAGCCCAATAATACAAACAAAGCTTGCGTTTTGTATTTTGTTTTGTAACGCTACTTATAGTTTAATGACCTCGGTAAGAGCGGCGACCTCGCAGGATTTCAAGCGCGAGCAGCGGACGCCGGTGCGGACGGTCGATAAGATTTTTGACCTGGGTATCGTTGCCCTAGTAAACTAGTATCTCCAATATATCTAGAGACAAATAGCAAAAAGAAAAAAAATATCTTGTGACTAAACTACTGTACTTATATAATTGATATTTGGTGTAGGACTTAGAAATAGTCTGTAGAATATGAGGGTCAGTATAATGTCGTAACATCGCATCCACTCTGTACATATGACAAGCCTAACCTCACAATTTCCATTTTTATTAAAAGCTTCAATAATATCTTGATATTGACTCTCTTTAAAACGACTCCGGAAGGTAAAAATTAGTCAGTTTACGTTTTTTCTCGTACACTGACATCTCCTGCGCAGTTGTCATCTGCCTATAGTATTTGAAGAGTTGTCACTGTAGACAGCAAGAATGACATTTTTAAATAGTAGTGTTTAAGAATTTCAATTTAAGCAATTAAGAAGCATTTCATATACATAGCGTTTGCTTACGTCAGCGTAGAGGAGAAAGCAACCATTGTTAGTTATTAATTCAAAACAACTCTATTTTTCCCGTAGCGGCACGTAGCAGAAGCGATAATCGATACTCTTGACCTGAATGGCACAGCGTCCTGTTTGTTTTCCTGTTCGGCGTACTAAAAAAATAGATATGATAATATATAGTTGGGAAGGTGTAACAATATACTAAGTGTAACTTTAATATTCAGGTACTCTCAGCAGTCTCTAACTAACCACTAAAAATTAAGAGTAAAGTAGCAGCCTGTAAGTGCCCACTGCTGGGCAAAGGCCTCCTTCTCAAATACGAGTATCAGAGAGGGTTTAGGAGCCGTGAAGGGCCCGCCATGCTGCTCCAGTGCGGGTTGGCGGGCTTCACATATCCTCGAAATAATATTTTTTATTATTTTTCAGATATGCAGGTGTCCTCACGATGTTTTCCTTCGCCGCTGAGCACGTGGTAAATACAGCCCTTAAAATTGCTATTAACAATTTTAGTGGTGCCGGCACCGGGGATCGAACCCAGGTCACTCGCGCTCTATGAAACTAAAATGAGCGCCCTGACCACTAGGCTACCACGGCTCTAACCACTAAGCCATGCGGTATTTTATACTTTGACGATTTATTCATTTCATACAAGCCTTTTTAACATATCAGGGCTACCGTTTACATTTATTAACACAAATTTTTTGTTTTGTAATATTTTTTTAATTATTTGGGAAAGAGGGCAAACGAGCTAGCGGGTCACCTGATGGTAAGTGATTACTGTCGCCCGAGAAGCTGCAGGTGGCGTTGCCGGCTTTTAATGATATTTGGGGGATGGGAGGCGTCCCTCATCGTCATGAGGGGTATAGGGGAGAGGGGAAGCGGGCCTCCGGTTACCCCACACACCGACAAGATGCCTCTACTTCACGCCCATATAAATAGCTTTTGCTACAGCAAAAGCTTCCGCGAAGGAGTACCATATTTATAATATTATTGAAATTAGCATAATTCAAAAGTCTTTTAATGCGCCTTATAGATTTTTTCCTGAGAACATTTACATTAAAAAAGCGTATTATTTCATAGTTTCGTTGGTTTTTACCTTTATATCTTCCATAAAATGCATTCTTATCACCAACCTTAGCGATTACAACAAAACCTCCTATTGTTAGAGTTCTATGCCCACTAATTGACTATACTCTTGTAGTGTACCATAGTATTCAAATTGTTTCAAAATTATGACACGCGAAGGTTTAATCTCATGAAATATCTCTTCGGGTCTATCTGTGTATTATAATTATTATAGAAGAAAAGGTTCACAATTTTTTATTTCATGAAATTTATAACTTTTCTTTTTTCGGTCACGAAGCCTTACATGGTAACAGTGTTTAACTATTTGCCAACTTCAAAGTGATATTATATAACAATTTTCAGATATAAATAAAATCGAAAAGAAAACTTTTTCACTTGAAAAAAAAGGTAAAACGATAGTCATTTACCGAATACCTGTTGAACTGATGGCGCCCAAACAAAAAACGACGAATTCCAGTAAGAGTAATTTGTTAGCAATTGAGTTTTCCTCTTACTGTACACATTCACAACACTTGAGGCATAATACATTATCAATATTATACACCAAAACTCGAAATATACGGAAATAACATAATTCAATATAAGACTGGCACTCACTTTTCGAGTTCGTGCCAAAAGTAAGACATAAGTTTATAAATAGCTTCATTTCACGTAAGTAGTTTCTCTTTAGGTAAAAACCATCTAAAAACATAATACTGCCGAGTTTCTTTGCGGCCAGTTTGATTTGGATCGATTAATATGTGAATTATGGTAATGTAAATGTTTTTAATCTTTTACTGTATTATTAAAAAAATAAACATATCTGGTAGCAGTGAGTAAGGACCCTAATTCTTTTCTTTAATATTTAGCTGTATTAAGTAACATGTATATGTAAGTAAATTAATGCATCTAGTGTCACTATATTTTAAAGCATTTAAAACTTCTTTGAATGTTTGTGAATTATTATCTCAAAATATGAAAACGAAATTGCAAGCCTTAAAATTGAAGCGTTAGATCGAAGTCTCTCTTCAAACAAATTTTGATACCTAAACTAATTAATTACTAAGCCAATGAAATTTGAAAGAAAATGTCTCGTATTATATGTCGTTTGTACAATCATTTCAAATAGCATTAGAAATAAAATAAATAATCAAACTTTACCAATGAAACGTTAATTATAGTTGTTTGAAGTTCAGGAAAGTTACCTTAGAAACTAGTCGTCCCTCAGCGACGACCATAATTATAGTTTAGTCTTACTCTAAATCGAGTTTCATAGAGTTTTCGCTAGTAATTATTCCGCTCGGCACAATGTTGCATACATTTTGAACGCAACATTTCTTTGTTCTTTAAATGAACTAAATCAGATGCAGGTGTTTCCGGGAAATTAAGAAAATTTAACTCAAAATGTAGACCCATTCTTTAATATTTATTTATTTATTCTTTATTGTGCCCGGGTCGCACCACTAAAATTTTAATAGCAATTTTAATTAACCACGTGCTCGGCGGTAAAGGAAAATACCGTGAGGAAACCTGCATGTCTGAGGAGTTGCAGCATTCACAGGCTGCACCTCTTCACACTGATAAAGAAAGAAATAAGATTCCCGGTATAGTATCATAAATCTCAGATTCGAAATAATTTACATTCTACTATTCCGTATAGCTGACGGAATCAAATATTAAAAGCAAAATAGTTTTGCATTTTGCGTGCATTACCAGAAACTCTCTTTACCCACCCTGCAAGAGCTTACTTATTCGAGATGTGTTATTGTTGCTACCACTTTAGGTATATTTCATATATATACGTACATATCATCATCGTTTGAATATTTTTTTATTAAAAAAAAAACCTTCAAATGAAGACAATAGATACAAATTAAATTCCACAAGTCCTGTTGAGATCTGTGATGACAGGATCTCACTGTTATCTTTAAAAAATTGTGATTTACTTCGATTCTAGCTACCAATTGTAGTGATGTAGATATTGTAGAATTGTTGTCTTATATGTTTTTATGCGTAATAAAGATTCTGTGACAAGATATCAAGACAATTTTAGATCAAATTTAAAAAAGACACAAAATCCGGACACATTTGATGTTTTATTATGTACTTAACAGTTTATGGCGAAATAAATTTGAGAAAACCCTTAGTTTCCTCACGATTATGGGAGGGCAGTAATATTCTCATACTCCCTTTTGAATAATAAAATACAATACTATGTAATATTCAGGATTTAATATTGATGATTTAATAGAACATTCTTTCAACTATCATTTCAGTAATTTAGCGATCAAATACGCCGAACAGCAATATTTGAATCTAGGTACCAAAGACCTAGCGATTAAGTAAGCTTTTTTATAATTTTTAGATAAGGGGAAAGTTACTAACATCTACCAGTCACCGAAGGGGTCCAGACTAGTTATGTTGGTATCAACAAATAAGTTTTTGGACCGTCTAAAACCCTCACGTAGATACGCAGTTGGCCCGGTAGCCTCATGTATATAATATACGTATTCATATTTAAAGACACATTATTATTTACATTATTTCTATGTCATTTAATATATATATCATAACATCATTTAATATCATTTCAGACCGTCTGAAATCCAGTCCTGTGGTCTAACTTCAGCACTAAGTGCATAAGCCGGTCTGTTTATTCCATTCGACATAGTCATTCTGACAATAACAGAGGCTCTTGTCTATATGTTTGTTTAATTATTTTTTGGTTTTTCTTTACTCGCTACTCTGTACTTGCGAAATAAATGTTTCTTTCTTTTTTCTTCATACATTTCATATAAACATAAGCTTCTATATAAGAAATATTTAAGTCTTTGATATGACCATTAAATTAATTCCTAACAACTCCAAAAGCATGTTTCGCAATAATATACTGCCCGTATGTCACCATACACCCTACAGCTCACAGAGATTACCGATTTCCATTTAGGACGACTGAGCGAGCCAAACGTACTTTTGTTCGCGAGCCTTATCGCTGGGTTAACTCCCGAAGATTGTCGAGAAAAGTGTTGAAAGAAAAGTAACTTATTCACCATTTAATACATCCACGAGAAGATCCACGGGGTTTGAGAGATTCCTTATATATTATCCTTACAGCTATTCCTTAGAGATGATTCTTTGGAATAAGTTTGACAAGGTTACGACCACGGCGACATCTTTCTTTTTTTTCGCATAGCCCTCACAAATCAATAATCATACGTACATTATATAAACATCCATGATTCGGTTAATGTTCGCCCCTTCCGGGATTCATACCCGCAACCCGCAGCTTCGAAAGCAGGGTCGACTAGGCTATAGAACCGTCAGTTACAGAAAAATTGTCATTAAAATTCTTGGGCATGTCGATTGTCGAGCAAGCCACACACAGACCACTAAGCCACATCGTTATCATACTGTGGCTCTCCTTCTTCATCAGCATATTGATAGAAATATATAGAAACAAAGTCTGAACATCGGTCACTTCAGGATAGTGCCAGAGAAAGTCGGTATGCATCTTTTAAATTTCAAATTGCGACGGAAAAATCATTCGATTTGTCGATTCCACAGGCTAGTGATATATACGTATGTGTACACCACTAGCCACGGCACTGCCTTCACCAATCCGCTTTGCCGAGATTGATGAGTATATGCAATCCTTCAATATAAACATCAGCCTGAAAATGCCCACGGCTGGGCAAAGGCCGCTCAAATATCTGTGAGGGTTTTCGAAGCCGGGAAGGGCTCGCCCCTCTACTCCAGTGCCGATTGGCGGGCTTCACATATCCACGAAATAATATATTTTTTTTATTATTTCTCAGACAATCAGGTTACCTTATGACGTTTTCCTTCGTCGCCGAGCACGTGGTATACACAGCACTTAAAACTGCTATTAACAATTTTAATGGTGCGCGCACTAGGGAACCAACCCAGGTCACCCACGCTCTATGAAACAAAAGAAAGCGCCCTGTCCACTAGGCTGCCACGGCTCTTCCTTTCATACTATGGCTATATAATAGTCTTATTCAGTGTTTAATATTTCTAGACCACCAATGGAATTAACTCAGAAATAAGTGCACAATATAAATCAAATAAATGATGGAAAATGATCTTAAGCCTTCTAGTATCCAAGTCCTAATATGACTAATAGGTTCGAAGTTAACACATTAAGGGTTATGGGATCCACTTTTGTCTCAGAGTTTCGTTAAAATTTTTATCGGATTAAGAAAACTCTCAGAAACTGTTAAATACGTTTATCTCAACTTCATCCAAAAGAAGCAATAACACAACTATCAATAAAATTATTTTTGTTGGGTAATTTCTCTTATAAAAGTTAAGAAGTTTTGCGACAAAACCATTTTCAATTTCCCCGTTGCAGAGAAACTAATGCAACTCACATTATTTTAAACCTGAATATTTATTTAAATATTACATGAAAGACATAACTATTTTACTTTACGTAATAACTCGGAAATGTTGATGGTTACATTTCAGAGATATTAAATTCAAATACAACTAAAAGTATTTTCTAAGCAGTCTTTTTCATCTATTTTATTGGTACTTGGACTGAAAACCACAGTGTTTTCTTAAAGGGGTGAGTTTCTTTCTCCAAACTCACCACCCTGAGGGATTGATGTGATCGCCGGCACCATTATTCCATCGTATATATTCGTATGGACAAATGATGTGGTACATTTCGATAAAATTTTGTGTGTATTCCATCTTAAAAGTATCAGCCTATTCAGCAAAATTATCATTTTTTGATAGGGTTTTGAAGCTAAAAATAGCTAAAAAGTCAGCTTCCGCTACTCCGTATTGGCGAACTTCATATTTCCTCAAAAATATTTTATATTACAATGTATACGTGTATTTATAAGTCTCAGAGTCAAATGGCAGCTTTTGCTACTGCACGAATGAGCCGGCTGAACCGGAATAGTACCACGACCACTCAGAATACCGGCGTGAAATAGAAGTATCTTGGGCTTCTGCTTTTTGTTCGGTGAGTGAGGTAATCCGAGGCCCACTCCTACCTTCCTCTTCCTTCATTATCCTCTGTACGTTCCTCGGAATATCCTTAAATCTGAAGTGTATATTTAGCGAAACGAACACGTAGAAAATGTGCGACCAATTTTGTTATTCTGCCATCACACAGAAAAGTTATTTTAAGGCCACCTTTTTGATTAAAACGTTTAGAAAAAAGAAACGTACAAAATAAATCCATTTGATACTTTATGATACTTAACTTCACGTAGCAAATAAAAGTATGAAAAGTGCCTTGTTATTTTTACAAAACAACGAAATATTATCGCTATTTCCAGGATTTTCTCGCTATGTCTATATTACTGGAACTATATATAAAACTAACAAATAACACAGCCAAGATTTATCACAATGATATATTTCGAAACCTCTGCGTATTATTACATAACACGCTATTATCCCATGTTGCTACACCTGCAGCTCTTCTGGTGTTGCAGATGTACGTGGGCTACGGTAATTACTTACCATCACGTGAGCCGCTTGCTCGTTTACCCCCTTTACCATACCAAACCATTATTTAACTTTAAAACGAGTCTAGTCGTCTTCGGAACAAAACAGGTTATGTAAAAATTTCAAAATTGATTTGTCGCATTACAGTATACGTAATATTACTCGAAATCAGACAAAAAAGTCCCTTTGAATACTTCCCTGCACGGACTTTTAGAAATAGTTATTAATGATTAACACTATTCTATCAAAAATGGTACGCACTACGCGTACATATTTGAGAACGATCTACTTGCCTGCATCCACCTCATGTTTAACTTCTCGACAAATGCCAGGTAGAACATTCGTAAGTTAAAGTGCCTTAAATTTGAAAATAAACATTCTGTTCAGTAGTTTTATTTTTCTGAGTAGCGTACTTATTATGTACGTCGTGTATCACATGCATTATGACAAAACATTTTTAAACTTTCATCGTACATGAATTATTTAATAAATGTCCCATCCTTGTAGATTCTACTTAATGGAAATGTTGCATTATTGATATTTTAAAAGGGATTGTTCTTTTCAGTAAACCGTCCTCGTTTTTACAACAAAATTAATTTTATACAGAACATCCTAAGACTGCATTACTTTATAATCTAAAATTTTAACACCTAGGCCAGATCCCAAAGGGGTAGGCAGAGATTACAAGTGGAAGCACGACTCGACTTAGACTTTGGCTGCCGATATAGACGATGATAATGATGTCCTCCTGACCAATTTCGACGACGGCGAATAACTTCGATTACTATCGGCAGATGTCTACAACTGCGCAGGAGATAATATAGTGCCGTTAGCGTACGCTCGAACACAGAGGCATTCGCTTGCGTTTACCTTCCCATGTGCGAATGTAACGTTTATGAGATAAAATCGGCGGAAGGTTCAGATGCAGGATTAGAGACAAGGGTCAAAGGAACACACAACACAGCCAGACTCGAAAACCAAAAACTTGTGTTTGCCGCAAGCTATGCCTCCCTAGTCAGGTACGTTAACTACTACCCGGTAGCGCCAACACTATTCAATATCTAGTATAATATAAATATAATATAACATAATATACAGTGTAGGACGACCCCCCACAAGATGGAGTGACGACCTGCGCAGTGTTGCGGGAAGTCGATGGATGCAGGTGGCTCAGGACCGAGCTTCGTGGCAATCTCCGAGATCAAATTGGGGAAGGCCTATGTTCAGCAGTGGACTTGTGATAGGCTGAAAGGATGATGATGATGATGATGATGATAATATAAATATCGGCCACGACCTTATACAGTGGTTAGTAAACCTATCAACATAATAAAGGGTACATCATCAACAGTGTGGACACTTTAATAAAATAAAAACTGAAACTATACTTAGAACTAAGCTTTTTAAAAATCTACTGCTGCTACCTCTGGGGACGTAGTAAGATTCCCTGTGATTGAGGAGGGACACAATTTACCACACAAGTGAACTAATTTAACTTCGGTATTTGAGACTCGGTATAGAGGTATTAATTGGTGATCGAGCCTCGTGTAGGGAGAGAAAAAAAATGCAATTGTGGGAATGCATTATTATCGCAGAGGCGTATTGAAGAAAACTCTATTATTACCACACTTACGTTTTTTCAAAATTTGTAATTTAAATTAAATTAAAAAAAAACTCATTAAAAAAAATGTTGATTGTCGTCAATGGGACTGTTTGTACGGATGTATATGTTTGTTATCACGATTACGTCCAAAAAACTTGACATATCGACCCCATTTTTTTCCGATTAAGTTCAGATTCATGTAGAACAGAAGCTTTTTTAATATCACTACTCTAATCCTTTTAGTTTTTTATAGTTGTAATGGGAGCAAACAATGGTAACAGCAATTATGACTATAAAAGAGAAAATCCAAGGTGTGAGCAGATAAAATTGTTCGTAACTCAATATTTATTTATTTATTCACTGTCATATACATTTAATGATAATATTTTTTCTCTTATTTTACATACGTAAATTATTAACGAAATTTTTAAAGAAATATTTAACACGTCTGTTTGTGGCATGCCTTTCGATTTCATAAACTGTATTTTAAATATCAGACAAGCATCTTTGCGAGTTTCATTCCCAGCTTTTACTGCTTATTTTATTTAATGTGCCCTTTTACTACCACTATATTATTCAAGGTAAGCGAATAAAACCACCCAGATTTAATCATATTGCTTCAAAGACGCAGAGTTCAGGGCCCGGGCGTTAATCGCTGAGTACCCGAGTTACTAGGATCCAATGAAGAAAAAGAATGAAACATGCTAGATCGTGAAGGAAGAATCATCGTGAGGAAACCTGAATGTATGAGGAATAAGAAAAATATCTTCCGTGGGCATGTGAAGTTCACTAACACTGGAGATACATGGTGGACTTAGCTTTAGGCCCCTCGGCGAAAAGAGAGAGAGAGACCTTAAATAGCTCAGAAGAGGTACATTTAAAAGCTGTTTCTTAATTTTTTAAATTTTTTGTATACCAAATACATTTTTTATTTATGTATGTGATAGGGGTGATCGAATTTACCACCCCCTTTCGCGAGCGTCGTAAGGGGTGACTTGGAAAGGTCTTAGAAATCAACAGGCTGGCCATCGATCAGTTTCTATCTCGAGAAGAGGTGAAAAATATGTTCCCTCTTTTGGTTACGCTAAAATGTTCATAATCTCTACCTACGTCTATGAGAGACAGTCGTGGTGCACCCACGACTAATAATATAAAAAAGTTAAAAAAATAAGCGTAACGAACGGTAACGACCGTACACCCTATGACGGGGTGGTCAGAAGATTAAAAAAACTCATCAATACGAGCCGTTCATATGGGGAATCGAACTCGAGCCTCCGAATCCGGGAGAGATCCCCTAACAAATGGGCAGACGGGGTTTTTATATTACTGCTATATATTTTTCTTAAGGGAATTTTAATAACATTATAATTCAACAGTTGAACTTCGAAGATGCTCTGCGGAATATAAAAAGGAAACGGAAATTGATACCCTTAGAGTAACAACTGGCAACAATAAAGTTTTCCTATTAAACTTAATAGCACAAGTCGACAGACGAAGTTGTCACAAGCTCTGTGCCCTCAGTCTCATTTGTACCATAAGCAGCAGCTTTTATTAAATTTGACCAATAAAAAACCTAATTCAACACATCTTTCTTTTCATTCTAATCAAATAAAACGATTTATAAAACCGGTTAAGTCAAATTCAGCGAATTGTCTCTTTACTTAACCCAAACAGAAGTTAGAAGAATCTCCGTTAAAAAAAATATTTATCTCTAAGTGTCAACTTCACCTGCGTAGTTTACGCTGCTAACAAACAAAGCCCTGGCGACCGACAGCTGGCGGCAAATTCGCAAGGACTAGTGATGGGCAGCAACACCACAAGTACTTGTGATACCCTAGTACTTGAGATTTACTAAGCTCGCGAACTCACATTCACAGCGTCGTGAGATATACATGCCAGTTTACGGGTTTTCTTGTAGAGGTCAAAGTTCAGCCGCGCACTAAAATAGACTTATGATGATGGTGAATGTAAAAATTAGGAAAAAATTGTTGGTAAAATATACAAATTGATGAAAGACGTAGTTTAGAATATTAAGAGATGTATCTGAAGAGCATATTTCCAGATAAACATGGTCTTTGGATGATGATAATTGCGAAAAGGTTTTCGACGGCTCGGTGGCGTAGTGGTTAAGCGTTTAGCTGCGGCGCTGTGGGTCGCGGGTTCGATTCCCGCACGGGACTAGTATTTGTATGGACTACAAATAATAGTTCCCGGTCTGGGTGTTTGTCCATGTGTAATTCATGTATGTAAACTGCCTCCGCGACACAGGAGAAATTCCTAGAGCGGAAGGTAACGTTTTTTCAAAAAAATAAAAATAAATAAAATAAATAAAAAGGTATGAGCCGAATCCTCGATTCTTGCAGTTCACGGCCGGGGCTATAAAGAGGTTTTGGCAATGGACAAAAGGGTCACCTGCTACTCGGCACCTATGCTTCGGGGAAGTGTATGTATGTTAAAAGCTGTAAGGAAGATATATCATCGGCCTCAGATCTTCCTTGTCATCGGGGGGAGACGACAGAATACTTCTTTATATCTACACATACACTACAGTAACGAAATATCGTGTTGCTCCTTACTCATAAAAGTTAATGTAGAAGGAAACTTTATGCTACTATATTCAACTTTAAGGTAAATCACCGTAAACACCGATATTGAAGAAAGGAATCGACGAAATACATAAATCAGTAGACAAGTACACTAACTTATGTAAGTAAGCATACTTTGTTCATGTGATCATTATTTAACGGGATAATACCTAACGGAAAAGTAAGACAAAACATTACTTAAGTCACTTTGAGCGCTTCAATTAGCAAAATGGAAACAAACGGGCTCGAATGAAAAAGGTCGTTTATTTCATTTAAGTCAACGACTCTCTAAGAAAGCTGTGTCAAACACAATACTCATTGCTCAGTGTCTAATAAAAATCAGCAAAAAATAATCAAGCAAAACCATTTTTCTATAAGACAATTATTTTTATTTCTCTTTGATATCACTGCAAGGTAAAATTAAAATTTTTGAAGTGAAACTTCTATAGACCCGATGAGTAAAATTTCAAGGTCGTGTTTGAGTGTGCAACGTTTCGTTTAGCTGTGAGTGTCTTGCATTTTTAATTGAAAAAGTGAAATAATTTGTTTTGTTTGTGAGAGGAGTGGACCTCCAGTTGTCTCACTCACCGAACGAAACGCAGAAGCACGAGATGCCTCTACTTCACTCTCATTCGAGCAGCAACAAAAGCAGCCACTTGGCTCTACCACGTACTTATTAGATGTCTATTTCTAATAGACATTAAATATTAGAGACAGTATCAATACAATGTAAAAAATATATTAGAAAAATAATTTTACTTAAAAAAAAAATTATAGCTTTTCTAGTTGCTACTTACTAATGCTTCACTATATAAATATATTTTAATTTTGAGATCTATAAAGATTAAATTATCATTTTCTCACCTTCTTTTTATTTGATACTAGCTATAACGCGCGATTTTTTCCGCGTGAAATTCGTTTACAGCTATTTAGTTTATCGGATTCTGCTTTAAGTGCAAACCAACGAAAACTCTACGTAAAAACGATACACTGTTGGTCCGGCACGAACTTTTCAGAAACACGCTTGAAAATATGTAAAATTATCGCCCAAATATTACGATGTAACGACAGTCATCATCTCTGTGATACATTGAAAACGAAGAATGTACATTTAATTTTATAAGGATTTATATTTTTGTACCAAAATTGATCTTTTCAGTTATAAGCCTTTGCAGATGTTGCCAGTGATGACTTACGGAACCGTGACTTCCTCTTTCATTGCCGGCTGTATGAGGAAGCTCAAAGTTGCTCAGCGAGCTCTGGAAAGCAACGACCATATCCGCAATAGTACTAGGACAACCAACATTGCCGTTAGGGCCGGCCACATAGCTCGCAGAACTGACAACCGTTTGGTTCAAACGTGTCCATTTACAATTAAAAATAAAGCTTTAAGCTAATAGGTTAACGATCGTTCTATTAAGTGTCATGTGTCAAATGTTCTTTCCGAATTCGGGGAAATAAAACGAAATCAAAGTTATGAAAATTTAATGACCTGTCGTTAAGAAACAAAATTAATATGCTAAGTGCCAATAACTCTGTCTGTCTGCTTTGATTCAATTCACACGTATAAGCAATGTAAAGGACACGTAAACCAAACGCGTTTAAGGTAAACTATTATATTACATAAAATATCTACAAGGTGGTTAAGTCGTGGCAAATGGAAATCCGTTATCTAACCCATAATATAATTACACATTCATTTTTTAAATATGGTTCGTCTCTAGTTAATATTTCCATCGGTTATAAAAAAAATATGCTTTTCTCATAATAATCAATAATAATTGTTTGTTATATTTCTTTATAATAACAGATACTCCAGAGTAAAATACTTTTATCAAAGAAATAAAACAAAGTTGTGCACTGCAAATGAAAGTAACTAGAATTTCTCATCGGAAACTTAATTGTGAACAGTTGACATCTGAAATCACGTCCCGAGGGCATTTGCCCTTCATTCTATATGTTATTAGAAATGTCTTTAGAAACGAGCAAGTTATTAAATTTTACAAATTTTGTAATTGTTTCTCCAAGTATAACTTACTTAATGCAATATATATTCAATATTCGCTTTACCTGCGCGCTTCCCACACCTTAAATTCACATATTATCACTTCTGCAATGCTATTAAAATATTTAAGAACTCTGAGCAGGTATAAGTCAGATTGCGTGCATGTTTAATAAAAAATGATAACATATGGTACGAGTTCAAAAACCGTTCACATAGGGGATCGAACTCAGATCTTCAGTAAATAAACTAACTAATAATAACTGTAAATATATCCATGTAGGGAGCTGGTTCAGAATTAATTATTTAAAGAGGCAGTTGTTTCAGTTGGTGAAATATTAAACTACAAGTAACAAATAATTTATTAAGCAACTATATATAAATTAAGTAATGTAATGTTTCTATTATTTATGTAGCTTAAAATACTATGTATATAATACTATGTATATTTATCTACACACCTATAAATATAATTATTTAATCAATTTAAATGTTGCTACAAAAAAATTATGTTTGAACTAGCACGTAGCAGCAATTTAGTGTACTACCACTGGACATAGGCAAATCTCTCAAAAAAGTAAAGGGTTTTGGAGCAAGGAAGGGTTCGTCAGGCTCTTCCAGTGCTGGTTAGCGGTCTTTATCCGCGAAATACTGTATTCTTTATTTCTCATTCACACCGATTTCCTCGCAACGGTCTTCTTCACCGCAAAAAGCACGTGGTTAATACGAAACTGAAATTTGCAACTAACAATCTTAGTGATGCCGGAGGATTAAAGCAAGTGTTTTATTTTTAATATCCCTTCGACATACCATTTTTTTAAATTAATTTTTAAATTAAATGTTTTTGAGCAACTTCCTCCAGCCTCAAACGAAGTCAATATTGAACTTACAGACCTTTTTATTAAACGTTGCGACATAATAAGCGAGACGATGACAAATACTGAGAAAAATATTTGGCTTCCAGGTTGAAGTAACTTAACAAATATATGCGCATACTTTATAATATTTATGTCGTCAGATGGTCGTAATGTTAGTTGTGCATGTAGAGACAGCTTATGCCTTATTTTATACTTTTGTTTCTGATATTAAATTATAAGTATTAGTACAGTAAAAGACCACTGCCGGACTTAGGCCTTTTCTTTAAAGCGCCAACAATAGCCGGCATGCCATGCGTAGAAGATTTGCCCATACTCACCACGCTGGGCGGGCGGGCTGGTGAGCGCAGTGCCGGTACCCTCACATCAGTGATCCTGCTGCCCATTCAGTATCGTCACATCGTCGAAGGCCACCGTGTCCGCTATCTGGAGCACTCGGAAGCAGCATCTCTTCTATTCCTCAGTGGTGCTACCACCAGCCACGGACTGCAGGCACTGTCGTCTAGTCACCTGCCAAACGTGGCGATTAATTATAATCCTACCATTAGGTGAAGCCTGATGTTGATGATGAAAGAAGAAATATTGACAAAATATTTTTTTAATTTTAAGTTATGGCCGTGGTCAAAATCGGCCACTAGTGCTTCGTGCTATATGGAAGCGGCATAAAAGAAACTGCTACCTTTCTTGACATGGGTGTCTTAAGAATCGAAGTAAAGGACAGGCCTTAAAATACACGAACCGATTACGAGTAGCAATGTGCACGCTGTCTGGTACCGCGATTGTCTATTTGTCAGTGGAGGGTCTTTATCAGCTAGCTGACGAAGAAGCCATAAATATATGGCCTTTGATATGTGGTATTGCCAAGCAGTGAACTTTGCTACTGCTCGAATGGGCCGGTTCGACCGAGGTAGTACCACGACAAACACTGGCGTGAAGAAAGGGTCATCTTATGCTTTCTGCGTTTCCTTCTGTGAGTGAGGTAACCGGAGGCCCAATCCCCTTCCCCATTACCCCTACTCATCCTCCCTCCCGTCTCCCAAATATCTTTCAAGGCCGGCAGCACATGCAGCGCCTCTGGTGTTGTAGATGTAAGCGGGCGACGGTAAACACTTACCATCAGGTGAGCCGCTTGCTCGTTTTGCGAAAATAAGGCATTTCTCAAGTACCTTTGGTATTCTTGTTATGCAAAGCAAGTGGATACGTGATCCCCTGATTAGTTAATAGGTGTCATAATCATGTCCGTGGTATTTTAGGTCGGACAAATTTAAAAGGAACTTTCGTCAATTGTCGAAGGTATGGGTCGTACGTATAATTTGTCGTGTGACACTGAGCTTGATCATGCGAACGAAGACGCGAGCACATATAGTAAATGTATCAGATGGTGTGATCTTGTTTCAGATAGTAAATAAATTATAGTGACATATAAGTGATATAATAATAATATAATCTCCTACTCCTGTATCCCTCACATACCTCATGCTTTGTCCGTTTATCCTTTCCTGTTCAATCCGTACTTCTTTGGAATGCACTCCGACTCGAAATCAGAACGTCTAACAGTCGGTGCATATTTAAAATGAAAGCTAAGGAACATATCCTTAACAAAATGGCAGAATCATCTCAATAATATTCTGTACATTTTTAATATTTAAGTTATTAATATATTTAAATAAATATAAATGTATATATGTATTTATTATTGTATGCGTATTTAAATATTGTATCTATATACAGATTTACATTTATTATAATTTTTTTCCTCTCTTTAGTTCTCTCTATTCTATCACCTACACCTACTTCATTTCTTCTCTGCATCGTCCAAAGGTTGACTGGTAGAGAATGCTTCTGGCATTAAGTCCGCCTATATACATTATCATGTATATGAAGTTTAATAAATAAATAAAAATAAATAAATATTAAATATTAATTAATAAATATTATTTACTTTCCTTACAACCCAACCAAATGTGAATTCTACTTAAATAGCACAAATAAAAATCATATAAATTTAAATGTTTTTTATTATCTTAAGGCTTAACGATAATCAATTTTTTTTAATATTTAATAAATATGTAATGTATAATAAACATAGAAGTTGACAAAATGGAAACATACATGTCATAGTACTGTGATCGATGTTCTTTTCTCAGGATTATAAATTATTTCTGTTTAAGTTATTTTTGTCTAATATTACAAAGCTTATTGCATTACACAAGTATACTAGTTGTAATAGTTGCACTTCTTTGATCTAGAAAAAAATCCACCATTGTTAATACCTAAATATCGCACACCTAAGCTAAACATGCACCACGCGATAGGGTATTTTTTTTTTTTTAATCAAAGAATCACACATATCATTCAGTTCCAAACTATAATTCCCTGTGTCTTGGTAACTGGTTGGTGAAAAGATACATATGAATGTAATGTACATACCAATATGTTGTAGAGACTAGAAGGTCGACTGCCGGATGCTAGATCGTAGAATATTAATACCTTCATTTTAGTTTATTACTGGTTATTCAAGTGGAAAATTGTACGTGCCCTTTTAACTCATTGTTTATTTATGATCTCCCTCATATTTTGTCCACGTTTACGAAGTAATTTATTATGCAGGTTATCTTTTATAACCGTTAATGTCCACGCAAACACAAAGGTTCTTCTGTTATTCTACGCATCAGGAGATCCGAACCATGTGGACGTCAATACTTTAAAACTAAACCGTGTATACAAACCGTTTCTTTTTTTTATTCATTTTGAGCAAAATTAATCTTAATACGTGGATACCTATTACTACAAATTTCGTACACTACATTAATTTGATCTATTAATTTGATCTGCGAGATCACTCGATCCGTAAGCTTTGTAAGAAAATAGTATAAATATAGATAGAGAATAGAGTATTCTCTTTGGATAAATATATACTCGTAAAGACTCTATTGCCTAAAATGAAAATTTAAAAAATAACACGTTCCTAAGATATAGGTTTTATAGGGATTAAACCCACGTGGACCCTTTATTACAATAATATTTTTTTAACTAACTGTGCTTCGGAAACAAATAAGAAAGGGAAAGAACTTTTTGAAATTATTGGTTCATAAATATGTCGTTCCTAGTATGAGAAATGAAATTGGGTGTGGAATGACAACAATTCAGTGGTCAAATAAGTAAGTTCCAAGTTTTTATTTCTTCTTATCTAAGTCAAAAGTCTAGACTGTTCTTCGGATAAAAGATAATATTTCATAACTTGTAAGAAAATGTATCAGCATGTATAAGATTAAAAGAGGATTAGTTAAGAATTCCATCCATCTTATATATCAGAAAACAATCTCGCCGTGTTGGATGCAATAACATAAATCCATCTCTTAAATAGCCTTAAAGTTCGCTAAAGCACCTGCAGCTCCTCTGGTGTTGCAGATGTATGTGGGTGACGGTAATCACTTGCTATCAGATGCGCCGGTTGCTCGTTTACACAGTTTTCCTCTAGATGTTTTCATTCATCAGCGAGCACGTGGTGAATACAGCACTGAAACTCAGCTGCTTTCCTAGGGTTCTTTCCGCTAAATGTGGATATGCTTAATATAATATTAGCATTAATCAAATAAACCTAACATCCACAAAGAATCCGCAGAAGCATATTGTTAATGCACTCCGACTGACCGGTCGTTGACTCTAAAAATAACTGCTATTGGTGCCATTTCATTGTGAGAGAACATTTTCTGGGTAATTGAGTTTAATGGTGTAACATGTAGACTGCTTTTTATATTACGCTTCGTTAATGTAGGTGCCCGAATCAGCGTTGAGAAACGCGCATTTAAAGCAAAATGTATTTAAAAAAAGCGCTCTTACATACGTGTACCCTCTACAGGGTTAGTTAAACCTTATTTGGTGACGTGACAAGTTGTGAGCCTGCCGCCGTCTAAGTGTTCTGGCTAAAGATATACATCGTAGTTAAATTTCAGAAAAACTTATGAGAAACTCATTACTCGTGGCCTCCACGTAAATGATACGAACTCGGGTCTCTTGATTTGGAGGCAGATCCCCTATCAACCCAGCCATCGTGACTACAAAACATAAACACCGCCTCGGAGAGCTTGTGCAATGACAAACAATTGTAACTATATAACTATGTAAGTAAGAAATATGCTTATACAGATATATCAAAATGTTTTTTACGCATTAAGCATCCTAAAATCAATGTTTCCAATTTGAAAGAGATTTTTGTCGCCGTGTCTATATCATTGCAGACTCACCCATACTTCATTAAACAGGCATGCAGTCTCATGAAATGTAAAGGGAAGCGCATGACTTTTTCACAGCTCAATGACGGCTTCGCACAGTTTCGCAGTAGCTTAACGTAATGCCTGCGCTGGTGCGGGTCGCTGGGCTATCATGGCTCTTATAAATAATATTGATTTGTTTTATCTTCATTTATACGATGTACGAGTAAGTCAATTCCGAGTTGCATGTTAATTTTTTCAATATCTACTTACTGCATAAGCGCTGTCACAATTTTCTATCCTTTGGATATCGACTAAATGATATTTTATTATACGCACTTAGATGATCAATACATTAAACAATATCAGCGTTTACCAGAAGCATAACTGTGGCCAGATCTAAATTAAACTAGGTCACTAATATTGCATCGCTACATTCGATATGCAGTTTCAGAGTAAGAAAGAAATGAGAGGCGAATGTAGTAAACGCACAGCACATAATAGAGCAATATACACACAGGCATCAAAAGAATCAGTGATAAGCCAGAATTACTCTTAAAGTAAAGTAAAGTGCCCACAGCTGGCCATAGGCCTCCTTCTCAAATATTTAAGAGAGTTTTGAGCCGGGAAGGGCCTCGCCTTTCGAGTATATGTGAACCCCACATATACTCGAAATATTTTTTTTTTCATTATTTCTCAGACATGCAGGTCTCTTCACAATGTTTTCTTTCACAACCGAGCAAGTGGTAAATACAGCACTAAAAATGTAAACTTCGCATTAAAACGACTGTCTCTGACCGCGTAACCTTTACGTTTAGTGTACAGAGCAGCAGCAAGTCGTTTTTCTAGTTCTTTATGAGTCATCCAAGACGCGTATACAACGTTTAAAAAAGGCTAATGCTGAAGTTTTAAAACTACCTGAATTTGCTTGAATTTAAAGCTTTTCCAAGAAGTAATAATTTTTTTTTTTTTTTTTTTTTTTTTTTTTTTTGTATTTTACATTAAGCATCCTAAAATCAATGTTTCCAATTTGAAAAGTTGCATCAGCATGTCTATATCATTGCAGACTCACCCATACTTCATTAAACAGGCATGCAGTCTCATGAAATGTAAAGGGAAGCGCATGACTTTTTCATGGCTAGTCAATGACGGCTTCGCACAGTTTCGCAGTAGCTTAACGTAATGCCTGCGCTGGTGCGGGTCGCTGGGCTATCATGGCTCTTATAAATAATATTGATTTGTTTTATCTTCATTTATACGATGTACGAGTAAGTCAATTCCGAGTTGCATGTTAATTTTTTCAATATTTACTTACTGCATAAGCGCTGTCACAATTTTGGATATCGACTAAATGATATTTTATTATACGCACTTAGATGATCAATACATTAAACAATATCAGCGTTTACCAGAAGCATAACTGTGGCCAGATCTAAATTAAACTAGGTCACTAATATTGCATCGCTACATTCGATATGCAGTTTCAGAGTAAGAAAGAAATGAGAGGCGAATGTAGTAAACGCACAGCACATAATAGAGCAATATACACACAGGCATCAAAAGAATCAGTGATAAGCCAGAATTACTCTTAAAGTAAAGTAAAGTGCCCACAGCTGGCCATAGGCCTCCTTCTCAAATATTTAAGAGAGTTTTGAGCCGGGAAGGGCCTCGCCTTTCGAGTATATGTGAACCCCACATATACTCGAAATATTTTTTTTTTCATTATTTCTCAGACATGCAGGTCTCTTCACAATGTTTTCTTTCACAACCGAGCAAGTGGTAAATACAGCACTAAAAATGTAAACTTCGCATTAAAACGACTGTCTCTTACCGCGTAACCTTAACGTTTAGTGTACCTAATAGAGCAGCAGTAAATCGTTACTTCTAGTTCTTTATGAGTTAGTTAAGTTTTGTATACGTTTTGATATGGCTAATGCTGAAGTTTTATAACTACCTGAATTTACTTGATTACAAAGCTTTTCGTTGTCAGGTGAACACTTTGTAGGAGTACAATAGATATCCTGAAAATAGCACAGTTATAACAAGTCGGTGGTCATCTGCATGTACATTACATGCTTGTCGACAAACGAGACGCTGGCCACGGAATGGTGGCGGAAAATCTGTCCGAATTTGCGGAATTTACTTAATATTAGTGAAGGGGAGATGCTTCACTAAGATCCCTACCTGACCTCCCATAACTTCTAAGAAATGTATGTTCGGTCAGCCTTTTTCGAGATGTTTAATCCAACATCCTTCGGAATGAGTTTGTTTAAGGTTCTGCCTCAGTCGAGTCTAAAGACACGCACGGAAAGAACGTGTCTGGCAGATGATCTTACGTCACCATCACATGGCACATAACTTAATCTATTGCACAAAGTCATGTACATAGTAGAGTGAACATTGGCAAATCTTTCATGGAACATATGCGAGATTTTGCTGGCGCTTTCTATGGAAGACCTTTGTCCGACAATGCACTGAAATAAGCTGACGTTCCGGGAAATGAAAAGTATGTTCGATCAGTAGGTTTCGTTGATAGAAGTCGTAGTAGGCGATTAATTAAAAATATGTTTTATTTTAAATAGTAGTCGCTTAAGCGACAGTAAGGTGTCCCATGATAAATAGAAGAATGGCAGATGTAGGTAGGTGAAGGAAAAGGGTAGCTACCCGCCAGATCGGGTCACCTGGGAAGGTCTCCTCCTCCAAGGAGTTATATTGGATCTTGTATATATGTAATTAACCGTAGAAACTTTCAGGAAGATCTCGAGGAATGATTTTCCTTAAAAAACATCTGCCATTCTTGAGCTTATCATGCGGTGAAACAGATGTCGCCGCAGAAGTATTAGCACTCCAGGCACGACAGGAGTTTTGTTTTTTGTTGACCTAATGAAGATATTTAGATAACTTAATTATTTGTTATGTTAATTTAATATAATTAATCTTTTTACCTGCATCGTATTTTCATTTAATTTTTATAAAAAAAAAAACTCTGTTGTAACACTACTGCAATCTATAGTATCTATGCTCGCTACCCGAGGACATCTCCAGGACTCCACGTCCTTCTCTGGCTAGGAGTAGTCTGGGTAGGTACGACCCACTTCACATTTGCCGTTTTTGACTACTGCTGAGTTCCGGTTGGAAAGAATTACTGATCCAGTATAGTTACGGGCTTTGAGGCATTCCATTTTAGTTCTCAGGGGTGACAACGTTTGGAAACTACTACGATTGAAGTTGCTTGCAATCAATTTTTGTTCGATGCATTTTATAGTACTTTTAGACCGAATGCAACTGAACGCACACTATTTGAACCTTTATTTTAACTCTACACAGAAGTTAACGAGTTGTCTAAAATTCTATATTTTTTTTTGTTTCATCTCAAAGTCTTTGTTGTTTATGTCGATAATATTATTTTATGTAAATAACGTACAATATCTCGCATAAATAACACAGAACAACACATTTGAATAACATAGTATAAATACATACCTCACTATAAAATGTACTTGTTATTTTAATATAAATGGACAAAGCAAACTAAACGTTTTGTGTATACAAAGTATGGGAACCTACAAATGGATAGTAGTTTTATTAATTGTAACAGAAATGTGAGGAAGCAATGACACTTGTATTTTCTGGAAATTCGCTCATAACTTCTAAACTTGATTTCAATGCGGTTTTCACCGTCATTTACAACATTTCATGAGGACATTAGTTAGTTTATATATAACAGACATGTCTAGTTAAATTATAAATGTGTGTGGCGCAAATATTTATAGACAATTATTATTCTCTAGTTTCACAACACATACAAGTTTTTTTTTTCACTCAGTACACAGTACAAGAGAGAATAATAATTCTCAATATGAAGAAGTTTTACCAAATGACAACAATCGCAAGTAAGAAAAAAAAACAAACAAAGAAACAGTTTCCCGTTAATTGAACTCATGTCGTGTGTCAATAAAGCAGATCGCATTGTCATAACACTCGATACATTGATTTAACACAATTAGGATAACAAACGAGCGTACCTTATGAGCCTCATGGTACTCGTAAGTGGACCGTATCCTCGATTAAGAATCAGATGCGTTGTCACCCTTGAGAACTAAGAGTGAATGGCCCGTTACCAGTAAATGTGTCTCCCGAATCAATCACTCACCGTACGAAACGTTATGCTGATATTTTATGTTTTTTTTTTTAACAGCTTTAGTATCACGCGACAGTGACCGGTCGCCGGAGGTCAACTCTTAAAACAACCACGGACAAGGTGTTGGTAGATTTTCGTACCCGGCCATTTTTTTTTCTTATTTATTAAACTTCACATACATGAGAATGAATGAATATAGGCGGACTTAATGCCAGAAGCATTCTCTACTAGTCAACATTTAATATTTTATATAAAATAATAATCATATTTATTTTTTTCATTAACAAGCTTTGATTAATTTTTTTTTTGGAACCTTGACCAGTAAAAACTTTTCACATAACACAATTGAAATATATTTTCACATCCAAAACGACATAGAAACTTCTTTCAGCCAGTCGTTTAACATTTCGTACCGGAGACGCTATAGGTGGTTTCATCGTGGAGTATCTCGTATTTACAGTTGAATAATTCTCACTGAATGGATCAGCTATTTACGTTCCATTCACATTCGAATATTATTTAGACTACAAGCGGGTTTAACTGACTGAAGTAAAGTGAAACGTTAACAAGCTCGTTAATACTTCTCACATACGAACATACAAAGTAAGAGAAACTGAAGAAACATCAAATGTTTTTATAATTAGAATTAATTTAACTCTAATTATTCTATTTTAAAAATCCAAAAAACATTTCTTTTACTTGAATTTCGTAAGAGAGGTCCAAATGAAAGTCATAAAAGTCACTAGACTAACTTCAGGAGAAGACTCCGGTGACGAGGCCACCGTCACGTTCTAGGAGTATCTCCCAGAGATGCGATAAGTAACTTACGATAGATCGTTTGTCTACGCTATACGGATAGTGGCAGATAAATTTTCGTAATATTTGCCAGGGGATAATCAAGAACAACTCAACAAAAACTTTACTCTACGAATTTCTATTGTGAAGTAAAAATAACATAGGTTTCCAGTTCAAAGCCTTTCCACGCTTGATTTTGATTTTTGCAATACCAGTATGTTGCTTCTTATACAATTTTATCAAGAAATGTTATTAATAGAAATATTAGTAATATTCCTGTTAACCACTTCAACTAAACCTAAGGAGCTTGTCTAGTCTAGTCTAGTCGAAGCTGCGATATCATGTTTCGCCTTTTGCATCCTAAGCCATTAGGCCTTTGGCGCTTCAATTAGCATTTTGTTACTCAATTGTTATAATTAAGCGCACGCCTTGTATTAACGAATAGCTCAATTTGTACGTATTTCAATACGGTATAAGCGTTAAAGCCAAAGCCTTAATAAGCTTTGCTCGGGAAAGTGAAATAGTAAGTAAAAAATGAATGCAATGTAATCAATAAAGAGATTGTCTAAATTATAATTAAATTAAGTGTTAGTCACTCGAGCTAAAGATTTTGTTTCGCATTCTGTAGATACTTACAATTCTTCTACATGTTTTCTTATGCAAATCAACAGTGATGCAGTTGTCCTTAAGCTTGTACCTACCTAGCCGTCTATAAAGTATAACTAGTTGTAATAATTATAACAAAAAGACACTCGCTTTAGTTTTATAGAGAGAGAGTTACCAGGGTTTGACCCTACTGGTGGCGGCACCTCTAAAATTGTTTATAGCAATTTCAAGTGCTGCATTTACCACATGCTCGATGGTGAAGTAAAACATCGTGAGGAATCTTGCATATTTGAGAAATTATAAAAATATTATTTCGTGGATGTGAAGCCCGCCAACCCGCACTGGAGCAGCGTGCCCGGATTCAAAACATTACAGATATCAGAAGGAGGCCTTTGCCTACTTTACTTTACTTTTTACTTTTACATTATACTTCATTTTATACCGAAAATTATGATGTACCCAAATGCTTCCGAACGAATTTCTAGTTCCCAAAATAAATTCAGAGTATGTTATAACTTGGGGGAGGCCTATGTTCAGCAGTGGACTTCTGATAGGCTGAAATGATGATGATGATGATGATGATGATGATGTTATAATTTACACGAGTTCTATTAAATAGAAAACAACTAAAGTAAAGGCCGTTCTATAGGACATCTTAGTATTTGTTTAACAGGAAACGTATTTTTTCTTTCCATAATCTATGATATTCCGTCGAGGGTCCTTTGTGAATCGCTACATCATTTCAATAACCCTTCAAAAATATCGTGGCAGCGCGGAAATAACGACAAAGAATTTCAAGGCTAAGATTCCCGTCCTTGGCAAAAAGGTACTCCTGCATTTTTTAAACAAAAAAAAAGGCTAACAGTTCCTTATAGGGATTTTTTTTTTGTTTTGTACAAACTTTATATAAATGTTTTAAATATAGAATAGTAGTTTTGTTATAAATATGAATAACCTATATCCATCAGTGACCATCAATACCGCGTATGTCTTAACAGTCGACAAAACGAAATTCCTAGAAAACAGCGTTCAATAGATGGTGGAATATCCATCTCAAACAAGCTAGAACGAAAATACGCAAACCGGTGACACAATAGTGTCTACGAGTGTCACCTAGAAAGCTGAAAGAGTGCGGCCAAACCTGGATCCTGTTTATGTCCAGTTTTGGTCTGTAACGGGGATATAACTCTTTCTCCAAATGCCGACCATACCTGCAGGTGTTGCACCCTGCTCGCTAACAAACTAGCCCCTTGCTACCGAACGAAGGCCGACCACCTTAAAATCCACCAGTATTTGTCGAACCCAAAACCCACAGATTAGTGATGAGAAGCAGCATCACAAGAGCGAGCGTACCGGCACTGCGCTCATAGACCAGATTGCCACCACATCGCCCAGCGTAGTGACTATGGGCAAATCTTTAAAAAAATGCGTACTGGGTATTGTTGGCACTTTATTGCAGAGATAGGCCTTGTGCAGCAATGGACACGCTTGGCTGGCGAGTTGGAAGCCGCCGGAATCTCAGTGTTTTCGTTTATGCGGCTCGATCTGGGTAGTACCAAGGCCTCGCATAATACAGGCGTGAAGTAGAGGCCTCTTGTACTGCTGCGTTACGTTCTATGAGTGAGTTAATCCCAGACAACCCTCCCCCAACCCCCTTCTCCTCTCACCCAATATATTCTTAAAGTCTGGCAACGCGCCCGCAGCTCCTCTGGTGTTGCAGATGTACGTAGGTGGGGCATCGTTAACCACATACTGGCTGGTGAGCCGCTTGCACGTTTGCCCCATTTGTAAAAAAATAAAAAATAATCTCAATAATTAAGCGTCACATTGGATATATACACATTGGATATATATACAACGAATAAAATATTCAGACTATTTTGAAGATTTATTTCAAACAAGCAGAGCTTCGCCTTACGCGTTGAGATCTGATTTTCGATAAGATGCATATTCTACTGGTTAATGGGCTTTTATACAGACTTTATGCGGCAATCGAACATAACTAATAAAAAATAAGTAGGGTACTGCCGGTATGTAAAATTGCTTAATTAAAATGAATGAATGTTATCTTCATTCACTTCACATTACTTTAGTGAATTAAATATTATGTAAATTACAAACCCTGTTAAGAAATTATTTAACATTATTTCATTTTGTTAACGGAAATACCCTTGACAGAAATTATGATTACAATCCTTAAATAGACAATATTCAAGTTATATTTTATTTAAAACTAAACATAAATAGAGGAGCGATTATAATTGTGTAAAACTAATCAGACATATTATTAAAAATGATAAATAATATTAGGCGTATGTACCACTGCCATTTACATTAATAGCATATAGTCACGCAGTAAATTGGTTCAGTGCCTGCGCATATTTACCAATAAAGATTTAGTTTACTAATATAAATGCCAGATACTCATTTTGTTACCTCGAATTTATCGAATTTAATTTATATCATCACTAGCGAACTGAGCCGGCTTTCCATGTTCAGTGCTGTAATAAATAAAATACATATAAACCTTCCTCGAGAAATATTCTAAAATATGGTGAAATCCACATTGAAATCCTCTTAGAAGTTTAGAATGTGTAAACTAATACACAAACAAACTGATTGCGGTTTTGTTTTATATAAGTTAAAGATTCTTGCTCGACCCAAACTCAATACTGAACCGTGTTCCCTAAAAGCCCAAATGTATTTATAGATATTTATTTACATGCGACCTACATATGCCACACTTTTGAGACAGGACTGTAGTAAAAGTAGATAGATTGAAATATATTTATGCTTTTAAAAGACTAGCAATCATAATAAAAGCCATTCCATTAGTCCCATCCGTCATTTCTCATCGTTTCAGTAATAAACACCCCTCGTGTATTCTTATCTAGTCCATTTGATTGAACGTTTCATTAAAAAGGTGAGCAATAAATCAAAGAATCAATGGGAGCTATTGTTTATTTCTAATTATTTTAATTTTTCTTCTTTAACAGGCTCTAAACCTGTTTAGTTTAAACCTGAGGCTGTTAAAGAAGATCTGACGGTGACGCCCAGCTGTGCCAGGACACAGCTTGGCGTAGACCTCTCCCAATGAGACGATTTTGCTATAATCGTCACGCTTGAGTTGACCCTCTGGGTGATTTAGGTCTGAGATTTTTTTATGGGAAACAAGCAAGTGGCTCACCTGATGGTAAGTGATTACCGATGCCCACGTACACCAACGCCCAACACCAGAGGTGCTGCAGGTGCTTTGCCGGTCTTTACGGATATTTGGGGAGGAGAGAGGGGGGGAGGAAGGAGAGACGGGGCAGTGGGCCTTCGGCTAAATCACTCACCGAACGAAACGCAAAAGCACAAGGTGCCTATATTTCAGTCTGGTATTCTGAGAGGCCCTGGTACTACGCCGGAAGAGCAGGCCCATTCGAGCAGCAACATAAAGAGCCACTTGGCACTCTTGGTTACTCGCCATCTGCCGCATATCCTTTCGTCGAATTGCATATTAGTTTTAACAAATAGGCTTTATCTAGATAATATTTTAATTATTTTCTTACTCCTTAAACTATTTACTCAATTGAAAAAAATAACCACGATCCTTTTATACTTGTCTGCCTAGGAGTCGTCTGGGTAGGTACCTACCACACGCTTTACCAATTCTGTCGTCAAACACCCGTTACGGTTGTATTTCGCTTTGAAAGGTACAGAGAGACAGTCCAATTACAGGCTGTCCTTCATCCATCTAAATCCTCAGGGGTGAAAACACATTTGTAACCTTCTTCGATTGAAGTTGTTTGGATGTTGCTCGTTTTTCATCCTAAGCCAATAAAAACAGAATTCGAGAGTTTAAGGGATCAGCCTTGAGTTCGATCTCCTATGTGGAGGGCTCATTCCAATGAAACTTATGTACGTTTTGTAACGTTGACTAAGACAGCGTTAGACTAGACTCTGGTGAAAAGTGGGTATTGGAGTAAGAGACCGGTATCTTAAACTACTATTTATCTTGCCAGTAACCAATCGTCTGTCTTTTCTTGCACTGGTCAGTTTACCTTCACATTCTTGTCTTTTTCTCTTTTATTTCTTTGTGATCTTCCTCTTCCACTTACTTCTGAACTCAGTACTGAACTGAGGTCAGCGCGGTCGAGTTCTCCTTATATAGTCCCCAATTTGGATAATTTATTTTTATTAAAGAAAATAGGTTTATATTTAAACCAGTTAC
Source organism: Bhutanitis thaidina (assembly GCA_029286595.1). Classification (NCBI taxonomy): domain Eukaryota; kingdom Metazoa; phylum Arthropoda; class Insecta; order Lepidoptera; family Papilionidae; genus Bhutanitis; species Bhutanitis thaidina. The sequence goes on along the minus strand of JAGSMS010000029.1, from coordinate 3,000,084 downwards.
CCTTATTTACCTTTCACAGAGTTTCGTTAACATCGATTGGTATAAAACTTTGTTTCTTTTGACTTGTCATTCGAAGACGTAAAAGTTGACAAGACGTTATCGGACATTTGTGACAATATCAACGCTTCATTAAAAACATCTATCTCTTTTATAAAAACCTACTTTTTATAAAGGAGATAGATGTTTTTAATGAAGCGTTGATATTGTCACGTTCCGTTTACCACGTTTCAGTGTAGACGGGCCTCCCCGTCTACACTGAAACGTGGTAAACGGAAATTCATAATATCAGCTTACCCCTAAGACGTGTGTGCTCTTATATATAATAACTCTTAATCTTTCAAATTCAAAGCTTTATTAAAAACATCGGGCAACTTGATAAATTGAGGAAAAAAACCGCTGTAGTTTTTTATCCATTCTCACATTAATGATCTAACACCCAGAACACTTAGCCAGAACGTAAGCTCGTAACGTAATCACTTGCTAATAAAATTCGTTATGTTTGTTTTGTTAATTCCAGAGGTATTTTTACTTTTTGCTGTTACATATTACGATGTACATCTACTCGTATTCGAATGCAGTGTGAATTCCGTAACATGAAAACTTCAAGTACTCTTAGAATATAAACGAACACGTATATCAAAAATAATATTTAATCTTGTGTTATTTTATTTCGGATTGCCTAAAGTAACGAGTGGACAGGTCGCTTTAATTTTATAGTACGAGAAAGACCCGGGGTTGAAGCTTCGGAGCCGGTGCCACTAAAATTAAAAAGAAAACCTATGTCGGAGCAATTACAGATAAATATTTTATTTTCGGGGGCACATAAATTCCACTAAACCGCACTGAGGTTCTTGACAGACCCTTCACGGCTCAAAAAATAATTAATGTTGATGGAAATAATTTAACCTGCGTCAATAGCGATTTTGTTTTAGTGATAATAGAGCACTACCTATTCGCTTCGGGTTCGTAGTGTGAAATAGATTATGAACAAAATTAACGAAAAGCCTAAAAGGTTCACGGCCTTCTACTCGGGACTCGAGCATTTGCTCTCACCCTTGAAAACTCGCATCGACCGTGAAAGCGAGGCCATTTCCGTGGCCCAGTTATAGCCGTTTACCTTTTAGAAACACTATAGTAGATCTAGTAAAATTTTAATATTACATTAAGGAGAGGATGTACGTTTTACACGAGTTTAAAACAAGCCTTTAATGACAAAATTTTAACGGTTTTTGATATTCTTTGTCAAGGGCAAGTTTCAACCAAAAGGTTTGAAATGGAAAATATTTAATCTTGTCACCAATAGGACCTACTTCCAATGACAGACTGACTTAGACTCACCCTAGCCATTCGATGTTCCGCAGCCCACTTCTCGTGCGGGTGACGAGTCAAGTCTTCAGATTAACTTCAGGAGATTTCCATGAAATTTTCACGGCTTTCCTCTTAGTCTTACAACACCTACGGAAGAAACGGTGTGCCCACTCTCCCCTCCTTCTACCCCTTCCTTGAGATTAAAAGGCTGGCAAAACACCTGCAGCTCTTATCGTGTTGCAGATGTACGTCGGTAATCACTTACCATCTGGCGAGCCGCTTGATCGTTTCCTGCATTTCCATAAAAAAAAATACAAAAAATATTGTAGTTAGCTACTACAATATTTTGTACTGTCTTGCAATTAGATATTAAATAATAATCGTTTGAGTGAATTTTTATTAGTGTCTTCGGGTCGTTCAACTCTAAACAGATGAACTACTCGTTGGTTACTGACCAGATAATGATATCCTCTTGACCGAATTTGACCGAGGCCTTGGTCAATTACTTATGAATACCGTCGGCAGTTAACGAACGCGACAGAGTCATGATATAGCGTTGCAAGTGTACAAACACAGAGTCAGTCACTCGTCTTTGCCTTCCCATGACGCAGTGTCGGAAAACCAATAATCTGTGTTTTTGCACAAACATTGACTTCGATTGGGATTCGAACCAAAGATGGAGTACGCCAATCACAAAGCCACGTTATTTATTTATTCTTTATTGCCTTAAGCTTAAGGTTACAATGGGCGGACTTAATGCCAAGTGGCATTCTCTACCAGTCAACCCTTGTTATGGCGAAAGGTAGTTGGCAGGTACAAAACAAAGAAATAAAAATAAAATAAAATAAAAAACTCCAATAAAAATAAGTTGACAAGTACATATAAATAAACTATATAATTAAATAAATATTTATAACATAAAATACACAAATACATATAAAAGGATACATAAATAAATATATACGTTATCTGTTATGAATGATATTATAACATAATTATTGCCACAGTAAGCATAAATTATTGTATATAAAACAGTTTTTTCGAATTAGACAAACACCGATCTTTATCAGCTATACTTATTTCTCAAATTTACAATTGTGCACTAATTGAATTAGTTCATGCGAGGAGCTTCAGATGCAGTGTCGGAGACACGAGACGAAACACAATACAACCAGACTCGAAAATAAATGTACTTTAAAAAAAGAGAAAAATAGATAGAAAGAGAATTTATATCTGCTTGCAGCACTATGTTATATCTCGAGGAGTTCACATCTTCAGATAAGTTGAAGTAAGCTTTTAATAAAGTTCTCAGCGTTATATTAATTGTACATATATATGTATTAAATGCGGAACCAAACGACAGCATAGAACTTTAAACGATCTTTAGAAGTTCCACGTTCCAAGTCCTTAACGATCAGGTGAAGTTTCGATTATAGAGATTAAATGATGCGGAACTAAAGCACTTACGTAAAGTTTTTGAAATGACTGTCATAGTTTTAAATTCTTTCATTATAAAAAGTACTTTTTTAGACATTACACTCAATATTGCATTATTTTACATATATCAATTCGATACAGTTTCATCAAAAAAAAACAAATTATATCTCATAAACGAATAATAGTTTGCATTAGTCTGTCAATATTCCACTGCTGGGCTGTCTCTCCTAGTAGGAGTGAGCCTCTGGTTACCTCGCTCACCCAACGAAACGGAGAAGCACAAGAAGCCTTTACTTCAAGCCGGTATTCTGCGAGTCCGTGGTAGCAACCCAATCGTACCGGCCCATTCGAGCAGCAGCAAAAACCGCCGCTTGGCTCTACCACGTGTAATAGTATAATCATGAGATTAGCGTGTTTTAACATACATTATACTTCAGTTTTATAATATTAGTATAGATAAAGGTTTTAGGATTTAAAAAAACTCTTTGTTACCGCTACATAACTAATTCAATTACTGCACAATTGTAAATTTGAGAAATATGTATGGGGTACAATGATTGGAGCTTGAATAATTCGAAAAACGGTTTTGTATATATTTATGCTTTCAGTAGCAATATTTACGTTATAATTATATTCATAGCAGATTACGTGCCTTTGTGTTTAGCGTACTGAGTTCTAGGTTCGAATCCTAGTCGAAAGTCAAAGTTTGAGCAAAAACAAAGATTTTCCGACACTGCACCTGACCTTTCCTTTGATCTATTCGCGTAAGCGTTACATCGAATATGGAAAGGTAGAGTCGAGTGAGTGCCTTTGAGTTTGCGCGTACAATTACGGCACTATAATATCTTCTGCGCAGTTGACAACTGCCGATTGTTTTCGGAAGTTTTCGATCGTCGTCGTCGTATACGTAAAAAACCGGCCAAGTGCGAGTCGGATTCGCGCACCGAGGGTTCGATATATCCTTAAAACAACATGATGCGTAATGTACTACTTTAAATAAATGCATCATAGTAATATTAATATAACATACAATTGAACAAAATACCAATAAAAATCCCCACTCATAAAGCCGGCTTAGTTTAAACTACAGCGTGAAGTTTATTAATTAATAACGTACCTAGTAAAAGTGGAAACGTAATGCGGTTCCTTTGACCAGGGGGCACCCGGCGCGGGGCGTGTGGCCAGCGCAAATTTAATCACGGTTTGTTGACAATCCACTAATAACTGTAAGTGCCTAAGCGGCGATGAATGTTCGTCCGTACTTTGCGAAACACACGACCCTTCGTTTATCAAACTCACTAAACATGCTGCCACGTAGTTATGTTCCGGTGTCCACTACGAATGAAAACGGTTCACTCGTAAACTAAAAAGAAATCGAGACAACGACACACACAAATCGAGTAAAAATACGACTTTTTCGTGGTAAGTCTAAACCATGATTTAAAATCGATAATAAATTTTTTATTGAATCTTAACCGAAAACGACTTTTCCGGACGGACGTGACGTAACATGAATAAGTAGATTGGTAACTTCGTGGGTAAGTACAGAAATAAATACCCAACCTGCGAATCATAATAATATGAAAACTAGAATATAAATATTACAATGCCTTTGCAAGTTCCTACGCGACCGGGGCCACATAAATCTGTTCTTTCGCAAAATTCTTTCCTGTGTCAATCACAGGGTCATGTCATGTAATTTGTGAACAGCACACAGCCCATGAGCGAAAGAAGTCTGCGCTCGATATCTCTATATACCCTTTGGGCTTGAAATGTTGTACAAGCAGGTGAAATTGCTACGTAAGCTTCATCATCCTTTATTATAATATAAAATTCGACGGTATAGCTTCAGGTAACTAACCCTTTCCGAATTGATCACTTCGGAAATATTTTTTACTAGATATGTCCCAGCGATTATGACTCGCTTGCCGCATAGCATCCAATCGTGTGATTCTGAATTCAGTAAATTCATTTAATAAACGCTCGTTTATCAGGCCGAGTCGGTGAGAACGTTGCTCTATGGTTTTATTTAATAATCGCTCGTGTATCGAGCCGGGTAGAAAGTTGCGCTTCAGTTTCGTTTGATAAATGTTCGTGAATCAAACGCTGCCGTTCTGCACGATTTTCTGTTCTTTCATAAAATTCTTTCCTGTGTCAATCACAGGGTCATGTCATGTAATTTGTGAACAGCACACAGCCCATGAGCGAAAGAAGTCTGCGCTCGATATCTCTATATACCCTTTGGGCTTGAAATGTTGTACAAGCAGGTGAAATTGCTACGTAAGCTTCATCATCCTTTATTATAATATAAAATTCGACGGTATAGCTTCAGGTAACTAACCCTTTCCGAATTGATGACTTCGGAAATATTTTTTACTAGATATGTCCCAGCCATTATGACTCGCTTGCCGCATAGCATCCAATCGTGTGATTCTGAATTCAGTAAATTCATTTAATAAACGCTCGTTTATCAGGCCGAGTCGGTGAGAACGTTGCTCTATGGTTTCATTTAATAATCGCTCGTGTATCGAGCCGGGTAGAAAGTTGCGCTTCAGTTTCGTTTGATAAATGTTCGTGAATCAAACGCTGCCGTTCTACACGATTTTCTGTTCTTTCATTATGTCAGATAAAATACGTGTAGGCACTCATTTGTGAAAGTATTTGAGTAACTCTCTATGAAAATGTTTATTGAATTTCTTTCCTTATTTTTTCTCCAACAATCACCTTTTCCATCACCTTTATCCGCTAAACGTAGCTACCTCATTCGAGAAGCACGTATAGAAGGCCCACCGACATTTTCCACTAAAATTTAAAAAGAGAAACTATTAAATTTCTAAAAAAAATATTTACTTTATAGAATTTCTTTTTACGCCGCCTAAGTTGTTTTCTTCTGATGCGTGTAAATATAATTATCTCTTTCTCGTCTCAATTTCACTTATACATGACTTTTTATCCATGAGTATTGATAGCTCTATAAATATTCACGAATTGTGTGTAAAAGTTATGTCGAATATTTGAAATTGCGATATCGAATACGCGTTTTCATTTAATGTCGTACACAGAGCAACAAGTTTTATATCAGTGTCATTTAGATTTACTTACTGACGGCTCGGCAGCGTAGTGGCTAAGCGTTTAGCTGCGGCTCTTTGGGTCCCTGGTTCGATTCTCGCACGGGACTAGTATTTATTTATGTCTATGTGCAATTCACGTATGTAAACTGCCTCCGCGACTCAGGAGAAATTCCTACAGCGGAATGTTACGTTTATTTTTAAAAAAAAATAAGATATCAAAATTATTCGTTCTTTCGCTTCGGGATCCTTAACGCGAGCCCAGCTCATACTTGGCCAGTTTTTATTATTTGTTATTTTACATTTTAAAATTTTAATTACATCTCTAATAATGTTACCCTCAAAGAAATACTGAAAAGGTGCAGTCGGCATTAACTCTTACATTAACTAATATTACATACCCACGTGACGACACGGGAACATGATGAGACATGAAGTACATTATGCAACTGCAACCCTATATCACTTTAAGATACTTATTACTTCATTGAACAGTAACTAATGGTAAGTGATTACCGTCACTCGCGTACATCTGCAACACCGGAGGAACTACAGGTGCGTTGCGGGTCTTTTAGGATATTTGAGGGTTAGGGGAGGACCGGGAGACGGAATAGGGGAGGGGGGAGAATCCTCCGGTTACCTTGCTCACCGACCGAAATGCAGAAGCACAATATTCTGCGATGTCATGGTACTGCCCCAGTCGAGCCGGCAAATTCGAACAGCAGCAAAAGCCGCCGCTTGGCTCTACCACGTACAATTTTTTTTAGACTCTATTAAAACTCTTGAATAATAAATATTATTTCTATCTATTTCCTTCCTTCATGTTGAAAACTACTACTAGTAGAAATCGTTTTAAAATTATTTTACATTTTTTCAATCAAATTAAAATCGACATATCTCAGTTCTTCAGTATTCAATTTTAATAATAAAGGATGGAGTAAATACCTTCCTTTATTCTCATTTCAACTACAAAGGATTTTTAGCATATTTATCTAAAGTGAAAGCGAAACGAAAATACTAACAAACGAAGAACTTCTGAAGTTCTGAAGTAAAAAAATATTTACGTTTTGCGTTACGTTTAAAAAAAACTGTTTTTGAAGTAACCTCTTGCGTACTTTTTGTCGAAGAACGCGTTTACATTCATTGAATACAAACGGCCTCGCAGACTTTGTACGCCACTTTTTAATTTCACGTGAAAACTTCAAATTAGGATGAAAATCAAATCACAAATCAAAAAATTAAATTAGGATACTACATTTGTAGTTGATAGTCTTTGCAGGTTAATGAGGAAGTGAGAAGCAACTACCTCACCTCATCGAGTGGGTGTCGTAAGAAGCATCAAGCCTCTTGCCCCCAGAAATGTTATTATGGATATATTATGGATTTCCATTTGGCACTATGAAGTACAACCAAACTTGGCTTCTGAAACCCAGTTTTCGCCTCTCCGGAAGATTGTTGCTCAGCTTCCTTTTGTAGATTGCCATGAGATTTCTAAAACTCACCCTCTTTAGAAAATTCAGAAATAGGAAAAGGCTACTTTTGTACTCGTAAACATAATAAAGTTAATGAAAGTGTAAAATTTTTGTAAAATTTTATTAATTCATTAGTCATGATAATCAATTGTTCTGCCTCACTTGGCGATCATTCAAAAATCTTGCCTGCAATCCAGTCTTTAAATGAGTACACACGTGTGTAAACGTCTGGGTACCCTTTAGCACACGGCATACCCCAGGAAACTATTCCTACTATTTTACCATCTTCTACCAGAGGACCTCCCGAGTCTCCCTGGAAACAAATAATAATATTAACATAAAAATGATTGCTGGCTTTTGCTAATATGCCAAGGCAAAGTAACAAAATAGTAGCAAAAGAATCTATATAATAATAAAGACGTAACTCGCCTCTCTAATCTACTGCTCTGTTCTTCAATAAAGCGTTCAGTTGAAATACCCAGACAAAATAAATAAACAAAGCATTATCATTTTCTACTTCACGGACTTAAGTATTTAAATACAAATAAACCTATCGCAACAAGAACTTCAGCTTTGACTTCTGATAAAAAAAATTTAATGTCTATTGAGCCGACACGTTCTCTGTCTGTTGGCACAATACCAAAGCAAATTTCATATATTAAGTGCATCGCATCAATAATTGGCTTCTGTGTGTCTTATAACTATTCTCAAATTTACTACAAAAGTTTTGATCACATATCATATAATATACATTTTATCTTTACGTCACTATAATAACGCTTCTATATTTAAACAATTGCATTTAAACAGCAAACTCAGAGAGTATAAAAGAATATAATACACTTTATATAAAATATCTACAATGTAAAACTTACATGACAAGCACCTTCTCCTATTTTAGTAAGGGAGCAAATCTGAGTGTCATAGACAGGGTTGATTCCTTGGTATATGCCTTGACATTGCTCCACACTTAGAGCAACCAAATTGATCATTTGTAGTTGAACCGGTAACACGCCAGGATACTTAAAAAAATATAGTTACATTTTAATGTTAACAGTGAACAAAACTAAGTATGCCTATAAGTATTTTGTAGATGTTTAAATAGACAGAGTGATCTTCATACATAAGAGAAAAATTAAACATCACTACTCTTCTAATAGACCATTGAAAAACATCGTAAGTAAGGATGAAGTAAAACACATCACGATTTTTTCGAGAAGTTTGGAAACAATGAGTCACAGATCAGTTTGGTGTTAATATGTAATAATGATAAAGGTTCTGAGGTTAGCTCATAATCTCCAGTCGCAGATTATTTAATAGTTGCTACGTTAATACTGGGTAATACAGGTACATCGTTTTAATACTGGGGAAGAGCAGTGGGTGGTCAGGTTACTCGCTATAGTTTCACATACCGCGAGCGACCTGGGTTCGATTCCCGGTGCCAGCACCACTAAAATGGTTATGTGTTTACTACGTGCTCAGCGGTGAAAGGAAAACATCGTGAGGAGAAACAGTAAAATTAAAAATTTACATGTGAAGTCTGCTAACCCACACTGGAGCAGGGAGGTGGACTCATCCCGGCTCTAAAGCTCTCATAAATATTTAAGAGAAAGCCTTTGCCCAGCTGTGGGCATTTTCAGGCTGCTCTGGTATGTTAGCGATGAAATCCTACCACTTGCGACGTAAAAAAATGCGCAATTATATGTCTATAGTAGGGGGGTATGGGTACAGTAGCTCATAAAACATGGTAGAGCCAAGCAGCGGCTTTTGCTGCTGCTCGAATGGGCTGGCTCGACCGGATTGGTACCACTACCTCGCAGAATACCTGCGAGATGTAGAGCCATCTTATGCATTTGGTTCGATGAGTGCGGTATTCGGAGGCCCACTCCCCCTCCCCATCCCCCTTCTCATTCTCCCTTCCACCTCCCAAATACCCTTAGAGGCCGGTAACGCACCTGCAGCACCTCTGGTGTTGCAGATGTACGTGGGTGACGGTAATCACTTACCATCAGGTGAACCCCTTGCTCGCGTGCTGCCTTTCTCATAAAAAAAAATATACACAATTATACTTACCGAAACTCTTCCCCAACCACTCAACAGAAGTTGGCCACCAGCGTTTGTATTCGTCTTAGGCAGGTGGACAGGTTGCACGCGCTCACTGAATTCTATGTTCGCAGATACTTTGACTAAGCTGACGTCATTATAGATCAAGTTACTGTTGTATTGCTCATGAATTTTGATATTTTCCACAGAATATCTATCCCCACCAGCAAGGAGACTATTGGTTCCAACTACAACACTCATTGTTCTATTGGTTTGCCTGTAATGTAATGGATAATTATTATTATAAGTGCAGAAAACAATATTATTTATGAAGTCTTCTTCTAATGGCCATCTTTCTATCTTCCTGATTCTTTTACTCCCAATATAACTAAAATAATAGTAAAATTAGATATGTTTGAGCGCTCAAATGTTTTATCGATAGCGTTGCATGAAATGCCAACTAGCCTGCTAACACTCTACTGTTTACATATACAATATTATATGTATTATAAATATTATAAATATTAATCAAACAACCTAAGCTTCGACTGATATTAGCTATGCACTGCACATTGAATGACTCAGTTATTAATGTTATTTAAAAAAAAAAAAAAATATATACATACATTATAAAAAAAAAATATAACAGCTTACCCGACAGTACAGTGAGCTGCTGTAAGAATCCATCTACTGTTCAAAATGGAACCACCGCAAAAGTGTGAATTGTACACGCTCCTCAATGATGCCTGATAGGGAATACCGCCTTCAGGAGCATTTTCGCCTCCCACAATCCGTAAATCTCTTAAAAAGATTTCGTTGACAGGGAGGATGTACCCTGAAAGATAAATTAAAAACATGAATGTAAAAAGTCTCTTCTTTAAAAAATATATACATAAAAGCTTTTAACAAGCCTAAATTGAACAAAAAAAATAAGCGACTCTTACCCTGAATTGCAGAGATGACACAAACAATGAAAATGAAAAACTGGTACATTTTAAAAATAGGTTTAATATTTAATACTATTCTGATACTAAAGAATGTATTGCAGATGCCTCTGCAATACTGACATGAGTTGAATGATTTTCCTTTTATAACATCTAAAATTGTAAGTGTCCACTCATTGAATGTTTATTTCTCAGAAATTACATACTTAAAAAATCACTTCACACTTGTTATTTATGATGTATATAAGAGAAATGTGTACATAGCTATTGTCAACCTTTACTTTCATATAAGTAATCAAATGATATTTTCAATCTAAATTTACACATGTCTTAAGTTTATCTTTGAGATGTTAAATATTAGATACGTTTTGCACGCAATATTTTAACACAGACCTAAATTAAATCTGCGATGAAACTTTAGTCGCCGTAAATAGTGATTTTGAGATAGAAGTTGAATTTTAACTAAAATTCTTGTTTAATTGTTCTTCTATTTGTTTATTATTTCCCAACTACCCCAAGGCTCCATCAAGATTAATTTATGTTATTACAAGTCATATTGTGAATTAGAAAATATTGTAATAAATTATTCATTGGAAATTTGACTCGGGGCGAAAAACTTTAGATCTCCGAGATTTCGTAAAAACCTTCTGAAATACCAAATAATTCAAAGCAATATCTGCTAGCACCAATCCTATCGTCTGTGACGTCTACGAGCTGTTAAATGCTCAGAAGCTGATGATGAATACATATTTCTCTATCATGTTCATCATCAGATCCATTAAGTATGAAAAGGAATCTTAGGAGTTTTTTTTCCTAAACAACTACAAAGACTAAAACTTTAATTTAGAATATGGTAATTTTTTTTAATCATTAATGCCGAATCCAATGAATTCAACGAAACCCTCTGGCGATTTTTTGTCTCAACAAAATATTAATCCTCATGTTTTACGAACTAACGGAATCCGACTAATGAAATTAATTTCTTAATTCTAGTTACAACTATGTCTTTTAAACGACACCTTTCTCTAATCACACAATTACTTTACCAGTCATTTAGAGACACAATAGTCAATTGTGATATTGTGACTTTTGTGCGTGATTGAGCGAGCGAGCGGAACTACTTCATTAAAAATACCGTTTAGTTTGCGTCGAATAACAGAGCGCTTTGTAGCAGAAGTTTTTCTAAAAGATTTCAAAACTCGGTTTGAAAGATATAAAGAGGCATTCCATCTCAGTCCTCAGAGGTCACAAAGCATCTGTAAAGTTCTTTAAATGAAGTTGTTTTGCAGATGTCTATAGGCTGCAGTAACCACTTGGCAGGTGGACTATAAACTCGCTTTTCTCTCCAATCTGATAAAAAAACATCCGCACATGTGACGAAGATTTGTTTTATTTTTAGTGAATGACGTCGACTAAGGGAAAAGCTTCAAACTCTCATGGTGTCAGACAGATAGTGGATTGACCATCTCAAATGCCAGACCGTAAACAAATAAAAAGATAAAACTGATATCTTCATTTCATCTGTTTATTTGATTTTCACCGCTATTCCAAAATATGTTGTTATCTCAAAATAATAGTTTAAATGGCTATTAGTTTTTTCCAAAATAGTTGTCTCTGTCATATGCGAAGTTACGTCGTTAAACCATAGCTGCATAAGGTGGGTTATATTTATTTTAATATTTTTTTTAATTTAGCTTGTTATGTTGTATCTAAATATATAATAAACGCACTAATACCTAGGACTTCATGATGTAGAAAGTTAGGAACGCAGCAGTTATATAAGTGAAAGGCTAATTAAGCCCCTAAAATAAGTAAATTTGTATAAAAGATATCCAAATTAGCGAGAAAAATGAGTTCGTTAAAAAACACAATTTATCACAAGTGTATTAAATTTATGATTTGATAATAAAAGCCTACTGCCATTAATGTGTTACAAATTACAAGCACGGCGAAATTATGCTAATAGAAGATGGGAAATAAGAGCTCGATTTAAATCTCAATTTAAAGGACTAAATTTGTTTCCTTCTATGTCCAAAATAAATCCAAATCGTGAATGTGATTCTTTGTCACTTTCAGTAAGATAAAATAGATTCTTAATTACTTTGCAGGAACATATATCTACTGCTTTGTCTTTGCTTGAAAGAAGATATATTAAAAACTTCAACGTAAGTGCACAGTATTGACATACATAAGCCCAATTAAAAACTTATCTAACGGATCGTTATCTTTAATATTGACATTGAATCAAGATGTTCACAATTATGTTTATCAGCCTAGAGGAGGTTTGAAATATTGCAATGAAAGTTATATACTTCGTGGCTTTATGACGATAGCTTGACGACCTTTTATTAGCAAATCCGAGGATTTATTTGTTTATTTATAAATAATATTAAACAAAAAAGTACAATTGACGGAGTTAACAGTAAGACCTTAACATAGGGGTCGCTCTAAGCTTTGTTTACCTGTATAAATTGAATGAATACCACTTGGGAACTTTCCTTTCTCAAAAGTTATCAGATCTTCAGAGTACGGAATTTTGCCAGCGTTTTTTCCCCCATCGTACTTGTTTAAAAAAAATGGCTCTGATGAAAACTTGTTCAACAATACAATAGCCTATAAATATAAAGGACGAAGGAAGAAATAAAACCAAAACACATCAAGAAATTATATGTAATTAAGTCAATAAACTTTATATAGCGAGACTTTATAGACTATTTTATATCTTAAAATAAATATTGATAACGTAAACTAAATAAATACTGATCTGTTTACTCTGAGGCCCATAGAAGTAATAATCAAACCAGTACATCACGTAACAGTTGCCTGTTGACCTGCAAAGATCATCTTCAAAAAGAATTTCGAAGAAAACTTCATGAACTTTTTTTTTTTTTTTTAGATTAACGTGGGGGAAAGGTGCTCGCACCTACCCGTCATCGTTTCCGGTGACTGGTTATGTCGGGATCAGCATTGAAGATGCCGGACCGACTAAAACCCCCACGGTAGATCTGCTGTTGGCCCAGTGGCCTTTACAGCTACATCGCTAAGACTCGCGAGCAGGAGGCCCGCAAGTTTAATAAACAAAAAAGGAACGACGACGCTGCTGACGCTGTGTCGCGCTCGGACCCCTGTTAACGAAAGAGAGACTCTCGACAAAAACTAGGGGGGGGCTGACGACAACCCAAGGGCCCCTCTTAGGGAGGTAAAACCTCGGCTTGGGTTGCAATCGAATTTGGGCAAAACTTTGATGTTAAGAACACCTTTGCACACGAGTAATCCTCGTGTATGGCGTGAATCTGTGACCGCGCGTTCGACGGGGAACAGCGCGGTGTGTGTGAGACATGTGAGCTGTCTGTGTAGTCTGTATGGTAATGTGAACGGGTGTTGTGTCCGCGAACGCATTGTTGTGTCTTGTGATAAGGTCGTCCTCGTCGATGAGGACGTTCTTGGGGCGCCTTTTGTCAGGCGGGTCGTTAAGCGCAGGAGTGTAATTTCCTAGCGCTACTACTAACGGATTAGGGTGATCCTTCAACTTTGCGAAATATCTTGTGGATATTTCTTTAAAGAGGGCCGCCAGAGTGGGCAGATTTAAGTCGCGGTGCAGGTCTGCATTCCGCATGTAGTAAGGTGCGCCGGTTGCTCGGCGCATGAAGCGGTTCTGAATCACTTGGAGTGGTTTCAGTCGCTGTTTCGGGACGTGGGCAAATACTACGCTTGCGTAAGACATTATAGGTCGTATGCAAGTTTTGTATAGTAGTAATTTATGTCTTAGTGACATTTTGTTAGTTTTGTTCGTAAGGTAATATAGGCGACCGGACACAAAGGCCGCCTTATTTCTTACGTTTCGGATGTGCTTAGTGAAGCTAAGTCTGTTGTCTAGGGTGACACCTAGATATTTCACTTCCGACACCCATGGTACGGGTTTGCCGAATAGTGATATCGAAGAGAATTTGCTTGATACCTTGCGTTTGGAAACGGGGTATTTTGCGAAATTTTGCCTTGCTTTTTTCCGGGTTGACATCGATTCTCCATGTCCTGAACCAATCGCTAAGTGCGTTGGCTGCGGCCTGGAGGCGAATGTGATACCGCGATACGTTAGTATCGGAGGCGTATAGGGTGGTGTCGTCGGCGAAAAGAGCCGTTTCGACTTTATTGGTTTTTGGGATGTCGCTCGTGTAGAGCGTGTAGAGGGTAGGCGAGAGAACTGAGCCTCAGGAACGCCGGCCCTTATGGGCCTGCTGTCCGAGAGGGTCCTCGACTCGATAGCGAAAAGTGCGATTTGACAAATAGGCTTGAATGATGTGCACAAGCCTGTCTGGCACTTCTAGTGTGTACAGCTTGTATAGCAAGCCGTTGTGCCAAACTTTGTCGAATGCCTTCGCGTCATCGAAGAATAGAGCCCTACCCGATTTTTCGGGTTTTCTTGAAAGCGCTCGAGTACGTGCTCCGTGAAGCGGTGCACTTGCTGAACACAAGAGTGTTTGCTCGAAAGCCAAACTGCTCGTTTGAAGTAGATTTAAGGACTGAATATTGTCCTTTATTCGATTTAGAACTATGCGTTCATAGATTTTCCCCAGAGAGCTGAGGAGACTGATAGGGCGATAGCTGGAGGCTAGGTTTGTAGGTTTTCCTATTTTGGGAATTCCTATAACGTGGGCCTCCTTCCAGGCGTCCGGGAAGGAGCAGCTGTCAAGGAGGGCGTTGAATATCGCTACTATTAAGTATAGTAGCGGGCTAGGAAGAGCTTTTAATATTTGGTTTGAAATGCCGTCGGCTCCTGGAGCCTTACGGAGTCTAAGGTCGCGGATAATTTCCTTGACCTCTTTTATTGAGCTTGGCGGCAGTGGATCACCTGTCGGTGGCAGCGTGGTTTTTCTCCTGACTTCATCATCCACCTTCTGAAGGTGGACTGGGTCGGTCGGCTGAGAGCTCGGTGAGCACTGAAGCTCTGGGCTGTCGGCTAAGCATTCAGCCTTTTCCTTGTCATACTTCATGAACACATACAAGTCGGTCCTATATATGTTTATATATATAAATATATTTAGTAATATAGTTACATATTAAGATATGTGTGTATGTATATGTGTATTGAACAAAATAGTATGTATATTCTATACAAAGATGATGCGTAAACTGCACTTATATGGTAGTCTTAACTGCCTTAAAATTCATTCTTTGTTCTAACCAAGGTTACCTAGTAGAGACTAGAGCATTAAGTTCGCCTTTTGTAGAGATTTGTTGGTGAAATTAAGAATAAAATAATCACATTTTCATTCTTCATTGACCTATTCAAGTACCTTATCGTAACAGTCTGTAAATAGTCCACGGCAGAACATAGGCCTGTACCATAACGAGGATCTACCATATACAATAAATTGAATCAATAACTGACATGAGCATTTGAGGCATTCGCATTAGTATCTGAAACGTGGTAGACCCAAGCGGCGGCTTTGCTGCTGCTCGAATGGGTCAGCTCGACCGGATTGGTACCACTACCTCGCAAAATACGTACGTGAAGTAGAGGTATCTTGTGCTTCTGCGTTTCGTTCGGTGAGTGAGGTAGCCGGAGGCCCACACCCCCTTCCCATCCCCCTCCTCATACTCCTTCCCATCTCCCAAATACCCTTAAAGACCGGCAACGCGGCGGGCGACGGTAATCACTTACAATCAGGTGAACCGCATGCTCGTTTGCCGCCTTTCCAATAAAAAAAAAACATTATCCAAACGTAATAACTATTATTAAGTGATTACCGTCGCTCATGTACAACAGCAACAGAGAAGCTGCAGGTCACCATTACCGGCCTTATTAATATATAAACACCATAATCGTCACGCTCAGCAAACGAAATGGTGATCGCGGTACCAGACACCTCACACCTTAGACGCTTCTGCCCTTCATCGGTCTGCTTAATTTCGTCTTTTTGAGATGGTTATCCCACCATCTGTCGGTGGTCATTACGACATTCAAGGCTTTTCCCTTGGTCGCAACTTAGGACACCCACGGGAAGAAAAAGGGTTGGTAGATTCTTACGCTGATACCACATATCTTGCTTAAAAAGGCCTCTCGCCCTAGTGACTTTCTGAAATCCACCCTGAGCCTCGATAGTGCACCATGTGCCTAATCCATGCCTTGATATTATTTTATTTTAGATTCTATTACCGGTAAGCATTAGGGGAAAATTTTGCGGTATACTCGGTGCGAGAATCAATAAAATGTTTAATTATAATTTTAAGTGCTTTCAAGTGCACTTACTTATAACTTTTTTTTGAATACCTGCCTTGCCCAGCAGTAGGCCATTTATGCTAATATAATTTTACTAAGATATAATTAGATTCTTTGACACTAGGAAATTATAAGCTGATGTCAAAGTGGAAAAAACATAAAATTTGTTACGACTTGTGCCCCTCACCTCATCAAAATATAATTATAACAAAGGCAATTATAATAATTTCGAAGACAAGTACTGCAAGAGTTATTTAATGAGTGAGGAACAAAGTTAAACTAATATTGTTATTGGAGGTTTTATTTTTAACAATTCACTTTTGTACAATTTTATTAATTTACTCCATCTCCTTAATTTGTCATTTCGATTAGTTTTTCAGTCGCATTTGTCAACCTTTAAATCTTGCTTACAATCCAATCTTTGAATGAGTACACACGTGTATAGACATCTGGGTATCCCCTAGCACACGGCATACCCCAGGAAACGATTCCTACTACTTTACCATCTTCTACTAGAGGACCTCCCGAGTCTCCCTGTGAACAAAATGAAAACAGACGTCAAAATAAAAGTAATACTATGTAATCTAGCACGACTAGGTCATGCAAGTGGGCCTCCGCAACCCACATTCCCCCCTATTCGAGAGATACGAGATAACTGACAAACCACGTCGCTCTATTTTCCCAATTTTCATAACTTTCCTTTAGTCGCATCTTATGACACCCACAGGAAAAAAAGTGGGTGGGAGTTTTTTACACCGCTACATACCGCATTCTTACCTATATATATTATGACCCTGTTAATTCTTAAAAAATCATATCGATTCAATTTGCAGAATTATACAGTCTTAATCATTAACAAATTAATTACTTAGGTAATTTGCACATACTGTTTAAATAAACATCGTAATGCGTTGTTACAATTTCATTACGAATGTCGTTGAGTAGGTACAATAAGAATAGTTAACTTTCGTAACAGATTATTTAGTTTCGGCTTCTTGATTTAAAACTTCTTAAATATCTTATCTTGCGACCACATAGTGTGTTAAGATCAATTTCACAGTGGGATATTTCTTTACCAAAATAATAATTTATTTAAACAAACATTTTTTTTAATTCTTTACTACATTTAGATTTAAAAAAAAACTTACGTGGCAAGCACCTTCGCCTCTTTTAGTAAGGGAGCAAATCTGAGTGTCATAGACAGGGTTGATTCCTTGGTATATGCCTTGACATTGCTCCACACTTAGAGCGACCAAATTGATCATTTGTAGTTGAACCGGTAAGACGCCCGGATACTGAAAAATAAGATAAGTCGTATATGTATGATAGAACAAATCAACAATCAAAAAGAAAGCATCCTAAACACACAAAGTGGTGCATACTAGGTTACAAACGAGGCCCCGGTGGACTGAATGATGGGGGAAAATCCGTCCGACTTTATCGAACACAAATCCCACAGACTAGTGACGGAGAACAGCATCACTTGTGCATGTGTACTGGCACTGCGCTCACTAACTCCTTGCCCAGCGCGGAGAATACGGGTAAAACCATTAGCTGGCGCTTTCTTGGAGATGCCTAGTATTCAGCATTGGACTTTTTGTCTAACCTAATCGTTTATCAAGGGTGGTTAAAATTGAACGGAGTTGAAGTCCGGAACGGAGTTTATTTAAGACACAAAACTATGGGAAGGACTTTATGCTTACCGATAGCCTGCCCCATCCGCTCAACAAAAGCTCGCTACCAGCGTTTGTGTTAGTCTCTGGTAGCTGGATGGGTTGCACACGTTCACTGAATTCTATGTCCATAGATACTTTGACCAAGCTAACGTCATTATAGATTAAGTTTCCGTTGTATTGTTCATGAACTTTGATATCTTCCACGGAATATCTGTCGCCACCAGCAAGGAGACTGTTGGTTCCAACCACTACAATCATCGTACGATTTGTTTTCCTGTAATGTAATAAACACGTTGAAAACATTTATCAAGTATAATTATTTGTTATGATTTTTTTTACCATCTCTCTCTCTCTCTCTCTCTCTCTCTCTCTCTCTCTCTCTGTCTCTCCTTTTATTTATTTATCTATCTATCTTACTACTTAAAAATAATATACTTTAGACACTCTTGAATTAATAATAAATTTTCCCACAAATTATATTCGTAATATATCTGTATGAATTCAAAAACATATGCTTTAGCAGCTTACCCGACAGTACAGTGAGCTGCTGTAAGAATCCATCTATTGTTCAAAATGGAACCACCGCAAAAGTGTGAATTGTACACGCTCCTCAATGATGCCTGATATGGAATACCGCCTTCGGGGGCAACTTGACCCCCCACGATGCGGGAGGTTTGTAAATAGTATTCATTGATGGGAAGTATGTATCCTAAAATTGAAATGATTAAAATGAAAACGATACTATATTCTGAAGGTTGAAGTTTAAGTTGTATGTGTTGAACACACATACAACTTAAACTTAAGTTAACACATAAGACTTTAATTATATATGATAATTAATTTATAATTATTACTACCGAGCGGCCTTACCAGTGCAAAGGTGTGGGCAAATCTTACATACGGAAAATATATGTCGATTTTTCCAGGCGCTTTCTCGGAGTTGCCTATCTTCAGCACTGTACTAAAACAGACTCACGTAGTATGTAGTAGTAAATTAAATCGCGGATAAGAGAGAGTAGAAGGTGGAAGAGTAAAAGTACTTCCTTTACACGCCGTATGATTATGCCTAAAGCGTTTTATGTTAAGCGAAGCTTATCGTCGTAAGTTCGTAGCCGTTATTTAGTGTAGAAGAGCTACGATGCAGATAGTTTTAGCAAGGAAAAGAGTTGCCTACGAAAAAAAGACAATCTCAAACCATATTAGCATAAGGAGAAGCATAAAAGTACTATGTTTGGTTCAATTAAGAAACGATATTTAAATCATAATTACTAAAAAGGCGTGTTCCTACTACGACATAAGGAGTTGCGACGCGTCTACGTCTTTAATGGAGTATAGGTTTTTGGGCTTTTTCTATTTGATAATGGCTACTTATTCACAAAGACTGAACGTGATTTGCCGTGTGGTGGCGATGTAAGAAAATCTGCTACCCTTTTCTTCCCCTTTAGAATGTTGTAAGAGTCGACTAAGGAAGGAGCTTCGAAAGTCTCATGACGTCATTAAACAAAAATACCAATGACGCCCGGCAGCGCTAAAGGTGCGAGATGTCTGGTACTGCTGTCTTCAACCTCCTTGTCTAGCGTGGCGATTATGGCGAATCCTCCAATTTAGAGAGACCTATGTCCAGCTTTGAGCTGTCAACAGGCTGTAGAAGAATAAGCTTGTTGTTCTTGGATTATCTTGTGATTTATTTTATAAATAACGTGTTACGTAGTCAGTGGTTATTTTGTTATCTACCGTAAAAATTATATAATATTGCATATTCACCTTGAATTCCAGAAACGACACAAGCAACGAAAATGGAAATTAATTTAAACATTATTAAGATTTGATTTTATTCGAAATGGTATTTTAAAGTAAGAGAGGGTGTCGTACTTGCTTACGCATTACTAACACGAGTTGAATAATTTCCCTTTTATAACATCTACAACTTTAAGTATCCACTCCACAGTTGTTTATCTGGTAAACGAAGCACTTTACAGTTTAAATACGTAAGCAAATCACTTCAAACTATCGTATACAGTAAGTAGGAGAAGTTTGCACATCGCCAAAAACAAAAATTTATTTAAAAAAAAAAGTGTAAGAGCGCTTATAATATATCTTTCATTAAATACTGCACGTGGTACCTGTTAGTTAACAAACGCGGCTTTAGCATCCGAATGGTGTCGGAAAATCTATCGGAATCTTCCGAACCCAAATCCCTCCGATTTGTCATGGTGGGGCAGCATCACTAGTGCGAGGGTGCCGGCACTGCGGTCACGAAACCGCTTGCCCAGCGTGATGAGTAAGGGCAAACCTTTAAGGAATGCATGCCGGCTTTCATTTGTGTCTTCTCGAAGAGTTATGTTTAGCTTTGGACTTAAATAGTCTGATGAAGGGAGAGAAGAAAAAAAGCGACATCCGCCCTGGTAATTAGCGGACTTGTTCTGGCGATCGACTTGCAGAAATCGATCTCATTAAGTCTAACCCAAATTGTATTACTTAAAAGGTTTACAGATGACTTTTAAGCCATATTAATATTACAAAAGCACTTTTACTTGCTTAAGCCATAAATCTCGCGGTACCGCGAGTGTCATTGCGAGTACTATCTAAAGAAATAAACATACTGACACTTCTATCTATATAAATAAAAAAAACAATGAGTACAGTAACAGAAAAATCTTTAAAATCTTTTGGTGTCAGAAACATAGCGGATTAACCATCACGAAAAATGTCCAACGGAAACTGCAGAAGCCGATGTCTTGTTACACTTTATTAGGTGGAAGGCGTCCAATACTGCGATCGCCAACCCTCCCGCCAAGCATGGCGATTGAGAAAAACCCTCCCATTGGGAGAGGCCTATATCCGACAGAGGAATGTGAATATTTCATGATGATGGTACCATGATACAGGCAAAGATACCTATGTCATGGTCATGCAAAACTCCGCAACACCGGAAACAAGAGAAATTCGTAGGCTCAGGCAAATTTAAACACAATATCAATAAATTTTATTACTAGCAATTACAAATGGAATCTTTGAAATACAATAAAAAAAAAATTAAAAATCATTAATTTTTAATGAAGAATACTAGACGGGAGAAAAAGTTTTTTCGTATTTTATTAGTAAAAAGTTGAAGTAAAATCTCTTTTCTTTTTGTTGTACTATTTGTATCTGGCTGGTTTTGATACCATTAATATATTTTAAAAATAAAAACGTACTGTTTTTTTGCTCGCCAAAATGAGTGCATCTAACGAGGAAATTCGATACAATTTGTAGTTTTATTACAAAAGAGGGAAATATGCGACACAAATCGCAAAAAAAATTTGTGACATTTTCAGTCCGGGAATTTTGATGTCAAAGATGAAACTCGCTCTGGTCGACGTATTACGTATTAGAAAAAATGGAGCAAAATCGGCATATTAGTAGTTACTTTGTGGTTTTTCATCATGATAACGCCAGACCATGCACATCTTTAGCAAGCCAGAAATATTTAGGGAGCTTGGCTGGGAAGTATTAATGCATCCTCTATATAGACCCGACCTTGCAGCCTCAGATTTTCCCCTGTTTTGGTCTCAGAATTCTTTAGGTAGTATTAGGTTAACATCAGAAAGGGCTGTCAAAACTAATTGTCGCAGTTTTTTGATCAAGTCCCAAAATTTCTAAAGCAAGGGGTTACAAAATGGCAACAAGTTATCGAACAAAATGGCACAAATACATTATAATCAAATGTAAGCAAAATATGATAAAAAATATAAGTCCCACCGCGAGCTTTCCATCACTTCAGCCCTAACACGCGCAAAAAATGTACATGACATCTGTTTTGTCCAATAACGAGGCCTTAAAAAATATTTGAGAACCACTGAATGAGCACTAACCACGTTATCGTCGATTGTCATGGTTGCGTTGCAATACGAAATTTGTTCGTGAGAGAATAGTCAACAGAAGGATTTAGTTTGACTGGGCTTTGGGGACTGGTTTTCTCGTTGCTCATAATGCGAAGTCGTGAAGACTCCAACCAGTACGTACTGTCTATACGAATATTCCACATTACACTAAATTATGTTTAAGCTAAAGAACATCTTACTTCGCAAGCACCTCCCTCTTCTTCAGGAAGCGTGCAAATTTGAGTGTCATAGACAGGGTTTGTGTCTCGGTAGACGCTCTGACATTCCTCCACACTTATGGCTCTTAAATTAATAACTTGTAATTTAAGAGGTAATACTCCCGGATACTGAAAAAATGTATGAAAGTAGGTTGACGAAACAAATATATGAGGCGAGGAGAAAATGGTAGAATCAGGAGAGGAAGACCTAGGCGAACATTTCAGGATCAAATCGGAGACGTTCTGAAAAAAAGCCAGGTCAAGAGTACTCAACTACTACTAAACTACTAAACCAACTAGTATGCATGCGAAGATTGATGAAAGTGGCAGAAGCGAAAGACGTATGTCAGGACCGTAGCAAGTGGGAGAAGATTGTGTCTGCCTACCCCGTTGGGAACAAGGCGTGAATATATACATACATACTTAAAAAATATGTTGATAATAGAAAAGTTGATAAAAATAAACAAATATTGGTTTATGATTACATGTTAAGTAGAAACAAGGTTACTACAATATAAAATTATCTATACGTCTATATATATACAAATAAAATAAACCTTTGAAACTTGGGGCGTAACATTTGTAACTGCAACTGCCATTTAGTGGGGCGTTTTTTTATACATAGTGACATACCCAAAACATATCTTCCCTCGCGAAGGTAAGGTAAGGACGGGCTTACACTAACTAAAACCTCATGGTGCACCCCACACCTTGCTTCATATTGGCAGGATCACGGGAACACTGACGCGCATATATGCAGCCTATCATTGACGACCACTCTTCGCGGCGACTTCTTAGAAGAAAAATCCCCTTCTCCCTCCTTGCAAGGTGCACCGGAACAGGGCTTCCTTGCAACGCCTCCTATCCTATGTAGGCAACAGGCCTCTCCATGTAGAAGTACTGCATGAGTTATTATTTTTGGTACATAAAGGTTTAGGATAATAATGCAGGGAAATACAAAAACGCATGGGCAATTTTAACCAAATAAATCAGCACCAAAAATTGCACAAAGTCAACGCGATGCGAATACATGTCCTGTTAAATTATTAATAACGTCAGTTTTTACGACAAAATCGTATGTCATGCAGCCTTTAAAACTAACGGTCAACCGTGATATAAAGGAGATGGCTAACCACGCCATTATGCAGAACCCGTTAGTGGCAGCGCTGGGTAACTATTCAGCAACAAAGGCGCCCCAAAAATGTCATCTTCGACGACGATGCCAAAATAACGCGTGTTAAAAGTGTATTCGAGGTCAATTCCCCCGTGCACATTACACAGCACACATACAAATCGCGTACTGCGTATACCCTTTCCGCGATTCAAAATCCCTGCTCGAGAATTAGTCGTGCACAGGGTCGTTTCTAAAAATCAACCCACTCCAGCCTTTTCGATGGTAACCTAAGCCGAGGGTTCGCACCTCCTTATGAGAGGCCATTGGGTTGCCGGAGCTCCCCTCTAGTTGTCGGAAATCTTTCGTTAACAGGGGACAGATCACACCAGCAGCCAGTATCCTACCAAAAATGCAGCGTCGTTACTCTTCAAAAAATCTTCTTTCACTCACGAGCCTCCTGCTCGCGAGTCTTACCGACGAAGCTGTAAAGGCCTCCGGGCTAACAGCACCGTGGATGGTTTTTAGTCGGTATGTTTCTCCTTTCCGAGATCCGAGTCCGACATAACCCATTTGGTGGCCTCCCGGCCAGAAAAAAAAACGACATTATGCTTACCGAAAGCTTACCCCAACCGCTCAACAAGAGTTTGGCACCTGCATTCGTATTGGCATCCGGCAATGGGATAGGTTGAACACGGTGACTGAATTCTATGTCCATAGAAACTTTGATCAAGCTGACGTCATTATAAATTAAGTCCTGGTTGTACTGTTCATGAATTTTGATATCGTCCACAGAATATCGATCGCCTCCAAAAATTAGACTATTAGTTCCAACTACGACAGTCATTGTGTCTTTTGTTATCCTGTAATGCAATAAACATGTGTCCCTTTGTTGTATTTACGCGAATACTACACATTTGAAATGAAACTATTATTTACGGATTGTATCGCATTCAATTTTGTTTTTATATTCCTGAAGTTTTATATTTCCCGAGTGCTTTACAGCAGCCGTGGTCACGACTGTAAATAATACTTTCATTTCAAATATGTGTCTCTGTTAATGTATGCCTTCGTTTGTCATTAAATTGAGAAGAAGCTGTGTTTCTCTCTCTCTCTCTCTCCATCTATCTCTATCTCTATCTCATTCCCTCTCTAGATAGAGAAGACGCCTAACACCTAGTAACACATAAATATGTAATCACAATTCCGCGCGAAAAACTTAACGTGTCGACCCTATTTTTTCCATTACCTTCGGGGCTTTCCTTCGCCTACTCTAATTGTTCTAGATTGTCTATAATAATTAACATGAGCATTTGAGGCATAATTATTATGAAGTGATTACCCTCCTCCACGTACATCAGTAACAGAGGAGCTGCAGGTGCGTTACCAGCCTTAATAATATATACACCTCGCACTTTAGACGCAGCTCCTCATCATCGGCCTGCTTAATTTTGCTCTGGTATGTCTCCAGATGGCTTACCCGCTGGCTGTCGGTAGCCATTGCGCCGATACCAAACTGCATAAACTTTAATATAATAATAATCTTTCATCAAAATATCAGCTCGTGTCGTGTTGCACTAATATAAATTATATCGTCATGACACTCATTAAGGGTTATAGAAAAATATAAAGCAGCTTACCCCACGGTACAGTGTGCGGCCGTAAGAATCCATCTATTATTCAGAACAGCACCACCGCAAAAGTGCCAATAGTAAGAGCTTCTTAATGATGCCTGATACGGAACAGAGTTTTCGGCCGCACTTTGACCACCCACGATGCGTAGATTTTGTAAATTAGACTCATTTTCAGGCATGTCTCCTATACAGTGAATAATCAACCAATAACAGTAAAGTTTTTTTTATGGGAAAGACGGCAAACTAGCAAGCGATTCACCTGATAGTAAGTGATTATCGTCGCCCACGTACCAGAACACCAGAGGTACTGCAGGTGCGTTGCCGACCTTTAAGGGTATTTGGGAGATGGGAGAGAGGCTGAGGAGGGGGGTGGGGAGGGGAAGTGGGCCTCCAATCCAATTTTTAAATCCGACAGACAGCAAGATGGAATTTAGAGGAGATATTATAGTGCCGCAACTGTACGCGAAAATACAGATAGACTCACGCCTTCCCATAGCCGAAGTAACGCTTATGCGATAAGATCGAGGAGCCAAGCGGCGGCTTTAGCTGCTGCTCGAATAGGCTCGGCTCGACCTTGCAACAATCAACATTATCAAACTTCTGTTTGTCTAATTCGCACAACATTCAAAAAATTTATTGAATCGCATATTTAAAAACAATTAAAAAGTTTTACAACGTTATAAGTTGTATAAAATATTTCTTTCGATCTGCAATGGCTAATGATGTTGATAGAAAACCAACTTAATAATTCAATAAATTAAATCTGTGAATATGACATTCGCGAATGACGTATCCCTAATCACGTTAAGACAGCTTCAAATGAGCACTGCTTTAAGTGATTAGTTCCGAGCACATTTACTAAATAATTAACACCATCTGACGAATTTTTGTTTGCTCCTCATTTTTTGGTGGTAAACATAATATTATTATAATATTATAATATTATGTTTACCAGTTGTTTTGTCCAGTTCATCTGATTTATATTTATCTTAGGATTATAAAACTATGTATGTATGTATATATATATTCATAAAAATCTATTTGTAGAACTGTTAATATGTTCGTATAATTATTATAATTGTCTATTAATATTCATTAATTAATGAATTTTTCAGTCACTAACTTTACTTGTATAGTAAAAGTGCACGTATTTGTCTTGTCTATAGGGTTGACTGGTAGAGAATGTCACTAGGCATCAAGTGCGCTCATTGTAACCCTTTTAGTGAAAGGCGAGCAATAAAGAATAGATAAATAAATAAATATGCATGTGATAGAAGTTAAAATTTTGTATTATTAGAAAGTACTTTCTATTTATAATAAATACATTTAATGTCGTTTATTGATAACTAGTAGTGACTTTCAAAGTACAGTTTAAAAAAATGTAATATGTATAAACACAAATATTCTTCTCTTACCTTTAATGTCAGAGACGTCACAAAAAAATAAAATTAAAATCAGCTTATACATTTCAAAACTTGCTGCTATATATAAAACAATTTATTAGATTTAAAGTTACACTTATATAATACCAACGCGAATTCAATGATTTCTCGTTAGACAATGTTTCTAAAATTTTCTACAATGTTAGGAATCAGATCTGAGGGTGTATATCTGCAAAATAAAAAAGTTTATGGATTAAATACTAAAGTCTGAAAATCAATGAAAAATAATATTGCAAATAAAATTACTGCAAAATCATTTCATGCAACCAAATTTCACGACGCTTAATAATCTATGAGATTATTTGCCTTGCTTGGCATTCCAGTTATTATTGGCGCTTTCGTGGACAACCCCGTGTTCAACGGTAACTGACATCAGCTAACAAAGAAAGGTCGAAGTAATAATTTCTTGCATTTACACGAACACTAGACATTTGAAATGAAACGAATAGTCTCACATGCAATTAAAGCATAGTCTAAGATAAAAATAAATTCCAAAAAAAGCATAATTAAAAAGACTAATGCAGGATTTGCAAACCCTAGCTGCCAAACATGTCTGTCAAACAGCCGTCGTGCATTAAAGGGAGCATTGCCGCCGCGCATGATAAATATCACATATCAGGTGAGCACTTGGCTCTAATCCTTTCTTAATGGTAGTTGATTCAGGAGATAACCAGATAACTCTGAAGTGGACTTGTTGTTCATATTGTAGATGGAGATTAAGATAGATCTTGGTTCCTCGTGTAAAAGTAACAGCATACCAGTGCCCGACTGGTAGGCAAAGCAGAGTCGAGCGGCGGCTTTTACTCTGGCGGCGGATGGGCCGACTCGACCGGCCTCGGAGAATACCGGCGTGATGTAGAGGTATCGTGTGCTTCGTTCGGTGAGTCAGGTAACCGAAGGCCATCTTCTCTCTCTCTCTCTCTCTCTCTCTCCCGGTATTTCCCCCTCCTCTTGCTCTTTCCCCCGTCCCCAAATATGCTTGAAGGTCGGCAACGCACCTGCAGCTCCTCTGATGATGCAGATGTACGCGGGCGTCGATAATCACTTACCATCAGATGAACCTTGTGCTCATTTGCCCTGTTATTCATAAAAATAAATTCTTCGAGAGTACTTCTTACGCAGAGAAGGCTCAACTGCACACTTGAAAACTTTAGAATTTTATGATTTGAGTTTAGTAAATGTTTGAATATCTTCGTAGCCTTATGATACACACATTTAATTTAAGCTTTCACCATTTCCAAATTTGAAATTTATCTTTCCTTATTCTTGTACCAATTATATCCCCGTATGTCGAATGGAGAAAAAACGGGTTTCCCTAAGTGGAAAGTGGTTTTAACTTATATCTTATAGCTCTAAACATCTACTGAACTCAAATCAAGATATTCGACGTTTTTCAACTGCGGTAACGCACACCGTTATGCACCCTACTGGCTGTCAAAAGCTCTGACGGGATTACCCGAGTGGCTTTTAATAAAAATAAATAAAAAATTACGCCATCCATATCTGGGTGTTGTAGAAGAGTGACATCTTTGAATATTGTACACATTATCGCAAGAGCGATGGTACGCTGACGTTTTGATGGTTTATACAAATGAAATAGCCTAGAGTGGAAGCTCGGAACTCAATGAATATATTTTCCGTCGACTCCTGGCATCTCTGCCTACTCCGACAAGAATGAAAGGAGAAAGCAAAGGAAAAAAAGTGATATTACCACGCATAGCATATTTTTTCAGTTCAAGTATTTAACTTGTCACAATTTGGCCTGCTGTCTAATCTGAATTTATTTGCAGAATCTTAATTCTTAAAATTCTTTCGCCGTTTTCAATATTTTTGAAATGGTACGAACAAATCGCACTATAAAGTTAAATCACCCAGAAAATGTTGTGTAAAATGAAGTGAAACGAATAGGATAGTTGCTGTGTCAACGACCGGTCAGTTTTAGTGGCTTAAGTCCCTTGCTTGCTACATACGCGAGTTATTTGTCTGCGATATAGATTAAAGTACTTTACAAAAAAACCCTTAATACAATATAATTCTAGATAATCGCAGTAAGTTTCACAGTAGGCGCGTGCCCTGTATTCGATGTCCGGTGCTTAAATACTGACCGATAATTAAAAAAAACTCATGTATACTATACTTACCACAATTAAACGACACAAAACATAAAATTGGTACTAACGTACCATTAGACTACTCTATGCTTAATATTCACTCAGAAAGTAAAATTTCACCTGCGTTTTCTAATCATTGTAATAAATAAAGCATTTAAAACAAATACTATCACACAGTATTAATGTCAAGTACCAGTTCATTCCATTATTGAATACGAATTAGATGTTTTACATATTATTATGATAAAAATATTGAACTACGGAAAAACATAAGTTAGGTGATAAGGTACGAAGGTGAAAAGGAAAATACAAGAGAAATGCTTTTTAGTCGCGTAAGGAAATACTTCGAGGAGGCTGAAATGTTTTGGGCTTCAGGGTATCGACTATAATCTTACGCATCACTTTCGGTCCATATTCATCGCATTTTATATGTACACATATAGCTATTGTTATGTTAAGTCTGTATGGTATACGAAATCATCTTTTAATAGCACATCAGGAAAATCTTTCGTTGTCACAACCATTAACATGTCAAATGTTAAATTATGGAACTTTTCCCACTACAAGTGATTTTCCATTAAATACCGAATGTTTTTCAATATGCAAATGATATATTCATCCAAAGAAGCTATATATTGTAAGCATAAATAACCACTTATCATGACAGTTTTGTCCTTTATTTATCACTAGAGACGTTGAGAATATAATTATACCATTTAATTTCAGGCGACATTTAAAAATTTAGAAGACATTACCTTATCGAAACGACATGTTACTAGAATGGTAAACAGTGTCCCACATTGTTTACCATAAAAAGGTAATGGCTGAAAACTTGATTGACTTTGATTGATTATATATAATACTACATCTATCCATCTATATATATAATAATAGTCTCTTTTTTGCAAGCCTCGGGTGTTAGTTGTCCATTGGAGTATTTTTAAGTGCCGCCACAAATTTGATGATTTTATGCATGCGTTAAGTTCGTCAGAAACAGTTGATCGGTGAATAACTGGAAGAGTCTGACGATAATCACCTGACAACAGAATCATGGCTCCACCAAAAATATTTTGTATGTCACGAAGATCTTTCAGCGTTCTGTCCAGTGTCTCCAGTGACCTCTTGTGGGCCATACCGCATTCGTCCTAAATGATCACTTTACATACCTGTAGAATCTTCGCCATTGCGCATTTTTGGCGAAGTTGCAAGTTGATGTTTCGTTGATTTGCGTGTTTAAAGGTAAATTCAAGGCAGAATGAGCAGTTCGTTCGTCTTGTAATAAAGTCGCAGCTATTCCAGATGAAGCAAACGCTACTTAATTTTGCGGTTCTCGGCAATAGCAATGAAATTATGAACGATTTTCCAGTCCCTCCGGGAGCATCAAGGAGGTAAATTCTACCAGATCCTCAATTCACAGCTTCTGATTCAATTGTGGAACATTTATATGAACTTTTTCGCCCAATGCTTTAGTGTCATACTGTTGTTCTCTTTGTAACTCGTGGTTAAATGCATCGCGCATATGACGATTTGGTGCTGCCATCCCCAAACAAGACAATACTTTATTTGCCATTAATAAGCACATGTCTCCTATCATTATCAATCACTCATTGTAAATTTCGGTATTCCTTATTTCCGACGCTGAAACGATTTCGATGATGCATTCTATGTGTAATAGTGTTGCTTATCCTGACAATGACAATAGCCACTTCATCGATTGTCGGTAAATTAAACCTCCTTGCGTGCTTATCGGCAGGTGTTTTGGCAGCTCTAATGACGATATTATGAGTGGGATGGTCCGATCCAATGCCACTTTGAACATTTTGACTAAATCGTTATTCTGAGGATGAAACTTTAGGGAGTTCTTAGACAATGGTTCGCTACACTGTTGGATTGTGAGCACAACGCCTATCAACATCCGCATCTGGATTGCTCATAAAATATATTTGTAAGAATTGATGACCTGTATATGGTAGTAGTAGTAGTAAGAGATAAATTTGTCCTTGTATCTGCAATAGTTTAAGATTTTGTTAATTATTTCTGATACAAATACAAATTTGAATGTAATCGAAAACTATTATGGTATATTACCATAAAAGTGGGCATAAAATTGTTCTGTACCATATGCGTTGCGCCAAAAGACGTCATTTGAAAACAACTGTTATATTTTGAATGTTGGCCAAGAATTGTTTAAAATTATTTTCCATCCCAGAAACGTAACGTAGAACGTAATCCTATTTGTTGGTTGTCAAATATTTATGGAGTCGTTCAGAAAAAGAAATATCAAGCTACATAAAAAAATGACTGTCTTTGTCATAAACGATAATCAGTTACTAAGATGTATTGAAATTAGCCAAAAGTAAGTAAAGAAAGTTCTCATGCACTATTTTTTTATTATGTATCTCTAAGTTTTATCTTTATATCTCTAAGTTTAGTCACAAAATAAATTTTTGAACGTACCTATAAAATGTTTGACAGGTAGGAACAGTTTGTATGGGAATAAAAAAGTTATTTTTACTATTTTCCTAGCAGTTATTCCATATTTTCTCACCGTTTAAACTTTTCCTTGACTTCCAAAAATATTTCTTAACCAAAATTAACCAAATCGGTCTAGCCGTTCTCGAGTTTTAGCGATACTAACGAACAGTTATTCATTTTATATATCTAGATAGAAGATAATATATAATGTTATTTATTGTAATATTTTTCACTTCCTTGTTTTCTCTATCCTTTTATATTGTTATTAGTCCTTTTATTCCGCGTATCCTTTTACATTTCCTTAGAAGGCCTCCGTTTACCTCACTCACCGTACAAAACACAGAAACACAAGATGCCTCTATTTCACACAGGTATTCTGCGAGGTCGTGGTACTACCCCCAGCAGCAGCAAAAGCCGCAGCATGGCTCTGCCGTGTATGTACAAAGTCGTTCTTGTCCGTCCGTATCACGTCCTGGGCCAACGGAATGATGAATATAGACTGATGTGTAATACCACAAAAGGCTTGTGTTGTGGAAAAGCAACGGATTCATATTATTATGGAACGAACTATACTCTATGGAGCCGACTTTCATAGGTATATATAGTATTGTACTTATAAGATAAGCAAAGCGCGGAAAGGTTTTACGACCTTGGAATATGATGCTATATTGATAGTATATTATACCTTTTTGGTTTTGGTGACATCAATCCAACTGATCTTCGGAAAATGTTGATAATCGTTTTACCGTCGATAAACTTTTACAAGTTTTTAAGCTCGTTTGGATTTACAGCCGAAAATTGTTATATCACATTGTCACTGGCAGATAATCAAACTCTGTTGCCATTAACGTAATATATGCTAATGCTAAGTAGTATGTAAAAAGCATTTTCCTTCTTTGGAAATATGATTTTTGATTAGAGATGGGTTAATATCGATATGTCAATATTAGTTGATATGAATATATTCGTCAAGTAATGCAGTATCTTAACTAATTTGAATATTAGTCCTATAATCGTATTACTATGATTTTCACTTATCACGAAATTCAAGTATTGCTGGGTTTATATGATTTAATGAAAAATAATATTATTCTACACTGCTTATAAAGAACTTCTTAGAAACCATGTATTGACAGCTTAAAATATGTAAATAGCTTTAAACAAAATACTATAATTCTATTACAATAAATAAATGTTAAAACAAATACATAATTTTTAACCTCAACTAGAATCCGAAAACATAATTAAATAAATGATAAAAGTAATTCTTCCGTGCGGATCTCGGATCCCAGCAGACTGAATAATATTAACCGACTACCAATAGGTATTAGTGAGATCATTACATAGATACAGTGAATATAGTATATTTACTAATATTGTATATCATATTAATATTACTATACCAGAATACCTTAGTATCAGGGATTACGGATATTCGAATCCACCAAAGATTACTAATATTTTAATGAACACGTATATATCGGATCCATCTCTATTTTAGTTATCATACTAATGCAAAGAGCGATGTTAGGTAGAGTATATAGAGTCTACAACTCGAAATCCAATAGAATCGAAACCTACTGGTTGGAAAACATTTTTTTATCAAAGCAACGATACAAAATTGTATCATTTTTAAGATGTCTTGTTTGCGTGAATTTAATTTCAGTGTTTCAGTATAATATAATAAAATGTTAACCTAATCGGCAAGGCAAAAGAAATCAAGAATTTATAATAATAGAAGTCCACAGGTCAAAGTGCTAAGTACGATCTAATAAGTGAATAAAATATATATATAGCATAGGTTAATAGGACTTTCATTAATTTAAGAAAAATGGTGAGTGGTATAGTTTCTGGAAGATTGGCCCTTGTTACAGGTAAATAAATACATTGCCTATTTATATTTTTTTCTATATTTCTCACGAGATTATGCAAGCCGTGGTAAAGCATAAATTAGGCCACTGCCTTTTATTTTATGTAAGGCGAGTGACTAGGCTTCGAATCCCTATGCTGACACCACTAACATTATTAGCTGCACTTTTTGAGTGCTGAATTTACTTCGTGCTCGACGTATATATACGACGTTTTCGTTACAAACATCATATAGACAGAGGAGAAAGGAGAAGGAGGAAAACAAAATAGACATGCAGGTTGTGTAGAAAAAAATTATATTTTGAGGATATGTGAAGTCCACCAATTCATTGTGGAATAATAAGGCGGATTCTTTTCAGCTCCAAAATCTTCTCAATAATTGAGTTTACTTTTATTAATGCAATATTGTAAAATTGGCACACATTAGTTTTAACACAATACTAATTAAAGTAAATAAACAGGGGCAGGATCGGGTATAGGTAGAGCAGCATGCCAGGTGCTATCTCGTGAAGGTGCTACAGTCATAGCTGCTGATAAAGAATATGGAGCAGCTGTAGAAACCATCAAAAAACATACTGCCTTAGCTTCTGGATCTAATGGTATTTACTAAATAAGTCTTTTATTAATTTTCATAATGTCATTTTCATCAAAAAATGTATAATTATTATTGTAATGAAAATTTTATAGTAAGAATTTAAATTTATTGTAATATTATTTGTTTTATTTTGACATTCAAATAAATTATTTGCTAGGTTCAAGAATCTCATGTATTTAAAAACATTCTAAATATTTCAGCTGTAGGCGATCACTGTGCAGTGGAACTAGATGTATCCGACTCAAAATCTATATCAAACCTCCTGGCAAAATTACAAAAACAATATAAAGCCCCACCAACAATTATAATCAACTCGGCAGGCATTACAAGAGACAACTGGTTATTGAAACTCTCTGAGGATGACTTTGATAGTGTACAGAATGTTAACTTAAAGGTATAATGTAAAATTGTAACACAATAGAAAAGATACCTTTTTTTCCAACAGTGCATGTTATAAAAAGTTTTGATGGTCACTTCTAAATACTATTGGCAATTCATCATCTGTGCAATGACAATAACGCCACAACTCACTTGTCATTACTCTCCCAGTTAAAATTGGAGGTAAGGTCAGATAAAATGTGGGAGAACCAGACTTTTAGCCTCAAATTAAATTTCACACTTGGACAACATTTTTTTTTTAATTATAATCCATTTTCAGTGAATCTATCCCACTTGATAAAAATTCTGGTGTAGCTGTACACAGTACACTGCAAACAGACATAACAACCAATCATTTATGAAATTAACAAACTTGGGATTTGAACCTAGAATCTCTGCAGTCAGGTAGAGTTAAATGTTAAGCTACTGTATGAGATGAGACATAGCAATGAAATTCCAGTCCTATTATCAAAAGTATGTACAAGCAATTAGCCATGTTGAACTTTAGTAATGATTCAGTGTAAGGGGAATTGACAAGGGTTAAGATGGAAATCCCATTTAAAGTAGAATCTAAGTCCCACAGACTAATGATCATGAGCAGCATCACCAGTAAAGAAACTAATTATTTGTACTCAAACTGAAGCTTTCATGTTACAATGTCATTTGAATTCTGTTAGAGCCAACTATACTCTGTATAAAATTATGGTTTATTTATGTTATGTGTATTCAAATTACCCTTTTTCATTTTCAGGGTACATTTCTTATAATGCAAACCTTTGCGAAAGCAATGACTGAAGCATCAATTCCTGGGTCTATAATTAATATTTCAAGTATTGTTGCCAAACATGGCAATATGGGTATGTTTCATTTTAACATCAAATGGACTTTAACTTTATTGACTATATCACACATAGACAATAAATGATTGATTTTATTTATTGTTTCACAGGGCAGGCCAATTATGCTGCCAGCAAGGCTGGTGTTATAGGGATGACAAAGTCTGCTGCAAAGGAGCTAGGGAAGTTTAACATAAGGTAATACTATATATATTAAAAAAAAATCAAGTCTACTCAGGCACTGTAATATTCGATTTTGTTCATTGAATTATGGTCTCTTTCATTTTTTTATATGGGAAAATGCATGTCGCATACTTACCACCGCAGGGGCAAAAACTAGACTGTGAACTTACACCAATAAAACTACATGGTGTTCCAACTATCACCGCATATCAGCTGAGCCACTATCATCTTTAACTCATCAGAGATGAGAGGACATTCCTTTCACCACCCCTCATGTTTCTTGTTGTAATACCCCTAGACCAGATAAAAAGTTTCTTAATTTTTCTCTTTCAGAGTAAATGCTATTTTACCAGGTTTCATCAACACTCCAATGGTGAAAACGGTTCCAGAAAAAGTAATGCATCGTATGCTTGAAATGGTACCTTTAGGAAGACTAGGTGATCCTTCTGGTAATTTTATTTTTATTATCCAATAACATATAATGATAGGATTTCTTTTGTAGTATATTGATCATCATGAGTTATTTGATATCCTGTCCTTGGCAGTCTTTTCAGTATTTACAATTTTATCATTCTTTATTACATTTTATTGGTCATTTAATAGAATAATAATTGTATAATATAGCTTTAAAAGCTCAGAACCAAGGCACTAAGGAAGATCAGATATCTATGAGCTTGACAGTGAAGGCCAACAATGTGTAGGACCTGGATGTCAAAGATATCGTATAAGAGGTTTAATCTACTAGCATACACCGGAGCAGTGCGGTGAACCTATGCGACGCAATCCTATCAAAAAAGAGGAGTCCTGTGCCCCGTGGGCCATTTTTTTTCTTTCTTTTAAGAAGTGGTCTGTCGCTTCTCTGGGAGATAAGAACATGACGATTGGCGAGCCTCGTCGCTGTATTTGCTCTATAAATCATCTATTTTCCGTTTTATTTGAAAATTATGAAATTTCAGCTGCATAAAGTTCATAAAGCAGGTCTCTTCCACACAACTGATTATAATATTTTGGTTTAATATGATCTCCAATCTTACAACACTACAAGTATTTACTGTTATACCTATTTTTTTTTGATCAATTATTGCTAAGGCTATCAATAATGCATGAAAGTTGTAGAATTACTTGTCAGCACCGAGCAAACAATTTTTTTTTAAATAATAGTTACAATGCTATTAACATAATATTCCTGTTAACAACTCTAAGCCTAAGAGCTTGTATCTGCAGTGGACGAACCTGACGTCATGTTAAACAGTCAACACCCTAACCCATGCCTCTTCTAGAAAGCACTAGCAAAAGCTTGGATGCTTTTCTGGAAAGGTTTGCCAAGCTGGTCGGTAGGTGCCGGTACCCTAGTGATGATGCTATCCATCACAATTCTGTGGGTTTGGTGTAGTTGGATTGTATTTCCACTATCCTTTGGTTGTCAGAGCCTTATTTGCTTTTAGGGTGTATCACATTCAGGTGAGGTAGGCATATGGAGAAAGATCCATATGCCAACTGTATATCCACTCCTGGGCTTCCCTACTTCAATGTAATTATTATATAATAAATATTAATACATGACTTCTTAGCAGCAGTCAAAAATATAATTTGTTGTTTGTTTCCAGAAATTGCTGAAGTCATCACATTCCTTAGCTCTGATAAGAGTTCATACATTACAGGAACAACTGTAGAAGTTGCTGGAGGCTTTTAGTTCGTTTTTTTTTTTTTCATGGGACCATGAAATGTAACTTTAACTTCATGTTACTAAAAATATATTTTAATTTTTTACATATTTTTAAGTATAGTTCAAAGAGTGGTGCATCAAAGGAATTCCTTTTATTAAAATGTTGGGTGCTAAAATAGTAAAAGACATTGGTTCAAAAAATATAATAAAATATGTTTAATTATGAGGACCTACCTGTGATATTGTAATTTTTTGAATATTTTGTCACTGTGTAATACAGGTTTTTTACTAATTATGATGAATATACAAATTTTGTTTTGTTACACTTTCATGTTTTATTTAGTCCTGTAAGAAATCTTCATGGTATCGACTGTGAATGCCATACACATAAAAAATGGATGCTTAAATGTTATGATATATAACAGAGCAGACAGTTTTGATCATGGAGCATCATGTAAATTGGTAACTTGTTTGTAACAAGACCAATATACCTACATCTTGATTCTTCATCTAGGTAGAAGATGGATCTCCTGGCAGATTCCGAATACCTAGCAGCAGTTATAGACTATGTAGGATATATTATAGTCTCTCACTCACTTGTCTTTACCTTTGGGACCAGTAGCTGAGTAGGGGCTATAGGGTAGAGGGTTATCGCAGTTGGGTGACCACCGAGGACGCCAGAAATTAATTTGTTGCTTTATTTTTGTCCGATCATGCAAGTTTCATACTGTGACTTGTTGCAATGTTGGCAGTAGCCAGTTCAACATTATAGTCGGAGTCCCTAAAACGCTAAAGAAGCAACACTAAAACGCGCTACACGTGTTTTGTGCTGTATATTCTAGACGGGCCGGGATTCTCTGCTGGGAATACCCCAACTGCAAGAGCTAGCATTGTTTTTGACTTATTAAGAAGTGGAACACAGATCAAGTACTTACTACTACTAATACACTTAACACCTACTTATTGCAATCATTTTAAAAAACAATACTCATACATACCTACCTAGTGTATAAAAATTTGTTTTAAACTGTTTTTTTGATTATTTAACCAGGTGATTACATTAAATAATATATGTTGATTTTTAAGATAATAATAATGTCTATCTAACTGTCATATATATTTTAATATACGTTTAGCAGAACTGGTATGTAATCTGTGCAGAATTCAGGATAGGGATGTAAGAAATATTGTAAAAACAATATTATATATTATATTGCATATAGGAACTAGGACCTTGTGAACACTGACCAAATGGATATGAGGATTTTAATACATTATGTATTATACGTATATCAGAAATGTAAGATATTTTCTTTTTATGTCAAAATTATTTATTTTGTTTCTGCACCTTTTTCTTGCCTTTTAATTTATTCTTTTTCAACTCTGATTTATTCTTCTGTCGCTTATCTCTCATGAAAGTCCTGTATTCTGTTTTCCTCTTATTTTCTATTATCTCCTTGTATTTCTTCTTGTTGTATTTCTGGAACTCAACATCTGCTAATAATTCATCAACCATTGTCCTTTTCCTTTCCTTTCTTGTTAAACGCTCATTAACATGATCTAACGGTGAATCTTCAATACGACCAACCTGGAAATAACATCATAACCCCATAAAATAATAGCAAAAAACTGTTTTCTTACATATATCTTTTGACTTTGACAATGTTGACATAACAGTTTTTTTCTACATTTATCTTTTTGCATAAAGATGTTGATGCAATGTTTCTAACTCATGTTTAGTAAAATTGGAGGTGTAAAGTTTCCATGGATACTATATTCATTCACTTCACATCACTTGCTTTTGATGTTGAGTTATTATACTATACTATATTATAGTTCAAAAAACTATAAAGCATGCTTTCATACCCTACCCTTATCATGCATGGAAAAAAATCTCATCAAAACTAATTCAACAAACTCAAAGTCTGATATGTCCATTATTTACTCAGCAGTCAGGGTGCTCACTTTAATTTCATACTATGCAAGTGTTCTAGTGCCGGCATCCCCAAAAATTGTTAACAACAATTGTAAGAATTGATGAATTTACCTCAAGTTCGGAGGTGAAGGAAATATCCATTTACAAACAACAACAAAAAAAAACTATTATATATTTTAGCCAGCTGAATGCAACAACACATTTAGGTGTGGTTGACATTTGGGCAAGAAACCCCTTTTCCAAATTGAATTAATACTTCAGACCCCCATAGCCAAATTACTTTAAAAATCCTATATCTAGTTGTTTTCCTTTTGATATAAAATACTTACAAAGTAATTTACCCATGAGGGTTGATTGTTCACTTTGGGAATCCCTGCTCTATAGTAATATATAGTTGTATAAAGACGTAACTGTATTTTATTGTGCGAGATAATCTTCAAACCCACTGGAAATCTTATGATGTTGCAAAGCATACAAAAGTTCAATTTTTTATTATTTCCTAATCCTTTTTTAAATCTAACCTGGGCTACATCAGATACAACAGCTAGTATATATATAGCAATGACTGAATCACCCATCACAAAATTGAAATTATAAAGCCTACAACCACTAAAAATTTTAATTAAACTTAAATGCACAATTTACTACATACTCGGTATCGGTGAAGGAGAGAGTGATTGTAAGGAAACCCGGAAGTCTATAATAATTAAAAATATTATTACAAGGATGTGTGAAATGTTCATAATGATTCCTGAAGTGCTATAGACAACAGCCAATAGATAAAACGAATTATATTTAATTAATGGAACTTTTTTGAAATTCAATGTTTGTTACATGCAAATCAGGAAATTTATATATTTATTGTTATTATTTACCTGGAAATACTTTGGAAGAACTTCCATATCATTCTTTTTATAAAAGTGCTTTGGATCCATGACAGACCTCATTTTGAGGACTTGTAAGTCATTCTTCAACTCTTCATTAATCTCTGGGGCTTTCATGTTGAACCATCCAGGACCTTTAGTCTTCTCCCGTTCTTTCTGTTGATTAAGAAATATATATATTATAAAAATTATATATTTATTTTACTTTATAACTTTATTTATGTGTCTAAGATGTTTTGTTGTTATACTCTAAGAATATTTATAATATCTATTCAAGAATATAATATCAACTACAATCAAACAAATATAAAAAAATAACAAATCAGACACAAAACGTTTTTAATATATGTAACACTAAAAACGTTTTGTATCTGTCTGTGATTTCTAAATAACTGCCTTCTTTTAAGCAGACATAATACAAAAACTCATAAAACCAATTTTTAAAGTATGTTTATCAGTCTGTTTGTGTGGCCTACTCTGGGAAATGCTTCAACTGATTTTGAGAGAACTTTCAAGAGGACTGTAGGAAGTAATTAAGTCAGCTTATGGTCAATATGTAGATAGTATAACCTCAAAATTAATTTCTCTTTTTAAATTCTATCTTTAATCCATTCATTAAAGTTACACAAATAAAGGAGTAGCAATTCAAGTACTTGAAAGTTGTTAAAACTTACCTTTCTCAATGCTCTCAATTTTTTATCACTTGTATCATATCTGGGAAGACGGCGTTCTTTTTCTATTCCTGGTTGCAGTACTGACTTTTGCATTTCTTTTTCCACATCAACAGAGCCTAACTTAGATTTAAGTTTTCCAGTTTCAATATCCAATTGTTCGAAATGAAATAGCTTTTTATTTCTTTTTTCTTTCTTAATCATAATAGAGTTATTCCATCCCATTTCACTAAAAAAATCATCAAAAACATTGTCTATTTTGAGAGTTGTTAATTTGTTTTGTATTTCTTCTTCCTCTATTAGTTGCTTGTCGAGTTCTTCTTTTTTGTTTTCAAATAAATCTAAAATAGCCTGTGTCTTACTATCCCCTTCTGTAAAACGTGTAAAACACTAGTCAACATTCCATAATCATCTCATTATTCATGAAATAGGGACTGTTTGTTAACAACTGTTATTCGTGTAGTAGTCTACACGAATAACTAAACAAAATATATAAACAGTGAATTGTTTCTTTTAAAAGTTTTAGTATTCGTATAAAGTGTGATACTAACCTATAAACTGTCTATCATTTTCGTCTAATAGTTCTGTTTTAACTTGAAGATCGTCATCGCCGACTGTGTCAACGATAAAATCCATTTTGGATTAATTTCACACAATGAAACAACTTTTAAATTCTATTTTTCAGCAATGTAAACAATACCTCGTGGATTGTATAACTGTCAGTGTCACTGGTATGCTATTACTCTTTGATCACTGCTTACTGACTTTTACTGTCTCTTAATACATCTTACTGTTAACAGTTAGGGATGACACGCACACGAGGTTGGTGAATACACGTGATCGTGGTCTAAATAATTTCATAAAACTGTTGATATTCTAAATTGTACATATTTTTTGTCTGGTGAGGCAGTGTTTGTAGTACGCGTGTGGTCTACGTGGGTACGCTCTTTGTCTAAACTTCTGTCTTGTCAAAACTAGGAACATGATAGTAGCTAGAAAAATAAATTAAAACGCTCTGGGGATTTAGTATTACATGAGAATGCAGCAAAGAAAGAACCACCCCAAAAACTCAATTCAGTCAGTTTGGACTCGAAATGAAATTACTCTGATAACGATGTAGGCGCCTTTGCGATTCGTATGTTAAAACTGAACTAAACACAAGGCTAGCTTCTCAATAAAAGCACTTAAATTTGGTAAATTTTTACATAGAAACAATATAAAGGGACTGACAGATAGTGGCATTATAGCTGTTGGTAGGAACAGGGTAGCAGTTGACTTTAAATCAGCTTCATTAGCTAACTCCTTTGTAGAGAACCCTATCCTGACAAACATCTACAATTATACAGCTACGATACCTATATGCCAAAACTCAAGACATGGGGTCGTGTGGGATATTATATAACCTGACACATATTTATAATAAATTCATGTCTTAAGTATCTTATAAGTTCATATCTTGCATCACTACTGCAGCAGATTAATTCATTCCTTTTAAAAAATTCTGGAGGGAATTTCCTTAATAAGTTAGCTCCTCCTTATGTTCCTAATGTTGACATAACTTGAATTTCTCTACCAACAACGTTCTGACACAACGAATGACACTCTTTATATGCAAATTTCGAGAATATTCAATCAAGATATTTGAGTAGGAGGTATTTGCCTTTACATACGAGGATGTACAGTTTGGTCCGTTTTTGGTGGTACGTTGCGTGGGCGAAGCACCATTACGTTCATCATTGAGCTATAAGTTGACTGTAAAAGGAATGCAGAGAACGAGTGCTACTATACATAGACGCTTTGTCTCGTGCTTAGGTTAACATGCGATCGGCGTGTAACCG
The DNA here is from genome assembly GCA_029286595.1 of Bhutanitis thaidina. Lineage (NCBI taxonomy): Eukaryota > Metazoa > Arthropoda > Insecta > Lepidoptera > Papilionidae > Bhutanitis > Bhutanitis thaidina. The sequence goes on along the minus strand of JAGSMS010000029.1, from coordinate 2,958,206 downwards.
TTTTACCCACCGTTTCTTGTCCGATTTTCCACCAAATTCCAAGTGTCGGCCCTGTAATACACCCATTCGAACAATTAAGCCAATTAATACCTAAGCCTTTGCATGACAAAGGCCTTAGATTTTATGGATTTAGATTTTTGTCACTGTTATTTGTAATAACGTATAAGCTCAGGTTATCTTTGTGAATCTACTTCTCCTTCCTTCTGTCATTATTTTCATGTTCATCATCATTACAGCCTCCAAGTCCAATACTGTACCTGCATTTCAATACAGGCGTGAAGTAGAGGCATCTTGTGCTTCGTTGTTTCGTTCGGTGAATGAGGTAACCGGACGCACACTCCTCCTCCTCATCCTCCCTCCCATCTCCCAAATACCCTTAAAGGCCGGCAACGCACTTGCAGGTGTACGTGGGCGACGGTAATCACTTACATCAGGTGAGCCGCATGCTCGTTTGCCGCCTTGACCATAAAAATCTATAGACTTACCGCAACACCGTGCAGATTGTCATTCCATTGTCTTGAGGGGGTCGTCTCACTCTGCGTGTGCTGCCAGTTACCAGTCTGTATACTTCCTTAGAAAGTAGTGTTCTGCATATTTTTAGATGGATATTCCGCGACCTGTCACTAGCAGAGATTTTCTAGGCATTTATACCTGTCGAATCTTAAAGGTATTATTATTATTATTACTTAAAGGTATTACTTACAACATTTAAAATATTTTTTATACTTACTCCAATAGTTTATTCGTAATTAATATATTGAAGAAATAAAGACTAATTTTCAGAATCAGTTCATACATTTAAGGAATTCTCAGAAGGCATATCACATAATTTTGCAGTGTGTTTGTTGCTCAAAGGTTATCTTTATTTGCAAGAATGTGTTTTGCACTGACTATGCAATGCTTGTCTTAATAATTTTTTTTTTTTTTTATGGGAAAGGCGGTAAACGAGCAAGCGGTTCACCTAATGGTAAGTGATTACCTTCGCCCACGTACATCTGGCTCACCAGAGGTGCTGCGGGTGCGTTTCCTTTAAGGGTATTTGGGAGATGGGAAGGAGGATGAGGAAGGGGAGTGGGCCTCTGGTTACCTCACTCACCGCACGAAACGCAGAAGCAGATGATGCCTCTACTTCACGCCGGTATTCAGCAAGGTCTTGGTACCAACCCGGTCGATCCAGCTCATTCGAGCCCATAAGCCGCCGCTTGGCTCTAACTCTACTGCCACCACATATTATATTTCAAAGTAGGCATTGGAAAATAAAATTTGTATGTTATTATATCCAATGTGGGTAGTACTTAACACAAGTAAGAAAGGTGTACATAAGCTATCTCAATACATCTATCACATATTTTTTCTGAAACCATGCACCATGGATTTTATGGTAGATGTTTTATAAAAGGCTAGTTAAGTGACAAACAAAAATAAATTATATTTAAGTAGCAAGTTTATTTGCTTTTTAAATCAGTAATAATAATCACAGGGCACAAAGTAAACTTATGTAACAATTTTTGGCTGTTTTGTCACCTGAACATTGTATATATATAGACATATATTTTAGATTCTAGGCATAAAAAATATTCTAATAATCACAAAAAAAAAACCTTTGAATTGCTAAATTTTAAGGCCTCTATGTCAAAAAACAGTTCAAAACTTTTGTATTTTTCAGTAACTACAGATCCTCTCACATTCAATCATGTTATTTCTAAGCAACAAAGGCTTTCAAAAAACAATGAGCACACAATTGCACATAGTAGACTAAAAGGTAGTTTCAACTCAACTCGGTTTTCAAGGCTCAGTTCAACCAAATTAACAGATACCTATTGAGATGCCTCAAAGCCATTTGAATAGTCTTACATAAATATTAAGGACCAGTAAGATCAGAAACTATATTAATATTTACATATTAATTCTTTAGTAATGACTGTGTGTTATATAAATAAATAAAATAAGAATAATTGATAATATATTAACTTATTAATTTGGATGTATATTGCCAAAAATGTAATTTTGATCTACAAACAATTATGATATCTCTATATTTTTTATCACAGAAGACAAACATTAGCAGAATTAAACTCTGCTACATTTATTTCACTACATCGGCCTACTTGAGTCCACTGCTGAACATAGGCTTCTCCAAGAAAGCACTAGGAAAAGCTGGTATAAATTCGGAAGATGTGGCCATACTCATCACACTGGGCAAGCAGATTGGAGACCAGAGTAACAGTAAGCTCACACTACTGATGCTGCTCCCAATTACTGGGTTGTGAAATTTGGGTTTAATATTCAGTCATTCAGTCACCAGAGCCTCATTTGTGGCACAGCGGGGTGCACCACATGCAGTTGAGGTTGGCAATTGAAGAAAGAAGTGTGTATATATATATCTTTATTCATTTACATATAAAATATTTTACAGGATATACAGTAGATAAGTTATACAAAATCAACAATAGGTTTAAACAAAACCCATAGTCTTTCAAATTCAGCCTGATACTGTTGTACTAAATCAATCTGCGATGTTACTGCCACATCTTCCCAGTTGCCATTCAAAGCTTGATTTGTCCAGTTTAAAGATCCCATCATAACAAATGGGGTTACCAGTTTATCTCTAGCTACTGTGTCAACTAGACAAAATTTATGATGCATTAAATTAGTAGATTTCATCCACCGCACGGGAATTCCTTGTTTTTCTAATTTTCTAGTGCATGACCCTGTAGAATATGCCATATCAGCATCAATTATCACACGTATTTTAACTCCTCTGAAGCGTAATTTCATAAGTGCATTATTTAAATCGGAATTTGTCATCACGAACATGCAAATGTCTAAATTGTGTCGTGGTGCATTTAAATAGTATAATAAACGGTCCATGCTTGGCGTTATAATACACCGAGAATATTTGCTTTTTTTTAGTTCACATGCTCCGTAGGAAAACATTATAACTTCGTTAATTTCTCTTCTTGTTAAACTTCTTTGCCTTTTCCTTCTTTTGAAATAATTATATACTAATTGTGAAACGAGAGTTACAGAGACTATTCCTAAAAGAGTCCCGACTATGCTTTTATACATGATATACAACGTAGGTTTATATTATTTATACTATAAATTAAAAAAAGAAAGGATTTGGTAGTAGAATAAAGTTATGGTTATAAAATTCAAACAATATTTCAGTCAAATAGTGAAGCTTTCCTGCCATGCAAAAAGTTCGGCAAGTAATTTTTTTACTGAATTAAGGTTTAGCACTTTGACTTTGATTGATAGAAATTATTGTTGCCATATCAAATTCTAAACTACCCTGAACTTCAGTTCTTGAGTTTTTACTCTCTTAATATTTTATATATTACTGAATTCCAATCCGATGGTAGCACCCAGCCATTTTCTCTATTGACCATGTCTCTTTACATCCTAATTTCATTTCAAAAACGATGTGTTTTTGTAAATAGCAGCAGTATCTATGTTTATTTTTTAAATTGTAGACTTACCACTTACCATAGTATAAAACCCGTGTTAGTATAGCTACTAACACAAATTCTAATATTAGAGGTTAGTTATTATACTAATTTGACCATGAAATTGCCGTTTTGTATAGAAAAATTCTAACTTCAATTATAAAAGAAAGAAAACATTTATTTATTCGTGGTAGTACAATCTGTATCTATACATTTCTTTCATCTTGAGGGAAGTTCATTTATGTCTTTGCGATAGAGCTCTAAGGAACTGAACTCTACAAAGTTTATGAATGCATTTTGTACCTCTTCAAACGGCAGTTTTTCCTTGCTGAAAAAGGATCAATTTGTGGAAAAATAGTACATGGCTAGGTCTGGCGATTACGGAAGATGATGTATGTTTTCTAACTGCATGTCTTGTAATGTTAAAACGGTTTGTGAGTGTGAGTTATCGCGGACGTATAATGGCGAAGATCGTGATTGTTTCTCTGAGAGTTTCGCCATAATTGTTCGGAGTTCTTCATAATAGACATTCGCTGTTATTTATGAATTAGCGCACCGGAATCGCGGCACCGGAATCGCGGCACCGGATCTCAATAAAGTGAATTATACTATGAAGTGACCACCAAACAGTTATCATTACTTTTCTGTGGGTAAACTTCGCTTTAGGGCATTTACAAATTTGGAGCAAATGAGTCAATACTGTAGGTAACATCAAATCATGACACTAATTCCTTGGTTGTTTGATAAGAATCGGCTTACACTTTTAATTCATGGTTATTTACCTTAGAGTCTTGTAGTGGTTGTCTTCTTGGTGGTTTATTGTTAAAGTCGAAGTTTCCAGTACAAAAGCGATTAAACTCTCTTTTGAGAAAATTAAGTGCGGTAAGTATGAGCTGCAGTAGCCATTTAGCATCAGGTGGGCTGTTAGCTCATTTTTCACCCCAATCAAAAAAAGTTAAACTTGCTTTACAATAAGCTTAATGAAAAAATTAAATTTTTTAATTGTGTTCAAAACGCTGACGTACATTTAATATAAACACAACAAAATTAGAAATGCGGATGGGAGTAGATCTAGAAAATAGGGGACTGATATTATTTTTTTTAAGCACACACTTCCATTTGCAACAAGATTTTGGTTTAAGGAAACTTTCTGTCGTTGAATACTCGCATGCTTTCTCGAGGTACTACGAGGTTTAATGTAATTAATTCCATATGATTTTTCGAACGTACTGCCATGTCCCTTTTGTTGCTGTGTGCATATTGAATCTTTATCAGTCATATGGATGTTTTTTACTTTACTTTCGGTTTGAAAATTACTTTTTTTCTTCATCGTAAGCTCAGAATAGATATCGTTGTTAAACTTGCTCGACTACTCAAATTTCCCGAAAAGTACACTAATCGACTAAAAGTAACTTGACGATAATCAGAATTAAGGTGTTTACAATAAACCACAAAGCGTTAACAAGAGATGATGAAGAAATATGTATCTGTAAATTAAATACATTATTTAAGTAAGTTAATCTTTATTTTAATCGTTTCTCATAATGTTATATTGTTAATAGTAAAATCATGGGGTCTTAGTCTTAAATTCAAATTGTATGAACTATGGTGAGGTTGTTGTAATGGGTTGCTATAGCCACCTATTAAAGCACAAGATCCATAACTGTTCTCTGCAGAACCTCCATAACTAGAAACATTTTGGGTCATTAATGTATTGGAGTTAGGTATATACTGACGATTTCCAACATTTTGCATCATAAGTGAGTAATCATTCTGGTATAAACCTGAATTGGTTAAAGGTATACCAAGGTTAAAATTTAAGTTATTAGTTTGAAAGTGATGTAGCCACGGTTCTTTAGAGTTTCGCGTATAATCTTGTCTAGGATCACTCTGATGCGAAATTCCGATCGGAACGGGCATGGGTTCTGGAGAGCTCTGGCTCGTAGAATTTCGGTGCGAGGATAGGGCCGATCTTTCATTGCGACGGAATTTCGCTCGCCGATTTTGAAACCAAACCTGTAAACAAAATGTACTCCCTTAAGTAAATAAATGAACACTTGCTGAAGTTTTTGTAAATGATGGTCATTGTATTTCCTACCCATATGTATATAACCAAAAAATATGATTTGAAATTAAATCATACCTGTTTTCGTTTCATTTCGAATCGAATAAATTTTAGCACGAATGTTTACAACCGTACAAAGCATAATTAATTTTAAGTTAGTTCGTTTTTATTTTTAAAAGCTGCTATGTATTTGTAGGTGGATTGGCAATCGGTGTCGAACACTTCGCAACCCTTAAACGCTGCTGCCCGTCACCGACCTGGACAATTTACGTCTGGAGATGAGATTTGAGATGCTTATTCTGGCATCTATCGGAGGCCTGCGATAATTCTGGTATTATACTCGTAGTCGATACTTTTAGCGCCCACGGGATGTGGTGTGAGGGATATTATCCGCTATGTCATTAAATTTTCACAAATTTTCCGTCTGAAATTCCCAGATTAAATACCATGTTATTTTTTTGGTTTTTTTTTATAGGAAAAGGGGTAAACGCGCAAGCGGCTCACCTGATAGTAGGTGACTAGAGCGAGTAGAGCTGTAGATGCGTTACCGGTCGGCATGAGGCGGATTCGGGAGAGGGAATGTGGGAAGGGGATAGGGAGAGGGGAGTGGGCCTGGGGTTACCTCACTCACCGGACGAAACGCAGAAGTATAAGATACCTCTATTTCTATCGGTATTCATCGAGGCCGTAGTACTGCTCCGGGCGAGTAGCAATATGTGAAATGATGTTGGATGCGGATGGGAAAATAAGACGGTAATAAGCAATTTTTAAAAAATATTTTAGTGGCCTGTAGCAAGGCCCCAGATTGTCTTGGCCTTCCCACATGGCAGTTTATTTTTCATGACATGTTTTACTGTGAATGCCCAAAATTTGTGGATTCAAGACCAGCGTACCTAAGTTGACAATCGCTAATTTCGATGATGTAAGTCACGAAATTGCTTAATAAATCTTTTATAATCGAACGCCCGTGAATTAATCAAGACGATTACGTGAATCCTAGATTCTTCGATTTACTAATTACGTGACCATACACCAGTGCTTGTTCGAAAAGAGAGTAACTGATATAGCGTTGTCTCTTTTAAACACGCCGCCGGCTGGAATTCTGGGGATTATGGGCTATAAACCAATAATGATGAATTGCGTTGTTTAATATGGAATAGTTTTACATGAAAATTAAGCAAATTCAAGCACGTAAATTAATTTATGTAATAATAGCTTTTCTTTCCACGACTTTCTTGGGGAAAAACAGTATAAAGTACCATATTATGTGGTTTTCCAGGTTTCAAGGTATCTAAATACCAAATTTCATCAAAATATATTTAGTCGTTAAGCGTCATTGAAAGACCAATATCCTAATAATTCATAATAATAATATTGGTGAAATCTCTTACTTGAACTCTTGCTTCGGTTAAATTGACACGAGATGCCAAGTCTTCTCTCACAAAAGCATCTGGATAGTGTGTCTTTTCGAACACTTTTTCTAAAGCAGCCAATTGTTGACTGGTGAATGTGGTACGATTTCTCCTCGGTTTCTTTCTCTCGTCAGATTTTCCATCTTTTTCTTCTTCAGACTCTTTAAGTGAATCTTTCTCTTTCGGAGCTTTGGTGTCATTATATTTTCGTCTAACATCTTCATATGAAATGTAATCTACAGGTTTTATGTATTGACGTTGCAAATCCTTAGAATACCAGGATAGATCATTTTGATGGTTTGATTGATAGGTACCATTTATTTGGCGACCAGCCGTCAAGTGATGAAGTCTTAGGAGACTGTCTTCGTGGCATTTTATCATTTGAAAAAGGTTGTGATTATTTTCTGGGTAGTTTCCAGCGTTGTAGTTGATTTGGGACTGTGTCCTTGCATCGTAGATCTTCGCCGGTGCACCTTGTTTTGCTTCGTTAAGACAACCTAAAAAAATTGAATTTATGAAACATAAGTATACGAGAAAAACCGTGGTAATTTAGTGATCAAAGGTGGTTTTATTTCATAGTACGCGAGTGACCTGGGTTCGTATCCCGGTGCCGGCTCCACAAACACTGTTAAAAGTAATTTACCACGTTCTGAGCAGTGGTCAGGGCGCTCAAAAGATTTTATAGAACGCGTGTGACCTGGGTTCTAACCCCGGTGCCGGCACCACTAAAATTGTTAATCGCAGTTTTAAGTGCTGTAAAAATAGTGATAAATTCTGTTTAAACTTACATACAGAAGGCTTAAGAAACAGTAGTGCCTGTAAAAAAATACGCGTAGTAAACAATTCGCATTGAAACAATGCTTCATTTTGAGCATATGTCAAATCATCAACGCATCGGCGGTGGTTCTCTGTAGGTCTTTGTTGTTTGTTGGGTCCTGGCGGCACGAGCAGCCCTATCAGTTTCACGACACGTGCAAATGGTTCTGTATGCCCGTTAGGTTTTCGAACGTTTGCGGTAGGTAATGTCGGCGATGAAATTAAAAGCTTAAGATGTATCCGACATCTTTTACTATGTAAAAAAAAATATGTTTTAAAAACTCAATATACAAAATTAAGTTTTTTTATAATATTATCCAACGTCAACTTGATAGGTTTGTCAAATAGTCTTTGTTTACCCTTAGTTTTTGCACGTAGGTAGGTACTTTATCAATCAAACAATGCATTCATTGTTTACGAATTTCTATTGAGTTAGGCAAAAGGACACTTGGTACTTGCATTTTGGTATTCACCTATTATAAAAGTTTAAACATACATTTATATTTACACATAAAAAATACAAAATCCTCACACACTCTTTAAAACAGTAAATGCAATTTAAACATAATTATAGTAGGAATTCGTCCCGACATTACCCGAGAGGTTGAGACAAGTAATAGGATATTCAATTGCAGGGCATTCCAAAGCTTAACAGATCTATACCTATATATATATATATATATAGGTATAGATCTAAGCAAATAAAGACCCTCAAAGTTGCTTTTGAGTGGCTATATTTGATCCTTGATATATTTTAATTCTTAACTTTACCCCCTTCCGTATATTTAAAGAAAGAACTTTATCTCTTTAATAATTAAATGTGAATTGTGTAATAAATCTAAACCCTATATTGGAATGTTTTTTTTTCTTTTAATGTAATAATACGTTTCTGACACTGAAGGAATACCTTCTGTCTAGAGTCCGAGACAGTTAACACACATAAATCGTTCGTAGACATACAAATACGTCTCACAGCGCCGTAACCAAACGCTTAGTCACTGCGTCATCGAAACGACAAAAATTATGTTATATTACTAACAGTTGATTATAATTGTTTTTGGGGAAAATATTAATATTCTAGTTGAAATTCGTTTTGAACAACACTCAAATTTGAAACAAAGGGCAATAAAACAATACAGCCTTCTTAATACGTGTTCTCTTAGAAGCTCTCTGATCATAACACAGGTAGGTTCTCTTTGTTATATATAGAAATACTCTAGGAGAGATTCACACTAGTGATGGGGAGCAGTGTCACTAATGCCAGGGTGCACGGCACTGTCCTCGCCAAACCGTTTGCCCAACCTGGTGAGTAGGCAAACCATTTTTTTTACTGAGGTCTTGCCGGCCTTCAAGAGTATTTGGGAGATGGGAGGGAGGATGAGGAGGGGGATGGAAATGGGGTGTGGGCTTCCAGTTACCTCACTCAGCGAACGAAACGAAGAAGCACAAGATACGTCTACTTTACGCCGGTATTCTGCGAGACAGTGGTACCAATCCGGTCGAGCCGGTACATTCGAACACCAGCAAAAGCCGCCGCTTGGCTCTACCAAGTCCTTACAACGGCCTTTTTTTTAGTGATAGGCAATAGCTTAAAGTTACCTTAGCTAGCATAAGGTTTAATAAAATGTATAAATTTTATCGCCTTTATTAATTTACTTCACTCTTAAGTGATTCGTAAATGTCAAAAATGCATGTGTCAATGGCCAAACGTATATATGTGTATTTGATAATTTTATTGATTAACAGAATAGCGGTCTCGGAAGGTTCAGATCACATAAAAATTTGCATAAAGCACTGATAAGTGTGATGTGTGTGTATGATGATAAGGTACTGATAAAAGCCTAATATCTTCCCTCTATCGACATTATTTTAACAGTCCACTTTAACGTCTCCCACGGGTTGAGACAGGGTGGCTGGCAGATTGACTGGCCCGCCTGATTTAGACATGAACAAATGATACAATAATCAAATAAAACAAGGAGATAACAAAGTAAATATTAAAAGTAGTAAATATTAAGTTGCTTATGGACGAAATTCGTCCAATTGTGTCTGTAGAGTAACGAAATTTAACTTGGTTTTCACATAAGCAAATGCTTTCTGAATTGGTTAGATCGTTTTGTATGGAAAGATCCTGTGTGTATGTTAACTTTGTTTTACCTGTCTTAAGGGCCATACACACATGATATGCTTTATTGTTCACATATATGTGACCGTACCTTTCGAATGATACAAGTTTCATTCCCCTCCTTTAATAAATTTGTCTAGGTGGTAGACTCGTTCTCTGGTTAAGAGTCGTCGGAGTAGGTAGGCAACTAATCATTTCTGCCGACAAACAGTAGTGCAACAACTGTTGTATTCGGTTTTGAAAGGTGTAGAGAGCCAGTATAATTACGGGGTGAGTAGCAATGCATTCGCGTCCACAGAGGTGATAACGCATTTGTAACCTTCTTCGATTAAAGTTATCATCGGGTAGGCTGTTAGTTAGCTTTTTATGCGCCAAACGAATAAAAAAAAATCTTTAAGAAAATAATTTATATATTTAGTATTTATATTTAATTTATATGTATTATTTATTTTGTACCTGCCAACATGTTTTCTTTCTCACTCAGGGTTGACTGGTAGAGAATGCCAAAAGGCATTAAGTCCGCCCATTGTATTCCTTTTTTTAGGCACACAATAAAGAATTAAAAAATAAAATAAATAAATTTTAAAATTTTCGATTTTCACGTATATAATCTAGAAGAAATGAGAAAATATCCTGACTAACTGTTGGAAACATGAAATTTGAATAGTATTTTTTTTGTAACGTCTGCATCCACTAAAAAGGATTTTTCACCACTAAGGGGACAGGGGTAATTTTGTACGGGAGTCCCAAAATAAAAAACATAAAAGATAGTATTTAGGCTTGTGGTTATAAATATCCCCTCCACCAACACTTAATAATAAGGATAATCTAATATATTTACTCACCTTTATTTTGTTCCATTCCAACCAATTTTTGCACTTTTGTCACTTGCAATAAATTCGTAAATAATTTTAGTTGTTAGTTATTCTAAAAAAATTCATTAGTTTCGTTGGTAACGTCACATTCAATTTAAATAAGAGCCAACGTTCAGTGCGTATAGCTTCGATCGCGATGCCAAATAATTGATATTAATTCACTACCTTATTGAATTACTTAATTAAATAATTTGACTAACTCATGCTAATGTGCGAACTAATGGACTCGATACTCCGATCTGGCTGTGGTACTATGCGGTGCCGAAAACAACATGTGGCGGAGAGGCTATGAAAAAGTAGCCTGTAAACGTCGTTTGAACACACCCATTGACAAAACTTTAACACAACTTTGGTCTCTATGACTCTCCTGATAGGTATGAGATTACTGAATTAAGTCAGAATTTCATATTGTCGTTGCAAATGCTACTTTATCCTCATAATTCATTAGATTGCTTTTAAATATGTTCTAGTCAGATGGGTGTTCTCATACGTCACTATTTTGGGTGCCTCAAGGCGTGGCTTTCCCTCTACCCAAAGTAAAATTAAAAAAGAAAACAATTTTACCGGAAAACGATTTGGAGAGACAATAATTGACACATCAACGTAATATTATTTATAGCTCTAAAATGAACATTAACGATTTAAGTAATTGGTTTTGAAAAGTTAATGTTGAAGAAGTGTTACGACTTGTGACGAGATCTGAAAACAACTTTGATGCAAATACTAAAAGAAATATTTACCGTTTCATATTTTTTTTTATCAAACACTACTAATACGCGATTTTCAATTATTACTTTAGAAGTCTGCAGTCGTTCCCATCTACAACCGGTATTGGTGTAACATGGATGTTAGACATGATATTCGTCTTGTCCATGTTCATCTTAAGACCAACCTGTTAGGAGACACTATTGAGGTCATTGAGCATAGTGCTAAGGTCCTCCAGCTATTAATTAATAATATTAATATAATAATAGTACAGGCAAACGCAGTGTGGGACGACCCCCCACAAGATGGAGTGACGACCTGCGCAATGTTGCGGGTTGTCGATGGATGCAGGTGGCTCAGGACCGAGCTTTGTGGCTCAGCAATCTTTGGGGGAGGCCTATGTTCAGCAGTGGACTTGTAGTAGGACGAGATGATGATGATGATGAAGTGAATATTAGTCCGAAGTTCTTCACAATATACATCTACTGTTATTGATACAGCGGATCTCAAAACAGTGATTACCAACGTGGTAGAGCCAAGAGGCAGCTTTTGCTGCTGCTTCGAATGGGCAGGCTCGACCGGAGTATTACCACGGTCTCGCAGAATACCGGCTTGAAGTAGAAATTACTTTACTATAGCTTCGCTTTAGGGCATTGTTACGATATTTGACCTCAGTCAGGTTCAACCATTGAGTTTTTCGTTTGCGATAATCGTAAAGAACCCAATTTTAATTACACGTCAGAATTCTGTCCAAAATCCTCCCATTATTTCTGTACCTACTCATCAAAGCAGAGCAAGCTTCAACGCGTGTCAATTCATGAGGCACCCATTTCTCGAATTTTCTTTGCAAGTTCTCTGCAAGTGATTTCGCCATATCGTGGCAAACGCCAATCAGCTTGACGACCATAGCGGTTATGACAAATTTTCCGCCTTATGGGAGAGATCCATGTGCTGCAGTGGACTATTAACAGGAGGTATGTAATGCAAGGTAATGCTCATGCGGTTCATGTATATAAGAGGTAGGTATGTAGGTAAGTAAGATTCGATTAAAATATTACCATGAAATAATACTAAATTGATCCCCGAATGATTATCCATAATCGGTGCAAGTGTCTTTCTTAATTTAAATAGCTTCAATGGTTTTAGGTTAAACCCAGTCAGAGAAATAGACCGACGGACAGAAAGAGTAGTTTTTAAAACTCTGATTTTGTTAAGTAAAGAAAGAGGTATGTTACAGGTAAGTATTAGCAGAGACTCATTTTATTTGTGTTTTTTTATTTCAGCGACAATATCTAAGCACAATACTGTGAGAAAATAAACTAGGACTTGGCCAAACGATTGTGCAAATTAATAGAGAGCATAGTCTATAATGTGTTCAATTTGGCAAACGTCATTTATGATTATTATAATTTGCCCCGTTGTCCTATTGGCAGCTTCGTAATGTGATTCATATGCAGAATTTATTTGCTCTGGCAACTGATTCTTTTGAATATTCTGAAAATTAAATGTTTACTCATATAAATTTTACTCTCGGTTCGATTAGCGAGAATCGTCAATAGAACTTGATCACTTCCTTCATAGTTCAGAATACTACAACTCCGCAAGAAAACCACTCTTCAAGGTAAGGTTATCAGATACCAGCATACATTTCATGGTAGGCTAAATACTCACTAGATATACCAGTTCATTGGCACATTCCCTTCATCGGGCGTTTGCTAGAGCCACGTTTGTTCATCAGCTAGATGCAACACTTACAGTTAACGTTGGTGTTTAGGGAAAAAGGTATTGTATGCTCTGATATATATTAATATAATATACGAGTATGTATTGCAGCCTTATAATAGGTATGTTACAGATTTATTAACAGGTATCGATAAAATTATTACAATTCCGTTGTTTTATTACTATTTCGGCCAGTGTTATTTTATATAAATAGGGCCGCCGTGAAGTATTTATATAACTATAGTTATCCCCTGGTATAAATTTATAACTATTAATTAGATACTTGTTCCCCTGATATCTGTTAAGTTATAACATTGACCGAAGTCAAACGTTAAATGTTCGAAAATGGCGAATTGAACATCTTAAAAAATTCAAAAGTAAAGTTTTAGCTTGTAAATATCCCACGGGTGGACAAAGGCCTCCTCTTAGTATTTAAGAAGGTTTTGGAGCTTTGAAGGGTCCGCCACGCTGCTCAAGTGCGGGTTGGCGGACTTCAATACGAGATAATCTTTTTTTAATATTTCTCATTTCTCAAATATGCAGGTTTCCTCTCGATGTTCGTCTTAAACGTCGAGCACGTGGTAAATTCATCACATAAAACTGTAGTTAACAATTTTGGTGGTGCCTGCACAGGCAATCGAACCCAGGTCACTCGCTTACTATGAATATAGAGCGAGCGCCACTGGGGCACAACGGTTTTGACCGATGACGAACAGCAAGGTGCAAAGGCAGTCTAGTAGAGCGAACGGTATTTTTTTTTTTATTTATTTTGTAACCAATGTATATTCACAAATGTTGACAAAAAGTATGAGGAAACCTTCATAGGTTTGTGCAAATACTAGTATTAACTTCACGTTCACGTTAACGTTCGTTATTCAATTCAACGAATATTGCAACATTATTCGCATGCCATCTCATCTCACTTGGTAAAACCACGCCAATACTTTCCTAGTAGGAGACGAGTACGGACTGTACTCGTCTCCTTTACAGGTTTGGTTTATATTAAGTTATGGACCTTGAGGCCCTTTACTAATTGGACGACCAGACCGCGGAAATGCCACTCTTATAGAGAGGTACCTGCGTAAATCATAAACTAGCATATATTAAAAACAACGTTGTCACCGCCGGAAAGAGTCAGTTTCGCAACGATTGTTTGAAGAACTCGTAATTATTTGTCGTGTGCTTGCAATCAAGCCGGCAAATATCTCCAAATTTAAAAAATATTAAAGAAAACTTTAAGCGTGTTCAAAGGGCCGAGATTATGGGAAATAGAATCTTAATAGATTCGCTTAATACCTCTTTAAATTACGTTGTTTAAAATGAAGACGTAATGATATTTACTTTAAATACATAAATAAGGATTTACTTGAAATACAGGATTTTTTGACTGTTAAATATCCCAGTCACAGTAAAGGCCTCTTCACTGCTTGCCGCCACTGCGGATTGGCGGTGTTAATATTTCCTCGAAATATACAAAACTTGTACAATTAAACAAACTGGATATAGTTAAAATAAATATCAGGAATATTCCAAATATCCGCCTTTCCCACATCAGTATGGCCTGTGCCAAGCCGGGAATAGAACCGAGACGTGTCGCTTTGAATTAGCGTAGAATCATGAAAAACGCCAGCGGGCGCCGAATGCCACATGCGCTGTGCAACGTTGTAAGTTTATTATTAACACTAAACTAACACCAAATTTTATTTCTTATTAAACTGTACAAGTATTTTAAAATAATTAAAATTAAATGTAATTAGTATCTATATAATTCAATCAATGTCAAAGTAGTCCTTATCCAAAGATAATTTCAGATTTGTGCACATGCGCCCATAAAATTTTATAAGTCCCTTATTTATGATAATTACTTATGTTTCACCGCTCCTCTCATATTAAGAGAATTCTGGAGTTGGCAAAATTTCACAACGCTGCTCCTTTTTTTTTTTCAATTCCTTGGCAGACTTCATATTTCCTCAAATATATTTCTTAATTATTCAGGTTGCATTCTCGATGTTTTCGATGTTCCTATACCGCCGAGTCCGAGATAATTTACATTTTATACTAATTATATCTCCGTCATTATATTTATTTATTTATTCACAATACAACTATCATTACAAGGTAACCTTATGCAATAGTATACTTTGCTTGTTTGTTATTATTATAATAACTAAAATATAACAATATAATTTATACTTGGGATTGTTGTCACTTGGTGAAAGTTCACAATTATCATTGTCTCTTGTACTAATTTCACAAGACATTTTATTTATTTAAATAAGTAACCGACCGGCCATAATTGAATACTCTGAAGATGCCGTAAAGTGGAACAATGAACGATCTAAATATAGAAATATGGAATATTTTGGAGGCACGGAACCCTAAATAGCGAAAGTAGAAGTCTAGAATGGGCACACCCCTCATCTTGGATATGAGCCTTTCTAAAGAATAATTTCTAGAGAATAAATGTTTTAGATATCATATAGGCAGTTAAATATTTTTTTTGCCGTGTTGCCCACACCTCCCACGCTTATGAATATGTAACCAACTTTCATCCCGTGGGTGTCGTAAGTGGAGATTAAGTAAAAGCCTTGAAAATCTGATAGCAATCTCTGGGATCTAGCCCAACGACGAGGCTCGTCACCAGTCACTTTCTTTCTTCCGGAGAAGCAAAAGTAAATTTCGGAATCCCGTTTGGCATAAATCTGTTTTAATGAAATAAAAAATATAATGTTCATATTTCCAAAATATCTTACTGAATTGGTTTTTTATCATGCGTTTCAAAAGCATGCGCGCAAAAGTGTCATGGCCGCGATAATTGTATGTGACAGTTGTCGGCGGCGTCCGGACGCGGGCGCTCGACATCGACTTCTCGTTCGCGTTGCGACTGCGCGTAACGAGAACGTAATGTACTGCTTTTGTCTTGATATTTCATTTAATAATATCGCTAAGATCAACTTGCCAGCCAATTTAGAACTAACTGTAACTATTCTTCCACTTTAGGTTAAGAAGTTAGCTTATTTGTTTAATTTGATAAATAAGATTTAAATATTTTGGCTTCTGATGCTTCCAACGGATGGCAGAACAACCATTTCTAATAAGCGATTGTCTTTTCGGCTGAAAACTGTGACGATTACGGAAAATCCTACCTTCGGGAGGGGCCTATGTTCGGCATTATGTTTAAGCAAAGGAGAAAAAAAGAAAACTTCACACATTAAATACTCGAACGTCGCGAAACGTCTTAGATCGGGTTTGGTACAGAGCACTACACTCAAAGCTCCCCCTCTTATATTTTGCAAAGAAAATGTTTCACAAGGTTCTGTATTAACCTCTCTCTCACTCTTCTGCTCATGAATAATATCTCGGAGTGCACAAAAGTTCAGCCTGTAAATATCCCACAGCTACACAAAGCCTTCTCTCATTATTTGAGAGGGTTTTGGAGCTGGGAGGAGTCCGCCACGCTGCACCAGTGCGAGTTGGCAAGCTTTACATGTCCCCGAGACGCAGGTATCCTCACGATGCTTTAGTGATATTTAGAATTATATCAATTATATTAAATAATTATTAAAACGGCACCGGGATCGAACCACGGTCACTTGGCTACTGTACAATTAAAGCGAGCGTACTAGCCACTAGGCTACCATGGCATTACAGCACAAAAAGAATGCGATTTAAAGAATCCCTGGTTGCGGATAATATCTATTTTTAAGCCGGCCGTACCACGGACAATCAGTGACTGTCTTCCTGGTAGACTGGCTAATTCTATTACTACGAAAGCAAATTAAAAATCAATTTCTGTAAACGCTTAAAGATTGTTCAAACCAAAACCGCAAGATGGTGCTCTTTCACTGCTTTAGGAGTCGTCTGGTAAGGTAGGTTACTCTCTTACTCATTTCTGCCACCAATATGCAGTGCAACCACTGTTCGTTCTTTCAATTTGAAAGGGACAGAGGGCCAGTATGATAACAGGCTGTGAGGCATTCCATATCAGTCCTCACTGTTAGCTTATTAGTCACCATAATCCAAAATCGATAAATGACTTCTATTGATCGATGATTTTAGTTGATTATTCTTGAAAAATATATAATCATATATTATAGCCTTTAAAGTTTTATCTCCAGGTCCGGGCCTAACGGGTTTTACTCTAAGTCTAACAAAACTATGTCTAAGTGTAAAACTCTAGGTGTATGAAGTGAGTAAAAAAAGTGAAACATTACAAAAACCAACAGAGGAAAACTTTTCTATTCTTTTAACGATAAATGATGCAAACAGACAGAAAGTTGACACAAAAATGCATCTTAGACATAATTTCGCCACGGTGTGGTCTGTATCGGCGTCCACGAGTTCATCTCGCAGGGATGTAGTCTCAATAATGCGTGAACATGATCATTTGTCAAAACACCATCCGGTAGGGTAGCCATGTTGACCTTAACATGTCATTTATTTTATTTTAAGTAAAGTAATTAAGTGAGCGCCCTAGGCTCGTTTACCACGTGCTCGGCGGTGAGAAATATTTAAAAATTATTACGAGGATATGTGAAGCCCGCCAACCTGCACTGGAGCAGCGTGGCTGGCCCTTCCCGGCTCCAAAACCCTCTCAGATACTCGTATTTGAGAAGAAGGCCTTTGCTCAGCATAGGGGACTTACGGGCTAATATTTACTTTTAAATTAATTTAGTAAGTATATAAAATATTTAAAAAGTAAAAAGTATAGGAAAATAAAAAAAACAAAAAACGGTAAGTAAAGACTATGCTTTCTCAGATTTTTTCTGCCATATACCCACTGTCTACATAATTATTAAGGTTTCCTACAGTACTACGATAATGGAAGGTATAGATATAGGAGTATTATAGGACGGACACATACGTCATTTTGATGTTCAGTAATTTAAAACATTAAGTGTTACAACAATAGTAATTCCATTGTTATGACACGCCGAGGGTTAACAAACTGATAGGAAATTGAAAAGGCATAGAGAACAATACATAGTAATTAAGTTAAATACAAATAGTTTAGATGAAGGCTTTAGATTGTATAGAGAAGTGTATTCGATAACTTTTTTAAGGATATTGGAGCCGGAAAGCGTTCGCCGTTTTGACCCAATGCTGGGTGGCGGACTTCACTGGTCTTTTTGTGATTCTAAGGCGTGCATGTTTTTCTTACTGACACGTGGTAAATTCAGCACTTAAAATTCTAACCCAAGTCACTCTCGTACTGTGTAATTAAAACGGTTGGCTACGTGAGCTACCGCGGCGCGATGTTTAAAATAGAAAGATCTTTAAAATTATTGGTCCTTGTCTGCAATAAAATAAAATCATGGCGAGCGTCATGCGCGCGCGCTTTACAATTACCTCAACTCAGTACCGCCATCATTCACGTCGCATCCACCCAAAGCTACGCACCAACGACTAATTAAGAGTTTATATTTAACACTGAGCCGTAATTACTAAAAATGTTAGTGTAGAAGTAAATGCCCAGTTATATGTACATATTAGAATAAGCCTCACAATGTATGTATGTATATATTCACGCCTTGTTCCCAACGGGGTAGGCAGAGACAATCATCTTACATTTGCTACGGTCCTGACATACGTCTTTCGCTTCTTCCACTTTCATCAATCTTCGCATGCATGCTCGTTGGTTTAGGGTACTCTTGGCCTTTTATCAGAACGTCTCCGATTTGATCGTGAAATGTTCGCCTAGGTCTTCCTCTCTCGACTCTACCATAGTAGATAGTTATACATATAACCTCACAATAGTTTTTCTAAATCAGCCTGAGCCTTATGAACACACCACAAAAATTCCGAGTTTTTTTTAAGGAGGCAAACGAGCAAGCGGCGCACCTGGTGGTAGGTGATTACCGTCGTCCACGTATATCTACAACACCAGAGGAGCTACAGGTAAGTAGCCGACCTTCAAGAATATTTCGGGGATGGGAGAGAGGAAGAGGAGAGGCGACGGGGGAGAGGGAAGTGGGCCTCCGGTTACCTCACTCACCGAACGAAACGCAGAAACATCAGATGCTTCTACTTCACGCCGGTATTCTGCAAGGTATTCTGCGGTACAAACCCGGTCGAGCCGGCCCATTCGAGCAACAGCAAAAGCCGCCGCTTGGCTCTACAACGCATTGCCCGATAAAATCCGTAAATAATAGTTTCATTTTAAATGTATGGTGTTCGCGTACATACAAGAATACTTTATATGGCGAAGCGTTAAAATTAAATTTAAGTGACAGAAATGAAAAAAGTACGAGTATGCATTAGGAACCTTTTTTTATGACCAAAAACGAAGGTATTTTATCATCAATTATGATCTAAATTTTAAACGTTTGGTTATATATATATATATAATATGTAAATTTGTTTTATATAAGTAATATTGTTTGTGGTCTAAAGTAAGGAAATGTTATTAGCGTTGTATTTGTGTTAAATATTATCCCAGAAAATATTTGTATTATAATTATATCTATAAATAACTAAATGTTAGTAGTTATCGAACAACAGAAGGAAAACGGAATCATTATTGACTCTGGAACTTATCGATTTCAGCCATAACGAGGGCTTCCAAATACTACAGCAGATGACAACTGCGCAGGATATATCATAGTGCCGAAGGTACACGCAAGCAGAATAAAGGATTGCGTGATACAAATAATTTGAATGCATTATATCCTAAATGATATTATGCTTTTAATATTCTTTAAAACTAAGAAATAAAGCATTTATTTACCAAATCTACCGGGCTCTTAAGACAATGGTCTTCCGGGAATATAACACTAAAGTTTAAACAAACAAAGTATTTTCCTCCTATATAATGTGTGCTCAATACTTATTTAGCAAATATGTACTTATTTTTATTTGTCAAATACAAATATAGGTTCATTTCATAAACAAGTTTGTTTTTAGGAAAACAGTCTATGAAATCGGTTACAAAACGATGCAATCGAAACTAATTCCAACTAATTAAGCCGGCCCATCCCGCCGCGACGTAAGAAGCAATAATTTACTTACGCAATCCATCATGTTTTAAGTCTCGCCTCATCGCCAACCACTCCAGTGTTGACGTTCCTCGTAAATTGACGGGCTACGGGGCAAACGAGTCGTGCGAATACCGACATACGCACAACCGGAAACAGCCACCCGCGAGACCGTAGGCGCCATGCAAATGTTGTGGAAAAAATTTATTGAATGTAGGCATTTAGTTTACACCCACACACACACACATAGATACACTATCTGTAATCACTGTAGGCAGTGGTGCCAATACCTCTGACTATAAAGAGACAAAGTTTTGTTCGTTGCCAGGAGTTGAGTACTCACTTTTGACATAAACGAATATACGTGTATATACAACCTCTCACGTTGTCCCAAATATGCTCTGTTGTAAAGTGGTTTAAAAGGATAAACATGTCTAGAACTGTAACTAACCCAGTATCGTACGATCGTGTGCTTATATTTTTTATAATTGTGCCGGTGACTTATTTACTGGTAACAAATTATTATGTTCATATTTATATCAGTGTGAAGATTCGTGCATAGTTATTACATCTGTACATATTTATAAACATTTTCAATATACTAATATCAGCTGACCGGTGCATTGCGCACCCCACACCCTGTGGGTCGTTCAGTGATCTGATCATACTCCCCCCTTGAAACATCTTCGAATCTAACCAAACATCTGTGAATATGCAATAACAACCCGAGTGGGTCGCCATAGTCACACACATCGTCGTCTTCCAAATATTGTTGCAAAGCATAATCCAATAACATAATTACACTAATTTATAAAAACAACAAGAAAAATAATTGCAATTCATTGGATACATCAGCGATAGTGAACTGGATGGTTATTAAACAATTTATTTTAACGTAACAAAAGTTCCAGAAACAGGTTTTTTTTTAGATATCGATACAGAAGTGTAGTAATAGTAGATACAGATGTGTAAAAAATTACTAGTTTTCTTTCACTATCCTTAATGTTTAAAATAACGCCGTTCGGTTATTAATAAACCTTATCTCCTCATAGACAGGATCGTAAACTTACAAACTAGCGACTAGAGACTTTTTAATCAGATATTTCCTCAGGAAATCTATAATTTGTGTTCATAATTTTAATTAAAAACACGTCGCCGAAAATACTCTGAAGCGGCAATAATTTTTTTGTTTCTATAATGTTGGTAAATGTTGACACTTTTTTACGAGCACTCTTTATCGTTCTGTCGACGTTTCTTAAAGTGCATGCTTGTGACGGCGGTGTCTGAAAAAGATTTTTAGAAAGATATGACAATATCTGCTTTGCGCCGTTGACGTGCCCCTGGAGAATTCAATTGAAGTTCATCGGTTGTGACGTGACACTTTTTGTGTTACTTAACTTTTTAAAGTAGCTGTTTCGGTAACTGGCAGTTCGTAAGTGTTTTCTTTTTTTTAATGGATGAAATCATGTCCCTAATGCGGTCGTATCAGGTGTCATGTTATCACAAATGCTCGTTATTTTTCATTACATTTTTTTAAATAGGTACCATACCATAAATGTTAATTATGTAATTAAAAATTTCTTTTAAATATTAAATTAGTATGTTCAATTAAGCAATGTTTAATTAGAAATGTTTTAATTAAAAGGAGAGTGACAATTCAAATGGCCTAATTCTTCGCCCGCTTCATTTGTTTGCAACTGCAAAAAAGAGTTCCGGCATTTTATTAATAATAATTAAGTTTAGAACCTTAAAGTATTGAAAAATATAGAGATAATAAAATAAATTAAATATTGAGTACCGAAAAAAAAACTAAATGCTTTGCCTACTCGTATGCAATTGATGTTAACTATTTATCAACAAGTCGATAAAAATAGTAAAAATAGTTTAATATATTACTCATTTCGTTCTAGAATTATCTGTTGATAATTTGTTAAAAGGTACAACCAATAAAAAGAACTCTGGGAGTATTATTATGGATGTAGTTTTTCTATAATATGAACGATACAACGAACGGAACAGTGGAAATTACATATATACACACATGTCATGTGTGTATACATATTATTTTTTTATTTAGGCATTTTAAAATATCTCTGTTGGCACTGTTATACAGAACAGTACTTTTTCGCCGAACTGTCAAGAGAGGTCCGACCACCGTGCGCCGGCGCAGTATCAGTTACAACGCGACACGGCGCACTGTCAGCAGACATGTCAACCGACCGTGACCTGCCTTATATTATTTTAGGACACGATTTGTTACGTTTTGGTTTAATTTTTATATAAAAGTAATTAAAAATGTATGTTTTTCATTCACCATCATCATCGACAGTTCATGATAAATCAAATCAATACATTTTTTACAATTTATTTCTCGATATGAGAAACTTAAATTGCACTTGTCAAACGTAATTTTATAATGAGGTTCCTTTGACGAAGGTATGTACCTCTGATAGATATAGGTCGCTTCTTATAATCGATATATGCAGCCTTACGTTGAGCCTTACATACTCAGTCGTTCCAAGTCACTTCGCATAGAGCGCCGCCTCATCTAGCAGGACAGCCCCATCAAGCGCCAAAAGCCGGCATACCATGCGTGGAAGATTTGTTTAACCTCACCATCAACGAGCTTGAACTTGCTTACTTCATCAGTACTATGACAAATATGGTCAGCTCCTAACCGTTTCGGTTTACTTATTACTCTTAGCCACGTTGTCGATACTTGTTTTGTTGAATAAAGTAAATAAAAGAGGTTCATAAGACGATACCAAGCATATTCACATATCTTACTGAATGAATTTTGGCTTATAATCATTCCCACTATTTGTTCACGATTTAATTATATATCATAAAGGGTAGGACAATCCTGTCTTCAAATTTTAACACGAGTTAGTGAAGCGAAAAGGGAAAACCACTTTTCGCGGAATACAGAACGTAACGGGCGTTTAGCCTTTGTCACTGGTTTTCTTTTGGTAATGAGATTTTCTAGGCCTTTTCCTTAATCACCCAACTACACAGTTACAATTTATTGGTTAAATTTCTTTTGTTTCTATTTGAGTTTATTTGAAAAATCTTGCCAGCAATAGGGGTTTATCTTCTTAACAAACCCCATCCACATATCATAAACAATAAGAAGAGGAGAAATACGGACATATTTCACGATCCGCGTCGATTTCTTAAGCAATCAAAACACGAATTTCATTGCGAAGCGTGCCATTAATTCATTCTCGCAGTTAAAACGTAATAAATCGAATTAAATCGGCGCTTCGTCGTGCGCCCTGGTGATTTCAAAGAGTCGAAATTTGTCCTGACAATATTTATAGCGACAGGCGAGAGCATGGCGCATGATTCGTTAAGATCAAAGCAGCGTATGTCTAGTGCGTAAAGTGTACACACTGTTGGATTATAGTGGACGGTTAGGTAAGGCTGTAGATACACATAATACTAATTGGCTCTGTAACCTTAATAAAACACCATCTAAATAGTTTTTTATTTTTTTTATTACCACATTTTTATTTTATTTTTGTGTCTGTTCGGTACAAATTTTGCAATCATTTTTAAACTAAGTTACCGATGAGATCGAAAGTTCAGACAGCTCAGAACCGAATAATAAATAAAATTTCGTTTTAATAAAAAAAAATTAAAACGAAGTAAAAATTTGTTTTAAAAAAACATATATATTTTATTGTTTGCGTTTGACTAAAAATAAAACTACAATGTAGCGGTGTATCTTAAATTGTAATAGTGTATAGTAATATGTTGATGTTAAATTTAATCTGGTTATTCTCCTGCGAAGGATATATTATAACGCCAACTCCCGCCTGTAATTCCTTATGGGAAAATCGGTAGAGATGATTTTGAGATTATTTAGGAGTGGAGTTAAATATTATATTGTAGTCTAGAAAAAGTATTGCATACTGGGTGTTGTTGTAAAGGGTACAATTTTTTTACTATTTAAACATTTTAATTGACAATATTAGCACAGGCAATCGAACGCTGATCATACGAGTACTATTATATTCATTGCGAGCATACTCTTCTAAGCTACCATATCATCATCCCTGTTATAATTCTAACAATACAATTTTCTATTGCTTTTTTTCTTCGGATTGACGGATGGACGCGCAAACAACTTCAATCGAAGGGTGGTTACAGATGCGGTGTCACCCATCCTTGATCATCGTTGTATGTGAAGGTTGTAATCTACACTAAAGAAACTTATGACCACACGAGCGAAGCCGCGATCAGCCGCTAGTCTAATTATAATTAACTTCCGATTACGGCAACGTTTTTTAATAATAACCATTTACATCTGTTTTGCTGAGTTGGTTAGAAAATCTTTCACAAATAATTATTAATGCAAACTTTTTTTGTCCAGCACATAAAATCACGGATGGTATCCCCAAGCCAAAGCTCCTGCGTCACATGTTCACACGAAAACATGGAGGTCGCATTGCTCCTCGGGGAGTCCTTAAAAAAAGCAGCTTGTATGTTTTGTAAATAATATTTTATTGGTGTCCTTTTTGCCTTCTCTGATGGTATGCCGACCGCAAAACAGAAGCTCTTTTAGCGGTTTTTTGTGCTAAGTCATCCATCTGTTATTTGCAAAATTAGAACTTCTTAGTTTCGTATTTAAAAAAAATGGAAACCCTGAAGAATGATTCTGTTGTTAGACTCTGCAACAAAATTAATTTTCAGGATTCACTTATCAATATTAAAACTGAAGTGAATTCTCTAAAAATTCCAGGCTCCAATTGATAGGATATCGAGCTCTAGATATATTCGCGTTAGAAACGAATGAAAACAACTCCAATGATTTTTAAACGAAGTAATATTGAAAAGTTAAACAGTATAGAGGTGTTCAGTCCCAAGCGCCAGGGCAGTTGTAGTGCCTATTGATACGCAGCCAGTCGTCGTCTGTGATATACACCCGTTGTCCCATCACACCTTCATGTTCCTGAAAAAAATGTAACACCTTTGATAACCCCCCTTCGTTAACTTAAATATTATATCATAACTAATCTGGCCATAAACAATTTAACCATTAAAAAGTTCTTCTTTTTCTTTTTTTTTATTCAAATTTCGATCGTTTTGTCGCCTTTTCATTATATTATTTCTCACCGTCATTTTTGGTTATATCTTTCATGTATTATGCAGTGGGGCGTTAAAGAAATCAGAAGTGCAGTGGTTGCTTTGCACAAAGTGGGTATGGAATCTTCAGTAATTTTAAGACACTTTAAATGCTAAGGATCAGCCGTATGTCTGTGTAGCGCATTATTGCGAAGGTACACCAACTATTCCTCTGCCGAAGATCATTAAAGATCGTCCTCATGCTGTTTAAACCAGAGGGGGCGTAAACGTTGTCAAAGTCTAACTTTGTTATCCAATGATGACCAACAGTATTATCGTGTGAAATGAAGATTCGTACTCATAAGACTTCCTTATCTTATAATTTATGCATTAATATTGAGGATACGAACGAACCTTTAAGGCGACGATAGTCTTCTCCCCATTGGCGCTGAAGGCGTATGGCCCGTAGTGTAAGCAGCTGACGTAGTCGTATTCAATACCCAAGTTGTCCACTAGTTCCTTCTCGTAGATAGCAAAGTTGTGTTCAGTTCCTGTTTAAGGCAGAAAGAGTAAAAAAAAGTTTTTAATACGCATAATTTTTTTTTATTACAAAATATCCTAAATATCCCTCAAGGTCGGCAAATATATGCTGGCTTGAGAAGCCTGTGTTGAACAGTGGACCTGAATAGGCTGATGATGGAGACTGTGCACTTGCTGCGCATCACGTTTTAAAGTACTTATTTTTTTTTTGATACGCTTTGTATTGCATAGACTTTGAAAAGTTCTTTATACGTTAAAAAGCCCAGTGCTGCTTGGCTCGGGGTAGTACTCAGGCCTCGCAGAATACCAGCGTGAAGTAGAGGTATTTTGTGCGTCTGCGTTTCATTCCACGAGTGAGGTAACCCAAGGGCCCAATACCTACCTTAGCCTCTCCCCTCCCGCCCCATTCACTCTTTCCTACACCATATATCCTTAAATGTAGGCAACGCACTTGCAGCTCCATTGTTGTTGCAGATGTGCGCGTCGGTAATCACTTTCCATCAAGTAAGCCGTTCGCTCGTCTGCCCCCTTTTCAATAAAAAAAAACAAAAATAAATTTATACAACTTAGAATTTTTTACAGTCAATCCTGTTTAGATTATCCTCACAAGACTATTATGGAAGAGACGGCAAACGAGCAAGCGGTTCACCTGATGGTAAGTGATTACCCTCGTCTACATACATCTGCAACACCATAGATGCTGCAGATGCGTCGCCGGTCTTTAAGGATATTTGGGAGATGGGAGGGAAGAGGAGGGGAATAGGGTGGGGGCGTGAACCTCCGGTTACCTCACTCACCGAACGAAACGCAGAAGCACAAGATGCCTCTACTTTACGCCGGTATTCTGGGAGACTCATTCGAACAGCAGCTAAAACCGCCAATTGGCTCTACCACGCTTAAATCTTTTTGTACTGTACACAACATACAAAGATGTTAACCATATTTGCCATTAGCCGCGTTCTACTACATAATATAGTAAATAGTATAATTCACTAATACTGACAGCCAAAGGGAATTGCCAAATCCTTATTTTTCAGATCGCTGTTGAGGTATTTGAAGAGAGACATAGTTTATAAATTGTAACATACCGGGTAGCAAATTCTCTTCGACGATGCGAACGTACTCGTCCCTGTCATAGGTAGACTGCATATGGAGGAAGCCGAGGATGTGCATCCACTCGTGCACAATGGTGGCGTGGCGGAAGCATCCGAGGCCCGGTTGGTTGCGCGCTAAGTTCAGCGTGTGAACTCCCCGCTCCTCCCAGTAGCCAACGTGGGCATAGCACCCACCGGAACCACCCTAATCGAACATAAGTAAACTTTGATATTTTTTTTATTTAATTTGTTATAATTTTTGGGGGTATTTCTATATTTACTCATCTGGTTGGGCTGTATATATAAATAAATATAAATACAAATAAATACCATAATATGAATAATATTTTATAAATTATATACATAATAAAATTAAATAGATAAGTAAAACCCAACTAGATGAAAGCGCCCGGCAGGGGAGACCAGACGGGCGAGGGAGAGGGAGAAAGGGAAAGAAACCGGCGGACAATGCAAGCGGTATCAAGTAGCACGTCCTTCTGCATTTGAGCTCGGAGCGGTCCGTCACGGAGTCCCAGCTGCCCCAGATGTTCCGTGTGGCTGACTGGGATTAACCCATTCGCAGAGACGACGATAGGAATAATTTCGGTCGGCATACCACCCCACATGTCGGTTACCTCGTGCGCCAGGTCCAGATATTTTTGTTCTTCTGTTTCCGCTTTCACGAGGTTCTCGTCATATGGAATAGTGATGTCGACCAAAAATATTCTCGACTGTGCCCGGTCCATCCATTGAAATTTTGAGTGCAAAATATACCACGTACTTGCCGGTGAAAGAAAACGTCGTGAGGAAACCTGTATGTCAAGAAAATTAAATCTCCGCAATGGAACACGTTGACGAATACTTTGTAATTTAATTATTAAATGTTAAGATTACGACACGATGTGAATCTCTTTCCAAACTACTATCCTCTGACATTATAATTCAGTCAGTGTTTTTTTGTTAAAAGAAAATCGTTTCTTAAGTGTATGTAAAAGGTTTTGAAAAAGACAATTTGAGTTAGGGGTATAAGAGGGAATAATACCATCCCATTTTCGAAATGCCAACCTCACCTGCCCTCTACTAGCTAATAAAAGAGGCTGGCAGATTGCCAACCTGGCGAATGATGGCTAAAAATTCTGGTGGACTATGAAGCCTGGTGATTGGAACTATTACTGGTGCGAGTCTATCGGCTCTGCGCTCACCTTGTCCAGCGTGGTAAGCATGGGCAAACCTTCCATGAAATGCATGCCGGCTTTTGATGTTGTTTCCTCGGAGAGGTTAATGTTTAGCAGTGGACTTCAATAAGCTGACTTTAGAGCCAGCAAGACTTTACGATAGAAAAAAATAAAGAAAGAAACTGCACAAAGAAACAAACAGTGCAAAACATTTAAAAAACAACAATCTATACAAAAAAAGCATTTAACGTTGCATCCTCAGTAATGTCGTGACGTGTTCTAGAGACGCGTTCCGTGACGCATGGGCCAAGCAAACCATACTGAGGTTAATGCTGCAGTTGAGACGAGACTACAGCGCTGCTTTTCAGTGGGCCTGTAAAGAGTTTAAAGAGAAGATTTAGAAATAATACAACTTACAGTCAGGCTCACATACACGGTGTCTTCCGGCTCGCGGTAACGAAACTTGATGCAAGTGTGCTCTTCAATGTCCCTAATTCCGCTTTCGATGGCTGCCTTTTGTATTGGACCTGTTAATGAAGTTTTCATAAACCTGTTAATGAAGTATTCATAAACCTAAGTAAGTAAATATGCTTTGTCTCTCTTTCTATCTGAACGCATATTGCTGCTTCTTCTTTTGCAGTTTGTTACCAGACACACAACAGCGGTTCGGTTTGATTAGGCCTAGCATATATGAGAAAGGTTTACCGCCTCTTGTGAAGCTGTGATTTTTTTCAGCCACCTCTCATAGTTCTTCATGACACACATGGGATGCAATGGGATGACAGATTCTCTTATACTACAACCACACGACACGTAACTTAAAAACAATATAATCTACTTCTTCAATTTCTACTTATCAAATTCAATTATATTTGCCAAAGCCTCGATACCCGAGCGGTTAGGAGATTTGCCGCGGAATCAGGAGACTTGAGTTCGATCCCCTATGAGGAAGGAACCAATGATTTTCACTGGCTCACCATTTGTCACGTCGATCCTAATAAACTCTGGTGAAATGTCGTCGGTAATCACTTACCATCCGATGAGCCGCTAGACCGTTCCAGTATCCATAAAAACATTGAAGATATAAAGAAGAAGTGACCAACCTCGTATCTCAAGAGTATTGCTTTATTATAGAAACTATTGCTTTGATGAATGTGTAATGTCACCCTGAGTTTATCACCAATAACATTGAAGTGATTAATGAAAAACAAATCGTTTGGAAACAAGAATCAAATAAAGATACATACCTACTTATAATCCAATTGATTATATTTGATATTTATTTAATCTTAAATCAAATTGGAATTCCCATCGGATTATTGCCACTAATCTAATCTCAAGTGTGTATCATATCTCTTATTAATTAATCTCCTTTGTGAACCACTTTGGAAAGTTAATTTGCGTATTCAATTTTAACTTAAAATATGACGAGTCGATATAATTTGTGTAAGGATCCTTTCTCCAAATGTCAACCTCACCTGCACGTGCAGGAAGAATATCCATTCAAATTTGTCGATCCAAAATCTTACAGACTAGTGATAGGGACCAGCATCTCTAGTGCGAGGCATTGCGGCCACCAGTTATCTGACGGTTTCTTGGAGAGGCTGTTCAGCAGTTGACTAAAGTACGCTGATGTAGTATATGTAATGTTTGAAAATTGTTGTCCAGCATTGTACTGTAAATTCCCTAATTGAGAAATCCGCGAGGGAACTAAAATTCAGGAATCTGAAAGAAACCGCGAACAGGTAAACATAATGCAGGGCGTCCCCTGATTAGATGTTGTGACTATCTGTGGTTGCAGCTAGCAACTAAATGCGAGATACAGAACATCGGGCTTGATGGCGCTTGTGAGAAAAGCCCGAATCCAACAATGCCGCAGATTAATGGATGATGTCAATCACGATTTCATATGTTATTATTTCCGAATAAAAGCTATTAATTTTAAGATCAGTTTTGTGACTTATGGTAGCAGTAATTTTATAATAAACCTGGATCGATTTTGTGACCCTCTCATGATGAATTAACCATCGTTTTCTTCGGCTCACCCTGCTAACTAACGAAAGCGGGACAAACGCATAAGCCGTAGACACAAGCTGATAAAAAAAGAAAAAAAAATGTGACGGCTTTCATGTTTCAAGGGAGTCCATTTCGTTTATTCAATGTTATAATATCATTGTAAATTTCAAACGTTCATAATATCTGATTGATGAGTTCGATAATATGTTTATCTACGGCTCATTATGAAATTGAATAATTAATCGTGATTGATTACCGGGATAAGCTTAAGCTTTTTGTTATTAAACTAGTTCAGTGACCCAGTTTTGTCTATTGAATGAAACTTCTTTATAGGTCGAACGTAAGAAAGATAATTTCGATTGTCAAATTTCTAACCATATTATAATTATTTTACAATCTACCACAGTTTTATAATGAGGCTCCTCTGACGTAGAAGAAACGGGCGAAAGAAACTCCGTAGGTATCTTCTTGTTTGATTATTTATTTTCAACAATTATAATGTACATCATAAAATAAAAGCATACCTTTCTCATCTCATAGGCAACTGAAAGTATGCCACAACCATACAGTGAACCACCAAACTAAAGCACAAGTGCACTGCACACTCGAGCAGACCTGCCTCCACAAGCAGCATCTGTTCACAAGGATGACGCATGTTGTTCCCATCATATTAAAAAAATCTATATCTTACTACTTGTTTTTAATATGGTTGAGGAGGACGCCTCACGACTGTCGTCCTAAGCACAGGCCTATAAGCGACCATGGTATATTTCATGTTGGACCCTGTTATGCGGTAAATAGTAGATATAGTTTATATACTCCACTCCAAGCCATAATATTCACATATTATGTAGATGCTCAAAGGCTTAAAAATAGAGAGCTATGAAGAAGACTGAGCTGAGAATTCCTCTGCAAGATAGAATCCGTAACTACGATACTTACAGTAGAACTAAAGTCTCCTATACATCTTAAAGCAATTATATTACAGTATGCTAAAATTTCAAAAGTCAGCCCAAAAGCTTAGCACGATTGGAGAATAAAGCTAGATAATGATACAAATTTGGGGGGAGGATATATCATAATTTCTTTTTACTGTTTGGTTGACTTACACTGTGTTTTAAATTTTAATAAAAAAAAAAGATACAATACGAAGAATATATGACATAGGGATTTAGTCCGTGAAAATTGAAGATTATTTTTATCCGATAAAAGTAAGAAGAAGGGATTCGTTTTAATGCAATACGCCTACACGCTTTCTTTTAGGACTAACAGAAACACTAACCTAATGACTTCAACTAATTCATCGAGATTATTATTTTTACTAAATAGAAAAAAAATATCAAAGAATAAACTTACCGAATTCGTCTTCTGCGAATTCCCAGACAACGGTGTTATTGGGCCACTTGGTGTCCGGCCAGATATAAGCGTTCCTTCCCATGGCGTACTCCTTCATCATCGACTCGATGATGAAATCGTCCAGAACTATGTCCCCCTGGTACTTGCCGCTGTTTTCTTCTGGGTTTGCGAGCGGCGAAGCCTTAGTTCTGGCGATGAATTGCCTACCATCGCCTAGTATCGTGAAGTAAAAAAGAAACTATATACGAAAGATAACTATTCTGCAATCTACTACAATTACTTAATTGAGCTTCCTCTACCACAATTTCTTAATTGAGATTCCTCCGTTAAAGATGTTGGGGAAAGATACTCTGCAGGTAATTATATAACGGGCGTTTCCTTCCTTCCTCGATTTCCATGATATTATTGTACTTTTTTACCAAGCTCTCTTTAAGGGTTTAAGAAGGGGAAAAGTTATAGATATAAATAAATAAAGTCATAGAATAAAGATCATAAATTCAATCGATTGTTATCATTAGCGATTAAAATAAAAGGAAATATAATGAAACAAAATATTTTCTCTCATTCAATGAAATCAACACTTCTTACTGGTCTTGGTGCTCTCCAGGAAATGTCTGAAGGCCTGAATCTGCTCCCTGGTCCTCACCACAGCCGGCGTGGAGACCGCCAGGCCCAACAAGCACAACGCGATGGCGGTCCTAAACATTTTGTATTTTTGTCTTTAATGCGACCACATTTATACGTAACTAAGTTTTATCAATATAGATAAAGGATTACGAGTGTTTTTTTAATTACGTTATTCATGACACTCATGATTTTTTCTAATAAAGGCGACAACAATAAGTACGCACCTTTTTTATTGATCAAAACTATTAACTCTTCTAGTGTCATGAAACCAGACATAACTCCCAACGAGACAAGACAAGAGAGTTTCAATTGTTTCAAAGTTATGACTCGTTAAGGTTTAAAGTTAAGGGCTGGCTATTCAAAGGCTGCTACACCTTTTGAAAAGAACTACGACACGACACAAGATATGATATTAAATAGATCTACCACTCCACCATCAACTGCTTATATCGTTGTCCATAATATTATCATATTTTATGTGGCGAAACACGGGTCATTTTCATTTCTGTTAGCGTGTATTATCTATTATTAATATTGTAGTTATTTTATTGAAAAAATGACCAAGAAAAGGGCGTGAAGCGGTGGTGATAGATTGTAAAAAACAAAATTGATAAGTAAGTATATATTTAATTTAATTTCAGTGGTTCATTTCTATGAAATATCCTAATCTACGTGTGTATTATGGTGCTAACCAAACAGAACCAAACAGAAACAGAACCAGCTCTTGCTGGTGTTCTTCAAAAGGAACATTCTGAAACTCCTTGCTGCGTAGAACAAACGCGCGCCCGACTTCGTATACTAATGTGACTTATGCTGATGCCTCCAAACGCGAGAGAAGTTTGCTCTACCTCGCCTATCATGCCACCTCGCAACACTCCATACTATCACCCGGCGTGTGTGTAAGAGCCAGTAGGAGCACAGAATGTTCCTCCATATTCTGTTGAAATACACATTCCAATATAATAACATTCTTTCTGTCCCGTTACACAAGCTGTAGGGTTGTCGCGACATGACTCCTGGTGCCACGATGTTCAACTTACTAGAAAATACATTTGGGTAACTAACGTAATTAATCAAGAATTGGGAATCGCATAACGTGTAAGGAAGAATATACTATCTTTTTCTCCAAAAATTAACCTCGCCTGCTCGTGGTACTTGTATATGTTGATTAACAAGGTGATTAACAACCACCTGATAGCGGAAAATCCATATGAACCCAAACACTACAGATTAGTAATAGGGAGCAGTATTTCAAGAGCGAGGGGTCCCGGCACTGCGCTCACCAAGCGTCCGACAGCGTGTTAAGCATGACGTGGAGATGGTGAATCTGATGAAGACGAAGACAGAAAGGAAACGTGCCCTACGCGCCTTTTTTAAGTGTAATAAACTTAGGCTTTTTTAATCGGAATTAACTACTTTAATTATCTTATTAGACCTTGTAATCATTAGACAAATTAAATCAAACCTAATTAGATACAAACAGTTGATTTGTCATTATCTTTATCAGGTCTACAACTTAAATATCATAACAGTTATTTAATGAATGATTTCTTGTAAACACAAGTAAAATCGCATAAATATGCGAATACTACACATTTGAAATGAAACTATTATTTACGGATATTATCGCATATATAAGATTTTTTTTCTTTCCCGACGTTTCGGGGGCTTTACAGCACCCGTGGTCACGAGGGACTGACAGTTTACCCAGCTACCGACAGCTTTATAATTATAAATTTTCGGTCCGAACTACACAGAATGTACTGACGGTGTCTTCAGGTCGTGCAGTGGTATGCTTGGTCTTGGATTTAATTTTATAGATCCCAAACAGGTGGTAGCAACAAGCCATGTGGTCTGTCAAATCTAAGATTCAACGGATCTCTTTCAAAAAGGTTTGACCCGTGTTCAGGAGCTCTGTCGTAGCAGCAGGGGCTATCCATTTTTCTAGCTCAAGAGCCATAGCTAGTAGATAATAGATATGAACACTTACAGAAATGAACCAGGAACGAACTCGTAAACAATGGTGTTGTCTGGTCATGCATTGTATTTTGCCGCCATCCTTTCGGCGGCAAAATCCTGAACCATAATTTCCACCTACCATTCGTCTAGCAAGATGTCTCCAACTCGCCACAATTCTGCCAGGCCTCTCCCGGTGGGTTGATAAGAAATCCTATAATACAAGTCTCCGGATTTGAAATCTAGTTATCAGTAATCCCAAACCCTCTTAATATTTGTCTGCACAATTTATTAGTAAGCAAAGCTATATGGTAGTAAATTAAACATGCGGGTGAAAACACGAGGCACAGCCAGTGTTTAATCCAGTCTAACTTCAATGTAAAATGTATGTATGTATATATGCAGGCCTTGTTCCCAACGGGGTAGGCAGAGACAATCTTCTTCCAGTTGCTACGGTCCTGACATACGTCTTTCGCTTCTTCCACTTTCATGAAATTTCGCATGCATGCTCGTTAGTTTAGAGTACTCTTGACCTGGCCTTTTTTCGGAACGTCTCCGATTTGACCGTGAAATGTTCGCCTAGGTCTTCCTCTCCTGACTCTACCATTAACATCTTCAATGTAAAAACAATTAATATTTTAAATTTGAGTAATGATGACCATGACTGCAGTCTTTTATTACGATTTGACGAAGTTTTACACCTTATGGGAGTGTTTTATAGATTACCTACTGTCACCATAAACACACCAGAGAAAAAAATTAACGCCAAAGACCATGTAATTACATGAGGAGGTTCTTTACTTAATTTGTACAGTTTAGGTAATTTAAACTTTCTAGTGTCACTACTACTGATATGACTTAAAACAATAGAAATAAGGTGAGGGGTTAAGAAATAGGTATTTAATTCAAAATAAGTATTAAAAAAAATTAATTTCTTGAGAATAAAAAGCAAAAGTAGTATATTTTATTTAAACATCTTCGTTCGTAAAAGACATTAATTAGGTGATTGCTATTTACTTGCTATATAAACAGTTAGTCTCTATATATTTATACTAGCTGTGGTACCCGCCAGTAACTAAGTTAAAATACAAAAATAGGTATTAATTTATGTATATCTCAATAATAAATCTTATAAAAATATAATGAAAAAATTGAGGCTTCTCTTTCGCAACAACATAAGAAACATATGGTGTTGCTTAAAAAAAACCCGTTTAAAATCGATCCCGTCGATTTGGAGATTAGCCAGCACAACGAAACGACAATTGCGCCTTTAAATACTTAATTAATACTTGCGATTGTTGACGCTTGGTGAAATCAGGCCCGACGCTAGCCGCCCGTACGCCGCATATAATATAGCCTCAGTTTGCCCTGACTAGATCTGTTGTCTCCAAAGGACTTTCACTTGTATTTTTTCAAAGACAAACAATTTATTCTCATTACTGGTTATGAATATGAAATATTGAAATTAGAATTATTGAAAATTTTAATAACTTAAATGCTACATATAATCCGCTCCATAAACTACTCATTCTTGATAAAGGACGAGAGAACGAAACATTTCTTCAGAAATTTAAATTAATTCGCCCATAACCATCTTTCAGTGGAATTTGTCGGATTTCAAGCCCGCCTCCCACAGTTCACCGAAGTTCGGGAGAGAGGTTATACAAGATGCCAGATAGCCAATTACCTAACGATTCTGCTAATTCCGATTGTATGGTCTCATTTTCGGAGTAGAATATCCTCTTTAATTCTCTGGATGCTCCTACCAAATTGTATCACTTGGTAGCTTTAAAGGAATCCGATTGTTGCTTAAATATGCACTGCACGAGTTGACTTACAAATAAATGAGTAGCCATTGTACGATGAGTTTTAGTGGTATTCTGGAGTGGT
Organism: Bhutanitis thaidina; assembly: GCA_029286595.1. Classification (NCBI taxonomy): domain Eukaryota; kingdom Metazoa; phylum Arthropoda; class Insecta; order Lepidoptera; family Papilionidae; genus Bhutanitis; species Bhutanitis thaidina. The sequence continues at coordinate 2,922,342 of JAGSMS010000029.1, read as the reverse complement.
TCACGACAATAGTCAGATGACGGGATCGAACCTGCGATATAGTGTTTCGCAGCCCGCGTCGTAAACTATTAGGCTATAGGCGGTTTGGGTTAGTTAAAAGTGACTCAAGCATATTTGATTTATAAGTTTATGGATTTTTGAATAATCGTTAATTGTACATGCAACGCACTTGCATTGCTGCTTCCAAAATACAATATTTACTTACATAACAATTTAGAGTTTGGTTTACCTCCATTTAAAATATGTTTATGAGCATTGGATATCAATAAATTTTATTACTTAGAGATTAAAATATGATGTTTGTGTTTGAAGTTGTGACTGAGAACACTCCAGAAACGCTTTGAGGAAAATCTTACCTTTTACTGTTTCCTTTAGCAGCAAATTCTCAATTTCTACTTCATTTGAAAATGTATGACTCATTCCGATGCAGTGTGTGTTTCTTATTTCTACCTTTTTTTAGTTACATCTTTACTTTTTATAACTGATTTTCTAAGAACCTTCAACAATCTCAAAGCATCTAACTCAGTAACTACATCTTTAAGGTTATCGTCGAGAAGCGAATTACCGGCTAAGAACAACTTATGTTTCTTGCACAAATAGTGACTACGGCTGACATTGGAATCCAGAACCTATGTATCAGCAGCTAATATATAAACTAATGTCAATACCTAACTATAATTATCATAAAATATATTTAAGCTGTAAATTTTCGACTGTCACCGATTCAGGAGACTCGAGTTCTATCCCCTACGCGGAGAGCTCATACCAATGAGTTTCTACTTAGAAATTTTCACCGCCCGCTTGGTGAGTAATGAGCAATCTGCCAATCACGGCATGACGGCCTATGTGCAGCAGTTTACTTCTACAGGCTGACAAAGACAGAAAATTTATTTAAGTAAGTATAAAGAAATACAGAAGATTGTTTTGAATTAGAATTATGGTGGGTAGAATTTTATTAATGTACCTGGCTTTTTTTAAAGAAATTTCTGAAGGACTCGATTGCCTCTCTCGTATTAGACTGGCGGGCCACCGGCAGCGTGCATTTTCAGGCTGAGGACCCAACGCAGTTTTAAAACTTTTAATTTTATGCTATGCTCATTGTACCTAATTTGATAAATAATAGTGATTATTTAACGTTAATTACGTTGAAAGATAGTAATGGACTTATATGGATAATTTTGATTGATATTGTAATGTAATACACATCAAATATAATATTTTTACTTTTTCCTGAAAGAAGACTAGAAAATAGTTTCACCAGAAATCAGGTAAAAGGGAGGACATACCAACATTTTCTCTCCTAATATTAACTTGAACTAATAACGCAAACGTGTTGCCGATAGCAGTAAATCCATGTAAATTTTTAGTGCGAACAACGCACTACAGCGAACAAAGCACGCTCCTGAGCCACCGGCATTCCTCGATTACATTACTGTGCAGGTCGTCAATCCATCTTGTATCTATCGTCCTTTACTGCGTTTTCTTCCGCAACGGTTGTCAGTTCTGCGAGTTATATGAATGAATGAATGAAATATACTTTATTGTACACACACAGATTTAACGTACAAAGATTATTTTAGGGAAACAAAAAAAAAGTACAATAGGCGGGCTGACATGGTCGGCCGTTAGCCCATACGACCTGCGCTGAAAGACGGCGTCTCGGTTCCTTAAGTCATAACACACTGGTTGTACACTTTGGTAGTCTTGAAGTTTTGAGGTATACTCAACGAGAAGTAGTGCCCTAAGTTCCCGAACGCTGCCCAGCCGAGATGGATTCGTCGATTGACCTCTGGAACGAAATTGCGACTTACATAGTGAGACAATTTAGCCCAGGTACGTATACTTCGGCAACTTTGAGCGTAACGTTCCCAACTACAACCGGTATAGGTGTGACATGGACGGTAAGACATGTTCTTCGTCTTGTCCATGTTCACTTTAAGATCCACCTGTTGGGAGACACGATTGAGATCATTGAGCATAGTGATAGCTCCTCCAGCGTCCTCTCCTCGACAAATCGAAGTAGGATAGTGAGTTGTTCAGCGGCTTGAAGACATCTTCCAATGTAGTGGTGAAGACTTTCAGGGATATGGCATCGCGCTATCTTACACCTTTCGTACTTACGATATTCTTACAATGTCATAGCCTCATTGAACATAAAAATAATATAACATTCCGAGAGATATACTTTTTAAAGGTTTTGTGCGCGCATTAGCTTGTATTTTGCGTTGCCTGCGAACTCGCTCTTTGAGTCATTTCAAGCGCCCACATTTTGTCGAAACATGTCTGATTGCATAGACCGCGTGTTTGGCTACCAGCTTGTAAGGAATTGTCACCGTTAATCTATACTTAACTAAAACAAATTTGATGTAGATACGTATGCCTAATTCTAACTAAAACAACGTTTTTTAACGCCATAACTATAAAATTTCATACTAGAAAACAATATTTCATAAAAAAAATATGTTTTAAAAGCAAAAATCCACGGCCGCCCATTGACTCAACGCCGTCATTTGCCTCTGGATGGCTCGCCCCCGCTGATAATCTGTGCTTTGAGCCTTTGTTCCGAATCTTCAATACATGCTGTATTAACTTTGCATATGTCTCGTTTATATTTTTATTTAGTAATATTAGGTTCCATTTCCACTTAATTGGCCAGCACTAAAAGGCAAGTAAACAAAATAATTGCTGCGGTGTAATTCAAAAATGTATTTATTTTTTTGCTCTATATATAAAAATATTTCCAATAGCTTTACAGATTAAGGAATAGAATATCAGTATAATACTTATAGAATATAACAAAATGTTAAGATACAAAATAATGGACGTGTAACCATTCTCTCGTTCCTTGTAATTTTTAATATAAAAATTATTCGGACGCGCGCAATCATCACCATTCCTTAGTTGCTACAAACATACTGCTACACTTAACTTTCAAAAAACAACTGCACAACGTCATTATATAAATGTTACAAAAGGCAAGGGTAGGTATTCACTGAAAATAACCAACTTTACCAATTTCAATCCACTATTCCCTGAAATCCGTGGATTTAATCGTAAAATGCTTACATGTGCGCGCGCAGTCGTATCGAAAATCGATTTTATAAAATACAAAAATATTATGTCAATCCTATCTTACTTACAATATCAGTTCAATACAGTTTACACTATTTAGATGCCACTATTTATATTCGTTTAGGTACAAAAAAATAACTTACAATCGGCAAAATTTTGTTAATGGGACAGATAAATTTAATAATTTAAAAAAACAATCTCATGTTACATCCAGACATTCATATGTGTGGCACTTTTGTTCTACAAAACATATATTTAATAACATAATTCTTAAATTACGTGAGCTCTGACATGTTAAAAACTAAAAACATTAAATTGAAGTACTTGAGGCCTTACAATTATAAAAATACATGTTTATTGAATATATATAACTACACAGCATTTTATTATAAAAAAAACCATCGACGCCGATTCCCTATTTACATTTTCAATTGAGTTTTAAAATAAAATTATTTTAATTTTAAACTCCTTGCATCTGGTACCTGCCAGTCTGGAAAATTCATATAAAAAATAACGTACTAGGGCTCAGCTCTAGCAACATCAAGGTGGTGTATGTAAATTTCATAGCAAAATAGACAAATGAGAAACAAACTTGTAATTTGCGTTGCAGTAACCATTGTCTTAATTTAAATTACATACAATAAAGAGAAATTTAAAATTTATTTGTTTTACATACAAAGCACTTTAAATATATTTAATGAAGTCTTTGTCAATAAGGAAGTAGAGATTTAAATCGTAGGACTGGCCTTACGCATCAGAATAATGTCCACAATTTACGGAAGTAAGAGACACGATGATGTCTTGCTCACACCCATTGCGAAATATATGCTTTCGTTCTTTCTAATCAAATCGCAACTAAGGCGAGGTGAGTGAACTCCATTTTCATTGTGGATGTATTTCATGTGCACGAATTACATTAAAGACGCGTCGAACCATTTGTATCTCGGAGCGACAGATAAATAAGTATAAATATACTCTTGGAAGGCAATAATGTATAGGCATCTTTACAACCTTTTTTCTCATGTGGAGTTTTTATGAGAATGCTTTTAAACAATCCTGTACGCCAAAGTTCCTTTGACATATCTACACAAAAAAATTTCATCCTTAACATAATAACTACAGTACATTACAACTACGAATAATATCTTAATTGAGAATATTTTTTTCCAATAAAACAAGTATTGCAACAAATATTGGGATTTGCTCAAAGCAATTGTCTTAAAAGTAAAGGATACGGCAGTGAGTAACTGGTTTGTGCGGCTGTTACTATTACACAGCTCAACAAAAAAAAATATGCAAAAAGCATAAAGACCATAGTTTAGACAAACATATGAAAATAATTTCTTTACGCTTAGTATTGCACAAAAAAAAGAAAAATAAAATAACAGATTCAAAACAACTAAAAATATACTCTGTGCACACTAGCCAATACATACATGTCATTAGATGACAATTATATACTATGATTTATGCCGCACTATTCCCACACTACTGCTAAGACAGAATGAGACACGGTCCTAATACATAATGTGTGTTAGCTACGTTTAAATAAGAACGCGCGCTTAAAGTTGAACAATAAAGAAAAAATCACGTTCCATAATTTGAATTTCAATTTGGTAAATAAACTCTTAATAATACTAACAAAATAAAAATTGTGAATTCTGCAATGTAATCACAAAGTTTCAATGCCTGGATTTGTGTTCATGAAATTCAATATACAATAAGTGTGCACAGAGTTGAAATGTCAAATAAATGATAGAAACATACTAATAACGGTAAAATAAGTAAATAAATATTTCTTTATAATTTCATAAAGCTGCAAAAAATTTTAAGTAATAAAGTTTTTCATAAAAACCATTGCATCTCAACATATAGACATATCTATCTGAAAGTCTCACCTTCAGTAACTAAACTACTACGATTTTTTACAGCATTTAGTAACTTATTAAAATGGCAATGAATACAAAGAAGGCTTGCATATATTAAACCCTTCATTGACATTCTCCTATAATTACAATAAATAACAACGAAGGACACGATGTCTTAACCTTGTCATAGACATTGATTACATTATTTTATAATTAAAATACATTAGAATGTCAAAAAAATTACAAATCTTTTACAGGCATTAAGGTCTAAAATTGATTTTACCTTAAGTAGCGCAATATCGTTCCATTAAAGATAAGATATAAGGACCTTTGAAAGGCTATAAAAATAGTTGCTTGTTAGGCTTAATAAACACACAAATGCAATGGCAAGATTAAGTTACGTCGGAACAATGTCTTAAATATACTTTGCCAAAAATGTTTCGTCAAAGTGTTACTGTGGTGAGAAAAAGAATATATCGACTACTTGTTATAGGTGAGAATCTCAGCCATTATGTACTTCAGTATGAAATAGTATATACATCAAATTCATTTTACTGACAACATTTTCGAAATGTCAAGTAATCGTGATAGCTAATGTTGTTGTTGCCAGAATGAATAAAGTATTTCCCCATGAATCTGTCTTCTCTATTTTGCCAAACTATGAGTATATGTAACCACGATATTATACCACTCCATCGTGTAAGTAGAAAGAGGATGCATTTAATACTATAATTAATTGATCCCTCGCCCTTACATTTACAAAGTGCTAATAGTACGCTGCAGCTTGTGTTAGTGTCATACTGTAAAAAAAAATTACAGTGTATATGTATTACCGAAAATAATCTTAATACAAATATTAAATGTTGTATATAGAGATACTGAATCGAGTATCATGTTCTGAGAGCTACCTGTAAATATAAAAAAAAGTATAAATGCAAAGTTACGGCAGTTTGTAAATCACTTGGCACCATTTAGAAGTAATTCTTAATGTAATGTATGCATGTGTGAAACATGTAAAATGATGAATATGTATGAAGCAGTCTTTATATTTAAGACCAATACAAGTTAATAATGGAACTTGTCGTTTCTGAAAGGCAATTCGGTAATTTCTTCAATTCCGTTTTAGACATTGGTTTTGTTTTTAACTTATAACGAGCTACGCTATAGTGCTTTCTTATAATAAAATATCTTCATCTAAATACTTAAAGAATCATAAAAAGGCGGTAGGATAAATCTTATGTTAGTTAGTATATAATATAGTAGGTAGCGTCTGTCGTGACATAGAAAGGTAATATATTTAATATGTTATTTTTGTTAATAAATATGAGATTAATACACGATGATAGAATTCATGTGAATTAAAAAACAACAAACCAAATAAAATCGATCTATTTCTTTATAACGGTAATCTGTAATTAAAAACAAATGCAGCACTATAGCGCACCTCATTATGTCATTTTACGACATTGTTAACTTAACCTATAAACTTTATACGAATAGTAAAATCTAAAGTTCAACTTTTCAATCTTCGTGTATTTTGAGCAATGTCACCCGCTACTAGAATTCACACAAACTCAAGGTCAATGATCACCCCTCAATAATTCCATGAGGAGGTTGAAACTTGGTCCGTCGCCATCTTTACTCTTATTCGCAGGATTCAGCATTTCTTTGCCAACTTGCATGAAAAACTGGAAAAAAAACATCCGTTACAAATCAGTCGGTACGAAAATTGTAACTGTCAGAGAATTTCCATGTTCATAAAGATTAGCCCGAACCCGGATACATCCACTCGTTGACACTTTCCTGTGTAGTGGGTTTGTAACGCACATATTACGCTTATGGTTCACATCGACACCTTCACGTCAAAGTCGCAGATCTGCCGCACACATAGTAAGAAATCTTATCCACAGTTCGTTAATGTACCGCAGTGGTTTTGATACACGAAATGTAAAATTCGCTCATTCACTTCTATCTACAGAATATAAATGTCACAGATCTGTCAGAAGTTAAGTTAAGTAAGACACACAAGTGCACGAAGTATCTTTTAACGGATTATTATTAATAAAACGGATTAATTTCTGACAATGGAAGTGACGATCTGGCTGACTATAAAACGAAATTATGTTTATGGCGAAGTTAAAAAATAAAATAAAAATATCTTTATACGCATAAAAGTTAGATGCTCAATCTTAAAATAGAAGAGAGCACCTTTTACGAAATTAAGTAGATGCACCGTAGAGTTCACTCGCCTGTGTTTATGTGACTGTTAGAAAATCAACCTTATTGCGTAGTCAATAGTAACAAGATGTTGACATTTTGTTTTTTGTTGACAAGAGGTTGTGCTATGAGAGAGTAACGGGTGTCGAATAGCAGTGATAGCAAAAGTGGTTTTGGTGTGTGTATAACACGAGTAAAATTGAGTTTATACCTGGCAAGTGCGTTGCAGCTCGGGAATGCGCAGCAGGAGCTCGCCGAACTTAGCGGGCGTGTCGGGCGAGTGCGTCGCCGTGTACGCCTGCAGCGCTGCCAGCGCTTTCTCTTGTGATGCTCGAACTTTCTCCGCTTCACGCAGCTCAGGTGCGTCTGGAAACAAGGGATACATTATAACGATGTTACGAGATTGGATTAAGGTGACAAACGAACCAACAGTCCAACTGATGCTACATGGCTACAGAACACTATGAGAATGCATCTCAACCCCACCAATACATATACCCCATAAACCGAAACTCCGCAGTGGTTGCAGTGAAAATTACCCAGACGACTCCTCGGTAAAGAAGTAGTCTACCGCTATGTAATATAAAAGTTTCAAGTTGTATGTATACTAAAGGGCTTGTGGTGACGGCATATGAGCATTACTCATCATATTACTCATCGCATTACATGCGTCATACTTGTGATATTTTGCGGCTTTTATAGTCTTACAGCATGCATTCAGTTACCTACGGGACATTAGATTTAGAGTTTCTGTTTCGTCTCTACACTAGGGTGATAAACGGACTGACAGTCAACTAGATGGTAAGTGGCTACCAAAGCCAATGCAAACCTGCAAAGAATTTCAATCGAAGGAGGTTACAGACGGATTGTCACCCCTGTAATATTAGACTTTCTCAGTATCCTTTTGAAACTGGAACTCAAAAGCACTGTTGATAAGAGGCAAAAATTGGCAAGGAGGTGGTACCTACCTAGACGAATCCTAGGCGGAGGAGGTGTCTACCACCCACCAAGACTCAAGACTTTTAAAAATTTATAAGTAAAGTAGGGCCAGAGAATCCATCTCCCAAACTGTGGATTTCTCGGATCTCTAAAAATAACATATAAAAATAAATAACCTCTCCACCATAATAACATTACCACCGTATTACCTCTGATAATGGGGTGGTCAGAGGTCTAGACATTTTTTAGTCGTTTCAACCCACCTTTTTCATCGGAGCTTATTTCGAACAACGTCACAGAGGGTAAGCCTGTAGCCGACAAATTAGTATATGAGTTTTAATAAATTCATCTCTCCTTATTTAGAGGCAGATCCCTCAAATCATCTGATCAATCGAATACCGAGGCTTTCACCGGATCTAGTACTAAAATATATTCATTTATTAATTTCATTAGTATAATTACCTGAAGTGAGCAGTACGATGACTTTGAGCGCGACGTACTCGTATCGGTCCACCCGCAGCCTCCGCAAGTGGTCCGTGAAGCTCAGCATGCGCTCTATACATGGCGTCAGGCCGAATCTGCCAACAAAACCATCATTCATTCGATATCGCTTAACTCATGACGTGTTTCAACAATGAAAATTCTATGGTTATCACAAGGCGAGGGTTGCCAGGTATAAAGAACGTGAACACTAAACTATGCATCTGGTCCCAGCGATTCATCTCTATCATATTCATCGGCTTCTATTACTCCACAAAAAGGAGCGACTCGATTGCAGTTTCAGACGCTTTAAAGTGACTTTTATAATACCGACTGAAAGCAATGTGATGATAAATTCTCCTATACCACCATCATACGACCACGCCACGATGGTTTACAAGTTATCTAATAGTATTGTAAATTTATGGTCTACAAACATTCATTGAGTTGAAATTCGGAAGTGGCGCACCCCGAGCCAAACAGCAAAATTGGTCTTCGCAAATTGGCTAATATTTGGCTGTGGTAACTTTAAATGCACCCTAATCGGGAATACATTCCGGATTCTGGAGTAAATATGAAAACTAGTATTAAGCATAGATCAAAGTGTCGGGTAAGGTTAGGTGACATCAACACTTTTAGGTGCCGGTGCTTCCTTTAATCAACCATTTAGTGACGGATAAGGAAAGAGTATTGCCGTGTGATATCGAGGTAAGAATCTGCCATCCGCGTTCTTCTTGTGGGTGGTGTGAGAGGCGACTAAGGGAAAGTCTTGAAAATGGCAGGACAGCCATCGCTCAATTCATCAGACCAAAATGAAGCAGACTGATGACGAGCAGAACAGCGTGTAATGTGCGAGGTGTCTGGTGCTGCGATCTCCAATCGCCTTATGAGAGAGGCCTGTGTTCTGCAGTGGATTATTTATATGCTGTTAAGTTAAGGAAGGAAAGCACGTCCTTATTTCGGCGCGCCTATGTTTTAAAGTTGATAGCAATAAAGTTTAAATAAATAAATAAATAGAACCAAAACTAACCCTTATGTAAGTTACAGATTACAAATTTCTAAATCCATTCGTTTGCAATAAATTTCAGTTTTGTTTAATTAAGAAACTAAAAGCCGCATTTTATAACGTTCGCAAACGCTAAGTGTTAAATTCATAATATCGAAAAAAAAAGTGACTTTTCGAATAGGGCCATTCATTCGCCAAAAATAAGCACACAACATATCGGACCGTATGTCCCCCTGCTCAATAAATTACCCGAACATAACCCAACCCCGGAGTTTTTATGCCTTCACAAATCCAACTTTTTAACGGTGTCGCTAATAGCAACAAATTACGTTGCAAATTACGTGGCGAATGCGTGTGTGCGCGTTCCCGTGGAGCGACAGAGGTGGAGCACCGCGGGGTTTCAGTCGGTGCAAGCCCAACACAGCGTTTTTGCCCACGCGTGGGGTAGGTGAAAGGTGACACTCACTTGGCGCTCTGATGCAGGGTGATGCCGCGGCCGCCGCCCACACGCACCTCGCCAGGCGTGCTGACGCCACGGTAGCAGCACGACAGCACCAGCAGCTCGCACCAGCTGTTGATCAGCAGGCAGATCTGGTCGTCGATCTGTTGGTAATTAGTTTTTTTAGTACTTGTGTTTTTGATAACCGTCTCTCGTCTCTTTGTAACCAGTAGATGTCGGCGAGGTCGAGGACGGCCAATATCACCATCAAGCAGTTTGTGCATTCAAAGGTAAGGTGTTAGCTATAAAATATATATCTGACTCCAAACCAGAAGACCTGAGTTCGCGCCCCTGTGTGGAGTGCTCATTCCAATGATTTTTTCGAAAGTTATGTACGATGGCGTGAATACTAAGACGACGCCAAGTTCAAGTTTATCCACAAAGCATGGACTGGATATATGATCCAAATTCATACCTATTATTGCATATTGGGTTCTTAACTACTTCTATTATACAGGCGGATAGCTTAGTTGGTAGTGACCCTGCCTTCGAAGTTGCGAGTTGAGGGTTCGTATAAGGTTCTTTTTTAAAATTAAAAATTAAAAAAAATGTTTATTAAAATTTTATGAGTTGCACTGACCGATATGTTCTTAAAGAGCGGCAGACTCTTGCACCACTTGACGATCTTGTATAGTCTGTGGTCGGCGATGTGGCACAGGTCGGCGAGCAGGTCGGCGCTGGAGGTGTGCGGCGTGATGCCGCTGGCCGCCAGCAGCGGGTTCGCGCCGCCCGACGACTTGCCCAGCCGGGTCAGCTCCGACTCGTTGTACTGCCACAGGTGCTCCACGTCCATTATCTCCTGTAATCAACAACGCATTCAATTAATCTTGTTATTCTATTTTAACGACAGGATAATCTAGCCAATACGGCAGAATAGAGAATGTCAAAGTTCAAATATTTAGTACAGACTACTTTGATTATGCATTCCGAAGAATAATAACTGGAACAAACATTTTCAGATACTTTTTGACTGTTTTCGCTCGCAATAAGTCATCTATTGAAGAAAGCTTTATCGTACTAACACACTGTAATATTACCTTCACGTTAACGTTATATGTTAATTCGGTTTATTTAAATTGGCGTTTTTATAATCAGCGACATTTTTAACGAGTAGGCAAAAGTCTAAAAGATGATCAAAACTCATACTTTTGAGGTCTAAGACATATAACACATTTAACTGACACTTCATACGCTTACTTAAGATGCGTCTTAAGACCTGTAGCGTCACTGGCCGACTTAGGGCACAAAATACGAAACATAACGTCGCCAGTCAAAACCCTTCATTCGACTTTGATCGTGAACCATTTCCTCACAAAAGCTTCAAGCTCAGTTGAAAGGGTAACTATGTTATATTAGTAATATTTTTAAAAGCTATCATTCGATTAATGGACAAATATATACCTGTAATAATGGCGGTATGTCCGGCGTCAGTCGGCTGTTACTGGGTTCCCCCCGACTGCTGTATGACCCTGGACCGTTCACCTAACACAAACAAAAAAATCATTACTATAATACAAAAGAAACTTTAGTCTGTTAATCATTTCAAGGTTTATATTGTTCAATATAACCTAACGTTTGCGAACACTAAAACGAATTCGTCTAACAGGGCTTAGTGTCTCGATAGCTCAATAGATAACGTGTTCGCTTTCCTAGTATAAGAACGGGATTGAAAGCATGAACTAATTCAATGTATATTGAATTAATTTAATGTTCGCAAAATTTAAAAAAAAAACCTCTTAACTCAAAAATATTATTAAATTTCTTTACTCTAAAATAAAGATTCAACAATTTTACATTAAAGGAATAATATGAAAACTTACCTATATAAAAAAATTACTCTATGAAATTTTTGTAAAGAAAGTTAATTGAAAATACCTAATATAAGTAAACGTATTTTTAAAGACCGCTAAATATTTAAGCCACGTAGAAAAGTCGGAATAGATTTCTGGCAAGGTTTGCCCTTACTCAGCATGCTGAGCAAGCGGGTGAATGGGCTCAGTGCCGGTACCCTCGCTCTAGTCTAGTGATCCGGGTTCGGCATGTTCGGATCTATTTTCCGCCATCAAGCGGTCGCCAGAGCCTCGCTTGTTGGCTGGCAGGGTGCACCACGTGTTGGCTGACTTTAAGTAAAGGTGAATATAATCACTCACCTCCTACTCCTAAATTGAATTAATCTACAGATGTTTGTAGGAGCACTGAATTAAAGCAGGCCAAATGAGACGGTGCTACGAAGAACCAAAATTCTCTAATTACTGGACATAACCTTGTTCCTAATGAAAGGACTAGTCGTGATCACAGTGCCGAAACACTTGGCACCTTACAACGCTGCTGCTGGTCATCAGGCTGAGGCTCATTCGTACATCATGTGATAGTGTGCGTTGTTGGTCCTAACAGTACTCACGCAGGTAAGGCTGGAGGCGTGGCGCAACGCGGGCGGCGCGTGCGCATGCGCGTGCGCAGACAGCAGCGAGCCGGTGGACGCGGCACCCGACAGCGAGTACGAGCACTGGTACGTCGAGCGCCCGCCGCGCGTCCGATCCTCGCGGATCGCTGTCGACAATGTTATACATCTTACAACATACGAAAATATATATTTATATAAATTAATATCTAATGACCGTATGCCAAATATTGGAATATTAATAGTAAATATAGGTTTCTTAGGGGAAATTCATTATTAAATAAAGATTTAAAAAAAATTGCATTACAGAATTACGTTTTTGTTTTGTTTGTAATTGTGCAAAGTAATTCTTTATAATACTGTGGTGGTCGGAGGTAATTTTAGACCTTTCAACACATTTTACACAAAAGCTTATTTGGGACAACGATACAGGTGGTGAGCCTAAATATTACTCACTGTTGAAATACGTACATTATATAAACAAATTAATATTACACACTCCTGAATGAATGAATGAAAATTCTTTATTGGTCGGCGTTAGAAAGATAATTTCGTTTGTCAAGTTTCAAATCTTATACAATCTACTACCGTATCTTAAAGAGACTGAATATTGAAGGATAGGTTAAGTAACATATAAATCTACATCCCTTTAAAGGAACCCAATTAGTATAGTGTAGTTCAATATAATATACCCTACATAACGTTAGCGCATGCTACCCTATTACTCTGGAATATAAAGTGAAAAAAACCAATACGACCGAATAAAAAAAACTAACAACACCTACCTTCGAGTTTCATTCCGCAACCCAGACACTTGTCGAAGCGGCAGGCGGGACACTTCTTGCGCGTCGCGACCGTCACCGGGCAGTTCCCGCCGCGGAGGCACATGTAGTTCTTTCTGTTCTGCACGGTCCGTTTGAAGAAGCCCTTGCACGACTCGCACGAGAATATACCGTAGTGGAAGCCGCTGATTTTGTCGCCGCATATTGGACACGGACTGCGAAAGGGTATAAATTACGAAATGAATAATAATATTGCACAGATCCGTAAGAGGTTCTTTTTCTTTTTTTAAAAAAAGGTTTTTAGACTTTATACAAAGTATACTGTCGAAAAATATAAAATCTAAAGTATATTTATTGATTTCGTTTAACAACCACGTACATATCCATGATCCTTCAAAAATTATCTATGGTCACTTTTGTTTGTTGTTGTGTTAAACCAACATTTTATTTATTAATGTCATTGGCCTATATTATTTGCATTTTCATAATAAAGAAATGTATTTATACATTTCTTTATCATTTTATTGAAACAAGATTTTTTTTTTTTAAATTCGGTTTAAATAACGGTCGGAATACAAACTGGCCATTATTACATAAAAGTTATGAGGATGTCCTTCTGGCCGATTTCAACCACAACCGTATATTATCAGAAGTTGTAATATGCGCAGGAGATATTCACATAACTCTTGACGTGTTGAAACAATAAATATTCTATTTTTACATCACGTGAACAATTAATCACTTAAATCACCGCTTTGAGGAAATGCCCATAAACAATTTCACAAAAAAATCCGTGTATCGTTATTCCTTAATATAATGGTGTTGGCACCGACCTGTTGATGAGCTGCTGCCGGCTGATGCCCTGGTGGTGGTGCAGCCGCTCGTCGGCCGCGTCCGCGTCCTCGTCGTGCGCCGGAGACGCGGGGAACGCCGCGCTCGCCTCGCGGTACACCACATGCGGCTGTCGGCTCTGCTGGATATGTAATAAGGCATATAATGATTGAATTCAGAGTTCCAGACACTGGAACCTGGTGCTAAGGCCGCGCTAGTCAAGTGTTATCAATGAGCTTTTCGAGACATTATACGAGTGCGATTGTTATCGTCTAACTTGACGTAAACGGCAAAGTTGGTTAAAATAAGCTTTAGTGTAAAGTGATTTGAAATCTCTGCCTGCCTCGTTACTGGGCATGTGTTTGTATATACGGCTAGGCTCGTACTATTCTTTTTTTATGGAAGAGACGGCAAACGAGCAAGCGGTTCACCTGATGGTAAGTGAATTCCGTCGCTCACATACATCTGCAACACCATAGATGCTGCAGGTGCGTTGCCGGTCTTTAAGGATATTTGGAAGATGGGAGGGAAGAGGAGGGGAATAGGGAGGGGTGTGGGCCTCCGGTTATCTCACTCACCGAACGGTACGCAGAAGCACTAGATGCCTCTACTTCACGCCGGCATTCTACGAGGTCGTGGCACCAATCTGGTCTAGCCGGCCCATTCGAGCAGCAGCTAAAGCCGCCGCTTGGCTCTACCTCGCTTAAAACCACGCACTAAATGGTGTGTCGTTTAATATTACGGGCTTGTGATTGGCTCTGTTTACATGTACTGGACATGACAATCAGAACAAACTTACAAGTATTTTAGTATGTGAGTAGGCTGAGCCACTGACCGTTATTCGGCTGAATAAAGAGAACGTTAATAAGTGTGAAGTCCACAATTCCATATACGAGTTTTGAAATAGTTTCGTTTGTTTCCCAATGTTGTACGGAAGAATATACCATCTCTTTCGCCTAATGTCAACCTCTTCAGTACGTGACACGCATGCTAGCGAACAAACGAGGCTCTGACGACCGAATGATGGTGAAATATCCATCTGAACACGCCGAACCCAAAATCCCGCAGACTAGAGATAGGGAGCAGCATCACTACTGCATGTGTAAACCATGCCAAGAAATCTGTAACGACTTTTGCTGGCGCTTTCTTAGAGAGTATGTACCAGGTACCTATATACCTATGTTCAGCACAGATGTGGAGAGCACTAATGAGCGTTCCGAGACTATTATGTGCAATTGTTACCATTTAACTTGGCACTGAGATGGAAACGTTGGTCCATATAAGCTTTAGTAAAAAGTGGGTTGAAATATCTGACCGCCCCATTATTGAGCATAAGTTCGTATACTTTTTTTACATCATATTGTACGGCATGGTGCAAGTGTCAACCTTTATGTCATTATTCTGGATTACAATAGGGATCAATATACAAATGAGCAATACTTTCAATTTGTTCGTAGTTTTACTTATTAGTCCGCGCCAATCAAGATATGTTTGACTTCTTTAACGTTAAGATACACACCTGTATGGGCGAGTGCGTGGGCGAGAACTCCGAGCTGTAGGAGTAGCACGAGGAGTGCGAGGCGTCACTGTTGTTGCGCGACAGGGACGGCGTGTAGTGACGCGCCGGCCGCGGACTCGCCGACGGACTGCTGTACACACTGCAACACAATACGCCACTAATTCTTTTCATTTTGAAACGAACCATTAGTTCTTATTCTTTAACTAACTGTACATAGACCACGGGTCCAATGCTGTCTCCTAAAAAAGTTGCCGTAACCCCCAGCTCGCTGTATAAGACACTTCACATTTTCACATTAGACGCTAATAGCCCTTATTAGTCTGTCTATTTTCAGTCAGGCGTTTTTCGAAATGGTTATTCAGCCATTTCGTAAGCCACCCCATTTTCCACGCATTGCCTTTAGACGACTTTTTTTTACAGCCATGGGTTAGGTACTCGGCAAGAAATCGCAGCACACTAAATCATAAACACCGTAACAAACATTTGGTTTTTGAATTCTTATACAGGTTGTATGCGACGGTACGAGATTAATTTAACCTCATATTCATTTGGCATGGCATTTCTAGGTCATTCACTAAATATTAGTTAAATAAGTGCAGTAGTTTACTCACAGGATAAATTTTTAGTTTTTGTTGCTTTGACTCGAGATATATTTGCACAAATAATTCATAGGCCGACTAGACCCAGGTCAAAGACCTTATCGACCGTCCCCGGAGTCCGCTGCTTGCTTTTTAACGGCGCTTTAAACTGACACGTCGAAAAACAATCCTGCAAACTGCGATATCGTCGCTCTTGCGGAAGTCACTAATCTACTTTCTATTAGGAGTAGATCTTGCGTTGTTAAAGTTGTTGAAAACAAAATATTTCTTTCGTAAAAATTTGAGTATTTCCAAATAATTATAAACACTAGTACTATCCAAATTTCCTTTAATGTTAATCGGACTGTATAATTACGAGCATTATTTAAAAAAATTTGAGGCTCTTATTAATCAAACTATACAGTAAATTAACTGAAAATCTCGGATATCTTAGGCCTTAAAAGGAATACAAATATTCAGTAAGCTTAAAAGCTATTTACACACAGTTAACAAACAACAACTGTTTTTCAATTATTAGCCTGTAATTATACGTGATCTCTATATCCTCTAAACCGTAAAATATATGGTTGCTGGTTGGCGGCAGAATTAGGAATGAGGATGGTTACCTACCCAGGTGAAGAAGTCCCGCTGCTCAGAATTGTATGTCCATCTATTCTATAATTCACCGATTTTAAGATATGAGATAATATCACCTTTGTATTCTCACTACTTGCCAAAAGTAACACAGCAGCGCTATACTAGTATTCTGTGAGAGTACGGTCCATCGCTAATAGATCCCAAGCATTTACGTGCTACAGCGGCAGCCATACCATGAATATGAACTGACCTATGTGTGTACATGGAATGCACGGCGGAGTCGGTGCTGGCGCTGGACTGCACGCGTGGCAGCCGCCCGAGCAGCGGAGACCCGTGCAGCCCCAGCAACTTTTCCATGCCCGTTTCGCATTTTAATTCTGGAACACAAAAGAAGCGTTACATCGCTCGACCAGATTGGTACGACGACCTGGCAGAATACCAGCGTGAAGTAGAGAGCATCTTGTGCTACTGCGTTTCGTTCGGTGAGTGAGGTAACCGGAGACACACTCCCCTTTCCATCCCCCTCCTCATCCTCCCTCCCGTCTTCCAAATACCGTTAAAGCCGGAAACGCACCTGCAGCACTTCTGGTGTTGCGAAGGTAATCACTTACCATCAGGTGAACCGCTTGCTCGTTTGCCAGCGTTCCCATAAAAAAATACGCTCGCATATAAAAAAACGTTATAAAGTATTCTAATCTTCTTCCAATGTTCCTAAATAGCCATTTTGGTAAATTCCTGGATTAAATTTTACAAAAAATATTGCCTGTACACGATTGTACGAGTACGGGGTGCGGAACCACATACTAAAATTAGCATTATTTAATTTAATGGAAATAAATATATGAGTTTTAATTAAATGAATGAAGTTGAAACTGCAGGCTGTAGTTCGCATGTGAAAACTTTAATTATGCTTCTATAAGCAACTGCCGGCGGCTTTCCCGCCCTGATCCACAGGAACCCGTAATCGAGACGAAAAGTGATTTCACTTACATACACGGCAGTACGTGTTTTTACGACATACATCCCAACATCCAAACATCCAAACTTTCCTACATTGGTAGTATTATATATGTGTATACCTGATAACTGTGTCTCTTTCTTTATAGTTAAGTTCTGTGCCTCCCCTTCAACGTTGGGCGTCAGCAACGTTAGTGTGGCTGGTTCGGTCAGAATCAGGGACTTAGCGCTGTTCGTAGGAGACGAAGGCCTCCGCAGCAGTGTAAGAGATGCGTTGTCTGTCAAAACTGATATCTGAAAGTTAGTCAACTTTAATATAAATATAGATTACGTCCTTTCTTTAGTTCCAGTCGAATGGCGCGACCACTTCTTTCTTCGTCTCTCAAAGTAAGTCGACGGTGCTGAATATAGCGGCGATGTTATTTTGCATTAGAAGGCATGCATCCATAAATGCCATTTGAAGTCCAAACGATTCGTCCGGTTTGAGGCAACATTATAAATCGCTAAAAATCATCGGGGATAAAATGTTCCCGATTCAGATTTTAATTTAACTCGTAACGAAATGTGGTGAAAAATTTGAAATTAGAACTTAGAAATAATCGTTTTTGAAAATAAATTATAACTGGCTCCCTAATCTTTTTGATTTGCATGCTATGCAGAAGACACAGATGATACACTATGTATACTTAACGACGAAAGAATATTAGACGACCGCGTGGCATAGTGGTTAACATAGCTGATTGCTGAGGATCCTGGCTTCGTAACCAAATCGAAGCCAATTTTTGTGCAAAAACACAAATTTATGATGTTCGTGTCTGCTAGTGCTGCGCCCCGTGTCTCTGACACTGCATCCGACCATTCCTCCGATCATATCGCATGTGGCTTACATCGGATATGAGAAGATAAAGACGAGTAAGAGTTTCCATTTGCGCATACACTTACGGCACTATAATATCTTCTCAATCATTAGTTGACAACAGCCGAAAGTATTCGAAAGTTCGTCAAGGAGAACATCGTCATACTTCACTTACCCTATTCATGCTAAGGCTCCGCTGATGCGACTGCAGCGGCGCGGAGTATTTCAAGTCCAACACCCTCTGGTCATCGAGACTCTGAAAGGCTTCGGTTTTGAGAGGCTCCGTTTTTATAGTGACGTTTCGGAGCGTGTCTATCGAGTCGCGAGATGACTGCATTTCAATGGAACTACTGTTCTCATCTGAAACGGAGGACATAAACCATAAAGAAGGGTTAATGTCTTTTTACACAAATGTAAAACTAAGCCACCTAGCTTAGCATTAACAATGACATATACTAGATAAAAGAAAATTAAATAGGATTACGTTCTAACGATCGTATACCTAATATGGTCGTAGGTCGACATTTGTTTTAGTAATTTCAAACCACTTTTCACTAGAGTTCATTTGGAACAACGTGACCGGTGGTGAGCCTGTTGCTGTCTTGTATCCAGCGACCATTAACTTAGTGGTGAATTATCTTACATCCATATTTTGATGAAGAATCAAGATTATGAAGACGAATGAAGGAACTTAAACATTCATTATTATTAATATGCGGATATTCTTTCGAGCGTCAGACTTCTCCAATCACACCAACCTTTTACCATGCGGTACCACGTGACAATCACTAACAGTTTATCTAAATAACAGCTCTTGGTAGCGTACTGCAAATGTCGCTGTGCTCTACAATATTATTAGCATCTTTAACACTTGTGTGAGTATTCTCTTAGGGTTATTCTTCACCAGTCTTAACAAGTCCACTCCTGTTATTACCTTTCCAAAAACATGCCAACAATAGCTAAAGAGTAGCTATTGTTGGCATATTGGAGTGCTGCAACACTAGTATTACTAGTTTGATTTGGGTTCGACACAATTGGATGGATTTTCAACCATCATTCAGTCGCTGGAGCCTCGTCTCTTAGTTAGCAGGGTGCATGTGCAGGTGAGGTTCATGGCAAGATGGATAGTATACTTTCCCTTCCAATTTTTTAAACTGACAACCGTCGCCCACGTATATCTGCAACACTAGAAGAGCTGCAGGTGCGTTGCCAGCCTTAAAGGAGATTTGAGGGATGGGAGGGATGGTGTGGAGGAGGCCGAACGCAGAAGCACAAGATACTTCCACTTCACGTCGGAATACCCCGGTCGAGCCGGCCAAATTGAGCAACAGCAAAAGCCTGGTGTCGAAATATGTTTCTCTTAGGCATACATGACGAACTGTAATGATGCATGTTGTACCGTTGTTGACACTCGTGTCTATCACCATTTCAGTGTCAGATAGTTCGCCCTCCCATGACATGGGACGCTCCCGTTCGTTACTTAGGCCGTCGCCGTGAACGCCACTAGAGGAGCGCTTCTTCTTGTTCCGCATGTTGACCTGGGAACATAGAAATGATTATAATTAAACTTAACAAAGAACAACAGCAGAACTAAGGTAACCGACATAGCCGTAAAGATCAGCAAGCTGAGGTGGCAATGGGCCGGCCACATAGCTCGCAGAACTGACAACCGCTGGGGAAAAAAGGTTCTCGAGTGGCAGCCACGTACAGGCAAACGCAGTGTAGGACGACCCCCCCAAAAGATGGAGTGACGACCTGCGCAGTGTTGCGGGAAGTCAATGGATGCAGGTGGCACAGGACCGAGCTTCGTGGCAATCTTTGGGGGAGGCCTATGTTCAGCAGTGGACTTCTGATAGGCTGAAATGATGATGATGATGATGATGATGAAACTTAACAACTCAAGTTAACGTCATTAGGTTATTTAAATATGAATTGTTTATTCTACATGTAACAGTTAAAATTATTTAACAACATTATCATTTTATACGTAATGAAATAAAAATAAACTTGATAAATGTAAAATTATTTTTTTTCGCTTTTACAATAAACTGAGTCATAAACGGAAAGGTGTCTCTCTTTTGCTCATTTCTGGTTATATTACTTTTATATTTAAGTGTATTTCTCCGTAAATAAGTTACCATACCTCGTATTGATGCTGCGTGAAGTCAATTTTGGAGATTTCGGCATCGGTGGAGTCTTCGTCATGTGGTTCCGACGACACGCTGATGCGTACTCCGCTCGAACTGTATGAGAACTGACCTGAAATAAAAATAAAATGCCTGAAACATTAATATCACATAAGTTTTAAGTCGAAAATTTGAACGCCTAGCGCAGACGATACCGTCGGCCATACGTAATTTCTAACGAAGCTCATTAAAATGTACTTCACACCTTAGTCTAATGTCGTTTTTTATTTGACATACCTTAATTGACGCTAATTAATTACATTAGGCCTTAGTGTGACCCGGGCATAACCCCGCATTAAAGATCGTCTGTTCTATCTGTCAACCGTTTATGCAGATGACCCCTGCTTGACCGATACGCAATTGTCCATAGTCTATAGTCAAATGCCCGCCAGACTTGACCTTTGTGAGCGTTCCATACAATTCCATGCTCTATCCGTCGCAGACACTCTGTCGTGTGCGCTAAACACAATGGGATAACGGCCGATGGCTGCCACATGCGTCATGCTTATAAACAGGTGATGCTTGTGGTGGCTGGTCTGCTCGAGTTTGCACACTTTGCACAGGACCGATTTTGATTGCGAAGGACAAAGGCATATCTTTATTATTACATACTTTTTATTTCAATTTCAGTTCATGTACTATAAAAATCAAAGGCAATTTTTTGGTATATAAAAAAGTAAAATGTAAAAAGGAGCTTCCTATGCCTGTTTCTTCTCCATCAGAGGAACCTCATGTGACGGACCAGTGACAGATAGGGAGGGGATAGAAATGACATATGACTTTCTTACGTCGCAAAATAAAAAAAACCTTTGTTTCATTATCGTGTTTGATGAGAATTTTTTTTGCGTTCAAAATTTTTTTCTTCTTTTGCCTATCATGTCAAATATAAATAACTCAATTTCTAGTTCCTGAATAATCGGTCTATCTGGCTATTGTGCCATGACTCAGACTCTAGATTCAAATATCTGTTCAGGTATTTAAGCGTAACGTTACTGTTCATATGCCTTGATAATTGTAATCATTGATTGTAATAATGATGAACTTAATTCTGAATTGTTATATACAAAATATCCCACACAAAATAACGCTCACAAAATAACATTACACCTATATATCAAAGTAAACATATTAAATATTTATCATCACGAATATTGTTTATCAGAAGTTTTATTTATAGTAAGACATATCGATAACTATATTTTTACTTAATGAAGTTAAACTTTGAACTTGTTTACTTTATTTCCAGTTCAGTTCCGTAGTTCCGGAATCAGCACATACTTATGTTATAAAAAAGCCTGTGGTTAATAATAGTAATAAAATCCTTCAATTCAATTCTGTATATGAAATATTTTTTTAAATTATCTTGCCATGGCATATAGAAAATTTGTCTGTCTATCAGTTTGTCTAAGCACACACCACGCTAAAACCACTGCACGAATATTGACGAAACTTAAAAATTAATAGAGGTTTTTCTTGAACTAAATACAAGAATATTTTGGTCTGGATGACCTATTTCGCTCCCAAAAGTAATAGGTGCGTATAACAGTTTGTTTATTTAACATATAGTTAGGCTATGGTGATGTAAAAATAAATTAAACAGTCTATTTGACAATAGATGGTATTACCTATCATCTAGATCGCACGTTTGTAATGGTCATCACATCATAATCTTGAAAATGAATGTATTTAAAAATTTGGTTAAAAGTTCAAAAAAAAATTCTTAAAAAAAAATTCGATCCCGTGAGAAGTCGTCCCGGTCGCTAGTAATAAATAAACTATACTAACTTACTCATAAAGAGTCAATGATTATTTAAAAAGTTTAATGTTCAATAATACGCAGAAACACTGCAAACAGATGTAATAAGACTTTAAAAGTGACCTTACATAATTATAAGACGCAATTGCCAAGGAAGGCCTTTCTCTTTTTAAACAATAAAAGGTATAAATTAAAATTATAAATAATCATCAACACAACTCGAATCAATAACACTCTCTCGAATATATGCCCAATACTGGGGTGGGCCGAGGTTTAGACATTTTTAATCGATTAAATTTTGTAATTGTAAGCCATTTCAATATGTCAGCCGCCTCCAATACTATTGGAAACACCCATTTCAACTCTTACAATAAATAGAGTCAATATCAGTTCTGGAGGTTCTGAAAAGTGGACCTTTCTTAGAGTTTTAGATTCTATTTCTGCCTCCACTTACTTTTTAATGGTCAACACAACATTAGGGTGCAGAAGTGACAAAGGAATTTCCCCATTGCCACTGTCCCTGTCACTGGATACCTTATACCTGGATACCACTGTTTTCCTACACGTTTTTACACACTGTAGATCTGATAAGGGCTTGAATTCGGAAACACGACATCCCGTTTCTGTTATAGTCAATCGTTTTCTGAAGTAATTTGCGAGTTTTCACACACTTTCTATCGCATCTTTTTCATGAACATTATTTGGATTGGAAGCCCCTTTTGAATTACCACCCTCTTCTCTATCGTCAAGTTCATCATAACTTTGATCTGTCGAACTAGAATCTCCAGACACTGGTGCAGCTATAGGTGAAGGTTCAAAATTTTTTGATATATGTAATACGTCTGTTACAGACAGTTGTACACTGTGAGCTAAACATAGCTGATGATGACCTTGAAAATTCTCTCACATTTTCGCCATAATACTGACGCCGTCCGTACACTGGGTAATCACATCTTCCGTAAGATCAATATCAAATATTTATAAACGTTCTTTGAGGTGCTTCAAACCAACTGCAGCTAGCATAGATCCACTATTGCGAACTAAACCTAGCCTTAAAATTACTTGTTTACAAAGCAAATGCGCCGGCATCGCGAAATACAAGTTAATGCGAGCACAATATTAATTTATAGAATAAAGTTGATGATGGATTACGAAACTCAGATAACGTTTCATTATTAATCTCAAAAGCAGGAAAACCACATACAATTGGTGGGTTATTAATTTTGCCAGCCGTCAAAGAGATAAGAAGAAAAAATTCATGTAGTTTTATTTGTTTAAATTTTGGAAACTGATGCGACCGACCAAGCGTGAATCTATATTTAAGACCATGCAAAAGTTTTTTTAAGAGAAACAGTTATACTATTTATTAATTATATTAATTTATGAATTGTATAATGTAACCAATTTATTAAACGGGCGATTATTTGGTACTTGTCTGAATCTTTTTTTCAATCTATTTGACTCAGTACAGTCTTTCTTAAAGACACAAAAGTTGCGCGAAATCATAATTCGATCAAAAACTTGCATGACCTATCCGACAGATCTGTTCAAAATATTTAATGCAGTCAACTTATAATTGCAAGGTGATATATTGAATTTAATTAAAAGAAAAGCGTCTCGGCTGCTCTTGAGTCTTCCCGTTCGTACAACTGTAATTTTAACGTTTTAAAAAAAGAATACAGGGAATTAGAAGTAAGTGTTTCCGTTTAATTAATATGTAAAAATAAAAATATCATTAACACAGGTAAATGCATAAAAAATAAAAAAATATTTTAATAACCTCTGGAATTTTTATTTACACGTCTATTTGACTTTAGTAGTTTACTCAAAACCCGTTAGATGGCTCACTATGGATACAAGCACATTCTTATTTTTGCTCTTATATTTTACAAGGAAAAATCTGATTGCGTGACAGACACAAAATTAAATTTAAATTAATTTTATGTCTAATTAAATCAAATGACTTAAATGAGAAAGTATAATTTTACCTAAGAGTTAAAATTATATAATTTTGGTAATACGGATTTCTTTTACTTTGGTTTGGTCAAAGACAAAAATATTTTAGTCACTAATTTAACGTCATCGTTTTTGTTGTTGCAGGTAATTTTTACAACTTGCGTACAGTTTTGTTTTATTAGGTTTATACTTTTATGTATGTTATATATTTTAGGCTTAACAGTTATTATTATCTCTTGTACTAGTTTCACAACATATTTGATTTATTTATGAAGATGTCGTAAGGCAAAACCGGTCGGTTACTTTTATGAATAAATAAATTGTGTTGTGAAACAAGAACAAGAGATAATAATAATTGTCAACATGATGAAATTTCACTAGTGACAAAAATAGCAATTATAAATGACTAATTTTGAGCAATTTAGATATAATAAATAATTTTGTTTAATTAGTAATTGGTGTAAATAGTGTTCATAAACAAGTGTACATATAATTTTAAAACTTTAAGCATCGTAAAATTAATAGAACTTAAATGTAATATTTTGTGTCAAATATATTGTTATTGTGAATTTTCACGGGCCAAACTTGCGTGTTATTATAATGGTTGTTTCATTCAGATTTCATTTGCTAGTGTTATAATTATTAACATTTAATTTTACATATGATTTTTTTTTTCAATATTAACTTTTATCACATTTTTAACATTAAACCCTTCTTCTTCCGGAATACGACGGAGGTTTTCTTGCTTATTTATGCCGAGAAGTCTCGATATCAAACGGTGGTATTAAGAGCGCTGGTACGTACGGTCGTAACACCAAGCACCTCATATATAGCCCATAATCGGGTTGTAAGAATATTTTAAAACTGGCCTGTTTTGAGATGGTTGTGTCGCCAACTCTCAGACGCCATGAGAGTTCCAAGGCCTTTGCCTTAGTACAACACCCACGGGAAGAGAGCGGCGGACTCCGACAGCAAAATAATACAGCATTCAGTTCTATATTAATTATATTATTTATTTATTTATTTAAGCAAGCATTCCTTTATATAGAAGGATACAAAAGACGGACTCAATGCCTATGGGTCTAGTACACCTATGGTATGGTGAAATTTTATGGAAGGCGCAAAAAGAAGTTAGAGAACCAATTACTAAACTACTAACTATATTACTAATAAATATTTGTACATATATTACATACTTTCAGATATACATAAATACCTTCATATATACATAAACGTATAATAACAAACATACATACATGCTTTTGCCAGTAGCAGTCATAAAAAAAACAGCATCATGTCACATTAGAGGTTTTCAAAAAATGCTCACGAACCAGTCTTTTAAAAGAGCACTTACTGGACGCTTGTCTTATATTGTGTAAAATATAAAATTAAATAAAGATATGAAAGGATGCATGGACTTTAATTGACGCTCCGTTACTATGTTCTTGCCGCTGTTAGTCTAGAAAGTTGAAATCCATTAAATACTGCAACATAAATTTATAAATGACGTTTAACCAAATTTTTATTTTACATTCGAAAAAGGAAGAATATTAATTTTATTGTAATACTATATCATCGACCCGAAAAGCAATAAGTTGGGTGTTAAGCGAATGTCGGATTCGACAAGGATTCTAATCCAGAATCATTTTGTTAAAGTTAAAGGGAACTTATTTTTTTAATTTCAAAATTAGTGGAAGACTTCCTAAATGAGACCAATCAGAATCTATAATGTGCAAAAATTTTATTCAAAGTAATTTATTCACATTGTAACTCAGTTTTTAACCAAGGTTACATCTGACAAGGTGCAAGAAAAATTTATTTACTTTAACAGAACAGTCAACGATCGCGACAATACTCCTTATTAATTAATACTAGCGGAAAATTGAAAATGTTAATTCTAATTTGAAATCTTGATATTAAACCAAAACATCATTAGCCCAAAATTTAGAATAATAAATAAAGAGAATAATACTACATCGAATACTGTAAATAAATTAATAATAATCATTAATCATGTTCAAGCTGGCTGTTTGGTTTTTCATTACAATAAATATTTTATCAACTCATAGAATGGTGTGGAAAAGCTTAATGCATTACATAGAACAAGATTAAGTATCGGGTTAGAGAAATCCGAGCGGTGTGTTCGCTGCACGCCCTGAACTTTAATTTATGGATTTCAACTTTCTAGACAAACTGCTGCAAGAACATAGTATTGGAGCGCCAATTAAAATCCATACATAGAGTAGTACTCCTTTTAATGTCTTTATTTATTTTTTATATTGTATGGTAGTTAAAATATATAATTGAGAATACCATTTGATTAAACAAAGTTTCTCAGGTAACTAATAAAAATATCAATAAATGGATTATGCTGAATAAAAATAGAAATGAACACTTTATTATTTTCCTGTAGTTGTCTGCCGCTCTTTTCCCGTGGGTGTTTTAAGATTTGACTAAGGCAAAGGCGTTGGAACTCTCATGGCGACCGACAGTTGGCGACTTAACCATCTCAAAAAATGCCAGATTTCAAATATACTTACAGACCGATTACTGGCAACAGCTTATGAGGTACGAGACTTTACGATAGTAGTACAAGCGATTGTCATAACGTATGCCAAGCGTGCCGATTATGGCAAATCCTCCTATTCAGAGAGTTCTTTGTCCATCAATGGGCTAATAAAGAGGGTTTGTATGATTTAAGGAATTCGATGCATGTACTACAATTTAAAAAAAAAAGTTGTTTCATGTGATTGACGTATATTAATTATTAATTAACTATAAGATATACTAGGAATTAAATGTCACCGAAGCGATGAATTGTAAACCGTCGCTTATTGCTATTACAAGTAATCGGTATCGTTATTAAAAATACGACGCATTACGATTATTCTATTTTGCGTAAAAATCTTCAAACATCGAAATTAATGACGACTCTTTCAAGTACAGGAACAGAAGCAAACTTCTTTGGATGCTAAGAAGTACCAAGTACCATCAGAGACGCTGTTTGTAACTGTCGGATTAATATAGACTAATTTGAGAAATAGGCTGAAATTTACAAATTATATGTATTTTTAAATAAAAATTTAATAACAGTTTATTTTCTGTGTTTAATTTTAACAAATAATTAAGTAATCGTAAAATCATTCGTTATTATTCATTACAATTCGTCGTTAGTTGCAAAGTTATCGTAACGCCAGTATGATTTAATTCAATAACTAATTAATACTTAATAAATTATTGTGCATTATAATGACAACAAAATTAAAATCATTCCCTTCCTTTTTAATAAAAATTAAGATATTTAATTAATTCCACAAATAACAGCCAGTCGCCAATAAACCAAACACCAACATTTTAAAAAAAACTTGACAACCTTTGACTTAGTATGACTTAGATTTAGTAAAAATGGGTAGGTACATAAACCATAAAAAGAGCCGTGATTGCGTAGTGATCAAGGCGCTTGCTTAATTGCATAGTACGCGACTGATCTGGGTTTGATTCCGGTGCCGGCACCACTAAAAATGTTAATAGCATATTAAGGTGCTGATTTTACTATATGCTCGGCGGTGAAGGAAAACTTCTGGGAAGCACGAGGCATGTATGAAAAAAAATTTTTTTATTATTTCTCAGTATTTCACACTTGTGCAACTTGACGGCAACCCTCTTGGCTTCAAAAACCTACCACATGTCGAGAGGCCTTTGCCTTATTGGGCAACGGCCAAATTTTTACTTACTTTTACTTTATACCAAAAAAGAAGATTGTTTACTTACCATTGCTTGTTTCTGAGCCCGACATGCTGATAGTGGTGACTGATACATGACCCCCTTCCACCTTCACCGCGTCACCCTCGTTTGACATTGTAGTATTCATTCCTTGCAAATTCACAACACTAACATAACCACTAATATCGACAGTTCGCAAAATGTTTTTATTATTTCTCAGTATTTCACACTTGAGCAACTTGACGGCAACCCTCTTGGCTTCAAAAACCTCCCACATGTCGAGAGGCCTTTGCCTTATTGGGCAACGGCCAAATTTTTACTTACTTTTACATTATACCAAAAAAGAAGATTGTTTACTTACCATTGCTTGTTTCTGAGCCCGACATGCTGATAGTGGTGACTGATACATGACCCCCTTCCACCTTCACCGCGTCACCCTCGTTTGACATTGTAGTATTCATTCCTTGCAAATTCACAACACTAACATAACCACTAATATCGACAGTTCGCAAAAATGTTTCACCTCTAAACTATAAAGCACCACGCAAAAAGCAGCAAATTTTTTTAAGAAATATCAAAAATTCTGTTTTAAAATTTTCAAAAACTAGATGTATTTTAGATAATGTTTTTGTACAAAAATATCTCTATCTTCTTCGATCATCTTGCATCGCTGATACTGTATAAGGCATCTTTGGGATTCAGTCTTGTAATATCCCGTCGTTGTAACACAGTGTTGCATTTACATGTTTCCTTTCCATTGACCGAAATACTGTAGTAGGTTTCATTTATTTTTAATGCTATGCAGTATTGGAAGCGATGGGCAGATGAAACCAGCATCTTGATAATCTGTAAACAACCAAAACAGTAAAATTAGAACTTCACAAATATAAGTACGAATAATTAATCGTAAAGAATATAAACATAAATACTTTTTAAGTAAATTAAAGAGCATTTAAAAAAAAAGCGTAAGGCGAACACGCGATTCATATTTGGAATATAGTCGTCATTTCGAGACGATGTTTGTGTACACGTACGCGCGACGACACACGTACCGTCGCGCCGCGGCCTTGCCGACCCGCCCAGTGCTGTGCGATAGCGGCGCAGTACTATCGATGCGGCCACTCGACCTCCGTGTCATTGGCATTATGTTTACAGTGCGCAGAGCCTCGGGCACGATAACGTGCCTCGACGTCAGTGTTTATTTCTGAATGACTCGACGTATATTGTTATTTAGACAGAAATAACACTACTCTATCCGTATTGTTAGTTCTATCTTTTGGAAAAGGAGTGTTTTTCAAAAAGAAAGTAACAAGAATAATATTATTAAATTTTTATTTTTGAAATGATTTTTTGCTTAAGAACTGTTAAAATATCTTTAATTTATTATTACAAATGAGACAAACCAATAAAGTGGTATTAAAGTTTTCACGCAGTCGTTCAAACTTGTTAAGACATTGAGGCCTTACATCTGTGGCAGGAAAATCGCTAGAAAGCCGACTCGGATTTTACCTATATTAGCTTTAAAACAATCAGTTATCGATAGTACTCAAATCACTAGTCGAGTAAAGACGTAGTGGGGGGCGTTGTGCGGCCTTCACGGAGCCGGTTGTAGCGACCGACCAGACCAGACCCCGGTCGCGAGCATTTCGCCTTTCGCGCGCCGGACTGGTCCGCCGCTCCCAATACGACTCGGTGACTACAGGCGATATAGGTACCCAATAATGCGTTTTGAATCGTAACGTCGCAAGACCAATGACACTCCGTATCGCACCAAATGTATACCTACTACAACTCTACGTTATAATTGTCTAAGGAGCTAAGAAGCCACCACTAAATTGGTGCTTACTAATAAAGAAATAAGCCGTTTGTGTATTAACGGTTTATATTTTATTCCGTAAAATATGCACAGCGCAAAAATTTAATGAATATAAAAAGAAGACTAGATGTAAAGAGACGAGCGTCTGGCAAACCAATTAGCGTTCAATAGAGTCCCTTGCTCCCGCCAGAGACATTTTTTATTACTATGATACCAATTGAGCGGGAAGTCGTTGCCTTACCTACTGTATTAATTGCCAATTACACAATGCATTGATTGCATTGTGTAATTTTTTTACACGATTATGATTTGTTACAATTATTGCATCATTATTAGGAAACAATGTCTATTACCTACTAACTGAATTGTGGCTCCTTCTAAACTAGATGAACACAGCCACGGGTCGCAGTGGCTTTTCTTGTAAATGTTTTATTTTTTATTATAAAATTATTTCCAGTATTGCGTCGAACATAACTCACAAATTTGAGCTCTATCCATCGAGAGGTTTTCGAGTCTATTCGAGGCAAACGAACAAAGAAACATAAGTTTTGTATACTTATAGGTAAGTATATATATATATTTATAGCGTGGTGTGCAATTACTCCATACGTTAATTACATTTTATAATTTAATTGTAAGTAATTACGAGCATTCAAGATAATTCTTCAAATAAACTTAGATATTAGTATATAATAAAGGTGTCTTGAAATTTATTTCAAATGTTACATGCTCTTGAATCTATAAAAAGAGTTCTCACCAATAAACATGTTTTATCTCTTTTCATCAATGGCGTTATCAATAAGCCAGAACAGGACGCCCACAAATTTGGTGTCCCAAAAAACAGAAGTACGTCCGCACGCAAGATGGCGTCATCGTGGCCTAGACAAGGCCGAGCGGTCATTTATACGATACGTCAGACGATCGCCTTTGTCTGCAATATGGTTGTCGACATAACAAAATGGAAAATTTTATTCGTAGATATTTTATAATGAATAAATCACCTTTATGCGGTTATATTGATCTTTAACTGATATGTATTATCTATGAAGATTAGGTTTTAAATAAAAATTTACATATATATAATAATAGCCATGTGACAGGCGTAAGAATCTGCAACCTCATTTCCTCCACGGTAAAAGAAAAAGTCATGAAAAGCAATCTCCAGGAACAAACCCAGCAACGATTCTCGCCACCCATCTCTTTATATATCCCGGAGAAGCGATGAGAGGATTGCAGAAGCATCAATGTGGATTACTTATTTATTAGTAGTAATTAGTACATGTCTTAAACGCACTGTGAAGTACGCCATGCATGTACCTATTTAACGTTATTTAAAGGCTCGGCTAAAGAAAGTCCTTGTGTCGTTCCGAGCTATCGATAGACCCGCGACGAGGCGTCGACCGATAATTATCTTAAGGTCACAGCACTATCAAAGTGACGTCAACATCGTGCTATGTTGTGATAATGCTTTACTGTGAGACAGGTGCATTATTTCAGCAACGGCAAGACTTTCTTTTTTTTTTACTCCATTCGCAAATCGAAAAAATCTTATGTACCTACTCGTAGGTACCTGTTTCCGGGCAGAAATTTTTTTTATTTTTTTTATTTTCACACCTTGCTTAAACTAAAGTCTGTTCATAATGGTATGGTTTCTAACAAGAATGACACAAAAATTCTCCAAAAATAGCGTGTGAAATATTTGGAAGTAGATCAAAAACATCTCTGATCCTGAAGTTCGCTTAATTAATATCATTAAACTAAAAATGTAATAAAAATATAAAATACATCTATAAAAGTAAAAAAGAATACACGAAATAAAAAAGACATCTTTCATCATTTCAATTTCGAATTCGTCGCCAGTTCTTAAATGTCCTTGACCGCATGGCGTTGGAGGTCGGCCGTCCCCTAGAGTGCGTCGCACCCCGTTACCTACGTCGTTTAAAATAGACGAGGTGAACACTCTCTAGACTCTAGACAAAGAAATCTTCAAATTGCTTAAGCACAGTTATCGTCTATCATATGCATGTAAAACTACTTTTATATAATTACTTTACATATTTTGCAGCAGAACGGTATTTTTTGGCTGTAGAATAATTTACTTAGATATAGTGTATACGTTATGTATTTTGCTGTGATAAGGGATATGTGTATCGGCCAGTCCTTACTACGAGTATTAGTAGGACTTAATATTATAAAAACACAGTACCTCGTATATACGTAACGTATTTATTATTTCCTATGTACCACATGTTCTTTTGTAACCAATAGCGCATAAACTGTAAAAATATTTATAAGCTTATTCTGGGTTAAAAAGATTGTGCTTTTTTAATTGTGGTATTATAATTAACAGAGAATAAAGCTTAATTACAAAACGAATTCGTCGACAATTAAAACGAACTTAAAACGGTTTAACCAAAAATATATTATTGTTTACACCAGACTCCAGGTGATGTGTAAATAATAGCTTCCATTAATTATCAAAGGCCTTCTTTATTTCAATATGTGATGAACCTCGACGGTGTTGTGTAATCATAAAAAAACAATGTTGAGAAACTAGTACAAGAGGTTATAGTAATTGCCAGTATGATGAAGTTACACCAAGTGACAACAATGTACAACGCACCAGGTGGGGTAAGTGTACCGGCATAAATACCCACATCCATCTCCAACAAAGATTAATTTAGATGCGCTCTCATCCTTGTGGAATGAGTAAAAGTGGATCAGTATAAATTATTATTTAAATACATTTGCCTATTATGTGCATATAAACTAATATTAAACGAGGCGTCGTAGGCTCGTAGGCAGTATTAAACGCACACGTTGCTAAAGATTGAATGAATTATGAGTCAGAACCAACCCGGGACATTTTACTTTCTCTCCATTATGGTAGTGCGCAAGAACAATTAGCGGCGGCCTTCTGCTAACTATTTCAGTTATAAAATTGTAGACTTCGTAATGTACGAGATGCCTGGTAACGTAGATGCCGTTTCGACAATTATAGATAAAAAGTGCATATTTGATACGGATAATATTCATTCATCTGTCCTTGTAAGAATTTTATTGGCATTTTACAAGGCTGTAGATTCCTTTTCTTTACGACATAAGAGTGGAACCCTTAAAAATCCTATGGTGGCCGATAGATGGCGGTTTAACCACTTCGAAAATGTTAGATCGAAAATATACTGGCTTGACGGCCAGTATATTGACGGCGGTGGGCAGGTGCGAATAGGCATATGCTGCGATCTCCAATCCGAATGCCAAGCGGCACATACTCTATATCGGAGGGCCCATCTCCAACAGTGTGACCTTGTCCACGTGAACTTTATTAATTCATGTAACTACAGTAGTATTTAATTTAAAGCAGATAAAAATTAAATAAAATTAAAAATCAGTTAACAAAACAATTTCAATCTAAAAAAGTTACAGGACTAAGATAGAATGCCACGCAGCCCGTAATAATACTGTCTCTAACTCTCTATACCTTACAAACCGGAACACAACTGTAGTTGCACGGCTGGTTGTCTGCAGAAATAGGTACAAGGGTGGTATATACCGATAAGACTCCTAGGCAGAGAATGAGTCTACCCAGTAAAAGTATGCGAAATATATATATTTTTTTTAATTAATTAATTAATTTTACTTCATATACAATGCTGTGTATATACGCAGACTTAACGCCTGTGGCATTCTCTACCAGAGGATGATGCAAAGACAGAATGGAGTAGGTGCTTCAATACATTAGTGACTATGAACGTTATAATGTATGATGGGTAAATACTACTTCAGTTATAGAGAAGGAATCGGAAACCCTTTCATACAGAAATAAACATTGTGCTAGAGCGTCGCTTTCAATCATTAAAAAAGTAAAAACTAGGTGATTATATAAGCCATACGACAGCATAAACATAGAGGTGAATGGCTCGTCTAATGGAAAAATACTTGTTCGCTCGTAAAGTTCTTCGTCCTGCCAAGTACCTCTCGGTGAACAGGTGTGGCTGGTTCGGATTACAATAAATTGTGTATTTACCACCACCACGTCGACTAATCTAACATAAAAAGGTAATTCATTCTAAAAAAAGATGTCGTCTACTTTTAGTTTTAATTGTAAGCCCTTCTTAGTTCATTTTTAAACTCCAACGATGTTATATGTATATGTAAACAGAATATGAAACAACATCTGAAAAAAAACATACAGTTCGAATTTCAAAATGATTTTTTACGAAAAAGTAGCAGTAAAAACCGCGACCAAAGTGACAGGTGAAAAGAATAAACGAATATTTCATTCATCTTTATATTTAAGCATTCAGCCTGCGTATGTTTGTGCTCGCAATACTGAGGTTTTTTTTATGAGAAAAGCGGCAAACGGGCGAGCGGTTCACCTGATGGTAAGTGATTACCGTCGCCCACGTACATCGGCAACACCAGGGTGCTGCAGGTACGTTGCCGGCCTTTAAGGATATTTGGAAGATGGAAGGGAGGATGAGGAGGGGAAATGGGCCTGCGGATACCGCACTCACCAAACGAAACGCAGAAGCATAAGATGCTTCTACTTCACGCCGGTATTCTGCGAGGTAGTCGTACCAACCCGGTCGAGCCGGCCCATTCGAGCAGCAGCAAAAGCCGCTGCTTGGCTCTACCATTTTTAAAAATAAAAATGTATAGGTTATGTTCAACTCATTACTAGAAAGTTTAAGAAAAAAAAAATATCCGTACTTACAAAAATGTTCTCTGTGAAGCGTGGAGCCAGTGTTTTATAAAATTTGAGATACCTTTGAAATTATATAAAACAAATGGACTAAGAAAATAAATACTAATTGTTATTAGGTGTGTCTCGAATTGGCTTTAAGTGCCTAAACACAACTAATGTGGCAACAGTCGGTGATATCAGTAATTGCAAAATATCTTAGATTTTATCACAAACTACATACGATGGCATTAATTTAGCAGTCACTGTCGTTGCTTCGACGCGAACTAAAACAAATATTAATCGCCAACTAAAACCCATTTATACTCTGTCTGTATCACTGGTTTATTATTTGCTCAACATGTTTGGACAGCCGTCGTATGGAAAAATATTGTGGGGAATAAATTTGATAGCATTATATTACTCATTATAGATGGTGTAACGAGATATTGTTATTGATTCTATGAACATATTTTTTTCGAACGAAAAAGCTTGCTATTAATATAAATATCAAAATAATGATCAAGATATATATGACGCGTGTAGTGGTCCCACACATTAACTGCTTTAGCCGACGCCCGCGGTTTCATTCGCATTCTAGAAGAACTAATATATAACTAATTACTGACTCGTATTAGGCTTTATTACAAAGTTCTTTATTGCCTTCTCTTATGTCAATGACATGAGAATTTTAATCCTATCTAAATAATCCTTTAATGCCTTATAAAGGCACTTTTTGGAAAATATTAACTAACTCGTTTCAGTAATACGCGCTAAGCTTGGATACAAACAGAGATACAAACAAATATAGGGTCTAATATACGAGTAGATTAATTATCATATACTGGTTGCTTAATTTTATGTCTTCGTATAATAGCAAATTATCGCAATATATCCCAGGCGCCGTAAATAGCAATGACAAGAAATAGATTACTGCTTGTTAGTAACAGTCCCAGGTAAAGATAGTTAATTATGCGAAAAGCTCCGTATGAATATTCACCGTAACCCTTGTAAGGTGCCGCCGCTTGAAGCAAAGTTAACTAAACGACTTGTTTTGTGTGCTAAAATAATCTTAAGGACATTGAGTAACTATTATAGTATTACAGTATAGAAATATCGACACGATTTTAAGCAAACACTGGTCAGTAAATTTAATTAAAAACCGTAAAGCAAAAGTTGTATCAAAATTAAAAATAATTTTGTAAACCCGAATTCCGCGGAATAAGTCTGGTTGTATGCGGTAATATGGTTTGAAACATTCTGAGTACGAATAAAACTCGCACTTGACCAGTACCCTGGTTAAAATACTTTGTAGTTAGACATTCGAATGTTGTTTAAGCAATCAATCTGAATGCGACGTAAAGTGTCTGTGAAGATTAATAAAAACAACACTTACATTATAATTATACACCGCGTTGATTAAAATTTAACGATCAAAGAAACATTTTCAAGGTACGCGTTACCTTCGCAATTCATACTTTCACTTCAGATTTAAACGCCAACATACAGTTAGTCTGATCGCCAGTAATAATAACTGATATACTTCTATGGAAAATTTCAACAGAGCAATGTAACCACAGGTAATTTTGTAACCGGGAAACGTTACAGTCAGTGACTGTCTTATACAAATTTATTAGTGCAACACGACGACGGCGTCGCTTCGTGGTTAGCATACCTGACTACTGAGCCGTGAGTACTGGGTTCGAATCCCAAGCGAAGCCAATATTTCTGTAAAAATATACAAGTTCATTGGTTTTCGGATCTGGTTGTGTTGTGTCTGTCCCGTATATACTTTATTTAGTTAATTATAATCGTATATTGATATCGTAAATGTTGAGGACTTTAGTAAGTAGGCGATGAATTGTCTTTGCCACAAGTGGTCTTAAATTTACACAGCTCTACCTCCCCCGACGAGATTTGTTTATGAATGGATGTATAACTATATTTTTTTGCGTTGTTGTACTTCATGGAATTTCCAATAATAAATGACGTCCGGATAATCCGGATTTTCCGAATTCAAACCCCGCAGATTAGTGGTGGGAAACAGCATCACTAGAGTACCGGCAACTAACCCGCTTTCCCTACGTGGTGAGTATGTAAATATATTCCGACTTTTGCTTGCTTCTTTTTTAGAGAGACCTTAGCTCAACAAAGGCCTAAAATAGTCATTTAATCATTCAGTGAACGCGAATTCATTTAATTCACATAATTTCCTATAATGGGGTGTTTCATACTTAGAAATAACAGTAAATTTATTCCTCAGTAACCGTTCGCCGACTACATAGGTTGCCGTCTATAACTGTGCAGTTACTCAATACATGTCATTAACAGTCAACTAATGCCGTCGGTAATGTCGCCGACCGAGCCGGCTGTTGGTAAATGTTGAACACCTTGGGATCGAGTGCAGCGTGTAATGTAATTGCGTTTCGACCCGGGTAGTTGTGCCTGCGTAATACTTACATAGAGCGGTGCTAAAATTCTAAGTTCCACCAACACCATCTAGACGGTTGGCATCCCACCGCAGTGCGTTTCCGTCGGAATTTTTTGCCACCCACTTTCGACTTTGTGGACTATGGACTTGGACCGTCAGCGCTGAGAAGTGATCAAGCAACACATGCGACGTGAGTCATATTCCGTGGTCATATCTAACATCACTTACGCGACGACGATGCCATACATTTGATCCCTAACGTAAACGTATAGTGGACCAAGTGGTGAAACATATGATCTGATCAATTTACGAATACGTATACCATTTATTTTTAAAAGTTTACCTAAATCTAAATCGAGGGTCGGCGCTAGCGTAGCCTAGAGGAGCGCGTTACTATATTCCACCGTTATCATATAGAGCTAGTGAATACGTCAGTAAACATCAAATGCACCTACTTATAATTTAGTAGGATAATAATAATTCGTTAGGTGGATTATCTGTGATACGAGTAATTTTTTTTAAAATAACAATTAAATTTATTTTAGAATCATATAATAAAAATAACCCAAACTTCTTATGCATTTCGTTTTGACTTAACTAGTTTAAAGGATTTCAATTTAAGAATTTAATTGTCCTATTCCGAGCACTGAAACGCGTAATAATGAAGGATCACCTTTAAAGCTTTCAAGGTTCCATTACAGTGCTGTTACAGTCGAACGAGTTCCGTAATCAGTTTTCAAGAGCCTGTTAAAAATATTACATAAAATTTAATAAGGCGTGTCGAATAACGTACCGCATGTTAAATTGTACAGCAGTAACTTGAATCGACAGGCAATGCGACCTCGACATTCTATTTAACAGTATCAATCTCAATACGACACCGTCATTGGTTTGTAAAATAATTTCGATTTGCATTCTCCATTTAATTTGTAGCGTGCGACAGGTGCTAATGTCACTTTATGGCAGGGGTCACCAACTCGAGTAATAAATATTATTACACGTTGTGGCTGCGTGGCTAGCGTACCCGACCTATGAGTTATGAGCCCTGGGTTTGAATTACAAATCGCAGCCGAGGTAATATTTGTACAACATACAAAATCATTTCCTAGTCTAGCGGCTAAGGGAGGCTCATGGGTGCTGCTGCGAGCCCCCCTCCTAGTTCTTCGGAAGTAATTTACGTCATCAGGGGCCGGAGCGCGACACAGCGGTAGGCAGTGTCGTGGCTCTTTTGTTTTAATTACTTGCGGGCCCTCTCCCGAGTATCTTTATTCTTTATTGTACACATTATGAATTTGAAGCTGTAAAGGCCGCCGAGTCAACAGCGTATCTCTAATTCATGGGGGTTTAAGACAATCCAGCAATTAATGCTGATCCCCATAAATCGATCAATGCCTTCAGCGACAGGTAGGTGTTTACACCTTTCCCAGTCATGAAAGTAAATATTAAAAAGCGGCACACGCACGAGTTAGTCTATGCTTCGGTTCTATGATTAAATTTTTACATGATCTGTCCTTCTAATCATTCGTTTGTGGCTATCTTATTTTGGTTCCTTAGCGATGTTCTCGTGTCGGTTTTGTCTCGTGGACTCTTTCCCACTTCTACTCCTCAGGCGGCGCGCAGTAAAGGATGCGATCGCCTGCCTCGGCCTTATGACCCCTGATCTGGAGTCCTTATTTTGTATAATATTTCAAATAGTAATTCAAACGAAGGTTTCGTCCCTTTTAAGCCATGAAATGCGATTATCCGAATATATTTTAAAGCATTCATGTTTATTCATATGTGAGGCCGCAAAGTTTTTGCGCGGTACCGGTTAAGTATCCTGCTTTTAATTGTGATCCGTATAATTGTGACCTTGTCTTTTAGTTTATTATATAAAAACATACATTGTTTTTTTATAAATAACATATTTTACACGTTGTGTTACACATTAAAAGTTTTCAGATGAATTGATTAAATGTAACGGAATGTTTTTATAGAGATTGTGGAAAGTTTAAAAACAAGCTTCTTCTCGTGCTTTTATTGCCTCTAAAATCTGTGTTATGTTTCGCCTTTATGTATTGTGTTGCGTTTCGTGTCTTCGTCTGTTACTATATCGAACCCATCTTTCGATCTTATCGAAAATGATTTTCACCGAGTACGGAAAAGCACGGCACTATAATTTTAAATTTTAAATGGGCAATAAAATGAATTATCATTCGGCTCAACCTCAAAACTTTTGACTTCAGGCTTTCATAATCGTTCAAAACTTTGAATAAAAGTAGAAAAAAAAATATCTGGCCAGTGTCACAAACATACTTCCTACCGCCGTTATAATAAATAAACCATATGATTATATTTCCAGCTAAAGACTTCCTTTTGGAATCTTCAACTGTATTTAAATAAAATTCACAAGAAATGTGACTGATAGACAGGAATATAGATGCCTATTACAATGATTCAGCGGCCCTTTAAAAACATTTGTTATTCGTTTACATTAGCTATTTAATTTTTTCACGCTATATTTATTTAAGTTCTTATTATTACTCACCAAATGAATCACAGAACTAATTTGATAAAATGCAATCTCCTAGGATATAGCCAGTATGCACAGACGGAGTGTAGCTCAGTCAGTAGTCTCAGTAACCATTATGCCCGATTACACTAAAATAATCTTCATCATGCCCGATTTTGATGATACTACCGAAATCTACTACCGTTTCATAATCAGGTTCCTCTGACGGAGAAGAACTATGCGAAGGAAACTCCGAAGGTTCCCTCTGTTTTGTAATTTTTTTCATAACAAAATAATTTGTTAGTGGTACATAACAATATTTTTTTTGTAAAGGGATCAACTCATTCCCTGAGGTTATTATCATCTATGTATATAATAATAACCTCTTTTATGATAAAAAATGTTTTCGACTATCTAGAGTCATTCGTGTTAGTAATACAAGTATAAAGTAGCAATGCCCACAGCTGGACAAAGGATTTCTCACAAATATTTGTGAGAGAGCCATGGAGCCGGGAAGAGTCCACCACGCAACTCGCTCCAGTGCGAGTTAGCGCACTTCACACATCCACGAAATATTTTCTTTTTATTATTTCTCAGACAGGCAAATTTCCTCACGGTGTTTTCCTTCACCGACGAACACGTCGTTAATTGCTATTAACAGTTTTAGTGGTGCCCGGGGACCCGAGATCGAACCCCGATCCCTCGCGTACTATTAAAATAAAGCGACCGCCCTAACCCCTAGGCTACCACGGCCTAGGCTATCTCTAATATGTGTATCATAGAACTATTTATAAAGTCTTTGTTTAACAAATTTTTTAAACCTATTGTAAAATGACTTTGCGCACATAACTCCACTAAACATGTTAATTAATGTTTTTCCAAATATCAGAATACAGTTGTAGGTTAGATACCGATATCCGTTCAGTCTCTCGAATTTAGACAAGTTTCGGATTATATATTATGGAAATACCTTTCTGTTCCTGGTATATTATGGAAATACCAATTGCGTTATCTTAGGTGATCGTGCTTATTAAATTACAGTTACATTAATAAAATATTTAGTAATAACTATACGTATTACGAACTATTGTAAGTTAGGAATTTAAGGTGCCTTTCACACAGAGAACACAACATTATACTACGTTGTATATGATATTTCGTTTAACTATTCAGAAAATTTTGTAGTGAATATTTTTTATTGGATTGCAGTGCCGAATGGGCTTACAGTCCACCTGGTGGTAAGAGGCTACAGCACCACATGGACACCTGCAAACAACTTCATTCGAAGAAGGTCACAGCTGCGTTGTCACTCCTGAGGATAACGATGGAATGCCTCACGCCTTGCGAATATACAGGCTCAGTATACCTTTCAAATCGGAACTCAACATCGGTTGCCCGACTCCTAGGCAAAGAAGAAGCCTAGCAGCAACCTTTAGTTTAACAGCTAATAATCAAGTTACGGTTTATCTAAAACGTAGAGAAACTCGCAAGCATTTCCTTTTCCATATCACAGCTCATTGCAGACATCAGTTCCGTAGAACTGCAAGAACCTCACTTGCAAGACGCAGTAATACTTATTTATTTTATTTTCGAACACTCAAAGACGTCATCCAAGTCCCAAACTAGTGTCAGATAAGACAGATACGTACACACATACATCTAAAACTCCGGTACAAATATTTATATTCATCACACTAATGTTTGCTCCTAACAGGATTCGAATCGTAGACAGCGTTACTAACAACTAGGCTATCGGGTCATATAATTATAAGCTGTATTCGACGATAGTTATTTACGTTTTGTATTTTGCCGGCACATACATAACTTTAACCGCAGACGCGAGTTTGGACATCACGAATCTGTAGGTACTAGTTTTGTCTGTAGAGAAAATCCGATAATACACCAGCGATAATCGGCCATATTCCAACGTGTTAAGGTGCACAGTTTTTGCTTGATGGGGTAGGGTCTGCGATGAGACCGATCGATTGCCCGTGTATTTGATTTGTCTCTGTCCAAACGTCATGCACATTACAAAATTAATTTACTCGTGTAGGGTTTTCAATTGTGTCTGTGTGGGTGTGTGTGTTGATACGCATGAATCCACCTACGAAAAGTTATAGTGTTTTTTTTAACTTGTTTCTGTGCGTTTCGTATAATTTCTGTGTTAAAGTTGTCTTGTGGAGACGGCGTAAGAATCTGACACAAGCTTTATTACCGTAGGTACGAGAGGCGACTAAGGGAATAATTGAAGAGGAAAATTAAAAAAAGTCTCGTTGTTTCCGTAAGATGGCGGGCTACCCTTCTCCTTGCGATGGAAATGCTTAGCATTGCTGGGCGACTATAGTGATAACTTCGAATGGGAGAGGTTAGACAGTTCATCAGAGAACGGACTAATAAAAAAGGAATAAAGACATCTGACATCTTTTTTTGTTTTGTACTCTAGCCCCATTTTTTTTAAAGTTAGCAATGTTCTTATTGAAGGTTAGTTAAATAGCACTTTTATATTTATACACATGTTGAGCAAGACTCCTGATCCAGCTATTATATTACGACCGTCGAATTAATTGGTGGAACTTGACTTGTATGAGTCAACCAAATATTTAAGAATAATAAGTAACGTTTTCTTGCCCTTAACGAGCACCCAGTTCTCCGGCCGGCTATGAATCACGTTATTTTGCTACTACTAACCTTGTAGAAACGGCAAAAAAAAAACGGGGAAAGGAAATTCCTTGCATATCAACATTGTAGACAACTGTTTTCGATGTAATTATTACGACCAGCAGACGTTGTATATATATCTTCCATAAGTTGTTTGAAGTACCTAAGTACATAGTTACGAATAAATAAAATACAATAAAATATGTCTGTTATTTTGAGGTAATGCAGTTAAAACAATTTTTCAACGAACAAATTATATCTTTCAGTCAGTCCAAACGTCTGTT
Source organism: Bhutanitis thaidina (assembly GCA_029286595.1). Lineage (NCBI taxonomy): Eukaryota > Metazoa > Arthropoda > Insecta > Lepidoptera > Papilionidae > Bhutanitis > Bhutanitis thaidina. The sequence continues at coordinate 2,879,755 of JAGSMS010000029.1, read as the reverse complement.
AATCTGCAGTTACTGATAATTTACATGTGTATTGGCCGATCTTTCTGAACAGATCAATATACATTTAAAAATAAACTCAGCGATATATTTATTTTCCAAACAATATTCCTTTGTGTGATTTTATACTTGTAACATGAGAGCTTATCCGTTATGCCACAAATATTCTGTGAAACATATTTTATCGATTAAATTATGCAGTATTATTTTTTCCATTGAAGACTTAATTACATCTATTGATAACCATGCCTGGGATAAACGTGTCTAAGACGTAAAAAGAAACTACTGCGTACGGAATTTTTGTCAAATATTTTGGAAGAAGAAAGAAAGCGGCTTGGGCGCCAGATCACATAAAATGAAAAGAAAATTCACCACGAAAGGTCCTTGAAATTGACACAAAAAAAAAGTGATATCGCGCTTTTGTACTTTAAATTCAGATGTAATTTTGCAACGCATAGTGGGCACGCGGGACCGGTACCACCCACCGCTGGGTGTTACCGGGGCGCTTGGTGACGTGAAGAGAGGGGAGACCATGGTAAATGGGTCGCCGCAGCAGCATTTCACGACGGTCGTCATTGCTTGGCTCGAGGTTGATTCGACTATGAGTCCTATAAGAATCTTTTGGAAACATGGAGTACACGTATATGTTTACACTATAATCAGAGTTGATAAAATACAATTAAAAATTAACATATCAAACGCATTTAGGAATCAACATTTCTATTCTATGTGCAATTGTGAGTCATCCCGAAGGAATGTATAACTTGACCCCATTAAGCGATTAGCATAGATTAGTACGTTGACCTCGTAGTTACAGATTAGTTTTGGTTTGAGTTCTCAATGCGGACGAGAGATTGCTCTTCAGATGTAGGTGTTTCAGAAGTTGTGATTGTCTGATTTAAAAATCTGCACGGGCGGATCTAATTTCATATACGAACTGGTAGTAGATTATTTAATTTAGTTTGGTACATTTGTCATTATTGGTAGAACCGTTAAGTTTTGTACAGTTACGTATATTGAGAAATATTCTTTATTTTTGTTTAGGATAAACGTATCTACTATTTGCAATGAGATATTCCGTGAATCCATTTCGCTCACGGCGAAAACATTCGAATATTATCGGCGATTGTCAACTGCGCATCTCTTGCCATTGTATTGCCCCGAGAGTACGCTCTCAACACTCTACTTCGTCTTCTCATATCCGATAGAACGCTTATACGTTAAAATTTGTTGTATAGTCAATACCAGAAGGAAATGTAATCAGGCTTTTGTCGGCGCTTTCCAGACATCTTGCATTGGAAGCCTGATGAAGAAGAGACAAGCTCTAGTTGCCGGTTCGCCTCCCAACAATCCTCATTCATTTGATATATCATACATAGGCTTTTTAAAATTCTATACCTTATCTTGGAATCGATTACAACCTTCTCATTAGATAAAAAAACTTTTAAAGTATAATGGTAATACTATGTAATAAGAATAAGTAATCAGTAATGAAATGTAATGTAAAATAGATTAGACGCTGTCTATAACTGCCTACTTTCTCGTTGGCTCTTAAGTATAGAAATTTGTCTATAGAAATAGAAAGACAATTAAGAGGACAAATGAGTTAATGTTCAAGGCAACGGGTTAAGATTTGCAAGAAGTTGTTAAAATAATTAGCATTTAAGCTTAATTAATTATCTTGAATCGGTCTAGTCTAACGTATAACCACAGCTTGTGTCTGAGAAAATACGGTGAAACAAATGTATGTAATAATTTCAATAGATACAACCCCACTAAAATCTAGCTTAAGCAAGCTTTTTATCCTTGTTTGCGCAAGGGACATTTTTAAATCTCTAATATTATATTAAATCAATAAAGTGTAATAAAATTCCATATAGTTTAGACGTACAGTTTAGATTAGAGCTCGAACCCAGATCTATGTCCGTTTATCTATGTGCAAAACCTCATACCAGTTTAGCTCTTCTCAAATACAAACGAAATCTTAAACAAATACTTCGGAGACTTAGAATAGTTAGACTGTATAAGAATATTATTTATTTATTATGTATAAGAACATTACCGTATTTTCATTTGAAATTCTACATAGATTATAGATGCGACATGTAAAAGAAAGTTCTTAGTGTAAAAAGATACCATGTCTGCGGCGAACTACGTAATGACCCATCTATGACTAAATATTTTTTGTACAACTTTACAGTTCATAGATATAAAAAGAAATTCAGTCCGGAAATTGTTGCGTTCTTATTCACAGCATTATGAATGTCAATATTTACACAGCTCGTATACATCGAAGATTTCGAACGCGATACATCACGACATTTGCAAAGTAACCTAGTAATGTACGGGGAACAAAACTTGCGACACAATTCTTGCGGTCGAAAAGGTTGCACCGCAATCCGAACAGGAAAATAATTTAGCTTTCGTTGCAATTATATACGTGGCATTAAGGAGACATTATTAATAGTGAACGATAATACAATATATGTCAAACACCTAATATTGTTAGAAATTATAGCGTCAAAATGACTGATAACGATGACATAGTTGTACCTTGATACCTACTTTTTTTAATTCTCTTTGTAGGCCAGTGCAATTCTGGATTTTCAAAATTATTTTCTAATCTAAGATATTTGTAACAAAGGTTTTTGTATAACAATTATCGTAAGATTATATACAAAAAGTTGTACGCAATAGACAAGAAACAATTGAATACAATGACTAATATCAGAGTCCAGAGAGTTATCTCGGTGACTCAAATCGGGTAGACGTTTGTAGGTAGGTGCCTAAAACGCGATTTTCGAGATGTAAGTATGGCAGCGGCGCCACCGCCACCGGTGTGACCAGTTCCAGACGTAACCCCGTGTGAGTCACTCCGTAATGGTTTCTTGGAATCGAATTTCGAACGCCGCGGACCGTTGCGAAACCCACGGACGCGAGGACGTATTGAGCTTTGGACTCGCTCTTCGGTTTCATGGTCGTATACCGTGGGAATTGAAGGATACAATTTATGTTGGTATGCTTTCTTATTTAAAATGTCGATAAAAGAAAATATAAAAGTATTCGATTGAAAATACATAACACACACACTTTATAAAAGTATTATAAAGTAAACGATGGGGCCATCGTGAAATCGCACACACTTTATGGCATGGCTCAATTTCTTAGTTTATAAGTGTTTAGTAATTGGCAGAACCTGTTCAATACAAATTAAAGATTGTGCAACATTAATGAATCGAGATTGTTTTATAGTTCCTAAAACTACACCCGATTCTAACTGTTATACTTTTGGCTTTCTACCTATAATCACATGGATAATTAATTGAATGCATTATATATACCAGTATTTCGCTTCAACTTCTAGCTCTAGACGTTAGTATAATAGGTTTTGGCGTGGTGCATCTCACAAGACTAACAAAAAAATATTAATACCGTACTACATTTAAAAAATCCTTTTAAACAACACGTATAACTATGAGGAATCTAATAAAATAATGATCTAACGTTATATTATTTGAGGTCTACATCTAAAGTACCGAATTTTATGTATAATCATATGATATATGTTCTCTCGATATGTATGTCGAACGGTCAAAAGTCTAGACCGAGAAATACCCCAACATTCTCAGGACAATCGCCCACTTTAGCAGAAAAAAATTCATCCAACGCCCCACCTAGTCCGTAATAGTTAATTTATTTTATGAATTATTATAAAATATATTAACTGTACCTAATTTAACGTACAAAAAAAAAAAAATAACACCAAATTAATAAAAACTAAATGAATTGACCGAAATGGTTGAGGCTGGTTGAGTTTTATAATTTGTTAATATTGGGTTCCAATTTAATGTTAAAAACTTCTGTATTATTGCCCACAATCCAGGATAGAGAATAGGACTTTACCCTGGAGACGATTTTAGTTTCCGGAGATTTTTCTTCACTATACATGAATTTACGGTGATTATTCAGAGAACAATCTACTTAAAATACAGCTTAAATTATCAATTATATTAGTTACATAAATATGCAATTTGCACTAAGAAAACATATTTTTATTTTAAATGGACTTGTCACAGATTAAAAATGAATTATAATTATAATCAAACAAGTGCCTTATCAAAATAGCTTTTATCAATAACCTACGTTAGGAACATAGTTGGTTGCTGTCGGACTTTAATAAAACAGAGAATTGTAACAATTAAAAACAATAAAAATTTATTCGATCAAATAATTAGTCAATAATTAGATCAGTAGCTAATCAAATAACCAGAAACAGCATTTTTTCTGCAACAATGCACTTCGCCTATCAGTCAAAATCTAGCCAGTCGACGAAAGTCTCTCTATCTTCTGGTCGACGGTATTTTGTGGTTTCTATTTATTATTATGATCCCATAATTCCCGTGCCGCATTAGAATGGTCACTAGAATAAATTATATCCTTGTTTAGTTTATAAAGAAGCAATGATGAACTTCCTCAGAAACGTGAGCGAGTTGTTTCTTCTTTCTTTAAGAAGTGGGAGAAAATTCTGTCCTGAGACATATTCTTGACGGTGTACTTCTACAGCTTTTACGTTTTCTGTCCTATTAGAATGTAGCTTATGATGAAACGGCCATCATAGCGTGCCGCTGGTTTTGTTCAGCCTTCGTTGCATCTTTTGCCGCTTACCGGTTTACTTACATTCGGAAAGAATGACGCAAGACAGGATACATTAACGTCGCTATTGTACAATAAGAATCATTTGATATTTATTTAATTACGAAACAGCTTATTGGATTTTTATTATCAAATGGAGTTGATCTCAATTTTTAAGATATAAATTAATAGAGATGTAAAAATATAATGATTTCTTGTATTTTACCAAGCATACCAACAGCACGTCCTCAAGGTACTGTGAGCACAGAGTGAACAGACATCTAGGCAAGCGTTTACCATCCTAGGCCGCATCTTCGCTTTCCATCGGGGAAGATTGAGGTCAAACGCAAGCCTATTTATTCATAAAAAAAAAAAAACATTCTGCGTAGATCCGACAAAAATTAATTAATAAAAGCTGAAGGTAGCCAGAGTTAACTATGACATCTAGACGTCTAACACCGCAGTCCCCCCGTGACCACGGCTGCAGTAAAGCAATCGAAATGTCGGGAATATAAAAACAAAATTAAACTACGATAAAATCCGTAAATAATAGTTTCATTCCAAATATAATTTTTTTTTTTTTTAATTTAAAAGAGTTTAAAAATCGGTTATTCGCAAAATTTATGATTTGCGGAGATTGCTCAGTATTTTTTGGCTCCGGAGTAAAGAATGGTGTCGCGCGTGTCTCGTCTGATCTTTGAAGTCAAAACTCTTGGTGTTTGAATTTTACGTTGAATTCTTTGTGAGTAGTGAGTTCTACCAGTTCCTCCATTTACTCCACTCCAACTCGATATGATCATGTTATAAAAATCTTGAAAACGCTCCGTGAAATTAACATCAAGAACGTTCAAGTGTTGACAATAAGTAAGTAAATATTTTGTAAAATTGTTTGAAATGAGACTATTATTTAAGGACCTTTAATTGTTAATTAAATAATTACAAAAAAAAGCTAATGAAGGATATGCAGACCTGAGCTAACCTGCTACCACAAGCAGCACCTGTTCACAAGCATGACGCATGTAGCAGCAACCGTCCTCATTGACCACATAAAAGGGAAGTGAAAGACCCGCGACACTGCGCAGCCGCAAGCAAAAGGTTTAAAAGTCTTGTTTGTTTGCTCGAATTTAGATTCCGTAGATTTAGTTTTCGAGAATTTTATACTTGACCTATAAAAGATATTCAACATCACATATTCTAATCTTTGGATTTTTTAATTTATGTTTATTTATCAATTGAAAATCACGCCTGTCCATCTGCCGGCATTTCTTTTTAGATGTAGATTCAGACATTTTAAAATACAAATGAACATCTCAACAGATTTATAGACTGTTATAAAAAATATTTTTCATCATACACGATTCACGATTATTTATCACGGCGGAGAGAATAAAAATAATATAACATTACTAGAGCTAAATCTTCTAAAGATTTGATTGTGTACACGTATGAACTTGTAATTTGCGATGCCGGCACACTTGCTCTTTAAACTGAAGAAATATAATACAATACAGTACAAAAGAAGAATACAGAGCTCGAAACAAATTATCAAGATACGTTTTTAAAGCTTGATCGTTTCTTATTTTAGCAGGACCACTATGGTTTGCACTTAATTAAAATACACAAATGAAACAGAATTTTTTAATGGAAATATCTTTTGCTCAATTAAACTAGTTTCTTTAATGATTTACTGGGCTCGCCTCATTTTCTAGTGCTGGGTTGACTCATAACGGGATTCTTATATGGTAATTTAAATGTAACTTGATAACTTTTATGTTGGTATTAGACCGAAAAGCACGCAGACATTACTTACTGTTATTATAAAATAAAAACTTGTTACGTACTCTTTGGAAAATGTATGGTTATACAACGAAGAACATATGCACCTTCACCATAACAGAGATCTAAAAAGGATAGGAACAGAGCTAAGGACATAAAATACCAAAACCTTGACAAACAATGCATATAACATGGTTGATTATATATATTCGCCTAACAAATTTAATTAAAACGGAATAGAACACACTGTACAAACACTTTCGTGTATTATTAACATTTAGATAGCAAAGGGTAGACTTAATGCCTGATGGCATTCTCTGCAACTAAACCCATGGCGTAAATACAGAGGCAGGTGCATAAACATGTCATGTACAGGTATTATGAATAATATTGTATCTAATTTCTTATAACTAATAACACGTAACAAAACAAAAGTGTCATAGTAGTATGACATTGCAAAACAAAATTGCTATTATACAGCATTTATCGATAAACGCCTTAGTAAATATGAACCAAAATACTGCGTAGTAATATATATTGTTTGAAAATACCAAGAAAAGAAAGGCTTTTTTCTGAAATTCTGATTATGTATCTAACATGAGCTTAGAGATAAGTCATGAGTCACGATCTATATCATCGTGACATTTGTTTGGAAGAATTAACATAAAACATAAAGATCGAGGAATATAGATTTTTTCTTATCTCAAACCGGACCCACGTCGAGTAATTTTGTATACCGCCTTACAACTAATTAATGTAAATTTACTTTAAATGTCCAACCTAATAACAAGCATGATGATAAGCAGCTATTTTTCATGTCCGTGGGTAGATTTTGTATATGTTAACTGCATCGGCATAACGGTCACCTCCTTGCGTCTCACGTATACATTAAGCGGAAAGAACATGGCGTCTGTAATTATCATGTCGTACTTAATTGAAAAATATTTATGTATTATGAGAATAGACTAGACATGGGGAGCAGCATCTTGCATCTTATCCGAGGGTGCCGGTACTGACCTCACCAACCCATCCCCACGTGATGTGTACCAATGGGCAAATCCTTCAAGCATGCTATGCCAAATTTGTTTGACGCTTACGTGGGCAGTCCTCTGCCCAGCAGTGGACTTATACAGGCTAATAAGGAAGGAAAGAGTAGGACAAAGTTAATAATAAACTCCCAAAACATTTTAGTCCTCTCCACCCACTTTTGACCAGAGCTTATTTGGGACAACGTGACAGACGATGTGCCGGTCGCCGTCTTTGTGTCCAAACCAAGGATACGAATCGTACGTAAGTTACGAAAAATTCATAAGGGTGTGTCATTCAGGAGTGTGGTTTACGTTGCACGTTCTCGGCGGTGAAGGAAAACATCGAGAGGAAACCTGAATGTCTGAGAAATAAAAAAAAATATTATTTCGAGGATATGTGAAGCCCGCCAACCCACACTAGAGCAGCTTTCCCGATTCCAAAACCCTCTCAAAAATATTTGAGGAGGTCTTTGCCCAGCAGTGGTCACTTATAGTATTTAGTATCTTATAGTATATACAGTAACCAGCAAAAGTAACTAACTTCAATGTAAGTAACTTTAATCCCAAATGATATGAATGAATAAATGAAAATTCGAAGTGCAGACGACGACGTAAGAAAGATAATTTCGTTTGTCAAATTTCAATATAATTTTATGTTACAATCTACTAACGTTTCGTAACGAGAGGTTTCGATGACGGAGAAGAAGCAGGCGAAAGAAACTCCGTAGAAACATGTTATGAAATCTACTTTACAAACAAAACGCGGGACTTTCTGGGTGGATTCTCTCTCTCTCTCTCTCTGTCTCACTCACTGGATGATTACTTGAGAATGGTCGTTCCAGAGGATTTGGAAATATTTTTGGAAGTTAAAGGATGCATCTCACGGTGCTATGTGGCAATCTATTTGAGAGGTCTAAATTTTGAAGTGGTATCGAACTTTAGTAAAACCACTCAAGACTAATTCAAAATTACTTAATGAGACTTAAAAACAGAACTAAATAAATATACATAGTGCTGCTGAAAAATAACAATCTTGAGATGAAAAAGACTGTAGCATGTATTATCTATATTATTTTATTTTCCTAATAATTGCTGGATAAGCAATATATTCCAAGCCTTTTACTTTTGCCGACGTATGTCGCAAGCGACGGGGTCCGAATGCAACGTGAACGAATGAAATTCGAAATGTTAGGGCAGTGGCGCCCGTTCACCTGACCCGAGCATCGAACCCACCGCTTTCGTAATTGTTTACTCACTTACAGCGCGGTAGAAGCGAAAAAGCAGGTGTGAAGCGTATCATAAAACTTTTTTCAATACATTATTGTAGTGCATAACTTTTGGCCGGGATTATGTTACATACTTATTTTTAATAACTACTCCTATCTGAATTAAAACTTTGAACCCGCAGTTTTGTTTTTCATAGATTGGACCATAAATATTATTGTGTGCGATACGTAGGTAGAATTTAATTAGACAATTTGGTTGTTTACTTTTTATTTCTTTCTCGCAAAGCAAAGCAAAGGAATTTCCGTTGTTTCAGCACGTCTATCGAATAATATTAAGAAGTATTCATCGCAAGAGTTTAGTTTCAGTATTAGCACGAACTCACACGGCGTCACCTACCCGAAGCTGATGCAGCATATGCGTGCGTAACTTGAGGCATGCATATGGCCGACGAAGCAGTGCCTATACGTCAAAAGTTCGTTGGAGAATATTGTTGGCGAGAAACCCCCAAGGCAGTCCATTCCGTGTCATGTGCAAGTCGTGTATTTCTAAAGGCATCAACTTGGCGGATTTTGCGTCGAGATTTCAAGAACTAAAGTGTGTTCGCCGATTGGGCATTAGAGAATTTGGCGGCTGACCCTGCTTTTAAAAAAAAACAACATCTTCAGTGGTGATGATAATTTCTGGTTGATTGGCTTCGTAAACTAGCAACATTGTCGGATTTGGAACGACATAAATCCAAGGAAGATTTATCAGGCGCCTCTACCTTACACTCAGAAAAAGTTTGGTGTGAATTTTGATTCAGCAATATTATAGGGTCTTATTTATTCGAAGATGCGCAAGGAACCGCGCAGACTGCAATGCCGACCGATTTCTGACTATGATATCATAAGATGTCGTCAAAAATTGGTCCACCAGGATGCGCTACCTACAGCGGCCATTTGGTCAAAATTATATTCCTCACATAATGTCATCTAATGTTCTATAAAATAAAAAAAACAAGTGTGGCTATATCACTTAGACTACTTCTTTAATTTTATTTATAGGTTCGAGCGCTCTAAACGAAAAACACTATACATAAAGGATCATTGCAATGTTTTGACACCTTTATTTTTCATTTCTTCAGGATAATTTGTATGCTTACACAAGACTAGTGATATGCAGACATCTTGCAAATTGCATGTTTATCGTTGTCGTGACCGCCCCTAGCTACATTCGACCTTAAGACGTTTAGCTAACCTTAAGCTCGTTTCGACAAGTTACGAGAAGGTCCTCTCGGCAGATTTAGTGCAAATTGACAATAGTTTCGACCAGTTCCTATGTAAGTAAATATATACATGTATATGTTATCACATTATGAATCATAACATTATGATGAATTTAATAAAAATACTAAATCAAACCCATTTAATAAAAATTATTATGCGTCAGTGAGGGATACAAAAAAGTTGTCGACCAGTTCTAATATGAATTGATCTTTTAAAACATAACCTTTTTACGGTACATATTATTAGAAAAGCTTTAAAACATGGTCGACGCGAGTTTGTAGAAGTTTGTCTTTAAAACTTCTCTTGTGTTCTAAAATGTTCATTCAAATTTAGGTATCATAAGTAAAATCATTTTACATATTATAATTGTACTCATATCATATGAGTACTATTTGATTAAATCGTGTGGCCGCGATAGAGAAGTGGTTAGTGGGTCTGCTTCGAGAATCTAGTCCGATCCCCTATGTCTAGGGCTCGTAACAATGAGAGTTTCGAAACTTACAATTTAAATCTTTGACTTAGACCTAAGACTGCGACAGGCGAGCCACCTGTCACGATGTCCCAAATAAGCTCTTGATGATAAATGGATTGAAAGGACTAAAAAAAGACTTCTGGTCGAAAGAGTTTTTTTATTATTTCATTCAGCCTTGCTTGCCTGGTGAGGCGAAATAGGAGTCTTCAACTTTGGTGTATTCCTAACATCGAAGCATCGGTTTTTGCCTCTAGAGTCCGGTATTTGTCGCTAGTGTGCGGTATCTGGTGCTAGTATGCGGTATTTGGTGTTGGTGAGGTAGTTTGCACTGGCTACAGCGGTAGTATTATAACTCCTAACATCTTAAAAACGGTCAAACTAGCCTAAAATGAAATATTCGAAATAGTTTGCTCGCAAAACTTTCACGATTTACTCGCAGAGATGTCCCTACATGGGAAAAGGTCGTATTATCGCGGGCAGATCAAGAAACAAATCCGTTATAACGATACATAAGCATATTATAATATGGCCGTATCGCATAACGGTCGGAAGGCATTACAGCGATCGCATCGCAACGATATCTGTGTCGCGAGCGGGAACCGTGTCACAGCACTATACCGCTAGGGTCGTAGTGATGAACGCAGTAAGTGTGTGAGTGAGTGAGTGAGTCCAGGGAACAGCAATTGGAAAGAAAAAAGAGTAAGGCAATACAGCGCTTCTTCTTCTCACGCAAAGGTACATCAGTCACTCGCAAGTCATCTAGTCCCAAACTGAGGTAGTGTGGTGATAAGATAAGACATAAATAAATAATACAAGATAAATAATTAAACATTTATATCCATCATACAAATGTTTGCCTTTAGCGGGATTTGCACTACTACCACTTGCAATCTGGCCTGTATTGCCTTCATTACGAAAATTATTTTTAAATAACAATCTACAATAATATTATCAAATAATATATTATTCTAAGATTCCCAACTAAATCTAAGAACATGCATGTTACTTATTTCAATACTAGTGCAGGATTTGCGCTTAACCATCATGAAAATTTTTAACATCTTTTCATCAATTCACATTTTTTTACAAAATCTTTGATTTTAATACCATTATGGCTATATAAAATCTTCCATGTTCTGTTACGTCTTAAATTTAGTATAATAGTAATTATTTAGAAATCTGTGACAATATGCTAAAATTATTTAATATAGTAGACAAACCACAAAGCAATGTAATAATTTCATTTGATATATAAATTAATATGTTGCATGACAATTAGCCCTTTACGTGTCATAACAATTGAAAATCTATAGTTATGAGTCACATAGGACTTTGATACTAGAGGGGTTTCGTCAAACATTGCGATAACTTAGTTTGTAATAGATTATGAGAAGAATTTTGTAATATTAAAAAAATCCCGTGTCCTTGGAAGACCTGAGCAAGAATACCAAATACTTTCTAGAAACCGCTTTGGCGGCGATCTCCACATTATCATATGTTGTTATGCCATAGAGTATACAATATATACATAGAGTATTACAATCCAAAAATACATGAATACTATAATAATCCTTTCTAGTATTGCATGATCTTTATACATCGTAAATGAGCAACCCGAATACCGACACTGACAAAATGTTTATGGTAATCTCTTGTGCCGATTGTATATGCTTTGAGCGATGGTAAGCAACGAGAAATAAACCTGTCAGAAATAAGAAAAAATCGAAAACCTAATTTGAAGTCCGCCAACACGGACCGAGGCTCGCCTTATATTGAGCATCCACTTAAATACTGTTAAATTAGCCACTTCTATAACAAGGTGTTCTACATTTATATAAACGAATACAATTTTGTTAACGTCTATACCTGAATGCCTATGAACGTGGTTACCGGTGAAGCGAGAAATGTTAATTTGCATACTGTTCAATGGCAGCCGTTCTCTGCATAACGAGTGCTCAACAGACTAGTAGATAAACACATACTATAACAATAAACGCATGCAGACACACGCTCACACACCTCATGCCTGTATTCCCTCACAGGGTTTGAATAGGCATGAGTTAATATATACGTATATAACCCACAGAGTTAAAACTGTAATACGGAAGAATTACCTCACAGGAATCCGCTAACTACTTAGGCAATGTGCAAATACATGTGACAAAGCACGCGTAATTCATTCAAAAGATTCAACATTCAATACGCTTAAATAGTAATTAGTTTAAAGTTATTATTATTAACTAATAAACTATTATTCTTCAATGGCGACCCTGCCAGGATGCCGAGAACGAATATTTCATGGCGACCGTGATGAAGTTCCTGAACCAATACAAAGAAAGAAGAAAATACGGTACAATAAACATACTTTTCTTACCCACGGGCGGAAAGTGGGGTGTAGATTCTTGCCGGTACCACACGGTTATGCGAAGCTTTTATGGATTATACAAGTATATAAAATTTCTCATCTACATTGGATACGACAGGACGTAAGCAACATGCTGAACATAAAAAGTTGTAGTTGTGAAAACAACAAACGATATATGTGACAAACGCTCTTTTTTATAGTATAAAATAATAGTGCATTTGCAATAATTGTTATGTAATAAATTAAGATACTCTATTTTTATATAAAGGATACGTTCATTATCTTATCATTTAGCAATAACAAATATATAGGATCTGTATTCAATGTTTAATAGGTATAAATTAAAATTATAGTTTTTTTGGTATTTTATTATCATCATCATCATCATCATTTCAGCCTACCACAAGTCATACATCTGAACATAGGCCTCCCCCAAAGATTGCCACGAAGTTCGGTCCTGAACCAAATACATCCATCGACTTCCCGCAACACTGCGCAGGTCGTCACTCCATCTTGTTCCATAGCGCGCTGAGCAACTTTGAGCTTCCTCATACGGCCTGCAGTGAAGGACCAAGTCTCAGTTCCGTATGTCATCACTGGCAACACGTACTGGTTGTATACTTTGCTTTTGAGGTTTTGCGGTATACTCGAAGATATGATATGACGTAGTTTCCCGAACACAGCCCAGCCGAGTTGGATTCGTCGATTAACCTCTGGGTCGAAGTTGGACTTACCTAATCGGACAATTTGTCCCAGGTATACGTACTCGTCTACAACTTCGAGCGTATTGTTCCCAACAACAACCGGTATTGGAGTGACTTGGACGTATGACATGATCTTCGTCTTGTCCATGTTCATTATATTATTATAACTCTATATATTTTATTATAACTCTCAATAGTTATTAAAATAGTAAAAATATTTCAAATCATCTACTACTGCATCGCTAGGTAATTATCCCAAAATAAACGCTTGAATTTTCCTTTATTGGTGGCTGTACATATGTTAATTGGCAGCGCGTTCCAGAGTTTGACGGCATGATGATTAGCAGTGTAGTTAGTATAGACAGAATAAAACGCTTTCGGTAATCGAAATTATGCATTGCATAACGGCGCGTACGGAAGAAAAAAATTAAGTGTCTCAGCAAGGTCAGTCCAATCGGTCAAACATGCTAAAACGTAAAATGCAGTTTAATCATTATTAATTAGCAAAACAATGAGCAGCGTCAGCAAAACAGTCGCTTTTCACTACTATATTGTGTTTATGTCAAAAATTTATTTTATTATGTAATGACGAAAAACTTTCTGGTGACTGAAAGGGGAAAACAATATTGAAACATGTACATGTTATGTAAACAATGTTCATGTCAACAATGATATTAAGTTAAAATTAAATTTAACGTTAAAACGTAATATGAATATTTCGTTTGAATGATGATTTTTTAACTCGATTTTAAACTATAAATTGCTTAATAATAAACACGTGAAGCTAAATAACGACTAAGGGAATTTGTGGTGAGTTAAAATGGCTGAGTAAGAAAAAAGTTGCTCCTCATCCTCCCTCCCATCTCCTAAATACCCTTAAAGGCCAGCAATGCACCTGCAGCACATCTGGTGTTGTAGATGTACGTCGGCGACGGTAATCACTTACCATCAGGTGAACCGCTTGCTCGTTTGTCGCCTTTCCCATAAAAATTGCCACAAAGCACGGTTTTGAGTCACATGCACACTAACAATTAATGGTAATATATCATTTAGGGAAGGTTCATTGAACGACATTCATCTATTAAGGTACGATCGAAGATTATTTTAGACGGTGAGCAATAAAAGTGATTGATTAGACAATAATTGATTTTCATTCATATAGAAGGTGATTGGCGTTGTGGTATCGCGTAAGAAACTGCCCCCTCTTCTTCCCGTGAGTGTCGTAAGAAGCGGCTAAGTAAGTAAGAATTATAAAATATCTGTGGAAATCCAGAAATTAGTAACGTACTCAGCCTTGGGCCTGATCAAGCCGAGTTCGTAGATATCGTTAAAAAAACCTCGAAGACTGTAAGCAATAAATATATTTTTTAATTTTTAAACAATACTAAAAATTCTATTAACAGTACTAATATTCCTGTTAACCACTACAACTAACTGTTACAGCTTATACCGCTTGCATTTACCTATTGGCTATCGGGGCTTCCATTCTTCACTACTACCGTGAAGTATTAAAAAGAGACGTACAAAGTTATTATAATTAAGTAATAAAGATGTAGATTTCTAGTAAGTTGTGTTACTGCTCGCGTCCTCACTACAAACCACATATTACATGGCGATCCGGGCACACAAAATGTATGACTGTTTTGGTAGGGTTGTCACATAAGGATAAACTAATAATTCGTTTAGCCATAATAACTCAGTGGTTAGGGGATCGCCTCCGAATCAGGAGACTCGAGTGCGATTCCTTATGTGCAAGGCTCGTACCTATACCTAAAATGTTTTTTAGTTTTTCGAAACTTTACGCTTTGTATTATCTTATCTTTAGATTAGAAAGACTAACATGTCCACTACAGTATTGGGTATACGGTCAAGAGCGCTTATTTATATATTCATTTATTTGTTTATCTAATTTTCTTAATTATTTACCTACGAGTAGGATGTCAGAAATACTACAATTAATTTACAAATACCTACTATACCTACCCAATATTACAAAGTAAAAGTTATTGCAAAACTAATTAATTTTATTGTACTTTATTTGTAAAATAAAGAAATACTTTTAATAAATAGTGTGCTAAATTTTAATTTTAACACATTATTTTTTTAAATAATATTAAATGAACCACTTGTGATTGTCCACTGGCCGTAACGGCGAGTGTGTGACATCGTCGGTGAGAGGTCACGCACACACCACCGCGCCATGTAGTAGTGTACCGTAGCGTAACGCGGCGCGCATCGTAGCGCGGTTGTATGAACCTTTCGTCTCTGCGGGGTATTTACTCATATGCTTCCTATTATAAACGTAAAGTTTTACAAGTTGTTGATAGTTATATAAGTACAGCCTCAAAGCCACGACAGCTGAGATTTTTATTACATAGTAACAATGTGACAGATCGTCGATCATCGCCGTCTTGATGTGTTGAAACAAATGAATATCCATTTTCATGATACGTGAAGGATTTATTTAGGATACTGTTACACACATAATTAATACGTAAAGACATTAAGAACGCGTATTTGCTATGTGTCGCCTACTACAACTGACATGAGTAGGGTTGCAATAATAACCAGAAAACAATACGGGACATTCAACTAGCCCATAATTTATGAAATGGTAAAATTGAGTCGTGATTTATCCTGCAAATAAAAATTGCTTAAGAAATTAAGCAATCGTTGATTGTAAAGCAAAAGAACACCAACAAATGAAAATAATTTACGCTACGAATACTACGTACGCTAACGTTTTAAGAAGTTGGTAAACGTTTCTGCCTCAGATCATTGATCTGAGGTTTCTGCCCATTCATACTTTGTGGTTGACTTAATACTAGGTCTTCTTCATGTAGATTATGAAGAGAACGGGTCCAATAGTAATTCAGGAAACAAGGATATGTAAATATTTGTATATATATAAGAGTCAGAAAAAGATGGATGTAGTTTTCAGACATCATATTTTACTTTGTTTTTTAAAGCGGTTCTTTAAATAATTCGACCAGTCAGTCATGATCACGTCAGTCAGCCACCAGTGCCTAGTATAATTAGTATGAAAAATATGAATAACAATAAAAATATTGTGTAATTTGTAATTGTTATTTATTCATTTATTAAGCTGGACTTACACTTCTTCCATATTTTGAATTTGTCATGTCACATAATATCACATCACTTCGCACTAGCGGTTATTTTTATATTTTTTTTTTTAATTTTGCAAAAACAGGTACTTATATAGGCAGGCAAATGTATAGTACACCTATGCACTATATAAACAAGGAAAATCATCCTAATAATTGAGCTTTACTATTACATTTCGGTACCTAAGTACTAATACAAACTAAAACAAGGCTATTAAGAACATAATCTTCGTTTCAATACAAACATTATCAATTCTCGCCTTCTACTGATCAAGGTTATATGTTTAAAAACGCGTTCAAAGAGAACGAACAATCGAATCCTTAACCACAAATAATTAAAAAAAATATCATGACCTCAATGACGTCAATGAAACTGGATGGAAAGAGAAATTCGGATGTTAAACAAAGACTTGGTAAATAAAAAAGCTAACGTGAAATATATATATGTAAACAATAAATAGGTAGGTACTAAAAGAACATATTCCATATACTATTTTCTATTACATATATCCGTATTACTTATTACATATTCATGGCCTCTTCCTATCAAATAAGTCAGTAAACAAAAACAGTACACTACGCAAAAAAAAAATGTAGGTAGGTATGTAGATAGATAGATCCTATGGGAAGTTTAATCAATATTTCTTCTGAATATTAAAGTATAATGTGTAGGTAATGGCTTCTACATCTATGATACTTACGCTATCTATCAAAATTGCAATTAATTTATTGTTCTATAAAGGTACTACGTAATTAAAAAGGAATAGACAACATGAAGGTCCCTGCTCCCTCGAACTGAACGGCGGCAGACGCGCGCTGACTCACGCAGCCGCACGCTTCCGCCTGATAGCAAGGTCACCGGCCGCGACGCTAACAAACGCCGAGCCACACTCACACAGGCTAACGTGAAAGTAGTGAGAGTACAGTCGCGCACTACACAGTTCGTGTAATGCGTTTTAAATTTTGCTTGCGAATTTTTATTTATGTGTTTTGGTGGATAAAGTAAGATCAGTATTGATAAAGAGAAATTATTAGTACGTGAAAAGCTATCGATTCCTTTAGGTAAAAACTACTTTCATGATGCAAGCAATTTTTAAAAATTACTTATCTAACAATGTCTTAATTTCCTATATGAAGTACAATTTTTTGTATCAAGGTAGTAACGAAATGCCATTGAGACCGTCACAAGGCGTTCGACGGATATAAAATTCTAGCAAGATCTGCAATTTAATTTGCGTGTATTTAAAATTTTCTTGTCTGGAAAGTAACTCATCAGCGCGAGATGAATCAAATTAAAACGCATACTAGACTACAGTAAATACCATTGATGAACAATACGTACACAGATTGTAGTAAAATAAGGTTCTTGAAACGCCCATCGAACATTGATGGAAATAATGACATGTTGCAGTAATTCTACGTGTGTAACGGTATTAAAACGGGAATATTAAATTCCTAAACATTACATGCAAGCTAACTAAAATTAATTGTTAATCAACTCCGGCGATTAATCAAATCTATCTGAACAGAGAACAAATATTCGAATAGCTAATACTTGTTAAATCCAGTTTCGACATCCATTTTGTAATTAATCTTTCAATGTTCGCGGGTGTGGTTCGCGTTGAAGCAAGCTTTACATTGCCATTTAATGTTCGTTGCCGGAATAGCGATCTAGTAATTAATATTAATACTTTTAAGAATATAGTCACCTCATTTAGTGGAAAATGAATTATACCTACATAAGAGCAAGGTTAAAAGGGACTATTTTTACCAAATGTGAAGTACTGCACCGTACTAGCTGACAAAGACAGGCTCTGGCGACCGACTGATGAAGAAAACCTATAGCTCGTACCGGCACTGCGCTTACCAATCCCTTTAGCCAGTGTATGGTCGAGTATGGACAAACACTCCAAGAAATTTATGCCGGCTGTTGAAAGTTTTCTAGAACAGGGCAGATGAATGAAGAAGAACGGCGTTAGTTGTAAATACTCTGTTAAACGTACTAAAATATTTAAGACTAAAATACAAGATAAGTAGGTACATAATGTAGAGCGTCTGTGTGTTCAGCAAATTTAATTTAATTTTTAAAAATTATTATTTCAAAAAGATTTAAATCCAAAAAACGATTCCAGTAACACACATTATAGTCTCCTGCCAATTTCATTATGAACAAATTGTAATATCTAACGTAACTAATCGTAATATAAATAACTGTACAAAAAAATTCGACTTCTAAAAACTGATCACGTCATGATCTGTAAAATATTTAATTATATGTAAATAGCACAGATTGTAAACGTAAGGATTAAGTTGTATTTTCATTTATGTTTTCTGGTTCTCATTAAATTAAAAGAACAATAACTTTAAGGCCTACTTGTATAAGTATAAAATACACGTATTAAACTTGAATAATAAATCCTAACAGAAAGTTACAAAAGAAATTTCTTCAAAACAATTGAAAAATGTTATTTTAAAGAAGTAAAGTAGGTGCCTAAATTATTTTCTAATAAGCCACTACTTAAGGTTCATAGTCCGCGTATTCCTGAGATCGATCCCTAGTACCGGCACCGCTTAAATTGTTAATAGCCAAGTGCTGAACTTAACATGCTCGACGGTGAAATAAAACATTGTGAGGAAACCAGCAAGTTTGTAAAAAAATAAAAAATATATATTTCAGGAACGTGCGAAGTCCGCAAACTCGTACTGGAGCAGTCAAGCGCCAAAACGCTTTCTAATATTGAGAGGGGACCTTTATCCAGTGGAACATTTATAGGCTACTGCTTTTCTACCGCTACATCCACGTAAATATAAACTTAATAAGTAATTCTAAGTTCTAGGTACCTATAGGTGCTGTGTAACAGTGGTCTGAATAGAGTAAGTATTACACTTGCGGTACCCATAATTAATCATTATACATCTTGTAATTCTTTTACTAAGAATAGGTATCTAAACGTCGCCTTAAATGCGTAATAAAAATAAGTTCATAAACTACACTTGACTACACGATTGTCAACAAAAACATTGAAACATACGTAGGGTCTGGAGTGAGAAGCGAGGGGCGGGGGTTAGCACCCTTCGTCACGTAACCAGCGACCTTCAGGCGGCACACCGACCTTGAGCGCCGCTCGCCCCGCGCGCGGGTCAGAGGTGAATGCACGCCGTCCGCGTTCTTAACGCCCCGCACCTTGCCCCGCAGCCTTGTCGCGGCCCAGAATGCCTCCTTATGCCACTCACCTCGTTCCTATACACACCACCATGGTAGCACCTACTCAGGCCCCGCCGATCTTCGCCATCGCTCCGGCCTCAAAAGTCCACCCGTCGCGTCGCCAACAGGTACAGAGGCGACGCGGCACACCTTTCCCATAAAATATCACCGACAAGTTTATTGACATCAAGTCTCCAGAACAATTGTGCAAAAGTAGCAGATTTATAACGTAGAAAACACATAAACTGTGGGATTTTAAATGAAGTGACACTTATTTTGCCGAATAAACTGATTGTTCACTCAAAAAATAACATATTACTAGAAAAACATTGGTCACAATGCTTGAACACGAAAACAACTACACCACCATGTCCTCTCACCTCCGCCAAACAAAGCGGAATAAAATAAACTTTGAATCGAATGAAGTAATGAACTGACATCTCGCGACATGCGAGTCGCAACCTTCATCACAACTTCACAACGAACGGATAAACAAAGACACCATGAACGACATCTAGCGGTAGCGGAAATAAAGAGTATTTAGTGTGATAATCATTTTAAGTCAAAATCACGAGTTATAATAAATATTAAATACAAATTAATGTCACTTTAAATAATAAATAATGTACATACTATTCATAGTAACATCACGTTTAATTAATCATTTAGATTAAGCATTCTATTGTCTAAGAAATAATCACATATTTCTTACATGATCTGTGCTCACGAGTGTGTTGTCAGTGTCAATTGCTCATTTGTCATCAAGTTACGTCACGTCTAATGAAAATAAAATAAAAGATTTTAATTTGTCTGACAGCTGGTTGTGTTGTGTTTTGTCGTGTTTGGCCAGTTTAGTTCATTTTTAATATAATTAAACAGTTAGGCGCTATTAATAATACTACAATCGATTTTATACCAACACTGCATTAGAATATAATGTGTATCAAATAACGTCTTAACGAGACTTCTTAAATAGGACTACGTTAATCTATTGACATGAATCATTAAACTAAAGTCAGTTTATTCATTCCCAAGGCCGTATTAATACAAGTAGTATTATTGGACTATTATGGTATATATCAAACATAATGGTGGAGGATAATGAGCGAGGTTACGGTAGGCACTCCAATAAGAATGTTCTTCTCAAAATTGTGATTTTGGGAGATGGCGGTGTGGGAAAATCTTGTCTAATGAGTAGATTTATTTCCAATCATTTTGATGACCATAATTTTCACACAATAGGTGTCGAATTCACGAATAAGACGACAGAAGTTAATGGCACACAATACACATTGCAGGTAAGTTGACTTCACATTAAGCTATTTAAGTAAGTGTTTCATACATGCCTCTTCTGATTGCAAGCACTATAATTGTCTTTAAGTCACGTCTGTTTGCGCGCGCATCATATGTAAACAATTTCAATACATTTGTCTTCATTGTATAGATTATAGCCTGAATTAAAACTAAGCTAAGTTATATATTTATCAGTTAAGTAGATCCAATGTTATAGTTTGAGCTCTCCTTACTATGGCATATATAGCAGGGCTCATAATTGACCAGTTAAGTCAGACTGCAACTATACTTTAAGGTCTTGATCAGGGATTCCCAAAGTGGTTGATATAGACCCCAAGGGATCAATATTGATTTTCCAGGAGTTGACATAAACCAAAACTGATTTTGGGGGTCGACGAGGTCTAGAAATCGACCCCTATTCTTAAACACAAGTTTTTACTTGAAATTTTCAAGATACTGTATATGTTGTGTTGGTGTTTAACACAACATATACAGTATAAGGTACAAATTGTTATAAGAATGACTATAGTTGATTAGATTAGAAGTAGACATTGTTAAAGTTTAAAAAAAAATTATGTAATTTGTATTGATAATTATTAATTACATAATGAAATTTCAATGAAAAAATTATGTCAAGTTTACGTGAGTAAAGAGTTAAGTGATTAACCAACCACAAAGTTTTTAAATTGGTAAGTATTTTGTATCAATAGGAAAAAACTAGAGATAGGATTTTTAAAGTAATTTGGCTATGGGAGGTATCAATTTATTTTGGAAAGTGGTTCTCTTGCACAAAATAGTCTGGGAATCCCTGGTCTAGGTTAAGATTATTAGATAAAAAAATAAGCACTTATGATGATTCATCTGAATAGGGTGGTCAGACCTTGAGATAATTTAAGGCATGTAAACCCACTCTTTTTTTAGGCCTTTATGTTATGTTATGTCACTTAGGCCCTTAATTCAATATTGTTGTCTTTACATGTTATGGGCCACATGGTATTTGCTTAAGAATCTGACACTCTCTTTCTTGCCGTGGGTGATGCAAGAGGTAACTAAGGCAAAAGCCTTGAAAATCGCCATGGCTACCGACAGAAGGCAGGATAAATTAAGCACATTGATGACTGTCAGCAGCATCTAAGGTGCAAGATGTGTACTGCACCATTGTGGTCTAGTATTTTTCGAAATGTTTATCCTGCCATCGGAGGAACAACATAGAAAGAAAGGGAGTGGCAAATTCTTACACAAATATCAAATGGTAAGCACAGCGGTTACTACTTTTATTCAGCAAAATTAGTCAAGGTCCACCATTCTTTAGATAGCTTTTGTGTGATTAACAAACAAATTCACAAACAGACATTAAAAAAAAATAGTGGTCTCTCTAAACCCTAAAAATTCAAATATCAGGCAAGTACATTCAACTTCCCTTACCTATACACTGTAGGACAAAGGGTTCTCCCAAACTGGGAGATTTTACATTTGTTTTATCAGACACTTTACTGGCCACCATCTGTCATTGGTCATGTTCATTTCATTCTGGCATTTTTGATATGATTATACCACCATGATTTCCAAGGTATAATATGAATATGCAATGAGATGGTAGATTTATTAGGGAGATTTCGCAAATTGAATAAGAATTTCAATTGGAACTGTATAAGTTTATAAGTTGTGATTCACCTTTTATGAAATGCAATTACATATTTATATTATCTATGATGATGAAATGAACTATGATTAAACTTTTTTATATTTCAGTATAATCTCTTTTCATCTTATTTATATTCTAATAATATTCGTCAAGTAGACATATAACATAGGAAATATATGTTTAATATGGTGTCTATGCATTTCAATGTTATGCAACACTTATAAATCAAAATGTGTGCTGCCTTGAAATTAATTACCATCTTCTAAAATGGTTTCATATTTACATAATGCAAACAATGAAGGAAATTAAAGTCTTACAATCAAGGCCATTTTATCTTTATTGTTTGTTTAGAAGTTAGACATTACTGATAAAATGATTTTTTGGATTTTACATAAAATATGAACAAAAATATTTATCAAAATTCCATAATTTGATCCTACACATTAATCTGCCAATTTCAGTAATCTGGAAGAGATTATGTAGTGACCTGAGAGTACTGGACTTACAAAACTATTGTCTGATTGATTTTAAAAGTTAAGTAGCAGACTGAAGTGCCCACTGGGCAAAGACCTCATTCTCATATATCTGGTTTTGGACCGGGAAGGGCCCACCACGCTGCTTCAGTTTGGGTTGGCAGGCTTCACATATCCTCGAAATAATACTTTTATTATTTCTCAGACATACAGCTTTCCTCACAATGATTTCCTTCACCACCCAGCATGTGGGGCAATTTTAGTGGTGCCAGCACTGGGGATCCAACCCAGATCACTTGCGCTATATGAAACTAAAGCGAGAGCCCTGGCCACTAGGCTACCATGGCTCTGATTGACTTTAATTATCCATAAATTTTGTATATGCACTTAATTTTTACTAGGAGTAAATTCCCAAAAACAATTCACAAAAACTGAGCTGTAATAACAGCTCAGTTTTTGTTGGTATCCCAATAATTGCTTCCTTATTCATGTTATTTATTTACATTATTATAAAACCTTCATTACACATTCAAAATAATACAAAGGTGAGCTTAATGCTAAAGAAATTATCTTCACCATGTTCCTCATGAAAGTTGAAGTTTATTGATTGATTCTTATCATATTCTGATTATTCTTTTTTGAGTTAGGCATAATTTTGAATGTTGTACATAGAGCTGTGGCAGCTCAGAAATCAGGGCATTTCATAGTATTCAAGAGACAACATGCATAGTCAACTACAGTCCATGCACCAACAGATTAATAGCACTGCATCAATAGAGTTTTTACATTATGCTGGGATGAATGAATGACCATTTGTTGTTGCATTCCCATAGGAATGTAATAAATTTGGCTGTGTTTTTATTTTCAAGGCATTGGATATATAACTAAATCTTTACCTTCTTTTATTCTAATGAACAATTAAACTGTGAAGCTTAACTTTTTCAGATTTGGGACACAGCTGGTCAAGAAAGATTCAAGTCACTTCGAACACCATTCTACAGAGGCACTGATATTTGTATATTAGCTTATGCAATTGATGACAGAAGCACATTCAATAATATCAAAATGTGGCTTAACGAGTTCTTACACTATGCAGGAGTGAAGAATGGCATTGAAAAATTTCCATTTATAGTTGTCGGAAACAAGGTTGGTTTTCTACATTGCAAAAACAAATACTCAATAAACAATGTTTTATTAAAATGGAACATGCAATGATGAATTCTTCCATGCCAACACAACATCCATTCTCTGCAATCATAATGAGAGTCCATTACAGAACATATGCTTTCCCCAAAGACCATTAAGCATGGTCTTGCTTGTCAAGACATTAATTCAGTAAGTACTAGATAGGTGATAGTCACCTGTGGGTTCGACCCTCGGTGCTGGCACTTCAAAAATTGTTAATAGCAATTTTAAGTGTAGACCACATGCTCAGCAAGGAAGGAAAACATTGTGTGGAAACAAGTATATCTGAGAAATAATCGTTTTGAGGATGTACCTAGCGTAAAGTCCGTCAAACCGCTCTGGAGCTGAGTGGCGAATATTTCCTTGCTATAAAACTCAAAAAATTTGAGCAACTAGCTTTAACTTACTTTAGTACTTTACATAGGTAAAATTTTGTAGTAGCTGATCGCAGATTAGTAGTGATCCTTCCAGTTACCAGTTTGTTAAAGTCTCGTTTGTTAGTGTTGGTAGGGAGAATCATGCTTAGGTTGTAATTATTTTATCATTAATGTGTTGTAATATGTTTCGCCAAAATATTACACCACATTAATGGTTAAATAATGTGTTAAACCATTAACATTTTATTTGTATATTCATTAGTAACATGACCTTTAAAATTTTAGATGACTTTTCAAGATATTTCACAATATTCTACTCCTAAAATAAAAGTAAACGTCATTTATGGCATGGCATACCTTTTCAGTCGGATGTGTCATCGAAGGATAGAGAGGTATCCTACGACCAGCTGAGACAGTGGTGCGACGAGAATAAGATCGCTACATACATAGAGACGTCGGCCAAGACTAACAATAATGTTGTTGAGGCCTTCTCTATTGCTGTTCAGAGGTACATATGACAGTAATAATGTACACATGTGTATTTACATAGATAGACATAGACATTAGCGTAAGACGAATAAAGGCATTGATTTATGGAAAGTGTACAAGTTTCACAATGAATTTAAAAAAATTATAATTACATTTATGTATATAAGAACCGACCGGTTTCAACTTACGGCATTTTCAGGGTATTAAATTATTATAAGATATTCAAGAAATGTTATCTGCAATTAATTATATAAATTTATTAAAAATATAAGAGGGTTGGTAGTAATGTAAAATTCATTGTGAAACTAGTACAAGCTTCTATAATTATTTTATTATAATAATTTCCATTATGATGTAGTTTCTCCTAGTGACTACAAACGCAAGTATAAATTACCATTGATTTGTAGATAAATATAACTAATGCATTTAATTGTGGAGATCACGCAATTCTGCTTTGTAAATAAAATGTTATGGCTTTTAGAAGGAAAATTTAATTTGTGGTATTCTTATCTTGGCAATAGGTAAGCCATTTAAACTTCAGCTAAGACGTGTAAACTGTGTAGATTCTATTGTAAGAACAGGTGTGGCACAAGGATTAATTCTAAGTCCACTTTTGTTTTATTATTTACTTTAACTATCTGTCATTCTTGATGTGGACTTTTACAAATTTAGTACCTTTTTTTACTGTATGTTTAATTCTAACCTCATCTCGGGTACCCCAAATGTGCACGATGACTGAATATACAACTCTATTACAAAAACTGACCTTTGGGTAAAATCGTTTTTCTCCTTATTTTCTATAATTTCTCCTGTGCCGTGGAGGCAGTTTACATACACGAATTGCACATGAACTAACACCCAGACCGTGTGCTATTATTTGTAGTTCATACAAATACTAGTCCCGTGCGGAAATCGAACCCGTGACCCACAGTGCCACAGCTAAATAATAAAATGCATAATTATGCATTTTATTATTTTGCAATAGCACAATATAACAAGCATAATTATGAATTTTATTATTTTGCGTACAATATTGAATTGCGTAAATCAGTTTGAATACGGCCTAATCAGTTCTCTTGCTTATTACCTTTCTATTGTTCTTACTAACTTTTCAATGGATTTAAGTAATAATCTCTTGATCCCTTCTACTGCCATAAGTTCTGATATGACTCATTACAATAGAATTTCAATTGTTTCAAATTTATGACACGTGAAGGGTTGATTATTCAAAATTAAATAAGGTACAAAATTTTTTTTTTTTCGTAGCGGGTTATAGTATCCGCTGGTTCAGCGCCAACATACGTGGATAGTAATAATACCTGTTTGTTGTCTTTCCAACTTGTGGCCGACAATTCTAGGCCTTCGTGAGAGGCCACATTTTCGTGATATGTTCCTCTGGGTACGTTGGATTTCATAATCTCCCGTTTATCCGGCAACTTGCACGACTTTCCAAGCCTGTTTCTCTGTACTGTTCCAAGACAATAAATACCTTCGTTGGTCAAGTAATGTACCAGAGGAATATTCGTATAAAATTGTCAAAATAAATTATATGATTGACATGCCTTGGTACTGGTCGTAGCAATCGAATAACTGTATTCGACACAGCTCCGAGGTCTGGTTCGCCAGGTAAACGGTCCATGTCCTTAGCTCCCGAGTAAATCTCAAAACTGTAGGCATAACCAGACAGAGAGCATAACACGTATAATTTGAATCCCCACTTATGGGGCTTGTTGGGTAAATATTGTTTCATAAAATGTTTCATTTTTGTGGAACACATCTGCTCGTCTAGTGATAGACGATGCTCAAATGGTAAAGTAATAAATTTCTTGTTCAAATAGTCTATCACTGGTCTTACTTTATGCAGTCGGTCGTGCTGGGGTGATCAATGGGCAAATGTTTAGAGTCGTCATTCATGTGAAAATTTAATTTGTGGTATTCTTATCTTGGCAATAGGTAAGCCATTTAAACTTCAGCTAAGACGTGTAAACTGTGTAGATTCTATTGTAAGAACAGGTGTGGCACAAGGATTAATTCTAAGTCCACTTTTGTTTTATTATTTACTTTAACTATCTGTCATTCTTGATGTGGACTTTTACAAATTTAGTACCTTTTTACTGTATGTTTAATTCTAACCTCATCTCGGGTACCCCAAATGTGCACGATGACTGAATATACAACTCTATTACAAAAACTGACCTTTGGGTAAAATCGTTTTTCTCCTTATTTTCTATAATTTCTCCTGTGCCGTGGAGGCAGTTTACATACACGAATTGCACATGAACTAACACCCAGACCGTGTGCTATTATTTGTAGTTCATACAAATACTAGTCCCGTGCGGAAATCGAACCCGTGACCCACAGTGCCACAGCTAAATAATAAAATGCATAATTATGCATTTTATTTGCGTAAATCAGTTTGAATACGGCCTAATCAGTTCTCTTGCTTATTACCTTTCTATTGTTCTTACTAACTTTTCAATGGATTTAAGTAATAATCTCTTGATCCCTTCTACTGCCATAAGTTCTGATATGACTCATTACAATAGAATTTCAATTGTTTCAAATTTATGACACGTGAAGGGTTGATTATTCAAAATTAAATAAGGTACAAAATTTTTTTTTTGCCTGTTACCAAACACTACGCAATTGAATTTATAAAAATAAATTGTTTTTTACAGGTGGGCAGATTTAGAACAGAAAGCGGAAAAAGAGCTAAGAATGCTTCATCATCCTGACACAGTTACGTTAAACGGTTCAAACACGGTTTCAAGCATTCGAGCTACCTGTTGCTCCCGGTTTAGTAACACTTGAGACATAATCCCTTGACAAAGCTTTTGCTTCTGTTGCATAGTGTGCAGTGACAGGACATGAGACATTTGTATCTTATTTATTTCAAAAAATAATGAAAGGTAGAGTTAGAAGACATCATAATTGTATGACGTCTGAACGGAGTGAGCTGATGAGTTGTATTTATTTATTTCATACATCATAGCTGGCTAGGAGTTAGTTTAGTTACCGTCGTAGCGTTAGTCGTGTAGATGTTACTGGTAAATAGAAAGGGTCTGCGAGTATGAATATTGTGCTATTGCACATACTGCTTGACCACTTTTTACACTTTAACATTAACATTAAATATGGTTTTAATATAAGCGCCGTAATATTAAATAATTCATTTGATAGTTTCAACAAAATTATATTGTAGCGATCGAATTTAAGAAAGAACAGTTTATTTTTAATTTGATTCATTAATCTGTGTTTTATTATATTGTTCTGCCATCGATTATTTTGTGTATCATGACAGGTATAATTGTGTTTAGTTTAAAAGGTGTTTTGTACTAAAATACACGAACTCATCTTCCCTATCTGATCAGTTGTTATTTATAATTCACAACGCAGCAGATCTGAAACAAACAACGCTTCCGTCCTCGTTAACAAATAACGGCTTAAATTGATATTGACACTGCGACAAGTTTGTATGCGACCGGCGCACGCTGTGGCGCTCGGCTCTCCGTGGTGAGTGATCCGTAGTGAATAAGTAAAGTTGTAAAAGTTTGATTATTATTTAATGTACGATATATTTACATTATTCCAATCATCGTCCAATTTCCATTGTCACCACCATACACTTCCACTGTTTTATTGTGCTAAAAGTGTCAATTATTCATCTAGACCCTTTAAGGGTTAAGGACCATTGATCTAGAGGTCGTTTATGAGTCTACAGTACTACGTTCCCGTCGACGTGTTTCGCCGGCGCCATCTCAGGTCCAACACGAACTTGTCGGACCATTATTTTAGTAATAGAAAATCTACGAAAATAAGAATATTTGTTAATCTCAACCGATTTAAAACGAGATCGGTATTGTTGGATAAGAATATAATTTTATTTAATATATATATATATTGCAAATATTCCTATTTGTACAATCATACATTTTTCTTTGAAATTAGTTGTAAAAGTTACAGACTAATTTTGACAGTTACTTTAAATGCGTAAGATATGCTTGTCAACTTTTGTTGTGTGGTCTGTAAGGCTTACTGCTTAGCTTCGAGAAAGAATTATTAGATGTGGTTTATAATTAACGTCTACATCAATTTTACAATAATTAAAATAGTGTCAATTAAGATTATTGGAAAACATCTGAAACCAGTCGGTAACGAAAAAGGACATTTGAATAGAAATACATTTCTTAAATTTGTGCTCGATTTAAAAACTGCAACTAACTCACGCCTGTAATTCCTGTCTAACTGTGACATGAAAGTGTTAGTAATGATCTATCGTACCTTACCGTACCTTAGTATCGTTTCGTAACTTTGCATCACCGATAATAACTGTAAAAATATAGTAATTTTAACATATAATCAAGAAAATGGCATGATATTCCAGACTGCATGAAGACATTTTTGAAAGTTAAGCAATTTTAGTAAATTTTGAAACTAATACGCAATTTTATCCAAGTTATTGTGTTATAACATATAAATGAGTTCATTAGAACTATATATTAATAAATTGAAAATTAAATTGGATGTAAAAAAAATTATCAGCCATGTATATTTTACTATGCTTTCGCTGTAACAAATTTTATATAAACTTAAGATTAAGAAGTTCTTAAAGTCTGCTGAACAAGGCAGGGTAGGCTTGAAAATTAAATTTTTGTGTTATGTATAGCTAAATGTCATTTGTGTTTTTAAAAAAAAAAATATTTATAAACCACTGTTCAAATTCAGCAGTTGTCTTTGAAAAAGGGTTGTGATTTTTATTGTCTTTTAAATTTTTTTCTTTTGGATATTTCTGAATATTTGTAAATAATCTGTTTTAAAATAGGTAAATGCTCCCATTTCATACTTTTTGGGCACGAAATATCACATACTACTAATATCTACACACACATATGTATGTGTATATGTATATATATACATATATAAGTACAGAAAGAGTTACAGCATTGTAACAGAAGTGAGCGAGACATCACTATGCCTCATGCCCATTAATTGTGGATATTTTTAGACGTATGGAGTATTCGAAACAATAAACGAAAATTTTAGAATTTTCATGGAAGTATGATATATCAAGATACGATGGTGTTTACATTGAGTAAATTGAATATTTATTTATAAACTATACCTTTTTGTTATCTACCTCTTATAACATTCCTTACAATATAAGTTTGTTAGACATAAACTATTAAAAAGTTTGTGGTGGTAGAGATGAGGGCTATAATGGTTTATCAGGATTATTTTAACTTCTTGGTTATAATAATGTCTTGTCTGATTTATTGTTAATATTAAAATCGAATCACAAGACATTTTTTTTAATACAGATATTTGAATTTGTTAAAATTGTAATAAAATCAATTTTTGAAATGAAATTATATTTACGGATTTTATCGCATTTAATTTTACTTTTGCATTCCCGATGTTCTACAGCACCCGTGGTCACGGGGGAACTGAGGTGTTTGACGTCTTGATGTCATAGTTAACCTGGTTACCATCAGTTTTTTAATTATTATTTTTCGGTCTGATCTATGCATTACGCACAATTTTATTTATCACAGGATCCCAAGCAGGCACACAATCATCTTCTTAACTCTATAAATGCCCAAATTCAATTCACAATGCAGTTAAAAGCTAATATCCCTTTAGCTTTTCCACATGTCTTAGTAATTCAAATCCCAATAACATCTTCAGTCACTGTGTGTAGAAAAAACACCCATACCGGCGATATTTAAGCGATGAATCTCACCACTGTTCATTTTAGCTGGCTTCCCCACATTTGGTTCAAGCTACATTCAATTATATATGATATGATACTGTCTATCGTGTCGCTATATTTTTGTCAAGGCTAAATATTTGTAGTATGTATCTTATTAAATGAGAGTTTATTTATTATTATTTGATTGTTACTTTATTTTTGTTAACCGAAAAAACAAACTCAATAATACCAAAGATTGTTACAAAACTCTAAATGTGATATAAAATCAAAAATGGGGCATTGCAATGTTAAACCAGGGTTTAAACAAAAAAATAACAAAGATGATACAACAAACAACTAATCTAAAAATATGTCATGCGCCGTTCCTGAGAAAAGGGCGTTGAGGTGCTTAAAAGACACAGTAATTCAACTTATGTTTATTAACGTATAATGTTTTTTGTGCTAATGCTTCTTTAATAATAATTAAGAATTATCAAATCGACGTACGTAAGTCCTTTTATTTTGTTGTTAAATTAGCTTTAAATTATTATTATGGCGTCTTCCATCAAATTTTTGAAACATAGTTTTTAGCAGGGTCAAAAGTCACATTTTATATGTGGTGTATACAAAGGTTTGTGTAACTACCAAAAAAAAGTATTTTATGGTTAAACACAAACATTGATTCATTTTTTTGTCACCATTGACCTTGCGTCCGCTCGTACGCGTAAACTTTATTTGGGCCATTTCATTCATAAATTGTACGGCATACTTGCGTCGAAGCTGAGCTCGGGCATGCTCGGGTCTTCCCGGATCTCGGTCATTCTTACTACTACTGGCTTACGCGCAACCGCCTACATTCATAAATGGTAATTCTGTAGGTAGTATTTTTTGATGGTTTAAATTTATGCCGCATTTCTAGAAATTTCAACTTAAATAACTGTTTTATTGTCAAGTATTTTAAAATTTTATGATGTCTTACATCGTCTGCATTGCCTAATAATTTTTTTTTTCGTAATTAAATTATAAATGTATATTCCTGTCAACTAAATGTTTATTAAAGATTTTCTGTTCCTTTACCTCACAATTATGACTAAACTTGCACTAATGTATTATAGTAGGTCACTCTTATCAGTCTCTGTCATGAGCAGCAAATAACTATTTAGTTTTCGAAGTGTCCCTTGACCATGGGGGTCACTGTTATTGGAACGTCAACGATGAAAAGTAATTAAGAAAACATTATTTTGAAAATGTCACAGGTCGGCTCATTGAACGCTAACCATAATTAAGCATTTTATATTTGGTGATTAGGTTGTTAGTATTACTCTGTGATTAAGACCGCAAAATGTCTCTATCCTACTACTATCCTATAAATAAAAAAAAACAATAAATTTACTATATTTAAGAACAAAAGACAAATCAATGTACGTCAATTAAGGACTAAGTTTTTCAAGACTTAAAAAAGTAACATTATTATTATTTTTTTGCCATTTCAAAATGATTCCGTGACACGATTACGTTATTTAAAATTGTTAATTCAAATTTCGCAATTCACTAAGTGCCTAGTTTTAATCTCATCTTCGAAGTAGTTGTGCTTATATTATACAAATATTTTTATTCATGGTCTGCATTTTCAGTACTTATGTATTACAGATTAATGTATGTATTTAATAGTAAATTTAATTTATGTAATCTCACTAACGATGTTAATAGGTACTGCATTAATTTTAAAAACAGAAATTAATATATTTTTACGATAAATAAACAATTTTCGTTTCATTTTAGTTGCGATAATTCCATTTAGATTTATAGTAGTGTAAGACGTCCTTGCTTTTACATGAATAGAGCATTCGCCGAGTCGGCGGAAACCGTAAAACGTAGTGATTATATTCTGGTATAGTGGCGGGAAACCGGTTTGAAAATTCGCAGTGTGTACGTGAAAGATGAGCGGTCACGTACACAACAGAGCATAGTATTGTACCTATCGAAAGGCGATTCTGTGAAGCTTGGAGTCTGTACGGGATAGATACTCGTGTTGGATGTAATATGTTATGTGATGTAAACCAATTATGGCAAAAGAAGGTCGAGTCCCCCTCTGCTACTTGGATGAAGTTAGAAAGAGGCGGTATGGTTTCGGCTATAAAAGAAAAAGATGACCTCATGACAGCATTACGTCATCTAAATAGCACCAGTCGCGGTTTAATATAACATGGAATATTTAGACAAATTCTAAATTAAACGCAGTTTTGTGTGGATCATATAAATTTATTAAACATATAACAGTTATTTTAATTTACGTCTTTGGTAGTACTACAAAGTACAGACAAAACAAAATATTCTTATGGTAGAAAAAAATCGTCTACATTTATTGCCCTTTTTATTGCCTTTATTAACAAATCGTAACCTAACACATTCACGTTCTTTTCTGTTTTAAGACCTTTCAAAAGATAGTCGTTTTTTAACTAAACTCCTTCCCCTTCACCAAGGCACAGATTGCACTTATTAGCGACAATTAGCTCTATTTACGGTGATTAGAACTAACATTCCTCTCCGCTATGTAAAAGTAGGCACAGCTTACATCTAACAAACAAGATCTGTTTTTCTTACAAAATATTCATGAAGGTGTTTCCTTGTTCAATTATGAATATGAATTGGAAACCAAAACTTTTAAAATACGACTTGTGCGTCACTGGTTTGTTTTCCCCAAATTGGAATTAATATACATCGAGTTTTTGAACAACATAGTGAGACTTTAGTAGAATAAGTAAATGTTTAGTACTTGTACATATGCATTATTGTATTATTATGTTAATTTTTTTCTTGTATATTAATTTTCCGAATACGATACGACTTTTTTATACATTATTATTCTTAAATGAGTAATTACAGGTGATGGTTCAAGATCGGAAATGGCACAAGAATCATTAAGTTATTATATTTCGCATCTTATTATCATAAGTAGGACATAAATAGATTAATAGTATGCTAAAACGATATATTAAATGTATATTATGCCTTAACCATTTTTAACAGTAACGCCATTCCTGTTTAAAAAATAACTAAAACTTCAGAAATCGACCTTCCACCAAATTAATTATACCGAGACTTCTCACAGTGGCTTCCTCGCTTTTACAAGATCTTCACTAATGTTCCACAGTTTAGTTTCCTCCTCCTTATCAAAAGGATATTTGGAATTATACTCGGCGCAGTCCCGATAGAACCTTCCCGTGTGGCCCTCGATGCTGTAGTCGGTCGCGCAGTACACCAACGTCTCTGAACCCTGAAATTAAAAGACATTACAATCGTCTGGATCTGTACTACTAATAAGTAAAATAAATAAATCTTCTGATATTTTTATTGGAAAGGCGAGCAAGCGGCTCACCGGATGGTAAGTGATTACTTCTGCAACAGCAGGGTAGCTGCAGGTGCATTGCCGGGCCTTAAGGAAATTTGGGGGATGGGAAGGACGATGGGGAGAGGAGTTGGTGAAGCGAGGAGTGGGCCTCCGGTTACCGAACGAAACGCACAAGATGCCTCTACTTCACGTCGATATTCTAAGAGGCCATGGCACTACTACCCTGGACGAGCCGGTCAAACAACAAAAGCTTTACCACGTTAAAACTTGTACTCAGGTTATCTCCAAATGTCAACTTCACCTGCACTCAGTGTACTTGGTGGTTCCACTGACGACCGCTCAAGCGACCGATTGATATGAATTCATCTAAATATGCCCAACTCAAATCGGTAAGACTAGTGATGGGGAGTTGCATCGCTAGTGATGTATTTGGGTACCGATGCTGCGATCATCAACCCGCTTGTCCATCGGATCAGTATGTGCAAATGTTCTTAGAAACATATGTCTGCTTGTTGACATTTTCTTGTGGAGGTTTATATTTAGCAGTGGACTTTAATAAACTGATTAACAACATTAATCTTCTCTGTCCGTCTGTGCTTATTTCGCTTAGGGATAACTTCTAAAATGCGTGGTGCGCACGCGGTTGTGTGTAAAAGGGTATTATTTGTATACAGTATTTATCAGCCAGTTCTTGTTGAAAAAAAACTATTAGCGAATTATCTATAAAATAGACCAATATATAGATAGACCACATACATAATTTTATTCATTATTTAAATTAACAATTGAACACAAAATAAGTTCCTAGTAGCCACAAATTTACTTCAGTTGGCACAAGGTCAAATAACGAGTACATTCTTCCTCGTTTACAACGATGCATCATTTAATCACGACACATACATCATACACGAACTCCGAGCTTGGAGAACTACCGTTGTTGTAACGACTATTTTATATGCGACGTGTTATCTAACATACATAGGTAAATGTTATATTATGTTGTATACCAAGGCGTATGCGCCTGCTCAAAGTTCAAACATGGCCATTGAAGCTCGACTCGTCAAAGTTCTATTTACACAGTTGTCAACACGTCGTCCAAAAGGCCCTAATAATAATTGTGGTTAAATTTATGAAGCAGCCTATACATATTCCACAGTACAAAGGGCTCTCCTCATTTCTGAACGGGTTGGAGAGGTGCGCCCGGCTCCAGTGCGTGTTAAAGAACTTTACATGTCATTGAATTATTTTTCTATTAGCAGCATTATCAGCTTTGCAAGTTTCCTCACGGCGTTTTCCTTCAGCGCCAATCACGTGGTAAATTCTGCACTTAAAATATACTGTACATTTTAGTGACGCTGGCATCAAAAACCGAACCCAGGTTACTTACGCACCATGAAATTTAAAGCGCTACTGGACTAAAAGTAAAGTCCTGCTAAAGTCATAGAAGAAAAATTTACTAGTCAAAATGGTGTAGTGTTATCCGGTCTTTATTTTGTATACTAATCTTGTAAGTATGACGGAAGGTGAGCTACTTCGGTCAAAGATTAGATAATAAGTAATACGTAACTGATACTCCACTCTCATACAAAAACGAAAGTACCTTCGCTACCTACAATTCTGAGATTTTCTCGGTATTTAATACGATAACTATAAAATCAGATATATAACGATTAAACAAAATGTAAATACCTACTGTATTTACATTTTGTATTTATAAATAAATTTGAAAAACCATTTAGTACATACAATTTACTTTTGAAAGATTTAGTTGTTCAAGAGAAAGATTTTAAGATAAGATTAAGATAAAGAATTCTAAGAGATATATATCTTATCTTATATTGCAAGATTTAGATTTTAAAACCTATCATTGAGAGTTGTTATTATGACAAACTAACGAACATATAAATTGTATTAAAGT
Organism: Bhutanitis thaidina; assembly: GCA_029286595.1. NCBI lineage: Eukaryota > Metazoa > Arthropoda > Insecta > Lepidoptera > Papilionidae > Bhutanitis > Bhutanitis thaidina. The sequence continues at coordinate 2,843,535 of JAGSMS010000029.1, read as the reverse complement.
ACTGGATCTCTAAAGAGCCGTGGTAGCCTAATGGTCAGGGTCCTCGCTTTAGTTTCACAGAGCGCGAGTGGCCTCGGTTCGATACCCGGTGCTGGCACCACTAAAATTGTTAATAGCAATTTTAAGTGCTGTATATAACACGTGCTCGGCGATGAAGGAAAACATCACCCATGTCCCAGGAAACCTGCATGTCTGAGAAATAATAAAAATATTATTTCGTAGACATGGGAAGCCCGCCAACTCGCACTGGAGCAGCGTGGTTGACCCTTCCCGGCTACTCTTACTGGATGTTTTCCACAATAATTTTTTTACCCAGTACTTATGCAATACTCAGTGGAATAGTAATTTCCTTAAATAATATGTATATGTGTAATAACTATGTGTGGATACATAATCTCTAAGTAACGCGTTATTATTAATTTTGTTACTAGATCGACTGACAGAACTACTCTTGTATAGGGGTCGGAGTGCGTTTCACAATGCAATAACGGAAAAGACAAGTTCATATTTGCATTTAACATAATCTAGAAATCCTTACGGCTAACCGCGCATTATGGGGAATGCAGTCGTCTTCGTACGCAAGGAATATTGGTAACATTCTCTAACGAGAGTTGTTCGCCTCGCGTGCCGTTGTATCACGTCGGCTGCCGTCGCTTAGCGAGCTAACCCGAGGGTCAACGTTGTATTAGTATACAATATAACCACATCAAAATGTAAACAATGACAAATAGCAACACATTAATCCATTACTTAAAAAGGTATTCCATTTATATTACATATGTAATATAATATATATAGGCATCATGTCTAACAAAATGAAAGGTAATTATTTCACTTACTTGTTTGGCAGACCTCATGTACATTAATGCCAATGGTGCCATTAAGACGTAGTGGTACCATCTCAAGGAATACCTAGAATCAAAATTATCTCATAGAACATAAATTTTTTTGGTAAGAGTATGTAGTAGTATGTAGGGAGGAAATACTATCTTTTTTTAACAGAAAATCAACCACACCAGCATGCGCTGCATCCTAAAAACTAACAGACGAGGGTCTGTTGTCGAAAATCCAGCTCACTTCATTCAAATAATCCAGATGTCGGACTATGTGTGGCTACCCCCTATTGTGCTGAGTATGGATAAGAAACAAAGAATAACAGTACAATGACCAGCTCTTGTTGGTGTTTTTTTGGAAAGGCAGTATTTGTATTGGTGAACAGGCTTACACAGAAGAAGAGTCTAAGGTGTGAGACTTTTAGTATTAGAGGTGGGTAAAAGTGCCCATTTGTATTTAATAGGTGGTAATACCTAAGCAGCGGAGCTTTCTCACTGTTGTGTTCCAGTTTGAGTGGTATACTGAGCCGGTATAATACCAGGCTGAGACGCATTCCATTTAAGCTCTTGGGGGTAACAATGCATCTGCCTTCGAAGTTGTTTGCAGGTGTACATGGGCTGAAGTAGCCACTTACAATGAGATCCGTGCTTCCAGTGGGACAACACTGCTTATTTGTCACACCAATGCAGTAAAAAAAATTTAAAGTGTTAGTGTATTGTAGGAATATCTCCTGGATAATGGAGGCAGGTTATACATATAATTGTATGAGGACAAAAACCCAGTCGCAGAACAATTATTTGTTGTCCATACAAATACTTGTTTAAGGGAATCAAACCAGCAACCTGAAGTGCTGTAGCCAGTTGCTCAGCGACTGCACTAGTGCATGAATCAAATTAAAAGTCTTAAAAGCCTTCAAAATTAAGAATGACTTATAATCAACAGAGGATTTCTTAGACACTGATGTTGATGATTCTCATGAAGCAAGCATTTAAGATTAGTGTATGCAGTGGTACCCGTGTTGCACTCACCAACCAACCCAGCATGGTGGCAAACCTTCCAAGAAATGTATCATGGCAAGCTCTTTGTCCAGCAGTGGAATTCGAAAGGCTTATGAAGATCAAAAGATTATCAAGCAATATGTTTTGTATGTCACTGATTAACCATACTTAAAGATCTAAGGGATAGTCATATAACATGACCCAATTATTTTAAATTGTTTCATAATATGCTCTTAACACATATTAAACAGGTTTGAGTTCATTGTTGAGATAATTCAATAGACACATGAAAATTATTATAAGTTTTATTTGAAACAATGGAAATAAATACCTAAAAAGGTTGGTGTAACAAAATCCCGGACAGCATGCATAAACATCAACTCCTGTTTCTCTCAATTTGTCAGCCAATGCCCTTGCAAAGTACACATTCATTAATTTTGAGTTGCAATAACCCTGATTGCGACGCTGACTGACTTTGCCTTTTTTTGCTTCCTCAATTTCAGCTCTCAAGTTCAGATCATTAAAGTTAAGTTTTCCACTTTCATGGAGTGTTGATGAAACAACAACAATTCTGAAAAGAAGTAACAATTAGGATATCCCTAATGTCATAAGTACTGATGTCTCACAATAATAGAACTTTAAAAATTTCAAAATTATTTGGCTCGCTCAATGATTTTAAAAACTCTTCATACTGCCGATATAGGTTCATAGGAAAAACTTACCTCATCTCAATCTTTAAAAGTATTGTGAAACTCTTGGAACCCCATTACGTTTTTTATAAACCTAAAGGTATAAAACAAGCAAGTTGATCACATGATGGTGCTAACATGTCTACCCATAACTATTGCAATATCACTGATCCTGCACTGTGCTTATCACCCACAAACATAGCAGTTATGTATATAATCCTGTAATGACTATGGCTTGCCATATCAAATATTTCTTTATAGACCCTAACAATACTTACAATTTTTTTAGCATAACTAACATACAGACTGTAATACAAATTATGTTTATATGAATTGATTTAATATTATTTGGATGCTACAAAAGAAATAAAAACACTCAAAACTTGATGATGACTGACACTGACTTGTTATTGATGTTATGTTTGATTTAGCGATAATAACAGATGGAATGGTATACTCGGGTTCAATCCCCTATGTGGAATTGGGCTTTGTACCAACAAGTTTTCTGAATCTTATGTACAATTGGTAAAGGTTTAGTTTGTCTTGGACACTAAGACAGCAACAAGCTCATTGATACAAGCAACAAGACTCCCAAATAAGCTCTGGTGAAAAGTCGGTTGAAAGGGCTAAAAGTGTCAAGGGCCCCAGTATTGGGTATACAATTCTAAGAGCTTTTTGTTTTGGTATTCTTTTGTTATTGTTTGACTTCATTTAATACAACAAACAATTATGTTTATAAAACATGTAAAACTTATTTACATACCTGCTTGGTGAAGCCTTTTTTAAATGGTCTAACAATAAATTTGTTAAATAGAAATGACCTAAATGATTCACTCCAAGATGTATTTCAAAACCCTCTTTAGTCATTTCATCCTGACTTAATGGTATAACCACTCCTGCATTGTTGATAAGAACATCAATCTTGTGAAAGCCCGCTTTGATCACTTCAACAAAGTTCTCAATTGACTCAAAGGAAGCAAGATCCAACTGCATTGGTATCTGTTAAGATATATTAAAATATAATTAAGTATGTGTGTATAAAAGTGCTAAAACCGTAAAAGAACATAAACATGAAATTAAGCTGAAACAGTCATAAATTGCAGAAAACTCCTTTAGTGCCTAGGAGTTGTCTGGGTAGACCACCACAACCTTACCCATTTCTGTAAGTGTTTTCTTTCCCAAGTAGGAGTGCAACTACTATCTTGTTCTGGTTTGAAAGGTTATAACATAAACCTTATAACATAGAGCCAGTATGATTATGGGCTGAGGCATTCCATCTTAGTCCTCAGGAGTGACAATGCATTTGTGAACTACGATTAAGGTTGTTTGCATGTGGTGGTCATGGGCTGGTGTTGCCACTTTGACTTTGAACGCGTTTGTTATTCCATTCCAGTAAAAAAAACTACTATATATAAATATAACTCACTAGCTCTCCTCCGGTAGGTTGTTCCTTTCTGATAGTAGTTATTGCATCTTTTGCCTTTGCAATGTCTCGGCAAGCAAATATCACCCTTGCTTTTCGTTTTACCAGTGCCTTAGCAGTTTCAAGCCCTATGCCGCTATTTGCACCAGTAATTAGAAAAGTTTTTCCCCTCAAACATGTATTACTTATGCATTTTCCCCAATTTTTCGACCTCCACTTGCGTATAAAGCCTATTGCAACTAATACGGATATTGGCACTGCAGCGTATATTGCTTGTGAAGGTATCATTGCTGCAAAAAATAACTAAAAAGGTGTTTTATATATTTGCCGCTTCACTCTTAATTATGAAACAATACTACGTAATATCAATAGAATAACAATGTTAGATTTAGACGTGCGTACTTCGATCAGGGTCAATCAGAGTAACTAACAAAAAGATCCGAGAAATTATACTCAAACTTTCTTCCTTCTTACTTCGTTTTTATAGGAAATAAAATAGGAAATTTTAGGGACAAATACCAGACAGTTATACGCAAAACTTAAGATTCTAATGAGATTGAGGTGAGAATGTGAATGACATTAATGAGTAATGACATAATGATATTGAAATCAGGGCTGCCAGGTAGCCTTTTCGTTTATAACTCATGAGTTATAAACGAAAACGAAAAACAACTGAAGCGAAGACAATCGAATCAGTAAATCACTTGTAATCAAAATTAACCTTAATATCACTAAGATACATTCAGTTTGTATTCGATTCGGCCAAAGAAGTAAATTTATTAATAGCTATTAATGTACAGAGAACATGATTGTAGTTTGCCTTTGCGCAGTGGGAGCAAGATAAGAAAGGTTCCAAATGTCCGAGTTAAGTAAACTTAAATTAATGTTAGGTTATTAGTAAATTTTAATAAGGTGAAATTTTACTCTAAAATAGATGCGATTTATCCTAAATTTTTAATTGATTTTAAAATTTAAGAAAAATTGCGTCTACCTAGAATCTAGAATTTACCTAAATACAACTTTGTCGTATGGAATTACGGCAAAATTTTGCTTTTACTTTAGAATATTTTCAATCTGTTCAGCTTTTGTTTGTTTACAGTTTTGAGTTCGCTAATTCAGCGGTTTTGTTTTGTTGTTGGCTCAAGTAAAAATTAAAACTGAGTTAGTGAGTTAAATATATAATTGAGTGATAGATATATCTCTCTTTCTACTCAATAATTATACATTCTGCGCAAGTATACTGACAGGTTAAAAAATGCAGCAATAGTACATCAAACTCTAAAAAAAAAGCATAGCTAAGGAAAATTTTAAAAAACAATTTTACAATTACAATCATCATTTTATTATTTTCCAGTGAATTACTGAATTGTCTAACAATAATTTCTGTCGGCTTAAAATCGATGCACACAAAAAATTTTATAGTTTGTTTTAATTTTATCCAATGTTCTTTCGTAATCAGCACTTGAGTGTCAAAAATTTGAAATTAAGCGCGAACTTCGATAATGACTTGTATAGATCAAAACGTTGCTTGAGTACCTCTAAATATCAATTATATTTTAGTACACTTTTTAAAAATGTTCGAAAGCTGCGCCATTCGTCGTCTATTACTTGCATTTCTTGAATGTCTTCAGGATATACAATTCGCGAATAAAGCCAGCTAAACACTAGCTGCAAAGGGATTCCCCTCAAAATCTACGTTTGTTTTAATGTTGTTAAATAATAGTCAGCATAATGTCTTCGGAGCCTGCAGTTTTTTTTAAATATTGCTACCAGACTTACATTAAAATTATGCTATGAATCATAACACGACTAACGTTTTAAGCATTTAAACAAATTAAATTAATAAAAAATAAAATAAAATAATTAAATTAATATAAATAATAATAAATTTAATTAAAAGTCGTTTCTTTTCTCGGACATAATCTTTTTTAAATCATACAAATACGATTTTTATAAATCGTATAAATGTCAGCCCTGGTTGACAGTGACAGATGACACACGCCATACAACGTAGTAATTGTTATTATCTATCGTAGCAATGCTTATGAGACAATCTTTAAACAATTTCCAGGTTCACATCGCCATTACCTGAAAAAATTCAGTTAAAACTGTACTGTTTACTTATGTACATGGATTTTTCGGTTTTATCTTTTTTAGTACAGTACAACCTGTATTACAATAATATAAACTGTGTGCAAGTCACAGAGTAGATTTATCTGTCAGTTTGCGTTCTCATGGCCTCCATGGACCAAAGAGTAACTTATATAGACTTACCATGTGCGACGCTATAGGTCTGATGTGTATTGTAAAATAGCAATAAAAAAAACAAATGAAACTAGCTAAAATTCTAAATAAGTTTTGCTCACTTACCTCGTCCGCATTGTCATCCAAAACAGAGCGAAGAGACTTTGATGTATCTTGATCGCCATATAATTTAATATAAGTATAAATCGTAACTTTGGCTCATTTTTTTCCTCTTTTCTTTCTATTATAAGTTTTCTTTATAACATTGCTTTGCCTCTTTATTACTTTGTGGCATAAGGCTCTTCATGGCAGAGTGAATATTACCTACTAGATACTAACGCTTATCATAGCCCGTAAGGCAATCAGATATGGTTATACCTTGTGGGGTTCAGGTTGGGTGTGGGGCCTTATTGACGTTTTATAAAAAAATGTAAGTACTGGTGTTAGTAATTATTTTGATCCTAATAATCCAAATAAAACTAGTGCTACTTGTGCTATTCGTCATGACTCGAATTTTCATACGAATAGTTAACTGATCTCGACAAAAGAGTATTTTTATACACAAATAAATAAAAAAAGTGTCTAATAGCTGGGTCATATATTTTAAATACTTCATATGGGACAAATAGACAAAAAAATCTGTTCTCCAGACTATGAAAAACATTTGATATGGTAACATTATACACAGATATAATAATGCAATAAATCTTTTTACATATCGATTTAATATAAAGACATTTACATAGCAAGGTATTTGAGAAGTTCATACCTCTCATTTCATACGATATAGGATACAATGGAAAGAACTCCCAACGATTTTTTAAATCGTTGATGATTCATCATTATTATAATACCACCAAATACAGTAAACAGTAATATAGTATACCGTAACATAATGCAGAACTTTTAATTTTTTTTTTCATTCATTGATTGCCAGTAATTACTGACATCCTGATGATACTAACTTCAATTTAACTTAAAAATATCTGTAGTATAACATTAATTTTTAATTTAAATTCAAACAGCAGCGAAATACAAAATAGTAAAAGATCAAGAACATCGTAATTACATTTACTATTTCACTAAAATTGGTATTTTCATAACAATACATAAATTAGGAAGTGGGTTTTTTCTATTAAGTTACACACTTAACTTCTATTACAGCATTATTTTAACTAAGACGATAATTTGTCGTTTGGTCGAAACATAAATCGCCGTTAACATAAATCTTTGTACTTACTAATTTAACAATAAATAATGGTTAAAAATAGTAAATTGAACCATTAAAGTAGGCATATAACTTAGTCACAATTTGTTCCTTGGGTATACGTAAGATATTGAAATCATTTTACAAACGTATTTCAAATTTTATCCGAGTGAAATGCAAAGTGGGTTGCGTAAGCCCGTTTGACTACGCTGAGTCGTGCCAAATGGAAATCCGTAATATCTGCCTAGTTCTATGGGCGACACACGTGAGTTAATGTAGCATCTGCTCCAAGAGTATAAAATTCGTATAAGTATTATGTAGTTTTAAAATGTGAACAAATAATAGACAATCACTAATTCGATCTCCAGATTCTGTTATTTACGCGCAGATATAACCGAAAAAAGTATTTTAAATATAAAATAGTAGGTAGATATCGATATTTCATACCTATGGGGAATAAAGTTTAGTTAGAATATTAGCACTATTTGTTAGTATGGTCTCTATGCTCTGGTATAAGTTAATCTTAAACCAAATATTTATATAATCTATAAAAAACAATGTATAAGTTTCAAGTACAAAATAAATAATAATAAAATTATTCAGAATTGGTTAAAATCAAGTATTCTGAGACTGTGTAACTTTATACATTAATAAATGTTAATAAAGCCAATACCAACTATAGTGATATAGAACCCACATATTTGGAAATATATTTATCGAAGTATGATATAAATTTTTCACAGTTTTCAGTCACCTATTCCTTATTTATTGTGAAATTTCCGATTCTGTACCTATCTCACTGGTCTCGCGAATTATCCCAATAACTGCAACGTTATTAATAAAAATTTTGGCACTTATAACTTTCTGTGGCAATGCATCACTGTTCAGGGGCCTAATAAAAAATATTTCATAAAAATTCAATGTGAAGTCGTTCCTCGTTAAAATAGTACGGTGTTTTTTAGTTATCCAAGATATTGTTTCGTTTATGGGGCACTAGGTTTTAGATAAATGAAACCGTGTTAAAATTATGTCACTTGGAACTTTTGTGAAATGTTTGGGACATGGCGTAAAGGCCCCTGGACTCAACGGAATGCTAGAAGGACGCTATAACATGCGCGTGACAGAAGTGAAATTTAAAGGCATATCTGCAGTCACGAATTCTCGAACAACGTCTTTACATTACAAATGATCTATGGTTACAAGATTAGTCAATCATGCAGGAACGACCTTAATTTTATAAATCGAAAATATTTTTTTAATTATGCACTTCTCAATGAAGAGGTATTTATAATGGTTTAGATAACGTTACACTTTTTATTATAAGAAATAAGTTATAATTTTATTTGTGAAACTTGATTGGCACCTTTAGTGATTTTAGTGAAGTGAAACACGTGAAATGAAAATAGGTAAGACGCACTCACTTCTCGATTATACCTATTAGATAATTTGACTTTTTTGTTAATTTTGACCTTGGATAGGTACTAACATATCAGTATTATGAAGTACACATTCATGTTCTTAAAAGCGATTTTCTTCGTACGATCTGTGAGTACTTAGAGTATCCTATTACATTCATATGATATGATATACATTTAATTCTTTTTGCTTTACACAATTGAGATATTTATGTTGACAGATTTAAAATAAATAACGTGGCGAAGTATTTATATTTTTAATAAAAATGTAATGAGCTACTCGTACTATTTACTATAAACTTTCATACAAATGTAATAATTGTAAGCATAAGCTATTATTTGAGTACAAAATAATTTAATTTAATAGAATCCATATTGTCTCAGTTTTTTTACATTAAAATAATAATAATAATATTGCATCTATTTTTTTAAATAAATTAATTTAATAACGTAGGTAAATAAACAATTTTAAGCAATTTTTGGCGCAAACGTTTTATAAATACCTAAGTTGAAATTACAAAATTCAAAAATCTAAATTATGAACCTTAAAATTCACGCCGATAGACATTTATTATAATGTGCAAAAATCACAACTTTGTATATTTGTCTAAATTAAGTTTCTATACATATAAGCTTCCGCTCATCACGCAGAAGTACAACAAATGAAAAATATTTTTTTCATGTGTCTTTAACGTGTGTAGTCTCGGGTACACTTAAATATAAATAATCATTAAATCGGAATTAATTTAATCAATATTACTAAATTATAACGTCACAAAACAACAAACACGTTCCAACCAACGAGCATATTCAATATTAAAAGAGAGGCAAATGTTTAAGTAACTTGTATTATATAGACCTATGGAATTATAAGAATTCTGCAAAGACAATACCATCGCTAATTACCAAACTTTTTTACAGCTTAGTCTTCAGAGTATGGTTTATCATGAGAGTAAATAGCGCTCAAAAATTATCATGCCAAAGCAGTTGTTAGCAATTTATTTCTAGACTAAGATTTATCCAGCATCACATGGGCGTTGATAGCTGATGCCGCGAACGGTCCAAACCAACATCTACAGTCACAACCTTGCCATCTACAGGTGTACCACTATCCATTTCACTGTCTGGCATAATTACACACACGAAAGATTTCCCACTTGTCACGTCCCTAGGGTATATTGTCATTGGAATAAACCTATCGCTCGTTCCGTCAACGTAAGCTGCAAGACGGGAATAAACTTCCGGAAAATGCTTCTTTAACACGACGCCGCGGCTTTCTAATTCATGCACTATGTTTTTAAAGCATATTTCTCTAAATTTATGTGCTGTGGCAGCATTCTTTTCACCGGCATTGTTTAGTTTTGATGTCAGTATGAGCGTTTCCCGGTCGTCTGGTGTTCCTTTGCTGTCCCTTCTATGGCGTTTTCGATTCTGCTCTTGTATGGCTGCGGTAACCGTTTTGCTGAGGCGCAACTTCGCACACCTCGATACCATTTGTCGTTCCCATTTTACAGCTCCCTTCGTTGGTACTTCGCTTATAATGCATACAGCAACGTAAAGAATTACTCTTGTTTCCGGGTTGTAGGATTTGCAAAGCTTCACTACTTCCGTGTACAATTCCACTCCCATTTCATTCGGTTGCAGTGAAATCCATTTCACGTACTCCGGCTCGCTGAGATATTGATAACCATGTGTCGTAAATTTCTCTGCAGCTTCAGGACTGGTAAAGAACACCTTGACCACACCACGACCTTGAGAAAGATAGCCCTTATGGGCAATGGTGCTGATTTGGTGTAAGGAATCTGCGTCTTCTTTAGCGGCCGATATAATTTGTCTACAAAGAGCACTCGCTCGGGAATGCAAGCAAACTTTTCTATGTTTTTCCCAATGTGCTCTACGGCACTCTTTGGAGCAGTACACGGTTGTGCAATTATGGCATGACTTATAATGTCGTTTGGCATCTGCTATCGGAGCACGGGAGGGGCATTTGGGGTATTTGCACTTGACAAATGCGTCGTCAGTGCTGTTTTCAGTTTGCAAAGAAAGTAAGGATGCACGGGAGTCGTAATGAATAATACGGGGTTCTGTGGGGCGCAAGGCAGAGGCGTCAAGACTAGTTCGACGGTCTAAGGAGGCGCTGGGGTGAGCAAAGGGTTCACTCTTCCTTCGCGAGCGGTCGCCCTGTGCTGACCGCGGCCGTCTCGATTCTTGCATTATGGTAGAATTATCAACTGTTTCCTTGCCTGTACAAAAAAAATCCATTATTAAAATGAAAATAAAGTTAATCTTTCCTAAACATTGAAAGACTCAGGACCATTGTTCATATAAAGTGCTAATACGACAAGACGACCATGCTAGGGGACCAGTTCAATCTCTTATCTTACCTGGAAAGATGCTCATGTATAAACATAATGCGTATTAAATTTAGAATAACTTCATAGATTTTTCTGCCAATTTAAAATATTATTAGAGTTGTAGTTGAAGGAGAGAAGGACAAAGGTACAAGCGTGATGGTGATAAATATAAAAATTGGAACGGCTCTGACTTACATATCGTTCCTACCTTGTCGATCGTGATCAGGGCTGGGATCCGTGATGGAGCTTGGCTCCTCGCTAGGAGTGGTGATGAAACGAGATACCGGTGATGCGCTGCTGTGCCCACTACTAGCCAGCTGTTCGTAGCGAGGGCTCTGAGAAAAAAAGCGTTATTTGTCGAAATTCCGACTAACCAAGCTTGACGTGACTAAGGGCAGGCAAAATAATAGGAAACGATCTTTGGCAGCTCTGTAGGATAATATACTAAGAAATGTAAGCGTTGTCTCCATTTCATGGAAAACTAGATGTAGATATGAAAGGTAAGGAAATGTAATTAAATGCTTTACCTTCCCTCCTATCAAGTAATAAGGACTCTTCCGAGGACTAGGCTGCGGAGTAGGTATTCTCGCGGGTTGCGAAGGTAAGCCCAATAAGGAATCCAGTACGTCTTCCAAAGTAGTGGAACCGGGCGATGGCCTTGTCATTCCAAGGTTCAAGGGGCGTTGGGATTCTTGCCAGTCTGGAAATAGGTTCTTTACTTATTATGCCATTAATCTTCAATAAATTAACAATATAACGAAAGAGTGTAAGGGGAAATGTACTATTTTCTTTTCTCTAAATCTCCAAGAACGAGTCTCTGGCAACCGACTCAGGGCCGAAAATCCCGCAAGACTGGCTTATTAGTGCAAGGGTGATGAAGATAAAAGATTGTGTATTATATTAACCTAGCTTTTATTACAGCTGGGTTTAATATCTGCTTGCATCAAATAAATTTAATGAATATTATTATTTAGGGTTTATTATTGAACTCATTAAATGTTCGTACAGTAAACATAATTTCCTCCACAAAGAACTACTTCGAAGGCGCGAATTCAATCATTATTAATTAAAAATTAATAGGTATAGACGTTGCGATATTAAATTTTACCTTATATGCTGCAGACCATACACATAGCATCAATTAAAGTTTCATTTCATTTGGATTATAATGCTATTTAAGTTGTAGGGAAAAGGATTTTATTTTATTACTTTCGCAAAATATTTTAAATTAAAATAATATTAACGGATTTTTTCGTTAATACGACGATATTTTGTTTTTATATTCCCAAAGTTTCGATTGCTTTACAGCAGCCGTGGTCACGGGGGGACTGAGGTGTTAGACGTCCAGATATCATAGTTAACTCGGGCTACCTTTAGCTTTTATTTATTAATTTTTGATCTGCTCTACGCAGAATGTGCTCAAAGTGAGATCGTGCAGTGGTATGCTTGGTTTTATATTTAATTTTGTTTATTACTGGATGCCAAGTCGGTGGTAGCACCCATCCACCCAATCTTCTCTATTGAAATAAGGATGTTTTTTATTTTATTACTTTCGCAAAATATTTTAAATTAAAATATTATTAGAGTTGTAGTTGAAGGAGAGAAGGACAAAGGTACAAGCGTGATGGTGATAAATATAAAATTGAACGGCTCTGACTTACATATCGTTCCTACCTTGTCGATCGTGATCAGGGCTGGGATCCGTGATGGAGCTTGGCTCCTCGCTAGGAGTGGTGATGAAACGAGATACCGGAGATGCGCTGCTGTGCCCACTACTAGCCAGCTGTTCGTAGCGAGGGCTCTGAGAAAAAAAGCGTTATTTGTCGAAATTCCGACTAACCAAGCTTGACGTGACTAAGGGCAGGCAAAATAATAGGAAACGATCTTTGGCAGCTCTGTAGGATAATATACTAAGAAATGTAAGCGTTGTCTCCATTTCATGGAAAACTAGATGTAGATATGAAAGGTAAGGAAATGTAATTAAATGCTTTACCTTCCCTCCTATCAAGTAATAAGGACTCTTCCGAGGACTAGGCTGCGGAGTAGGTATTCTCGCGGGTTGCGAAGGTAAGCCCAATAAGGAATCCAGTACGTCTTCCAAAGTAGTGGAACCGGGCGATGGCCTTGTCATTCCAAGGTTCAAGGGGCGTTGGGATTCTTGCCAGTCTGGAAATAGGTTCTTTACTTATTATGCCATTAATCTTCAATAAGTTAACAATATCTATTAATTCGTTTATTTTTTAAAGGTCAATATCGCCATTAACGTTATTATCATAAATTGAAATTTTAATTAAAATAAATTAAAAAGTGAAAATTATTCGCTAAATCATTCATAACGGTAAATGGTTCTTCGATGAGCGTACTTTTCATGGATCAGCTGCTCATTTATGAAACAGTACATCTTTATAAATCAGTGACGGCCAAATTTTTAATTTGAGTACCATAATAAAGGGGCTGCGGCCCACAGTGTTGCAAATACAAGTTTTCGAGAATTTGACCTAGTGATCACAAAGACACCACAAAAATAAGAAGTCTGAATACCAACTTTTTTTTTATGGGAAAGACGGCAAACGAGCAAGCGTTCACCTGATGGTAAGTGATTACCGTCGCCCACGTACATCTGCAACACCATAGATGCAGCAGGTGCGTTGCCGGTCTTTAAGGATAATTGGGAGATGGGAGGGGAAGAGGAGGGGAATAGAGAGGGGGTGAGGGCCTTCGGTTACCTCACTCACCGAACGAAACGCAGAAGCACAAGATGCCTCTACTTCACGCCGGTATTCTGCGAGGCCGTGGTACCAATCCGGTCGAGCCGGCCCATTCGAGCAGCAGCTAAAGCCCCCGCTTGGCTCTACCACGCTTAGACATGATGGAGCTGCGTCCGTTAGAGATATAACTTCTTATAAACTTTCAAAAATTTGATAGTTATCGTTTACTCATCATGAATACAAGAGAGAGATAGCAAGAATTTAAGAGCTGTCAATGTAGACGGTTTATTCCAAAAAGGTTAAGAAATTATCTAGTAACGTGCCGATTAAAATAACAAAGAAATAAATCACGTAAAATTAATAATTTGTCAGGATCGAAATTCTTACCGTCTCTTTCTTGAATCAATTTTTTAACGAAAGAACTGAACAAGAGAATCGACACTAATCGCTTTTAAAAGTCACGTGATCACATAGATTGACTGAATTTGAATAAAAAAAATATATTACGCGAGCGTTACATGACCCTCGCCTCGCACTTGGCGCACAACTGCTCTGTCTAGACAGCTTCGTTTCTGAATTACCACGACTATCGTTACTCTGTGGTAATACTGTCGTGAAAGCTCTATCTAAATTTTTCTCTACCCTTAGATAGAGATAGCGAGATAATATATCGACACGTGGTCAAACAGACATACAGGCAGACGGACAACTTTAAAAAAATTACGATAGTCATAATTTACGCCGAATAAGTTACGAAAATTGGCCTTGGGATTAATCCCAAATGATTAATTATTCAACCAATACAGCAGTATTATGCTACTATTTCACACTAGTGTTCTGTTTGTGAGTGTTTGCTCTTCCGCGGTCGAGCCGAGCCAATCGCGCTGGGGCTATAAGACAGCAGCAGTTGCCATGTCTCTACCACTTTTTAAGAAAACCATTTTTTTACTTTTATCGAACCAGGTTCAACTTTTCACCCGAGCTTATTTGAAATATCGTACTTACCTATTTCTGCCGTCAATCAGAAATGCCAATGCAACAACTTTTGAGTTCCGGTTTCATAGGTATACTTAGCCAGAATAACTACAGTCTGTGAGGCATTCCATCTTAGTCTTCAGGAGTGACAACGCATCTGTAATCTCTTTCGATTACAGTCGTTTGCAGGTGCTCGTGCTCATGGGCTTCAGTACACATTTATCAGGTAGACTATTTGTTAGTTTGTATTGTTACTGAGCCCGTCGCAGTCTTAGTGTTCAGGGCCTACAATACAAATTGTCCATAAGTTACGAAAATTTTATCGTTATGAGTCCTTGACCTAGGGCAGCATGATTGGTAATGGCCGAAATACTGAGATGTTAAAACAGTTAACTAATATTTTTTATAATGTATTATGTCCACAATATGTAGTTATTAATGAACTTTATAATTAATAACTTACTAAGGTGTTACGACGAGGAGTAGGTATGGAGTTATTAGGAGAGGGGTACTCATAAATGAAAAGTTTTATACCTCGTATACGGGAACGAAAAAAGGTTGGGAAGCACTGACTTTGGAGATCGAACTAACATTCATTCGGAGGCAGTCGACTATCGAGGCGCATTTATAGCCTTAAATAAATTAAAGAGGTAATTGCGTTCGACTATACATAGTTCTGTTAAAGAGTTTTTAAATTTAATTTAAGCTCTTTTTTTGTTAATATTTTAAAGCCTTAAATACTTTTCCACTTAATAAAATATATCTTACTTACCGTGAATGAAAGTGGATCATTTGCATGTTCGTAATTTGTAATTCTTGTTAAGAAATATAAAAAAAATAACCACAGGCGACAGTTCAGTATAGCCGTTCAATTATATTTACCTTGTTCTTAAAATGATACAAATTGGACGCCACATAAATAAAAATAAAACAAAAATATAAAATAAACTGAATATATTCAAAATTGTTATAATTAAAATGTAACCAACGTACATTGATTTGATTAATAGAATAATTTGACACCGTTAAATATTAAAAAAAATAACATTCACGTTATCTTTTAATTACATATGAAGGTACCGAGATTCTCTAAATATAATGCTATCTCTACGTATAAAATTACACTTTAGGTACTATTTAAACAACAGTCAAATTTGTGTGCGATATAGCTTATAATAGAATTTAGAGAGCTACAGAACAATGTATTGCAAAGAACACTAATTTGTTTATGAAGAATGCCTTTCTATTAAGTAAGAGACCTTCACAACTACAATAAGTTATTTTTTGTTATCCATGAGGCGAAGGCCTTTTTAACTAAAGTTATTGTCATAGACAATAAAAATAAAAAGATGTCAGCGAAAGGCTTCGCTAAACAAATTCGGCGCGTTAATTTCGGGTTTTTACTTCGGCGGTGCGAATATTGAGCGCAAATCAATAATTTCTAACCTAATCAGAACCTGTATAATTTACTTAGAGACCTTTTAGGACCCAACATAAATTATGAGGTGATTTAAGTAGAAGGAACTTAAATATATTTTTGAGACTTCAGTCTGAATGTCACTTCTCACCACCACTTTTGTTTATGGTTCTGATAACTGTTGCCTTAAATAGGTATTTATTTTAATACTACAGTAGGCATATATTGACAAAGTGAATGTTTGTGACAATTATTACCCTATTTTAAAATTGAAAATGGTAATTAAAAAATTCTTTTTAAAGTCGTATAAGTAGGTAACAGAATAATTAGCACCTAAAATAAAATATAGCAACATGATAAATTATTTACAAATTTATGTATTATTAACTAGCATACAACTAAATGCTACAGATTTGCATCTAAAATAAACACACAAACAAAATAATTTACTCTACTCTGTACATTAAATTATTGAATAAAATAATTACTAGTCATTCAACTGGTTTCCGGTTTGATTACTATTGCATATTTGTTTATGGCAATACAATAATAATGACCAAAAATAGTAAGGGTGTATTTAATTGATATGTTGTTTATTTCATTTATAAAAATGATATGTTGGATTGGTTGCATAAAACGTTTTTCATTTACTAAATAAGCAAATAAAAATGCATCACAACTTTGCATTTACCTATTAATAATAAATATATATTGTATTAACATAATAGAAAAATATTTTGGCGGGTTCATAATGTCACGCTAATAAATGTACTAGCAACATTCATATGTTGATCTATAAAAAAAAAATATCCTCGAATATAAAACGATTGGTGTGAAAATATTAAGCCACATAAAATAAAATTGAAGCCACTACAAGCCAGTGCAGTCTCGTAATAACGTGAAAATAACAAATCTTTTATGTCTAAAAAGTGCAAACATGTCACAAAGGTACATGACAATGGTCCTGAGTCTTAAACACAGTCATTAAAGCTCTATTACAACAAAAAAATAATTTTGGTGTTCGATCAATTTTGCAAAAACTAAAAAAGGTAAACTGCACAAAAATTAATTCACAAAGTATTTACGTAACAAAAACTTAACAAGAAAAAAACACTGCAGGTTTTGATTCAGCAAGTTAAATGCAATTCCGTTCACCGTCAATGAAAACTTTTTACTCTATTTTTAATTAGATACTGTTAAAATACAGGAAACATCAGTCAAGAAAAATCAATGACCTCTACCTGCGAATAATGGCCCACACATATGTATATGGCGAATTTTATTAACGAATTCAACGCGATGCAGGCATACAAGGCTCTAAATTATTTCGTCTTCGAAGGCCATCGGTGTTTTATGTCGGAATGTATACGGTCGGGATAAATCTAAACCTGCAGTGTATATTTTGTTGTGGTCACGCTCGCTCACCGGGCGCGGCGCGGTGCTCGAGGCGGAGGGAAGATGGCGGCCGCGGGTGCGGTGGCGGGAGCGATTCCGTCACCGCTAGCGGCGTCTGCGGCGAATCTAAAGGTTTCGTTCCTGTAATAATTAAGTAACAATAGTAGAGACAATCTAAGTAATCATGACACGCCTCGAATAAAACAAATATTTGACAGTGTGCTGGAAATACACAGCGAAACTACTTTTGTAACTGGGTGACCAAGATTAAGTTGGCGTTTCCATGGAGAGGCAAGCCAAGAGTTCGTAGAAAATCTCTTTTGTTTGTCGGCACGAATATTACGCACTGAGCTAACGCAGTGCAGCCTAGTTCAAATCAACAATTTGAACTAAGGCTTGTTGCAACTATGTTGAAAATATTGTCATTCAAATGTAACTATAGGCAGTTGTCTACTCCGCAGGATATATTATAGTGTCTTTAGGTTGCCGTATCCGTTCTAACGCTTGTTCGATTAGAAATATTGAATATTGTACGGTTAGAAATAGTCAGAAGTAAATGACACCGCACAATGCATCCTGACTCCGAAAACCGATGATTTGTATGTTGCACAAATATTGGCTTCAGCTGGTATTCCAACTTAACACCCATTTCTCAAAAGTCAAGTACTTCAACCACCAACCAAGCCATGCTGTCGACAAAGAAGAACCGACTACTCCGCAAGTGAAGTTAACGCACAAGTTCTTTGCCAATATTGGCATATTACGCTATATTTTTAGCGACATGTACTTTTTGTATAGTTGGAGAGGTTATCACTCCAATAGTGGGGGTTGTACCGCGTTTGCAGGTGTGAGGTTTACAAATACAAATACAATATAATACAATTGTCCAATATATGAGCGATGTGACAGATTCATACTCACCAACAAATGAACTTTCGAGCCAATATAACTTCTGACTGGATCTGGGCGATGGCTGTCGATCGACATCGCCATTGGCAGGTTCAAGACCAGAGACGTAGTGCACGATTGCTGACGTCACTTCCTTGATCGACGACTGGATTTCTTCTGACGCTTTGGCTGACGCGGTGGACTGCTGGAGTAGCGATGAAGCTAGCCTGAAATTGCGATTATGGCGTATTAATTATTTTGAAATTGATAAATATACTGAAGTAATTGTATATGACAATGAAATAATTATAGCAAAAAAAATGTATAATAACTGATTAGCGTTCAGAGCCATAGATTCTAGTTTCTTCACCATTATAGAATTGTAACTTTTTGACTTCATCCAAGCATGAGCGCAATCAGTGGTAAAATTTTGTCACAAACTATTGTAATATCTTTAGACAGCCGACAAAGGGTTTCATATCATTTATTTTACTTTTTTTCAAAACGTCTTCTGTTGTCATTTATAATCGCTAGGGACAAGATGTTTTTATTTGAACAAGTGATTTAGGTAATTTTAATAACATTAGTTTTATTATAAAAGGCCAGGTCAAGAGTACTCTAAACCAACGAGTATGCATGCGAAGATTGTCTCTGCCTTCCCCGTTGGGAAAAAGGCGTGAAAATATACATACATACATTAGTTTTATTTAATTACCACTGGATAATCAATTAAATGTACAATTTTTGCTCCGGACACCCATATCGCGAAAACGTCAAAGGACAATTGGCAAATCTATTACAGTAAAAAACGTTGAATGTGTATGTGACAATGCTGCAGGTTGACAGATTTCACATGTCCTCTAATTTATTTTTTTAATATTTCCCAGGCAAGCAGATTTTGACATAGTGAGGACACGATGTTGTCCTTTCACCGCCAGGCACGTGGAAAATTCAGCATTTCTAAATTGCAATTAATAATTTTAGTAATGCCAGAACCAGGAATCGAACTCAGTTCACTCGGGTACTGTGATATTTGTTTTCCATTTGCGAGCGCTCGGCCGCTGAATATGAAGAAGCCGTATTTAGCCGTGGGAAGCTCCTTAATATTTACCTCACGGCTTGATAATTTTGAGGAACTAAAATAGTTATAAATTATAAAGTAGCTACAACCATACATATTGTTATAAAATAGAGTTCAGACTTATAGCTATCATTAAAAAAAAAAAACCTTTGTCTGCTGTCTGTAAATATTATATTATTTACTAGAAACATGGTAAAGTCGCCTCCACATGGTTACCATAGAGCGACGTTATAGACTGCCACTTCAACTCATTCCCTGGTGGAGGGTGTGTGATAATAAAAGTCGACGAGGAGGAATATTTATTAATATCAGATTTAAATTATCCGGACTGCTGACAGGCAGCAGCGAGCGAAATCAGATGCAAGGTCTTTAATGCCACGATCTTCAAACACGCTACTAAGCGTATTACTAAACTAAATCCTCCTAATTGGAAATAGGTTCTAAGCTAATGTAAATATATAATATATAAAAAAACTCTCACCACCGAGGACCAGAGCTTATTTCGAACAACGTGACAGGTAGTCAGCCTGTCGCCGTCTAAGTGTTCGGATAAGATCTAAGTAAAATAATTAAGTTTTGAAATACTCATTGGTATGAACCCTTAACATAGAGAATCGAACTCGGGTATCGTGGCTTTTGTTATTGACAAACATACATGCATGAACAAGTAATAAACAATTGGTATGTTACCTCTCGTGTGGCGTTCTGGGCGTGGTGTTCAGTCGCTCCTGACTGCGCCAACCGAGGTAAGGTTGTCGCGCGCTGAAAGATGAGCGCGCCGACGGGGAGCACAGCGGGCTGCCGCCGCGGATGCTGCTGCGGGTTGACGAGCACGGCGACGTCTGGGGACGGACAGACTGGCGTTTAGAAGTAAAGGTAGCAATGTCTACCACTTCCATCGTATCTTCAGATAGGTACAGACTGCAGGAATCGTAATTTTTACGCATATTAGTGTAGGAATCTGGCACCCCTTTCTTCGCGAAGGTGTCGTTAGAAGATGACTAAGGGAAAAGAAGTGTTCTATAAGAGAAAATGTGAAACACAGCAATAAAAATATACAAGTAAAGCCCTCGAATACCTTGTTACAAACAAAATAACAAATAAGAATAACAAATTATGAACATCAGTTGAAATTGACAGCGATTAATAAACGTCTGTGTCTTAGTTTGGTAAGACAAATAATAATATAGTCGAAGAATAAATGATTTGATTTGTAAACCACGTTAGGGTTGCAGTTCAGTAGTTAGTTGTAAAGTTCGATTAAACGCTAAGATTAACTTAAATAATGCTCACTTGATTCGAATTAAGGCGGCTAGTAGACCATCTCCCGAAGCTGGTGGTGTGAGGGGAGAGTTGAGGAGGCGGCGGTTGGGCGTTGGCGCCGAGGCTGCCGAGCGACGTGGTCTTCGAGTTGAGCCCACCCCAACGCGTTGCTGATGACGCGTCTGAGAGCCGCTTGCGCAGCAGGAAACCCTCCCGGGCTGCTGGCGCGTTTTTGTACCTAAAATACAAATAAGGGTATAAATAATGGTAACTCTGTTGGGGCATTAACGGAGAGATTGCCGGAGAAGTAGGACCGGGAACATGTATTTGTATGGTCTATACAGATATTTTTTTCTAGTCTGAGTGATTGTAAGTGTGCAGTTTGTCTGGCAAACGCTTCTACGTCACAGAAATTGAATGATTTTTGTAATAGTTAAATGATTGCCGAAGTCGAGCAGCGTTTGCATTGAAAATATTTAATAGTAAATATATTAGAAACAACGTTGCGTCAAACTGGTCAGTTAATAAACGAGCTACCCAACTGTAAACACCTTTCGAAATAAAAATCACAGTTTTCTTTCGAGCGCTCAAAAGTGTTTTGGTTTTTATATTATTTTACATAGTAATTCTTAATTTGTTTCATTATTGAATTAAATTAGTTCTAAATGAAACGCTTTTTATCCAGACCCTATCTGGTCAAGAACGATAACGAGCTGGGCTGAAAATCAGTAATGCAGTAACCCCACTACTAATGCTGAGAGCAGGCCCATTTGTTGTATCATATGCTTGTGCGCCAACATAGATAATAGTATTTTTTTGTTTTACATGCGTGTTCGGGTAATTTTCCAACGAATAAGATTTTTTCTTCTTCCTTCTTTCTAGTGATGTGCAGTTTCACTAGTGCATGGATACAATTACCAACCCGTTTGCTCAGCGTGGCAAACATTTCATGAAATGCATGCGAGTTTCTTCTGGCGCTTTCTTGGAGAGGTGAAAAAGTCGTTGCAGAAATCCGTTATATTAAATATGAAAAACAAAGTCTATTCGCACAATACCACATGCAAAAATGAGAGACTCTTGGTTGCTCAGTATGCGAGTAACCTGGGTTCAAATCCCTGTGCTGTCACCACTAAAGTTGTTGTTAGCAATTGATTTATATTTTAAGTACTGAATTTTCCTCCGTGCTCGGCGGTGTAGCAAGACATTATATGGGTACCGGTATGTCTGAAAGTATTAAAAACGTTTAAGGACATGTGAAGTCCGCCAATCTGTATTACAGCAGCGTGGCGGACGCTTCTAGTCAGTTTCGATTAACGTTACAATTCTTTGTAAAAGTCAGAAATCAATGTATCATCGTTGTTTTCACACGTAGACCATCAAATACATATAATAAAAGCTTTGCAAAGCGTATATCGTGAAAAGGTTATATTGAAAGGGATTGTTTTAGAAAGGCTCTGTTTTTAACTCTAATATAACAAGATAATTCACCGTACCGACTTCGGAAGTATAACGTACTAGATATGAATAATACAATAGTACCTATGGTTTATTGATAGTGAGTTTCTCTATCTTAAGAGTCTACTATAAGTAGTTTTTGATTCTTTTATAATTGACTGCCTGTCTGATACACATATTGTAGTCGTACATAAAAATAGAAAACTCATACGATCGTATGTGTATGTGGTCTAAGGAATATATAAACAAATCGTATAGTTATGAAAAACTCATTGATAAGAACCCTCCACATAAATGGTCTAGTGGCATCTCTCGTTACATGAAATATATTACGTGTCTTATTATGTTATTGCAAGCAAATGAAACTATAGCTTTTAGCTATTAAATATTGGATATGTTATTGCAGGTGGCTCAGGACCGAGCTTCGTGGCAATCTTTGGGTGAGGCCTATGTTCAGCAGTGGACTTCTGATAGACTGAAATGATGATGATGATGATGATGTTATCAAAATATTAAATTATTCTGCACTTTCCAGTGCGAATGCTGACTAACAGAGGTTCTTTCCTTTTACAACACAAATATACGGTTTTTATTTTAAATAATAATATATTTATAGAATTGTAACAATCTTCAAAACTTTCAATGTTCTTATAATTATTATAATTACAATAATGTCTCAGTTTCTCACGCAAACACTCAAATGGCCTTTATTCCAATTAACATTGTACCAATTAGACCTCATGCTGAGACGAGCTCACGTTGAAGTATTCGCGTCGATGTTAAGCTACATGAACGACTTGTGCATTTGCTGATCGCAGAATTCTTTACGTTGTGTTAATTATTCTTATATATTGTTTTGATTTCATTTACATACAAGTCTTTTGAATGATACCAAATCAAGTATAAATAAATAAATTATACAACCATCGACATAACTGTCCGCGGTAGCAGCATCAGGTCAAAGCAACCACATATATTTTTTTGGTGACAGTGGGGAAAGGTTTCAGGACCTAACTGTCACTAAAGGCAGTGACCGGTCCACGGACCGACTAAAACCCTATACGGATAGGAGATACGCTGTTGACCCGGCGGCCTTAAATTGCAGTGTCATTGGATTTGTAGTGCGACAGGATCTTTTGGCAGGTGACCAAAATCGGAACTAACGTCGCCATCTTATGAAGCGTCACTACATTTAGCTGCGTTTGCTGTTTGCTTTGAATATTTCGTACAATTACTTTGAATATTTCAATGAAAAAAAAATCAAATATTTAATTCTTGTAACACTAATGTTTAATATATTAATATAATATTTAATTTCACACCCACACCCCTCTGTCAATGTTATCCAAATGCCAAAAGTGTCATTGTCCCACGTGTACATACCAATATTAAGTCAATAAGTCAAGTGGAGAGCTGTGGTGGCCCAGTGGTTAGTGCGCTCACTTTAGTTTCATACAGCGCGAGTGACCTGGGTTCGATCACCGGCCCCGCACCACTAAAACTGTTAATAGCAATTTTAAGAGGTGTATTTACCACGTGCTAGGCGATGAAACATCGTTAGCAAACTTGCATGTCTGAGAAATAATAAAATAATATATTATTTCGAGGACATCGTGTCCGGCCTTTTCCAACTCCAAAACCCTTTCACAAATTTGAGAAGAGGACCTTTGCCCCGCAGTGAGCACTAACAGGCTGCTTTTTTATTTTACTTTTAAGAGAAGTGGAAGTAAAATAAACATCCATATTATGGCTGAGATCAATACACCAAATAGGAAACGAGCTAATGATCTTTAATCGACTGAAAAGATTTTTATCTAACATAGCTCATAAACCATCCGAAATAAAATTAACGAAATAAAATCGGTTTATAGATTTGGAGCCACGATGCCACAGACGAAGGTTAAAAGTATCCAGAAGACCGGTCTATGGTACGATGTGTCTTTTCCTGGGCTAATGTACCTGCCAAGCGATTCTTATGTCAAACGCGTCCAATTCGGGAGAGGCCCATGCCGAGAAATTATGCCGACGAAATGGACCTTTGAGGGACTAATAATGATGTAATCAATGAAAAGTAACTAAGTATAGTTTATAAACATTTAAAAAGTACGTTAATATTCATATTGTATTTACTCGAATATTTTTTAATTTAAATCTAAAAAATATGTAAAGATAATGAAAAACTAAATGATTATACTTATATACGTACGTTCCGTTATTATATTTCCATTTGGTGAACTTTACTTATCTAGATTAAAGAAAATTATTTATTTATCACACGAAATCATATCAGATAATAGCGATACCAGGTTCAGTGATATATATTCCAGACAAAAATAAAACCTTTTTTGTATGTCTTGATAATTCGATTTTTTTTTAGATTACGCAGAGGTTATTTTAGTTGTTACTTTTTTTAGGTTATACTCAATGAAAGGTTAAATGACGAATTATTTAGTAAGTGGAAGTATTTCGGGCGAGGCCCAGCGATGGATTTTAACAGGCTGACAGTGAACTAACGTAAGCAATGAATTAGAGAGTCCACCATACTGCGCCATTACATCGTAGTTATCATGTTCACGAAACATTTTCTAAAGAAAGGTAAAAACCTCAGGTTTATTTGGATTTGAAGTCAATTATTTGGATAATTCACTTTAAAATCCTTTAAAAGTGCTCTGCTGGATACAGCTGTTGCGTGCTGGAATGGTTTTCTCTAGACAGCAACCGCTAAAACTTATGTATTTTATGTAATTTTTACCCATATCCACCACGCTGGACAGGAAGGTTAATGAGCGGTAAATGAGCACAATTTCTGCTGTTGTGCCCCATCACTTGTCTGTAGGATTTGGGTTCGGCAAACTCAAAAGGACTTTCCGCCGACAATCGGTTCCAAACTAAGATTCCCTGTGTCTTGGTAACTGGATTCTATCTATCTTGATCATATACATACATACACAAATCAAAAATAAATAATAATAATAAATACTACAGGGTCATCCATCATGTGGCATATTTACATTATTAACCCCTATTTTTTTTATTGGCTTAACCCGCTTGCCAGCAATGGCAGTCAAGGATGACATAATAAGGTTAACAAGAACTTATGAACTTTCGAGAGGTTAATAAGCAATTTTTAAATCTTGTTTAGCAAATCTAATTTTGTACTGTGTGTG
Source organism: Bhutanitis thaidina (assembly GCA_029286595.1). Lineage (NCBI taxonomy): Eukaryota > Metazoa > Arthropoda > Insecta > Lepidoptera > Papilionidae > Bhutanitis > Bhutanitis thaidina. Next base: position 2,818,022 of record JAGSMS010000029.1, on the reverse strand, counting down.
CCATAATTCTGCCTATACGAGTGATCAAAGAAAACAGAATTAGGTACATGTGCGACATTCAGATGCGACATAGTTTTAATATTACAAAGGCTATTAACTAAAAGCATATTAAGTTATCGACGGAGATGACAGATTAGAAAGTATTACGGATAATACCTACTCCTTTGAGGGCGAGTGAGAGTCACTCAACATTGGAGAGTTGTTTAATCTGCACTGATCGGTACTCATCTTTCGATGCAGTCTTATACATCTCTGTGGACATCCGCAAACGTATTATAACTTAAGGGATTCCGATAATAATTTAACGCCTTTCTTAAGCCGTTATAAAGATGCTAGAAATAATTTTACAATCTCAATAAGTAATGGATAAATTTAATAAAATGTACATGGTAAACTATACTCGCTTACTGGCTAAGAAAAAACTTAACTTAAAACATTAAGATACTTACAAGTTTATTACATAAACCTAAAGAAGTGGATATTTGAGCTAATCTTAACGAATCACATATAGTATCTTAAGTACTTATAGGGCTAGAAATAAACACAATTACATTACTAGCAAACATTACATAACACAAGCGCATATCTAAAGAAAATGTATGCAAACTCACCATTCGGGCACATTGAGCTTCTGTAACGACCTCTGTACACGCAGTTCGTGCTCTGAGAGCACACGGTCCGAATTTTTCTGTAACTCGTTCTCAGGAGGCTGCAAAAATACAAATTATCATTGAACACCTGTAAAATGAAAATGTAATCCAAGATACGAACTAAAAGAAAAGTACCTATTTCCTTTAGATGCTAAGCCACACCAATATTATTATATCAAATCGTGTATAAAAAAGGCATCATAAAAATAAAAAAGTGGCAATTTCTTTTTATTAATTTTTAATCGCAAAATATTGCCAAATTACAAATAATATAGCTTAACTAAGGTGAAGTTTAATTTACCGATTTCTCTACATCTATCGGAGTTAAGCGGTAAAGAGAGCCATAGAACAAGGGATCCATTTTAGAAGCATAATTTTTCAATTGCCCCACATTGACTAAATCCTTCATCGAAGATGAATCTTTAATGCCGTCTTCGATTTTTAATGTCTGACCAATTTTGTAAATGGCAAATTTTGCATAGGCAGTTTCATTGTCGCCAAGAGATACATCAACAACTTTATCATTGGCACAGTGTGATCGACTCACAACATTATCTTCATCGGGCAATGATTCTTGGTTATTCAGTATTGAATCGCTTATGCCGCAAGACTTAATTAAATCAGACCAGGATAAGGGACCCTTTGAATCATTCCCTTCCGATGACTCATTATCATCTTCATTAAATAGCAGCGGGGGCAACATAATGTTGTTGTTGTAAAATGCTTTTTGAAGGGACTCCCTCGAACCAATTATCTCTGATACACCATAAATTGATTCATACCAAGAGTCGCACTTAGACGATTCCGCGTAGAAAGAAACTTTACGCTGTTTTCTTTTTAATGTAGATGTACTAGGGACTGAGCTTTTTTCGTGATTGAGATTAAGTATTTTGTCCTTTTCAAAGTCTGCATAGTCTGGGAGATCAACATTGTTAAAGTCCTTGTCTTGTTCAGGAGGCACTATTATTGAACATCTTTTTAATTTATCTAAATCCTTAACAGGTGGCGGGGGAACATTTTCCAGCAAGCGATTGAAGAATGCTCGTACTTTGTCGTCATTGCTAGTGGTAGCCGATATGGGATTTTCTCCAGTTTTTTGCACTAGTGAAGTCACTCTTGCTGTAGTGTCACAACCGGTAACCGATGGATTGCTGTTCGACGATTTATTACTGCAGTACGATTGACTCGAATAACGTATTCGAGATTCGAATTTTCTAATGCGTATTTTCGATTTCCATTCTTCGTGTTTCGTTTTAAACCCAGTGACGGTCAGCGGATTTTCATCTTCCGACTCGCTTCGCACTATATCCGGATACTTCGTATAATAAACGTCTCTTGAGAGTGGCTTCGAGAATAAGTGTTCCGGTTTCACTTCTTCAAATGGTTCCATTTCCACTGTAATCCAAGTTGTGTCCAAGCAATACCAGTATCCATTACGCTGTAGTATTTCTTCCGTTGTTAGTAGTACAATCGACACCATTGTGTGATGTTTAGATACAAAACTCCCGGAAACAACTGTACAGAAATATCGCAAAGAGATGTCAATATTTAATATTAAATTTGTTTTGGAAACCTGGGTCGAATCATTACTAAATTAATGTAAAGATAAATATCCCTAATCACTATGTTTTCAAAGAATGTTTCGAAATATTTGCTTATAATTAGTACGTACTAAGATTCATTTCAAATGGTCTTGAGCGAATATTATTTGATATGAAATTTAAAACGCAAACATACAATGAATAGGACCTTTGAACACTCACTTTAGCGATATCTACAATCATTTTTGTATTTCCTATCTTAATTTAAAAAAAAACTTTTGAATTAATAATATTAAACATCCGCTTAATCTATTAAGAACAGACTCACCCTGATATCGGACGATGCGAGTAGTGCGCAAGGGCCTAGGAGTCCTACAGTTTCCCAGCAAGTCATGTTTACAGCTGTTTCACGTTCGCGTCTACCGTCCGTCGCTCCCTACACTCGCCTGACGATTTTACTATCGCATCGTGATGCACCGATGACTTCGTAAAGCAACGTTACGTAAGTCCTCATATCGGTACGATATCATTTTATTTCAAACATTGAAAGCGATACACAAAAGCTGAGCCTTTAGATGAGATCAGTCAAAGCAAGTTGCAATATCCAAGCGGTAAGCGCTTGCCAATCAAATCAGCATAACTTTGCTTATTGAACGTCAAAATTCAATTACAAGGCTGAATCGGAGCGAACGCGGGGCTTCGGTGCTTAAGGTCGCTCTGCGGGTCGGGGCCGATGTCGGGACTGGGGCTGGGTGCTCATGTGGTGGTCGGGTTAGGATGGCGCGGCCACTGCGGCACTGCGCATCGTAGTACATAGGAATGGAGTTCGCTGGGGCAGGCGGCCGCGGCGCTGCCTCACGGTAGACTGAGGCGCGGTACGTGTCCTTCAGCACCGCGCATGCTCCTTAAACACACCCTTACTACTGTTTCCAGTGCCAACAATAAGTACCAATATAGTAATATAGTAATGTACCAATACAACTCTTTAGCATCCAGAATAATACTATGTGATTGTCCCTGAATTGTTCGTTTAATCTCGTCTCTTAATCTTTAGAAACCTTAAGATTGCTACGTGCATTCGTTACAGTAAAAAGGAGGTACGCGTCCTTCGTAGATTATTGTAATGTTCGAGGGACGTAATCAAATATTCAGGTATCGATGTTAATATAAAAGGTAAGTTTTAGCAGGAGTTTTTGAGGGAGTGCCCGTTGCCTGACCTTTGAAATACAACATTTAACGAAACAATAATGATAATTACGCTGACGTTATCGGTAGAATTATTTTAACTGCCGTTAATAGGTCTTTTTATCGCAGGCCTTTTTATCTCGGAGATCTTATCATGAGCATTCTTATGATATCGAAACGATGACCCTGAAATATTTAAATGCTAAGTTGGAATCAATTTATAACAATTCTCATTATGGACTACGTCATTCAATACTTTCGTCCATTGGGGTATAGCATGATTGGTATTTAATTACAGGATGTAAATGTCATGACGCTAGGGGGCGCGTGAAATGTAGTCCATGACCTAAATAACATCAATACGCGGCAAGTAGTTGTATCTGAAGTGACATCTAGATGTTTAATCAAATTGGAGGTCTTTTAGGCGTTGTTATCTTAATTCGTCTTTATTTATTCTAAGGCGCCATAGTGTCTGCTACAGTCGCGAATATTTACTATTAATTGATAGTATTCAAACATTTTAGTATCTTTGTAATGTTGTCTTCATTAGCAAGATAATAGTTAGGTCCGTTGTTTTGGCATGTAGTGAACAACTCCTCAGTCTTTTCAAAGTACACTCAGCGGTGAGTTATTGTTGATGAAAAGGATGTGCTCGTCGTGCCGCTGAAAGGACAGCTTTTACCCGGCGAAAGAAAACAAATGACAGTCCGTGTATTTCTAAAGTTTTTGTTCCTTTAAATCTTTCTATTTTAATTTTAAAATACACGTATATTCATGAGCGGTTCCTAGATAAAAATAGTAAAATTTTTGACAGTTAAATGAGTGCCGTGTTCCACTTTGCCTCAGTTTTTTAAACATATTATGTACTTACAAGTGTTCGCTACTCAATATTGAAGATCGCTCTCTTTCACTTGTATCTTTTGTATTTTTATCACTTTTACCTACGGATGCGAGGAGACTTTGAATTCAGTGTCAAAGACAACCCAGTGCACAGTATATATAATAATAGCTTTACAAAATTAGTTCTTACAAAACCTTATGAATTCTTACAAAATATATGTAAAGGTTGGTCTGAGGTAGCAAAGAACTTAAAAAACCTAAATTGAATAAAGGGATTTTTAAATTGACTTTGGACTAAACTTTCGTCTCACCAGGATCGGAACGCAGGGCTCATGAGTCTGGCTGAATCGCTTATCGTTTCAGACAGCGGATAAACAAATACATTGCCGGTTCGATGATGGCATGTAATAAGATAAATATAATCATTGCTCTGTGATCCTTGTACTGGGTGTGCATCTGCGTCTTCTTCATCAGCCAATTTAAGTCCTATGCTGAACATGGGCTTCTCCAAGAAAGCGCAGCCATATATTTATCGGAAAGTCACCAATCAGAAGTCTATGGGATTTGGAAGATGGTGAAATTCGGATGAATCCTTCGCTCTCATTTACATACATCCCCCCCTTTACACCTGTCTCTGGTTATATCGGAGTACATTCGGCACTTTAACTTACAGTTAACAATGTTATTGGTGCCGGCAGCATCAGGAGAAATTATAGAAAAAAAAAACAATCACACGTAATACGTGGCTATAAAATTCTTTTCGACTTATTCATATGCCCGACTGAAAATACACAGATCGTCGGGGAACAGAATCTAAAGTACGAGACGTCTGGTACTGCGAACGCCATCACGCTCGCTTAAAGTGGCAGACCCTCGTAGAGGCCCATACCAAGCGGCGAATTTTTAAAGGAGATATCGTTAACCTGTATGCGTGGCTATTGTGTACCTCACAATAACGCACAAGGTGAACGTATTTTGTTTAGAGCGTAGGCAGATGTTTCCAGGATTTTGTCAATCACTGACAGGAATGCCGGTGACAATGACGGTCTCCTACCGGCCGATCTCAGGCAAAGCGACACCTTCCGGTGTCGGTTCTACTTCAAACTGACACCTCTGCAGGAAATGTGGAATATGTTGTGCGGGCTGACATCGACAAATTGCATTTTGTCCGACTAGCGGTTTTTTTTAGACACAACGACACCTAACTACGACAAAACCTGTAACTAATATCCAACCGACACATACAGCGAATCATTCATTTTAATGTGTGTTGTCTTGTTGACCGACTACTCGGACGTTCATAATATAATAATAAAAATAATAATGAAGGTCTAGACCTTTACTCGTTTCATCCCACTTTTCACCACAGCTTATGTGAAACAAGAAGACACCTGGTGAGCCAGTCGCCGTCTTAGTTTCTAGGCCAACGATAATAATCGTACGTCAGTGTCGCTAATGTCCATGTTACGAGCCCTCCGTATCTTTCTCGGGTCTCCCGATTCGGAGACTGATTACTTAACCACACGGCTATCGTTCCATTCTTAACCAATCTGGCTGATTCATTTTTAATACTTACAGCGAGGTCGTGCGTTTGAATGAGTATATTGGCAGTTCCTATTTATGAGTGGTAATATGCTTTATTGAGGTACTGCGTGGAAGTAATTCCGAATAAATGATTATATATATTGTACCTTCTCTTTAAGATAAACGTACTATTTTTACAGGATGAAACTGTCCAAGATTTAACAATGGCCCGTTATTACTTATTATAGTTTAAGTGTTCGGAGTGGTGAACGCGCGATGTGGCAAGCGTGAGAAGCGACAACGAGCCTCAATAATTACACCCGGGCTACGAAGTTCACATCGCAACTGCTAATTGGATGTAACACTACGCCTGCTAGCGGAGGAAGGCGCAAATTGACATTGTTAACAGGCTGCATACGTAATACCATTGAAAGAATTTAATTAGCACGTTCTTAAATTATTCAGGAGTCTGAACTTGCAAAGCCTCAGTGTCATATATAATATGTCCTCATTCTAATATATCCTCTCTAACACATAATATTCTTCGTATGTATGTTTGAACAGATGTCATCTTTTTTTTAATTTTCCTTATGATTCTGGAAACGCTATGGCCATATTTTATCATACTCAATTAAACGACAAAACTACGAAGGGGAAATTTTAAATGTTTGTCGTTTAATCACGCTTAAAGGACTGAAGCATGAATGAAATTTGGCAGTGGTATGCCATCCTGTTACATCGCAAAGTCTGTAGGAACATTTTTATCTCAATTAAGACAGATTCTCTTGGAACAAAATTACTAACGGGGTCGGCCGCAAATAACACATACGTGTAAAAGAAATTTGAAAACTCTCAACTTTAAAAGTTTCTCATAGGATAAAATCTAAAGAGGAATATTTCAGACTTCTTCTCCAAATGTGTTGACATCTGATGGTGGAAAATCCATCCGTTTGTACCGACCCCAATCCCACAGACAAGTCATTATATTAGTCAATATAGTCATAACTATATCCTCGTTACGAGCGGCTTCTTTAGTCCGAGGGTACCAGCACTACGCTTACCAACCTGTCTGCCAAACCTTCCATGAAATGTAACTTGGCTTTGGCTGGCGCTTTCTTAGGGAGGCCTATGTCTAGCAGTGAAAAAAAATAGGCTGATGAAAGAGATGTAGAAATTGCTCCAGTTCGATAATCATATTTTGTTGTGTTACTTACTATGCAATATTATAATCCAATAACAAATGTAAGTCGGTCAAATACCGCTTTGTATAATTCTAGGAATGACAAGAACGCCACTGTAGACATTTTGCCTATTTTTCGATTGCCTACCCGTCTCATGGTTTCAGTGTTTTACAACTCTATCTGCTGCAAACGAAAACGTTCAATGGTTACTTAAACAAATCCTTAGCATTTTCTTTAAATTAATACTAAGAACCCAATTAAGTGACCGTAAAACTACTCAGAGTACGGCAGTAAAAAGCAATTTTATAACTTATAGTGGTCTTTGGGCTTAGAATTATATAGCATTATTAGCAGCGGCTTAAAAAAATAATGCACGAATGATAGTATTTTCTTAAGGATTATTTACTTACCTTCTTCGATTGAAGTACGTAAAGCTAAGATATGATTTTTTTTTAAGAATTCTAATAAATTCTAGAATTTATTAGAATTCAGCAAAGCAGACAAAAATTTGAACACATTTCGAATAATTTTACCATCAAGCTTTATTTGATAATTTCCGTACTTCGATCGATTCCACATCGCAAGAGATAGGCCCTGGTCTGCAATAAATACTTCTCGAACATTTCACTATGTATATTGCGTCCACTCCATACATTCACTCTGTGACGAAGGAAACTTATTGATTGCACAATAATATATGATATGCAATACATATACAATGTCTGCGCCCGGCAGTAGGTTGTAGCGGCTTCATGAAGTAATATTGATATATGAGCCGATTGATATAAACAATGGGCTCTCTGTTTACACAATAAACCAGTCCCGCAAATTAGATTATTGATACGGAGATCCCAGTGATATTGTTAGTGCTGTCGGTGTAAGATTTACTACGCTCGTTTTTCCCATCCGATAGATGGCGGGAAAATTGCTAGACCAAAATAAAGATCTGCTTAAATTTGGTTAGTCACGTGATTTAACAATAAACGATGCGACAAACGCGTGATTAAATTGTTAGAAAATAGGTATTATTTAGGGTTCTCGCGAGTTTACTCGTGTGGATTTTGTAATTCATAGTACACCCTAATTTTTTTAAAGGTTACTATCCATAATCTGTATTTCTGACAGACAGACATAAATATAAGATTTAAGTCAGATTTAATTAACAGAATTATAGAACAGAATTAACTATTCTTTATAATAAGACGTGGTAGCCTAGTGGTCAGAGCGCTCACTTTAGTTTCATAGAGCGCGGGTGACCTGGGTTCGATCCCCGGCACCACTAAAATTGCTAATAGCAATTTTAAGTGCTGTGTTTACCATGTGCTCAGCGGTGAAGGAAAACATCGTGAGGAAACCTGCATGTCTGAGAAATAATAAAAATATTATTTTGAGGATATGCGAAGCCCGCCAACCCGCACTGGAGCAGCGTGACGGGCCCTTCAAGGCACATAAATCCTGTCTGATACTCCTATTTGAGAAGGAGGCCTTTGCCCAGCAGTGGGCACTTACACGCTGACTTTACTTTACTTTAAACTATTATTTATGGAACGCAATTAATTTAACTTTTTATCCCTTGTATTCGCATTTAGTTAGACTAATAAAAAAACGTACATTTAATTTCTTCAACACCATAACGTACGCAAGAACCTGTGTATTTTCTGGCTGTTATTTTTTGAGATTGTTAGTTCGGTCTGTTAAGCGATTATCAAGTATTATTTTCCACAGTTGACTTTTAGAAACCCACGAGAAGAAACAGACTGGCACATTTGAAACGACTGTGCATTATAGAGCTTAAAAGCTTAATATTTAATAAAAAAAACAAAACGCTTACTTATCATCTGTCAACTTTTGACAGAACTCGCCCTATATAAGCGCTAATCATTTCAACTACCTGTTTTCGACAGTCTATTTCAGATATTTGACTTTCCGAATTCGTATGCGCTGGCGTCGATCCAATTCTCGTATTGATGCACTTTTCGACTTATTCGTTTACGCAACATCAGTCTGTTTGTAGTAATTTAGGAAATTTACTGCACAACTCGTGGATCGTAGCCAAAAGAGACTGTAAAATAGGTGAGTGGTCGACGCGCTCCAATTTGAATTTTCTTCAAGTGAATGTTATAACCTTATGTCGCCCGAGTCAGTGGCCATATTAAGAAGACATTGTTTTGAATCCCAGCCGATGCTAATACGTGCTTTATACAATTTTTGACATTCTTATATATTTTGTTTGTGAGACTTTTGTAGTGGCAATGGGCCGGCCACATAGCTCGCAGAACTGACAACCGTTGGGGAAAAAAGGTTCTCGAGTGGCAGCCACGTACAGGTAAACGCAGTGTAGGACGCCCCACAAGATGGAGTGACGACCTGCGCAGTGTTGCGGGAAGTCGATGGATGCAGGTGGCTCAGGACCGAGCTTCGTGGCAATCTTTGGGGGAGGCCTATGTTCAGCAGTGGACTTCTGATAGGCTGAGATGATGATAATGATGAAGACTTTAGAAACTGTTATCGGTAAGCAGTGGGAACCAAATGAAAGCTGATAAAGCGTTGACAACTCTTAATAACTGTGTACTAAAACTGAGATCTATATACATTTATATTTATATCAGACTTTTTCTATGAATTAAGTCAAAATACGTATTTATAATGGCACCCAAAAAGTTTATGACCTCCATAATTTATAGTAGAGTCGCAGAGTAAACGACTATAAATTCGAATTCTAAGATTTTGCTTAGCATGAACTCTGCTGTATGTCTGAGTTGGGTTCTTTGAGTTCTAAGTTCTCGCTTTCTCGCGCCGTGTTTGTAGGTAATGAGTTTTTGTTCGTGATTACGATTCCATGAACATGTACATGCATCTTTGAAAATTTCGAAGAGTTACTAATAATCATCGAAAATATTCTATGCTCTGTACATATGAAAGCACTAACTATCAGAAGCAATAAGACTATAATTTATGAACTTCATAAGCTTCAGACTGCCGGAGTAATGAAGTTTATAGCTGGCTGGTTGACTTTAAAAATAATAAAGCTCGATAAAGTGCAGTTAATTCCGCTTATCTGATGGTAGTTGCAAAGGCGGCGGTGACTTACGGGGGAAAGGAGGCAGGTGAGGGTTTGTAACTAGAACGAGAACTCTTATCACATGCAAGGCGCTAATAAATTACCTCAGAAATGCATTTATTTTAATGAAATATAACTTCCACTGTTTTGCTTATGTATATATGTATATTATGTTTGCCTTCAGTACCAGTATTCTTCTACATCCAACTTTACGAAATGAGTTAATAACGTAAGTTCTGTCTCTGTCAAATGATTCATTTATCTCGACTATGTTTTCGAAGAATGTAATTTTATTGATTTTAAACTGTAACAAGAACACAAATAGATTATTTTTTCATTATATTATTTCATACAATTTTAAGAATAAACATTGTGTAAGTACACATGATGTCTTCCTGGAATACTATAGGCACACAACTGTGCAAGATATTGAATAGTCCCGTAAGTAACGCGCAGATGCAGAAGCAAGCAGATTATAAGATTGGATGCAATATCAGAGACACGCGATGCAAAATAAAACAGTACGACCAGAACAGACGACACACAAATTAATAATTTGTGTGTAGTAAAAATGTTGACCACCGAAATGAAACTGAAATTCGAACTCAAGGCCCATTGGCAATATTTAGGTGCGCTAACAAATAAGGCTGAGTACCGCCAATTACAAAATATGCACAGTTTTTATACATGACACTGATAGTCTGATAGCCTTGTGAAGTTCTCGGCGAGTTATTTGTCGCCTCCTCATAGAAGTCGACCCATAATCCATACGTATCCTGCTATCGGTCCCTCCGGCCAATCTAGTTAAAATGGGTGCCGTCCGGGCGCGTGGCTAAATTGGATTAAATTGACCGTTTACGACCATAGTGAGCCGTCTGTAAGATAAATCCCCTGTGTTAATGATGAGTGATGTCTGTTCAATCGAAAAAAATCCTACCGAACCGAGCCATTGGCCTCGAAAGTCCTCTACTATATCGACCAACCTCCCGCATCACTGTGGAAGTCACGTTCTACAATGAGTTGCCACTCGACAACCCCGCAAACTGACAGCCTTAAAAGGAAGATCCGCAATGGTTATTGGTCAGTCTTGCGGGCCTCCTGCTCGCGAGTCTTAGCGATGTAGCTGTAAAGGCCACTGGGCCAACAGCAGATCTACCGTGGGGGTTTTAGTCGGTCCGGCATCTTCAATGCTGATCCCGACATAACCAGTCACCGGAGACGGTGATGGGTAGGTGCGAGCACCTTTCCCCCACATTAAACTAAAAAAAAAAAAAAATTGTCAGTTCTGCGAGCGGTCATTGCAATTTCGGCTTGCTGATCCTCAATACTATATTGTGTAGTATATTGTAGGTAGATCGATTTTTGTATAGCTGCGATAAATTACAAAATCAATGTTGGATCAGCCAGCGTGTTTTACTACATGCTGATTACCCCAGTTTTAGCTGCGGATATCATAATAGACGAAGCAGCGCTATTATCCGAATAAAGTTAAAAAATTAAAAACTTTGGACATGCGGTATTTTTATATTCACGAACGTTAAGGAAATAAATTTGGGTAATTTTTTTTTTTTTAAATGTTAAAGCGAAATGCATAATTTATTGTCTCTATAAGTAAAAAATATGAATAGCAAATAAACTTTGTTTCAATGATATGTTAATCTAATCGCATCTAAAAAGATTTAAAAATTTAAGTAAAATTCCCATGTTGTCTTTTCAAAGTATATTAAAATAGTAATACCCAACTATTACTACAAAGGTCCATCGATTATATGGACAGGTTTATATACAGTTATTCGTTTGTCCAATGCAAGTCATTTAGTCTGTTCGCTTCCTGTAAACTAACATGAAATTAATCTTCGCTCCGCAGATGGCTCGGCTAAAGTGAGATTGGAAGCGAGTCCTTTCAACGAGCTCCTTTAGCTGAAAGCCTTGCAAAATGAACGCTACTGAATGGCTATGTTCGCCTGGTATGAATGAAACCGGCAAGCGAGGATTTACAGAAACGTGTCGGTGACCTCTTTTATGAAAATGTGGGACCAGTTATTCATGCTGTGTGTGCTTACTTTATACCCCGTTGTTTAAGCTCTGCTTCGATTTAAATTATTTTCCTGATTTGGCAAATTTGATAACATGAACACGTGTGGATGGGTATGGATACTTCACAATTATATCATCATCACTTTTCAAGTAGGTATTCGACATTGTACGATCTGATAAATAAGTTATTTCCGCATGTAATACAGAAAGGTTAAAAGTGTGTGCTCGTATGTTTGTGTACGACTTCAGTTTATTTTCCCCTTAATATTCAGAACACACACACTATTAGTAAGAATGTATATTTTTGCATATTTTTACGCATGACTCAAAAAATAATACGGTTTTCAATAAAAAAAAAAGCGATTAATCCCTAGCAAAGTCCTTTAAAACGATGGTTCCCGCTTTTCTCACTTCCGAATCGGTCATATTCCATTAAACAAATTTGGGTTCTATACAAGAAAAGTAGATTCACCAGATTGTCTCAAGTGTGGAGTCGTAGAAAATGTGATCCATAATATTTCACATAAACATTTTTTAAATTATTTAATGAGTAAATAATTTTTCTAAATTGCATGTCTATATGCCGATAGCAATTGTGGTTACTAAGAAAAAAATACGTGGATATGCAGACAGACAGACGAGATTCTCACCTTATAGTGACCTATATCCAGACCTTATAAGTCAGGAACCCTACTTACAGATATAACCTACTTTGCAGTCATAATAACGCAATATCATAACGTAGTATAATAAAAATGAACACCGTAAATAGCCTAACAAAATAGAATAGCATCCACCTCTTCCATTAAAAAGAACCTATACCAACAACCGCAATAGGTATTATTAATGTAAAGCTGTAAATCAAATTAAAGAGCACTCAGCGGCCCCGCGTTAATTCAATTTACTGTTCCACAGACAACACAGTGATGCTCGTTTGCATTTTAAAATACCTGTCGCCTTTCAAACTAGGTCCCCGAAGGAGTTTTCTCGAAAGTACTGGAATGTTTACCTGTAACAAGCAACATGACAATAAAATAAGTATTCTTGAATTTTCAAGTAATGTTTTTCATATTGGTATTATATTTAGGTAAAAAAAAAATTAATAGTTGAGGAACAAGTTCGACTATACTTATAACAAGACTGACAGATACATCACAGTAGAACATCAACTATTGAAGCTAGAAACTTGAAATTTGGATAGATATATATGATTTGATAATAGCCAATTAAACTTAAAATGACTTCCATAGAATAACGTGTCCATTAATGAATTTAAAATTTCCGCTAAGTGCCAAAAAGTTTAATTAAACTTAGAAGAAAATATAAAACAATGTTAACGTAATTTGATTCGCATCCGACTTTATGCCATTTACTAAGGCCTCTAGGGTTGCCATTTACTCGGCCGACTATGAAATATAATGTAATCATACTTGTGATATAACGAGATCTAATAGCCCGCTTCCTACTCGTTTGATGCGAGAGTGAAAACATTTCTACCTCCTTGAATAGACACGATCTAGCTGATTGTGAACCCGAGAGCACAACTAGCGGCAGCGGGTTCAAATTTCTCGATTGAAAATTTCACATTTGTATGATAAAAATATGAATGTTTGTTCTTGAGTTTTGGACATTTTAATAAAACGTACTTAATGATTATTTGCCGTTTGGCAGCGACGCAAGCATTTGTCAGCCCCATTCTTCTCGTAGGTGTAGGAAGAGGCCACTAAGGGAAAAGCTTCATAAATCTTATGACCATCTCCGGGAGCAGACCCAGCGACGTACCTTACCACCCAACAAGTAGAAAGTTGAGAAACGCAAAATTGGAGGCGGTATTAAGTTTGGTTCCGAGGGCTCGGCTGAGTCGTGCCAAATAGAAATCCCTAATCTAAAATCCTAAATCTCAGTGTAACCCCAAAGAGTGACTCAGTGTTCAGAACCAACCAGAAGATTGAAACAGAAAATCATGGATTTATTTTATGTGTTAATATGTCGATGGCATAGGTTATGTTCTAAAATATATTTGACGATAATTGAAATCTGCCAAGGATTATATTTATCGGTTTACTCTTCTCCTTACTTAATAATTATATTTTTTTCCTCCTCCTCCGACTATATTCTCCTTATTTAATAAATAATTTTATTCATACATATTTTCTTATTATATATGCAAAAAGATCATCGAGTACACAGTAGATCTGACGGTAAATGGCCGCTGTGGCAATAGATTGTGTGTCATAGAGCATAGACTCCTACACCTAAAATATCAAAATGACCAATGACCATGACCGAAGGTTTGCCCATTTACTCAGCACACTGGGCGAGCGTGTTGGTGCAGCGAAGTGCCGATACCTTCGCACTGGTGATGCTGCTGATTTGCGTTCAAACTCGGATGGATATTCTGCCATCCTTCTGTCGCCAGAGCCTCGTTTGCTGGCTAGCAAGGTGCACCACGTGCAGGTGAGATTGGCATTTGCAGAAAGAGACTGTATATTCCCCCTTACATTCCACATCAATACTGCGTAATAAACTGGAGCCTGGCTATACAATGAAGGTAAAATATTTTCGTCTCTGGACTACTTTGATACATCTGTTCATCCTTACGAAAAGCTCTTCGGTTTCTGCTGATCAGAGAGAGTCGAAACATGTTATTAAAAAATACAGATAAAAAAGCGGTTTTTTATCGATATCGATTTCAATTTGTTTTTCGAATCGGAATACCCAAATTCGATTTATGTTCGAACAGGCTCACCACCAGGCACGTTGTTCCAAATAAGCTCTGGTGGAATGTGGTTTTAACTACGAAGAATGTCTAGGCCTCTGACCATCCAAATTTTGGGTATACGGTCGTTACAATATTATTACACTGTAACGACTTCGTGAAATCGAGCAAACAATTAATAGAGATGTAATAAGTTCTGACAGAACTTCTATTATGCGTTTCGAATGATTAGAGTCGGACTTTCTCTTGTTTTCTGTTAAGATAAAAAAAAGAAGTAATCGTATGTTGGATTTATTATAGGTAGTAATTACGTTTCGCTTTGAAATTATAATTATATTGTTATTGCCTTGCCTCTAAATAAAGAAAGTTAGACCTACGCATTTATATTGTTATACTGCATGGTTAACCGTGCTGAAGCAATCTCAATCCGGATCTATTATTAGCAGTAGAGGGGTTGTACAATGTTCAGCACATTATAACGCACATTTGTTGATGTTACGTGCTTGATATATTGTAATTTTATTTGCGATATGTTCTTAAAAAATAAAAATATAATTATAAATATAAAAAAGGACAAATAGTATTTTTAATATGCCAAGTGTAATATGAGTAGCAAATCAAATTAAATCATTTATTCAACGTAAGAAACATACACTTCACAGGGCGAACGTCATTTTTATTTAAAATCTACCACCGTTTCTTAATGAGGTTCCTCTGACGGAGAAGAAACCGGCGAAAGAAACTCCCTAGGATCCATTTCTTTTGTATTTTTTTTTTCAAAACCTACAACGGTTTAATAATCTAATATTACAATCGTTTTTTCTAGAGACGGCTTGGGAGCGATCAACTTATACCCAGGGATTATAATCATCCATATATTCCTTTATATTTGCATATATTACTATATATGCAGTACATAGCTGAGTATACAGTTTGTATACGTATATACGCTACATTATATACCTATTACCTGTTATTTAATTATTGTCGCAAATATCAATACCACGACATGTAAGTGAATAATTAAAATTATAAATTTAAAACCTTAATTGTTATTTTCTATGATAGCTAGTAGTAATACAGGTATATTCGCGCCATATGGTGCGCAATTTGCAAATTAGACAAACATTCTGTACGCCTGCACAGTAATTGCAGGCAACCAAACACACTATTCAATTATTTGGGATATTATTTATGAATATTTTAATACTTATAAACTCTTTTTGGGATGTAAGGGGAAAACCATCTCTTTCTCCAAATGCCAACCTCACCTGCAACCAGCTAGCAAACAAACGAGGCTCCGGCGACCGAATGGTGGCGGAATACCACTAGTCCGAGAGTATCGGCTCTGCAGCTACCAGCTACGCTCGCCCAGCGTGGTCTCTAGGCCACTCGTCTATGTTCAGCAGTGAACTAAAATAGGATGGGTTGATTGTAGTATAAAATTTCATATACTAAATAAATGTATTTTTCTAAATAAAAAAAAACCATAAGATTTGACACATAGTTGACGTATGAGACGCATTTCAAATCTAAAAAGTAAGTTACAGCATTCTACAACCCCCTTTCATTTCTTCTGTTTGTTTAATGATTTCGGGTGAAGTGATATAACTGGTCAGAATAACATAAAATCAAAATTTATACTTTAATTAGGTACAACTATAAAATTTCTTGCCGATGTACGTGAAATACAACCGCGATCATTTCTAATCATTGGTAAATGCATGAATTTTATGCAACGCAGACGACAGAAGTCGTGCAACATTCGACAAGCTCTCTATTGACAATGCACAAAGTATGCAAAGATGTTTAACCTCTTTGCCATTGGTCGCCCTTCCATGACACTCATGTACAAGATAAGGGTGGTGCATTTCCTTAATTCCGACAGCCACACACCCTTTTATTACTGAGTTAATAAAGTACCCTTCTAGTCTCATAAGTCCGGACATGATCCATAACAAAAGTAATTCAAATGCTTCAAGTTATGACACGTAAAGGGATAAACGTAATGAATAAACACCAGACGTGTTCTAAGACGTTGCCTATACTTTACATGTTATAAAGCCTTGTGCAGTAGGCACAAGCGACTACAGGTGATATTAAATAGAGATAAATCAGAAGAAGGGTGCTACAATACAGTAAAAAATCGCAAATGACAATGACTATTTATTTTTTAATCATATCGGATTGCGTCTGCAAAAAGGTATCAGATTCAAGATAATGTAGCAGTATTTCCGAATCAGTGTTGTAATAATAAAAACAATGAACATAAATAGTAATTCAAATTGCATAAATAAAGCCTTTTATTAAAGCTGTTTCTCGGGTTAAAACGCTTTACGAGTATGTCAAATTTTGATACTGGCAAGAATCAACAATTTTCGTTATGACAGTAAAAAATCTATACATGGTGCCTTTGTTGATACTGGTTATTGTACACTGATAAGCAAGCGATTCCACTGAATACCAGTCTCACAATTGTTGGCTAGACATTTATCAGAGATGATATTCATTAGAATTATTTCGATCAAAGAAGGAGAGAATGAACTACAGTAGATAGATATATAGATAAACCGTTTATTTGGTCACTACAGCACACTTACAATTTATATCCAAAATACACATTACAGAGAGTAACAGAGAAAAAGCTGCATAGCAAAAATAAACAGAAAAGTAAACAAACTTAAACAAAAACTAATAAAATTCATTTTCATACAAAAATAATGTGTGCAGTGGCACAAAAAGGCTCAGTGTACAATTTGCCATTGAGCAAAACACTGATTTTTAGCTATTACCTAAAGTGAATGATGATACACTACAATTGGTGTTGGCTAAGAATATACCAACACTTTCTTTCCGCTTTTATCATAAGCGGCGATTAAGGGATATTAAAACACGCAATGTCTACCGACAGATGGCGGGATAATCATCTCGAAAGTTACCAGTCCAAAATTAAGTAGACCGATGACGGGCAACAGCGTCTGAGGTGCGAGGTGTCTGATAATGCGCTGGCCGATCGTGGTGATTATGGCAATTCCTCCTTATGGGAGACCTAAATCTTGCAGTGGACTATTTAGAGGCCGGTAAGGTTAGGTGAACTCTAATATGAGAAAAATATACATATCCGTAATATACAAGGCGCATGGACAGCCTAATCGTGGGTGGCCTTTCGTTTGTTCGGTAGCTATTTATTATGCAGTTCGTAGGCGCCTGTATTCGCGATTAGAAATGTTTATGAGCGTTAATCGCGGTTTTGGAAATTGTTGCTTTAAAATATGTGAAGGAATTTTGTTCATAGTCTTCGTCTTGCATTTTTGTTATAACTTGGATTATTTGAGTTTTGTACTAACTTATAAATAGATTTATTTTACGTGTTAGCTGTTGTACCGTAGGCCGGGTCAATTTTTTTTAATAATAATATAAATTGTAGAAAATAATAAAAAAATGAGCCTATTCCTTCGCATAACGCAACGTCATAAGAAATATCTAATAAAACCTGATCAAAATTTGAAGATTAACCTTCACAAAACAAGATACAGTTACGGTTTATCATTAATATAAAATTAAAGATGAGTTCTATATCGCCATAGAGCTAAAAATTGCAGAAATGATATTATTGATGTACGTTTTTTAGTACAAATGAGTTGTGTACGAGTTCCTAAGCAATGGATTTTATGTTTCTGTACTCTTACTCTTTTGCTAGTAAGTCTTTCTAATTTAGGTACTTTCAAATTTCTCTTTTTCGAATTAGAACCTTCTGGAACTCGATGTCTGTGTGAAAGTATGGAACAATTTATATCCCATAAAGTCATAGATACGGTAAAAAACACTTCACAGAGATTTACACACAACACTAAAATTTTCCACGGAGCAAAAATATTGGATTTGGGCAGAATTAGAACCTAGAGTTCACGACTTAGCAAGTACGCTGTGCAACCAGCCACGCTCCATCTTCGTATATAAAGATTACATACAACGTTCGTATAAATATATAGAAATTAATTATGCATACAAATCTATTATTCTGATACCTCCCACGTAGCTTTATCTATCTATCAACACATACCAGGGGATAAGCTGCCGGTGCACTTGGCAGATGACGTCACAAGATGAACGCTTCAGTCAGACGAGGCTTAAGTATACACGAGAATATTATGCGGAAAGTTCTTAAATAAAATATACTTTCGAGAAGTTAAAAGTCGCGCAGACTTTTATTTAGGTAGTTGATTGGATAGAGTTGGTACACTTCTAAGGCTATAGAACTTTTTAATCCTGTTTAATCTCGGATTCAAGTTCTTTGATTAAATCATTGAAATTTGATTTATAATTCTCATTTTACTACTACAGATTATACGACTACTTACTACAACTACAACAACTACTATTAACAAGTGGTAGATTCTCTTTGCCATTTCTGCCGCCAGATAGCAGTGCAGATTACTGTTGTTTTCCGGTTTGAAACGTATAGAGAGTCAGTATAATTACGGGCTGTGAGGCATTTCATTTAAGACGCCAGGGCCTGGGGTAACAACGCTACACAAGGTTACTGATACCTTCTTCGATAGATGTTGTTTATAGGTCCATGGGTTTCAGTAGCCACTTATAATCAAGATAGACTGTTTGCCCCATCATGTTTCACCCCAACCCAAAAAAAAAAAAATATAACAGCTTAAGGTATAAAGGAATATATAATATATAATAAAGCTGAGCCTTTATTGAAACTCTAAATCCGTTATATTGGTTCTGTTCTCTAAGGTACACTATGTCATGGTGGATGTAAGAGATTAAAAAAAATTATAAATGTACTGGCAATTGCTGAGTCTCGCTTGTACACCGGCATGGGAGTGAGGTTTTCATTTGGAGATATATACCCCCTTACACCCCTATAAGATGTCAACTTCTGCTTATGAAATTGGAGATGTCGATGTGTTTGAAAGTGGTTGGTAACCCAATGTGTAAAAATTTAAATAGTTGCCCAAACTATTAAGTACTATCCAGTTATTTCGTTTTCATATAAATTTTAAGTAAAATAACTCTTAGTAATAGTAAATGAACAAAAACGACATACTCCGTACTCAGGGGAAACTTTATCAATGTAGCATTTAGGTCCCTATATTAAAAAAATGTATGCGCAGATTTACATAGTAAAACTAGGATATATTTAATCTTTTTTTAATTATAGTATCATAAATAATTTTTGAGTTAGATGTTTTTGGCGTCAGAGTTGTCAGCTCAGCTCTTAATAGAAAGCTCGAAGTAAATGATGATTGAACAACGTTACGAAAGTGTTTTATTAATGAAAACTTTCATCACGGAGTCAAATAATTTTTAATTGTTTGTTTCATAAAAAAAAAACAACGTTTTTGAAACCTTGTACAATCATCATCTACTTTTGATGTTGACCGAATATAGTTTCTTATTTACTTGTCGATTTTATTTTACATTTGTTACTAATATTTACTGAATCATGGTAAGTGACATTGATTTTTACAGATATCTTCATCCACACATTAAAAAAGAGTCTTAAATTATGTACTAATTAATCAATATCGACCCGTTACGATATGCCACAACACTAATTAGATCTCCGGCGTATTATAGTTTCATGTATTAATGTACGTATGTATATATATTCACTCCTTGTTCCCAACGGGGTAGGCAGAGACTATCTCCTTCCACCTGCTATGGTGCTGACACACGTCTTTCGCTTTTTCCACTTTCATCAATCTTCGCATGCATGCTCGTTGGTTTAGAGTACTCATGATCTGGCCTTTTTTCTTCTGACGTTCTCGTCTCCGATTTGGTCGTGAAATGTTCGCCTTGGTCTTCCTCTCCCGACTCTACCATTTACACTCGCCTCATATATTTGTTTCGTCAACCTACTTTCATTTATCCTCTCCACATGTCCAAACCAGCTCAGCATCCCTTTCTCAATTCGTGTCACTACATCGTCTTTCACGCCACAACGCTCTCTGATCACATTATTTCGATCCCTGTCAGTTATCTTCACATCGATCATACTAATATACTACATATATTAATGCAAGTTTATTTGTAGTATATCCGTTTATATAGTTACATAGTTTCTTTCCATTTTGTATATACGTTTATACAGTTATATAGTTTCTTTCCTTTTTGTATATACGTTTATACAGTTAAATAGTTTCTTTCCTTTTTGTGTATACGTTTATACAGTTATATAGTTTCTTTCCTTTTGTGTATATGTTTATACAGTTATACAGTTTCTTTCCTTTTGTGTATACGTTTATACAGTTATACAGTTTCTTTCCTTGTTGTATATACGTTTATACAGTTACATAGTTTCTTTCCATTTTGTATATACGTTTATACAGTTATCTAGTTTCTTTCCTTTTTGTATATACGTTTATACAGTTATATAGTGTCTTTCCTTTTTGTATATAAGTTTATACAGTTATACAGTGTCTTTCCCTTTTGTATATACGTTTATACAGTCATATAGTTTCTTTCCCTTTTGTATATACGTTTATGGTTTCATCACATTCGTATTGCAACTACGCATAATTGCAGTGAACTTGCGATGATCTCATAAACACACGCCGAGGTCATTACTTCTCAACGCGCAGCTTCATTACACACATTAATGTAAAAATATCTACAACCACATTTTCATGTGCCATTCCAATTTGTAAAATTTACAGCTAAATCTGTCCATGATGAACACCAGGTCCGTGAGTAACTGACTTAAATTCAATAATAATTATTCGCAGCAGAACTTGGATAACCGAAATAGCCATATCAGTAAGATGAAGCCGGGCCGGTCACATATATTGCAGAACTGATAACCGTAGGGGGAAAAAGGTTCTCGAGTACAAGCAAACGCAGTACAGAACGACTCCCTACAAGCTGGAGTGACACGTGGCTCGGAATCGTGCTTTATGTCATTCAAAGTCGGCGGGGACATTATTATTAGAAACATTTATTATGAGTATGTAATTATTGACCAAATTAGCGATATACTGAAGTTAGGACAAAATTTAGCGTACCTACCCATAACCGAACAGGGGTGTGTCAAGATCGTGCCAAATGCAAATCCGTTATCTCTGCCTAATATTCTGAGTGATAGGCGTAAGTGCTTATTTATTTATACTAGCTGTCTTGGTAGACATCGTTCAGCCTTTTCCAGTAAGTGGCGCTTTGAATTTAATTTCTTATTTACTTAATAACTCGTCCTCACCGATACGGTCAAGACAGTGTGATTGTCTTTTTTGGCATTAAACTAACATATATTGTGAAAATCAGTAATTTTTGTTTATAAATATAGAATTTGTTTAAACTTAGCTTAGCTTTGAACCATCATCTCGATACAACAAGTATATTGTAGAAATATGACGTCAATCGGTCAAATCGTTCAAAGGTTACACGATCACTAACAGTTCCGCACACAAACTACTTATATATAAAATATTCCTAATCGCGATAATTTAGTTAGCTGAAAGAGATATCAAACTGAAACGACAATAGGAAGAAGCGACTTTTCGCTGCCGGAAACCGCGGATGAGCCGCAGACATTATAAATAATACACGCCCGCCGGCGACGCACGTGCGGAGTCTGCACTATGAATAAGGCATAGACTAGAAATTGAACAGAGATAGAATAACATTGATAAGTTTTTAAAATATTGTGTCGAAAAATTTCACAGAACTTTTCGAATATTTTCCTGTTATAACACAGTTAAGCCGATATTAAAAGGAAAGTAAATTATCTTTCTATGTATAAATTAATTAACATACCATTAATAACTATTTATAAATGTATATCAAAGATAGGCGACATCTCGTCACTCGCCATGTTAAATTTCTGGGTTAGACGAAAACAGGACGGTGTCGTGCCAAATAGAAATTCGTAATCTCTACATACTCCTATGAGTGACATTACGAATTTTTCGGCGTATGTCAGGCGCGAGTACTTATAAATGTACTTATGAAACGCTGTGTATTCGTGTGTTTCTGTTCTGCAAAACCATTGAATAGAATATATATATATCGAATATTATTCGAATAGGGTTTCCACGGTGGAATTTTCGTAATAATGCAATAAAGTATTCGATTGCGATTCAAATAATCGATTCAAAATAGTTAATTATTATTATAATTATTAATGATCAAAAAAACGACTTTGTGTTTCTGACTGCATATTATATTGCGCGTGTCACAACTTTCAAATTAAAGTGAAGGAGCTTTATTTTTGTCGTATGATAGTTCTCAGAATAGACTACACTTTTGAGTCTAAATTTAGCCGATTGATGGGAGCGACCAGCAACGGGTCTTTAACAAATTTATTTCCTTAAATGTTCACAGCTTGCTTGATGGGACATAATGCGCTAGAATCAAGAGCCTTAATGATTTGTGTTCTACAGTGAGATTTTAATTAATGATTTCTAAGAATCTGAAATTCTTTTTTTTTCCTTGTAAGAGGCGACTAAGTAAGATTCATTGAAAATTTCGTAGCCAGCTCCTGGAGCAAACAAGTGACAAGGTTCGCCGCTCGACACGTTGTTCCGAATAAACTCTGGTGAAAAGTGGATTAAAACGCCAAAAGTCTAGACTCCTGACCACCCAAATACTGGGTATATGGTCGAGGGAGTTTATGTTATTTATATATATTTTAATATAACTTCTAAGGTCTGTTACAACAATAACCATTTCCAGCATTGTACGCCTAATTTACGAAATGTTAGTCTTAGGAGGGTGTAAATCAGGATCTACATTTTACCTTACTGCTCCGTTAGCATTATTATAATTTACTAAGGTACCAATTATGTATTTACACGGTTACTTTTACCATTTTTTTTTACTTACAGCTGTTCATGCATCATAGCACTAAATATTAGTTTATTCTAAAAATAATCTAAATTATAGATATAATAGTCTCTCAATATTTGTTAACTGTCAATTAGATTGTGAATGTCTATTGTATGCATATAGATTTAGACATTTACTCAACTAGAGGTCAAACACCTTACATCACTTGATTACATCACTAACATGGCATTTACACACTTAAGTACAGACTGCCTTGAAGCTAAATTACACTTCAATGCATAAATCTTCTTGTTCTTTTTTATGACTGAATGATGTCATAATTGACAATTATACTAAAGAAACTAAAGTTTATCACTGGTTCTCTTTTATCTCGTGAAAATCTTTAAGGATGTATCTATGAGAAACCTTTACCCACGATCATAAGTATTGCTATGTCAAAAATATTCGTTATCATTTAATTTTTTGAAGAAATCTGTATGTTTTATCGTGATTCGCTACACCTATTCCTCATGCTGTGTGAAATGAATGAAGAGGTGAAGAGAAAAAAACTCCAGCCTTTCAGTTATCGCGACAATGTCATTTCAAAAAACGAGTTTAGCGTAAGCTAATTTTTGAAGAATGAACAGTTCACACCGAATAGTTCTCGGTTCTGCCTTTATTCTCATTCAGGCATCGCTTCTCTAACCTAAACTTTTTAGAAACACATCGTTACTTGAGTCTTTAAAAATAATAACACGAAAGAGCTACTCCCTCGTCCGAGTACATAAGTGTAACAGGCACAGATAACGTATACTAATAATAAAATTGCCATAAATAATTAAAACGCTTAAGAGTAAGAAGATATCCTTGTTACAGTTTTGATGCGAATTGTTTAAAAGATTTATTAGTCAACGTGAAACGTGCTTGATAAATTTATATTATGTTCGTTTCAAATAGAAAATAATCATTACTCAATCATGCAAATACAATATGAAAAATACTGAAAAAAAATTTGAAGACTGATACATAGGTTGGATGCGAAGTTACGACATTAAATTTAACCTCACATTTTACAGGCTATTTCTAAGTCATACACGGAATAGTAATTATATAAGTATAGTAGTTCAATCACAGAATTTTTTTGTTTTTGTTTTTATGATTCTAAAAATATTTGTTTAAATATTTAACTAGGCAATCGACGTGGAGGTCAAAGACCTTATCGACCCTCCCCGCCAATATCCGCTGCCCGCTTTTGTAGTCGCCGACGTGACGGCAAAGAACTTCAGTGATGTTAAAGTTCTCACCTAACTGTTATTCATGACCGTTTGCGTTTTATTTGGATTATTAGGCTATTAAAGTTGTTTGAAAAAGAGCATAAGCTGGCATAAAAGCCACCTGTTGCATTTATCCCAGCTGTTGTTGGTGCCTACATGGAAAGGCCTATATCCAGCAGTGAACGGGCACTGGCTGATAAATAAGAAGGAAACGTAACATAGAAACCGGAGAGACCGCAACACTTCATGGCCGTTTTAAAGTACTGAGAGTGAGAGGTTTCAAGTCGTGTCGGCTTCACGAGCATGCACATGAGTCCGTAAGTCTAAAATAGGATGAAAGGCATACATTTGCAAGGTTCTGTTCGTAAAAGGTCAAGTGACCTTTTAATGATTTTGGTGTCTGTATGCCATGGCCGTTTTTCTCACTAACTACTACTGCTTTGTCTTTTAATTTGGAACAGTTGTAAAAAGCGTTCATCTATTTCAGAGAAAGAGTTTAGAAAAATTAAAGGCTTTTGTTATGATGATATAATGATCGATTTTTTAAATTAAAGTTAATGATTCAGTTCCATTAAACATTACGATGTTTTATCGATATCGTTATCGTAGCTCAGTAGGCTGCGCCATATCGTAGGTTTTAGGTTCGAATTATTCTCTTTGTAAGCCATACCATTAACCGAGCTACTTGTTTTAAGCGAGTGCCTCTGAGTTTCCACTAATACTTACGGCACTATAATATCCAGCTTTTATAATGACCTTTAGTTATTAACCATAGGATGTCGCTGTGGACGTAATCGAATGAAGAACACATGTGTTAGACACTGTTGTCAGAAATTATACATTGTATGATATAGAATTATATATTGTCGCAAGTCACGAGTTGGTACAATGCCCTCAGAAATTATTATTCAAATTAAATTAATTTAATATTACCATCCTGAAAATGTATTTTACTGAGAGTAAATTTAACGAGACCTAGAATTCATCAGTGGTCGTTCTCGCTCTTCAATTTAAATTAAAAATGAAAGCCAGGTAAAATAGACTAAAAATTATTAAACCTGAACTCAATTTGATCCTCCCTTAGTTTTATGTAAGTGCAGTCCTAGAAAAAATTCTAACTATTTTAGGGTTTCGACGTCTAAAGGAAAAACGTTTCCAGACGCTTTTCTCAAAAACTACGCAACGTAGATATTCGTTACTGTAATATGATGTTACAAAACTATTTATATCAAATAAGATTTTTAAACAATTTATTAATAATTAAATTTTATTAACGCACATTTTCAAGCAGCTTTGCGCATTTGGGTATTAATTTTTTTTTATAGTTTTGCATATCATATAGCCATTCACGTGGCATAACTATATTCTTCGAAGTGAAATACTAAAAATCGTAATCGCTTCTTTATTCGTAAAGTGAAACCGCATATCTATAAAGTAAAGTAGCAACCTGTAAGTGCCCACTGCTGGGCAAAGGCCTACTCAAATACAAGTAACGGAGGCTCAGAGTATTGAAGGCCTTTGCCCAGCACTGGTCACTTATAGGCTGCTACTTTTACACGCACTTGTGGGAGAGAGAGGTGGTGCTCTTCTTCTAGCGAATTATCTCCGCGACAGTGTCGATATTTATCTTAAGCAGTCCATGGCTCCATGAAATTGCCATTCGTTCCATCGCGTTTAAAACTAATAAAGATATAAGAATATAAGAAAATAACAAATGTCCTACGCAACATCATAAGAAATTTATCTAAAATAATCAATATTTGTGATTTAATCAATATTGGTGGGATATTTGAAGATTAGCCTGCACACCGAATTTAGTTACGTCTTTATATACTACATATAAAAAAAAAAAAAAACTTAAATCCAACGCCACGAACCAAAAACAAATACTGAAATCAATATGTTATCTCCGTATACCAGCATGAGAATATTTAATTCACTTTATGGATGATTGTGATTTACAATGTTAATCCAGCGACCCTTATACCGAATTCAATAAATGAGCCGCGCCCGCATTCCTGCGCCATTTCACTGACTCATAGATTTGTGTGGTAAACAATGAGGAGAGGAGGGGGCGGGGGAAGAGGAACTTTTTGCTCGGATACGCCACATGCCATTTAAATCAGTACCTATTGTTCACTTTAATCCATGTCGAAAGGAATTCGTTGCTACGCTTAAGTTAATGCAGTAGACGACACTGAAGAAATAAAATGTCGCCTTCTTTAGCGATAGAATCAAGTTGACAGACTAAGACGGAACTGATTAAATGAATAAAATTTAGTTGTCTGTTTCAACATTTGTGACGGACCAATAACATTGGAGGGACATTCGTGTACAGAACAGTAGCTGGCATAGGTGATGTAAATTAACCCTTCAAGTGTTATGACAACTGAATTGCTATTGTTTCAACATGTCGAGACTAATTCAATAACAAAACGATTAGTAATTGTATGAACAATTAAAGAAATGCAAAGTAATTATAATTTCGCTAGATTATTCCGCATATTGATCATCTCGGTCTATCTAGTGAGGGGTCATACTGTCATGATCCGTGATTACCAAGGAAAAAACCAAACACCGTTTAGGAAGCATCCTTTTATATATATAGTTTATTCTATTTAATTTAAACACCAGGATCGTATCGTTTCTTTTAGTAATGCGGCCGGACAACTCATATTACTCAAAGTAAAAGTCGATCTATTTAATTTAGGCTCATTTAAAGTTCTTCTGAAATAAGCTCTACACATGGGGGTAGAAAGAGAGAGAGGAATTTTACGCCGCAAGCTTACGGCTATATAATAAAAGTAGATATTGATTTTTATCAAAATTGGATATGTCGCCAAAGATAATCTAGTCAATTTTATATAAAGTGAAATATCCATCCCAACGGTATATCAAATTATTGGTTTGGATTTGGAATCACACTGAATATAAACCTAATTTCTCAACCCGTATAAAAGTATGCAAAATATATCAAAAAAGATTTTATTCTCTTTCGTTTAACCAGATCATCGCAAGTAAAGTAACCTAAAAATAAAAGTCTCTTCGCTTTTCTTTTTATGAGTAATTCGTTAAGGTTTTACTACCGTTTCGCGTGTTACCAAGATGAAAACAGTTTATTCAATTAGCCCATGACCGATAACAATTAGATATCTTTCCATTAGAGTCAATTAGGTTATAGCATTGACCTCACCTCGTACCCATAAATTCAATACATACATATCAAAGAGTACATAGCCACAACATATAGGTAATATTACAACAGCCCGAAAGCGTTATTGTATCCATGGATATTTAAATTTATGAAAATCGAGATGCTTTTGTAACATTGCAATTAATTAAAACTAAGCTTTCAAATCTCTTTAATATTAAGAGTAAAGATAATAAAATATCGACTATAATGTCTCCTTTATAACATCTTGCACAACCCATCCTCTCCGTCATATCTCAGGAATCTATTTTGTTTTGTTCACCCTCGGGATGTGCCATGCAGGTCGTATATCAGGACTCTCCTTAATTATCTTATCCATAATTCCTGTTTTTTTCCTATTCCTTTGCAGTCCATACGGTTCGGTTGTGGAAGTCACTACCGCCTACCATAAGTGATTCCGGAACTAAACTTTTATTTAAGAAACGTGTAAATTTGCATCATTTTATTAGCATAAGAAACTTAGCATCGGGTTAATCGAATATATTGTATATTTACGAATGTGTATGTATGTATGTATATTTATTTAAATATATCTATGAATATTATTTAATTATATGTAATCACATTTATTTTATTGTATACTTAATATGAATTACAAATGTACGTACAAAGAAAAAATACGTACATAAAAAAAAATTGTTAAAAGTTAAACATGAAACCGTACAATAGGATCCCTTAGTTAAAAACGATACTGTGGACAAAATCTGCGCTAGAACATGACATCGGGGGTAAAGTGACACATGTTGACTATTTCGATTAAAATATTTCTTACAAATTGGCATTGAATACCATCTTGAATTCCGCTCTACAGTATTAATGATTCCAAGAACATTCATTGAAATGTTGTTCAGTTGCCGACTGTTTCTCTCCAAGAATCCGTAAAAGCTATCGACAAAGGGACCCGCCACGTGTAATAAAAGCTTCCGCGCAAGGCTGACGCTCTACAGAATGTTAGTTAACTACTTACAAACAAATGTTACTGGCATACTTCTAATTTGAAAAATGTGAGATTTTTATAAATATACTGCAATTCTATGCTCTCCAGGCATGTTAACTAGAGTGAAAGCTATTATAATGACAATTACGTTATAAAATCATAACCATTTGTACTACTCGTATATCGTCATCTGCAGGTTTTATAAAATAGTATCACTAATTTCTATTTATTAGATACTACAAGAGAGTGTATAATAGATATTTTCGAATTTTAAATTATACAAATCTTTTTCACGCAGTATCAAACCATAAAATTATTAACGTCTACAATTTTGTTCGAATCAATAAGGAAAATTATTTTAGTTTAATACAATAAAGCCGTATGAATAATGTAATTATTATGTGCGTCACTGGTGTGTTAATTAATATTAAAATCTCTTTCAAATAATGCAAGGGCATGTCGCTCTACATCCGCGTGCGGTGGGCGCGGACATCAAAGGACTTTCTTCACGCATGTGTAGACAATTTCATCGGTCGCCTGTGAAGCCCAATGGGCTGCTCCTAGCCCTTCAACTTTCCTTATTATTTCCACACTGTGATTATTTCTAATTGCCATGAAATGTTCAGCGATTATAGTACACGTTCTCGTTATCCGATTTCGTATAATGAGAAAATATTTATGCATGTTTAGTACGAGTATTAATGAACAGGTACAAAAATACAACACACTAAACTTAAAAAAACCTAAGCTAGACGTGAGAAGGAATCAAGGGCTGTGGGGGTTCCGTAAAGAAAGAGTTAGGAAAAAGGTCAGAGGTCATGTTTAGTTTTTTGTAATGACACGTGAAGGCGTGGTAACCAAGTCTGTCCAGTGTAGCTACCACGATTGTGTGCGAAGGGTGAATATTTCATTGTTTCACGATTGTATAACCGAAAATTACGGGCAGGTTTTGATGATTATATACTATGAGAATCTACACGATACTACATTTCAAGGATACTTTAATGGGAATGGTAATGTCAATTTTGGTGAGAGTATTTCAACTCGA
Source organism: Bhutanitis thaidina (assembly GCA_029286595.1). NCBI lineage: Eukaryota > Metazoa > Arthropoda > Insecta > Lepidoptera > Papilionidae > Bhutanitis > Bhutanitis thaidina. Next base: position 2,788,033 of record JAGSMS010000029.1, on the reverse strand, counting down.
TACGTTAAGGCATTCCTTAAGTGTCTTGACAATAGACAAAGTTAGGATAATTTATCCTGTAGCCTTAACAGACAAAGAGGCATACAACAAAGAGATTACATAAAGCATAAGGGTTTCTTGTGATTTTTCTCTTAAATTTAAGAACTAAAAATCAGACGCTGAGTTTCATGTCTATGTTAATATCCATCCGCGTGGTTGGTGGCCGTTTGCAATTTTCACAGAATATGTGTTAAAAATGCCAAAGGTAAATACATAACACGGATATATTGTGTAGTTGTACTGAACCATTAATACACGAGTCTCACTCGCACTTGGCCGGTTTTGTTTACATTCGTGGCCGAAGCCTTACTAAACCTTGTTTTTTTTTTTAGATTAGGTTGAGAAACGAGCTAACACTCCGCCTGGTGATAAGTGGCTATTGCAGCCCATGGACTACTTCAATCGAAGAAGGTTACAGATGCGTTGTCACCCCTGAGAATTAAGATGGTATGCCTCACAGCCCGTAATTATACTGGCTCTATACCATTCACACCGGTACACAACAGTAATTGTAGTGCTGTTTGGCGGCAGAAATGGGTAAGAGTGTACCCATTTCATTGTTGTGGTACCTACACAATCGACTCCTAGGCAGAGAAGGAATCTACTACCTGTTAAGACATGTATAATAATGGCACAGGGACTCATAAAGATAATAGTGAATAGGAAGAGACAATAGCGAATTTAACTGTAATCGCACAATTGCACATTTGTAAGTTAATCCCTGTACCTGTATGCTGTTACTCTGGCCCAGTTTTCAATAAAAAAAAAAAAATATCGTAGCCGGCAATTTACTGTCAGACCGTTACGCTAAATTTCGATTGTTCGAGTAACGTTAATTTTTCTTACTTTTTTCAGACCGAAGCCCTTGATATCGAAGAAAATTATATACATATAAAAGAGCTTCCGACTATTATTAGGTACCACTTCACACGTGTTACCCTTTTGCCGATATAAATATGAACTTTATTGCAATACACTATGAACTATTTTTCATGGATTTTTGTTGCACTCACTCCATCATTTGTCGGTGTTGCGGTCAAACAAAATGGATGTTTGTTAATTTGTCTGACCGACAATAACCACCGTTGTATGAACAATTCGATAGCCCGATAACAGCATTAACAGCCTTCCGGGTCGTGTTCAAACAAGAACTGGTTCACAAAAACGCTCATTCATTCGATTTCATTGAAATTGAGGCTACTGGCAGCGGTTACGGTCGGGATAAAAAGATATTGTATTGTACTAGATGCAATGAAACCAATAAAAGTTTTTTTTGTAAGCAGATATTTTCAATAAAGTATAGAGCACAAATTAATACGTCAGTAAAGGATCGAATGATTGAAGTGTGCATAGAATTTATAAAAAAAATATTACGAAGTTCACATAACCTTCAAGTGTCTTATTAAAATTGATATATGTCCCATTGCTAGAGAAAGCTCTAGATTCATTCTTTTAGAGGCTTTGAGAGGAACCGAAAAGAGTCCGCCTCGCTACGGCGGACATGTGAAATGTCTTCGAAATATTTTTGTTTGTTTCTGGTTTCTATACGATATTTTTCTTCAGTATATTTATATAGTAAATCAGCTTTTAAAACTGCCTTCAACGATTTTAGCTGGCATCAACGGCATCGGTAATTGAATCTAGATCACTCGCGACGATGTAATTTAAAGTAAGCGGATGGATACTAAGTTTCTTCGAAATACGTGTACCACCACGTACATACCGTAGTATATATTTTAATCTTTAATGTTTTTGTACACTGAGAGCGAGGCGGCAAGACATACGGCCATAGCACTTCTTGTACATATACCGGGGAAAGAGCACGCTGCACAATGCCATTGTAATGTAGCAGCTGCTGAGATTTTATGGCGAGTGATAACAACCATAGATTAAGTTACTAGCAAGAAGATTCTATTATAACCCTGAGATGACAGAAAGAGCACCTTAATTTGGACACTTCGTCAAAAATTGATGTCTGTGACTTTAAGCCTCAGTATCTACTTGTAAATACCGCCATTTGACTATTGTCGTGAACCACTCTAGACACAAGCTGTAATGCTTAGTTAGATAGCATCGCTAGTATTATTTTTAAGATAAAAAATAAATAAAGAAAATATACTTACCATAAAACCAACGCATATGTTATATCACAACAACGCCATGACGCATAATTCCCGTAGATCCACCAACGCGTTCGGAAATGCCACAGCTAATGTTACAGCAAACAGTTGCCCGGCAAATGTGGAATGCGGCGATGCCGCACTGGAACTATTTTTGGACGAACACGGAAATGCATGCTGGGTAACGCTTGCCCGTGTCGATTTTTGTAGAAAATTAATTTTTCTTTTATTTTTTTTCTCACGAAAATATGCGTTTTGTAACTTGAAATATTTTGTATGTTATTTCCTAAATGTCAATTTTAATTTTGCCTTGAATCTTTCTCTTCAAATTCAAATGGGGTGTGGTGCACCCAGTTAGCAAATAAACGAGAACCTGTCAGTCGAATGATGATGGAAAATCCATCCTAATATCCTAAGGGAAGCAGCATCACAAGTGAGAAGGAAAAGTTTTCCTGCACGCATGATGACGCAAAATGTTTATTTATCGGCAAAAATTTCAAGAATAATAAGTCCCATGTTCGTTGTGTAGATATCATCGATTTGTAAATACTTTTTTAAAACTTTATGGGTATTATACAATATACTAACTAAGCTTACTTGCAGCACACTATCTATACTGTCTGTGGATTAAGTCATACCCACAGATAATGAAGTCCGTTATTGAGTTGTGAAACCTTTTTATTAATTTAAAGAGACATACGTTAATTCCGTTTCCACGCATAAACTACTTAGCAATAATGTGCAATATTATTTCGATGCGAGTCCAGCTACTCTAAATAACTCATTTGATCTAGTCAGAAGGACAAATAGTGATCTGAAGAGGTTGATTTATCATTTTATGGATTACTATCATTTCATTTATTTATACCAGCCGGGATAATCTCGAATTGGACCCCATATGTGGAGGGCTCCGTACCAAAGATTTTTTCCAAACTTATGTACGATTTGTATTGTTGGCTTGGACACTAAGACGACGACAGCCTCACCACCTGTCACGTTGTCACAAATAAGCTTTGTTGATAGAAAATGTCTAGAAAACCTCTGACTACTCAGTATTGTGTATAAGGTCGTGAGAGCTTCAATTATTTGTTTTATTTTAATTATTTATTCTAGTTTCGTAGTTAAAAATAGCAAAGATTTTATGACACATAAAATAAATGGGATACGTGAAATTATTTATTTTAATTAATTATATACATTTATGTATTTTTATTCTACGCGTATAATTAGTGCATGTTTTGAATACCTTTCAATATGAAAAAGATTCCCACTATGAAAATTCCAGCTCAGGGAAACTCAAAATCGAGGTGACCTGATTTTATACAGCACTTAGTTTTGCTAGATATGGATACTTGAAAACAGTTGAGTATCGATATAAATTAGTTTAATTATAATCAAGATAGTACAAAAATTTTAACATGTTTTTGTAAATTATATGCAAGAAGCAAATTTGTGTGCCACTAAGGTTTGTAAGCTTTTGGTTCCCTACTTTATTCTCTTCATAAAAATTTACAGATATTTTGTTGTGTATGTATATCAGTATTGTTGAAAGCGTACATACATACTTTTTCTTTATAATAATAATTATTTGGTTTTGTTAGTGGCGAAAGAATCTGCCATGGTGCCCCCTACTTTCTTTCCGTGGAAGCGAGAAAATCTTCGAAAATCTCAAGGCAATTTCCTGAACTGATTTTTTATTATTTTTTATCTGTTTATTATAAAAGTATTAGGAGTATATAAGTTGCCATGGAACAGCATTTTACAACTATTATATTGAATAATTATTAAAATGCAAGTGCAGTATTATCATATGTAAATTTAAGACTATTTTAAAGTCGTAACAGGAAATTCATTATTATGTTTTATTATAAACACACATAACAAATATGTTTAATGTGTAGATCGTTACATCACTACGCATCGTATACAAAGTTATCTCTCAACGTCGGCCGCTCGGCAGCGACCGGAATTCTAATGAAGTAACTGCGTATAGAACAAGGGTTACAATGTGTAAGGAACTAATACTTGAGACTCATTTAAATAATAATTAATAGCCTTCATCAACGTCATTCAATAACAGTACAATACAGTCCAATGATGATGATGGTGATGATGTAAGGGAAATAAACCATAATGTTCTACAATGCCAACCTTGTCAGCACGTGGTATTCCTTGGTAGCTAACAAAGGAGATTTTGGCGACCGACTGATGGCGCAAAGCAAAATCTGCCGAACCCAAATCTCACAGACTAATAACCGCTTCATTGCCTTGGTACTTGTAGTACTGTGCGAACCAATCCGCGTGCTCAACATGGTGTGTACCGGCAAACCCTTAAAGAAACGTATGCCGGCTTCTGATATTTTCTTGAAGAGGCTTAGGTTCAGCAGTTGGATTTTTTCACTTGAAATATTTATCAATTCATTTATATTTTCTAGAAATTAAAAAAAGTGTGTAGGAATAAATGTAAATATGGTAACCCTACCCGTTCATTCGTACATTAGCATTCGATGACCATCGCTGCGCTGCGGCTCGATTCGAAGTTATTCCAAATTCAAAATTTGCTTCCGCCAATCGTTGCTCAACATGGCACCCGATATCCCGTTATAGGCCCCATAGCAAATTAGCTAGCGCATTGAGGAAACATTGGCTGTGCAATAATTGCAACGATAAAAAGTTTTTTAAAAGGTATAGCAATCACAGAGCACGTAATGATAACTAACATATTTGTGATGATGCTTATATATTTGAAAGTAATTCAATCTATACATGTATACATATAAAGAAAATTGAAGTTAATTATTCGTTTACGGTTATCTAGTACGAAGACTTGATGGCTGATTGGTTAGTGGATTTGCTAATTCGATGTGAAGGGCTTGTACTAATGAGTTTTTCGAAACTTATGTACGATTTGTATTGTTGGCTTGGACACTAAGACGACGACAGCCTCACCACCTGTCACGTTGTCACAAATAAGCTTTGTTGATAGAAAATGTCTAGAAAACCTCTGACTACTCAGAATTGTGTATACGGTCGTGAGAGCTTAAATTATTTGTTTTATTTTTATTATTTATTCTAGTTTCGTAGTTAAAAATAGCAAAGATTTTATGACACATAAAATAAATAGGATACGTGAAATTATTTATTTTAATTAATTATATACATTTATGTATTTTTATTCTACGTGTATAATAAGTGCATGTTTTGAATAACTTTCAATATGAAAAATATTCCCACTATGAAAATTCCAGCTCAGGGAAACTCAAATCGAGGTGACCTGATTTTATACAGCACTTAGTTTTGCTAGATATGGATAGTTGAAAACTGTTGAGTATCGATATAAATTAGTTTAATTAAAATCAAGATAGTACAAAAATTTAACATGTTTTTGTAAATTATAAGCAAGGTAGCAAATTTGTGTGCCACAAAGGTTTGTAAGCTTTTGGTTCCCTACTTTATTCTCTTCATACAAATTTACAGATATTTTGTTGTGTATGTATATCAGTATTGTTGAAAGCGTACATACATACTTTTTCTTTATAATAATAATTATTTGGTTTTGTTAGTGGCGAAAGAATCTGCCATGGTGCCCCCTACTTTCTTTCCGTGGAAGCGAGAAAATCTTCGAAAATCTCAAGGCAATTTCCTGAACTGATTTTTATAATTTTTTATCTGTTTATTATAAAAGTATTAGGAGTATATAAGTTGCCATGGAACAGCATTTTACAACTATTATATTGAATAATTATTAAAATGCAAGTGCAGTATTATCATATGTAAATTTAAGACTATTTTAAAGTCGTAACAGGAAATTCATTATTATGTTTTATTATAAACATACATAACAAATATGTTTAATGTGTAGATCGTTACATCACTACGCATCGTATACAAAGTTATCTCTCAACGTCGGCCGCTCGGCAGCGACCGGAATTCTAATGAAGTAACTGCGTATAGAACAAGGGTTACAATGTGTAAGGAACTAATACTTGAGACTCATTTAAATAATAATTAATAGCCTTCATCAACGTCATTCAATAACAGTACAATACAGTCCAATGATGATGATGGTGATGATGTAAGGGAAATAAACCATAATGTTCTACAATGCCAACCTTGTCAGCACGTGGTATTCCTTGGTAGCTAACAAAGGAGATTTTGGCGACCGACTGATGGCGCAAAGCAAAATCTGCCGAACCCAAATCTCACAGACTAATAACCGCTTCATTGCCTTGGTACTTGTAGTACTGTGCGAACCAATCCGCGTGCTCAACATGGTGTGTACCGGCAAACCCTTAAAGAAACGTATGCCGGCTTCTGATATTTTCTTGAAGAGGCTTAGGTTCAGCAGTTGGATTTTTTCACTTGAAATATTTATCAATTCATTTATATTTTCTAGAAATTAAAAAAAGTGTGTAGGAATAAATGTAAATATGGTAACCCTACCCGTTCATTCGTACATTAGCATTCGATGACCATCGCTGCGCTGCGGCTCGATTCGAAGTTATTCCAAATTCAAAATTTGCTTCCGCCAATCGTTGCTCAACATGGCACCCGATATCCCGTTATAGGCCCCATAGCAAATTAGCTAGCGCATTGAGGAAACATTGGCTGTGCAATAATTGCAACGATAAAAAGTTTTTTAAAAGGTATAGCAATCACAGAGCACGTAATGATAACTAACATATTTGTGATGATGCTTATATATTTGAAAGTAATTCAATCTATACATGTATACATATAAAGAAAATTGAAGTTAATTATTCGTTTACGGTTATCTAGTACGAAGACTTGATGGCTGATTGGTTAGTGGATTTGCTAATTCGATGTGAAGGGCTTGTACTAATGAGTTTTTCGAAACTTATGTACGATTTGTTTCGTTGGCCTGAGCACTTAGACGGCGATAGGCTCACCGTCTCACGTTGTTCTAAATGTGCTCCAGAGAAAAGTGTGTTGAAACGATAAAAAATATACATCTGTAACTCCGCTATGCTACAAAAATTCCGTTTGACTTAATTCTTCTATAAAATTATACCGTAATATTATTCACATCCAAGATATTAGTCACCACGTCTCGGATATTGTGGCACAGCGGATAAGGCCCGTGGCCACCCTAGCATTTGAGTATGTGGTCGTGTGAGCTCATTTTTATTTATTAACTTCTACCATACGGTTTGAACTATTGACCCGGCGGCGGTCGGATGTGATAATAAAGTATTCTACCGATATCTTCGAGCCCTAATATTATAAGTCAGGCATACACAAGTTTAAATATTGTAAATATGATATTAGCTAGACCTGTATATCTTTTTGGAAGAAAATTAACTACTTACTAAATTATAAAGGCGCGGTGTTTGAATTTCTGTCGAATAAATTTAATTTATATTCATCAAAACGGGCTTGGAAATTGAGTCAAAGGTTACACGTCGCCGATAAGCCCCGCTGTGTTTCCACACCTTACACTTTTACTACTAAGTATCGGTATTTTCTTCACAGCGTGCTTCTTCGCTAATGAAGTTACAAATACTAAAATGATCAGAGATCTCTTTACTGCTCCTGTCGCTCGTCGCGGCAATTTTCTCAGGATTCGGCATCCTATTCCTGTCGCTGTGGGTTGGGAAATGTGTGGTAATATATTATATCAATTCCCCAGAAATGTTTGACAGCGCTTGTTAATAGCAACTTTGGTATATTTAAAGAATTATTAAAAGTCGTATTTCATTTTACTTTTTGCGGTATTCTGAGCACAATAAAATCCTAAAATTTTTAACTTCAAATGTTTGGGTATTCTTAAGTACTGCACCTGCAAAGTGCAGCCGGAACATAAAGTTGTAAGTAAAAATAAAAATCTTGAAATTCTATATTTATAAAGGCCGTGTTGAAATCTATTGTTATCACACGTTATGCATTAAAGAATCATGGACCTTCTGCATACAGATGTATTTTATCTATTATTGTTTCTCTCTCTACAATTGGTAATTGGCAGAATAACTGTATAATACAATTCTTCAAGAGTTCAACTTTGACAGTGATAAATTATGGCCGCTTTTTCACCCCGTGAGAGATAACACCGTGAGTTTAAGTTGTTGTTGAGTAATTATATATACGCCATTTGATGGCATATTTCTTTTAGTTTTTCTTTAATTTTTTTAAAAGTTCTAAATAATGGTGGAAATCGCATTGAAATCCACTCAAAAGTGTATATTAGTTACGTTAGTGTTACGCTGAGTCTGTACGAATACACAGACAAACAAGGATTGCGCCTTTATATTTACTATTAGAAGACAGAAGATAAAGATAATCAAACCACTATCAGAAGTAAGAAGACATCATCCCACTATCAAGTGATTATGTAAATTAAAAAAAAAACATAATATAAAAGAAACACGAAAATAGTCTTCGGTAAATATTAGTCTAAAAAAGCAAAAAAGCGTGATGCAATGACTTTTAGCTATCTCGCTACATTGAGTAAAATGAGAAAGCTGCCAAAACGTTAACAAAACAATTAATAGTACTACAAATGACAATGTTTTGAAAACAGTTAAGAAAAATAATATTAGCAGATTTGTTTTGATCCGACGGCTTTGTATACCCAAAAAAACAAAAACTAAGAAGTAATTTGTTGCCAGAACAAACATTACCGAATTTTCTTTCTATAAATAGTCGAAGGATAAGGGTGGCTAAGAAGATGGCTCTCTAGGGACTTAAGCGAAAAGCCATGTTTCAGACCCAAACAATTTATTTGACAAAACTGAATTTATCTGACCTCAACTCCTTTTACAAATAGAAAGCTTTGCTTGTTAGTTTCAAGCCGCAAAGATCTATTTGCATCAAGGCCCGCAAGTATTATACGTTTCGCTTGAGTAGATATCATTATAATTTGAAAGTAATTTTCACAGTCGACCGAATTGGATCGAAAATTTAAACAGTTGTACGAAATCTTTGGACCACAGAAAGGTTATAAATGAGTAACGATCTTTATACCTCGTAATACTTAAACAAATACTTGTAAGAATTATAATAGTGGAATCTCCTGATACAGCTTTTTATAAACTTACTAGGAGGTTGCTCCCTAGTTTTTTAATTTTAATGATCTTGGTTCTCGGTAATGAAATAAACTGTTTTTTTTTTTTATAGTAATAAATAATAATTACATAGACATAGACCTGGAGATTGTAGGTGTCAGAGCCAAGGTGCGGCTTTTTCTGATGGTTGAATGCGGTCGGCTCGACCGGGACAATACCACGGCCTCGCAGAATGCCGGTATGAAGGCATCTTATGCTTCTGCGTTTCACTCGTTGAGTGAGGTAACCGGAGGCCCACTCCCCCCTCGCTCCCCAAATATCCTTAAATTGCCCGCCTGCAGTTCCTTTAATGTTGCAAGTGGACGTGGACGTCAGTAATCACTTAAAAATGTCTAAGAATATCCACCTAAAAAAAATGGCAGGCCGAAAACGCACAGACATGTGAGAAGCAGCGTCGTCAGGTGCGATGTGACCGGTACCTACTGCGATCGCATTCCTCAACGCGTCTCCTTAGGGGAGAAGCCTATGCCCAGCAGTGGACTGTTTACAGTCTGTTAAAGAAGAAAGAAAGACCTGAAACAGCCAAAACAGAGATTGATTGGAAATAAAACGAAAATCCTTAACGTAAGTATCACGGACTAGTGATGGGGACCGGCACTGCGTAGAATCCACGGGCAAACCTTCCATGCTAGGCATGTCAGCTTTTGTTGGAGCTTTCATGGAAAAGCCTATATCTAGCGGTGGACTTATGTAGACCGATAAATTTAGATTATTATACCTCCGTATATACCACCGATCGGTGGAAAATACATTCGAATACCCCTAACGTTAATACCACGGACCAGTGATGAGACCGACACTGCGCTCCAGGCCTATGTCCAGCAGTGGACTTATGCAGACTGACAAATACAGATTATTATACTGTATATATATATGTGTATATAGAACGGGGTCGATAAGGAAAATTTTCTAACAAAACATCTCGTAGCAGGCGAAGCTCGAGGCTTTCAGATAAAATCGCGATGAGCGGATGAACGAGCACGCCGGGTAAGCCTGTTCTATATCTGGAAATAGGACGCACTAACAACACCGATACTCGTCTAGTTCACCGCGACATAGGTGTTTTTATATCATTTACAGATAAAAAAAAAGTAATTTAGTTACTGCAATTTAGTCTGCTCATATCTAACAGAACTCGCAGAACCGACAACCGTTGGGGAAAAAAGGTTCTCGAGTGGCAGCCACGCAAAGGCAAACGCAGTGTGGGACGACCCCCCACAAGATGGAGTGACGACTGCGCAATGTTGCGGGAAATCAATGGATGCAGGTGGCTCAGGACCGAGCTGTATGGCAATCTTTGGAGGAGGCCTATGTTCAGCAGTGGACTTGTAGTAGGCTGAAATGCTGATGATGATATCCTACAAATTATCCATTTTCTAACTTTAATATTTATATAAATATAATAAAAAGAATAGCCTTTATATGTTTGGAGAAAGATTATGACACGCATGTTGGGATTCTGCCTGTTCTATTCGCTACGTAATTTATGTGTATTTATTTATAAGGAAAGACGCAAATAAATTTTAAGGCAATCATTCTTAATGAAGTTAGTGTTGACGAGATTATGTATTGGAAATAACCATTTAATCTAAAACCATGTTCTGCGCAACATTTCCAAAATGCATTATTATTCGTTGATCTTCCCTAAATTTAGAGAGATTTTTTTATATACATTGTAAGTATATCATAGCACTTGAAGTAACTGATTAAATCTGAAGTAATACAACGTGAAATAACTGCAAGTGTTCCCCAATATATTTCTCGACATTAATTATTAAGATCAATATTATTACAAAATTCTTTTTATTTCTTCAAATCAAACGTAAGTTTTAGACAGAGGACAAACTTCAAATAAGTTTGTCCTCTGTCTAAAATGGATCCAAATGGAAAAATTAAAGAATATACTTACAATAAATATTAGAATAAATATTCATACTAGGAAAATATGCTCTCGGAATTCGTAACAACAGTGAACGAAGCATACAAAACGCTTCTAAATAAATGCATTATCTCTATAATGTTAATATGGATAGTTCTATTTCTCTAATGCAAGATTCGTTTTCATTTCGGTAAATTAATCAAAATTACCGACCCGTCTGCCATGTGTACCAGGGTGTGGTGGTTATGGGCCAATCCTCAAAGAAATAGTATGCCAGATAGCTGGCGGTTACTCGGGCAGGCCCATTGTGGACTTAAAAAGGCTGATTGTGAAGTATGTATGAAGTTTTGGTTCCATTTAAAACTTAGATCAAAAATTATATATTTATTTTGATCTTAAATAGAACATTCTCATGTGTGTATCATTTACAAGCAACTACATGACAGATTAAAAAAAAACTTTCACCAATAAACAATGAAAGTAAGAGTTTTTTATTTTCCGAGTGTAATTATCTATAGTTTATTTAATGCTATGGTTTCTTCCCCAATCTGAATTTAAAATTATTACAATTTTGACATAACGATTGTAAATTTGAGAACCACTTGCTGGAGCTGTGGTAAAAATTATGCACATGGACGTTTTATTATTATTACAATAGATCGCGTAGTGATAGTGACTCACATTTCATACATTGCGCACTCGTACAATCAATATAAAACGCCTGAAGCCATAAAAATATGATAGCGATACTTCATCTAAAGCTTTTAACATTCACGAGCGCGTTTTATTTACTTTTATATTGTTGTCATCTATATTTTTAGAAGAGTCTACTCTTTGAAGTATGTTTATTGAGTATTCTATACGTAATAAAAACAAATGCTTCCGCTGTATGGAGTATTTCGAAATATATTTAGCGATATGCATATTATATGTACGATTTATGACAGTCGTAACCTACCAAGAAATACTATTTATACAATCGTGTGTTGTTTTGTCATTATCCTACGTCGTGCAACTAATACAGGGTAAAATATTTAAACCTAATGTAGTAAATGATGTCTTTTTGATTGCCTTCGATTATGGCGTCATCGCCCTAATGCTACCGGAAATCGTCGACTGCTCTGGATACCTATATTATAGTGCCGCTTGTGTACCTTCTCTTATCCGATGCGATGATGTCCTTCTGGCCGATTCCGATCACGCCAACAACCTCCGAATACTATCGGCAGTTGTCAACTGCGCAGGAAATATTGTAGTGCCGTACGTAAAGGTACGCGTAAAGACAGTGGCACTCACTCACACCTTCCCGTATCCGATGTAACGCATATGCGATATGATCGGAGGAAGGTTCAGATGCAGTCGTCTCGGACACGGGACGAGCACAACTCAACAAGACCTAAAAACCAATAATTTGTGTTTTTGCACAAATATTGACTTCAAATCTTCAAATCAAAAATTGAAAAATAAAAGATAATTTAATCTCCTAAAATGAAGTTTTTTTACTACCATGTAGTATATGAATGCAGTAATTTAAAGTCAAAGTTTATTAATAATAATAGTAGACACACTACTCACTGTTAGGGATAAACATAAATTACAAATTTCCATTAGCTACTTCTCACCGTAGCCAAATGGGCTTCCGCTATCCTCTTTTCGCCTCTTCCAGGAGATAGAGTGTAACGGAAGGTGAGCCTAGTTGCCGGAATTGCTCCCAGAGATTGATTGATTGATTGTAGTTTCAAGGCTGTTCCCTTAGTCACCTGTTACCTACGACACCTACGGGAAGAAAGGATATAGTACAGGGATCGGGAACCTGCGGCTCTTTAATTCCTTACGCAGTTAGTTTTTTTTATGAAACTTTATTTATGCAAGTACTATTTATTCTTGGCAAGAAAAAAATTTGTGGCTGATTAAATTTTGTAAATGGTAATTTTTAACTCTTCCGACTCAAAAGGTTGCCGACTCCTGATATAGTAGAATCGTAATAAGCCATCACAGGCAAAAAAAAAACGGAAAACGAAGACATAGTGTTTACTATTGAAAGACGGTGGGAAAAAGTGACACGAACAGTGGGCTTAGCGTAGCGCTGCGTTGTCATTTCTTGTGAAAAGATTCACACGACAAGGTCGTTTTAACAAGATTTATTGGAACCGGTTCTGTTGTACGTCTTACTCGCTGTCCCATTGTTGACCCATCAAGGTAAAAATAAACATAATAGACGATTCGCAGAATGTGCAGTTACGTATAGTAGAGATGTAACCAACCTAACCCTAACCATAAAATATTATATGATCCTTAAATTTAGGCACCATTTATTCGTATTATAATAGGTAAAAAAAATATGAGACATTAATTATTTTGTTGAAATATGGGATAAGTGCGTGTCTGTTATTTTAAAACCTTCGTTGGGTTTTGTAAATGTTCAATAACATGAAAACCAATGCGCTAAAGTCATGTTGATATGCAAGCGCAATTTGCTCAAAGTCGCTTCTATTTGTAATTTCACGCAGCACCATAGCCTATGTTTACGTATTAGAAATTGAAAGCGTCTGAGTGTACATTACACTTCCGTATCAATAGACCTCTGCCCTGAATTCGGTGCAATTAAATACAGTTAAAATGATATTAACGCGTTGATGATTAGCGAGTTAAACGAACATCCAATTGATTGTTAAATGAGTAAATACTTTAATAGAAAAATTCCATTAGTCGTCGTCGTTTATTGTATTTAATTTAATTAAGATATGTTATGCTCTTAACATTGAGTAAGTAATCTTCTTCATAATCAGAGAAGGCTTGAGTTTTTTTACTTACGTTATTAGTATATTTACTTTACACATTGGAAGAGTTAGCTGCCTCTGCCCGGCTGTGGATTTTTAAAATAAGGATGTCGAAGACGCGGCAGTTGAGTTCGCTGTAGACTATATCCCATAATTTGTTTGTCCCAACGTGGATACGACACGCGTTTTAACTAGCAACATTATATTATATAATTAACCTACCAGCCTGTTAAACTGCAGTAGGCATCTAAGGGATTTCCTCCCCGTTAGCCTATGGGAGGGGTAATAAATATTTATTACGTATTTGGTAAAGTTTTTCATGATTTGTGTTCGCCATCTTAGGCTAATATTAAAATAAATTCGAAAATTTAAGTGACATGTAAGCAAGTACACGGCTTGATATAATGTTTTTTTTTTTAAAAAAATACCCATAAAAGTATGAATTCTTTGGAAGTTTTGCTCTTTATCGTTCATGTAGTCTGTTTTTTATCATTAATTACTTTATGGGTTACCTGAACCAAATTCAGGCAATTCGGTTAGATTTTCTAATATCAACCGGTCGTTAGAGTTTATCTGTCAGTTGAAGAACGCATCGCGCATGTGTGATTAAAAATAGAGATATCGTAACAAAAGATTGAAAATTTTCCCTGAAAAATGAAGAAACGCCACGTAACGTGAATTCCCATTTAGCTTTAGCCATAAAAAGACCGGATAAAAGGAGAAAACTCAGCTTAGCGGCATACTTCCAGCGAGTCCACCGCCTATTACGACGTAGACCGACCTCATAAATATTCCTTGAGCCGATGTATGTTTACTCAAATGTGTATTGCACGTAAACGTGTTTCTCTTGGTGTGAATAACAATCTATTGCAATTGCTTACCATTCAAATAATTGCAATATATTGTTATTCAAACACGCGCTCCGTGTCCTGGTTCACGTTTGTGTCACGGTTATTTATTTACCTTGTGTCAAACACGTCTATTTGTTATGTCATTCTGTTTAAGCACATTTGCTACAATAGTCGTGGGATTTGTCTTATGGACCTTGGGACGCAAAGACTGTACTACTATACATATACATTTGCAAACACATAAAGATATTATTGTTTCAATAAAAGGGGACTCTTTTTAAGAACTCAAAGCTATTATTTATATTCTAAATTACATGGAATTAATTAAATTCCTAGTATGCATTATTTATTTGTTATCCTATTGTAATTAGATTTGTATTTGGGTACAACTCGATGGTTCAGTATCTTATTGTAAGGGTGGTATTTGTCTTCAATGCTAAAGTAGTCTTCTTATTTCTTATCTAATGTGTAAGCTATTAAGCTTCGGAGCTTATAAATCACTGTCTGGCTTACGGGTTAGTTGCGTGTTGTTTTTGCGTAGAGAACTCTATGCTATCGTCAATGGTATAAGGTCGGAAATGGTTAATCGAGTATATCAGGATAGGGTTTCGGAATGCCGATTATTAACGCAGTCTGTTTGATAAACAATTCCGCCCACCGTTGCGCTTAGCATGTAGGCACCGTGTTTAGAGAATGTGCAGCTGTTCGCACTTTCACCTTGCCCTGTGTGCGCCTCGCCTACGACAATGGTAATGTCCTCTGGCGAATACGTCGTCGCTCCTTACGGGCTTTGTTAACGGTGCTGTCGTTGATTAGTTCCGTTTCGGACATGTTTTGTAATTAATAACGTCGGCACTGTGTGTGTGTGTGTGTGTGTGTTATAATTGAACACAACGATTACAGTGTACAGTTTTTAATTTAAATATGTGCTCTGAAACATGTAATTTTTTATCTACAATAAAATTAAAGGGGGCACTTTTATATAGGACACGTGACATCGGGCGCAATGCGGGGATGTCGCCCGCATTGAGCGTACTGTTTGTAAACATTGCGGTTTGTGTTCGATATACCATAGCAAGAGGTAAGATTACTAGGACTCACCTGAACGATCTGGGCGCTGTCTTTGTCGAGCAGGAATTCCATGGACTTGTGAGGGCGGGGCGCGCGCTGGTCGGGCGGCGCGAGGGCCAGCAGGGAGCGCGCGTGCAGCACGGTGCGCTGCGTGTCCACATCGGTCTCCAGCACGCCGGGCGCCGGGGCGGGCGGCGGGCGCGGCCGCGGCGGCTTGTGCGCCACGCCGCCCGCTGCTGGGGGTGCCGCGGCGCGCGACACACCCTCCTCTTTCAGCGGTATTCGCACGTACTGCGGCCCTACGGCCGCCGCGCGCACTCCTTGCCCCGCGTCTGCTGTCGACGGCGACGAAACTCCGCCGCCCGCCCGTCCGTTCGCGCCTGCGCCCCTCGTCTTCTTTTCTTTACGCCCCGAGAATCGGAAGTTCGCGAATCGCGATAGGAAACCGGCGATGCGGCTGCGCGGCGCGCGCGCGGCCGCGTCCGTCATGTCGGCGGTGCACTGTGCGGCCGGCGCGCGCGGTCCCTCGCCTCCCCCCTCCACGACCACCACCTCCGCGTCCGCCGCGTCGTCGCTCGCGCTCGTGCTCGTGATCTCGCTCTCCGTGCTACTCGTGCTCGTCTCCCGCCAACTCACCTCGGCCACCACAGGCGAGAATGTCACTCCCTTGGAGCCGGTGGACACGGAGCGCGCGGGCGGCGCGGCGTCTAGCTGCGGCGGCGCCACTAATTGTAGCGACGCACGCAACTCTTCCGGCGTTTCGCGATGAGGGGTGGCGCGGGCGCGTAATTCGGGCGTTGATCGGACGCGCGCGTCGCACGTCGACCGGATTGGCGTCGATGCGAAAACTGGTTCTCTGATGGGATCCGGCGAAGGCGTCCGTGGCGGAGAGGGCGTTGCGGAGGAAGGCTCGATACGCCGCCGGAGTTCGTCGAGCACATCGTCCCATGCGCCCCACGAATCACGTAAGCGTTTCGCGGTTAGCACAGAAAGTCCTCTATCGAAATCTCCGGTTTCGGCGAGCGCTCGCATAGCGTTCTCATCGAGGCGTCGTACCGTTGTCTCCATTTCCCGAGCGAATGCTCGTTCCGATTCGGTTGTCGAATTACTTTCTGCGCTCGGTTCACGAAGCATTAGCGCGGGTGGTTGGCGCACGACGGTTTCAACGGGGGGCGGCGGCGGTGGTTGGCGCGGGGTCCTCGGGGGAGGCGGCGGCGGCGGGAGGCGCGGTCGCCTCGGGCCGCCGCGGTAGTCGAGCGCAGTCAGGTCCGCCACACTGACGGTGAGACGGTCGGAAACTTCAAAGGTCTGGCGGAATCGCGCGCGGTGTGCTGCGTGGCGACGCGGCTCGGCGCATACGTCGAGCTCGGCGGGTAGCGAAAGAGCGCGCGTGGCTCGAGGCGGGCGCCGCCCGGCACTGGGCGAGGCGAGGCAGGGCGCGGAGCCGGCGGCAGTCAGTCCCTGCGCTATTTCCGGCGGATCGCGCTTGGCAGGTGGGGGCGGACGGCGCGCGCGCTCACTGTAACCGCTGTCTTCGCTGAGGTTCTCGGCGGACAGATGGGTGCGGGGCGCGGGAGCTCGTTTCGGAGGAGGCGATGCGGGCGGCGACTCAAGAGAGTCTGGCGATAGGCTAGGGGACGCCGGGGCTGCGCAGGAGCGCTCCAGTGACTCGAATTGAGCGAGGCTGGAGGAGCGCGAAAGCGAACCCAAGCTGGTGGGCGAGTTGGCGCGCTCCCTGCGACGCCGCTTAGCTGGGCACGCCCATTCCCGCTCCGACTCGCTGTCGCACTCTGAACCTACAAAGAAGTGTATCACTCAAAAACCGTTGATTTTCTTCACTAATTCACAGATCTACTGATTCCGTTACGTCGCGTATCTCCATACTGGCACCGGCAATGACAATGACACCGATTTTTAACGCTTGTTTCTATCACAAGACTTGGACTTGTTCCAAGAGGATTCGGGAATGAAGTAAATTAAGCTTTGCCATGTGTGAGATATAAAAAAGAGCAAAATATGTTATCGAGCTATGAGTATATAGAAATTAACATCAAAGTTAATTATTTAATGATTTAGGAATAACCTACCAGCCAATTATAAAAAATCAAATCGCTTAAATGAAAATTGTAGCGCCATCTATACTACAACAAAAGCATGTGGTAGTAAGAAGAAACGCTGCTATCATTCTCTTACCGGCAAAAGATGGCGCTAGTAGTACGAAAACATCATTAACATTTTACTTCAGAAGTACATACAAATATATTCTAAAAACATTTTCACGTACCTCCGGCCCCTCGGACATGTATAACAGAATCTGCATCAGAGTCTGAGAGCCAGGTTGCGGCAGAAGAGCGTTCGGAACGCAAGTCATCGCTTGTCTCCTCGACTATAGTTTCGAGGTACAAAGCGTGGGTGCTGCCACTGTCACCTGCGGACAAAAATAAAAGTTTTTATATTCTTAAGCGCTACTCAGCAAGAGATGGCGTTTAAGTCAAAGTTTGCAAATATTCCTTACCGAACTATGACAACGTTACATTTGAACTAAAATATTACTTTTATTTATTAATACTATTATAAAACTGTAAAAAACATGTTTCTGTCTGTATCTGGATTTGAAAAACCTCTTGAGATAGAATATAGGTAAAACTCCGGACGCAAAAACAATATTTTCGAGTTTTTTGTTTGTTAGCTTATGAATTATACTCACAGACTATACTATTTTTATTATTGCTTAGCCTACTGGTTGCCAGGGAGATAATGCCCTTAGAGACATTAAGTCCGCCATGTATAAAAACGTGTACATAGAAGATTAAATAAATGCAAATTGTAATAGCAACAGATAGCGGGATAACCATCTCGAAAAAACAAGACTAAAATTAAGTAGACCGAACCGATGACGGGCTACAGGGTCTATGGTTCAAAGAGTCTAGTACTGCGATTGCCAATCCGCTTGGCGAGTTAGAAAGTAAAGGAAGAATAAGACATATTTGAATATTTACCATGTAAATATACTTAAATTTGGCACAGTATAAAGTGTTATTAATTTAAATGATTTCTGAAATATTTATTGACGTTAAAATGCTAAAAGTGCTAATAGATGTTTATTAATAATGAATGTGGTCTTAGGTCTGGTCATTGGTCAAATTCCAGTCTACTATGTCTTTTAAGTGAACGAGCGCACTATCTTATACTTGTGTTATGGCAATTTTACAGAAAGAGGCAAACAGGATTGTAGTTGTGCCTTAGCTTATTTTCAATAAAAAAAAGTTTTTCTAATAAAAATATTCTATGTACGTCGACTAACGTGGGGTCACAATTGCAGAATGGTTAGCGTTCGTACCAATGAGTTTTACAAAATTTATGTACCGGAACCGGAAGGGCCCGCCAGGCTACTCCACCCGCCAACCTACACGGCAGGCAGCACATCACAGTATATTTTTTTTTTTATTATTTCTCTCACATGCAGGTTTCCTCACGATATTTTCCTTCACCGCCGAGCACGTGGTAAATACACCACTTAAAATTTCTATTTAGAATTTTAGTGGTGCCGGCACCGAGAATCAAACCCAGGTCACTCACGCTCTATGAAACTAAAGGGAAGGCCCTGACCACTAGGCTACCACGGCTCTTATCTCTCTATATTATTAATGTCTGCAAATATCTCTTATAATATTAGCATTTAATTTAAAAGCAAACTCTTCCTTTTTGGTTTAACATTCATAATTAAATGGCATAAATCTATGCGTGGGAACGCGAAAGCACGCTGAACTTTTCACGCCACAAAATGCAAATTTTTTAAGTGAAACTATAGACTATGGGAAATGACGGTCAAAGAACTATGGGAAACAGCGGCATGGTAATAACTTTTAATTATGGATTAATTTATGTCCATCCTATGTAACGGTAAGCGTGTACTGCGAGGGTACAATGAAACTTTCTCTGATTTGCTTCACTGAATGACGTAAGTTGATATGTTAGTCATGATTCTAGGGAAATTAATGGTCTTATAATGCATGTGTAAACAATACGAACAGTCTTTAAGTCAGAGTAATAAGGTCGAGAATTCAATATCAATTGTAGTTTTAATCCTTTTTTTTTAGTCGATACTTAGACATTCAAAATGCCATGAAGTTACTGTTAGCCATTGTAAAAGACCATTAAAAACTGCCACACCTTGGACCAAATATAACATTGAACGGAGTGAGAGATTCAAATGAGTGTAATTTATTTTTTATTTTTATGAATTTAATATAAGACATTTACAACACTGATGCCATGTTAATTTTTAATGTTTATCGATTTTCGGAATAAAATGTAGTAGTATGGAGGCAGATCGATACCAGACCCATCGTGGTTGCCTCTCTGATTCTCCAGAATCTCGAGAGACTCCGTGGAATCTTATTGCGTAACTTGCATCACAGATACGGAAATACTAACATAAAGATATTTTTAACGTACAATTACAGTGAAGATAACTATGCTATTAGAGCATGTAATAAAAATTCACGGCCTGCGGTGGGAAACAACACGACATCGGGTCAAACGCCACTACACCTGCCCGCGTGTTCTAACGGTCGCCGCTCCGTATTCAGGGTTCGACTCTCAGTTCGCACGCCGCGCGCATTCGAATACCGACACGCCGTGTTCAACGAGATCTAAATAAAATAACAGAGCTTAAACGGTGTTCACGGTGTGACAGAAGTACCATGTATCTGGCGCACTCGTTGCAAATGACGGCATAGTGAATGGTATGTTCTTGAATATTTAGCACTCCCGAACAGATAAGTACGGATTAACACATTTTTATGCCACAGAACATGTACGTCGAAATTTGTTAGTATACTTATAATTCTTTGATAATTGTTTTTTTTTCAGTCTGTTCGTCGGTTCAGCGCGAAAGTCCTTTCGTGATTGTGGGCTTGCGTTGCTGTGCCTTGGCCATGGGTTAGGGTTTATAGGCAATGGGAACAGGTTTCGATATCGTTTAATAATAGTACCGTACTGCGCGTGGGCAGGTGAAATTATTAACATGGAAATACACACTGACCAATGAACTAAGCATATTACATTTCAACACATTAAGACCCGCGTATGTAGCTGATCGTTAAATGTTACTTTAAATAATATGTATTATTGTAAATTATACTCCACTTTTTAAAATTCCCGCTAGAGTAGTGATGGTTGCTTGCAAGTTATCCGATACCATAGATAAGCAAATAAAGGAAATTTTCCTCTTAAAGATGTAATTTATTTTATCATATAAAATTTTTACTAAAATGTGTGGGTTATTGTAAGCGATCGATATTTAACAAATCAAATTAAAGTTCGTCGACCCACGATCGCCATGTCGCAACGGCGCCACAAGCACCATGGAACTGGTTAGGTTACGCTTCACCGAATCGCTCGCTTTAGATTAGATTACTTCGTCAAATGAAAATAGGGTGACATAGTCTATGCTACCATTTAAATAAATATTGGAACTAAAAGTAAAAGTACGAAAGTATCAAATATAGACGCGCCGGTCATGCTGGGCTAGCGGTGCGAAAATTTCACGCCGTACGTTATTCAACACACAATCGTAAATAGTATTATTACTCTGGTTAAATTAGTTGCGATTGGCAATAAAGCCCGAATGTAATAAAGTCCTATAAGGTAAAATTTAAACCAAACCACATTGGAGCCCGTGGTAGACTCTTCCTAAATCCAATAACATCTCAATAATAAAAGAAGGCCTTGGTCCAGCTTTTATAAGTTGGGTCAGAGTTAACTTTGTTATTCGCTTTAGTGTCACGCGAAAGATCCGGGTTCTAATCGCAACGCCGGCTAACCACTAGAATTGTTAATTGCAAGCTTAAGTAATGTATTTACCATCTGCTCGGGGGTGAAGAAAACCTTCGTGATTGCTGAGAAATTATGATTTTTTTTTATTTTGATGACAAGAAGTCCCCTAACACGCAGCAACATGGCGGATCATTCCCGAATGGAAAATCCTCGCAAATATATTCGCTCAGCAGATAGACATTTACTTTAGTTTTAGATCCCTCGCAAAATAGAAAACGATAACGAAACATTTCAATACAATGTTTGTTTTACTTTCTCATATATTCCCACTTACTTCCCGCTACAGAAATTTCTCCTGCGTTTGGAAAACTGCGTCTGAAGTTTGCATACATAAATTGCACATGGACAAACACCGAGACCCGGAAGAATTAACTGCAGTCCATACAAATACTCAACACGTGCGGGAATCAAACCCGCGAACCGCAGCGCCGCTACCTAACGCTTAGCCACTACGACACCGAACCTTGAAATTTTAAATATGTCAGGTTAACTGTATGTGTATTTTCTATATTTATTTATGTATCTTTTCTTTTTGTTCCCTTGAGATAACAACGACTTATAATACTATAATGCATATAATTTTTTTTTGTCGCTTAAGAAAGTGGGCAAAGGACCATGCGGTTCTCCTAATAGCAAGTGATCAGCGATGCCCACGAACATCCGCAACACCAGAGGAGCTACAGATGCGTTGCCGGCCTTTAAGGAAGGAAAGGGTTCTTGTCTTGAAAATCCCTAAGCCGTAACTGTTCAGAAATACCACTGGAGACAGCTAATCCCACAAAGACGAAGTGCGTGGTGGAATTTGGAATTCTGTCGCGATGTAAAGAGAAGCAACATATCATCGTAAGGCCAAAGGATCAAACCGCTCGAGCTAGGTCGCCCATGATTCGAGCCGCTCTTCGTTGGGTACGCGGTCAAATGGAAGGAGTTGGTACTGGGGTCACTCTGCGGAAGAAACAGCTGGTGACCCAATTCCATAATTTCGCAGGAAGCTTTGAAAGAAGCGCTTCGTGCCAAATCTTATCAGAGGCCCTCGCTTCGACAAAACTATCAGCCAAGGCCTCCCGCTCGAGTCAACTGCTTCTGCCTACCAATGGGTCAGGTAAACTAGAAGATCACCAGCTGATCGACCAAGATGGTCAGCTGATGTTGCACCAGATCTTGTGTTAGGATTTTATCCAAAGCATGCTCAGAGCTAAAAGTCGTTTTATTAGTACTAATAAACAATACTACAATTTTAAATAAATCATTTTATAAATTACCTAGTACAACTAAACGTATGCTGACTTGTACAGGCAATAACAACACAGAAGGCAAAGTATATTTTGCACAGGTCCTGATCACCATTCAGTTAAGATGCTATAGTGCAAGGTCTGTTCGAAAACATTGTTCTTTTAAATACCGATGAAAAAAAAAAACAGTGTAGAAACGTAATTGAATGTTGACAGCTTAATTGCAAACCACGTCCTGGAATTTTTAATTGTCCATAAATATGCCACAATCAAATTAATGTACGCCATACCGAGACAACGCTGTGACTGAAATTTATTATATTTCATACGGACTTGATGAGTTTGTTTAGTTGTAAGTAATGTTAATACATTAATTACGTGACTCTTTGTTACAAAACAAAATGAGTACAGTCAACGGCTGGGCTTCCATTCTTTAAAGACTTTATAAACTTTTGACAAGTGAAATGTATGTTCCGATGTCGAAGAATATAGATTTTTGATTTGTTTTTTATACCCCATGTTACTCCCACAATGAAGACAAATCTAAACACACCTTATATTGAAATCGATCAAGGCGTTTAAGCTACGGACTGTGCCAAAGAACATACATACATACACTCGAAAAATATTACCCTCCTTCTGGGACAGTCGGCTAAAAATTACTCCTAAACACCTACCTAAACTATCGACAGTAGTGTAGGCCTCACTTTTAGGTATATTCTTTTCTTAACAGTAAATAGTCCACCTCAGGACATGAGAGGATTTGCCACACCGATCACAGTACCAAGCGCCTCGTACCGTAGACGCCGCTGACCGTCATCGGTCTGCTTATTTATGTTCTAATACACGGGAAGAAAGGGGGCGATAGATTCTTACGCCTATACCGTACGGCGTTATATAATGTAATACGTTTCCAAACGTCATAAAGCAATCAACAATACAATTAACACTTGTGTGTTGTGGTGTGAGAATGCACTGTTTTATTAATGCTGCACATGCACTTATGCAAGCGCTACCGAGAACACTGGTTAAGGCCATCCCATACTGAGTGGGTGATAGTGATCTTTTTACTTTTTGCAACTCATAAAAACCAGCTCCGTGCAATTTGAGCTCGTGTCTGATAGGTATCAGACACTGTCCGAACCATGGCATCAAAAATAAAAATCTTGAATCAAATTTTAATGTTTAATCTCTATGCATTCTAAGATACAACTGGTTTTTTGTAATCCATATTAATTTCTTGCTATTTGGATTTTAACATTATTTTATTGTTTACTTTCGTTGTTTCGTCGGTTGGTTGTATTGATTTCCTCCCCAAATACTACTGTATTTGTTGTATGAGTAGAGAGTATGAGCTTTAGGTATAAAAAAATTGAACTAAATAATAACTTCTTAGAGACATACATTACAATAAAAAATCTAAAAAAGGGAGCTGAGCGGTTGTAACTTAACTAAGTTGAATTAAGCACTTGACCAGTTTCGCCTCTTAAGGCATTTTTAAGGTTGTACCTTAAATAACTTGTACATAAACATGAAAATAAAAACCACAGATAATTAAAAAAAATATCGTACTTATTTAAAAGAAAATTAAAAATGTATAAATTAGTATAAGTATATATTACATAAAACTATTAATGAATGATATGCCGTAAATATGTTTGGTATAATGGCAGGCCTTTAATCTATCTGGCCACTAATCTATGGATTTACGCACTGTCTCCATGGGGAAAGTAGGCACTGCTAGCTATAAAAAGATTTCTTGAGAGGCTCAATGTCAGTACCTTGTCTTCAATCATAAATATTTTTTTTGTTTATAACAACACATTTCTGTGTCTTCCATCAGTGTATCGGTACAGGATGGCTATATGCTCTTAAGTTTCACGTGATAAAGCCAAGCGGTGGTTTTTGCTGCAGCTCGAATGGGCCGGTTCGACCAGGTTGGTACCGCGCCTCGCAGAATACCGGCGTGAAGTACAGGCATCTAGTGTTTCTGCGTTTCGTTCGGTGAGTGAGGTAACTGGTGGCCCACACCCCTCCACATCCCCTCCTCATCCTACTTCCCATCCCCACTTTGTTCAAAGCAATCACTTCAGTTCTGTTTACTTTAACGCTCCACTCCTTATTGTAATTTAACAATCATAAGAAAAATATGCCTGATGGTGATTAAATCGATCGAAGTTTCTTACATAATTAAGGCATTCTAAATTTGAATACATCAGAAAAAAACTTCTTATCGTAACATTATTTATGTATATTACATATAATAAAATTATTTCCGTTATACTGGTTTCTTCTCGATGCATTTTTCGTGGTAATAATTTAGCCTTCGTAAATCAACCTAAGTGAGCCGTGGTAGCCCAGGAGTCAGATCTTTAGCTTAGCTTTAATCTCATAGCACGCAAGTGACCAGGGTTCGATCACCGACTCTAGCACCACTAAAATAATTAATACCAATTATAAGTGCTGAATACACCACGTACTCGGTACGGTAAGGGAAAAGAAAATGAGGAAACAGGAAATGAATGAGAAATAATGAAAAAAAAATTTCGAGGACTCGCACTGGAACAGTATGGCGGACTTTTCCAGGCTCCAAGCTCTACCAATATTTAAGAGGAGAGCCTTTGCCCAGCACTGGCCATTTACAGGCTGATACTTTACTACTGGGCTTGTGTCGAGACCAAAGGATAACCACTAAACGTGGTAAAATATCTAATCAGTTTCAAAGTCTAACAAAGAAAAAGATCTGGAAAAGATCAAGACCCACAAAGTTTCGTAGCGCCGTAAGAAGTAATCAACCTAAACGCAATGTTCTAGATATAGCTTGCATATAGAGATATATATAACACAAAGTCCATTCGTCTCAGTCACTGTTGGAATGTGAACATAATATCACCTAATAAAATGTGAACGTAAACGCTTTTAGACGTAAAATCAAGCGAGCGTGAAACTCGAGAACTTCCAGCGGTAAAAAGTATAAAAACAGTATTTGCAAAGAATGTTACAATAGGAAAAGGAAATATTGAAATTGCAAAATATACAATTCCTTATACGTTAATTTTTTAGTAGCCTTAAGAACGATGTGTTTTGACTTTTAAAAGACCGAATGGAGTGAAAGAAGAAAAGTGTGAAGAATCGAGGAAAGTATGATAAGATTAACTTTAAATTGATGGAAGAAACTATTATGCGTGGAGAGTCAGGTAAAGAGTTGTCTATAACAGGGAGAACTTCACCAGAGATTGCCAAATATTACAATCTTAAGCCGCCTGCTTCCATCGACTTCCCGCAATACTGCAGTTGCACTCCATCCTGAATTTGTGTGCATTTGCCCCAATTGGTGGAGCAGTATGTCAATGAAAATACAGATGTACACCCACATATTTTAGAATCGAACATAGTTAAATTCGTTAGTGGTTTACGTTAGACATAATTACAAGTGAATTTGTAGACAGCCCGCATAATCGTTTAAACTCCATCGATCACCATTGTTTAACGAGTGAAATCAAACCCAGTTGTTTCAGAAGCAGACATTATTACAAGGCGCAAGTTAAGCAAACAATACGCTAAAATATTAGTCGCGTTTACGCGTGCCGCGTATAGTCAAGAGCATTTTTCATAAACAGTACAGATGAGGATATTATTAAAACTCATCGGAAATGGACATTGTTTATGTCTAAGGCTAGATTACTGATAAGTTGTTTTTTTTTATTTAGTGCTCCTTCTGGAGGGATGGAGAGTTCATTCAGTATTTGACTTATATATATGTGTCGGTTACCGATTCTGAAGTCTCCCCATTTTCATCCACGAGGATAGACGACATCTATCAGTTATTATATATTGTGTAGTGAAATAATATATAATAGAGAGGTAGTGACCCCAAAATTAGTGATATCTTTACGTAATACATTACATAAACTGGATTAAGTATGTTCAATATATTTTGAGTTTATATTGAATGGATATCGATTAAGCACAAAGAGCATGCTTTAACGTTTTCTAATCTAAATAATGAAAAAAAAACTTACCTTGTCAAAAGTATAAATTGGTTGTTGTGAAAATTCTATTTATAATGGCACAGTGCAAATTGTTTGTGAAATGTAAGAATGCCGTTCGTGTAATTTTTCACCGCGATAAGCAATATTGCTCACAACGACAGCGTATTCGCATATTTATTGAACTTTTGCTAACGAGTTTCATATTTTGTATTTATTAAGATTAATATAACGAATGTATTCTGAAGGAGTTAACGTTAAAAAAAAATGTTTTCATTGGCATAAAATCTGCGTTCCGTATTCGAATTCATATTCTTTATTATTTAAATAGTTCACAGTTGGAGGTAGGCCCCTTTCCCCATGTTGCTCATCCCGTAGGCCTTGTTGTAATCGTTATGCTTCGCAGTTCAGGTTAGCGATAAAGACAGTATAACACTTCGGACCTGATGGTCATCTACGAATTTGTTCATTTAGGTCTGCCGTATTTGAGATGGCGATTTCGCCAGCGGGGAGTTTTCACGACTATGGGCCTCGATGTCATCCGACAAGGACACGACCCCATGAAAACGGATGACACAACAAATTTTCGTATGCTGGCCGCACGCATACGGCATAGCAGAATTCCCACAAACCCATGTAACTGTTATTTATAAAAAAATATTTATTTATTAAAATACACTTTTTGTGCATGTCGTCAGTTATTGGTTAATAAATAATAAGCACAGTCCATATAAGTCCGGTAAAGTGGCAATCTAAAAACTTTTGGAGGCAGGGAGAAGGTTGTCAAGCGTGTGGTTAATTCGACACTTGATATTGCAACAAAAAGTTTTTGGGATGCCGATGCACTGGTATCGAACTTAGGCCTAAAACGTACTAAGCTTTAAGACAAGCGCGTGACCCGTGAGTAACTAAAGTTCACATAATTTCCAGCTTTATATTTTGAAATATATTGGTGTTCTGGTTTTAATCACCAATAGTAGCCTGTTCGATACACGTCGTTACACTTGTTTTATCTTCATTATAATGCAAACGTCACGGAAATACACTGTTAGAGAGAGACGCCGCGGGAGAAGAATCGTTATTACGAAATATCCGTTCTCTATAAATATTTTTAGGCAACAGGTCAGCACGACTTCTTAATAGATCACACTTCCTTGATACGATACCATTATACCCCTCGGTAAAGAATGCAACGAATTAGGTTACGTTCTATATGCATCCATTTTTTTTTGTTACAAACATTTTGTGAGTTTCATATTAGATTAGACAAACTAATAGATTAAAATAAGTGTTCGGAGTATACTGCCGAAATTTTACTGTTTTATCACAGTAAATTCTATTAACGCTTTTATAAAACAAAATACACACCTCCCCAAATATCACTAAAGGCCGGCTACGCACATGAAGTTCCTCTGGTGACGTCCTAATTTCCCATAAAAAAAAAGAAACTTTATTATTACAACTGTAAAGTCATTTTGTTATTTAGCCGCTCAAATATTACATACGTCTCGTTACAGTCTCACTGCGAACAAAACGTTTGTTACGTAGAGTAAAAGTAAAAAGTTACATTTAACTTCCTCCTTTACCTAATCCGATCCGGTTACCTAAAGTTTAAGCCAGCGTTTATAATTTTTAACTGTACCAGCGGCACACACTTTAATGTGATCATCTCACGCAGAGTAACTGCAAAATCGAAAGTAAGCTCAAATAACCGCACCGTAGATTATAACCCGATGTGCGGTCAGTATCGGTAAAAAATATTTAAGGCGATGGTGTAGCAGTTAAGAATGGTGATCTCTACTAAAAAGGTAAGAAAGGATTTTAAAACTTTTTTTTAAATATTTTAGTCTTATTAATTAGAGTTATAAAACATTTACCAACATTTTTTATGGCAAACGAGCCAGCGGCTCGCCTGATGGGAAGTGATAAGCTCACGTTCATCTACAACACCAACAGAGCTGCAGGTGTGTTGCCGGACTTTGATAATATTTGGGAAATGGGCGGTATGATGGAGGCGGGGGCAAAGGGAGGGAGGGGGGGGGGGCCTCTGGTATCCTCACACCGGCATTCGGCGAGGCTGTGCTATTACCCCGGTCGAGACAGCCAATTCGAGCAGTAGCCAAAACCCGTTAGCCGTTTGAGTCTACCACGTATTATAAAGCGCTATCATTATAATTTTATTCATAAACTTTTAAGCTAAGCACAAGTTTCTAGTAGAGTCTAATTTACCAAGTTAGTTTAGTACTCTCCAAAATTACATTAATTACATAAAGACGCTCAGTAAAGGTACTACCGACCACTTTCCTTACTCTGTGTTAAATGTGTGAAGTCTAATCTAGTCTAAATTTATTGTAAAATAAAGAAAACAATTATTTTCTACAAGATTACGGGTAGTTCCTATACAAAATGAAATGTAAACCCTTTATTTGACGTAAGAAATTCAGATTTCGCTTGTCAATTGTTATTTTTTTTAAATCCACCACCGTTTAGATATAATCCTTACTTATAGATATGAAAGTCCGTATGTTTAGAAGAATCACACCTAAAGGAGTAAATGAGAGCTAGATCACAATCTATGCGACATGACATATCATGTAATTTATTATTTTATTTTTGTAACAATATTAAAGAACACGCGGACAAAGCCGGTGCGCACACTTGTTTGTAAATTTATTTCCATATACCATATGCATATTAATAATACCATAGCGGAGGTCGATAACATTGCATTGCATCAGTTTCTAAAAATAGGAATTATTTCAGATGGAGATATTTTACTTTCAAACTTTGGAGATGAGTATTTTAATCATATTATTGGACCATATATAATATATGGTTTCATTTAATTCTCAAGTAATTAAGTTTAATAAAAACCAACTAAATGCACCAGGAAAATTATTTCTACAACAGTACATTTTCAACAGTTCAAGTGGATAGCAATTTATAGTTAATGAGAAAAACGGCGAAGGAAGAAAAACAGACACTGAAGGTTCCTTTCACCCTATTATTATTCTTTAATGTCTTTGCTTTCTCCTTATAATTCTTATTGGAGTTTGAGGAGAAGACAGACAAAATATTCGATTTAAATCTCTAAAATTATTAATATTTTATAATAACTACTTTTAAATTTAGCCTCAGCTTCACTTTGCACTTTTTGATTTATTTTTTTCTCTCATCAAATATTTAAAATTCAGCAAGATTCAGTTAGAGCAGATACTATCTAATAGATTTGAAAGTGCTCGATTTCCCCCTTTTCGCCATTTAACAATGCATTCAAAACTAACTAACCTTCTGTCAACTCGGTAATTTTTATAATTGGAAACATAAATAATATTTCATGTTTGCAACATTACGAGCAAAATCGTTTGATAAGGTTATTGTAGTTACACAGGTTTATCACGTTTATTAATAACCCATTTTTGCAACACTTATATGTTTAGTGAACGTTTTAACAACTACTGTGTTCTTACAAAGGGTTTGATTGTAGTGATTTATACATTACATATATATGTATATATCCTGTATATAAACATTCTAAAAATATTTCTGTTTAACTGCTTTCGAACAGGCGAACGAGAAATATAATGAGTTCTTATTCTGAGCATTCTTGAAGAGCCGAAGAATCCAGAGCTTCGTTGCGGAATCTTTAGTCTGAAGACCGGAATTCTCTATAATTAGTCAAATAAAAAAATAAAAGTTATCCTTATGACAAAACGGAGAGTTGGATTCAAAATAAATGCAGCACTTGTGGAATTCTGTGCCTTTGGCTAATCGGGCGACATTTTAGCTTTGAATAATAAGAAGATATCATATTTTTTACGCAAACCAAAAGTTAATCTTATGGAGTTATTAATAAGGGTTCTCCAACTTAGTCAGAAGAATTTGTGAGAGATCTCTTGAATAGATATGGGTAACACACATCTGCATAATCGATAAATGGTACAATAACTGAAGGAAGGATGAGCTTAATTTTGACAAGAAATCTTTGATGGACAGCATGGAGACAATGGAATAAAAAGGAAAGTGGCAATGACTTTGTTCCTAATTTCAGCCCCATATCAAACTGTGGTTTATATGCAAGCAGAGGTCTTCCATAATCGACCATGGTGAGGAATCTAGAACTTCTGCTATAATTGGCACATTACATTTATCTGAATTAACTCAAACACTATGTCTCAACGACTAATCTGTTATGGCCCTAAGATTATTATTGTGTTTTTATATAATACCGTTATGGATATTCATGTCAGACTGTCCATAAATCTGTAGATCATTTGCATACAGATGGTACGATACGAACAATCAAAAAGTGAAGTGACCGAGTTTATAAACAAAGAAAATATAATAAGAGAAACAATACCGTCTTATGGCACTCCAGATTCAGTATCAGTTCTGCTGGCTTTCACGATGAAGACATCAACTCAGAGTTGAAAATCCTAGACATTTGACGAAAGAGAGAAAGATATTTCTGGACTGCCATGAAAATTCGAGTAAATTTATACCATGGATACAATGCCAACTAAATACAGGTGACTGTAGGTGGTTCATCTTGCTAGCTAACTACCCAGGTTATGGCGACTGAATGATGGTCGAAAATCTATTGTAAATAACAAAATGATTTGTTTGGTACCTTAACGTTATTGATACATTGTTACGATTCATAACCTTGTTTTGCTCTCAATACTGTAACTGAGGAATGTTAATCAGTGCACGATATCGACAACCTTCCAATGCCGAGCTGCTGTTTACATGCTATTTTATGTCTCTCATTTTATAGATTTCCACTAAAAACAGTCACAAGATATAACTGAGCGAGTTAGGTATGTTGCAACATCTGAAGAAACACGTTTTTGCATAACTGCATAAAACATTACCTCCATAGGCTAAATTGTAAATATCTTATAACGCTCTAACGCTCTAGTAGGAGCTAAAGTATGAAATTTCCGTGTTATATTGAAAAAATTAAACCCATGTTTCGCAATATATATATTTATTTAATCGAAGTATTGACCCTCATTATGTATACATTTCTACCATCTCGAGGAACATCATTTATGCCTTTATGATGAAACTCTGGGGATCTGGACTCTACAAAGCCATTGAAGGCATTTGGTACTTCTTCCTGAGAATTTTTTTTTTCTTGCAGGAAATTGTCCAAATTGAGAAAAAAATGGTAGTCGTTTGCGGCTGGGTCCGGCGAGTATACAGGATGACGTATGATTTCTAATTGCAGGCCTTCTAGTATTTGTTCTAAGTTCAATCATAGCATTTTTTTTGCTTGCGATTATCATCGAGAATCCACATTTCTAGACACGTCACATATCTGTCCAAAATTCAGTCATATCTGTATCTATTCATCAAAGCAAGGAAAGCTTCATTATTAGCCTAAACAAACACCATAATCATAAAACCAAATCGTATCGCGGTGTTTAAGGTTCGTTCTAACTCCCCCTTAAGTTTTTACCGGATAAAGCGAAGAACGACCGCACCGCTAGCCGGTTACGGTCCGGCGCCGTTCTTGCGGTGCGCGTCAACCCATGTAGCGAATTTGCAGCAAATACGAGTCAAAAGTTTACGCATTTACACAAGAAATTAATGATATTTGATAATGCACCCTATGTGAACTGTAAATTTGATAGAATACACACAAATGTATTATGTGTTGTATACTAAGGATTAATTAAAGCATTAAAAAATTATTTACATTTTCCATCAACCTTTTGAAGGCCATTAGAGAACGAGGCTGTTCTAAGAAAGTGCCAAGTATAACAAGATAGCACGTATAGCCCTTCACGTATCATAATAATAGGTTTTCTCTTGTTTTAAACTTCAAGAATTATTATAGAAGTTTTACCCATACCCATACACATGCAAGTGCTGCTTTTCACGCACTGGTAATTTTTCCCTCAACTTGTCCATGGGATGTGGGAGCCCCATATTATAATATGGGCATTATAATATAAAGTTTACGACTCGTCTGTCAACGAGCATGTGCACGGAGGTGTGACAGTAGGAGAAAGAGCGCTATTTTCACTCTAATTACTGTTACTGTCCTTAGAGAGGCACCGTATATTGAAAATACGTTTATCCCAAGGAAAAAGAAATATTAGTATTATACTTTGAACATAATGAACTATATATACTTAGTTTCACTGGTTTAAACAGTCGTCAAATTGTTTTTATGCCTGCAATTGAAAACTGAAATTGATTTGATTTTGAAACAGTATACGTTATCGAGCTTAGTATATGCAACGAATGTTTGAACGTCTATTTTTCGTACTGCTAATATTTAGTCCATGAGGTTCTATCTGTACGTAAAAGTTTGTTTGTGCTGTTAGCCTACATGGAATGTTTGATTGTGTGTAACACAATTTTTATTTAAAAAAAAAAAAAGTTCTTTTTTTAATATAAATTAAAATTGCACCCGTGACCACAGCTGCTGTAAAGCACTCGAACCGTCGGGAGTATTATAACAAAATTAAATGACATAAAATCCGTAAATAATATTTTCATTTCAAAAATATTTCATTTTGAAACAAAAAAAAATCGTTCTTGGTCCCGTTTCCTTGCAGATATTAGATTATCTTAGCTTAATGAAGCTTTTATTACGTGTCTCTATTACTATGAAGAAAACACAAGATTTCACTTACTCGATTTGCCTTTGTTGGGTCATAGCTATTAAAACCATGCAACTATAAATTTAAGCGTGTTAAAAGTTCATGATCGTTATTGGAGGAATTGATACAATTCTCGGATCGGCTCGGTCATGTCTCCGGCACGTGAGCGGCTCCGACGGCGTTCACCTTGATTCAATGAACCGTTCGGTCTTGACTCCACGGAAACGCCTTGTGTCTAATTCTTGATTTAAAATGGACCAAACGTTTTTGTCACTTTAAATAATGAAAATCAATATATGAAAAATAGATGTGTGATGATGATGATGTCCTCGCAGTGGACAAAATAAACCAGATCGGAGGAAGGAATTAACAATTTGTGCGACACATTAATATTAACTCCGGCTGGGATTCTAACCCGAACACCCGTGGCTCAGCAGACAGGTACGCTAACACTACTCAGCCGGTAGAAACTACGCTTAATTTCCTTCTATTTGTATGGTGATAGATGCGAGGAAGGTGTGTCCGGATCTTGTCAAATGGCAATCCCTTATCTCTGTCGTATGGTGGCGAATGTATCGTTTTTCGACCTTTAAATTGACATTTCACGTTTAGTTTTTTGACTTCCCATCTTCGGCTAATTGTGACATAAGGATTTTCGCCCACTTACCAATATAAAAGTGTATAAAAAAATGATGTATCTGGATTCGTCCCGGTCTATATTTTAATAATTATGCATATTTTGTAGGTACATAAACATGTACACTATTATCTTTCGGACACGCATTGCAATTCGATTGAGCAAACAATTTGAATAAAAAAAAAATCGACAACTGTTACAAATAAGTAGTTTGCAAGTTACTATTCACGTTTCAGATTCCATTTCGTGACATGTCGATCAATTAATTAGCATAAATATCTTTACAATTCATGCTTTTGCCGACGTTTATAAAGACATTATCACATCGGTGAGATGCCTAGTGGTATCAGCTACCATAACGTGATAAAAGGCTATTGCTAATAGCTCATCGAATATATAGCAGAAGTCTGCAGCTGGACATAGGACTTTCTCAACGGGAGAAGTATCCGAAATACCTAATACCCATGTTTGGGAGATAAGTTTGCGATTCCAATATCAGACATTTCGCACCTTAAACGCTGCAGCCCGTCACCTGAATTATTAGGTTTGGCATATTTGTGATGTTTATTCCACCATCAATTAGTCTTTGAGAATTCTGCTACTGCCTTAGTCGACTTTAGCACACTCGAAAGATGCTATAGAGGAGATAAGTCTACTTCATCAAACTGGCTATTATTACAACCACAAAACATACGAAATTATTTTATTAACCCGGGCTTGATATACTTAGTGTATTATATGAAATTTCAATTATTATGTAACACATTATTTCTCTAATTCGATATATAGCATATTATATCTCGCATGTACTGCGTTAAGTTAATAATTTAAATACGATCGACAAGTGCGAGTGTGTTACCTCTCTAAAGATATCAAGTTAAAAGTACACGGAAGCATGTTATTATGTGTTTCGCTTATGTACGGTTCTTGATACATCTTGTTATGTCTATTGCCTAGTAACTTAGTTTTATTTAATTCCATACAGAATGTGGTTCGAAACAGAACCTCTGTATATTTTATGAATGATTGTTATATGAATTTGTCTCATTTTCTTCAAAGTATGCAAAGCTTCCCAGTGCTGGGCAAGGAAGCAAACCGGGAAGAGGTTCAGCGATATTGCTCCAGAACAGATTGGCGGACTTCACTGTTACTCAAAATATGTCCTCTATTATTTCTAAATTTTGCAAGTTTCTTCAGAGATTACGATTTATAATTTAACGTGACTCTCCACGAGATATAAAGTGACAGATGGCTAAACTAAACGCATCAATGGCCGTGTGGTTTCGGCGCAAGAATCTGCCTTCCTCTTTCCAAACATTAACCAAGTCCTCCTTCTGTCAGATCAGACTACGAGATCTGTCCTAACTAACCTATGAATGAGGGTAATGACAGTTATGAAAGTAAACTATTAAATTTGTCTTTTTAAGTCGATTGATCATCAATGCGCATAAGTTTCTCCAAAGCGTCTGCAGAGCATATTTCATAGGCCATCATTCGGTCGCCAGAGCCTGGTTTATTTACTTGCAGAGTGCATCACTTTGCATGCGAGCTTACACCTGCTAACACCCCAAAAGTATAATTCAAAATATTTGTATACCATATTATTAACGATTTACGTGTATTTAATATATGGTTTTATAAATTTGTTTTTACGCCGTAATGTTCCTGCCCGATATTTAACATTAAATCTGTTATCTTTCAACTTTAACAGAATTGTCTAAAGGGAACTTTCAAATGACACCTAATATAAAAAGGTAACGCAAATTAAAATCGAACGCAATCAATGAAGGATGACGGCTGCCGCTGCGTTCAGGAATTCGTTGAGAAATCGCGCGATTTGAATAATTTATCACATCGCTCGTCAACGTTTGCGTTTTGCCAGTTCATCGAACATAGGTAAGTAACGAGAATATAGTTTATACCTTATTATATATTAAATATTTACGCGAGAAAAATCAGGGAAAGCCAAGTCACGAGTGTATTAAAACGTAAGCATGTAGTAGTAAAAACATATCATACTTTAGAAGTTAATTAGGTAATTTCAAATGTAGAAATCACTGTATCAATAAATTTTTGTTAATAAGTTCACTTGGTAACGCTCAGTTTATAGATTTTTTTTTTACAAAAATTAAATATTTCTATTAAAATATTCATACATAATTAAACAAGAACATTGTAATTTACAATTGAAATCAGTTTCAACACGATAAACCGTGACTTAATTTGTCATCGCTTACCAATGCAGATAGAAACAGTTTTTTTTTCACTATTTACAGGCAAATGTCAACAGCTAAAAAATGTTTATGAGAAGTGCTACACGCAAGGAATGCGGTCCTACAAGTTGGTCGTGTTGGAGATAGGATTGATAGGCGGACGATGGCACTGCATTCCTAAATATGTAGGGAAGATTGCCTAGATAACAAATGCTTTTAAGTAATAAAACAAAAACTCCAAACACTGCTGGCTCATTTTCGCATTAACCAAATGTTTATGTTTAAAATATAAGTATGTCGTATGTTATGAAATTAAAAAGTTTATGCTCATAATTATATATGCAGTAATATTTTATGTCTGTGACTAAACTTCTGTTTATGTTATGTTATCAAATACTTGGTTGGCTATGGTTACCTACCCAAACGAAACCGCCGTGAAGACATCAGAAAAACAATCACGCTTCACTTAACACCAACACATTTTCGAGCCCGCGCAATCAATGCCTTGTTTTAAGTTAAAGAAAACATTTTAATGTTTAAAAACAGTAGCGTTCGATATTTAAAATACATTTTTGATTTAAGAACGAGATGCGAGCGTTCAAAGACAAATCGTTCGAGTCACTAAGTAACTTGTAGAACTAAAGTGATGTGAATCATTTCAATCTATTATTATGCGTGGCAAGTGACCGCGTGTCAAGAGCAAGGATGTCTATGTGCGCGTCTATACAACGCACAATTATTATCATTCCTAACTTCATATCTTAGATCGCTTTTGACGAGGCTTTTTGTTATAAATCATTTATAGAAATATTAGACATTCTGGTGTCCCTCATAAATTTTAAGTAAATTAAACTGTTTTTTCCAAGATGCCTGACGTAGAAATAACAATCGCTACCCCATGAAGAAGTACTATCTACCTAGTAGACCCACGCTCAGAAGACATACATTTTTTTTTACAATTTTCCTGAAAGATGGAAGCGTCTTTCATGGACTCAGACCTGGTATAATTATTTGTAAGCCATATAAACCGGCGGCTAAACGTTTGAACGGACTACATACATTAAGCGAATATCCTTAGAGATTACGAGTACTTATTGTATACTGGTACATCCGACGGTCATAAATGATTCGCTAGGTAAAAATAAACATAAACGACAGCTTAAGAAATTTAATTATCTAACTAACTGAAAATTGTCAATTTGCGTTGCTTCAACACGATAAGAATTATATTACGAGTACTATTTTTTATTACAATAGGATTACAAAATAAACAGTTCACCTGTAGCTCACGGACATCTGCAACGAAATTCAATTAAAGAACGCGTTGTTAGCCCTGAGGACTAAGATGGAATGTCACAGAGCCTGTAATTATACTTTGACTTTTACATTATTTTTTTTCGGGTATTTCTATATATTCTCATCTGGTTGGGTGGTATATATAAATACATATAGATACAAATAAATACCATAATAAAAATAATATTTTATAAATTATATATATAATAAAATTAATTAGATGATTAAAATCCAACCAGACGGAAGCCCCCGGCAGGGGAGACCAGACGGCCGAGGATTAGGGAGAAAGGGAAGGAAACCGGCGGACAATGCGAGCAGTATCGAGCAGCACCGCCTTCTGCATTTGAGCTCAGAGCGGTCCGTCATGGAGTCCCTGCCGCCTCAGATGTTATACTATTATACTTGATTATTAGACGGAAAATTACGATAAACAATATCTTAATTAAATTTGTAAATAAATTCCCTCTGTTTATCTTTTTTTTAGCGATTCGGACTTTCGGAGCCAAGAAGAGTTCACCAAGAGATTCAATGAAGGTTTACGAACATCTTATGATCGTGTCATCGGATTTTTTTTATTTCTTGATGAAGCGGGGTTAAGTCAGCGCTTAAAATTGTAACAATCTTTGCGGCGACGGAGGTCGAACCTTAACCTCACGGTCCCTGAGCTATTACGGTTTTACAAACTAATATATTTACTGAAACATGCAAATCAAACACAAACACACACAGACACATACACGTATAATATAATACATATACAAGTAACGGA
The DNA here is from genome assembly GCA_029286595.1 of Bhutanitis thaidina. Taxonomy (NCBI): domain Eukaryota; kingdom Metazoa; phylum Arthropoda; class Insecta; order Lepidoptera; family Papilionidae; genus Bhutanitis; species Bhutanitis thaidina. Next base: position 2,749,617 of record JAGSMS010000029.1, on the reverse strand, counting down.
CGGAAGTCGGTACGTTCATCCACATTTACATAACATCTGTGTAGTGTGTACCCACTCACTGTGTGGAAACCTCTACAGACTACAATACTATAAAACGATCTCGAGTAAGGCATGCTTGCATTCTTGTTTCTAGTCGTCATCTCAATCGGAATGCGATTGTGGATCGTTAGTAACTTGATTTTACTATTATTTACAACATCGGTACTCAAGGTAATTTGATCTTTAAAAGTGGTAGAAACGGTTTACAGTTGCGTAACCCCAGGTTAAGCTTCATGCTGGTACCTTATCTCTACTGTGATGTTTTGTACAAAGCTTTATTGGATAGGCTGTAGTATAGCGATAGTAATTGCATTGCTTTTGCGGAAATAAGTTTGTCTTGCGTATTTGCACGAACAATATCACAATTAGCTTTTAAGTTCGTCAACCTGCACGGAGCATCGCGGCGGACTCTTCACGGGTCCATAAACCTCACAGATATTTCAAAAGGAGGCCTTTGCTAAGGAGTGGGCATTAACAGGCTGCTACTTTAGGAAGTGAAAGAAAATGCCGTAAGGAAACCTTACTATATTTTCCTGCATGTGTCTGAGAAATAATCAAAAACATATTTAGAAGAACTGGTTAATCGCTCTGAAGCTGCGTGAGTGCAGGTTGGCTGTGCCACTTAGCTCCAAAGCCCTCTAAAATGGTGGGGGGATGCCTTTGCCAGGCTGCTACGTTTACATAAGTATTACAGTAATATAATAATGATTGTTGACTTAAAAACAAAATTCGAAATTATTACTAACTTACTAACTAACGTTTAAAACAACCTTTGAAGATAAAGACAAACCGTGTTAAATCTTTTCCGCATAGTTATCTACTTCTTAATACACTGTCATTAGTTACTCTAATCTACATTACCAAATAAAACAAAACAACACTCTACTCTAAGTAGGTAACAGCAGGTGTTCGATCATTTGTATAATTTAGATGACATACCAGATTATTAGACACATAACTTAAAGTGGCCAAACCTCTGTGTTCTGAACTAAAATAGAAACTGATACTGGGATTATTTCTGATACAAAACAACTTCTTTATAAATTCATTGTATTTTATTCTACAAATACATCTTGATTTGTTAATTTTAATACTAAAAAAAATCCTTAAATTATGAAATGTATAAAATATGAAATTAGGATTAGATAGTTAAAAGCACATTTCGTTTGAAGAAACAGTCGAAATTGTTATTTAATCATATTCGGAATGAAGTCTATGCATTTAACTTTGGTTATGTACTTACAGCCTAATTAATGTGGATATTCAAAATGACAGACGGACAGAAAGACTTCTATGCATATATGTCTTATGTTAAACACTTCAGGAAAATATTAAGTAATGTTAAACGATTTCGAATTATACAAATAATTGTATAATTAGTATTTGTAACACGAAAGTTTCATAAAGCGTTGTTACTATAAGAATTTAAGTTTAGAACATCTTCGACAATCTAGTAGCGGTACCTATCCGTTTCCGCGGTTAACGATCTTTCACTTTTTTCATACCTTCGCGACATCCATCGCGGTAACGGTGTATCTACTTCCAACTGAGTGAAACGTGCAATTTTAAAAGTAAATTATTTCTTATGACCGAGAGTAGGCATAGAAAATATTTAATCTAGCACTTGCCGACTGTCCTGGAACCGATATAGATTTTGTTTCGATTTGTCAAAGAAAATTACCAAGGTTTTTGACTTTATCCCCCTTTGCTATTTTCGATGTTCAATTCGACCCGCATGATTGTAAAAACACCCATGTGACAATGCACTGTACATATTTAGAGGACATTTAACGTCCGCCGACCTACACGGGTGCCGCGGGACGAATTCAAAACGTTCGCAAAGCCCTTTAATAAAAATTCCGCAACCATTTGTGATATTGCGACTATATTTCTAGGAATCAATTTACAATTTATGGAAATTCTTTTTTCCATAAATTGTAAATTGAGTAGTCAAATAGGTATTAAATATACAAATCAAAGACGATATTATTCAATTATATTGAATCATAATCTACTTTATTTTTATGTTTAATTTATGGGATGCGTGAAATATATCAAACCTTCAAAACACGTCTACCTAATATTTTCAGTTCAAAAAAATTTAGAGATTATAGGCACTTTAAATTAATTTTAATATTTTCTGGTGTCATAACTTTGACACAATAGAAATACTATTGTCGCGAGTCACATTAGGACTTATCGACAAAAGAAAGGTAATAATGCTTTCAAAACTAACGCAGTTTCTTTACCACCATTCAGCACCCAGAATTCTAACAAAAAATAGCTTTCGAAACACGTTACTTTTTCCTCTAGTATGTGATTTATATATCTGGACTGTTCGATCAGCAGAACGTAATTCGTTTTAAATTAATTCGTTCTGCGTCTCTTAAAATATAAACTTTAAATACTCAACTTTACAACTATTTAGGTTATTTGTGAACGTTGAATAGTTGCAGTCGTTTTTAATTAATTCGCAAGAATGACAGCAAATACAGTACGTTATATGTTATTTGAAAGACAAAGATAAAAAAAGAATAACATTGACCATTTTAGAATGGAAGTCACATAACAAGAAATATATTATTATCGATTTTAGAAAGTTTTAATAATTAATACGAGTAAAACACCTGAATGAATACTGAATATATTATGATATAATAGTTTTTTCCTTTAAAGAAATAATTTGTCTGCGTCGCGCAAACTACACCCGTGTACACAAGATACACCCGCTAGCCAGGGCGGTTCTCACCGCCCTGCGAGAAGCTCGACTGTCCGAGACGAGGCCCGAACCTCTCTTGGACGGTCTACAGACAACTTCTCTATCAAAGATAAGCAGTAGATGTACAGAGTACAACTACGACGAAGTGGTAAAAGCGAAAACGGCTTACTGAACTAACTTCATAGAAGTTTATTTCTTGTAAATATTTTTGAATTCGTATGCTGTATCAGGAGTATGGGGATAGGCAACATAGGTATATCATCCAGAAGATGTTCTTATCTAAACCAAAATACACATATTCACATATTTTAAACAAACACCACAGACACAAATATCAACAAATAATTAAAAGCAGGCAATGATATTTGCAATCGTTTTATATATTTTAGAAGCAATGAAGATTCTATTACCCAACAATGAAACCTTCTTATCTGACATACGTAAATAAAACTTACGCAAGAAACACGTTCACTGAAAAAATAATTGAAATTTAAACATTAATTACACAGCTAAATTAGAAAGAACGTTCAGCTTCAAATCATCCGGTTTCAGTTAAAGAGATAAGGAAGTTCAGATCGTCAACAATGTTCGCTGCAACTTATCTATTGCGTCATCGAAACAAAAAGTGATTGTGTTGCCAGTTACAAATATTAGCTATGTGAACGGAAATAATCTAAAATAATGTGGTAATTAAACTTTCTACTAAATTTAAACAGTTACTACAACCCAGAAATCTGTTTATTTTATGTAATTAAGGGGATAAAAAAAACACATATGGCCATCCGTTCTCAACGAAGAATTAAGGTAAGCGACGTAAGTCGAATGTTCTAGTCGCTTACCATATAACCAGCAGCGTTATGCTGGGGCCAAATTCTCTATGCTACAAAAAAAATACAATCGTGCTGTTTTTCATATCCAGAACATGAAATGCGAAACCAAGTAACCAAAAAATATTTTTATGGGTAGCGTAAGCTCTCTATAAATTATATGAGTGAATTGTTCTATCCCAGTTAGACGGCGCGGTTTTACCATGTAAATGAAATACTGAGCGCGACGTAATTCACATTTCCATTTATTTCACAAAGATTTCACTGCTAGATATAGACCACCAATGGAAGGATTTGCCATAACCTTGCTTGGTAAGCGGATTGGGGATCACAGTACCACACGCCTCGCACCTTATACGCTGCTGCATCTTTTTTTTGCTTGCTCCACCTGACTGTAATTGGCCACTTCTGCCGATGGACACTTGCAAACAACTTCAATCAAAGAAGTTTACTGATGGGTTGTCACCCTTGGTAACTTAAATGGTACGCTATACAGCCTTTAATTATACTGGCATTCTATACTTTTCAAACCGGAAAACAAAAGTAATTGCCAGTTTTGCTGCTGCTCGAATCGGCCGGCTCGACCGGGGTAAGGATAGTAGGTATTGGTATCTTCTGCGTTTAGTTCGGTGAGTAATACCCTGAAACCAGAGGTCCACACCGTCCTCCCCAAAAATCCTTAGAGGCTGGCAACGCACCTGCAACTCCTCTGCTGTTGCAGATGTACAAGGGCGACGGCGTGCGCTCTTTTCCAAAAAAAAAACTATATACAAACTTTATGTATTTCAAATTAAGTAGAGAAAATATTAAACACACATTTAAAGTAATTTCTATCGGTATGCTTATTTAAATCTCATTAGAATCCGTCACTGTATCGTTTTAAAACGATCAAAATATTTTAAGATACCAACCAAAGTGTATGCTTTGATTGTAATTAATTCAATTTATTTTTGAAACAGAATTACAATAGATTTGCTCTCTACTAGATACAGATAATTTTTCTTCATCATCATTTCAGCCTATCACAAGTCCACTGCTGAACATAGGCCTCCCCCAAAGTTAATTAACTTTTAAAGATAACTAAATATTTATATTCGTTCTTATGATATCATGCTTCCATGTAACAACTCAAAGCTTGTCCTCCCACACTATAATATAAAAGGCAACGGGAAACTTCTAGTTATACAAACATTTAGTCTCTGCTAAACACGACGTCGTCTTGAATTATGTTATGTTTCTAATGAGATATAATACGGGGGCGTTAAAATGTATTGGGTATTGTGGTTTATCCTAAAATAATTAAAAAGATCAATACATACATTGAAAATATTGATTAAGTTTATAAGTTCTTCTTTAAAATGTTTAGTTTTTTACTTTATAGTAGAAAGAGGTGAGCTCAATATTTTAATTTCTTAATATAAATCACATACAATACATTACAGGCCAATAATAATTCTTGTAACTAAAATGAAATAAAAAAAAAGGGAAATTTTGGGCAAATAGAAATCATTTATGAAGTCTCTATAAAAATACGGGAGCTATTGTAGGAAAAAATTGTTTCATGATATAACAAAAAGGACTCTTCACAATCCACCATTACCTTCTGAAAGAGGCATCCGAACTCCGTTTTGAAGATGTCACTTTCGATGGGCAGCAGGGTGAAAGGTGCGAGGCGTCTGGGCTGCGATCAGCAACTTACCTGCCAAGCATGGCGAGGATCTGCGCCTGCCTCTCTCATAGAGATAGATGCATTTGGCTAGCAATGGACCACTGACAGGTTGATGAAGAAGAAAATTGCTTTTTAACGTTCTATTTTTATACTTAAAACATTTTTACATTTATGCTTTGAAATGAAACTATTATTTACAGATTTAAACATTTAGGCTGTTTATGCTAAATTCCTTCCAGTAGCTAAAATTTTTTGGTTTCCCTTAGTTTTTTTTGTATATTTATGTAATTATACTGACCACTAATATAATAAATGTAGGGTAGTAAACAGGTGATTGATTAATGTTGATTAATGAATGATTAAAATTTTGATACACATAAGGCACAAAGTAAAGGTTATTTACGTTAATAGCTTTTTTATATGTAATAATTTTATTTATAATTTTGTTGCTTAATAAATAAATTGACAATTAATTCATATGCTTACGAATAGTGAATGTAACAATCAAATCATTGTATGATATTCATTCCCGATATTCTGATTAATCGGGGTACTTTTTTATCTGATGAATTGTTTAATCATCACAACAATCGCTTTCTTATTTTTTGCGTCAAAAATCCGTTTTTAAATGTATTGGTGTTATCATAACATATTTGAGACATAAGTTTTCAAACAGAAT